>CM077303.1:65042500-66473750 GCA_039655065.1 Glossophaga mutica | reverse complement strand
AGTTTCTCCCGCTTGGACTCAAAAATGTTTCACAAAGTTTGGTAACTTCTATTCCAGTATTAAAAGTCTCCCTTGCACTTCTGGTTTTAGATGGTTTGTAGAACCTGTTGATGCAAACCAGTGACAATTGGATATCCCTCTGATCAAGGCCTGTTTCTATTCTCTGCTCCCGTTCCCTTAGCTACCACAATAGATATGTAGATACAGAGCTGGTCTTATCCTAAATCCTGGCTCTTTAACACTGGCCTCATCACTGCTATTGTCTTTAAACAAAAAACAAATTTGCATCCAAATGTGCTGCCAGAGGCAGTTATTTTCCTTAAATTGCAAAATAGATACAGGGACCAAATGAGGAAACAGATCACTGTAAACTTTGTTCCTTTTGTTGTGCTTTACCCTACTGTGGTTCCTGATGATTTCCAAGACCTGACTACTTGATAGAGGCTTAGGGAAAAACCATGCACCACTATTTTTATTCATAGAAAATACACACCCTAGGCTGGTCTGAAATCATAAAGGCTTTCGTCTGAAGCTCTACTAGATTTAGGGTAGTGGGACCAGTAGCCCCATCCCTGGACCCAATTTGCTTTCACCACTAGTCCCATAAAACTGTCTCTCAGCATCTCTTAAGAGCATTGTTTAGACATCAAGAATTATAAGCAAGGCTGTGATTTCACAGGATGTCAGAACCAGAAGGAATAATAAATACCTGCCACATATGATGTTGTTCACCTATATTTTAATTGTTATGGCAGAGGAGAAAAAGCTGAGACTCAGGATACCAGTTCTGACAGATGGGAAAACTAAGAGATTAGGTAAAATGTCCTCATAATTACAGCTCTAGTGAGCAACGACAATGGAGTTATTTTTTAAAATTTCTTTTCTTTTCGTTCCTCTTTTGTTTTCTTTTCTCCGTAGCTCCTTGAAAGCCCTCAGCCCAAAACTGACTGTTTGGGGACTATGAAAGCCCAGTTCCATTGCCTCGAGTCAAGACAACTCTGAAGTGTCACCCCATGGGATCCAGCAGAGGCTGGGACCCTGCCTGAGCTCACACCACAGCCTCGCTTGGCTTCCCCCCTGCAGTGCTAATCAGAAGCAGGGCTGGGGCTCTCACACTAGGCTTCTCCTTCCAAGTTTAGGGTTTTCTCCAGTAAGAGACCAACCACAGCTGTTAGTTCCAACTTCAGGACATACCTAATGGGCGACACAAATTTAAATCTATGGAGCAATTTCCAAGTCTCTCTTTTCTGGTCTCCTAATCTAAAAATGTTTGGTTGCTTAAGCTGCCAAATCTCAGTTACACAGTGGCAGGCTGTGAGCTGTTTATTCTATCACAAATTCATGCCTCATTTACAAAATTCCTATACATTACGGATGTTGTTCAGGGCATACTAAGAAAAGGAGGCTCTTGCTTGACGTTGCTCTTTTCACATAATGAGTTTTCTCCCCTCAGAACATCCTTACTTGGGTCAGCAGGAGGTAGTGAGGATGGGGGATCCCTTGGAGGCTGAGGGAGAAAGGCCTACCCAGACTCTTTAGCAATATTACAAGGGAGTCAAGAGTTGTTTTCAGCTACTCTAGATATGTCTTTTATCAGATATAAACCTACTTCTTGCACTTCTCAATTCATATGTGCTGATACTTCTCCAAATCAATACAAAACTATGAATGACTGATAGAAGCTTTATGTGTATTTCTCCTAAATATCAAGAGCTTCAGAGTTAGTGAGGCTTGGGTGCATATCCCCGAGCCACCATTTAATAAATGATTGTTCTTGGGACCAATTACCTCCATTCCAGAGGGGAGGTAGTACCTACCTAGCAGAGAATTAATAATTAAATGTATAGCAAATATAAATTTTAATAGGCTTAGAATAGGTCTTGGTTCACTGTAGGCATTCAAACATTAGTTCCCTCTACTCCTCCATTTTTCTCCCTGTCCCAGAGATATTTGCACAGTAATTATAACCTTGAGCAGCAGAAGGAAATCTCTGCTGATTGAACTTCAGTTGTCACTTATTAGTCAAGGAAGATATGTTTGTGTTGGGGTGAATGGATGGGGGGGGAGAGTGTCTCAGTACTCCTGACATCACATGACACAGATGTTTGCTTGTTTCATTTACAGGTGAGACCACCCAGGGAGTGACCGTTAGAGCTAAACCAGGCAGCCTGTGTTTTACTGCTCGTGGGCGGGTTGGTTTATACTCACCTGAGACCCTGACAGTAATAAGGGAGAACCAAACAACCCTCTATCTTTAGGTCCCCACAGTGACAAAAAGATCATATGGAACCCCAAAGTCTCAGACAACCAAGAGATGATGATTTTTAGACACACTTCTTGGTGCCGATGCATCTCTGGATGACCACATAAAAATGTGGAGGCCTCTGTCTCCCAAAGATTGTGAGCAGAAACAGACGCAGACAATCAAAACTCACAGTGAATCACAGAACACTCACCTTTGTTTCCGTTTTTGCTTTTTTGAACTGAGGGGAAAAGGAAGCTTTACTCTTGTCATCCTGTTCCATTACAATAACTGCTCTGTTAACACAGTTTTAGATATTTCATTTGAAGTCTGGGGCACTTCCTGAATGATGAGGGTCCAGGTATATATTATTTTCTAAAATAAACCCAGAATAGGATTAGTAGGTCACCAATCCTAAGCAGGTGATGCTCTGGCAGGTAAATAACCTGGAGAGGGAAGTAGGTGCCACCATCACAGATAGTTTCTTGTGGTTTGAATCTTTGAATCTTACATACCATTAAGAAACTAGAATCGGGATGGGGGTGATGAGGGGTGATTGAAAATAAATTCAAGTCCATATGCAGCATCAACCAACAAAGAGTAGAAAAAGCCTCAATAACATGCAATGCTGATTTAGCAGGATTTGGGAATTACTTGATAACTATCATTTCTCAACATAGATCTTCTATCTCAACTTTCTAATTTTAAGTGTTTTTTGAAGTGACATAGATGAAAGGATGATAGAGAAAAGGTCAGAGAGGCAAGTGACCTTGAATTCCTTAAATAATTTCTCATAAGAAAAAGATGACAAGGAGAAATAGTGTTTCTTCTCTCAACTATAGGTAAATTGGATCTCGTTTGTTATAGGTAGCCCCAACTAGGAGAACAATCCAATGAAGGTACAGAAACAGTTTGAAAATGTTCATCTGTGGGTCCGGCATAGGTCTGCCTTATGGACTGACCTCACCAATGTGGTCATACACAACTAACGCTCTTCACAGTAACTACCAAAGAAATGTAGGGCTAGTGACGACTGCCTCTGAGAAGGAAAGTGAGTCTCAGACCAAAGTCTGCCATGCATATGGATATTTTTAATCTAGATATGTATTAACTAATAAAGAGAAATGGTCATAAAAATGTTTGGGGGCTTGCTTGTCCTAAAGCAAAAGGGAACTCTGACTCTTACACGTAAAAGGTTCACTTGAGGCAGACTCACCAAGTTACTCAGAGTCAGTACCAAGCAACCAGAACTCCTAATGCAGCGGCTACAACCAGGGCTATTTAGAGGCAAGTCTTGGACACTTTCAGAGGAGTCTGTGGCCTCTCTAGATTTTATGCCCTCTCGGGCAAGGCTTGGGAGGCTTTCTCAAATATTTCAACCACATTATTTTCAACTAGCCAATGAGAAGCCCAGCCTAACATTCATCTTTTTATCAAAGAGACATTAAATCTTATGTTTAAAAAAATCTTATAAACAATAGAAGACAAACATGCCAATGAAAATCAGCAAAATGTATTTAAAAAAGAATTTATAGAGTAAATGTGAAAGCTAATAAGTATACAAAAAGAGTTTAACTTCACTCCAAATCATAGAGGCAAAATGAAATAAGGTGCTGTTTTGATTACATTGGCAATAACAGTATTTTGTATGAGCAACTGAGTTTACTAATATACTTGAGTTAGATAGCAATGGTATTATACTTTATGATCAGTGGGTGTCAAACTACTGTATACTTTCTGACACAAAAGCTCTACTTCTAAAATGCATCCTTAGAAGATAATAAAAATATGTAAAAACCTAGCTGATAGGATACTTACTATAGTTATGTTTATACTACTAGAAAGGAACTAAATTTCCAATAAGAAATGATAGTTCAAATAAATTATGAATAGATTTTACATTCAAATTAACTACAGACATCAATAAATATAAGTATCTATATCTGTGCTGTTTTCTTTATTTTCTTTTTTTGATGTCCAATATAGAGATGACTATATCCAAAATTATAACATTTCAGGATGGCTCTTCTCCATTTTAAATTTTAAACTAGGTTATATCACAGCAAGTTGATTATGTATAATATTAGTTTGCAAAGAAAGTGAGAAGTTATTCCTTTTCAGGGTCATGTCCTACCCAACTAGATTTATAAACATAACAGAGAAGTTGTCTTCTTCTTAAAATGAAGTGGTTGGCTGATTTGGAGTAATAATGAAATAATGGAGACAGAAGCGGTCTAAATGATTTGAAAGGACATTGATTTACAACAGCCAAGTGTTGGAAGCAACATAAATGCCCATTTGTTTGAGTGGATCAAAAAACTGTGGTACATTTACACAATGGAATACTATGCAGCAGAAAGAAAGAAGGAGCCCCTACCCTTCGCAACAGCATGGATGGATCTGGAGAGCATTATGCTAAGTGAAATAAGCCAGGTGATGAAAGACAAATACTATATGATCTCACCTATAAGTGGAACCTGATTAGCAAAACAAATAAGCAAGCAAAATATAAACAGAAACACTGAAATTAAGAACAGACAGATGGGAACCAGAGGGGAGAGAGAAGGGGGATAACAAAGGAAAGAAGGGGAAGGGCTGTCAAGGAACATGTATAAAGGACCCACGGACAAAGCCAAAAGGGGGTAGGATTGAGGATGGAAGGTCAGGGGTGGGTAGGGTGGGGGAAGGGGATGGGGAAAATGGAGACAACTGTACTCGAAAAAAATAAAAAACTATAATAAAATGCCATTTAAAGATTTAAAAAAAAGAACATTGAGAAACACTGTAGGTCTTAAACAGCGGACAGGAAGACAGTCCTAATGCTGGTGTTAGGAAGCCTTGAACTTTTCAGGATAACCAAAACATTCTCCCTAAAGCTATCTTCACTATGTATTTGAGCTATGAGAGAGATACTGCCTCATCATATTATGCACAATGTCCAAGCTTCTACATTTACATTTACATTTGGTTAAAAAAATTTAGGTAATGCAGGATTGTATTCTTTTGACATTTGATTGACACTGATTAAACATGTTCATTCTCCAGTTCAAAGGTCTTCTTTTTTCTCTCCAGTTTGGTTGAATGATGCTCCCTAATACATATTTTTTTTTAAAAAAAAAGATCTCTTAAAGAAAAAACTACTTTGGGTGAGATGTGACCATTATTATGCCAAAGACTGGTTGAGGAAAAAAAGAGTTAGCTAACTGTTTTCTTTGGCAATTTTCAAATACATTGCAGAGGGGTGGGCACAGGGTGGGGAGGGTCATGAGTATTTGTGGTACTTGTTTCCTCCTGTTTAATATTAATTAGTACCCTATAAATTCCTGAAGGGACAGTCTCTGGACTTTTTCCAGCTATATTTCCAAGCTAAGTTCTGTTCTACAGGAAAGAATAAATAAAAGAAGTCATTGGATATGTTGTCATACACCCATAGGAAAGGTCAAAGTATTTGCATCACCCAAGTTTCTGTGTGCCATTCATTACATGACCTTTGAAAAAGCAACTCATGAATGTTGCTAATGATAGCACAGAAAAGCAAGGTGGCCCCCAGTCCCCAACTCCCAATCAAATTAGGTTTGTTTTAGTGAGTTCTGTTTGGTCAAATAATCAATAAAATATGATTGGAATTGGATATTTCCACAAAGAACTTACCCTAGAGGATGAATGGGAAAGTGAACACATTTCTAATGAAAACTGGAAAACATGGAAAGTAAAGCTAATTACAATCAGAGAAAAACAATGATTCAGGAAGCCAAATTCACAGTTAAGAAAACCAGCCTAAGAGTCTAGAGAGACTCTTGAGCTGTTACACCTCAGCCCTGCTATTCACTAAATGCCCAGTTATGGGCAAATTACTTTTTCTCTCTACTCCTATCTAGAGACAAAAGTATGAACCCAGTATGGATTTAGCTGTGTTGAAGGCCTAGGCAAGTGTCTCCTCTCCATTGAGAGAAGAATCCATCTCTCTGAGGCAACTGGTGGTTGCAAAGGGGAGGAGTCTTAGGAGACTGGGTGAAAAGGTGAAGGAATTCAGAAGTACAAATTGGTAGTTATAGAATAGTCACAAGGATGTAAATTAAAGCATAGAGAATATAGTTAATAACACTGTAATAACTATGTATGGTGTCACATGGGTACTAGCGTTATCAGAGTGACCACTTCATAAGTCATAAAATGTGCAATTACTAGGTTATACACCTGAAATTAATATAATATTGTATGTCAGCTGTAATTAAAACTAAAAATCATTCTTTAATAAAAAAGAAAAGAAAGAAAGTAATCAAGGAAGGAAGGAAGGAAGGAAGGAAGGAAGAGGGAGGGAGGGAGGGAGGGAGGGAGAGAGAACCAGACCTTGGGAGAAATAAGAGAATATCTATCTGGACACAAGTGGACTTCCCCACGTTAAATATGCACCCTGCTAACACCTCCACTTCTATCATATGTAAAAGGAGGGGGTTGAACTACATATCTAAACTCCACTATGTGCCACCACTAATCTTGATTTCCTGGGCAAATTACTTGATTTCTCCTAGCTTCAGGTCCTCATTTATAAAATAGAACTAATAATCACCTATTTATTTCATAGAGTTGCTATAAGGATGAGTTGGTGTTTGTAAAATGTTTGGAAGAATACTTGGAACATAGTAATAAGTCAATGAAGGCTATTTGTATTACTATTAGTGTTGTTGTTTTTAGTATTATTAAATACTTCAGATTTATGTTGAATTGAGCACCACATTCTGCTTTCAAGTAAGGGTTTCAAAACCATTTTTAAAAACCTATTTATTATTTTTCTTCTTTTAAAACATTTTAAGAGAAAGGCCAAGAGTAATGTGATGTTTCTTAGAGTCTTAAAGAATTGGATCCACATCTACACTTTTGTATCTAAAGCTGGGCTCTTAATCACATTCTTCCAAAAGAGCTGAGAAGAGAGCTGGTCTCTCTTTATACGGTATCAAAACAAGAGGCCAGTTCAGCCAGTTTTATCAAACAACTGGTTGATTCTGTGGAACGATGGTCCAACTGGAGGATCATCCTTAGCCAAGCCAAGCTGCCTCCAGTGCCAACACAAACAACCGCTCAAAGAGAAGCTACACATCCCACTCAGAGAGCTGCCTATCGAGTTATAATTCATCTGAAGTTTATGACCGATTTTGATGTTGACGGTTTTCATCTCATAATAAAACCAGCCTCAGACTGGTGAAGGCATTCCAGACATAAAGGCCACAGAAAGGCTCTTCAGATGAAGCTTCGCCCTGAAGCATTCTTTCCTTTCTCACAGCCCACCCAGTGGGATATTAGTAATTTCTGTTTTCTTGAGATCTAGCCCTTTTCTAAAATAAGGTTCTGGAACTTTAGGCCCTTCTCTGTCACCATTTCTCAATGTGCCACTTGGTTATTTGGGGGAGAAGAGGGAAGAAATGGAAGCCTGAATGGCACAGGGCTGGGCAAGGACAGCTTTGATGCAACCTTCTGAGTTTACTGTGAGGAAAGGTACACTCTATATTCTGTATAGATAGCCATTCTGATTCTTTACACGATGCCAGTAGACATTTTAGGGGAACTCTGGTGAGAAAAAGAACAACCCTAGGGAACTGTGCATGGGCCAGCATAAACACCTCAATGCACCCCTATATTGTAGGGTCTCAGATCAAGGATTAATTATCTGTCCTATCATTACAATTGATTTTTAAAAACATGTGTTTTTTTAAATAAAGATTTCAGCCATGCAGAAAATTACAGAGAAGAGTAAAATGAACATCTACATATCCACCACTTAGATACAATGTGCTAATATTTTACCCATGCTTTTATTTTTCAAATTGTGAAGTAGTTCAAACATATTGAAAAGTAGAGGGAAGAGATTTAATAAATAGCTTTGCAAAGAAAATATGTAAAGTTCTTGGGAAAGTGCCTGGACCACAGAAAACATTAAATGAGCTACTACTTTTGTTTCTATCACTTATGCCAGGTTTTATTAGGTTTTAACATTGTGCCATAAATGTCTCAGATGTTTTTAAAGAAATAAAAAAATACCAAGGTGCTCAAGGCTCCCTGTTTATCCCTTATTGATATTTTTCTCTTCTTCCCTCCCTCATTCCCTTTCACTACACTCCCTTGCTTGTTCATTCTCTCATTGCCACTCTCCACAGAGAAAACCACTGCCTTAATTTTGTGTTGGTTATTCCAATTTTTATACTTTTGCAACACATTGTGTGAATTGTTGTATCCCCAAACAATATTTAGTGTAATTTTCTTATTTATAAACATGCGTATGTATCATTCTGTAATTTGCTTTTCCACTCAGCATGTTTTTGAGATTTGTGTTGATGTATATAGCTCTGGTTCTTCTATTTTAACTGCTGTATAGTATTCATTACATAGATTTGTATTATCTATTTTTGATCATCACTGAGGTTGTCTCTAGTTTTTTGTTATTGTAAATATTCTGTAATAAACATACACAGGTTCCCTGCATACCCATGCAGGGGTTCATTTAAGGCAGCGACTAAGCAAACACATGTGCCTATGCGCACACACATTTAAATGCATACTGAAACGAAAGTTTTATAGAACAACCTTTTATTATTTTCTATTTATTCTATTTTGTTCTGTTACATTCCACTCCATTTTTGTCCATTCTTGTCTGATTTATCCTATTCTGAATAAAACAAATGTGGGTTGTGATTCACCAAACTGATTTCCAATTTCACTCGTCTAAACTCACAGTTTGAATCATACCCCTTGAGGTTTCATACTTGAAGATGGAATTTCTGAGTCATAGAGTATATGGATCTTCAACTCTACTAGTATTGGCTCCCCTAAAATACCCCCAGAACAGAAAAATAAAAACATGATCCAGCAAAGTCAGTTTCTTAGGCCAACTATAGGGAGAAAGAACACTATCATGGCAGAGTCTTAATAGTGCCTCCAAGTGGGGAAATCAGAAGGTGGTATTTGTATGGTTTGAAAGCATATCTCACGTGGCAAGGGACTACCAGTAGTTTGGAATGGGCGGTTTGTGACATAATAGCACTGTGAAGCAAGGCTCTTGCAGCTTTGATGAGCAAGCTATTAGGCTTGATAAGTAAGCTATTTTTTTAGCCTCACAGTCTTATCTCCCAGGAGAAAATATTTCCTGGAGCAAATAGCTAAGTATTGCCTAACAAAGAGACAGAAAATTATGCCTAATCTTGAGACTTGTCTAACATAGGGACAGAAAAAGTCTAATTGATACCAGTGATGTTTAACACCAGGACAGGGAATTATGTTAGATTTGGTTCTTACTAGATAATACTAAATATTCTCAAAAGTGGTTGTGTCCATTCACACTCCCACCATAATTATATGATAGCCCATCACACCACAGTCTCAGCAAGATTTAGTATTGTCTTATTTTTGCTTAGTTTTGCCAATCTGATAAATATAAAATGATACTCATTATCATTTTATTATGTATTTCTTTTATTACTAGTGAGATTTAATATCTTTCCATGTAACTATCGGTCATTTTGATTGCTTCTTCTCTGAATAGCCTGTTCATACCTTTTGTCCATTTTTCTGTTGCTTGTGCCACTTCTTATTGTTTTGTCCATTTATATATTCTGGATAATAATATTTTGATAAGCCAAAGCAATAAGCATTTTGAATATCTTCTCCTAGTCTGTGTTTTGTAATTTGTCTTAATATTTGATGCCTTTTGTTAAACAGAGCTTTAAAATTAATTATAGGAAAATTAATCAATACCTTGTACGCTTCATGCTTTTGGTTTAGTCTCTAAGATATTTTCTATTTTCTATTAAACAATCATCTAACTATATTGGGAGGAGAGAGGGTAGAAGTCCGCGTGAGTTTAGAGAGGAGCTGTTGGGAGTGTAAGATGGTTAATTCATAGAATGTAATTAGGAATAGGTAAAAGTGGGGGAAAATAGTAGTATAAACATGTTATTTAGAAATTTGGAAATAAATACTTGAAGAACTAAAAAAGTATATTTTCTATTGTATTTTAAAATTTTATTAATTTGAGAGAGAAAGAGAGAAGCATTGATTTATTGTTCCACTTATTTATGCATTCATTGGTTGCTTCTAGCATGTGCTCTGACCAGAGATCAAACCCACAACCTTGGCATATGGAGATGATACTCTAATCCGCTGAGCTACCCAGCCAGGGCTATTTTCTGTTATTTTTTATTTGATACTTAGATTTTTCATTTTATATTTATATCTTTAAACTGCCTTGAATGTATTTTTCTGTACAGTCAGAAAATATTTTAGTCAAGTATTACCACAATAATACTTCTTTAAAAAACCCCCAAGTCAGTGGATTATAACAGAAAGCAATTATTTACATATCATGCATCTTTGGCTTGATTATGTTTGGCTAATCTCAGCTGAGCTCAACTGGATTTAGTGTTAGACTGTGAGTGCAGGTCAAATTTGCCTAATACACATTACATTTATCTGGGACCAGAAACCACCCAGGGTAATGGCAAAAATGAAAGAGAGCAAGCCCAACTGCCCTGGAACATTTCAAGTCCCTGACCACCTGACACCTGCTAACATTCTAATGGCCAAAGCAGGACACATGGCCAACCTCAGAATTAATGAGATGGAAAATGTACTCTCCTTCTGTTGGAAGGAACTGCAAAGTCCCATGACAATGGGTGTGGATGCGGGGAGAGGTGAAAAAATTGCTTCTTGGTTATGGTTATTACATTTCTCCCCCATACAATGTTCACTCAAACCTTTCCTATTACATCCCAAAAGACTCATCCAACCAAGGCAACTGGCTCTAAATTCAAGACCTTATTTTTTAAGTCACGTCTGGCTGCAACTCCAGAACTAAAAAGACAAGTTATCTGATTCCCATGCATTCAACATCCAGGGATAAATCATGGACAAGATTACTGTAAAAAATACTCTCATTCAAAAAAGAGAGAGAGAAAAAGGAAGAAAAAGAAAGAAATTAAGAGAAGACAGACAGCAGTCACTGACCATAGAAATTTTGAGTCCCATTGGGCAAACATTGTCAGGCCCCTTTTCCTTGAGGCTAGGGAATACTTTGCCATGTATAGCACACAGGTTTTTTGCCAAATTTTTTAGGGAAAAATAAGGATGCACATTATATATGGGTAGAACTAGTTCCGTGTCTATATAAATGTTTTTAATTCTTTTTTTTTTCATATTCTTTTTTTTTCTTTATTTATTTTTTTTAATCAGTATTTTTTAATTGTTGATATTGTACAGTTTTCTGTCTTTTACCCCGCCTCAGCCCACCACCCCAGCCCTCCCCACCTTCCTCCCATTTCCACCCCCCCATAGTTTTTGTCCATGAGTCCTTTATACTTGTTGCTCTAAACCGTTCCCCTTTTCCCCTGAAATTCCCTCCCCTCCCACTCTGGACACTGTCAGACTGTTCTCAAATTCAGTGTCTTTGTTTATATTATGCTTGTTTGTTTGTTTTGTTGATTAGCTTCCTGTTAAAGGTGAGATCATATGGTATTTGTCTTTCATTGCCTGGCTTATTTCGCTTAGCATGATACTCTCCAATTCCTTCCATGCTGTCGCAAAGGGTAGGAGCTCCTTCTTTCTTTCTGCTGCATAGAATTCCATTGTGTAAATGTACCACAGTTTTTTGATCCATTCATTAACTGATGGACACCTAGGTTGCTTCCAGCACTTGGCTATTGTAAATTGTGCTGCTATGAACATAGGGGTGCATAGATTCTTTTGGATTGGTGTTTCAGGATTCTTAGGATATAATCCAAGCAGTGGAATTACTGGGTCAAAAGGTATGTCCATTTTTAGTTTTCTTAGAAAATTCCATACTGTTTTCCATAGTGGTTGTACCAATCTGCAATCCCACCAACAGTGCACTAGGGTCCCCTTTTCTCCACAACCTCTCCAACACTTGCTGTTTGTTGCTTTGTTTATGAAGGCCATTCTGACTGGTGTCAAGTGGTATCTCATTGTAGTTTTAATTTGCATCTCTCTGATAGCTAGAGATATCGAGCATCTTTTCATGTGTCTCTGGATCCTCTGTATGTCCTCCTTGGAGAAGTGTCTGTTCAAATCCTTTGCCCATTTTTTAATTGGGTTGCTTGTCTTCTTAGAGTAGAGTCTTGTAAGTTCTTTATATATTTTGGAGATTAACCCCTTGTCTGAGGTATCATTGGCAAATATGTTTTCCCATACAGTTGGTTCTCTTTTTATTTTAATACTGTTTTCTTTAGCTGTGCAGAAGCTTTTTATTTTGATGAGATCCCATTTGTTTATTCTTTCCTTTATGTCCCTTGCTCTAGGGGACGTATCAGTGAAAATATTGCTGCGTGAAATATCTGAGATTTTCCTGCCTATATTATCCTCTAGAATTTTAATGGTGTCATGGCTTATATTTAAATCTTTTATCCACCTTGAATTTATTTTTGTGTATGGTGTAAGTTGGTGCTCGAGTTTCATTTTTTTGCATGTAGCTGTCCAGTTCTCCCAGCACCACTTATTGAAGAGGCTATTTTTGCTCCATTTTATGTTGCTGCCCCCTTTGTCGAATATTAATTGACTGTAGAGACTTGGGTTTATTTCTGGGCTCTCTGTTCTATTCCACTGGTCCACGTGTCTGTTCTTGTGCCAGTACCAGGCTGTTTTGATTACAGTGGCTTTGTAATACAGTTTGGTATCAGGTATTGTGATCCCTCCTACTTTGCTCTTCTTTCTCAAAATTGCTGCCGCTATCCGGGGTCGTTTATGATTCCATATAAATTTTTGAAATGTTTGTTCTATGTCTGTGAAATATGCCATTGGAACTTTAATAGGTATTGCATTGAATCTGTAAATTGCTTTGGGTAGTATGGACATTTTGATAATATTAATTCTTCCGATCCATGAACATGGTATATGCTTCCATTTGTTTGTGTCTTCCTTGATTTCATTCTTCAGTGTTGTGTAGTTTTCTGCATACAGGTCTTTTACCTCCTTGGTTAGGTTTATTCCTAGGTATTTTATTTTTCTTTTTGCTATATCGAATGGGATTTTTTTCTTGATTTCTGCTTCTGCTGTTTCACTGTTGGTATACAAAAATGCCTTTGATTTTTGGATATTGACTTTGTATCCAGCTATTTGGCCAAATTCATTTATTACGTCGAGCAGCTTTTTGGCCGAGTCTATAGGATTTTCTATGTACACTATCATGTCATCTGCAAACAATGATAGTTTTGTTTCCTCCTTTCCAATTTGGATGCCTTTTATTTCCTTTTCTTGTCTAATTGCTGTGGCTAAGACTTCCAATACTATATTGAATAGAAGTGGTGAAAGTGGACAGCCTTGTCTTGTTCCTGATCTTAGTGGGAAAGATTTCAGTTTTTGCCCATTGAGTATGATGTTGGCTGTAGGTCTCTCATATATGGCTTTTATTATGTTGAGGAATGCTCCCTCTATTCCCACTTTGCTGAGTGTTTTTATCATAAATGGGTGTTGTACTTTATCAAAAGCTTTTTCTGCATCTATTGATATGATCATGTGATTTTTGTCCTTGCTTTTGTTTATGTGATGTATTACATTTATGGATTTGCGAATGTTGAACCATCCTTGCATCCCTGGAATGAATCCTACTTGGTCATGGTGTATGATCTTTTTAATGTATTGTTGGATGCGGTTTGCCAATATTTTGTTGAGGATTTTAGCGTCTACATTCATCAGTGATATTGGCCTGAAGTTTTCTTTCTTTGTTATGTCTTTATCTGGTTTTGGGATTAGGATGATGCTGGCTTCATAAAAAGAGTTTGGGAGTCTTCCATCATTTTGGATTTTTTGGAATAGTCTGTGAAGGATAGGGGTTAGCTCTTCCGTAAATGTTTTGTAGAATTCTCCTGTGAAACCATCTGGTCCAGGGCTTTTGTGTGCCGGGAGTGTTTTGATTACTGATTCAATTTCACCAGCTGTTATTGGTCTGTTCAGGCTTTCTGTTTCTTTTTCATTGAGTTTTGGAAGGTTATATTTTTCTAGAAACTTGTCCATTTCACCTAGGTTTTCAAATTTCTTGGCATACAGTTCTTCATAGTAATTTCTTACAATCCTTTGTATTTCTGTGGTGTCAGTCGTAATCTCTCCTCTTTCATTTCTGATTGTGTTTATTTGAGTCCTCTCTCTTTTTTTCTTGATGAGCCTGCTTAAAGGCTTGTCGATTTTGTTTATCTTTTCAAAGAACCAGCTCCTGGATTCATTGATCCTTAGGATTGTGCTTTTAGTCTCTATGTCATTTAATTCTGCTCTGATCTTGGTTATTTCCTTCCTTCTACTTGCCCTGGGCTGTCTTTGTTGTTGTTCCTCGAGTTCTTGTAGGCGTAGGGTTAAGTCGTTTGTTAGAAATGTTTCTGTCTTCTTTAGGTAGGCCTGTATTGCTATGAACTTCCCTCTGAGGACTGCCTTCATTGTGTCCCATAAGTTTTGGGTTGTTGTGAGTTCATTTTCATTTGTTTCCAGAAACTTTTTGATTTCCTCCTTAATTTCATTCTTTACCCATTCATTGTTTAATAGCATGCTATTCAATCTCCATGATTTTGATGGTTTGGGGATTTTCCCCATCAAGTCGGTTTCTAGTTTTAGTCCCTTGTGGTCGGAGAAAATGCTTGGTATGATATCAATTTTCTTGAATTTGTTGAGACTTGTTTTGTGTCCTATCATGTGGTCTATCTTTGAAAATGTTCCATGTGCGTTTGAAAAAAATGTGTATTTAGTTTCTTTGGGATGGAGGGCCCTATATATATCAGCTAAGTCCAATTCGTCTAGAGTATTGTTCAATGCCACAATATCTTTGTTGATAATTTGTTTGGAAGATCTGTCCATTTTTGACAGTGGGGTGTTAAAATCTCCTACTATAATTGTGTTGCTGTCAATATCTTTCTTGAAGTCCTCTAAGATTTTCTTGATGTATTTAGGTGCTCCTATATTGGGTGCATATATATTTACAATGTTTATGTCTTCTTGGTGGATTCTTCCCTTGAGTATTATGAAGTGACCTTCTGGGTCTCTCTTTATAGCTCTTCTTTTGAAGTCTATTTTGTCTGATATGAGTATTGCTACCCCGGCCTTTTTTTCCTGTCCATTTGCTTGGAAAATTTGTTTCCAGCCTTTCACTTTGAGTCTGTGTAGGTCTTTTGTCCTGAGGTGGGTCTCTTGTAGGCAGCATATGTGTGGGTCATGCTTTCTTATCCAGTCAGCTACTCTATGTCTTTTGATTGGAGCATTTAATCCATTTACATTTAAGGTTACTATTGATAGGTACTGATTCATTGCCATTTTCGTATCTGTGTTCCTCACTCTCTCTTTTCCTTTTTTTCCTTAAAGCAGTCCCTTTAGTATCTCTTGTAGTACTGGTTTGGTAGAGGTGTATTCTTTTAGACTTCTTTTGTCTGGGAAGCTCCTTATTTGGCCTTCTATCTTGATTGAAAGCCTTGCTGGATAAAGTAGTCTTGGTTGTAGGCCTTTGGTTCTCATTACTTGGAATATTTCTTGCCATTGTCTTCTGGCTTGGAGCGTTTCCATTGAGAAGTCAGTTGCTAACCTTATCGGGGCTCCCTTGTATGTTACTTCCTTTTTCTCCCTTGCTGCCTTTAAGATTCTCTCTTTGTCTTGGAAGTTTGCCATTTTAATGATGATGTGTCTTGAAGTGGGCCTGTTTGGGTTCCTCTTGATAGGGACTCTCTGTGTTTCCTGAATTTGTGTGACTTTTTCTCTCACCAAATTAGGGAAGTTTTCCATCATTACTTTTTCAAATAGGTTTTCTATCCCTTGCTCTTCTTCTTCTCCTTCTGGTATTCCTATTATACGGATATTATTACGTTTCATGTTGTCTTGCATTTCTCTTAAACCCTCTTCATTCTTTCTGAGCCTCTTTTCCTTTTCTTGCTCTATCTGGCTGTTTTTTTCTACTTTGTCCTCCAACTCACTGATCCGATCTTCTGCTTCATCGATTCTGCTTTTCATTCCTTCTACTGTGTTCTTCAGCTCAGAAATTGTATTCTTCATTTCCTCTTGGCCCTTTCTGATAGTTTCTATTTCCTTTTTCATGTTGATATAGTTTGCACTGAGTTCATCGTAGCTTCCCTGTAGTTTCTGGTAGCTCATTGAGAGCTCATGGAGCTTCCTGACAACCATTTCTTTGAACTCCTTATCTGATAGTTGAGTTGCCTCTGTTTCATTTAGCATTCTTTCTGGGGCTTCCACCTTTTCTTTCATTTGGGGATTGTTTCTTTGTCTTCTCATTGTTGGTGAGACTCTTCTTGTAAACCTCTGCTTCTTAAGTTGATCTGTTCTGGCTACCTGCGTTTATGGTGTGAACTTCTGTGGTGGAATACCTGTGAGATTCAGTGTTATAGTCTTCTTCAGGTATCCTGGTGTTCACAGCTGCCACTGTCTCAGCTGTGGGAATACCCCCTCTTTTGGTCCAACTCTGGTTTTTTCACAGTTCTAGGATTTCTTTGCCTCACTCGTGGGTATTCAAAAAGAGAAAAGAATAAAGTGAAAAAAAGAAGAGAGAGAAAAAAGGGAAAAAAAAAAGAAAAAAAAAAGAGGAGGGAAGGAGAGATAAAATTGGAAAGAAAGGAAGAAGGAATAAAGCCAGAAAGAAGTAAAGAGAAGCAAAAGGAATTGAGGGATAAAAAAGGTAGAAGTAATAAAGAAATAAAAAATATATAATCAAAACAAAACAAAAAGAACCCCACAAAAACGAAAAATGAACCAAAACAAACAAACAAAAAACCCAACTAAGCAGACAAAAAACAACTATCAAAAAAAAAACCCCACAAAACAAAACAACCCCCCCCCCAAAAAAAAAAAAAAAAAAAAAGAATAAGAAGGGAAAAAAAAAGAAAAAAAAAATCTCTTGCTATTTTCACACAGGCCAAACTGGATTTTCTGGACTTGCTGGCTGTAGCAGGCTGGGAGGCGACTCGTACCACTTTTCTCCCTGTTCCTCACTCAGTCAGCTTTGGGCTACTGTCCTCAGTGCCAGCCCAACACTGTCCCCAGGGCTAATGGCGTACTGTCCATGCAGGGCCTTGGGTGTGATTTCTGAGCCTCCTGCAGGGGGCGAGCTTTCCAGAGTTTATGGGTTTCAGCTGGAATCTCTTACAGATCCATCCCTCCCCGAGCCTATTGCTGTGAGCTCCGGGTCTCCTACAGGGCGCAGGCGCCCGCCTGAGACTACGGGCGTGGGCTCCGAGAGTTTCCCGAGTTGCGCGCACTCACCCCAGTATCACAGATGTGAGCTCCGGGTCTTCCAGAGTCCCCTTCTCTAGTTGCAGGGTCGCCTCCGGCCGCAGGGCTGCTTCCAACCCGGTCGCCGGGCCGCCTCCGGTCGTTTGCGGAGCCGCCTCCGGTCGCGCGGCCGCCTCCGGTCGGTTGCGGAGCCGCCTCCGGTCGCCGGGCCGCCTCCGGTCGGTTGCGGAGCCGCCTCCGGTCGCGCGGCCGCCTCCGGTCGGTTGCGGAGCCGCCTCCGGTCGCCGGGCCGCCTCCGGTCGGTTGCGGAGCCGCCTCCGGTCGCGCGGCCGCCTCCGGTCGGTTGCGGGGCCGCCTCCGGTCGCCGGGCCGCCTCCGGTCGGTTGCGGGGCCGCCTCCGGTCGCGCGGCCGCCTCCGGTCGGTTGCGGGGCCGCCTCCGGTCGCCGGGCCGCCTCCGGTCGTTTGCGGGGCCGCCTCCGGTCGTTTGCGGGGCCGCCTCCGGTCGCCGGGCCGCCTCCGGTCGTTTGCGGGGCCGCCTCCGGTCGCCGGGCTGCCTCCGGTGGGTTGCGGAGCTGCCTCCGGTTGCCGGGTCGCCTCTGTCCCGTCTCAGGACCACCTCCGGTCGCTCGGCTGCCACGTCTAGTTTTCCAATGTCTGCTATGGATTTTGATCTCCTATTTTCATATATACTGTGGTATTGTTGGCTATCTGCTCTGTTCCTCTGTAGATCAGTTAGGTTTTTCTCCCATGTGCAGGAGGAAGGACAATCTGCGTCCTCCTACCATGCCGCCATCTTGAACCCCAACCGTTTTTAATTCTTTTATTTATGCTTATGCATTAAAAGTCTAAGTCTAGAAAGCAATAACGATATCTATATATTCAAAAATAAATGCTAAAATTCCTATATAATACAAAAAACAAGTGTCTAAATATAAATAAATACAAAATTGAATTAAAAAATTAAAAGGAGAGATTTTTTTTTCCTGGAAGTTTGGGCCCAAAGCTTGGGTGCACATTATACACGGCAAAATACAGTATATCTTAGTAAAGCTTTAGTTTCAAATCCTGGGAATGGCACCCTAGTTCATTTTTCCTCCCAGTGGAGGCTAGTTCTGCTTTCTCTTGTGTCCCTTTTTTCACTGTCTTCCTTGATCACTTCTGTTGGGGGCACTGGGGAGGGTTTTGTTCTTGGCAACTGAACTGCTTTATCAGCCCGCCTCCTGCCTCTAGAAGGTTGGGGTTTATGGAATTTTTTCCATCTCACTGACATTTTTTGCCAAAGCAACTCTCTCATAGAACTTAGTGCTTTTTAGTGTATTTTATTCTAGTCAATCTTGTGTGCTGAAAGCCATACCCACAGTTGTTTCTGAGACTTGTCCTATTTTCTCTAGACTTACTTACAGAGAGTTTGGGCATATCAGGCTCTGTGGGATTATTCCTTTAATCTTTCTAGAAGGACTTTGGTGTGATAGAGAAGAACTTTTGTCAGAAGTCTTAACCAAGGGTCTAAGCCAAAATTTTAATATGGCCTTTACCATGAAACTATGTCCTTATTTATTTTTGTTGTTTATTGTTGTTCAATTACGGTTGTCTCAATTTTCCCCCATTCCTCTCCCCTGCCCCACCCCCACTTCCTCAGTCAATCCTCACCCTGTCGCTCATTACCATGTGTCCTTTATACATGTTCTTTGACTAGACGCTTCCTCTTCTTTCCTCGGTATCCCTCTCCCCTCCCCACTCTGGCAACTGTTTGTTGTTCCTTATTTCCCTGTTTCTGGTTTTATTTCTCTCTCTCTCTCTCTCTCTCTCTCTCTCTCTCTCTTTTTGTTGTTGTTCATTAGGTTCCACTTATAGATGAGATGATATGGTATTTGTCTTTTGCTTTCTGGCTCATTTTGGTTCCCTTTTCCCCACCTTGGTTTTATTTTTATATAGACTGTGTTAGTTAAAATCATCCATATATTGCCCTAACCAATGTGGCTCAGGTGGTTGGAAGTTGTTCTGCAAAGCAAAAGGTTACGGGTTAGATTCCTGGTCAGAGCACATGCCTGGGTTGCAGGTTCAGTCCTTGGTCAGAAAGCACGTAAGAGGCAACCAACTGATGTTTTTCTAGCACATGGATGTTTCCCTCCCTCTCTTTCTCCCCCTCTTCTGAAAATAAATAGATAAAATATTTTTAAAAATAAAATAAAATTACCCATATGTTTTGCCCTGTTTTTTTCCCTCTGGTTTCACTTTTTTCTTGCTAATACTTATCCTGCAATAGTACTTTTAGTGAGAGCTGTGGATAATAAACTCTTAGCTTTGTACAAATAAAGATGTCATTATTTTACCTTTGTTCTTAAATGACAGTTTCTTTGAATATACAATTCTAGATTGCCAGCTATTTTCCTTCTGTGTTTTGAAGCTATCATCCTATTATACTTTGGCATCTAACATTACCAATAAAAAAAATCTGTTATATGTGTGAAGGTTATCCCTTTATAAGTAACTTGCCTTTCTTCTATAGTAATTTTTAAGGTTTTCTCTATACCCTTGATATTTTAGTTTCATGACAATGTACCTTAATGTGGATTTATTTTTATCCATTTTGGTAGTTTGAGTGTACACTCAATATAAAGATTCATATTTCTTTTTAATTCTGGGAAAAACTTCAGTTATTACCTCTTCAGATATTACTTTACTTTCATTTATTTAACTTATTTTGGAAGATTTAGCATGTGTATACTGGAACCTCTGTATTTATTCTCCTTACATTTTTACTAATTTTTCAACTTTTTTCATCATTTTGTTTCCTCTTTATTATTAATGATGTCCTTAGTACTGATTTATCCTAAGTATAGAGTGTGGAGTTTAACCAGTTTATGGAGTGCTTAAATCAATTGCTGTACTTTCTCATCCCAAGATTTCTAATTAGTTCTGCCATATTCATCTTTTCTTTTTTACTTTCTGTCTCTTTTTGATTCATAAACTCTTGTTCATTTTAAAAGGTAATACTGCTTTCACTTAATACCCAGAGTACTCTATATACTTACTTTCAAGTCTTTGTCAAACCGTTACATCAAGTCAATGTCAACCAGAATAAATTAATATTTTCATGGTTAATTTTGTTTCTTGTGTTCTTAACATTGATTTTCTAAAGGTGTTGTACAATTTTGCTGTTAGTGTAATTCTGAGAGGAAATATTTGTATATTTCTTTTTACTTTCTACCTTCTGGTTAAACATCAGAGGAGAGAGAGATAAAAGACTTATTACTGAGGATATCACTCTCCCCGTTAGAGATTCTGCAATTGCTCCCACTCATCCCTTGGCCTTGCCACAGTGGCATTTGAGGCCATTGTGAGGAGATCTCAGATACAGTCACTCAGCAGTGGACGCCTTGTGTCAGTGCCTACATTGTTAGACTCTCCACACCTTTCAGCAGTGATGGCCTACATAAGTCTGCTAAAATCTGTAGACCCAAGTTGGTCAGATACTTTTTCCACCTTCTTTTATGAGGACAGGCTGATTTCAAGCAGCTGAGCTTCATTGCTTCCTTGTCCATTGTGGAGTAGTTTTAATTAGTTCTCTGTGCCCTGAAGAAGCTGAGTTCCCAACTATCACTTCTTTCTTTCAGACTCAGAGCCCAGCACACCTGTGGCTTCAGCCTTGCTCATGGCTTTGTGTTTCCGTTCTGATCCTGATCTGTGGAGATGCCTTTCCTATATCTGAGTCCATCTACAGTGTTTGGTTTTTTATTTTTTATACCATTGCTGTGTTCTGGGACTCTGGGAAAGCATTATGCTGCAAAGTCACTGTAGAAAATTGGGCCACAGGTTCATAACCTTTGGTTTCTATGAAACAATTATAACATTTTAAAAACTCAATTGTCTTCTTTAAAGGCTGCACATTATTTAACTTGTCTGAATATTATTTGGGGGTATTTCTTTTTATTTTTAAGGGAGAGGGGGCAAAACAAACAGGGAACAACTGGAGCAGTAAGTTTATAGTTCACAGTAAAAGTGCCCTGATATCTTGTGCATTTCACATTATTCTCTAGGCAGTGAGTTCTAGTTACAGGTTGTACTCCAGGGGACCCTGTCATCTCTAGAGTCTGCCAGTTGGAGTATTAACAGGATAAATACAATAATGTAATATTTATAGTTTTATGTAATTGTATGTCTTTGAAAGAAATGGAACACTGCCTGGGAAGATCACTGTTTGTTCTTCAAGCATGGATGGCTCAACTCTGTTCCACGTCCTTTCTAAGAATTCCTTAATGCGACTGCAGACACTCCAGTTCAGTCTGCGATGTCCGACTCATTAGCCAGGGAAGTATGTGTGTCAGAGGTAGGATCTGGGTCAGATGAAGGCTTTCTCTGAACATATTATTTCCTGAGCTGATTTTCAGGCTTTGAGCGAACTAGATGTATCTTTTCTTCAAATCATGGTTAAATAGGGATCAAAAACACTGTACACAATAGGATAGTTCCCTGAATTTAATGCATATGTCAACTTTTGGCTACATCAAGCATCTTCATAAGTGTCACACTGCAATTCTTTCTTCCCTTTCACTGCTGTTCTCCTACCTTCTTTTTTCAGAATTTAATCAACTGAGTATCTACTAATTGCAGAGAAAAACCATTACATCTCCCCTGAACTACTGCAAAATCTCCATACATAGTCTGCCTTAAACTCTTGCCCATGTCAATTCATTTTCCCAAAAAACACTAGAATGGTTTTTGAAAATAATTTAAAAGCAAAGTGATATATGCAAATGAGTAAAGATAAAACCAGTTTCAAAAGATATATAACTAAAGCCAACATTCTCCAGCTCTACTTCTCCTCTCCTTCAGTACCATTCAACAGGAACAATTTCTGTTTTTAGCACTCACATTGGTTATCCCAGTGACTCTAAATATAGCGCTGTCTGCGAATATAAAATGATCAGCTAAGTGTGTCATTCTACTATTGACATTTTTGCCTCGATTGATGAGGATTTAGCTACCTTCCTGTCTCACCTTCTCTCATTCTAGGTAAAACAATCATCTGCTCCACCATTGACCTCCTCTGCTACTTCAAAGAGCATTCTTCAGTCCTCCCTTCCATATCTGCTCACTAGAAGCCGGAACTGTCCAGTAGAACTTTCCGTGATAAAAGAAACTGTTTGTTCATATCTACTATGTTTAATATGGGAGCCAGTACCTATGGGTGAATATTGAGCACTGGAAATATGGCTAGTGAAACTGAGGAACAACAGAATTTTATATTGTATTTAATTTTAATTAATTAATTTGAAATTAAACAGCCACACATGGTTTTGGTAACTGTATTGGATAGGGCAGCTATAAATAATATATTTTAATTAACTACAGATTTGTAGGATGGGAATATTAGCCCTCCTCATTTCTTTTCACATCTGCTTCTCCTTCCATCTCACAACCTCATTTTTCTGCAGCTTTATCTTTATATTGCTAAAATCAGTCATATTTGAATGTTGTTTATAAACATAGTTAAACCTTCCATGGTATGTCTAAGGTTAATTCTAATGCTGAAAAATATAAGAGCTATATTTATATTATTGTAATTCAGTTTCCTTCGTAGCTCTCTTCATAATTTTAATTGTTTTGTTGATTTCCTTATTGTCTTTCTCTTAAAATAAACTATAGGTCTGATGAAGGTGAGAATTTGCCCATGTGGTTCAATATTAAAATTCTGGAGCTTAACAGAGTGACTGATAGTTAAATAGATGTCTCTTAAATGTTGAATAGATGATCATGTTTTATTTATTGCAGTTCAGATATTTTGACATTCTCTAATAGGAAAAAAAAAAAAGCTCAACAAATGATCCTTGAAGGAATAAGTGTTGATAAACAGTATTTTCATGGGGCAAATATTATTACTCCATGAAATATTTTAATATTTTCCTCTTCATACATAATCTCTGATAGTGTTTCTAAAACTTTGACTTGAAAATTCTTCTACAAGTATTTGTAATAATGAAATAATCTAAGGAATTAAAAAATCACTTTTGTATGGTCAATGATGTAATTTTAAGTAAGCATATTTTATTTTTATCAGTAGACCATTAAATTATATTATAAAGCTCATTTTAATAACTGCTTAAATAGATGTGATGAATTAACATTTGTTTTGCTTGAGAAGTGATGAATATTCTTTAAATCATTTGTAAGATAAAATATAATTTGATAGTATATGTTTTAAAAAATAACTGTATTTGAATTTGGGCTGAATATATACTTAAATATAAATTGAAATTTAATTTGTTAAAACTGTCAAAAATAGAGAAAGATGGTTTCATATTTTCTATTTGAGTTATTTCTATTTTGCAAATCAGTTGATATATGTGTGTGCATGTGTGTCTGAGTGTGTATGTACATATACACATCCAATTCTTTCAAATACTAAGATAAGTTTCATGATGGCATTTGTACACAATTGTTAGTAACCAATGAATTTTAGGAAGGGAATAATCTTATCTATTGCCAATAGATAAGAAAACATTTTTTCTAATTGCCACAACAATTTTTTTCTATTTAGCTTTGATTTTGAAATTTGAGATGTTCTACATAGGGATTTTTGATTGGGGGAATGAAACTACACACCTGGTGATGAGCACTGTGAGCAGATTTTTCTTTTTATTATTCTTTCAATATATATAATTCATTAACTAGATTGAGCATCAGAGTTCCACTTGATTTCCTGTATTTAACCAATGCTTTAAAACTAAGAATTATAACATTCAAAATTATCAAGGGCTAGCATACCGAGGAAAGTGATACACGATTTGAGATATGACCAAATCATGAACCCTCCTTCCTGATTACCTCTAATCATTGCCCATGCTCAGTGCACATTTAGGGCCCCCTAAGCTATGACATTGAACATAAAGGGTTAAAATAATTATTTATTGATCAAAACATTCAAAAAAGATGCCATTATTAAAAATGAGAATTTTCTGTAATACCTTTAGAAATCTCTGGGAATTTCTGAATTATAAATGGAAGCTACCATGATCAAGATATTCTATGATTAATTTAAAAACTGACTACTTCATTCATGAAATATAAATGACATTATAAAGGACACAATTCTACATCATAAGTTGAATCTTAGAAAACATCAACCCAGTCAGAATAGCTAAATCATACTCCTTCAAGGACTGGGACTGTTTTGTTCCAAAATAATAATCATTCCTTCTTAATCCCCATCTCTAGTTACCTGTGCATCCTGAAGTTTAGCTGCCCAATGGCAGGTGGTACCAGTCAAACTTTAAATATTACTATCTGCTTTTAGATCACTTTTTTTTGCCCCACACAGATATCTTGTAGATTCAGGGACTGTTTTAGGTTATGCTAACTGACATGTCACTCACATGTTAGGCAACTGTCCCATTTCCATATAGCCTTACCTGTCATCAATAGAAAGCACACAGCAGGTTAGATTGAACACTTATTTCAGCAGCAGGTGGAATATTCACCTTTCTTTCCCGGGTCTCTGTTATCTCCAGCCTCATCCTATACACGGAACCATGCTGCACAGTGCCCTGACCATTTCTGCCTCATTCAGACAGGGTCTGAACCCTGCTTTATACTTCTTTCTTTTCATTCAGATTTATGTAAACTTAGTTACCCTGGGTAATTGATCCCTTTGGTCTGTGTGTGCTGTGACAGCCAAAATGATCCCTTTGGTCTGTGTCCCAGTGGTGCTGTGACAGCCAAATCTTGCTTGGGCGACCATGCATAATAACATCAAATTGTGTTGTTCCTAAAATACTGCATGCCTGGTAACAGAATTTCACTCTTAAAAATTGTTTTCTTTTATTCTAGAGATTCTAGAGACAGGGGAAGGGAGGGTGAAAGAGGGAGAAAAACATCTATCTGAGACAGAAACATCTATCAGTTGCCTCTTGCACGTGCCCCAATGGGGGACTTGGACTGAAACCCATACACGTGCCCTGACTGGGAATCGAATGGCAACCTTTCGTTTTGTGGGATGATGCCCAACCAATGGAGCCACACCAGCCAGGACCAGAATTTCACTTTTAGGCAGATAAGAAAGATAGAAGTTTGGATCATGGTGTCTTTCCCAGCACTTTTTGTACCACACTGTATTATAAAAACACTATTTTATTCCTCCTATGAAGAGGGTAAGCCACTATGGATGATGAGCTTCTTAGGTAGAAACAGCAAATATATTTTATCTAACACTCCAGCACTGACAGATTCTCTGTGGCTGCTACACTGGGAATTCTAAGCTCATGTAGATGCTCATTAGGGAAAGAGCTGTTAGTATTACCTGGGGGTGGGAAGGGAAGGCACATGATAGAATTAAAAATCCCTGTTTTAGACAGTGCGGTTAAAAATGTGACATAATTTTGTTCATACAACAAACTCTGTGTTTGGTAAAACCATTTAATAATGTTGCTTTTGAAAGGGACATGTAATGAGTACCTCTGGAATTTAAGTCAGAATTCCGTTATGCTTGGAGCATGACGGTCTTTTCACTCTGTGTATAGAAAACATCAACACAAAAGTTTCTTTCAGGAAAGGGTGGAATGGTAAGGATAAGTGATCATAATGATGATTCTTTGACAGATGAACACATTTTGGTTTGAAACACCATAGAAAACTTTGTAAAAATATTTTCAAGTCAAAGTTACCTTTAAGGTTCAGCCCAGACATAAGCAACAGCCATGAAATTCATGTTTGGCCACAGACTTTGGTTCCCATTGCACCTTATGCACCTACTGAAGAGCAGATGCAGAGAAAGAATGACTTAATTCCTATAATTAGTTTTTTCTAGGAATTAAGGACTAATCCTATTGATCTGATTTTCTTTTGGATTTTATTGGGTGGTAGCAAACACCTAGTAAAGAAGGATTCTCTCAGCCTTGGTGTTTACCTAAATGGCAGAAAATCTGTCAATTTTCTCTCTCTGTTAAGAATGGAATTATTCAGTGCCTTTATCTTCTCTTCTTCCAATATATGTTACAGCCCCAACCCTAATACTTACTTGAAAAATACAGTCATGCTAAAGCCTTCATTTTTTAAATTTGATATTAGATCTTCATAATTACCTGTGTACTGTGAGATCTGTCTTTCATAAAGCACTACTCCAGAAGCCAATTTAACTTTGATTATGTAAAAACAGTCATACGTTCAACCTTACTTTGGTACTACGGAGAAATAACTTCTTTTCCTTCTTGCGTTTTGATTTAATTGACAAGAGATATAAAACCATAACCACTGGAAGGTAAGTCACAGAGTGACCAACTTTAAAAGGACAATCTGGACACCAAGCCCCAGGAGAAACCATCTGGGGACTCGAACACTAGGTCCCGAGCCTAACAACCACACAGCTTTTTGACCCTTCTGCCTTGATGAGCTATAAGGGCCCAAATCTCATTTTCATTGTGCGCCTCCCTCCATGTTGGGGAGGGACCGCTCCCAACAGCATATTTGGACAATTTTCCAGTGCATAGCTCATCTTCCCCAGAAAAAAGCAACTAAATGTACCCTGGGGAAGAAAACTGATAAAGGATAGGCATTAAATCTACTTCCTCTCTCCTTCTAGAGTTTCTCCCCTTTGCCCTTACTCCCAACAGCCAATGTTTTAGGAAGCCCTGCTTGTTTTATTATTTTAAGTTTCCCTAAATCAACTATTTTCTTAGATCAGGTCCACATCAATTTTTAGTCTTATCTCTTTGGGTACTTTTCTATCAAACTCACTGCTCTCCAAACCATCCCATAATACTGCAGTTATCTCAATATCTCTAACATCCAATTATGACAGCATCACTCCCCTGCTTAAAATCCTTCAAGTGTTCTCAATTGCCAAAACGTGAAAACTTATTAGAATGGTTTGGCCATCTTCATATCTGACTATTCCCCTAAACTTCCGACCTGGGCTTTGGATTCACTGAATAGCTTGTCAGTTTCTGAATATATGCTGTATTTTCGAACAGTCCCATGCCTGTGTCCATTCTGTTCCACCTTTTAAAGTATCCTTTATTCTTTCTGTATTTATTTGGCTCACTGGAACACTGCTGATGTCTCCCAAAAGGCTTCTCTGAATCCCCAACCTGTTTTAAACACCCTTCCCCTAGGTTACCCCAGCTCCCTGCAGAAACACTTAACTCACTTCCTCACTACTGATTATTTTCACCCAGAAGTCTCACTAGACAGTAAGGTTCCTGAGACAGGGTCAGTGCTAAGTTTACAGCCAATACATATTTTAGAAATGAGGAGAAAGAAAGCATATACATTAAAAGATTTAACAAATACATAGTAGCCTATGTGCATCAATGGATTTTTAAAAATACAAGTTTAAATGAAGCAGCTATTCTCAAACTTGCTGTGATTGGGATAAATGCTGATGAGACTTGAAGAAAAAACAGTACTTATATAATTACTCTGTGATGTTCTGGACAAAATAAAAAGAAAGTACAAATTTGACATGAGGTTCAATAAGGTGATGGATTTCAACAGCACTTTGGCAGACAGTTTCTTTCCCTAGACATCAGTGGCTTTGCTGGTTCCCCTGGAGTGCCAGGCTGGCATGGCCTAACGCAGTTGCTCCATCCATGAATGGAAGTGGTATCTTTTGAGTACTTTTGGTTGTGGACAATGTCTGAAAACACAAATGAACAAACTATCTTCCCTGTGACCTGGACAATGTGCAGTTGACTCAGAATCTTAGCTTATGGTTTCAAATGAAACAGAAAGGTGTATGGGACATTTCAGTTACTTCTTAGCATGTTAAAACGCTTCCTCTGTGAACCACCAGAAATAAAAGCCAATTAATATCAGCTTGGAAAAAGACTTGAGAATTTTCTCTTGTGGTTTAACTAGGGCCTCAAAATAGCACTATGGCAGGTTTGAGCACCCCATTTCATACTTTGCTTTCTACACTAAGCCTTAAATGAAATTTCAATTTCTTTGGACAAAATTTCAATTTCTTTGGACAAAACTGACCAAAACATCCAGTTGTTTGCTGTTGTTTCTCCTGAAAAACAAGTTGCATTTGGAAACAAACCTGTCAAAAGGATTCGATTGGACGGATAGCCTATCTCATGCTTTGAAACATGAACATTGCTAAAAATATTAAATTGTTTTGGACTCCTCTCAAGAAACCATACAATTTAATTATACTTATTTTTATCTATTATAGAGTTTGTTTGCCTGAACAAAATTATAGCAAGATTCTGAGGATTTAAGATATTCATAAAGAATATCTTACATTCTTACACAATTTGTATTTCATATAAGATAAAGGACTACATGTTATTACACAATTTGCATTTTATATAAGATAGAGGACTACATGTTAAATTACTAATAGAAGCTGAAGGTAGGTTTGAAATAAGTAGATTCTCCAATGAACACACTTTGTAAGGATTTCCATGAATGGATCAAGGAATATTGGATGAACATAACTTTCAGCAGGAAGCCAGGATCAGGAGTGAAACAAAAAGGAATTTTGCTTCACTTTTCTTTCGACCTTTTTCCTTCTAGAAAACAGCTGGCTTGTCTGTTTTTGTTTTGTTTTGTTTTGTTTTTTAAGACTACATACAGATTATCTCTATATAAAGATTTAGTCAATAGTTCTCACTCTTACTGTAAATATTAGGATCTATAAGAATTTAGTCTGCTCCCTTAGCCAACTTAGTAAGTCATCTTCGTCTTTGACTTTCTATAAGCACAGCTGCAAGTCAATCCAGTCAGTCTCAAAGGAAACATCCAACGGACTTTGGTCTGCAAGAATTCTGGGAGAAATATTTAACATGTTCCAAGGGAAGTAAGTAGTGGGAAGATAGTTAATTTCAGCCACCCAGATACAAAATATTTGCACCTAGTGAAAGACACTTCGAGTTCAATAGTTTTTCTTGTATAGGTAATTATTATTTTATGGGATTAGCCATACCACACTTTTTAATAAAATCTAGGATGCAGAATTCTCTAAGCACCTATGTTGTTCTACTTCATCCATTGTTATTTCCATTCTAAACTAAATTGATTTTGAACATCTCTCTACTTTAAGCCAGAAAAGAAAAGGCTGAAAGAGACTTTGAAATTTTCCCTTAATTTTATAAAATTATCAAATTGCTTAAATCCTCATAGTATCAGAAAATCAGAGGAACTCATAAAGGACATTTTCACTGTACTTAAGACTTTTGTTCTCATGCAAAAAATTCCTTTTTCACTGAATCATGTGGTGAAAAAGTCACTGGCTAGCAAAGCCTGGGTTCCTTTGCCAATACCTTCAATTCCGATTATTTTCAACCACTGGGAGTGGGTGGGGGAGACTCAGGATAGGCATCAATCATGACTGATCAGACTACAAGCATTTGGCTGTTGTTACTGTTTTCATCATAAGATATCTGAACATATAATATGGTGCACAGAAATAGGGACTGAAACTTCTCGGAAGAGGGAGCACAGGAAATTAGTTCCAAATATAAAAACATTATCAATACATAAAGTTTAGTTTCTATTTACTGTTCTTCTCTGAAAATGAGACATTTAATAAACGTTTGCTAAGCTGATTCATACAAACAATTACCCTAAGACTACTAAGCATCTCCTACAATGCCAGCTCCTTTTTGCTTTATAAGAAAATATGTATTCATTCATCAAACAAATTTTGAGGACCCGCTATTTTTCAGACCCTTTGTGAGCATATGTAGAGATTCTGCCCAGCCCTGACTGGTATGACTTAGTTGGTTGGGCTTCCTACCACAAGGTAAAAGGTCGCTGGTTCAATTACCAGTTGGTTGGGGCGCATACCTGGGTTGGGTGTGGTCCCTGGTCAGGGCATGAGTGAAAGGCAACCAATTGATGTTCCTGCCTCACATCAATGTTTCTCTCCTTCTCTTTTTCTCTCCCTTCCCTTGTCTCTAAAAATAAATTAATAAAATCTTTAAAAATAAAAAAAAAGAGATTCAGCCCAAATGGTAGTAGAGTGATAATGTAAGTGAAGGAGAGCCCCAGACACAAAATGACAAACAAAGTTTCTATAAATTCAGAGAGAAAAAAAATCATAGTTTTACTTTTGGATATTTTTCGTAGTGGAAGAAAAATTTGGGAAAGAAATTTTGGGAGATGAGAAAAACTGGAATTGATCATATTTATCACCTTACGTAGATGATACCATTTTTGTCAGTTGAAGATAACAACAAAAAGTGTTACTTGCTTTGCTCATAAAAGATGAAATCCAGTAAAGGCACAGGGTGAGATTTGTTTGTGCAGAGAATTCTGACCTACTCGGAATGAAAGATTCCAGTACAGGACATTTTTATGTTCTGCCAGGAAATGAAGCAAATATGTGGGACACGGGGTGAGTCAAGGTGGAAGGATAAACTTGAGTTCTTTTCCTTTCAAATGTTGAAATGCTGTTCTGTTGGGAGTTTATTTTCCTCTCCTCTTGAGTGGTTTGACTGAGGTTAAAAAACAATGATCTAATCAATACCAAACGTTTTTCTCTGCCTCCTGTAATACAATTTCCTAGGGCAATAATCGGAGATGTACAATGAGGATTAAAAGAAATAAGGAACAGCCTTAGGAAGTTGACTTGAAAATTTTGACGAGAAAGGTTCTCTAGAAATGAGCACTTTGGTCTCCCAGTTTCACTATTGTGAATGACCAGCCATGTTTCTCCACGGCTGTAGGACATTTCATACTTTGCTGACACTCTTCGAACTGCCACGAAATGTAGAATTGTTTTCATTTCTATCAAGTATGAAGGGGGAAAGGTTCACCCATCTCACATCTCCTGAAAGGAAAGAGTCCTTTTTTACACACCTTAGCAAAGAACTATGAAATGCTAGGGAGTGGAGTTATGTATAAAATACAGAAACTCTACAAGAAAAGAACCTAGGGAAAAGTGCAGAAAGTGGCCAGAGATATTGTGGCATTCTTAAGATGACGCAGACCCTGTTAGGTACCTAGAGGTACTTAAAGGATCTAGCAACCAGATCTAAAAAAGCGGACTAAAGAAGAATCCATGGCATTGCTGAGCACTTTGATCCCAGGTCCTGAGAAGTTGGCTACTGCTTCTTTTTCCCCATTTTATAAGCGGAAAAGCAAGAATACTTCAGTGACTGTTTTCCCAACATTTCTCCTTTCTGAAGAAGGAGCCAAGCCGCCAGGGAGTTATTGAGTTGGTCCAATGACCTATTAGACTGTAATCCTTTTTTAGAGCCCTTTAAAAGGTAACAGAGAATTCAAGGTCACCAAAAGCAGATTATAAATGCCACAAGTGGAACCACTCTCTAGATCTCATGAAATGCAGAGCCTATAAAGTGGGCATGCCCAGAGGCCAGACCTGGGTATGAACAAATTTTCCAAGAGCATTAGAGAGTAACTTAGGGAAGAGTTGTGTCTGTATTTGGAGACTCGGAGACTAGAACTCCAAATTTGTCTAGAGTCTAGAGAGACCACTCTGCAAATGTAACTTCCTGTCTATACAGGAAAGAAATTCTTTTAACAGGGCTAATAAAATGAGCTCCTAATGAGGCCTCTCATACATCAAATAGGCAGAGTGAAAAAACACTTCGATGACATAAGTGTAAAGGGATCAGAAACATCCCTGCGCCCCCAAAAGAGTTTCCTTTGAAAGCCACGTGAGCTGAAAATTTAAGGATACACCATGCTTTGCCAAAGTCAAGATATCTGGAACAAGACTTTGAAGTATCAAAGAATTAGTGTATCTAATTAGGAACCAGCCAGAAGTCACTCAGGGTGACAAAGTCACCCTTTACTGCTTCCCAGCCAGATTGTAGAGTTTCACCCCCATTCACCACCACACCCCACTTTCTTCAGTAAGCCTCAATTTGAAAAAGAACTGCTTTAAAACACCTCTCTGATGAGAACGATTGTGAGCAAAGTTTTAACTCATAAAATTTGCGAAGTTACATAATCCTCTTGAAGCTCTCCATAATAGCATGTCTACGGACAATTACACATTCAGAAGTCATGACTCTAACTTAGGAGCTATGAGTATGACATAACTGAAGCAGATTTCATCTCAATATTGGGAAGAATTTCTAGTAAACATAGAGCTGTTCTTAGGGGGATAGAAGGCAAGTTGTTTCAGCTGAGATTCTACTATAAATAAATGAGGCTATAGCAGATCAATTTTAATAAGTAATTGCAAGGATTTCACTTCTCAGGAAGGCATTTAAATATTATTAGGGCCTTTGTACAACAGCATTCATGGGGTCAGGGGACCAGTTTTCAACGCACAATTTCTACCTGCTCTACTCCTTCAACCAGTAAGTGAATTCTGCTCCAGGTAAATAATCTCCTTTGAGATAAGCTGAAATTCCTTTTTTTGTAGCTTCAGTTTGTTTGCGACTTGAAGACTGATCTCTAGAGTTATTTTTTAAAGTGTAGATACCCTTTGGAGGCATCAAAGATGCTGTTTACTTTGGCTATTCTTATTCTGTACTGGGAGACATTTAAAGTTTCTCAACCTTGGCACTATTGGCATTTTGGGGGCTGTCCTGTGAATTGAAGGGTATTTAGCAGCATTCCTAGCCACCCCTACTCAGTCATGACAACCACAGCTGTCTCTAGACATTGCCAAATGTTCCCTGCGGGCAAAAATGCCCCCAATTGAGAATCACTGCTGCTGTCAAGGGTTAGAGAATAGGGCTGGGGAGGATACCAAAGGGAGGTGTGAGCAGATTCACATTTTTTCCTAGGGTTAGACCTACTTACTCATACTTCCTATATCTTCCTGTACCAGGGAGAACAAGAAACCCTTTCAGCTATCTCAGAATCTCCATGGTGTTGGTATCAGTCATAGTTTTACCAGAAAAATAGAACCAGTAGAGGATGGATAGATAGATGGATAGATAGATGATAGATATAATATCATATAACACTCACAACACTATGCATGGATATATATTATAAAATACACATAAATCAAGGAAGTGGCTTACATGGTACATAACTGTGGCTTACACTTCACATGATCGTGGAGGCTTACTAGGCAAGTACAAAATCCCTAGGCCAAGTGGAGCTCCTCGTGGGCCAAAGATATAATTGAAGTCCACCGGTATAATTTCTTCCTCAGTTCTGCTCTAAAGTCCTTCAACTGATTGAGTTATGCCCATCAAATTCTCTAGGGTAATCATCTTTACATCTCCTTGAAACAACTGTAGTAATACAGATGTTTCAGGTAATACTCCCACAGTAACACATAGATTAGTGTTTGATTGAATAATTGGGGAATACAGACTAGCCATGGACATAAAACTGACCATCGCAGCATTCCAGAAGCTATTCCTCAGGCTCTGGTGTTTTGTTCACAACCACAGTTTTCTGTTCATCTCGTTTCAGCTGTGCTGAAGGCCCTGCTCATTCACAGGCATGATCTTAGCATGCATTTCATAATAGTGTCCTGCCATGGTCAGGCACAAGGTCCAAACCCCTCACAAGCATTTTGATGGACTTAAGAGTCTCTTTGAAAGGACCTAAAGAAACATATTCCAAAGAAACGCAAATGGTCAATAAGTACATGAAAAAAAGCCTTAACATAATTAGCCATCAGATTTCGAAATGCAAATAAAAATTACAATGAGATACTACTTCCTACGCATTAGGATGACTGTAATAAAAAAGACAGACAATAACAAGTATTAGCAATGATGTGAAGAAATTATAACTCTCATATACTCCTAGCAGAAATGTTAAATGGTGCAGCTGCTTTGGAAAACAATCTGCTATTTCTTCAAAAGATTAAACATAAGTTACCATAAGGCCTAGCAATTCCACTCCTAGAAAAATAGCCAAGAGAAATCAAAACATACATCCACATAAAAACTTATAAACAAATGCTCCCACCAGCATTATTCATAGTATTCAAAAAGTGGGAAAAAACTCAAGTGTCTATCAACTAATCAATGGCTAAACAAAACGTCATATATTTACACAATGGAAGGTTATTTGATCATAAAAAGGATGGTGCACTTAGTGCCTACCTGCATCGCCTTGCAAACAGTGTGCCACTGAAAGGAGCAAGTCACAAGTTGTACCATGGTGTGTGACATCACATATTGTATGATTCCATTTGTATGAAATGTCCAGAATAGGCAAGTCCATAAGGACAGAATGGAGATTAGCGGCTGCCAGAGGCAGAGGGATTCCAAGAGAAATGGGAACTGACTGCTAATGGGCATGGGGTTTCTTTGTGGGGTGATGAAAATGTTCTAGAACTGATTGTGGTTACGGTTGCACAATTCTGTGAATCCACTAAAAAGCCCTGAATCATAAATGGATGAATTGTATAGTGTGTAAATTATATCTCAATAAAGCTGTTGTATATAGTTTTTAAATAAAAGAGTATCTTTGGAAATCTTGGCAGCAGACGAGTTTACCAGACCTGTTGGAGCAGGGCTCTCTGATCAGACTGATGATTAGCTGCTGTCCAATGTGTCTGCAGGTGTTAAAAGCCCTATCGGGAAGCAGGCCATCAGAGGAAAGGAAGGCAGCAGAGGTTTCTCTGTGGCTTAGTATTCGCCACTCATACCAATCAAAGTAGAAGAAGAAAACTGCTCCCACAGCAGACAGCCCCATCCAGGGTCTCACTTCCTGTGCCACTCTCTGCTGACAGTTGTGTAGTCTGCTGCCTAAAGCAGGCTGAAGAAGGTGGAACCCATCCAAGGGAAAGCTCAGAAGCTTGTCGAGACAGAGTATTACCTCAGAAACTGCTCTTTTACTTCAGGGCCTAAAGAATTTTGATTTATTTAGTAACAGTTTATCTTTGATGATGTACAAATGCATGACTCAGTTTTGTGGCTTTTAGCACCTCAATGCTGGGAACTTACTAAAGACTATTTTACTTACTCCAGAGACAGCGCTGGACTCCCGCCCAAACTTCCTCCTTCCTGGCTCCCCAAATAGGGAATTTCTTGTACATTGGCCTCTCAGGAGAGGTGCTGAGATGCTGTCATTTCACTACTATTGCTCAGGCTCTTTGAGGACCTTTCGGTCTTTTGATCTTTTATTAAAGTATAAATATTAATTATCAGATAATAGCTTTAGCTAGGATTTTCAAGAGTGGAAAAAAGGTTTCAAAAGATAATCTGATTTTTCTTCCAATTCAACCTTATCAAATGCAGAGTGAAGACAATGGATTTTTCCAGCAGGAATGCGCCAAGTAGTTGGCAGACACCTTGCTGGGGTCTGGTCTTCAGAGCTTGGAGTCCAGAGCTTCATGCAAACTGAATGCCCTTTGTCCACTAGTTCATAGGCACAGATAATTCACGCTGGCATTATACTCTAATTCTACAGGATTGTTGCCTTTACTCATATAACTGTAAGAACTTGGTCCCTTGGTCCCTTGGTCCCCCATGCTGCTGCCCCTGCTGCGCTTCTGCTGATGATTGCTCAGCTCACCTGGGCAATTGCTGCATACACTGAGTGTGCACCTGCAGAAGAACGCCAGCCATCCCTGAGACTGTGTCCCATTGCTCAAGCACCAACGGAGCCCTGTATTCCTTTCAGGAATGGCCCATATGAAAGCATTTTTGTAGCCCTCACTAGAAGTGTTCAAAAACCGTTCTCCAGACTCTGTGGGGTCCCAGAACACATCTCCACCACTGTGCTCTCTCATTGGCCCTCCCAAGTGTCTGTACACAAACTTTCTCTCTTTTTTTAAGCGAAGACTATAACTCTTATATAAAAAAAATTTTTTTTAAAGAAGGGAAGGGGGAGAGAGAGGGAGAGAAACATCAATGTGTGGTTGCTTCTCATGTGTCCCCAGGTGGGGACTTGGCCCACAACTCAGACATGTGCCCTAAGTAGGAATCAAACTGGCGACCCTTCTTTGGTTCATAGGCCACACTCAATCCATTGAGCCACATCAGCCAGAGCTGTACACAAACTTTCTTGTAGGTACTTGTCGCAAAGTAGACCAAAACACAATTCAGATCCAATTCCAAGCCTTAGTTAGGCATCCCTACAAAACTATCTATATTCTTTAGGCTAAAGCAGAGTCATTTTATACTGAGTTTGATTGGTATTGATCAAATCCAAGGACATGTGAGGATAAAAAGCCACATTTTCAATTTGTTAATTTATAAGGGAAAAGTATTACCAAGTTAACATTCTCTCTCAATCTTTCTCCCTCTCTCAATAGAAAAGAGTACGCTGGCGGCCAAGCTTTTTGAAGAATAATTTGTGAAAGGCCTAAGAATAACCACCATCAATAAATTACAGTATGAGTGGCCACCATCACTAAATTATAGCAGCTTTTTTCTTTCAGGATATTTGAATGAGATTTTTTCCAATTTTCATCAGCCAACTGTTTGCAAACTGGCAGCACAGGTCTCATTCTTTAAATTCAGCTCACTGATCTCAGTTGCAAAAAAATTACCAGATTTTGCTGTACTTTAATCTTCCACGTCTCTTAAATCATGACGCTTCCCAGGTTTCAGACTTGGAATAAAGAACGGTTTAGCATTTCCCAATAAAGCTTTAATAGTCCCTTATGAATTAAGATCAGTCTGACTGTAGTTTGCTATATAATAAGACTTTATAGAAGTTGTCACTTTTATCTTTATTTATGTAACAGGACGTTAAAATGGTACTCTTAGTTTTCCAGCTTTTTTTTCCTCTTTATTGAATTTATTGGGGTGACCCTGGTTAACAAAAATCATACAGGTTTCAGATGCACAATTCTACAACACACCATCTGTACTCTGTATTGTGTGTTCCCCACTCCAAGTCAAATCTCCTTCCATCACCGTTTACCCCTTTATGTCCTCCTACACCTCCCTCTTCCAGCAAGCACCACACTGTTATCTGTGTCCATGAGCTTTTTCTCTTTTTTGCTCAATTCTTCCACCACCCACCCAGCCCCCGCAGTTCACCCCCATCCCTGACAGCTGTCGGCCTGCTCGCTAGTTATATCTATCTCTATTTTGCCTGTTAGTTCATTTGTTTATTAGATTCTGCAATGGAATACTATTTGGCTGTAAAAAAGAAGTAGAATATCTTACTCTTTGCGACAGCATGGATGGACCTGGAGAGCATTTTGTTAAGTGAAATAAGCCAGTCAGAGAAAGACAAGTACCAGCTTTTTAGATGCTACACAGGCCAAAAGTGATGAGAGAAATACTAGGCACCCCATCTCCCCATGTCAAGAGTCAGCTGCTAGACCATCTGTGCAGAACAAGTTAAGAGTTTATAAAATCAGTTCTGCCAACAATAGGCCATCACCCACCTCTCAGATACATGAGAGAAACTAAACACATCAGTAGAGAAGAATCTCATAGAAAGATGTATGCTGTGATGTGTATCTACCCACCCCTATGTGGATGGGAAGGAGAGTTCTTCCCCTCATCTCAACTAAAGACAAGCTTAAAGAGAACTACACATAGAGCTTGACATGAATTCCTGGGAGTTTGAGAATGTAGGAACTGCATCTAATTCTAACTTGGAAATATCTAAAAGTGAGAGGCTGTGGCTGTGACTACCCCTGCAATGTAATGGTAGAAGTGGTCGCTATGGGAACAGTGGGAATAGCCTACCTTTCTAGTTTTATAATATCCATGTGCCAGATGTGGACTCTGAGAAGGAGAGCACAACTGGATAACATCGAGAGAGAGGCCAAAAAGCTTGCCTGGATGGTGAAGTTACCCCAACAGAGGAAGGAATGGTCAGGAACCAAGAATAGAGAACAATTTATAAATAACCACTGCAGGAGAAATTGCTTGAATCAGGAGAACTGTGGCTAGAGAGTATCAGTGATGAAGTAAGATCTTCATAAAATCTACAAATGCACCAATAAGAGACACAACCTTAGACATCTGCCAAAACAGGAGTTACCAGAAAAGATAAGGAACCTGTCCAACATTTAATCTGGGGTGAAGAAAAAAACAATTGAGAAAACAGTTGGAATAGACAATAATGAGAAATAATAATAGTCATAATTATTTTGATATTACAGAGATTACTATGTTTAAAAAGTTTTACTTTTACATTAATCCATAAAATTGTTTTTTACTTGCTTTCTACCAGCGCTTAATAAACCAGTTACATTTACATTTCCTATCATTTTATATCATACATACATGTATATATTAAGGACCTACAATGTACCACTTAACACTTAAAATATAGTGGTAAACAAGGTATTTTAGTGAGAGGGACAATATCCAAGTGGACGAATAAGAACAAATTGTGGTAAGTGTTGTAAGGCAACTAACATTGTGCTGCAATAAAGTAATTGGAGAAAGTCATTTCAGGCCATCGTCTAAAGAAACTTGCAAAAATCAATGTGTGATTCAACTTATTACCTCACTGAGTTGGCCATAGCATTCCATGATAGGAAGGGAATTATCAATCACAGAGCTCATTAAGGCCAAAAGATTCTGTCATCATACATGTTAACAGACCCGAAAGTCCGTCTTCCTATCTCACACTGGTCAACCACTGAAACAAAAAATCTTTCACATTTAGTTTTTTGTTTTTTCACTGGGACTGAATGTGAATGCAAACTTCAACTTTATGCTCTTTTTATCAATCAAAATACTGAGAGAATCCCAAGCTTTTGATTACTTTTTGTAATGAGAAGCTAGGCTGGGCATAGCAATCTGTCATTCTCAAAGATAACCTCTTTAGAATAGGAGTCACAGAAATCTTGCTAAGAAGCAAAAGTCTTAGTTAAGTCTACCTTCTCCCTTGTTCTTGTCAGATTAGTCATGTCAGAAACCCACTGGAGGAACCTCAAGACCAGGCACTGCTTGCGAGGACTTGAAGACCTGCTATTATTCCCTCTAGTCTCTCTACGGCCCACATAGCCAGTGTCCCTCTGCCTATTTCTTTCACTCTTTTTTCTACACTGGCCACTTCCTCTGTTTACTCATGCCTTCTGCAGGCTGATATCTTTGGCTTATGCTCCACTGTGGACCTGACCATCCCAAAGGACTCCTTACGTACTTTAGGCTTCAGTTCACACCCCTAGTCACTGTATCATCCTAGTTCAAAGATGTCATTGATTCTATTGTGTAACGTACCATCATTAGCAGGGGGAGAAGGAAGTACAATCACACTAAAAACATGTGTAGGAGGCGTGACATCCTGAATTCAGGTATACAAAATACCATGAGGGAGATGTGCCTAGAATAAAAGGAGTAGAGAGATTTGCAATTTGCTCAGCAGCTGATGAGGGCTGCTCACTTTCTACATCAACCATATTGTAAAGTATTGCCCTGGTTCACCCCTGTTCTAATTAGTCTTGGCTGTATCCTGAGCCTGGATAACACTAAACACAGTGGCCGGGGCTGCTGTCTCCAGGAGAGTCGTGGCATGGCAGCACTCCTAAAAGATTCTGGAAGTAGGTAAGAACCAACTGCCAGTGTCATGAAGGAAGAAGAATGACCAACCCCCATTGTCATGCTCTTTAGTACTTCTGCTCTCTTACCATTATGATGGTCATTCCGCACTATAAAATTATAGCCATATATTTGTACTATTCGAGAAATATGCCCACATTTTTGTCAGTTCTTGTCCCTTAGGTCATTTGTTTATCCTACTGTCTTTGAAGCCTAAGCTAGTATGAAAAAACCATGAATAATTCATACCAGACTGATTTAAATTTCCAAGGAACATTGAACTCTCTCTAAATTGTGAAGTCAAATAACACTCATGTTATTTTTCAAGCATGAACGTGGCCTTTGAAGACCTGAAGGTGTCAAAGTGGGAAAGATTCAAGAAAGTCTTTTCCCTGCTTCCATCTGATGAGCAATTCCCATTTTCCTTTGGAAAAATCATTTCTCAGACTGTCATAGAAGCTGCTGGCAGATGCAGTTTATATTAAACAGATGGTTGGTCTATAATTAAATGCTTGTCCATGGCTGGGCCTAATGCATTATGAATACGATGGGAAGATGTACCAGTAGTTAATGTGTGGACCATTTCCAGGATGAGGGTCACAAAAAAGAAAGTGTTATATGGGATTTCACATGAGATCACTGGAGAGATGAATAGCATCTGACATGTTGATTGTTGACGAAACTCAATGGAAAGGAAAGTTGAATTTTTCAAACACAAGTGGACTGAGAAATGGAAGGATTCTTTGCATGGATAAGCAGGATTGATAAACACCTGAGGGGTATAGTCAGGTTCATATATAGAACATGTACTTTGAAATGGAATAATACTGGTGTCTACATATACATACTGCTTTGACATACTTAATTTGTAAAGTAACTTTAGCCCTGGCCAGGTGGTTCAGTTGGTTAGAGTGTTGTCCCCTCCACCAAAAGGTTGCAGATTCAATTCCCAGTCAGGGCACATACTGGGGTTGTGAGTTCCATCCCAGTTGGGATGCCTACGGGAGGCAACAGATTAATGTTTCTCTCTCTCTTTCCCTTCTGCTCTCTCTCAAAAATCAATAAAACATATTCTTGGGTGAAGATCAAGGAAGGAAGGAAGGAAGGAAGGAAGGAAGGAAGGAAGGAAGGAAGGAAGGAAGGAAGGAAGGAAGGAAATTTAGAATATTAGGAACACGGGTTTCTTTGCATTTACACACAACCAAATAGCTCATATGTACAACAAAGTACTTCCTTTTTCTTCCCAAAGGTTAGAAACAGCTTTAAAATTTCAATTATAGAGAAATCCTCAGATACCACAGACCTAAATTATGTTAGGTTAGTTGAGCTACTGTGAAGAATAAGGATTCCCTCAAGTTAGACTTATGAGAGGATATGAGTAGAATGCAGAGCTTGTGTTTCAGCCCCAGGCCCCTTATAAATTGTAGCACAATGGTTGTTCTTCTGTAAATTAGGATGCAAGTCTGTATACAGAATATATATTAAATGCAAGAGTTACTTTTGTAGTTAGGGGGCCTAAAACTGACTGCATGGCTAATTTAAACTGTTCCCATAGGTTTAAAATGAGAAAACAGAGGTGAGATCCAGTTCGCCCAAAGTGATACAGCCAGCCTTAAGAATTCAGCTATTAGTTTACCTTCAGCTAGGCCAAATGAAGAAAGGTCCTGTCCCCTTCAAGTGGCCGGCAGAGCAGCTGTGAGCCGGCTCATCCATTGGCCCACAGGCACGAGCTGCTTGGCCTGGAGCAGCCCTTTTTTGCCCAGGCAACATGCCTCACTGTCTACCCTTCCTAACCTCCCTTTCTCAATCACGTGGGTTAAATTGAGCTGTCACTAAAATGTTTGCATCTAAGCAAATGCACAAATGACTCTGAACTAAATGTTTCCATTAATAATGTTTGTTCTGTAGTGAACAAAGACCCTGGAGACAAAACTCAGTGAGGTTTGGAGTATTACCTTAACGGGAGGGAAAAACGACACATGGTGAGAGCTCTAAACTGGGCAGGCAGGCCCATAAAAGCTTTTTGGAAAATGTGCTTAACCAGTGAAAACTAAAGAGGGGAGAATCTAAGATGTGAGGGCAATCTGGCTGTGACATCTGTCACCCCATTGATCTCCAGAGCTGATTCGGCTGATCTGGCTGGCTAGGTGGGTGTCCCCTTCCTTCCTCAACAATCCATGTGCGTCCCTCCTGACGCTGAGTGCTCAATTGAAGAGGACGACCTTCCCAACTAGAGGAGAGGACTGGTCTTTGGTCAAGGGTATACAAGTGGCTTCACTTCCCTGCTAGAACTTCCAAACAAGCTCTCAAGGTCCAAAGAGGGGAGAATCTCCAAGCTAACTAGTTTATTGCTTTCTCGTTCATCTTTCTCCCATTTATAGTAAATCTAGTGTCAAATTGAAACAGCAGTCTGTTTTTTTTAAATCAACTTTAGGAAAAAGAAGCATGTACGTCAGCTCATTAAAAACACTACATAGTTTAGCCTCACTCCCACTGTTTCTGGCATTCATGCTGAAGTGTTGTTAATAGGGATTGCTTTCTGGGGAGGTCTGCAAACAGGTACCATGCCTGAGTGGAATGGGTACTTTTCAGTCCCAGATTCTGGAATGATCCTAAAGAATGAGATGGGAGGTAAGCAACAGAGGTGACTAAAACGTGGTTGGAGGAGCTGGGCCCTGGAAATTCCCCAAGGACAGACAGACCCCAATAGAGCCCAAATTCCAGGGACTCTGAAAGCAAAGCAAACTCACCCATGCACGGTGTCCTTTGAGGACTTGAACTGGAGAAGCAAACCGAGCTTTGGAGGGTCAAACACGTTTGGGACAGGATATTTATACACAGCTATTTCTGTAATTGGAGTTGATCAGACACAAGTGTTCCAGTTTAGTTCAGCTTCTGTCCCTTTGGGCACATACCACCATCACACAGATTTATGTATTCTGTATGGGGTGTGTGTGTGTGTGTGAGTGAGAGACAGAGAGGGAGGCTGGGGGTGTGAGGGAGGAACACATGGATAGAACAGCCATTCTGTTTTTTCTTTCTAGCACTTCAGCACTTGTCCTTAAGGATCAACTCATTAATTCCTGAACACTTGAGATTAGTATTTAGATGGTTTCACAAGAATTCTCTCTAGCAATAAGTTAAAATTGATATTTTCAGGTCCCACCTAAAGGTTCAGAGTTAGTACAGTAGACTACTGGGAATCTGTATTTTTAAGATCTTCCCAGGTAATGCTTTTGCCATGTTTGGAAAGCATTGATTATACAACAAAGGATCTGAGGGTGAAAATATGTACATGGATAAGTTAATTGGAAATACTGATTTTTCATTTTCCTCAAACCATGATTGTTGAAGTCTAATTTATTTGACTCAACATTTAAATAGAGACATACTTTCCAAATAGCTACATCTAGTCAAATATTGATATTAAATAACCAATACAGTCAAATTTTAAAATGTAGAGGATCACAAATCTCTTCTTTTAAACTTTTTATCTTGAATATTATATTCTTTTCTAGGCAACTATGTTTCTAAAGTGGCCTAGATGTTTATTTTAGGCTATTGTAAGGAGTCTTGATTTAACAAATAGTATAAATGCTAATGGTTTTACACAAGCAGAGACAATGCTGAATAGACAGAGATTCACCTGGCATTCACTCTACCAATTAATGTTTTGCTTTGTTTTTACTAAGCATACATGTGTCATTTTACAGTATAAACTTTCTATTTGTCTTTGGTCCTAATGGCCTTTCAGAGTAGATTAGATGTCTGAGTAGTAAAAAGAGCCTTCAAAGGGATTATAACTCTTTTCAAGACAAAAACAGATACAAGACATTAAAAAGAATCCATTATACCCAGTCCACAGACATATACATACATGTATCTAATAGCTTACTAATTTGTTGGAGAATAGTTATGGAACCAAACATTGTAATGGAAATCTCCAGAGAATCATGAGAAGAAAGAAAATGAAGATCTAACAGTAAGACTCCACAAAAACTAGCGGGACACATTAAAATAATTAATAGGAAAGCAGCAGGGCAGCCTCCAGTTACTACACACAAGCGGGTGGGGAATTTTATAAATGAATTGTAATCTTCCTAATAGAAATATTTTTGTGTGAGAAGTAATTTGCAGTGGAGTAGTGCAGCTGCTTAATCTCTACTTTGCATCCTAAGAGATAGTTTCCCAATTGTTATTTTCTCTCTCTATCCTTCTCTATGTTTCTGCATTCAAGGGTGTGTGTGTGTGTGTGTGTGTGTGTGTGTGTGTGTGTGTGTGTGTGTGATGAGGTATAAGGAAAGAAAGAGCTTAGTGATCCCTCTAAAATGCGTAGATCGGGTATTAAGAAACCTTAACAGGAAGAATGCTCTTTGTTATATGGATGCCAAGTAATATTTTCCACAGTGTTAAAAATAATATGGCATTTTTTTGCAAAGATTTTATTTATTTTTAGAGGGAAGGAGAAAGAGAAGGGAATGAAACATTGATGCCAGAGAGAAACATCAATTGGTTGCCTTTCACATGCACTCCAACCGAGGACCAAACCTGCAACCCAGGCATTGCCATGACCAGAAATTGAACCAGCAACCTTTCACCTTGCTGGATGATGCCCAACAATCTGAGCCACACCAGTCAAGGCAACATGGGAATTTTATACATAATTTGATATTATTCTTCTTGGTTACATGTAATGACTCACTCTAATTTCTGGTAACCTCAACAAATCCTGAGGTTTTAAAACAATTTTATTTAAAGCCACTGATCGGCTCTTACAACAAAAATAGTTTATGAGCCAAATATTAGAAACAAAATAAGATGACGTTATTGCTTATTTTACTAACCACAAAGGAAAAAGAAAAGTACTAAACTGCTAATAACAAGTGTCGGCTACAAAATCCACGCAGCGTTGGCACAAAAGCAAGGGCGCAATGTTAGGAAATGGGGAGGGAGGGTGAACACCATAAGAAGGAAAGTGAAGAGAGATGGAAAGGAGAGTCATTGGAAAACAAAAGTGGTGAAGTTTAGAAAAGAAGCTCAGACCACAGACACTTGGACAATGATGGGACAAGGCAGAGGAGATAACAAATGATTTGATAGGAGGGGACAAGCTACAACTTGGTAGTACCTTTGTATCATGCTGAAAGTTTGGTTAACCTAGGAAGGGGTTGAGGATGAGGAGAGGGATTTAAAGTGGATTTAGAATTCAAAGAGCTTACTTCTATATTCCCTAAGCTATTAAGTTTTAACACAATATAATAATCAAGACAAGTTAACTAAATATGTTAGTGCAGTCAGTATTTAAAAGATGGGATTTATATGAGCAAGTCCTAGAGATCTACTATACAGCTTAGTGCCTGTAGTTTATCAATACTGAGTTACATCAAAATTTGCTAAGAGAGTAGGTCTTATGTTGTGCTCTTCTCACAAAAAAAATGCTACTAGTGAAGAGGATGGGAGAGAATGGATATGTTTATGACATAGATTGTGGTGATAGTTTCCTGGGTATATACTTATTTCAAAACTCATTAAGTTGTATATATTAAACATGAACAGCTTCTTGTATGTCAATTATACCTTATTAAAGTGGCTTAAAATAAAAAATAAATTTAAAATATGATCTACAGAATGTCACTTTATAAAAATGAAAGAGACCTTAATGTTTGCTGGGAATCTGAAAATCCCTTCCTTCTTTTACAGCCATGCCTTTTAAATACGAATATATAAAATGCGTAGACTTTTTAAAATTTTTATTGAATTTATTGGGATGACATTGGTTGATAACATTATATAGGTGTCAGGTGTACAATTCTATAGTATATCATCTGTACACTGTACTGTGTGTTCACCACCCCAAGTCAAGACTTCCATCAACATTTATCCCCTTTACACCCTCTTCATCTATTTAAAAATATTCCTACATGACGACATTCATGCCATGGATAATGCCCTTGAGCTTTCTGTTCCATGCTTGTCTGCAATTCTAGAAGTACCAAAATCAAAGCTGATATCATGAGCCTGTAAACCTTGTGATCCCAAATTATATGGTGACGTGTCATTTGTTTAAGGTGACATTTTAGTGAATTTGTTAGTAGTTTAGTCATTATGGGTCTTATTCCATATTTTAGAATTTGGCCAACTCCTCTCAAAATTATATGAGTTTTCTTAGTTATTTTTATTTTATTCTTCTCCTCCCCCTACCATTACCTATTACTTAAACTAGGGGACATTTATTCTCCTCAACTAATATGACAGTTATTGCAACAGGATTTTTGTATGTGTCAGCAGAGATTGATTATAGCTTGCAATATCATTGGATTATTTAGTGTTCATTAACCTACCCGATTTTTGTCCTCAAACTTCAGTTATTGATGAATTTGTGTTCCCTAGTCATCACTATTTCACTAAGACAAGGAGTTTATAGAGTGCTTGGATGAAGAAGTGGCATGTCAATCTTTAAGGGGGTGGGCTAGGTATTTCTGCAGAATAGAAATGCTATTACAGAAAATAACACATTCATTAATTTTCCAGCTGTCTCCAGTAATAAGGCAGTGATGAAAGGCAGTTATGCTAACTGCATATAAATTTCTCTATTCTGGAAAAAGAGAAATTAGCTGCTGTCATTTGCAATAGCAGTTGGCTTAATTAGATTACATGGCTTCTTGTGAAGGCAAGAAATTAAGATTATCAAAGAATAGAGGGGAAACAAAATATACCTACACCTTACGACATTTCCCCAATATCTCTTTGGATAGCAATATAATGCTATTTCCCTGGTTTCAAAAGCTGAGTAGACATATCTGAGGTATTCTGATTGGCAGATGTTACAGTTTCTGTGGTATGTACACTGCTAAGTGTTTAATACGTATCTTGTAAACAACCTTAAGGATCTCTTTGAACAGCCTCTTCAAACAGGTCAAATAACACATGTATTATACAACTACGACTGCTCTTACAATATGCACTAGGTATAGAGAAACTTCCTGAGGAATCCCAGATACATACCAACTATCAGGTGGCCACCATAATATATTGGTCAAGCCACATGTAATAATAATAATAAAAGCAATAGCAGTAACAACGATAACATTAGTACAGGTAAATTGTATTGAGCTTGCATGATGGGCCAAGCAAGGTGCTAACTGCTTTGTACACATTATCATTTAATCCTTATAACAACCTTGTGAACCCTGAGAAACAAGACACCTACTAAGAAGGGCTCTGGTGGCTAACTGAGCTAAAGTTTCAAAAAACAGAGCCCAGCAGCCATTTCTACACAGGGACCTCTCACACAAACTGCACTTCAGGGTGAGGCCTGCACTGAACTGCCTGCCTCTGCACTAACATGCCTTAAAGCACTATATTTCTGCCATCTGAGCCAACCCTTAAAAAGGAGCTCCTGGAATCCTATTTCAACCAATAGGACTGAGGCTTTCCCCATCCAATTGGAGCTGCACAACTCTGACCCACCAGAGCAGCTCTATGCTGACCAAGCAGGACGGTGTCTTTTAGACCAATCAAATTGTGAGGATTTGGCTCGTTGGCATCAGGATAGACCAATCAGGGACCAGGAGTGGGGACTTCTGTAGTATAAGCCAGCACCTGTCTGGCTCTGAGAGCGTACTTTCCCTTTCAACCAAAGACTGCGTCTCTCTGGCCGTGCTGAAACACCAAAGAATAGAATGAAGCCAATCAGTGTAGGCTGGCACCGACTGGAGCAGACCAGCGCGGTGCAAAGCAAACCAACGCGGAGCAAAGCAGACCCGCCAGGAGCAGAGCGGAGCTGTCTAGCCTGAGAGGGGCCTGAAAAGACTGCCTGATAGCCATGCTGTTTTCCTAGTGGTGCCGTATCACAATTGAGCTGTTTTGCACCAAATAAGGTTTTTTTCTTCACCTCACTTTCACCGCACTTTAAATTGGGCATTCCTGTTGGCATGACCAATACCATCAGGAATTGGGCACCAATGACCATCAGGCGACAAACCTTAGATGCATACATTATCATTCTGCCAATTTTACATATGGGGAAATGGAGGCTTTGTTGAGGACTGAGTAATGTGGCCTTTTAATAATAAGGGATGTAGCCGGTTGAACCCAGGACTTGTGGACTCCTAAGGCCAGGGTATTAACCCTCAGACTCTATAGCACTTGTTGATATATAACAGTACGTACCAGACAATTTGCCAAGGTGTTTAAAATAGATTTTAAAATGAAAAATAGTACATAAAAGCACAGAATATACCAGAGTGTTGAAAATGGCCTCTATTAATTCTTTTATGTAAATTCCTTCCCTAGGTACATGAGGGGGAGACTTGCACTGATTTTGAAGAATTAATAAAGTCACTTCAAAAAGTTTCCATGTCTTCAATCCGTGCATTGTAATGGATTACTTATTTTCATTTTTAACGCTGTTGCCATTTACTTATATGTTTAAATGCATCCTTATCTACTACTTTCATTAATAACCCTCACACAAAATTCAAGGGTATACACATGGTGAAGATCAATGGTATTAGACTATTTATTTTTAGCCAGAGAAACTTGATTTTTCTCATGAAATAGTATGAACTAATAGGTCAACACTTAAATAAAATGACTCCTTCCAGACAGAGATGTAGACTTAAGAGGCAAAATTATAGTCTGGATTTTTTTATGGCTACTATTTGTACATAATGAGAATTAGTTTTTCCTGACTTAATGAGAAATGTGGAACTGATTCAAGTGAGCTGTTATCCTTGTCCATGAAGTCATAGGACGAGGGCCATGTGAAATCCCGAGTGCAAACAACCCACGGGGATAGTCCCCCTCGTGTTCATCAACTACAGAGGAATTCTTTTAACGGAATGAGCTTAGAAATTTTTCTTACATGGTCAACCGACATTACCTACGTTTTCTGAAGACTCAATAGAGTCAAAAAGCAATGAGCTCTCCAAGAAGAAGAAATGTGTTTACTTGGTCTCTATATCCCTTGAATTTATGCATTCATGTGTTATTTAATTAATAAATAAGTGATGTGTAAATGAATGATCAAGAAGTAGCCACCTGACATTTCTACTCCTATGCACATTAAAATCACACATATCTGTCATATCTGTAGTCTGACTTAGGTCTGGGCTGCAAAACTATATATTTGAAATCTCCCTAGGTGTTCTAAATTACTGGCAGGTAGAGAACGATTGCATTAGTATAACTTAGAGACAGAAAAGGCACACTAATTGTGGGAAAAACTATGTTATTCATTCACTGATCTTTTATATTTATGTAAATATAATTTATAACTTGCATGCACACACATACATGTAGTACATGTTTTTACTTATATTCTTATCCAAAAGAATTTAAAAATAGAATGTTACACGCAATAACAGGTTAAGAAAATAAGTAAAATTTAAAAAGCAAAGGGAGCGCGGAGGTAAAAGACTGCCAGTCAGGACCGAGGTTGAACGGCTGTGCTGGCTTGGAGAACCGAGGGAGGACACAGCAGAGAAGCATGGGTCTCGGTGCTCAAGTTCCTATTTACTCAGAGTGCTTAGCAGTGACCTCTGTGGTGATTCAGGGTAAGGTGAGCTCAGAGTCAACCTTTCCCCATTTACAGTTTGTTATTGCATTTCTTTTTCCTCGCCTGTGTTCTTTGAGCCAGCAATGCTTTCATAAAGGAGAAAATATTTTTATTGTTAGTGATTCTTTCCAAAAAGTTCTCCCTTACCTAGCTTATTCATCTCATTAATATCATCGCTTAAAGAAAAAAGAGCATACTCTCCAATTGCCATTTCAAAACAAAGCTGGGAATGATTAAAAATATTTCTAGCGATGAAAAATGGAGATTCTTTTAAACTGTCTGGAGATGTTAATCAGAAAAGCGAACGATAATCCCCTAGGAAGACATGTTCACCTTGGCACCCTGAGGCTCCTGAAACTGAAGCCAATCTTACAGCTCAAAGGACTGGGTGTTGTGTGACATTAGAGTGGGGGTGCCTGGGAAGTCCAGGCAGAAGGAAAGAGCAGAGAATGCAAAGTCTTTCAAGGCCTGAATCTCCAAACTGAAGGAATCAAATTGTGGGTCACTGGTTCAGCTTCTGTGTATGACCTTGAACAGCCCAGTCCAAATTCAGGATGAAATGGGACACTCGTGGGTCTCCCCAGGCTGGGTTTCCTTTCACTGTTCCCACTCAGCTGCCCTGGAGGCACCAGGCAGCTGCCATTTCCAAACATGCCCCTGGATCCACTGCCTACTTTGATAGTGGGAAGTGGAAAGTGAGAAATCTCTCTGGGCTCCTATTCACTTTAAACTGGTCAGGCCAATGAAGGGAAAGCGAGTGGGGGCTTCTTTGTCTCTCACCTCTCCCTTGTGGGGAGGCAGTTCAACAGAAAACAAATCCTACTGACTCGCAAATATCCAAAGTATGCAGCAGACCAGAGCTCAAGCCGAGTCTACGGGTCATTGTATCGAGCACACACGGTAACAAAGACCGTTATTCCCTGAGCGTGGGATCCAGGACCCGGTCAGCACCATGAGGGGAAATGGTAGATTTTCTTAACATGTGGCCACTATAAAACTGCTAAGCGTTTTTTTTTGTTGTTTGTTTGTTTGTTTGTTTTAACTTTTAAGGCCTCCGGACACTGAAAATTCTGAAAACGCATTTTATTCTCAAAGGGAAGGAGCAAACACAGACTTTCTTTAAGATCTCATCAAGAAAATTAGCACAATGTTGAATATTCAGAGAGGTTAATAAACTTCAAAACAATGTGTGTTCAGTGTTGAGATTCAGTTTCAGGTGAGTGTGTAAGTGTGTACTTGTGTCCTGGGAAGCAGCATGGGGAACCAAGGAGGGTTCTAGACTTTGAATTGATATCTCACCTTAGCCAGTGTCTAAGTCTGGTCACGGGCAAGTCAATTCACCACTCAGTCTCAATTCCCTCTTCTTTAAAGGGAGGATAGAGCAGTTGAGAGCACTGAATGTGAAAACATAGTTGACACTGGCCAGCAAATTTCTTGGCACCCAGTTGCTCACATGAATTTGAAATAGGCGACGTTTGGTTAGAGGTAACCTAGTGGGCCACTTGGTGCTCCTTCCAAATAATGCCACGAGGCCATGACATGAATCTGGCCTTTCCTTCCAAAACTGTAGCTGCTTTCTCCAGCGCCAGTTCCTTTAGGAGATCGGAGCGGGCAAGAGTTTGATAATAAAGTCATACTTAACAGTGGAAGGGATAGGGTGTGGCCAGGTTGATTCTGAAACCCAGGGCCCTTGACTGCAACATGCCTTCCAGTGCCTGCACCAAAAATCTCACATGCGCATTGAATCCTTCTGAAGAATAGTTAGCACTGAGCTGCTTTAGCACCTAAGCAAGCATATGGGGGTTCAAATGGTTCATCCTAATGTGACAGTGACTTTCTATTGACATGATTAGGCAGTAGAGCATGGTGGTGACAAGCATAACTTTTAACGTCAAACACACATGGGTCTAGTGATGCAAACTTGGTTACATTCTTAATTTTCTAAGATGTTTTCATCTGTAAAATGGAAATAATAACAGTACCTACCTGAGAGTGTTATGATGAGAATTTTGGAGGTTAATAAATTTCAGCTGCTTGGCATAGTGCCTGGAAAATAGAGACTGGTCCAAGAATTTTGACTACTTGTAAAGATGGAGAGCTTTGTGGTTTGAATTACTATTAGGTGTGAGCCCATACAGCCAAATATGATGAACTAAGTTTTTTCTAAAACTGACTGTAATGATGTTTGTCACAGAACAACAAAAGCTGATCACCTATTACTTACAATTCAGTATCAGTTATTATACAATGAGAGCCGTGATTTTCCTCAATTATCAAACTTTCAAAGTGAGTCCTAAAAGGAGAGGCCAGACTCCAGATATTTCCATATTCTTGAATTTTGCTTTCATTTAATTGGGAATTCATTCACATGTCGATGCAAGATAGTGGATATGAATCTTCTTCCAATGAATTAAACAAAGATTTAGTTACAGGAAATAAGTGAACAACATGACACAACTTTACTGGATTTTAATTATCCACAGGCAGAAGCCGTATCCTTTTTATATTCAGGTACCTGAATAATTCAATTATTCGATATCAATAGAAGTCAATACAGTGTTAACTGATGAATGCAGAAATGGACAGCGGCAATTGCCCATGACTACACTATTCACCTATACTATACTCATAGTATTTTGAGGGCTAGAATGGAAAAAAGGGCTCATTTTTAAAAATGGCAAGGTCATCATTGTTATTAAAAGAAGAACCTGTCTAGTGGTGGGTCAGGATGGCAAAGGTGAAGAATGGCTTGCTTTGACAGGGACCAACATAAAATGCTGGTGGGGGTCCCACTGTAACTTCCTTGGTCACTGTACAGAAGCACCAGCACACAACACCTTAAGTGACAAACACACTGGGCCAGGCCTGCCTTTACAGTGTAAGCCATTCCCACGAAGAGGCATCTGGGGCTCTTTGTGAAGAAACGAGGGGCATCATTGGATAAGCAGCTTTGAACACAAGTTGGTATCGTGGTGTTTACTAAAGACTGTCCTGTTGTTAAAAAGGCCCCAAACACCCTCTCTGTGTTAACACTTGTCCTCCAAAGTGAGGCAAGGGAATTCCAGGAAGTTTTTAGACAATTTTCAGTCACAGCCGAGAAAGTGGTAACTAAGTAATCCGACAAACACTGTTACCTACTCCACTTTTCCTCTCCCAACACATGTGGAAAGAACTTAACGCTATATTTAGCAAGCTGGTCAACACACGTTCTGACTAATAACTGGAATAGCTGGCTGGCTAATGATAACAAAATGTCATGTCGTGTTATTCTCCAATATCAAAAGAAATGGTTCAAGATATGACCGTGCAGTCTTTCCCTATGTTCCATTCACTCCCAAGGTATCCACCCAGCTACGATGAGTCATCACCACCTTGAAGGCACTCGAGTTTTTGGCGTGAATAGTGACAGCTTTAGTATCATTTTCTCCAAATGAAAAAGCCTACGTTAAGATTCAGTTTTATCAAAATCATTTATCAGAGTTGTCATCATTGGGAAGGACAGGCAATTATTAGCTTAAGTACCATCATATGCTTTCACGAGAGCCTTCATTTTTATGAAAACACTTGCAAAACTTAGACTTCTGTTGAAATACTCATCCGGTATACATGTACATATGAATTTCAGGTTTAGCATCGCTTCCTGACAAGATGTCCTGACTGCAATAAACTAAGGAAAACTTAGGTAGGAAATTGGACGATAAAAGAAATATCCAGAATGCTAGTTAATTAGGTTGTGAATAGTTGCTCCCTGTTTAGAGACATGTTTTTTAGCTACGACTATATAGGAATAAAATACACATGTTTTTATTCTAAATTTTCATGCACAGAGGCATGCTGTTTTCCTCTTGAAAAACGCTATGGTTCCCGATGGCGAAAACCGTGGTAAGCCATGCCCATGTCCAGAAAATACAGAGCTGCTGGCAAACTGCCATGTCAGCCAGACACTTGGTGACCAGGAAGGTGGCACTGATAGTGAACTGGAAGGACTGAACGTGAGGAGAATGGTGTATATCTGGAATCACCATCGTGAGAATTCAGAGGAATAAAGGGATCCAGCCACCTGGTGGGGGCACACCTCCACACCTTTTCTTTCTTCCCAGAAACCTCTTAATTGTTTTCTCCTTCTTCATATACAAATTGCATAAGACCAAGGAAATCTTGTTCCACTCACCACCTTACTGGAAAAAGAGGAATGAGCATCTCTCAAAAGGAATATTCTATACATTTCAAAGACTTGCAATAATGGGATGGTAAAGGAGACATCTCTGTGTTTCTCTTTGTTATCACAGCAGACCCAAGAATTATCTTGGCTTATACATCTTACACTAATAATTTCCTCACATTATTTGAATTACCAAAATATTGTTTCTACCTCAGAAATCTCTTTCAAATCTACTGTCTCTTTTTCACCTCCAATTATACTTCTTTATTTTAGTTGCACATCATTTCTTACTTCCATTACTCCAAAAGTTCTTTAATTGGATATTCTATCGTTTCTCTCCATTATAGCTCATTTTTCACACTATTATCAAAATTCTCTTTCTAAAACAAAATCTGACTATGCGACCTCTTTAATTAAAAAACAGCATTCCCTATTGTTCCAGAGCTTCTGGTTTCAGTACAAGATGCAGCCTTAGAAATTGTACTAAACAACAAAAACCTACAATTAATTCTGATACATAGCTATTGCTGAGAAACTGTGTATTATATATGTATGTAAAAGGAAGCAACATAAGTGTGACATTTGCTCTGAAAATATACCTCAATATTCTTATCTAGGTGAAACAAAGAACATGGTACTATTTTTCCCTAGTATATGTTATATAATTAGAAAAATACCAAATTAAGTAAATCCACTGTGGAAAACAGAGAGTGGTTTCCTCTATCTTTCCTTTTTAGTGTAGTTTTATATAAAAAGAGAAACCATTGACATGAAAGATCCACCAGCACCATTGAGTTCTAGGCTGGCATTTCCAAATAAGAACTGACTCTCTTATAGCAACTACATACCCTACACTTCCATCAGCTCTTCCAGGCCATTAGAAGGTCTACCAGAACTCCCCCTTAATTATCTGCTAAGAATATTGAGAATGGGGGAAAGTGATAGAATGAGGGAAAACAAAACAACCAGCACTGGGAAGAATTGTTAAGTAGGAAAAAATTATCTTCATGAGGGGGCACTTTTAATTTTAGAACTATTTGGAGCATTGTTTTAGTCTTCTGTAAACATTGTACTATTAACTTGTAAAAAATAAAAAAATTAAAATAGAACCACAATACACTTACTGCATTGTATTAGCTTCCTATTGCTGCTATAACAAATTATAGCATAGTATACTATACTACAGCGTAGTATAACAAATTACTACAAACTCAGTGGCTTAAAACATTATTTATTCTCTTATAGTTCTGAAGGTCACAAGTTGGGAATGAGTCTTATGGGGGCTAAAATCAGTGTGTTGTTAGGGCCGGTTCCTTTTTGAAGCTCCATGGAAGAGTCCATTCCTCTTCTAGCTCCTAAAAGGCGGATGGCATTCCTTGGCTGCTGACTATATCACTGCAACCTCTGCTTCAGTAACATTGCTGTTCTTCATTGATCTTCTTACCTTCTTCTTCTAAGGGCCCTTACATTACATTTACAGTTTCCCCGGATGATCTAGGATAATCGCACCTGCAAAGTCCCTTTTGCCATATAAGGTAACACATTCACAGGTACCAAAAACTAGGGCTCCATTATCTTTGGGGTGGGGGTGGGGGTTATTATTCAGTATACCATAAGTACTTAAAAATTAACATTAGTTCCTGACTGTCATCAAAAATCTGGTCAGAGTTCAAATCTCCCTGGTCATCACATAGTTTCTGTGGCTTGCTTTGGTTGTATTTTCAGATGTTTTGATTAAGTTAGTAAAGTCAAAGTCCATATATTATAATTGACTCTTTCTTTTTTTAAATTTTACTGTTTTTCAAGTACAGTTATCTGCATTTACCCTCCACCACTCCCCACCGACCCCAGCCATCCCCACCTCCCTCCCCTGATCCTCCTGCCCCTGCCTTGGTTTTTGGTCCATGTGTCCTTTACAGTTGTTCCTGAAAACCCTTTATCCTTTTCCCCTCTAATCCCCTTCCACCTCTTCTCTGGTTACTGTCCATTTGCTTTTAATTTCAATGTCTCTGGTTATATTTTACTTGCTTGTTTGGTTTGTTGATTAAGTTCCACTTAAATGTGAGATGACATGGTAATTGGTTGTTTCTTTTAATTAAAAGAGATTTTTTTCTTCCTTGCCATTTATGTGTTAAAGAAACTGGATTGAGTGAGCACCCCACATTCAGGATTTTGCCAATAGCGTTAACACATTTTTAACATCTTTGCTCCATTTTTTCCTATAAACTGACAGTATTGTAGATCAAGAAGTTTGCAAAGATCTAGGTTGTATTTTTGGCAAGAATTCATGATGCCCCTCATTCCATTTAAGTATTATTTTTTGCATTCCTCTTCCCCTGATCAAAACCTTTCCCTCTGAGAAAGTCCTGTCATGTCTTCATAGCCATTATGCCTTATTGTGAGTCAGTTTTTTTTTTAATTTCTTTTTTTTAAGACTTTTATTTATTTATCTTTAGAGGGGAATGGTAGGAGAGAAGGAGAAGGAGAGGGAGAGAAATATCAATGTATGGTTGCCTCTCATGTGTCCCCTGCTGGGAACTGGCCTGCAACCCAGGCATGTGCCCTGACTGGGAATCGAACCGCGATCCTTGGGTTCAGCAGGCCCGCACTCAATCCACTGAGCTACACCAGCCAGGGCTGTGAATCAGTTTAAAGGCTCTGGTATAGCACATCAGGACATGCTCTGATTTCAGCTTTGTTCTAGCCAGCCATACCACAAATAAAATCCTAGAGGAGTCAGTTACTGCAATCACGTCACCAAGTCAGTACTGTTACTGACTACTTTGATCCAACTTTGCAGCCAAGACAGTTCTAAAGGATCCATCTATAATTTGTGTAGACTCAGCCTAAGTTTGAGCAATGACTTTAGGTCCCAGGATAACTTGTGTGTTACAACTTGAGAGAATCAATGAGTGAGACCACATTCATGACAAATTCAGGCCCCAGTGGAATACTAGGAAGCAGAGGACATGGCCTCTTAAAATAGAAAGGAAATTAAGAAATTAAGATACCAGGAAGAACCAATCCTTGGTCACTGCTGACCCCTTTGTCTCTGTTCAAGTTGTCATAATTAGGTAGCTGTAGCTGATCACAAGGATAGAATAAAACAGGAGACAATTATAAGATTAAAAAAGCACTCACAGCTCATCTGGGAAGAGAATGGGAAGGTCAGGATTTATAATACTATCACTTTACTGATTAAAAGAAAGAAGAAGAAATGAATATGCGGTATAAGGATTGAATTATTTCTCCTGGGCTGGGCTGCAAACTCTACCACTAACTAGCTATGTGATTTGGGGTCAAACTTTTAAGTGTTCTGGGTTATTGATTATCTTTAATATGTAGGTATGGATTAGATCATCTCTGAAGTCCCTTCCACATTTTTTTTTCTAGTACATGTCATGGCTAATGTTGAACACAACATAAGATATACATTGATCTCATGCACTTCTCAGAATTTTAATGATTAGTATATTTAAAAATATGTCTTTGCATAGCACTTCAACAAGATAAGTGATTCTTACAAATGTGAACCCTTCCCCAACAGGCTTCACCTCAAAAGTAGGCTGGAAACACACTTAAATACATTAACACAGGTATGTTGTCCTTGTTACTCATTCCTTTCCCTTTCTCTGCCTTCTGTTATCCCAGAGGCAGTGGACATACTGATGTATCGTTGGTATAAACAAGGGCTGCAAAGACACTGTCAATATATCCATACTAAAAACACACATTACCAGCACTTGAGAAAATGGAGTACAGTGAAGCAATAAAGACTCACTCATATTTCATGTTTGGCGACTGCCAACTTTGTTCAAGTGGGAGAAGAATAGAAATGGGAGCATTCCATTTAAGGCAATGTTTTTTATGATCCTAGGGAGGTGTTAAAAATACAATTGTTTACATTCCTGCCAATCAATTCAATAAATTCTCTTGGCATCCTGTGGGCAAAGCGAAAGTTTGATTGGCAGTTGTAGCAATCACTGTTCAACCTGATCAATTCAGGTACAACATAATAAGAACTCAGGAAGACAGGCTGGTAGAAGCATAACTCCCTCACTGACAGCACCTACATAATGGGTGAACAGATCATCAGGTAGGTGGATCAGTAGGAAAGTCAAATCCAATACATTCATTTTAAAATAATCATCTGGGGTGGACATAAATAGCTCCTCCACTTTTCATGGTACAGTACATGTACTGTGCTCTATATGAAATAAAGATCTGATGGTTATTGAAAACACGTGAATTTCTCACATATGGTTTTAATAACAAAGTAGTATTTGTTTAACATACAGTGACTTTATTATTAAATGTGGTATGATTATTTAATTTAAATGTCAAATATTGAAGCCAGCCTGGCTAAAGATTAACAGCTAATACCTACTTAACATTAAATATTCAACAAATGCTTTTTAATATGGAGTTACTACTTAACTACCTTGGTCCTGGAGCTTTTCTTCCAATTAACTTATTTATCCCACAGTCCCTACGCGTTAAAACCTTAGAATCACGCAGCCTTAGCACTACACTGATCTTAAAGATAACCTTATCCATAGATTAGGAGAAGGAGGCCTGGAAAGGCAAATTTACTTATTAAAAGTTTCATGAACAGTTTTCTACTTTCCAATTCAGCATTTTTTGTGACTCTATGCTGAATTTTCATGGAAGAATTAATTATAGGAGGATCAGAGACCAGAGGTTTTTTTTTTTAATAAATCTCTAATAAAACCAGTACATGGTCAATATGGAGCTATTTTTCTCTTTTTCATCAACACCCTTCCCTTACTCTCTCACCTCCCTGCCCCCCAATATCTTCTCATAGTGGGACCAGCTGATGCGGACCCTGGCTCATGGGGTCCGTGACATTGTGGATGAGATGAGACAAATTCACAAGGACTACTGAATCTTGTGGAGGAAAAGGGACGGCACAGCCACTCTCTCAAGGGGAGAGTGCCCTGACCCTTGCCTTGAGAAGCTTTTATTGCTTTTCTGGGCACATTACATGATGGTCCTCATTTACTATGCACAAGTTCGCTTTAGGTGGTTATCTTTTACAGAATACAAAGGAGAGGGTACCACTAATCACATCACAGAAGAAGGATATTTGCAAATGCAAAGGGAAAAGTGGTTGAACTGGTTATACTCATCCTTGGAAGGTTTAGCATAGATTTTAGGAAGTTACTTTAAAGATATGTAATAAGTGTTTGCTGCCTCAATTCAGGGTGAGGGAGTTTTAGCAGAAAGAAAGTCTCAAAGCAGCCTACGTACAGTGCAGGCCTGATTCCCCACAGGAGAACCTATCCATGGGTGTGGATCCTGTGCATCGGACCATGCTTTCCACTGGCCTTCCTGAGTGAGAGCTGGGCCCACGCCACGCAGAACAGTCTCCTATAACCAGCAACTCTTTGCTGGTTCAATGCCTAAGACATGAATTCTATCTTACAGTCTTGGAGCTAAAGAAGAACGTTTCTACTCCAGATCAGCATGTTATCTACGAGAAGAGTGGAGCTGAACTCAACTGCCATACCCAGGAAGAATGACTGCCAAGAATGAAAATCCAACTTGGAGAGCAAAGTCTTGGCAGGGAAAGCCATGAGTCCCCAACCTAACAGCAGGTGAAGATAAAGCAGGGAAACTTGCACATATCTGGGCATGACTATGATCTGCAGATGGGTTAGGCCAAGGATGGAGGGACGCACTAACCCTTAAACTAAACCTAATATCTAAAATACCTGCTGTTCTACACACAAGTCTCCCAACCTTTTTTCTTACTGTTGTTCTCTTTTTTAAGTTTGCTATTGGAACAAAGCTTATTCAAGTATTTTTAGAGTGAGCAACCAGAATGCTGCATGGTTTATCAAGTAACATGAAAAATATATTTACTTTACTTAGAGAAAACAATAGGTGATTGTTTGAGAGTGTGTGTGTGTGTGTGTGTGTGTGTGTGCAAGAGGTAACAAGGAAGTGGAAAAGATGACAGGAAGAAAGTTGCTGTTTAAGGTCTATTTTTATGTATTTTCTCTGCTTTGTGAAACTAGAAGCAGATTATTTTTGTGTGGCTCCAAATAGATTTAGTCCCAACAGTCAGAAATATAAGGAAGCTAATTTCTGCTATAGTCAGAGATACTTTCCTAACTATCAGAGTTGTCCAATAATAGAATGACAGGAGCAGTCAAAGTTGTGAGCTCACAGTTGTAGAGAGTTTTTGAAGGAGGAGACTGAACTGTCCAGGGCAGCCCTTCAGTGAAGTGAGCTCTCATGACTTTTGTGTTCAACTGAAGATCCAGCACTTGAATCTGGAACTGCTGTACTATAATCCTTCGGTTTACTTTTCATTGAGTAAGACTTTACTGCAGATTCCCCAGGCATGATTTTCTTCGAGAAAGAGAGATAAAGCCAAGAGGCATGTAAGGGAGATGGAGAGAAGAAAAAGATAAAGAAGAAGGGACTGGCCTAAAGTAAGCAAGACGAGACCTCTTCAGTTACCATAATGATAAACTTGTCACAGTTCCTATGGTGATATAAGAGACCAAGGAAGAACTAGGATGAAGTGCATTGGATTAGGGTATAAATCAGAGGTAGGAGTGCAGAGCTCTGTGTCACTCAAATATTAGCTGCAGCATTCTTGCACTTTGGACATTTTGTTAAATTTGAGCCAAGCTGAAACTGGCCACAGCTCTTCCCCTGAATTTCGTATATCCCCATGTTGACTTAGGAAACAAGGGTCAATCTTGATCTGATCTCTGATGACATTTTCTGAACAAATATCATGAGTGCAGATAAACAACTTTTGTCTCCACATGAAGATTTTTCTAACTGAGCATTTGAAGATGGTAGAGATAACTGATGGCCAGAGTAAAGTTTCCATCTCAGTGCTGGGAATGCTGGGGGAGGGAGGGCAGATACCATTACACTTTATCAAGCCAGGCCACACTTCAAAACTATTGGCAATGGTCCTAAGAATCATATAGGAGCCATGGAGGAAGATCTAATACTGAGTCCAAGAAATTTAGGAGACATTTCTTATAGGAGTGTTGAAAAATAAACAATAGAGAGTTTTTAATATACCTTCTCCTTCATATTTGTGGTTATATGATAACTTTTCCACCATCAAATTTAGTCAGTGGGTCCTTACTTTTTTTTAATTTAACCCTTACATTTTTTTTTATCAGCTGCAGCTTATGTTTTAACTATTAAAGACCTTTATTCAAGTTGCAAAATGCCAAACTGACAAATCTCATTGATTGGGAGGTATGTTGCTTCTACACTGCTTGTCAGTGTAATTTTATTTCTGATATGCTATGATGGCAGGAGGCAGTTAAAGGAAACCAGACCTGCTGACTACTCATCAAGGAAACGTGCCGTTCGGAGAGTGAGGGCTCCTTTACCTCTGCTGTGTTTATACACATCTCCTTCTGGGCTTGGGGCTCAGAGATATGTCTTCAAACGTGCTAAAACGCAGCAGCATTTTCCTGACTGGCTGGTATCTAAGCACTGAGTGTAAGCAGTGATTTCAAGCTCGTGGTACTCTGTGTCTGCTGTTCCCTGTGTACCCTCATTGCCCTCTTCAACTTTGGGGAAGAATTACTCAACAGTTTCCCTTCCTTCAGTACAAAAAGCACATTATTCCTTATTCTCTTACTAGAGAAGACAAAATGCTTTTCCTCCCATCAAGATCAACTCACAGTGAACTTTAAAATAGCACATGCCCTAATCTCTTTCCAGTTTATATCAGCTTCCAGCTCTGATGTCTAAGACCATAAACTCTTGAGATTGAACTAAAGTGCTTACTACTGTTTAAGGACCAGATTCACACACATAAAAAAATACATCCTTGTAGAAAGAACTTACGTTACAGACTAGTAACACTTAGCCTACTCTCCCAAATTCAAACCGAAGGTCCAGGACAGGCTGTTTATTGTCTGCTGGACACCCTGAATCTAACTTGCCACCCACACATACATTTACACATGCCACAGATTAAGGAAGTTCACCCTTCCAGAAAAAACAAACAAAGAAAGAAGTGTCTTGATGTCATTTTCCAATTCCATTCCTCTCATGAGGCCCCATTATTTCGTTCAGATTTGAGTCACACAAGTTTTGACACCTTGGGAAACTTTTTGTAACAAGAAAACTAAGAATAGAATTCTAAGAGTCCTCCAAAAAAATAATATATTAAGAATAGAGGAAGGAATTGGGAATAATTTTTTTTTTTGGAGACCAGAAATTTTGATGAACTCAGGATAGCTGACCTCACAGAACTAAAAAAATTATTTGGTAACTTTGGAAGGCATGGTTAAACCAATGGATAGAATTTCCCAGAGGGTTGAGGATAATTTTGGCTTGGTATGAAAGTTTGAAAACAATGTAATGACAATTAGAGATGGTCAAAGATACAATAAGCTGCCTCAGAAGAGAGGGCATTTCATGGCCCTCCACACACAGGTTTTAGACAGATGGTTTGAAAAACGAGCCAGAGGCCAAGTGTTTCTGGTTATACAGTTTGTTGTTTCCCTAAAAACTGGTGGAAGCGAGACTGGGTTGGAGTGAATGGGGTTAAATAACTTATTTCAGTTATCTGAACTTGTCGCATGCTTCTGTGTTTAGCTCAGATTCCTAGAAATAGAGCCTAAAAGCAAAACCTCACATGCTGCCCCTTTTTGAGGGAACATGGGGGAAATGAGGAGTGTGGCACATAAAAAAGAACAAACATGAGGATGTACATCAGCTCCCTGGCTACTGCTTGGCAGTGAGCACAGTTAATTGCTTAATTGTTTAGGATACCATCAGAGAGGCCATCTGAGAACAGACATTCCAGGAGACAGAAGAGGGAAGACTCTATTCCCTTCCTGGCCATCGACCGGTCAAAGCTGGCCACAGAGAACCCCTGCACTTTCAGGAAGCTCCCAAGGAAGCCGACACCCACAAGGGAAGTTTGGTGAGTGTGCAGGAGCAGTGTTCCCCTTTGCCAGGTAGTAGGCTGGAGTGGCAGTGATGACCCAGCTCCACAGCTGTAGAAACAGTCTGAGGGCCACTCTGGCCAGAGCCAGGCAGTTAATAATACAGGGAGGAGACAGAAAGGCAGGAGGTACATGAACTGTGGCCAGCATAGGCCCCTGCTCTGGACTCATGGTGCCCTTTGCAAACATGAACAGTCCTCCGTGTGTCACAGTTATAGATATTTTACAAGAAGGATGGCTTCTTTTTCTAAGTCAGATATGCCCAGCTACACCAGACCAAAGAGTGGACAACTGGTCATCCATACCTATCGTAACTCCACTGATGAGGGAGGAAGCCCCGATGAACAAATCCCTTCTCAGGAATCATTGTCTTGCCTCCAGACCTCAGAGAAAGCAAAGGCTTCTTCTCTGTCCTGATTGAGAAATTATATTTTCTGATATCCTGTCAGGGGGAGCACTTCATAATACTCCTGAACAGTTTTTCCTGGGGCTAGTCAAGTTTGCAGAGAAACTGTCTTCTAGTCAGGGCTGATTTTAAAAGATGAGCATCTGAAGCTTAATTTCAACTTTGAAGACAAATGATCCTGCCCTCTTCTTAGAGTAATCTCAGTTTTCCAGTTGCAGAAGAAACAGCCTAGCGTGGAAAAAAAAGAAAACTTGACTTGAAGTTTGAGAATTGGGGTGACTCCTGAACCTTCTCCTTCATTGCTGGGGATTGTGCTCAAACTTGGTAAACTCTCAGGCCATTTTCTATCTGCTTCCAACACTTTTATGACTGAGGTAAGTGCTGCATACAATTTATACGTACATTATCATTATAGTGTCCACCAAAGTGTGAGAGCTGGGACAGTAGTATGCAGGAGTGCGTGCCTGGAAAGGGGAATGGCGGCTGAGTGGATAGTCTGACTAAATTGGCCGTGAATAAAAAGCCCTGCAAATTTAGAAAGGCAGGTTCATGGCTTCAAAGAGACCACTTCTCAGAAAGGCATCAAATGGTATCAAAGGTTGTACGGCATATTCCTTGATCCTGGTTCTATCTAATGGGAAAAAATACTCAGAGGATAGAAGAAGGAACATGTAGGAGAGGAAGAACTGAAACTATCAGAGAAGGATATGGAGCCAGTTATAAGGTATATAATGTAAATCATAAGTAAGAAGTGGTCTTTCTTTTTACTAATACTCATTCAATTAGCCAGTGGTTTTTGGAGGACGCTTTGCATGTCTAGCACTGTTAGGTAGTGTGTAGAACACAGGCAGAGTAAAAGATGCAGCTCTTTTTTTCACAGTGCTTGAAATGCAGCTGCTGTTTTAAAATATCATACCTGGAATGGTAAAGGAGAAAAGCAAGACATAAAATGCAGTGACAGAGTAAAAACAGTCAATGAGATATCCACTATCAAACAGTGCCTTCTTACTGAGCAATAAAAAAGAGGGTAATAATAATAGATAATATTTATGGAGCACTTACATTTAAGGGATTAGAATAGACCATGTTATATAGTATTAGCTCATTTAATCCTCAAAATAATAGTAAAAATGAAAAAACAAGACACATGAAAGATAGGTAACTTGCCCAATGTCGCACAGCTATTGAATGCCAAAGACCGGAACCAAGTCCTGGAAGGCTAAAGAAGACATCCATGTGGTGGGTAGACAAGAAACTTGAGATTTATTAAACTCTATGTTACCACAGGTCATCCTTGTGTTCCCAGGGTTACTTGCTGAAACAAAATGAGCTGAACTGAATGAATGAGCTGGGCAAAGGTGGGGAAAGAAGCATCGAGATCGTCACAGTCAGAGGAAGAGCGGAAGCAGGAACAACTCTGCATTTGCCCCCAGGGCAAGTCCTGGATCACACCAGGGATGACATCGAGGGGCACAACACAGCTTTGTGGTGGTGCAGAGGGGATGAGAGAGCAGCAGAAAGCTGGCGCGCAGACCAGGGCTCCGCGGCTCTCACAGGTGAGAGAAGAGCGCCTGCACATGTCATAATGACGCCACGAACAACCCTCTGCTCTGGGGAATGGCCTTTGCTCTGCAAATACAATGTGCTACTGTCATGACTAAAAGTGTACTTTGAAAATGGCTAAGTAGTGGCTAAAAATGGCTAAGTAATGCAGCCTGCAAGGTTTCCCAGAAACTCTTGCCATGTTTAGAAAACCAAGAGCATAGCTGGGTGACACCCTGAGATTTGGCACTCCGGAAACACCAACAGCTGGAGATCCTGAGCCCTTGTCTGACTTCTCACAGTTCAGAGTGTCAGCACACCACACCGGGGAACAGCTGAGAAAAATTCTCCCATCTTTTCAAGGGTAATAAACTCCTTCACTTCCTCACATGACCCTTCCTGATGTGGGCTGCTTTGATTTGACTTTTTTTTTTTTCTCCTCACCCTCCCACCTACTTCACAGAGCCCATTTTCCTTTTCATCTTGTGAAACAGAGGCCAACAGTTTTTTCAACCAAGAGAGTAGAACTGACCATCAGGATAAACTTTTTCCATCCAGTAAGTGTTCATCTGCTATTTTAATATCTTAGTCATATCGAATGGACTCCAGCAGCCAATGCCCTTGGGGCAATAAGCCATATTGATATAATTAGCCTCCATAGTCTTCCGTTCCTGGAAGAGTCTTTTCTTTATTATTGTTGAATATCAACAGCTCTTAATTCCCAAAGATAGGGCATGTAGTCAGACTCCAAAACCCCACAAGGAGGAGAAAATCGGGCCCCCACCCACTCACACACATATTCCCAGCAAAGGTCCCACCGCCTGCTCTTTACAGTTGCACTGAGACTGAACTTCTTAATCAATTATGCACTTGGTTGGAGCCAACAACATTTGTTTCCACCGTATCATGCTTTTAGTAATTAGAAAGTAATTCTCTGAGGCAGAGAACACTTGAGGCTTGCCAAGAATGAACTCTGTTGATGACTTCTGAGAGCCATGAGTGATTTTGCTGTAACCTCGATTATAAAAAAAATCACTTCACTGACAAAGAGGCAGGCCATTCTTTCAACTTGGATGGCCATTCTGCCTCGCATCCTCCTCAAAGAATTTCACTTTGAAAACTGGAATTTTTCATACAGTTTATAGTCAGATTCAAATTACCTACAGAGAGCTAAGTCTTTTCTAACCATTTTCTAAATTTCAAATGTTGCAATTAGTGAGGTAGGGTGAGTTCACTATTGTTCTCCGAATGGTAGGACGGTTAATGAAAGACAATAAAACAATAGCTTTTCCAGCCTGGAAAATGATCCTTTGTCAATTCTAAATATTGCATTAGGGTGAGCATGTGATTCCTGTCAAAATACAGAGTAACCAGTTTTGAATTCACACAGAACTGTGTGATCAAACGAAACTGGCCTTCGGTCTATCTCCCATCCTACATTCCCCTCCCCCACCTTTCTGGCATCTCTTCAACTTTCATTTTAAGATTATATCGCCCTAAGGCTTTCTTCTCTATCTCAAAAAAAAAGTACTTCCAGATGGTACACTGTTGGTGAGAATTCAGATCGGTACAGCCACAACAGAAAAAAGTATGGAGGTTCCTCAAGAAACTAAAAATGGAACTGCCTTATGACCCAGTTCTTTCACTTTTGATTATATATTTGAAGAAACCCAAAACACTAATTTCAAAGAATATATGCACCCTTATGTTCACTGAAGCATTATTTACAATTGCCAAGATATGAAAGCAACCCAAGTGCCCATCAACAGATAAGTTGATAAACAAGCTGTGGTACATACACACAATGGAATATTATTTGACCATAAAAAATAAAATCTTAATATTTGCAACAGCATGGATGAACCTAGAGGGTATTATGCTAAGTGAAATAATTCAGTCAGAGAAAGACAAATAACATATGACGTCACTCATATGTGGAATCTAAAGAACAATATAAATAAACAAAAGAGAAACAGACTCACGGATACAGAGAACAGGCAGAGCCGCCAGAGGGGAGGGAGGTTGGGGGCTGGGTGAAAAGGTGAAGGGATTAAGAACTATAAATTGGTCATCACAAAATAGTTCTGGGGACATAAAGTACAGCACAGGAAATACAGTCAATACTATGGTAATAACTATGGTGCCAGGTGGGCACTGGCAATATCAGGGAGACCACTTTGTAAAGTATATGATGCTGTACAACTGAAAATAATACAAACTAATATTAAATGTAAACTTCAATTGAAAAATAAAATTAGAAAATCATATAGGAAAATGTTAAGGACTGACACTCAATGTTCTTAGAAAAGTAGACCTAACCTAACGCCACTTTCAAAGGTGAATGGATGCAATTGTAGGAACCAGCCATTAGGGGGAGTAGTTGTGGTTTTGTGTGGTGGGCCATCCTGGTATCTGAAATCAGGTGACAATTTCCTACAATTTGGTGTCCCACTTTGCCAAAATGTAAAGCTGGCTCACTGCTACCTGCAGAAGGATGAAGATGCAACTAACTGTTCTTCAGTGATGACGTGGAACATCCCATTGTTGTTTGTAGTTAGGAATGGTTTTCCCCAACAATGGTTTCTCTTAGGTTCTGGCAACTTGCAGGCCGGTAAGTCCTGACAGTTAGGTAATAGTTACTGGGTAGTATTTATAGATCTCTGAGGTAAAATAGTGAATGAGGGGTAGAGATAAAGTTATTCTAAAATATGTGAGTAATATTTGAGAGATACTGTATTTGTGGCTTATGTTGTCTTGAAATGTAATTATTTGTGTATTGATATAATTTTTAGTTATAAGGAACTCAAAATATATTGCAGATATTAAATCAAGTAATATAGGATCATAGTATCTAAGATATATTGAGTACTTCCTATGTGCTAGGAACTATAAGTACGTCACACATGTTAACTCATTTAATCCTCATGGAAATCCTAAGAAATAGATATTACTATTATCTCTTATCAACAAACAAGAGAACTGGGACACAGAGAAATTAAGTAATTTGCCCAAGATCACAGGTAAAAATCTGAACCACATGAGTCTCATTCCAGAGCCTGAGGGTCACAGTAGCTCCAAAGGTCACATTACTTGCTTTAAAAAGAATTACATTAGAATCTTATAGAGAAATATAAATTGTCAAGCTGGGATGGAAAGCTAGTTTTTTTGAATTCCCAAGCTATAATGTATTTTACTAGAGTAGCCCAGTAACGGTATCACTTCATAAAATGGGATAAGGATGCAGATCAGCGGTGGATCTAAAATCACTTCAACACAGGCAGGGACGACGCTCAGAGGTTTACCACGAATGTGAGGGCATGGAGGACGTGCCGGTCACTGCCCAGGCTTCCAGGCTCAACTTCTTCTCTTACTGGAGCTTGGCTTCACTACCATGTCCCTTTGAAGCCTGTGAATGTAGAAGGTGCTCAGTTCTGCTTCCCCAGATTTTGGTATTGACACAGCAATCTGACGTCACTTATTTTTCACTGACAATGTCTATCCCACACATCCTTAACAGACCTTGATATTAAACTTCCATTTTTAAGTCCCCTCCCTTTATCTGGTGCTTGAGGGAAGATATTCTTGATTCTGGACCAAACCTCACTACTATGGACTCAGAGCTAAGACATTTCCTCTGGTATGTAACAATATTTAATGGATTTAAAATACTCAATGTTAGAATTTCTTAAACCTGGTAATTCATTAGAATCATGGAGCTTTTAAAAAATATGAATTCTGAAGAAAACATAACCTTGGAATAGGCAAATATTTCCAAATAGAAAAAAAGCATTAAATATAATGATAAAATAGGTAAGGTGGACAACGTAAAAATTAAGAGCTTTAGTTAATCAAAAATTACCTTTACGGAGTAAAAAGATAAGTTGGAGTGGAAGAAGATATTTTCAATGTACAAATAATAAAAGGAGTCAAACAAATAAGAAGAGAGAGAACTAATAGAAAAACAGGCAAAAAAAATTGATCGAGGTCTTTAAAAAGGAAGGATATTCAAATAATCAAAACTTTGAAAAGGTTCTCAACATTCATGAGAGAAACTCCAATAAAAACTGTAATGAAATACCACTAACATCCACCAGGGTGACTAGAATTAAAAAAACTCGTATAGTCAACTATTGGCAAGAATGTAGAACAATGGTCTTATTTTCTACTGGGAGTGTAAATTGGTAGAACCTCTTTGGAAAGCTGGCAGCATCTGCTAAAGCTGAACTGGTGCACACCATCTGAACCAGAAATTCCACTCCAAGGTACAGACCCAACAGAAATGCATACATATTTTCACCAAAGGCAGGCTCAGGAACGTTCGTAGTGGTACTATTCATGATAGCCAAAAACTGAAACAAAAATGTCAACAACAGCAAAATGAATTAATAAATTATGGCGCACTTATACAATAGAGTACTATAAAGAAGTGAGACTAAAGAAACCATCGCCACATAAAACAAGACTTATGCATCTCGCAAAAACAATGTTGAGCAAAAGCAGCCATATACTGCATGAACCCACTTATGTAAAGTTCACAAACGGACGAAGCTAGCCTGTGGGGTCAGGAGTCAGGACTGTGATGACTTTGGGGAGGAGAATGCCTGGAATGGAGCAGGGGGAGAGCCAGCGATGTTCCAGGAGATGCTAGCTGCATGCATATGGACACTTCGTGACAATTATTTGAACTCCATCACAAAAGTCATTTTGCGAACTTTTCTGTGTGTTATACTTTAACAAAAAGTTTACTCAAAAAAGCGCATATTTCTGGGGAATAGTTCTTCAGGCCTCATGAATGAGAAACTCCTGCGTTAGAGCCTGGGGAAGTTTATTATTAAAATGTCCCCAGTTATTCTGATAAACAATTAGTTTTAGGAATGACTGAGATGGGTTCCTGGGAAATGAAAAATGCTAAGGTTAGAAGGTCTATTTCACACAGAGCAAGCTATTCCAGAAAACAAGAAGACCGTGGAAGAGTACACTTCAGTCACAGAAAAGGCCTGGTGGGTGGCTCAGTGGGTTGGAGCAGGCTGATCCCCAGTCAGGGCACATACGAGGAGCCGCCAATCAATGCATAAGTACGTGGAGTAACAAACTGATGTCTGTCTCTTCACGTCTCTTCCTATCTCCCTAGAATCAACAAATAAACATTTTTAAAAAGAAAGAAAAGAAACGTGCCCTGCCTGGGTGCGCAGGCAGAATATGGGTGATGCAAGTCCCCATGTTAGGCCACAGCTGCAGAGACAGCAGCACAGCTGTGGACCGTCACCCGAGGGACCTTTGCCCACATTCTTGTCCTGGTAGGTCATTCCATAAATAAAGCAGGTAACCCAAGCACGCTGAACTCAGCTGCTGAAACCTCGCAGCAGACTGACCCACTTCAGGGGAAACAAAACCCCTCCCTGACTGGTTCTGTGTGAAGGTAACGTAGTCATGGCCCCGGCAGGTCTCCCCATGCGAAGCGAGAAAGTTATGGGGTTTCCGGTAAAGAGAAGTTCACTTGTTTGCATCCACTTAGACTGATGTGAATTTTGAAAAGGCAAACAACTTTGTTATGCTCTCCGTTTAGCATCGCTGCCCTGTGCGATGCTGACAAAGAGCTGTGCGGAGGCTGAAGACCAACGGGTTTCAATTCTTCTAGATTAGGGGAAGAGAGAGGTCCATGAACACACTGGTCATCAAGATGTTTTCTTCTTCAGAAAAAAAAAATGTCAAAATGACCGTGAAATGTGCTTTATTGTTGGGCTGTATGGGGTTCAGTCCCAACACTGCTAATACTACACTTGTGACCACGGGATCCTCCAGATCTCCCACGTGCCACAACTTCTGGCTTCATAGAGCTCTATACTGTCCTTAGGAAGGAGCAACTCTGGTGCCAGCTTGGGGATGAAGAAAAGGATCTAGCTGACATTAATGGCCATTGTATGGTGCCATATTACCAAAAAGGACCATATATGAATTAGGAAACTACACGGTAGAGGTGAGGGTAACGATGCTTCCCTTCACTCCCCAAGACCCACATGAGAAATGTGTGCTTTCCATCACCACAACTCCAGGCTTTGTGAGTCTGGAGGTCACGTTTCCTGGTGGAGGAACATGTCTGCCAGGGAACACAAGAGTTTTATTAAACCTTAAGGTACAGCTGTCACTCAGTCACTTTGGGCTTCTTGGTCAAGAGACCAGCAGGCAAGGATCTAGTGGGAAAATGAACCTGATTGTTAGGAGGAAGGAGGGCCCCTCTAGCTCAGCAGAGGCAGGGAAGAGCATACGGTGCACTCCAATGATCCACAGGGCATCTCTTGGGTCACCTCTGCTCCGTTTTGACAGTATATGGACAAAGACAACAGAATGACATGGTGGTCAGGCCTCAGAGCTCCTAGGGGGGAGGTGTGGGTTACTCCACTACATAAGCTACCAGTGCCAACCCAGGTGCGGAATCTAGAGTGGCCAGTAAGAAAGGTGAGTTTCAGTGGCAGCCATGAGACCAGTCTTCCCCCTGAGAAAGAGACAGATCAGGATCCTAGAGGTTTTGTGAGATGGGCTGTAGAAACAGGAAGCAAGTGGATGCAGATGACACAAGGAGTGGACTGCTGTAGATAGCCGGAGGCCCCCCTTTATGTTTGAAGCACACATTCTCCCACTTGGTGGAAGTGTTGCCCGCTGATGGCTCCCCACTTTGACTTTCCGAGAACTGCCTTTCATCCAAGGCTGCTGCCTCACTCAAGGTTACCCTCATTCCCCAGGAAGAGCCAGTGTCCAATGATTGTGTGGTGAAGGCTTACAAAGGCTTGGGCCCCCTTTGCTTCAACTCCAGATGTCTCTGAAGATCTAACCATGATGCTTCTGGGACTGACTGAAGCCTTTGCTGCAAGTGAGTCATTGTTGAGAATTTCCCTGTGCCCAATCCTGTCTCCCTGACTCCCTTACCCGTGCTTTCCCTGAACATCCTTCCCAACAAACCACCTACATTCAAACCTCCCTCTCTCTCAACATCTTTTTCCTGTCTTACTGCGATAACTTCCTACATGATTTCCTTCCTGTTGCTTCCCAAAGTTTTTTCTCCACTCAGAAGCTAGAATGATCCTCAAATATAAGTCAGATAATGTCACTCTACTTCATGGTTTCATCTGAGGCCCTTTGCAAGGCTCACAGGGGCCTACCTGGTCTAGCTCCAGCCTCATCACTTATGACTCTTCCCCACGGTCACCCACTTCCTGACTGCCCTGCTGACCTGCCCATGTCAAGCACTCTCTCAAGTCAGGGCCTTGGCGCTTGCCGCTCCCTCTGCCTGGAGGGCTCTTCTCCTGCCACACACATGATTTGCAACCTCTCTTCATGGAGACCCTTGGGCAAATGTCACCTTTCCAGAGGTGTCTTCTATGTCCACTGTACTCCATCCCTATCTGATTTTTTTTTTCCCTCCGTAACCCTCACCACTATCTGACATTCTATTATTGATTCATGATTTTTTTGGCATTCTATTTCATTTTACTATAATATCCATGAAGGCAAGGACCTTTCCTTTTCCTTCCACTGGTGTATTCCCAGTCCCTAGAACAGTATCTGCTTTATTATAAGGCATTCAGCAAATAGTCATTGAACAAATGGATAAATGAACAGTATATTGTAGGTGTGCATATCCAAGTATACAAGTTTTCCAAACAAAAGAGCAAAACAATCTGAAACATGCTGACAATGACAAATTTGGACTAAATCACACTGTGACCCACTGAAGATAAAAATCTGTTAATGGTACCTGCAAGCTAATGAAGAGTTCAAATGATTAGTTAAAACATGAAAGTCTTTTAGTGTGTCTGTTGCCTCAGCTTTGGGAAGAGAGGGATTGAATTTTGGGGCTTATCATTGCTTGTTCTATGTTTGTTTTGTTTGTCTGTTTATCGCAATGCCCATCATTTGCCGTACACCCAGTAGTCAACAGATAAGACATGGGCCATTCTGTTCAATATCCAACTCCTCCAGCAATGAAGTAAAAGGCATTGAAAGAGCTCGGATTGGTGTTATAGCACTCAGGATTCAATGTGAAATAACTGGAAATGGCTCCAGGTATTTAAGCAGAGAGATTCCACACAGAGCAAAAGGTGCTTACAAAATCCTTGGAAGGGCCAGAGGAGCAGAAGTCACTTTGATTTAAGGCAGCATGGCCAGAGCAATGCTGAAATCTGAGATCTGGAAAGAGCTGCTCCGCTGCTTCCACAGTGGTCAGTGCCATAACTTCCTGACACCCACAAACTGGTCACCTGGTCCTGGAATGTGGAGTCCACCCTCCAAAACTGGTCTTCCTGTCCTAACCTTACCTGCTAGTTTCCTGTCTTCGGCTGTCCCTATACCAACTGAGTCCATTTCATTGGATATATCATATCCAGAACTAGTCCCACATGAGTCTGTGAACTGTCCTTATAAGCCTTCCAGATATAAGTAGGTGAAAGAAAGGGTAGGAATGGATGTTGAATGCAAAAACCATTATCCAGAAGGCATGCCAACAGTGAGAAACTTTACATGGGATGTTCCTTTGCTCTACAAGAATAAAGTTAAATATTGGGGTGATTTTTTTGGAAGACAAAAGAAAGTTCCATTAACATATAACAATAACTTTCATGTAATGAGTGCTTAAATTGTGCTTGGCACCATACAAAGCACTTAACATTTATAATCTCATTCACTCATCTCAGCGACTCTTTGAAGTCAGTACTAATATTTTTCTCATTTTATAGATTAGAAAACAAAGGCTTAAAAAGTTTCAGAGGTGTGCCAGGGATATACAGATAGTGAAAAAGAGAGCTGGGATTTAAACACAAGGCCAAAGTTCTTAACCACTAGCAGTATCATTCCTGTCACCAGCTCACGCCATCTCCTCCATCGACCTAGAGAACTTCGCCATCTGTAGCCTCATTTCTCTTCTCTACTCTCTCTCTACCCCTCACCCTTGTTTTGCACTAGCTCTGTTCTCTCCCTTTCTCACTTTTGATCTAACTTTAAACATCTAACTACTATATATGCATATATCTATACATTTATATATATATAATCATGGGGTATAGTACTAAAAACCACTCTAAAGCAATCAGTTTATTTCCAAAGCTATCCTCATAAGGAAAGTTTGAAATATCTTCTGGGAAAAGTCACAACTCTTTGGATGATAAAAGTGAAATGTTGGGGAAATATCAGTATCCCTAGTAGGAAAACTTAGAAGACATTTCAAAATTCTCTTAGTCATGCATCAGGGAGTCTTGAGAAAGACCAGTCACTCTGGCTATTTTTGTTACTAAGAAAATTTAAACATTCCCATATTTGTTTTTTGGTTTCCTAGGTTATCTTTTCCAGAGGTCACTCTGGATTTTAATTAAGAGGATTATAGAAGAAGTACAATGACGAGCACATTCTATTTCTAATGAGAAATCCCTGGGTCATCTTAGAAAGCAAAATGGAAGGGCCTGGCATTGTTGTACTGAATGGTGTTTTGAATGTCTACTTAGCATAGTCTCTTCTGTACGATTATCTAATTTCTTTCTTATAAAAATCCTTTGTAAGTAGATTGTGTGGACACCATTGAATGAATGGATCAAACCAAGGTTTAGTAACTTGTACACACTCATATTAATAGTAGGTGGTAGAGCCAGGATTTGAACCCAGGGTTTTTCATGCTGAAACAACTACACCCGCCCCCACTGTCTAGATCCTAGAGTTTCCCTTGTTATAATTCCTACTTCCTGTTATTAGCCTTTTGATTTAAAAATAGTCTTTAATGAATTTTGTCTGTCTGAAACTTATTGAGAATAAAATAGAAAATCAATATTGTGGTTGGAGCAACATTGGAAGTCTTGTTTCCCAAATGAGAAACACCTCTCTTAAGGGACAAACAGAACAAGAGTTTTATTAAACCTTAAGGTACAGCTGTCACCCAATCACTCCAGGTTCTTTGGCTAAGAGACCAGCAGTTGAGGAAAGGAATCATCCCCCTACTAGGGGTAAATAAACCTGAGAGTTAGCAGGAGGCAAGGCTGCTTTGCCATAATGGAGTCATGGAAGTATACACGTGGCAACTGCATGATCTACAAGGTACCTCTTCCTTTTCCTCTGCCCCATTTTGCTAGTAAATGGACAAGGACAGAAGAAGGGCATGGTAATCAGGATCTTAACATTACTGTTGCCTAAAAAAGAAACATTACAGAACTGGGCGTAATGAGCAACATCTAGAACAAACTATGACTGGATACAAGAAAGTGCCACAGGAGGGGACAGGTCACAGAGGACATTTGATAAGTACTGTATTTTTCGGACTATAAGATGCACTCCCCTCTCCTGCACCTGCAAATTTGGGAGGAAAATGCAGCGGTGACCCTGCTCCTACCTCCTGTGACCCCGCTCCACTGCAGCCCCCCACAGTGAGCCAGTAAGCTACGTTTGGACTATAAGATGCACCCCTATTTTCCTCCCAAGTTTGGGGGGTGAGTCTTATAGTCCAAAAATACAGTAGTAACTTTAGGATGCTTTCTTCTGACTGTGGCTACCTCTAAAGAGTCCCTTTGGGAATCTGGCCATCAGCACAGTCCTTGTTCATAGTCCCTCAATTTTGGGATAAGAAGCACCTGTCAAGTCAGAATTGTTTCTGGACATTCTTGGAGCTTACAATGCATGTTCCTTGTAATTTGATTCCAAAACCAGCAGCAATGAGACCTGATGTATAACAGGTCTGTGCTCTCACACCCCTGAACTGATCCACACTGTACCACATTTTAGACTCAGTGACCTACTGCAGGAATTTGAAAAGCAGCTTGAGGATTTTGTTTACTTGTAAATAAGTAGTCTTTTCTTGACTGTTAAGGTGACAACCAAGGGTCATTGTGACACCAGACCCTCCATCAAATATCTTTTCTATTGCGCCTCTCAGTAAGATACCTTACATTTTTATTTTTTATTTTTTTTAACATTTTTTTTCCTTTTAGATTTTATTTATTTATCTTTAGAGGGGAAGGGAAGGAGAGAGGGAGAGAAACATCAATGTGCGGTTGCCTCTTGTATGTTCCCTGCCGGGAACTGGCCTGGCAACCCAGGCATGTGCCCTGACTGGGAATCGAACCGCGATCCTTCGGTTCGAAGGCCCGCGCTCAATCCACTGAGCTACACCAGCCAGGGCGATACCTTACATTTTTAAACAAATGAATGGTGAATGAATAAATGACAACTTTCTCATGCAAGGCCAAGAATGCCATTTCTCAAGTCCCTGAGTTAAAAAACAACCAGGGGAAGGAATGCATTGTTTCCAGAGGGCAACTATTAAATATTTTAATGTGTTAATTTATTCAATAATTTTTTCATTTCCTCATAGGCAATAATCATCTGCTACTTGTCAAGCATGGTGCTCCAGGCTAGAAATGAAATATAAACATGACATAGATGTACCCTTGAGAAATTGAAAATTGTGTAAAGGCTTATTTCGCTTAGCATGATGCTCTCCAGTTCCATCCATGCATCATGCTAAGCGAAATAAGCCAGGCAGTGAAAGATAAATATCATATGATCTCACCTTTAACAGGAACCTAATCAACAACAAAAAAACAAACAAGCATAATATAACCAAAGACATTGAAACTGAGAACAGGCTGACAGTCACCAGAGGGGAGAGGGGAGGGAATTTCAGGGAAAAAGGGGAAGGGTTTAGAGCAACAAGTATAAAGGACACATGGACAAAAACTATGGGGGTGGAAATGGGAGGGAGGTGGGGAGGGCTGGGGCGGTGGGCTGGGGTGGGAGTAAAAGACAGAAAACTGTACAAGATCAACAATTAAAATAAAATTTTTTTAAAAATTTAAAAAATAAAAATAAAACCCTTGGGGGGAAAGAAAACCTTTTTACTTCCACAATCACTTCCCAAATCAAGTTTCAGGACAGTCTAGTTTCATGAAATGATAATAAATGTGCTCTAAGGGAAAAAAATAAATAAAACAAATAGAACAAATAAAACTAAAAAAAATTGTGTAAAGGAATCATGGAATGTAATATATATAAAGTAAGTGCAATAGCAGAAGAATATACAACATTCTTCTTTCTGAATAGGATGGGGGTGAGGCTTGAGGAAAGCAGGAGAGAGAAGTGTTGCAAGTGGGCGGTGCAGAATGAATAAGGGATTGCTAGGTAAAGATGAGCAGAAAGGGCATTCTAAGAGCAGGCAGGCATGAAAGTTGGGGTTGGGAAGTAGCTCCTGCTCTAATAGGATTAGAGCAGAGGGTTAAGAGTATAGATGACTGGCTGAAGGTGGAAAGAGAAAACTAGAAGGGGTCGTAGAGTGAAGGGTCTTGGACAACAGTTTCAGTACTGTTTCTATTTCGTAGATAATGGGGGTTCGTTAGATGTGTTAAGCAGGACAACAGTTTGACAATATGAGTTTTTGCCTCCTGTGTTCCTAACCTCTAATTGTTCTCTCCCTACCATACCAGCTACACTACTCCTTTCCTATTTATATTCTTCCTGTGGTAGTTTAATTGTGGGCACTGCCCAAAGTTGCTTACTTCTTCCTCTCTCCTTTCCTGACGAATAATTCCTATCTCATAAACTCCACTGTCACCTGTCTATTAATAACTCAATTTCTTATCACTTTTCTGCATCTTTCACTCATGTTTAGTCTCTTGTTCTCATAACATATAGGTCATCTCTATTGGAATGTGTGATGACTCTGTGATGTATGAACTTGGCTTGGATGAACAACATTCCTCAGACTTTCCTTTTTAGCATGTTTCTGATTAGGGTTGGCTTCAAGGGGAGTTGGCGGGCAGGAGAAAGGCAGTGGCCTTTTTGTTGTGCGAGCGCGCGCACGCACACACACACACACACACTTCTCCCACCTATTCAATCACACTGTAGTTTAGAATCTATACTATATAAAATCTGTACTATACTAGAATTTAGTATAGATTCTGAACTAAAATCTATACTATACTAGAAACTAGATACTGCAGTGAAGAGACTTTACAAATGTAATTAAAGCCCCAAATAAGCTGATACTGAGTTTATCAAAAAGGAGATTATCGTGAGGGTAGGGGTGAGGGAGAGAGGCTCACTTAATCAGGTGGAAGCCTTTTAAAGGAGGAATAGGCCCTGCCTGAAGGTCAGAGACACTGATCAGGCCTGCATGCTTCCCCTTCCCCTGGTCCTTCCTTCCTGTGAACTTCAGGGATTGGCCAGGCCTCATGGGGTTCCTGCCTGCTTGTGATCTTCCCTTTCTGAATGCCTGCTCCATGGACTTCAGGCATAGAAATGTAAGCCAATTCCACACAATAAGTATATATCATACATACATATATCTCCTGTGTCTATATTATACTTGTATGCATACGTGTATATAAATCTATTTATATAAGTGAATATACATATCTATGAGGTATATAGATGTGAGTTATCTCTCTCCTGTTGGTCCTGCTCCTCTGGTTGAATAGTTGAATACTAACTGGTACACAATGTTTCATTCTTACTTTCAATTCAGTTATCCAGAATTAAACTCATCATATTTTTCCTTTTCCATTTAACGCATGATACACATTTTTCTGGAATTTGAGAAACAGGGCCAGTTTTTTCTCACTATTTTCTTCTCAGTTACAGGTTTTGTTTGAGTCTCTATCTTTAATTCTAAACCATGTTCTCCTGGTCTTAGGCTGAGATGGTGTTCCTTCTTCCTTAGTTTTTTTTCCCCAGTCTCAATTTGCAGCGTCTTAGTGAAAATGGTAGTCATAACACAGTGAGTACTTCCATGCAAGGCACGCTGGGAAGTGATTTTCACAAATGATCTCACTTAACACTCACTATAATTCTATGAAGTAGGTATAATTATTATCCTCATTTTGCAGTTCATAGCACTGAGGCACAGAAAGGTTAACTCCCCAATTCATTCATCTAGTAAGTGGGGCATCCAGGATTTGAATCTGGGCTGCTTGACTCGAGAGTCCACCACTCTCACAATCCCCCATGCGAACTTCACTCTAAACCAGCCTGCATTATTGAATCATGATGCTCATTTCCTCACCTGCTTATCTAATTTCCCTTCAAGAGACACATTTCCTCCTTGCTTTTACCTATCCAACTCTTGGACCAGATTCAAGTTCTACCTTCACCAAATAATACTCACCCACTCTTACAAGCCATACCCATTTGACTCTGTTCTCCATGTCCACTACACTGATTTGCATGAATACCTCCTTTCTCCACTTAGACTATCAAGGACCATGTTTAAATTTATTTTGCACAGTCTAAGAATCCCTCCACAAACAAATATTTCATAAGTACAGTCTTGAAGGAGGAGTCAGACACACAAAAACATTGCTATCTCTGGAATATTAACACCACATTTTTCAGGTATATACCAGATGATTTGGGTCTCACTAATCCAAGTGTTAGGGTGAATAATAAAAGTGTCTTTAAGACAAGGGAGATTTCACTCATTTAATTAAATTATCTAATCATGTATGCTCTGTCTAGTTTGCTGGAGGTGAAAATACAGAAGTTCCCAAGTGGGTCAGATTGATTAATGGAGGCCTTACTAAGTAATTTCACAGTTCTTTGTCCTTAGAAAATCATCCTAGTCCAAATGGGACCCTGCCAGATTTTATATTTTTGCATAGCCTATGTCATCTTTTTACATCTCTCTGTCTGGATGTATTTGGTCTGGGAAGAATTGAATACAGAGAAACAGGAATATTGTCTCTTCCAGAGAAAGGTGAGATAAATGTATTCTAACACCTTGTGTTTCTCCAGCGCTTGGCACATTGAACAAAGCTGCAAATGTTAGTTGATTGAATATTAGTTATTATTAGTTAGTTATTTTCTTTCACTAGTTCTTTGTCTGTTTCTCTATTACATTATTTATTGAAATACCATGTTACTTATATATCATCTTTCTTTAAAGGACCATGTGTCTTAACTATTTTTAGCATCTGGCACAATCCCCCAAAATGGTTGTCAGGTAAATTAAAAAGGGAGCAAATGAACTGTTTCATTCCATTTCTTGTGAAAGCATAATAATAACTGGTTTATAAGATCAGCATGTGGGGGGGGTATCTCTATTTATAATACCTCAGTTACAAATATTCTCCTGAACTACTCGATGTGGAAAGTTCCTTTCATTTGAGTAGTATAAAAGAGATCCTCATAAAACTGTTTTGTATCTTTTTGCCCCCTTTATTGAATTTATTAGAGTAACACTAATTAACAAAAGTATACAGGTTTCAGTTACACAACTCTACAACACATCACCTGTACACTGTATTGTGTGTTCACCACCCCAAGTCAAGTTTCCTTCCATCACCATTTATGCCCCCACACCTTCCTCCACCTCCACCTGTCCCAGGTAATCCCCACACTGTTGTCTACATCCATGAGCTTTTCGGTTTTTTCTCAGTCCCTCCACCCCCACCCCCACCCAACAGCTGTCAGCATGCTCTCCATCTGTGGGTTTATCTCTGTTTTGCTTGATAGTTCATTTTGCTCATTAGTCCGCATTTTGATGCTGGATTTTCAAACCTACACATGTGATGCTATCACATAGGACTAAATATTAATATACATACAAATGAGTATAAGTAAAATTGTGGGAACCTGAATTATCTTAATAGGACCAGTATGCTATGTCAGTGTCAATCTCCTGGTTGATACTTAACTATAGTTTTGCAGAGGTAACATTTGTAAGATGTTACCATAGGGGAAAATCAAGTAAACGTACATGGGAATTTTCTGTATTGTTTCTTACAACTGCATATGAATCTACAATTATCTCAAAATGAAAACTTCTTAAAAATAATCAATTTCCTTACCAGTTTTTTCATAAGGTCTTGAGGTTAGTGCAATTGCCATTAGCAGAATTGATGGGTGACATGTTGACTCTCCAGGATGTGTTCTGGACACACAATTTGAACAAATGGCCCAAACCCAAAGTGGCACAGAGGGAAAGCCACGGCACGGTGACCCTTGAATAGAGTTTCTTCCCTTGGAGCTGCTCCCCACTGTGTCTTTCCCACATTTGCCCACATTTGAAGTTGCATTGCTGGACACCTTGAGGAAAGTGGGACACCAGGACATTTAAATCTGAGTGTGTATTTATTCTCTGTAAGGCTTTAGCGAGGTTACTAAAGCTTTCCTTTGCTTTTTGTCAATGAATAAAAAATATGTTTCCAGATCAGATGTTAAAATTCCAGGAGAATGTTTGAAATATAGGGTGGTGTCCATTCCATTTCACTGGGTAGTAATAATAATAACAAAATACTAGAAGTAGTTGTTTGTGCTGTCAATATTGTTACTGTACCAAGCACTTTCCATGCTGTCTGGAACTGAGTAGTTTGTGGAGCCAGAACCTGGCCAAAACATTTGTTATTCAAAGAAACTATTTTCCTGTGAATTGTCTCCATTAGCATGGTAAAGCTCCATGACATGGGGAACGATCGAGAAACCCAAGGGGGAAAAGTCTGGACTGAAAAGACAGCTGCTCTGCTCTCCCAGTGGTGATAGAGGCACAGCTCAGAAAATGCCAGTCATCCACTGTGAGTCACCAAGTGCACACAGGGTGATAATGGGGTTAGTAGCAGAAAAACAGTCCCTTCTGAGACAGTCCCAGTAGCCTTCTCAGGGAAGGGGAACCACCACAGAGCACTGGCCTTTTTCTACAGAAAAGGGAAGCCTTGCTGACATGCCTTTCTCCCTCTCTGGCCTAGTTGGTTCCTATCAAAACAAAGATTCTTTCCTCTGAATGTGAGCTGACTTGAAAACAGCCTGGATCCCACTTGCAGTATTTGTGGGGACTCTAGAAAGACACTCTCTAACTTTTCCAGTGGTGGTCCATATAAGGTAATAGCATCCAGCCTTAAAGGGTTGCGGTTAAGGAACAGATGCAGGGCTCCCTTGACTGGACACTGGTCATCATTAATCATGAATTAGGTCTTCATCTCCTTATGACGCTGACCTTTTCTATATATAGATTGCTTAACCAGAGCAGCAGTTATCCCCTGGGGAAGGGGAGCTGCATATAGAACATTGAGTTCTCTAGTTACTAAGCTTTGGAACAAGCAATTTATTTTTTATGACACAATTTCACAAAATTTCATTTCCTATGAAAATATATACGTATACTTTATATGTCAAGATATGTATGTATATCTATCTATGCATATCCATGTATTTTAATTCTATTTTTTTCATTCCCACTACATTGCTGGCTCTTTTCCCTCTTCTTTTTCATTAATTCAATGATGCCCCCCACTGGCTTCTTTTTCTCTCTCTCCCCCACTTTCTGTATCATGCACACACATATCTGGTTCCCAGGCATCCTCCAGCTTACATATTTCTTCATTTGAACATCTTATTCGAAAAATGTCATGATACATTTTTTCAGTTATATTTCCGAAAAATATATATATTTCAGTTATATATATAAATATATATTTACAATATAATTATATATTATATTTCAGTTATATTTCAGTACATATTCTCTCATTCAACATTCTCTCTCTCTGTCTCTCTCTCTCTCACTCACACACACACACACACACACACACACACACACTCATGTGAACTCATCATATCCCAGGTAAGTCTTGGTTCCTTGGGCTGGCATTTAGTCTTCAGCTAGTGTGGCCACTGATTTTCTTGCTGCCAATAGTCATAGGCATAAAACACAAGTGGGCTTGTGCTAAATGAAACTAGGTTGTGGTGAGACTAACTGACGACAAACATTGGGAGGAAGGATGGCTCCTAAGCATCTCCAACTGGAGGCTTAGGATGTGCTGAGGCACTAGGAGAAAGTGAAAGTGCATGTCCAATGTCAGCGATCTGAGTTAGTAATCAAATAAGGAAGGCCACAGTCAAGGTGTGTATGTAGTAGATGACGGAGGGAGGGTTGTGATGTTATAGTTGGGATGATGTCTGCAGAAAGAAAAATGAGGGAAAAAAGCTATAATGAATTGAGTACTTATTATGAATTAGGCTCTGTATTCTGCACTGTGTTTTTCATATTTCCAGTTGACTTTTTATAGCAGTCTCTGACAGAGATGATTGTTATTGTGTAGATGAGGAAAATGAAGTTCGAGGAGGTTAATAATTAACCAGATTTCTACATAGTAATTTGAGGATTTAGATCCATTTCTTCTTGGAGCAACCATTGGTTTCTATTTGTTGTTCACTTTGTATATTCCAGCTCCCATTCATACTTGCTATGGGCTGGAGAAGATGGGAGAAGAGTAATGCTGTGCATTGATATTGGGGGGTGGTAGTTGGTGTCAGGGGAAGCTTTAAAGGCTCTTCCGTTGAAGAACAGAAATTTAGGGGCAGAGGTGATAATCTTTGGTCTTGCCTCCTAGATATATACTTCCTAAAAAGCAAAGCACTGTTAAAAAAACAAACAAAAAAAGCCCCTTGAGACAAGGTTTTGGTTCATTCTTAGTAATGATGTATGGGGATGGCAATGACCTAGAGGTTGGAGCTAGGATGTATAGGGTGACTGGGAAACTAGAATATGGAGAAAAGTGTGGGTTAGTGACTCTCTATGCTCCTGTGGCAAACAAGATACACACATTGCATCAAGGCTGTGATGAGTAGGATTCCAACTCGATCCATGGAGAAGCTGCCAAACAATTATAATTTGTTCATATGATGACAAGCAACTGACTCAGATTGTTTTAGACTCAACCTATCAAACAAATCTATTGTTCTGGCATTAAAAATAACTCCATAATTAAAGTGTGTGTGTGTTTAAAGACCACTTTTGAGCTGAATTTCTCAACCCAAAGTGCAAATTATCAAAAAATGACAGGACATCCTAGACTTTGAGCTGCAAGCAGTGGCTGTGTTGCCCCCTTTGGTGTTGTCCCCCTCGGGAAAGAATGAGTTCGTTTGATGTATGGGAAGAGTAAGTACTTGCTGAATGAGACATGTGGACCATGTGGAGACTGCATAACGTTTATCAAAATGGTCTTCTATTCTCAGGTCCTACAAAGAGACTAAGTCCTACCTAATGGAAATGTGGCCCTTAAGCACTTTCTGGCTTGATCAATATGAGCATTGTGACCTTGGAAATCATATGGTAAAGAAAAAGAGAGGCCACAAGATGGAAAGACCCAAAGTCCCAAAATCACCAACTGGAGATGAGCTTCCCATCAATTGACAGTCACCAGAGGGGAGAGGGGAGGGAATTTCAGGGGAAAAGGGGAAAGATTTACAGGAACAAGTATAAAGGACACATGGACAAAAACTAGGGGTGGAAATGGGAGGGAGGTGGGGAGGGCTGGGGTGGTCGGTTGGGATGGGAGTAAAAGACAGAAAACTGTACAAGATCAACAATTAAAATAAAAATTAAAAAATAAATAAATATTTGTTGAATGAATAAAAAAAGAAAATTTTTGTTTTGGATTTTACATGAATGAAAAATAAACTTCTATCATGTTTGACCCATTTCTTTAGAATGACTATATTTATATGTTTATGTTAGACAAATACATACAGAGATTAAGTTTAAGGTGAATACTGGGAAGTACAAATGTGCAGAACAGAAACTATCTACGACACACCTAACTGGTTTTACAGATTTCTACTCTCAGCCAAATGAGTGGTCCTGTCACATCCAGGATCCCTTACAGGGGATTATTACTTAGAACTTTAGGGCATTTATAGCTGCTCTTTATGTTGCTGTGCTGTATGGATACTGCCTTGATTTGAACACACAGCAACAGGAAAATATGATCAAAACTCCCCTAGGATGCAGTCAGCTCTCCTTAAGATATCATAGCTCTTGGAAGCCACAGCCAGTTTTCTTGGCAGCTCTGAGTTCAACTTTGTTCTCAGACCACATGTGTTGGAGAGATGCTGTGCCCAGTAAACCTCGGATTAGAAAAACAAATGCAAATTTGTTCTGCATTTTTGAGAGATGCTTCTCTCTTTCAATATTTCCTTAAGGCTAAAGTCCACTCCTTCCTAGACTAGAACTGTCCAATAGAAACATAAAGTGAGCCACATACATAACTTTAAATTTTAGTAGTAACATTTAAAAAGTAAACAGGCAAAACTAATTTTGATTATATATTCCATTTAACCCATTTCTACACGTAATTTTATTATCCAAAATATTATCATTTCTACATGTAATTAATGTAAAATTATTAATAGGACATTTCACTTTTTTCCTTTGAAAACTGGTGGTGTTTTTCCCCCTTACAGCACATTCCAATTTAGAATAGCTGAATTTCAAATTTTCAAGCAATATATGTGCCTAGTGGCTGCCATACAGAATGATGAAGGCCTAGACTTCTGCTCTTACCTGGAGCTCATAGTATTGTACATTCCTTTAGGGCAGGAATTTTCAATCTCTTTCATCTCATAGCACAAAAAATTAATTACTAAAATTCCGTGGCATACCCACACATATATATTTTGCCAATCTGGTCAAAAAATAGGTGTAATTTTGATTCATTCACATTGGATGGCTATTGTACTAGCTGTTGTCTTTTTTAAGTTGACAATCTAAGGGAAAAGAGACCAGTGCCCCTGACTAAATAGTCAGGTACTTCCTGTTTTAAAAAGTCTTGGGAACATTTGAGATCTTGCTTCCTGGCATGTCATCAGTTTGGCTCAAATAAACTAAAAAATTCTCTAAAAAATAAAAATAAAATAAAATAATTTAAAAAAAATTTTAAATCAAAATTCTTGTGGTATACCAGTTGAAAATTGCTCTTTTAGGGTACTTCTGCACAGTGTGTTAAAAAAAACTTTTAGTGGTATCTACTACTTTGAAAGGACTGATCAATTATAACACATGTTGTGAGCTAAAAGGAAAAAATTTCCTCAAGGGATATAAACTTTTCTCTAGAGATTCCCATGCTCTGGGGCATGAGGATGAGATAATAACAATTGTTGAGTTAGCCCATCTTCACCATTATATGTTTAAACCATTGCTTCCTTCAAATTTCCACTTGACTGGACAAGTTTTCTTTCTTTTCTTTTCTTTTTCCTTCCTTTTTTTCCCCTCTCTCCTTCCCTCTCTTCCTTCCTGTTTATTTTCCCAGGCATTTTTGATGCAACTTCTTCAAGGAAGTTGGAAGGTTAGCAAGTGTGGTTGGACAATGTCTGGTGTCAGATACCCTCAGTATGCCAACTGAACTGCAGAGTGGCTTTGGGTAATGTCTCTGAATCTGTTTTCTCAACTCTAAAATAGAGAGTCATGTTATTTTGTAAGGATTTTTTGAGAAACAACATGAGATAGTAGCCATGTGAGCCTAGTACAATACCTGGCACAGATCATAAAGGATCATATATGCCATACTAAGGAATTTCAATTTTATCTTGCAGGCAACAGGGAGCCAGTAAAGACTGACTCACCAAGTAATTTGATTACATTTTCCATTTATAAGGCAGATACTGAGAAGAAATTAAAAGCATTTTGTTTTTCTTATAGCCAAGCTTTGTTCCAGAAAGAAGTGTTTGCTTCCAAACCTTTGCTTTCTGTAAAATGGAAAAGAATCTTGGCTAAGCTTCAGATTAAATGTTTTTGTATACATAGAGGTATCTTTGAATGAATAGATTTAAAATCCCATTGCACACTTTTACTTCTTGCATTTATGTACATGAACTTTTCTTAGGAAAAGGCACACAATAATATTATAGACATGAGTTAGAAATAACTTTATTAATCTTTCTGGCATTGCTTTACCCAAGAGGATTTCAATATGTCCTCCTGGACCTCTTTAATGAGAAAAATGATGACTCTAGACTAGATGGTTCTATACCAGATGGTTCTAATGTCCTCATCCTTTTACTGCTGTAGTCTCTCTGGGACACAGTGGAAAGTAAATTTAAATACAATTCAAAAAATGAAACTGATAATTGAAAGATAATTGAATAGGTCAATTATCAAAATGATCGTGCCAGGAAAACTCTAGTTGAAGCTTTCATTTTCACTTTAACAAATATGTTTTCTCATTTGGAGGAGTTTATTCTTTTTCAGATGCTTAATGTTGGAGTTTACCAGCTCCAGTGGCAAATGTTATAAAACATCAGAGAAACTTGAGTCTGGATATACTCTTCATTTTTTGTCTGTAGTAACAAGGACTATTCCATGCCTAACCAAGAATATATACAATCTACTCACTTCATTGACCCTCACAAGTATAAGATGTATGCTGACCCAGGGGGAAGAGAAAATATGATAATGTCACTATACTTGCCTACATACTAGCTGGAGAGATAGCCCTAAGGCATGTAAGTACCTTCTGGATAATGGTAAACATGAATACACTAAGTATAACATTCATAACATATATGCTTAACTAATTACATAAACTTAGTCAAATCTTAGGAAACATTACTCAAATCTAAAATTCCTGCTTATAGAAAACCAATGAACCCCAGCCAATCGTATATAAAAGTCAAAACAGATCACCAAGAACTTAACCGTACAAATTGAGATTAAACATGTAAAAAATGTAAAAGTATAAGGTACTTTTTAAACTTGAATGATTACTATTAAATAACTCCTTTAATGACAGAACCTTGCAATGAATGCTTTCCTATGGGAGAAGATTTGAATCTTCTGACCTTTTGCATAATAAACTTTAGCAGAATCTGAGAGCTGGCCAGACCTGAGAAGTCACCGCCCATAATAAAATTCTATCACTTGTCTTATAGTAGTAAAAATTTTCCTCCATTCTTCTCATTTGAGGTCAGATTAAAACATGCAAGGATATCTTGCTTCAGATACATATATAGCATCAGAACCCGGAGTCCTACAGAAAAATGAGAGAACTCACTCTGCTGCAGTTTATCCTTGCAAAGTAATTTGAGATTGTTCCAAGAACAGAAATTTCTTGTATTAAAAGAGAAAGTTCACTAAAATTAATGATTTTGGTTGCCAACATTGTGCACAAGTGTGTTTTCTTATAGCTAACAGAGGTTTATGAAATGTTTTAATGTACTTTCTGAAAATGAGATTTCTGATGGCTCATCATGCTGTCTTGACTCCCAAAAGTTTTCCCAATGGGAACATGGAAATATGTTCACATAATGCATATTCCTGTAAATTCAACTCCAGACCCATTTGCCTAGAGCCTGAAAGAAATGACCCTGGGACTGAAATAAGTGTGTTTATTCAAATGGACATTGGTTTTTAAAAAGCTTTATATAATACTGTCTATTGCCAACAATTAATTAAAGACTCTAAGATGCTGTCCTTGGCATCAAAAAATGTTTGTTTGTTTGTTTGTTTGCTTGTTTTACAGGCCATCCTACCTGAAGGGTAAAATGAGGAAACCATAGTCATAAACCAGGCTTTCCCTGATTCTGGCCTGTAACATTTTGGGGGAACTTTAAACACCTCTTAAAATACTCCCATTTTTAGAAGTCAGTAAAGGGTGACTAGCAGGTCCTTTGTGCCCTGAATGTCTGGGCCAGCATATGTCTGCTCTCCTGATCCTCTCCAGATCCAAGTCACAGAGCTGGGTCTCCACTGTCACCAGGACCCAAGGCTGCACAGAGACTGCTGGTGTCTGATGTTATGGGAGGCACCCCCAATTTCTGACACTTATCTTAGCAAAACCTGGAGCTCTCTATCTGCTTAAGGGATTCCAGCAAAGAACTCTTTTTGGTTTTAGCTTGCTTTTATTTTTTACATCAAATTTATCCTAAGTCTCAGGCAAAAGCTTAAAGCAGCTGCACATCTGTTGTACAGGCAGTATATTGCTGCTCTTGGCATGAACTGGGTATATCTTGGTTTCCTCTTAGGGCGAGTTCTTTCCAAAGGGGCTTCTGGTCTTTTACGCAAACATATAGCTGAGGGGCTCATGTCACTAGTCTCTAGGCACACCTGATTTCTAAGGAGAGCACAGTTTTGACTTCATTCCAGCTTGGACCTCCTTAACAGTACAATCTTGCCTGCCTTCAAAAGCATACAGTGATAGGCACAGAAACTGACCGATTATTCCAATATACTGTGCTAAATGCAGTGGAGGGAAATCTTAAGAGTCACTTAACTAAATTTGGAGATCATGAATAGATTTCCTTGGAGACAGGATGCCCAATTTGAGGCTTGAAGCATGAACACATTATATTTTCATTCTATTTTCAATGATGCTCAATTCTCCCTCCCAATCAAGATACAGTAAAGAAATAGAGGAAATAAAAATAGAGCCCCAGAGCCCCAGGGCTCCAGTTTCTGGGAATAGATCATGATGGGCATAGAATGGTTTGGGAAAGAACGGCTGACAAAGCCACTTCAGGACAAACCCTTAGCAGATCTATGGAGACAACCCCCCTAAGCCTTTAGCCGAATAATGCAGCCTTATCCTGATGTGTAGGCATCCTCCCTGGGTCACTGCCAACTTCATTTAGAGGGATGCTCATGAATAGGTTAGCAGAACTCCATGGGTGAGGGGCAGGGCGAGGCAACAGGAATATCACATATTTTCTCATCTTGTCTAATTTCTGAATAAATTTCAAGCCACAGCTTTTCTATAAGATTCATCAGCCAAATTTCATCTCTACTTCTAATAGTTTGCCCAGACTTGATTCGAGAGTGGATTCAGCAGTTAGTAATGAATTCACAGCCCAAGTGGTTTCATTTGGGAAATTTGGGATCCTTTATAGTTTTTGAGCTATTAATATAAAAGAAATATACAGCCTAAAGGAGACTATTGTTTGTATTTTGATGGAGCTGATATTTATTTCAAAGGTGAGCCAGTTAAAAATTATCATACTGTGATTCATTGAAATGTAGCTGATTGAATTTCTAACATAAAATTATGGACTTTCATATTTTTCTATGGGCAATTCTAAAGTGAACCTTCTCAAACACTTTGTCTTCTGGCATGATGATACTGAGTTTGGGTTCTATCCACACAGGATTGAAGAGGAAGGTTAGAAGTGTGGAGTACAGGCTTGGTGTAGGAATTAATACGTGGCATCATCTCCAAAACTCAACTGAAAACCTTGTGGAGAATTTTCAGGAGGAAAACTAAGAAACAAAGCATCTCTGAGTCCACTACTCATCTTACCCAGTTTTCATTAGGGTTCTGGTTCTTATTTTTTACTTTCTTAAAATCACACAGACATAGATAGACATGCACATGTACACACACACACACACACACACACACACAATCACTTGCACAGGCCCCGGAAGAGCAGAATTCTGTTAGAAACAGATGGGAGGGAACCCATCTCAGGAAACAGCGTACAGAAATGTCACTGTGTAGCGGACCTCACAGACTGAGAGTGTTCCCCACAGACTGAGAGTGTTTTGCCCAGGAGGAGATCCATAGAAAAGACATGGACCCTTCAGGATGAAAGGCTCATGGGTTGTTGTTGTTTTTTGTTGTTGTTGTTCAAGATCATCACTCTCAATGTCGCAAGAATATGGCCCATCCACTACACACCTCCTGTCAGCTGTCACCCAGCCCACGGAATGGAAAAAACACTAGGGCTTTGGGGCTGAATTGGCGAATGGGTAGGAAACATGGAACAGTCCTAAATGGAAAGTATTCAGACTCAAAACAAGTTTGTAGGAGAAACCATACAGGAATCCGCATGAGGCAGCCTGGAAATGTTTACATAAAATGTTGCAAAGTGGGAAAGAAAGAAGTCCAAGCTCATGGGTGTCCTCACATTTGAAGAGTGATTTCAGCAATTCAATGTTTAGCAAGTGTCTGGGAGCCAGGGGAGTGGGAAGTTTTGTAGTCCGCATTGGGAGATAGATATAAAATACTTCCAAACTGGAGACCGAAAGAATTAAAATAAAAAAGGCAGTGGGTCATTTTAAACAAGAGATTTTGAAGTTATTTCTAAAAGAAGGAAATCAAAGCAAAGCATAACAATAACAAAGTATTCCTTTAAACTAGATAAGGCCCTGTGGCTTCCTTATTGTTTCCTTTATTTTACTTCTGAAATCAAAGGGATAGATAAGCCTTTTGTTTTCTTGATTTTTTTCCCAAATCAGAAAGAAACAAATATAGCTAATTAGAGAAATACATGAGAAAGAAAATGTGCTTTGGGGATGTTTTTAGAAACAGGGCAAAGCAGCAGAAAACTCTTTACTAATAAATTGCTCTAAAGAAACATCACCTTAATATTTGCTATTTTAATAAACTAATGTCCTTATAAAAGTTCTGGATTGGAATTATTATTATAATACACAGTATTTGAGGGCTTGCTGTATTTGTAAAAACAAACTGAGAAGACATGTACTGTTTCAGTCTTATTTTACACGTGGGACCTGAAGTTAAGCGAGTTTCCTGGGATCACAGAGTTTGGAAAGAAATAGCAGGGGCTCCAACCCTGGTCGACAGCACACACCAAAGTGCATGCACGCGATTAACCTTGACTGTAAACATTCAGTCAAAGTCAGTGCCTTTTAGTTTCCTTTGAACTTCCCTTAACTCTTCATAGCCATAATATACTTAAATTTTTGGAAACACAAGGAAACAAAGTTTTTGCAAAAATTACAAAATAACCTTCCTTCAGGAGGCAATGCCTTAAACCCTCGAGGCATCCGCTGCTAGAAGTGATGCTTATTAAAGGGTATAGGCAGGACACTGTGTCAGCCAAGCAAATGCCATTCTCTTGCCTAATATACTGTTTCTCTTCGATGACACTTGAAGCCTTCATTTCAGGGCCTGACACAGTGTGGGCTGCAGACTAGGTGCACAACTTGTGTTCAGCAGATATTTTTGAACTGAAATGCTCATCTCCCATCAAATATTGGCTCAAGTGTCACCTGACCCCTATGAAGCCATCTGCGTAGTCATACCAGTCATGCCTGTCTCCAGTCACTCCTGGCTCTTTTCCATTTGGAACCTCTGGTAGCGCTAACTGAACCCATGAAACTGAGCTAAGAATTACTTGAGATGCATATAAATAAAAATACTCTGGAAGATATAAATTTTATGAGGATAGAGCATTATCTTGTCATTGTATGAATTACCACATCCCTGGTAGTCATGCTCATGAGTCTGTGTTTGTATTTAACATACATCAGGACCACACTGTGGCCAAATAACATTTGGTTTAATCTCATAACAACTTTCATGGGTGTATGTAAACTTTGCTCTACTTTTGCTGCTGAAGAATTTAAGGAGCAGAGAAGTTGTTTTTTTTATCAATGAGGAGTGTAAGGAGTAGAGAATTAGTGTATATTGACCCAGTATTCATAGCAAGGGATTGACTCACCTGGGCTTCAAACTCATCTGTCTGACACTGCGGCCCATGCTCTGAACCACTTTTTTAAGTCTCCATGCATTAGTTTTCTATTTCTTCTATAACAAATGACCAGAAACTTAGTGGCTTAATACAAAACAAGTGTATTGCTTTACAGAGGTCAGAAGCTGGAAAAGAGTCTTTTCAGCAGAACTGAAATTAATGTGTTGGCAGAAACATTCAAATGGCTCTAAGAGAGCATTTGTTTCTTGCCTTTTCCATTTTCTAGAGGTTGCTCACATCCGTTGGCTTCTGGCCAAATCTCATTCTCTATCTCTGACCCTCCCGCCTCCCTCTTGTACAGACCTTTGTGATTTCTTTGGATTTATTCAAATAACCCAGGATAATCTTTCCATTGCAAGATCCCTAACTTAATTGCATCTGCAAAGTCCATTTGTTGTATAAGATAACATAGTCACAGATTCTAGAAATTAGCATGGGGACAGCTTTGGAGGACCATCATTCTGTCTAAAACATGTTATACATTTTTTGCGGGGGGGAGTAAGAGGGTCATTTTGGCTTATAGGTGTGACTTTGTGTCTATTTTTGTTTCCTTCACTATTATAATTTAAATTTGTGAGAAGGTGTCATATCAACTGGTTATATCGCCCTGACAGAGCCAGCCATACATGTGTGCTCCCAACTGCAGGCCGTGATTTCAGGAGATCTCTCTCTTTCCTCTGCTCCTCAATCCCCAGCTCTGCTACACAGGAAAAGATGCTCTCTCTCCCTACCAATACTGGGAGAAAGGCTTTAATTCTATTATCAGAGATAAAACTAAAAATGGTAAATAATCTTGAGGGTATAACATTGACGTTAAAATTGCATAAACTAGGAAAAATATCAAATAGTCACTAGTTATAATGGTGGAAGAAAAGGGCCCTGAGAAGGGGCACAGAGAAGGAGTAGGAAACAGAGAAGATAATGAACACCGAGAGTCAGGAGCACTCAGAGAAAATTTTCTTCCTTCGAAATTTTGCCAAGTTTTAAGCCCACTGTCAATAAAACTCTGGTAATTATTAGTATTGTTCATGATATTTCCAGTTCTCTTTCTGGCACACTGTAGGATTGCAGTTCCCAGATCCATGAAGTTGAGTATGGCTATTTGACTTGTTTTGGCCAATGAAACCTACTGGCACCAAGACAGGCACAAAATGAGTCTAGGTGACATATGTCACATCCAGGTGGACACCTTGAAGAGGCAATGTGTGAATTCCCATGATGGTGGCCACTGTCACAATGACTGATAATGCTCCATATTGTGCGGCCTCCATACCCTGTGCCCTCGAGTGTTAGCACCCAAATGACCTATATTTGCATAAATTGTGCATGAGGAATAAGCCTTCGTTGGAAACAATCAGAGATTGGGTGCCAGGGTGTGGGGAACGTTGTTATATTGCAGCTGACCTATCCTCCCTAGACTGAAATGAAAACCTGGCTCTTGTCTGATCATGGTCACTGTTGGAATGGAGCAATAGGCAGACAGAAGGGTGATTCGGTATCACCACGGCAAAAAAACTTTTCTCAAGCTTTGCCTAGGAACACTGCATTGCATGAAAATGAGTACTCTTTGGGAAACCTGAAAATATAATGTAAACAAGGATATACAAGTGTTTTACAAATTGTAAATCACTTTACAAATATTGGTTATAACAATATTTTCTCACCCACAATTGGAGCCATGATTACATTTTCCTACTTTGTAAGTCCATGATATGGACCAGTGCTTCTCTGGTATCCTTTTCATTTTTCATAACATCCACACATATTATAGGAGAGATAGCGCCATGCCCCCTATGCTACGAACACAGAAAAGTAGAGAACAGCTATGCGATTAGCGGTTTGCTTGCAGATGAACAGGGCTGCCTCTGGCAACTCTCACTAACCCCTCCCTTTGCTCCTCCTGGCACCAGGATACACAGAGGCGCTTGATCTCTGTGATTGTTTTCTTCATGCCAACCTTTGAATAGGGAATTAACTTGAAGTTTAGTAACATATTCTTATATTTGGATGTGACGTGGTTAAAACCTCCTAATCACCATGGCTACAAAATTAAGAAATTAAAAGCATATTTTCAAAATGAAAGTGTAGATATATTAAAGCTTACTAATAAATTTTTAATTGTTTAATCCTTAAATTAGAAAAAAGACAAGCAATAACAATATAAATTCTTCTTTATGCCACTTAGAGGGGTGAGGCTTGCTCAGCAGGCTTAGTCAGAAAGAACAGCCACATTAGTTAAAAGAATTTGTAGCTCTTGCCTACAGTTTCTGGCCAAAAATGTCCAGACTTAATTCTCTGGAGGCAGAAGTTGGAACTTGGTTTTTTAGCTTCTGGTGAGTTCTACTGCTACTAAACAAGGAATAAGCAAAATTTTCTTCTGTGGATTGCCCTCGGGACTCATCTGTCTGTTCCTCCTGTTTAGAAAATCTCCTCTATAAGGAGTTTTGAGAGTTTCGGGCACTTTGCAAGGTGTTTCTCATCCAAGAACCCCTTTCTTAGAGGGCACAGACCACTGCCATTACACAAGGTATAGCCACACTACAGGAAACAGAGTCTAGCACAGTCAAGCTAAAAATGATGCCTCTCCTGAATTTTACCTCAGTCCATTACTAGTTTCTTATAGCCACTAATCCTCTGGGAAAAAGTTCCCTCCCTGATTTCTGACTATTCTGTTCTGAACAAGGTCATCCTCTACAGGCACCACCCACCCCCTTCCTTTCCTGACCTGAGTCACCCTTTTCTTGTTTCATTTTTCTCTGGGACTTTCTTGAAATGGTTTCGGTTCATACTGCTCCGTATAGTCTAAAACATCTAGCTAAAATGAGTATAATTAGAAGAAATATAGGCAGACATTCACATTTTCCTGAGATGGAGCAATGACTCTTGGAAATATTTTATTTCCTTATATATTCCTTCATTTCCAAAAGGGTTTTGGGCAGCATCTTTGAAAATAAAACTCACACCACTTTGGAATCTAGGGTAGCACATATCGCTGGTGTTTTTGAAGAGAAGTGACAGTCTTAGATCTGTGAAATATGTCGCTGATATTTAATAGGAACTGCATTGAATCTATAGATTGCTTTGGGTAGTATGGACATTTTAATGACGTTAACTCTACAGTTATTTCAAAAATTTATGTGGAACCAAAAAAATGACCCCAAATAACTTTAGCAATCTTGAGATAGGAAAACAAAGTTTGAGGTATCAAAATACCTGATATGAAACTATACTACAAGGACATTGTAACTAAAATAGCCTGGTACTGGCATAAGAACAGACACATAGATCAATGGAATAGAATAGGGAACCCAGAAATAAACACATGTCTCTATGGTCAATTAATATTTGACAAAGAGGGCACAGGCATACAATGGAGTAAAGGCACTCTCTTCAATAAATGATGTTGGGAGAACTGGACTGGTACATGCAAAAAAAAGAAACTTGACCATCAGCTTATACCATACATAAAAGTCAAAATGGATAAAGGACTTAAATATAAGTCATGATACCATAAAAGATCTAGTAGAAAACATAGGCAGTAAAATTTCAGACATTTCACATAGCAATATTTTTGCCGATATATCTCCTAGGGCAAGAGAAATAAAGGAAAAATTAACAAATGGGACTACATCAAACTAAAAAGTTTCAACATGATTAAAGAAATCCTCATCAAAATGAAAGGGGACTGAACATCTGGGACAAGATATTTGCCAATGATACATGAGACAAGCATTTGATCTCCAAAACATATAAAGAACTCACACAACTCAATATCAGGAAGACAAACAACCCAATTAAAAAAAATGGGCAAAGACCTGAATAGACACTTCTCAAGGAGGACACACAGATGGCCCATAGACATATGAAAAGATGCTCAGCATCACTAGCAATCAGAGAGATGCAAATGAAAACCACAATGAGCTATCACCTCATAGCTGTCAGAATGGCTATCATTAATAAATCAACAAACAACAATTGTTGGCAAGGATGTGAAGAGAAAGAGAACCCTGTTGGTGGGAATGCAGACTGATGTAGGCACTGTGGAAAACAGTACGGTATTTCTTCAAAAAATTAAAAATGGAACAGCCTTATGACCCTGTGATTCCACTTCTGGGAATATATTCTAAGAACCCTGAAACACCAATTCAAAAGAACTTATACACCCCTATGCTCAAACAGTGTTGAGGAAATCTCCTATCCTCTCTGATAGCTGCCAGTCTGTTCCATGTGTCCATGCCTCTGTTTCTATTTTGTTCATCAATCTATCTTGTTCATTAGAATCCACATGTAAGTGAGATCATATGGTATTTACCTTTCTCTGACTGGCTTATTTCACTTAGCATATTCTCCAAGTCTATCCATATTGTCACAAAAGGTAAGATTTCCTTCTTTTTTTTTTTTTTTTTAATAGCCATGCAGTATTTCATCGCGTAAATGTACCATAGCTGTTTTTTAATCCATTTATCTACTGGTGGGCACTTGGGCTGTTTCCAGATCTTAGTTATTATAAATAATGCTGCAGTGAACATAGGGGTGCATATATTCTTTCAAATTAGTGTTTCAGATTTCTTCAGATATATTCCCAGAAGTGGGATCACTGGATCAAAAGGCAGTTCCAGTTTTAATTTTTTTGAGGAAACTCCATACTGTTTTCTGCAGTGGCTATACCAATTTGCATTCCCACCAACAGTGCACAAGGATCCTTCCTCATCAGCCGTGTTTGTTTGTTGATTTACTGATGATGGGTATTCTGGCAGGTATGAGGTGATACCTCATGGTTTTAATTTGTATCTCTCTGATGATTAGTGACATTGAGTATGTTTTCATATGTCTACTGGCCATCTGTAAGAAGTTTTTGGAGAAGTGTCTATTCAGATCCTTCGCCCATTTTTTAAAATTGGATTTTTTGTCTTCCTGATGTTGAGTCATATGAGTTCTTTATATATTTTGAAATTAACCCCTTATCAGATGTATCATTGTCAAATCTGTTCTCCCATACAGTGGGTTCCATTTTCATTCTGTTTATGGTTTCTTTTGCTGTACAGAAGCTTTTTAGTTTGATGTAGTGCCGTTTGTTTATTTTTTCTTTGTTTCCATTGCCCTAAGAGATATATCATCAAAAATATTGCTCTGAGACATGTCTGAGATTTTACAGCCTAAGCTTTCTTTGTTTCCTTTTTTATTGTTTATTCTATTACAATTATCCTAATTTCTTCTTTTTTTCTCTTTTGCCTCCTTCACCCAGCCCACACCTTTCACCCACAGTTAATCCCCTCTGCATTGTCCATGTCCATGAGTCATTCATACACGTTCCTTGACTAGTCCTTCCCCTTCCTTTTACCATTCCCCCTCTCCCTGCTCCCCTTCTACAGCTGTCAGTCTGTTCTATGTTTCCATGTCCCTGGTTCTATTTTTCTCATTAGTCTATTTTGTTCATTAGATTGTACTTACAAGTGAGGTCCCTTGCCAACTGACTTATTTCACTTAGCATAACAATCTCCAGTTACATCCATGCTATTGCAAAAGGTAGGACTTCTTTCTTTCTGGTGCATAGTATTCCATTGTGTAAAACTAGTACAGTTTTTTAATCCACTCATCTCCTGATGGGAACTCAGGCTGTTTCCAACACTTGGCTATTGCAAAGCTGGCTAGATGATAGAAGGTGAAGAAATTAGCCAAAGAATATATATACACATATATCCCGTAGACACAGACGATAGTGTGGTGATATCCAGGGGGAGGGGGGCTGGGGCTGGGTGAAGGTAGGCAGAACAGGGCTGGGATCTGTGATGGTGTTAGCAATAAAAATAAAGTTAAAAAAAAGAAAAGAGAGCCCTGGCTGGTGTAGCTCAGTGGATGGAGCTTGGGCTGCAAACTAAAGGGGTGCCAGTTTGATTCCCAGTCAGGGCACGTGCCTCGGTTGCAGGCCAGGCCCCCAGTGGGGGGCCATGTGAGAGGCAACCACATGTTGATGTTTCTCTCCCTCTCTTTCTCCCTCCCTTCCACTCTCTCTAAATGAATAAATACAATCTTTTTAAAAAAAAGAAAGAAGAGAAAAGTTTTAGTCCTTACATTATTAAGGCACCCTTCAATTTTTATACTAAGACAAGCAAAGAATTAATATTCAACTTCAAAATGTTCCCAAAACCTCATGTAAGTATACTTGTCCTAAGAAATGATCCACATCTCAATTTATATTAGATTTTGAGACTTCTCACATGTAAACTCTAAATGATATAAGAAAAGAAGCTTCTGGGGAGACTCAGGTGGGAGGAAGAACAGGGTAACTGCCACAGAATGTGCATCTTGTCTAGGGTCTGCATTCCAGGATCAATATTGTCTGAATTCTAGCTGTTTTCCCTGCCATTATAGGAAAGGCTTCTTGAGATGTCCACTCTTCCATATTGAATAAAACAATGTCCTGTGGCTGGACTACTCACGCTCAGTGAGGGCAGGAACTCATACATGTGGCCTTCAACTATTTAATAAGTGGAAGGCAATAAACAGTGCCTGAGGGTAAAGAGCACTGGGATGAGTTTTACTTGCTCCCTCGGGAGAGAGAAGTCAAAGTGTTCAACAAAACCACAACTGACCGACTTTCTCTCAGGTTTAGCGCATGAACACCTCATTCCCATAGCTTGCTCAATCATCCCTCAGATTGGATGTAATGTTTGATTTTGCAAGGTCATTTTTGACCCCATGGATTTCCCCTAAACTCTCACATAGAAACAGTACCAGCAGGGAGAGGGATCAGCCCGCTCCTTCAAGGAACCAGTTATCAAAGCAGAACTAGCAAGACCCTTGTCAGCACTAGGGGAAATTTGTGAGTTGTTACTGTGGCCTCCTTTCTCTTTCCCACATGTGATCACTGCCTGGAGGTGAAGTAAGTCCTTTTCAGGGTGGGGCAGGAGAGATGTCTAAGGACTTGTTCCCTTACAAATTTATCTTTGATTTACTTTCTATAGCTCTGCAGCCAGCTTGGAGGACTCAGGGGACCTTGAGACCGAAGCACAACATCTTGACATGCTACAAATAAAGTCAGATGCAGTGAGTAATCTCAGCTCAGCACAGCTGAGAGGGCAAGGGTCAGGTCTGGAAGTCATTAAATGAAAAAAATCAAACCAAAAATTAAGATGAAAATATTGGCAGTTGGTATAACAACAAAAAACAATTCATTCCTTTGGTCCTCCTTGCCTTTCCAGACCATTAGCACTCACTCTGCATTCAATATTTCAAGAGAATTCTCCTCTATACAGAGATCTCATATGATTGGGATGCTTGCTAGAGTGTGTCATTTGGTCTGACCCACCTTCTTTCTCGGGGACCAGCTGATTCCTTACAAGGCGTAGTGATGCCCTGGTCTAAACTAAATGGGTCACAGTCCAAGGAATCAGATCCACTGATGCCCCTCTCAAAACTCTTAGTTAAGGGCTGAAAACTCACAACATGTAAATATCAAACAATAGAGCCATTTATCATCTCTGTGTGCACATGAATAACCATCCAAAGAGTATATTTCAGTGAAAAAAATATAAGGGAAGTCAGTTAAGCTGTCTCAAAAAAAAAAAAAAAATGTCAGTGAAGGTGAACAAAGATAAAAGGAGCTTTCCTTATTAGGACATAGAGGGGGAAAAGGGAAATTCCCTAAATAAGAAAACATTGGGACAAGGCCAGCCAAGTAGAGAAACAGCCCTGAAAAGACTGGCTAATGTGAGCTGACCCTGGAGCAGAGACTAAAAGAAAATGCCAAACTCTCCATCCCAGAGATCAGCTGGTTCCTGAGGCCTAGAGTTGGGGTTATTAGGCCATAGCTGGAGTCTCCCTGGCTCAGCTTCTCTCCCCAAAAGTCTCTTGCCCAATTGGCCCATAGCTGCCAAATCCAACTGAGCAAGATAAATTATGTAATCTTTCTCTCTGGGGATGTTATGATTAGGGGAGATTTGTGCAGAGACCTTAGGAGGGCCACCCTGGATTTCGACGTTGGATTAATACTCACTCACTCTCAATTTTATACACTATCTCCTAGGTAGAATTCACTTGATTTCAAGTGTAAAAATAGGAGAACTAGCCTTTAAAATACTCAAACACATGCTATAGTGAAATAAGAGTCAAAGGTTCAGCTTGAGCATTCCTTTCTAAATGATGATCTTAGTGAAGCTGAAATAGGCTGATTCCATTCCAACACATATAAAGATACTTACCGTAGTAGGAAGAACAGAATTGTTTCTTCTCAATAAAATCATTTTATTCTTCTTTTAATATTTATAAAAGTAGGGTCCTTAAAAAGTTAAACTCTAAAATATTGTCCCACAGCTGAACACCAAAAATAAGCCACAAAAATTCAAATTGAAACACATCTCCCTGGCTTGTTGCATTACAATGAATAAAGACATAACTAGCTGCTGCCGAAGGTACCCACACTGAAGGATGAGCCAGCTAACACACAGCATCAGTGGGGTACTGGCTAGTACTGGTTTGCAGGGGCTGGTTGTGTGCATCTCTTCTCAATTCTACATTTAGTGATCTTGCTTGGAAGCTTGAAATCGTGGTGATCAGGGTACTTACCCCAAGGAAACTGGAAAAATCCATGAAGCATGACTCTACTCTCTACCCCTGGTTGACTGCTAAATGTCAACCATCATGCCATGACACAGACGTCTACTTCAATCACATTGGAGTCTAATTTTTAAAAAACAATCACATTTACCTCTTACTGATATATAAATCACTTTATAAATTCAGAGGTTCATCAAGAAGACAGAACTAGCAGCAATATTGTAATTCAGAGATGGGCATGGAGATGAGCAGGGTTCTCTGATGGAGAACCCCAGGAGCCTCCCTCAGTCTATGGGCAGCAGAGGTACCCTAGACTCTTCAGCCATCAAAAGGGAAGCTAAGCCCAAATTCAAACTCTTACCGATCTGAGGGCTCAAGTTCCCTAGATGGTGTGCAGCTGGCTGGCATTTCCCCAAACTCCCTTTTAAACAGCTTGCACCTAAGCTAAAGCTGCCAGAAGTTTGAGCCCAAACTTCTTCATTCAAGACTGCTCTCAGGCTTATCATCTAAGAATGAGAAAGCAACAGCAGAACCAGGTCCCTCTAACGAAGCCCAGATCTTCAGTGTGTCCAGCAGCGCTCCAGCCCAAGCAACCCTTTCCTGCAGGAAGCAAAGAGAACAAGGACCCATGCATGCACTAGCTCTTCAGCCAGCCTGTGTCAGATAATGGCATTCACTCAGTCTTTGCATTGCACTGGGCAAAAAGGCGCAAGTGTCCTGGACACAACCATTCATCCACACTGAGTTGCTCTGGATGGCATCTACTGCCTATTTACAAAGAAATCTATTGGCAAAGAAACCACGTAGAGACAAAGCCTTTTTTAAAACTCTGTTTGCTACCCCTTTTATTCCTCAACCTAGCAGTGCCTTCAAAAGTATTAACTGTAGTGTTTTCCTAATGAGGAACTAAGTGAACATTCTTACATGAGTTTTCAATAAGCAAAAGGAAACAAATTTAGTATAGAGCTCTTTAGTCTAAAAAAGTAGACTCCTGTGTTTGCCTACAACACATTACAAACTGGCAAAGGACAAACATTTTCTGTTCATGCAAAATAAGCACAACGAAGAATCTCTTTTTAAGTGAAGACCAAATTAATCTAGACACTTGGTGTGGGCAGCACATCTATCATATTCCTGCAAATCATACAACACCCCACCCACAATACACCCCACAAAATGATGTGCAAAATTAAAAGTTTTTTTAATGATGCAGATCTAAATTATTATGTCAGTTCTTGTTCATGTGAAGCCTACATTCCAAAGGGGGATAAAGAGAAAACTCACAAACAAAATTTATAAACCCCTGGAGTTTAGTTATGAAATAGGATTGAAAGTAGAAGGAAGATTGAAGCTGTGGTCAAGCTCTTGCTGCAAAAGCCCTGCTTGCTTGTGGCTAGATGTGAATCATAACATCTCCATGGACATGTGCACGCAGAGGCCCATAGTATTTTATTTTCTTTTTTTTATTGTTCAATTACAGTTGTCCCAATTTTCCCCCCATTGCTCTCCCTTGCCTCCCCACCCCCTGCTCCCGCAGTCAGTCCCCACCCTGTCGTCCATTACCATAGGTCCTTTATACATGTTCCTTGACTAGACCCTTCCCCTTTCTTTCCCCTGTTATCCCCCTCCCCCCACTCAGTTTGTCAAACTGACAAACTGTCAGTTTGTTCTGTTTCTATGTCTCTGCTTCTATTTTGCTTGCTTTTGTTTGTTGTTCATTAGTTTCCTCTTATAGGTGAGATCACATGGTATTTGTCTTTTGCCACCCGTCTTATTTCACTTAACATAATGCTCTCCAGTTCCACCCATGCTATCACAAAGGGTAGGAGCTCCTTCTTTCTTTCTGCTGTATACTATTCCATTGTGTAAATGTACCACAGTTTTTTGATCCATTCATTTACTGATGGGCACCTAGGTTGCTTCCAACACTTGACTATTGTAAATTGTGCTGCTATTTACACTGGGGTGCACAGGTTCTTTTGAATTGGTGTTTCAGGATTCTTAGGGTATAATCCCAGCAGTAGGATTGCTGGGTCAAAAGGCAGCTCCATCTTTAGCTTTTTGAGGAGATTCCATACTGTTTTCCACAGTAGCTGCACCAATCTGCATTCCCACCAACAGTGTACCAGGGTTCCCTTTTTTCCACATCCTCACCAGCACTTGTTTGTTGATTTGTTAATGATGGCCATTCTGACCCATGTTAAGTGATATCTCATTGTGGTAATTTCATATCTGCATTTAGAAGGTGAGAATTGATTCCAATTGATTCCAAGTCTTTAGAGCTAAACTAGGATTTTTATCAAACATGAGATTCCTGTAGGCTCTCTAAACAGTGCAGGCTGACCTCAAATGCCTTTCATTTCTCTGTAGTAGATGGCTCCCTGGTCTTTAACACATTGTGAAGCTACCTTCAATGTACTCGTGAAATGAGAAATATAATTCCAAAACAACAAAAAAGCTAGCTTGCTCTGCCCTGTGTTTCCACGTGGACCATCTCTTATCACACTGATTTTATGCCATAGTAACTGTTATTTTTCTTCATTTACAATATTCAGTTGGGTTGAGATGATTGCTATTTGACAAACTTTTAAATTGATTTTATTATTTATGGAGAAGAAAATGCAAGCAGCAATATTAACTTTACCACTTAATACCAAGTAAAACCAGTGATAGGCAAGAAAAATGTTCCAAAGAACCCTGAAGCAAAATTGTGCGATTTTCATTTCCTCGGATTTAAGACATATCAGTGTAATACTGCTGATTGTAAAAAAACATGGGACTTGCTATTTTATTTTTTAAAGATTTTATTTATTTATTTTTAGAGAGAGGGGAAGGTGGGGAGAGAGGGAGAGAAACATCAATGTGTGGTTGTCTCTCACTTGGCCCCCACCAGGGACCTGGCCTAAAACCCAGGTATGTGCCCTGACTGGGAATTGAACTGGTGACCCTTTGGTTCACAGCCCATGCTCAATTCACTGAGCTATACCAGCCAGGGCTGGACTTGCTATTTTAAAGTGAAATGCATGAGAGTCTGTAAGCAAGGGTGAAATTGATTTTAACGCAAAAAGCCTAAAGCCACAAGATATTCATTACTTCACATGAAAAGAAGCTATTCTCTCTTTCCTTTCCATTTTCCACTTGCAGCCATGATTTCCACATTGAAAGGCTCTTTAGAAATGTTTAAGTATTGTTGAGAGATATATTGACATGGCCCATCTCATGTAATGTTTGTGAAAGCAGAAATTGGTACAGCTTTTCTGGGAGGCAATTTGGCAATATAAAACAAGAGCCTTGCCCTGGCTGGTATAGCTCAGTGGACTGAGTGCAGGCTGCAAACCAAAGGGTCACTGTTTCAATTCCCAGTCAGGGCACATGCCTGGGTTGTGAGCCAGGTCCCCAGTGGGGGCCATGTGAGAGGCAACCACACATTGATGTTTCTCTTCCTCTCTTTCTCCCCCCCCAAAAATAAATAAATAAAACTTTAAAAAAATTTTTAAAAAACAAGAGCCTTAAAAATGCTCAAATTCTTTGTCCAAGTATCCTATTAGAAATTTATCCTAAAAAATTAATTAGTTATGATAGCGAACAAACAAAACACCTTATATGTCTAAGCATAAGGGAATGATTAAATATATAACAGCATATCAACAGGATGAAATGATGCATTGTTATTAAAATGTTTTTGCAGAATACTTAAGGTTTGAGGATATAGTTACAATACTATGTCAAATGAGAAAAGATGAAGTTGCATAGACATTATGTTCTCGATGTATACACATGCACACAAATACACACATGCACACAAATACACACAAACACAGTAAACAAGACACAGTAGACAAAATTATGCTGGAATATTTAAAGTGGTTATTTCAGGATGAGAAAGGTGAATAATAGTGAATTTCACTCATTCTTTTTATACTTTTTTATACTTTCCAGTGGTTCACATTGAGCATGAACTATTCTTTTTTCCAGATGTGCATTTATAAGTGCAAAAATGATATAACATTGTAAATATTACATAACCTTCAAGTATGAAATAAAGGATGGAAGCATTCCCCCTATTTGTTTCCCCAGATTTTCCTGCTTAATAGCAGGAAAAATTTAGAGTTTGTCTTTCCAGACTGTTTATGTTTATATGTATACATATGTATACACATGTATACACATATATGCATTTATATAATTTCATAAAAATATAATAACAATTTATTTTACATTAAACAATATACTTTGGATATCTTTCCACATTATCATGATAAATACAGGGCCTAGCAATAATAATTCCCCTTTTTATTACAAAATCTTTTATTAGAAAATCATAAGCATGTAATTCTGTAACATAACATCACACTCAAGCATACTATATGACATTTTAGAGGAAATGTTCAAATTAAAACTATAAATTATTACACCTATATTATTACCCTACCAATCACACTCAAGCAGGTGTTACTTCTGCTGGATCCTGTACACCATTTTTAAAAGCAGTTTAAAATTTTTAGAGCAGTTTTAGATTCACAGCAAATTTAAGCAGACAGTACAGAGTTACCAACACCATGCCTCCCCTCACACCCAGCCTCCCCCACGAATTCCCACCAAAGTGGCATGCTCATTATAGTGGAACGAACCCGCACTGACACTTCATTACCACCCGAAGTCCAGGGCTCACATTAGGGTTCGGTCTTGGTGTTCTATATTCTGTGAGTTTTGGCAAAGATGCGTCAACCGTTGTAAAGTAATACAGAGTAGTTTCACTGCCCTAAAAACTATTTGTACTCCATCTATTTACCCATGCCATAACCCCTGGCAACTACTGACCTTGTTATTGTGTCCATGGTTTTGCCTTTTTCAAAATGTCATAGAGTTGAAATAATATAGTATGTAGCCTTTTCAGATTGGCTTCTTTCTCTAAGTAACATGCCTTTAGGGCTCTTCAACTCTTGGCACCAAAATTACAGTAATACATATTTCTCTATTTCTCTATCTACTCACCTCTACTGGAGAACTTTACATTCATATATGTCTTTGTGCTGCTACCTACCATCCTTTCACTTCATCTCGAAGGGCTCCCTTTAGAACTCATCCAATACTAAGGAACTCCCTTAGCTTTTGTTTACCTGGGAAAGCCTTAATTTCTCCTTTATTTTCAAGGACCGTTTTGTTGGATACAGTATTCTTGCTTGACAATTGTTTTCTTTGAATTTTCAGTACTTTGAATATGTCACCCTAGTCCCACAAAATTTCTGCTAAGAAAATTTTGATAACTTTATGAGAGCTTCCTTATATGTGATATTTCTGTTTTCAAGATTTGCTCTTTGCGTTGATTTTAGTTTCTTATAATGTGTCTTCATAGGGTTTTATATAAATAGAGATAAAAATAGAGATATATAGACATGTTTTTTCCTGTTTTATAGATATCTACTCTTATCCATATTATTTACTTTTCTTTTTTTTCTTTTTTTTAAAAAAATTTTTAAACTTAGTCAGATCCAGTATTTTAAAGATTTATTTATTTATTTATTTATCTTTAGAGGGGAAGGGTAGGAGAGAGGGAGAGGGAGAGAAATATCAATGTACGGTTGCCTCTCATGCGTCCCCTGCTGGGAACTGGCCTGCAACCCAGGCATGTGCCCTGACTGGGAATCGAACTGCGATCCTCTGGTTCGCAGGCCCGCGCTCAATCCACTGAGCTACACCAGCCAGGGCCATATTATTTACTTTTCTATACCGATTTTGGATTTATTTTTCATTTGTTTTTCACATCTGAAGGTAAAAATTTATATCAATGATTTTAGGCATTTCTTCTGTTCTAATTTAAATAAAGTTAGAAATTATCCTTTCAGTATTGACATATTTGCATTCCATAAATTTTGATATGCTCTATTATTATCATTCTATTCAAAACACATTTTAAATCTAATTTTCTTTTGTTGGTTTAATTCATCCATAGCTTATTTATAAGAATGGTCCTTAATTTCCAAATTTTGAGATTTTATAGGTAGACTTTTGTTATTGATTTATAATTAATTTCATAAGTCAGAAATACTCTGCATGTATGATTTCTATCCTTTGAAATTTATTCATATTTGTTTTATGATTTAGTGGATAGTCTACCTTGGAGAATTCTATGTGCACTAGAAAAGGAATATTTATTCTGCAGTTTTTAAATGTAGTGTTCTAGAAATATCAAGTAAGTGCTTGTTCTATTAATTTCTGAAAGAGGTATGCTTAACACCTCCAGTCAGAATTGGGGATATCTCTCTCTCCTTTGCTGTCAGTTTTTGTTCTATGTATTTTCAACCTCTGTTATTAGACTCATAAACCTTAAAACTGCTATAACGTTAATGAACTGACACTTTTAATCAGTAAAAATTTTTCTAATATTAACAGAAGAAACATAAATTTTCTTAGGTTAATTGTTTGCTTACTCTATCTTTTCCATATTTTATTTTCAATATTTTTCTTATTTAAAATGTATCCTTTTAAAATGACATATAGTTTTATCTTGCTTTTTTAGTTAAATAATCTCTGCCTTTTAATTCAAGTATTTATTCCATTTTGCTTAAGTTAGATTTAAATTTACCTCTTGCTATTTGTTTTCTATTCAACCAAGGTTTAGGCTTTAAAAAAATTTATTTTATTCTATCTTTGCTTTTTTTATATATGTGATTATATTTATTACAGTTGCTTTGTAGGTTACAAAATGGATCTTTAATTTATCACATTTTAACTTCAAAAAAACATTTTACCATTTCATGTATAATGTAAGAGCTTTATAAAATTATACTCACATTTCCTTCCCCTAGTTTTTGTTCTATTGTCATAAATTTTATTTCTACCTGTATTATTAACCCATAATATACTGATCTTATTTTTGCTTTAAACAGTTAATTTTTAAAATAAACTTATTGGTGAAAATAACATTCATCAACTTTGTGTATAATTTAGTAATCTATAAATTCATAAATCTGTAGTAAATTTATCAATTTAAATGTATAATTTGATAAATGTTGATGAGTCTTCTTACAATCTCTGATTTAACTTTTAATTAAGTAAATTTAATTTACTGTTTTTGGTATCTTTTGAAGAGCCAAAGTCTTTAATTTTAATAGCATAATTCATAATTTTTTCTTTTATGATCTATTTCTGTGTCCTAAGAGCTTTTTTCATAACCTACATTCACAAAAAATTATTTCCTGTTTTCTTCTAAAAGTTTTGTAATTTTAAGTTTTACATTTAGAATAAATGATCTTTTTGAGTTAATTTTTGAGTGTGATATTAGGTGAGGGTCATGGCTGTTATTTTTCCTGTGTCTCTCTGATGTTTTTAGTGCCATTTATTAAAGAACTACTCTTTATCCGTTGAATTGTCCTAGCATCTTTGTCAATTATTAGTTGGCCGTATACAGCTGGGCTTATTTTTGGACACTTACTATGTTCCACTGACCTATGTGTTTATTTTTATGTCAGTCAAAAATAGTCTTCATGAACCTGTCTTTATAGTAATCCTTGATATCAGTTAGAAAAATCCTCCTACTCTTTCCTTCCTTGGGAAATTTGTTTTGGATATAGTAGGTTTTCTGCCTTTCCAAGAAAATTCAGGATCAGAATACCAATGTCTACATAAAAGTATGTTGGAATTTTAATTGAGATTATATTGACTCATAGGTCCATTTGTGCAGAATTAAGTTTTCTAATCTAACAATTGAGTCTTCCAGACTAAATATTTTGTAATCTATGAACATAGTACTTTCTCCATTTATTTAGGAGATAATCAGTTAGTTTTTCTCAATAATGTTTTGTACTTTCTAGTGTATCAACCTAGCAGCAATTTAAGCTAATATCTTAGTTCAAGGCAGTGGTTCTCAAACTTTTGTGGGCATCAAAATCAAATTCTTAGGCTTGTTAAAAACACAGAGCCCCGAGTCCCACCCTGAGTTTCTGATTTAGTTGGTCCAATGCAGGATGTGATTTTGGCACATCATACAACTTTTTCAGGTGATGCTGATATGGCAGCTACAGGGATGATATTTCAAGAACTACTACCTTAGGTTATTTTTGTTTTGTTTTGCTTTTGTTGTGGCCACACAAATAGTATTAATTAGAACTTCAGACTCACATGAGTTTTTACAGTTATGGAATTTGGAGGAAGAGTTTATTTTTCCCTCAGTTTATTGATCCCAGTGGGAGAGTGGTGACTTTTTACATGAACATCACACCATTGGAGGTATGTTCCTGGGAGGCAGTCTTCTATGAGACCTCCCACTTTTTTGCAGGTCTAGGCTTGTTCTCTTTGGTCTTACATCTTGAAAGAGTAAAAAATCACGCAGTTCTACAGATTTACTCAGGGTAAAGCCAATTTCCATGACTCAATTAATTCTCTAGGTTCCCATTTTCAATTAGTTATTGGTGTCTGAGAATTTTATACTTTGTTGTCAGCCCAATGACAAAAATTTTTATCTGTATTTTACCCAGCATGCTTAGTAGTTTCTGGTGAGAGTTGAAGACATCTAGTCAGCCATACTATTAAAAATAGACATCTTTAATTAAGGTCTTAAATTTCATGGCAATATGGTTTTATCTATTTATTTTTTAAGATTTTCATAGTTATTCTATTACCGTTGTCCCAATTTTCCCCCTTTGCCCTCCTGCGCCCATTCTACCCTCTGCTCCCACAGTCAATTCCCGCCCTGTTGTCCATGTCCATGGTTCGTTCATCCATGTTCTTTAACTAGTCCCTTCCCCTTCATAGACTTTTTTTTTCCGGCAAACTTTATGTACCTGTCATTTGTTTTTCCTTATTGCTTTCTCACCCTCCACCTCCCTTTAAAAACTCTAATATCCTATGCTGATTTCCTTTCGATCATTAGTCACATATGAATGAGGTGCATTCCTCCTGGACCATTTATTTCACACTTATGTGGCCATGGTTCTATTCCATAAAAAAAATTATTTCTCTTAAAAGCACATGGTACGTATGTGAGTGACTATTTTTAGCCTTTAATTTTGAGTGAACTGAGAGCTATCCTGCAGAATTACTCATTATGCAGCAAAATTTTCTCCACCTACTGCCTCACTTATAAACCACTTCTGGGAAATATGCCATCTCTGTATAATTTATCATTTTGTCACACTGCCTTAAATTTTTTACATATCCCACTAAAGAAAATCCAGGGAGGTTCCTGCTACCAGCTCATCCACTTAATTCCCATTGGAGCAAATGAGTGTCCATTGTTTTTCTCCTCCAGTTGTGCCACTGGAAATATAATTGCACTCCGCAGCTTCTTCTGAGGTCTGAAGCTGCAGGCAGGCTCTACATCTTCCCATGTCCCTGTTGCCTGTTACAGTTCTTAGGCAGTCTTCTGTACTATTCGTGATTCTGAGTTGGTTTATTCAAAGATGGGGCTAGTGTGTCTGGTTTTGTTTCCCTGTTGCTTTTGGGTGATTTCTGGGAGATGAAGAACTGTCCGGTGTTATTCTGTCACTTCAATCAGACCTGAATGGCTTTTCAAAAATTCTGTAGCGACTGATATTTCTTTTTTCATTGATTATATATTTATACCCTTGACCATTTTTTTCTTTTTAGGTATGTTTCTTTAATAATAAAAAAATGAAAATTAATAAAATATGTTCTCGAAAAAGAGTGGCAGTAACTGTGATGTGAATAGAAAAGTTCAAGTTGATAAAAAGCTGCAGCCTTTAGTCTGATGGGACTGTCTTTGTAATGTTCCCACTAGAGTCCATGGCCCAAGAAATCTTTTTTGGTAAGAACTCTCTGGGCTCATTCTTGGGCCTAACTCATCATCTTGTCCTTTTAGGTGACATTTGAGAAGGGTATTGAGAGAGGCAGGAATAGGAAAGGTAAGCTTTCCTAAGCAATCTTGAAAATTCTTTTGTAGGTATCTACCTGACAATTTTGAAAACATTTATTCACAAAGCTATATGCACCCCTATATTTATTACACCATTATTCATGGTGGCCAAGACATTTAGACAACTGAAGTGTCCTTCAACAGATGGTTGGATAAAGAAGACGTGGTACATATATACAGTGAAATACCACTCAGCCATAAGAAAAGATGAAATACTCCCACTTGCAACGACATAAATGGATCTTGAGAATATCATGCTAAAAGAAATAAGTCAGACAGAAAAAGTCAAGAACCATATTTCACTCCTATGTGGGATATAAAACTGAAAGCAACCAATGAACAAACAATACAAACAAACAAAAACTCATCAACACAGACAACAACAGAATTGTGGCTACCAGAGGGAAGGGGGTGGGGAGAAGTAAAGGGTAGAGGGGGTCAAATCTATGGTAACAAAAGATCTGACTGTGGGTGGTGGGCACACGATGTAATATACAGATGATGTGTTATATATAGAACTGTACACTTGAAACCTATGTAAGCTTTTTCATTTAATATTTATTGTATTTTTTCCATTACCGTTTAGTCCCCTTATACCTCCCTACCGCCAGCAATCACCACACTGCTGTCCATGTCCATGAGCCTTTTCATTAACCAATGTTGCCCCAATAAATTTAATAAAAATATATATAAAAAGAAAATTCTTTTGTAATATTTGTGGGGGCGTGCTGTCTTCCTATTGTCAATAGGACTGTCAAGTGCCACTTGCTTTGTCATAAGAATTTGAAGAAAATGATTTAATAAAATTGATTTTAATTTGGAATGAGTTAAAACTAAGATATGCACTAGGCTAAGATTTTGTCTCTTTCTTGCACCATTATACAGAATATAGAAAAGGCAAAGTACGACGATTGAAATGATTCCTTAGTAAAACAATGCTCCTGATTCACATGAACACAGATATCAGTAAGCTGATGTGCATATGAAATGTCACTTTTTTCTTTCCACTTTTATACCTCCCATGTCACTTCAGCCGAAATTAAATAAAGCAAATCACTGACCACAATATAGACATATTACAATTGCCTTGTGGTTCTACATACGTGCATTCTCCAAGCAAGCATGAAGTTGAATCCAGCTTTTCTTTGATCAGTAGAAATTGAGAAGGCATTTAAATATTTTAATTTCATATTAATATAAATAATTTATATAAATTAAATAGCTAAATATTTAAATTTAAATATTATGAATTACCTAAAACTCTCTGTCTGTATTACCTCAGATAGACAACAATAGGACAGAATTAGTTACAGGGCCGTTATTTTTTACTACTACCAGAATGCCATCAGTGATTGAAGTATTTATACTCAAACAAAAAAAGTACAATGTTGTATTTTACAATTTCAAGATCTTGAAAACAGATGATAGGCAATATTGCTAATCACCTCCAGACAGTGAGATGGGAATGAGGAAAAGAAAAATAGGGTTGATGGAAAATTCTCAAAAGCTTATAACACGCAAATAGAATAGTCACATTACTCTTCCGTCCTAGAATTTTTGTTCTGGGTCTAGTGCCTTGTTTACATGCAGTTAACACGACATTAACACCACTAACCACATAACCTAAACTACTGAAAATCCTGCCTGCTTGACTAATATTGCCAAACATTAATTGATTTTAAAGTAGGTAGATTTTCCTCTTAAGATTTCAAAATCAGTTTGGCAACAATTAGAAAATGTAATGAAAAGCAGAGGAAGATACTCCCGAAACTACACAAAAACGCATTTGAAAGTTAGCTTGGGTTATTCAAGATAAATGCCTCAAAAATCGAGCCTTTGTATTACGGAAAACACTCGGAAAATATTTTTGCAATTTCGGTGACACCCCGTTCTTTGTGAAGAAAATTAATCATAGTATTGATGGAGCAGAAAACACAGGGGAATTTTCAATGAAATGTTTTCTTTCTTTTTTCACTGATGCAATATTTGAAATGGGAGCACAGGGCATATTTCTAAGCAAAGTAGTTGTCAGCAAGCATGAGTCTTTTCAGCAAATCGCTTATGGTCTTATGAACAAGTAACTGAGATCAAATTAAAAATACATGAACTTAGTATCTGTTTTTGAAATAAACTGTGGTCTCTGTGATTGGTTAAATAACTTATCTGTCTTTTCATGTTCCTCATTCTCCACTCAAAACAGTCTAATGAGAATACACATTGTTTAGAAACTGTCAGAACATTGCCATACTTTATGAATCACTAACTACCTCTAACACCTCAGTAGGAAGGTCCAGTCCATTTAACAAATGGGAGAACTGATCTTGATTGCTGAAGAAACTAGGCAAGAAATCAGACATCTGTTGTTCTGGAGACAGGGTTCAGCGCTGCTCCTCCTTTCCAACAAACACACTTATTTCCAGGAAAGAGGTAAGAGCCTTTGTTGGAGTCACATGGAATCCAGATCGGAGCTGGGACCAGAGCCCACGGTGCCTCTCTGACAGCCCAAAGCTGCCTCCTGGTCACATTACCTGACTTGTTTTTCATATGCTCTCTTCTACTTAACTCGGTAGCATATAAAAACTTTTCTGGTATCACAACTAGAAAAAGCAACTCACTGCTACATGATAGGATTTTACTCAAGCAGACAATAAAGACTGAAAAATGGCAAAGACTTCTCTCCGAAGATAACATCCCATGAATTCCCACCCTCTGGCCTAGGCATGCACATTTGATGTTCCCCTTGGTCTATTGGGCTTGTTGGAGAGTTAACCTCTTGGATAGAGTTCAAGAACTAGACATCCTTGTTCAAAGAGCAGTCCTCAGGGATAAAGTCATGCAGGAGGATGAAACAAGCTTTGGACACAGAAGCAACCCAGCTAAGAGCACTTAAGCAAATTTTACAAATTGAGCAACATTCCTACTGGTCATGTTATTGATGACTAATACACTCAAAGCAGTGTGGGTACTTCAGAGTAACACACAGGGGTTTCTTATTCCTTAGGTGTTTTTATCCCCCTTTCTCTGATAGTCAGCAACTCATTGCAATTCATTTTAATTTGTGGATAATGAGGAAGGAAAAGGCCAGTAAATATCCCAATTGACTATTTCAAGTGAGTTAGAATGAAAGTGTATAATTCTAAATCGCAAACTTCCCTTACTCATTCAACTCAAAATTTTCCTTTGTGCCAGTACTCCTTCAGGAAACAGCAGGAAAAAAGAGCTTCTCAACACCCAAGACTTACATTCTTGTTCTGCGCACGGCCATTCTTTTTTTCACTTGCACTCTCCTCAGCTTCTCTCTCCCATGTGTCCTTCATTCCAATCCAGTCTCTCCATTAATTTATTCACTCATTAATTCAAAAATAGTTATGGAGTCCCAAATGATATCCTATCACAGCAGACAGAAATCCTTGCTTTTATGAAGTTTGCAGTCTTCTTTTTTATGCATGTTTAATTAGGAGTGCTGATATAGTTCAGGGACACCTAGAAGCTCCTGTTCTGTCACTTTTGTCTACAAGTGCTGTCCTCCTTCCATGGCATCTGTATGTTCTCTACATGGAGGTGAGAGGCATGTGTGTGGGGAGAAGGAGAGCTACCGCAGGACGTGCACCGCAGGACAATTCTCAGTCTGCAAAAGTACAGCATCAACAAACAAAACCCAAGGCAGTCCAGGCAGGGTTTCTAGTCCTCTAGATTTGAGGATAAGCCAGAGATTACAGGTACGACTCTGTTTGGCATCGTAAGAAGAGTGTAGGATTCAGAGTCACATAGACCTGGGGATGCATTTTAGTTCTGTGGCCTGAGGTAGATCAAATAACTTCTTAGGTCTCAGTTTTCTCAACTCTTAAGTGAATTTAACATCATTTACCTGTGGGTTCTATCATTATTTTATCCATTCATTCACTCATTCGATAAACATTTATTGATCACCTACTGTGTATTAGTCACTGCTATAAATAGTAGAGATATAACAATGAAGAGACAAAAATTCTTGCCTTCACAGAGCTTACAAGGAGACAATAATATCTATTACCATAGCAAATTTGGATTCACCTTATCTTTCTGTAACTATTATTGAAGCAGAGAGCTAATTTTGCAATAATCTTAAAGTAGCATCAGAAATTACCATGCATCCAGCCTAGATATTTTCATTATGTTCTTTTTCTTCCCTGTCAACTAAGCCAAATGCAGTGGGAAAAGAGCTTCCATTAGTGATGTTTTCCATAAATGGTAGGTGAAAGCATGTAGTACTTCTTGGAAAAGATAACATGTGAGTGTAAATAAGAGCAGAGGAGTATTAACTAGTTATGATTGTTCCTGCGGGTCATTCGGCGAAGCAGATCACTGAAGCAAGGGGGAAGCCTGGGGTGGATTTTGGGGGCTGGGTGGCAGTTCCATCATGGGGGACAGCAAGAGGTCATCTAGTGCCCAGGACATCTGATTCCGTCCCTTGGGAGAATCTTCCACAGCCTTCTACAGTCTCTTCATTTAGTACCTGATTTTTTTTTAAACTCTTCTTTGAAGTTCATTACCATTTTTCAAGGCTTAGAATCCACACCCAATGGAACACTGGCTGTGAAACGGAGCGTATATCTGTGTTTGATCAGCCAGGCCATTGAAAAGCGCTTGACCCAATTTTGAGAGAGATTAAAATCACAATGCTTTCCTGATTATTGAGTCACACAGAAAGAAATGGAATTACTGAAAGGTTAACTTTTCACAAGGCCACTTAAGTTACTACTAGAATTCTTCTAGAGTATACAGTATGTTACATTCACCTCTTTAAAAATGGGTTTTCTGGTGACAATCCACTTTAAATTCCCTTTGGAAGTAGCTAAGGCTAAAAATAAATATTTTAAGAAATCATAGTTTGGGATTCATATAAATTCTAACAATAATAAATAATGATTCTACACTATGTAATCTATGAATCCCATGTGTTGTCGTATTTGTTGCTATATATAAGATTTAATATGTCATGAGATGACTGATTTGAGTGCACAGCATTTATTCTATGTTCTGTTTCAAACGTCCTTTTCCTACTTTATTGCATCTTTTTATTTTCTCGTCCCAAGTTAATACTCTCTCTTTGTCTCTGAAGACTTAAAGTTCCAAGAAAGCAAGGATCTTTATTTTTTCCTGTTTTCTTCTTTGTTATATCTTCAGAACCTAAAACAGTGCTTGGTATATAATAATTGCTCAATATTTATTGACTAATGAGTGAGTTCAGGTTTTGAATTTTAGATGATGATAGCTAATATGTATGTAGCACCTACTGTGTGCAAAACACTCTTCCAAGAACTTCATATATATTAACTTATGCAATCCTCAACATAATAACCCTCAGAGGCATAGAGCAAATATAAATCTTTCCAAATTTAGCAACAGAGGCAGAATTTGAACCCCAGTGCTCTGGCCCTAAATTGATGTTATTAACCATGGTGCTATCACTAAGTCTCTAGGTTAGTGCAATTTTTTAAATTAATTAAGTTTTAACTTTATATTTCTTTTAAACTGTACACACACACACACATATATTTTTTTTTCAAAATCCAAGGGATACAAATGGTACAAAATGGACATGTCTCCCCCTCACTCCTGTCTTTAGCCAATGCTGCTCTTCTAGAAGCAGCCAACAGACAGCTTCAGTTCTGATTCTGGCTGTGCACTCTCTAAACATGCAACTCTAGGCAGACTGCTTAATCTTTCTGTGCCTCAGTTGTCTTGTCTGAAAAACAGGCGCAATAATAATAGCATTATCATAAAGTTTTTATAAAGATTAAGTACACTGACATATGTCAAATGCTTAGAACGGTATGTCACAAAGTAGATGCCAATACATATTTGCTACTATTAGTTGTGTATATTCTTCCAGATGGTTTATTCATATGCAAGATATATGCATATATACACCCCCATAAACACATCTCTCCCCCCTTTTCTACAAATAATATTCTGCACCTTGCTTTTCTCACTTTACCATCTTAAAACAGTAATCAAAAAATAAGCCATGAATACATATTCTTTTGGAATAACTCATTCTCAGTCTTTTCAATGCATTGCTTCTTTGCTTAAAGAAAGTTAACCATGGCTTCATGCCCCTGTTCTATCATTTCTTATTTTTGTGACAGAAATTGAGGGGGAATAGCCATTCTGGTGACAACATGGGATCGACATATACTAAGAAAGTCAGTTAATAAAAAATGAGTGATGGTTTGAATTCTCATCTTCTGGAACTTGTTCTATCTCTGACCCAGTCACAATGGCAGCCCCAAGAATTTCCGCATCAAGGGATTGGGTGTTAGCAATCTTGCTAGAAACTGGGGTTAGAAAATGTGTCTCAAAGCTGCACTGCAAAGCAAGCACACTGTTTTCACCTAAGTTTAATGTACATTTACAGTGGGGGTGTCTGCTGATTAAAATTTATGGGGGAGAGGCACCAAACATCTCCCTTGTCCATCAAGGCACCCCTTGGCCCTGCCCCTGCTGGAGGGTGTTGCCCTTGGCTATACCATTGGGAAAAACAAAATAAAATAAAACAAACAAAAAAGCCACAGAAACACAAGACTGATTTGCCTGCCTTTAGGAAAAGAGCTTCAGGGTTGACCCTGTTGAGAGCCCACTGCAGCCTCAGGGAGTAAGCCTCTGAAAGAGGGAAGATGTGAGGGAGGAGTCAGTTGTAATTGCGATGGAATTTACAGAAAGGGCAACTGACACTCAAACAGGCAGGAGAAGTGCTTCAGGGAGAGCAGGAGGGTCTGGACACTGGGTGTTGATCAAACCCCCTCTAAATTGATTTTTTTTTTTATTTTAATTGTTTCTCTTGTACAGTTTTCTGTCTTTTTACTCCCAACCCAAATTGTTTTCTGTGGTACAGGGATCAGGGCGAGTGGCCTGAACAGAATTAGAGGCTTCGTGCTCCAGGGAACAAAAAAGACGGCAGCTGCCAGCAGAGAGCACCACAGACACTAAAATGGTGAGGTCTGTGCCTCCTGAGGGAGCAGAGGGTGGCGAGAGGGGATGGGAACCTGCAGTCCGCGGAGCTCTCCTCTCTCAGAGCCCATCTCCGTCTGAGAAACAAACGGAAGGTGCGGACAGTTCAGTACTGCCCTTAGTCTCTGGACTAAAGTACAGGGACTGTGTGGACCCCACAGAGATTAGAGGCCAGGAAAAATTTGGCTTTCCAGCCAGTTTAAGTGGCTTTTAGGTCACACATTATTTAAAAATGTCAAGGAAACTTTGCAGCCACACACAGCCTCTGTTAGTGAAGCTTCAAAGAGACTGTGGCATACAATGTCCCACACTGGTAAGCTAGAGGCCACCGAATACCCCCAGAGCCCTGGTTCCCAGCCCCTCAGTCCTCAGGAGTTCCTGAATCAGAGACTTTATCCCAGATCCAGCCTTGTTAACCCCTTCTCAGCCAGGCACTGAAAGGCCCCATGTGCAACAGAAAGTCCCCAGGGAAGGGCAAAGCTTGGCTGGGGAGTATCACCTCCCAGGCTGCTGCCTCACGGACTTTGTGTACACAGAGCTTTCTTCATGAGGAATGCGGACACTGCGCGGTTTCCTAGCTGTTTCAGCTGCTCTGAACAAACGAGTTCCCTGCTCCTGGGGAATCGAAACTATACAGTTTCACTCTGTCCTGTTGTGTTGTCAGCTGGATTTCAGCATTCCCCTGTCCCCACAAAAACCTCAACATGGATCCCTTGCAGGGAGGTTGTACAATAGGAGCTTTCATTCCTGCTTTGGCACCTGCAACCCTGGGTTAACAGTGCCATGAAGCAGAGAAAGCACCTCGCATCGCAAAGGGTGTGCTGCTGGGGACCCTGCTCTGTGGAGCAGCTGAGCAGAGGCAGGTAGGAGTGCCTGCATGTTCCCAGGGAAGGGAGGGGCTAAGTCCTGGAAGAACCATTCCTGCTCCTACCCTGAGTGCTCTGAACGTCTACTGCATGTGCACACTTCCAGGCATGGCCGTAATATCCAATCTTTGCCTTTCACATGTTCGGGCTCCCAAGGGAAACAGATCACAGAAACAAACATACCAAAGTTCTTAGTTACAAGTCACAAAATGCATCCTTAATAAGAAAGCTAGTCCGGAGCCAGGCTCTAAGGTCTCCATTCTGTTTTTATCAGTTACTTGCTATAGCACCTGTATGACAACTACTTAACCAGTCTATGCTTTATACTCTCACATGTCATATGAGGGCTATAATATATGTATTACCTGCAAGGATTAAAATATTGAATGCATGTGAATGACGGGAGCAGTGTGTGATTCATATTAGATATTTAGGCAATGTCAGCTCTCATTATCATTAATTTCTCCTCAATTAAGGGCCCACGGAAGCAGATTCAGAAAACGGGCAGGCACCAAGATGATAAGAAGCAGATTCATGGCAAAGTTTGCTGCTGAAGAAGCAGCCTGATGAGAATGCTTTTCCAGAACAACTGCCACCAAGAGGCTCACTCCAATAGCCACCACTGAACACTGCTCTAGTGAAATCAACTATAGCTTTATTTTTTTCCACTTGCTCCAGATCCAAAGTTCTGCATGGAAGCAAATAATAGCCAAAGCCCAGTTTACTTGTCTGAGACCTGGGCTGGGCATAAGTTACATGTGGTCTACTCTGTTTTCCATATTGTGAGGTTGTGCTCTGTCTCCTATCAAGGCTCACACAAGGGTACTTTCTTCCATTGTAAGAATGGCAGCATTAACAATCACACACACGCACACACTGACAAATGTTGATACAAAATGGGAGTGCTGTAGTGGAGGTATAAGGCTAAAGCCATAGCCATCACTAGCTCTTCCTAGGGGAGTCAGTGCGCGGCTTAGCAGGGGTTCTCCCTGCTAAGCCTGGTCTTTCTCCAGGGTACTCCCAGTTCAGTGGATGGCCCTTTCAGGCATTCGGTGCACAAGCTAGAATCCCAGGTATCATCCTTGACACCTGCCTCTCCCTTAACCCACACTTCCAATTAATCACTACATCCTTTCAGTTTCACTGCTTAATAATCATCACTTGAATCTATCCACCTACCTTCAACTTCCTAATCCAGGCCACCACCACTGTGCTGTTAGACTATCACAAGAACCTCATCACTGATCCCCCTTTCTTTAGCCTATTCCGCTACAGCTGCCACAGGGATCTTTTCAGAATGCAGGTTTGTGAATTGATCATCATTCCAGTTTTCAATGATCTCATAAATCTCTTAGGTTAAAGACAAAACTCATTAGCACGCTCACAGGGTACTTACTGCCTGCTTTAGGTTCTGCCACCTCTCTCGGTTCAAGTGTACTATGCTCTCTCTCCCTCACCCGACTCCAGTCACAGGGCTCTTCTTTCAGGGCCTGTTGTTCCTGTGCGCTCTCTTGCCACAAAGCCTGTGCCCATGTAGGGCACTTTCCGTCCCTCTTCTCTGTTTGTCCCTATCATTCATTATTCAGTGCTCAGATCAAGCACTCCTTCCCCATGGGAGCCCACCCTGGCCAGGACAAATCCTCTCATTACAGGCTCTCACAGCTTCCTGAATCTCTCCTATAGGGGCATTTATCACAATTGCCATTTTTCCTTTGTGTGGTTATTTATATGTTACATGAAATTAGTTACATGAATCATATATATGACCATGTATGATTCAGTTCACCATTGCCTAGCATCTCCCATTTGTTCAATGAGTGAATAAATTAAAAAATGTGGCTTCTCCTTGACAGTAAATGTACCCTTGATCTTGAGATACGAGTGAGAATTTGTTGGATAGATGAAAAGAGGAATAAAATCATTTTAGGAGAAAAAAAATTGGGAATTCAAAATTCCCAAGACGTGAGAGGAATGGGTGTGTTGAGAGAAAGTTTAGTGGCTGGTGTACAGAGTTAGGAATGGGAGGTGGGTAAGGGAGGGAAGAAAAGTAGCAAATAAAGCTGGTGAAGGTTGGGGCAAATAAAGCTGGTGAAGTCCTTGAATGCATGCTGAGGAGGTCAGCCCTGCTGTTCTCAGCAGACACTGGGAGAATCTGCATGTCTAAGCACAGGAACGTCATGCGGAATGAGGGCTGAAGCAAGAACATGCCTTCAGTCTTTAAAATGTTATCAAATTAGCAACTATTTACATTTCCACAGCAAAGTTTTAGTCATTCATGCATTAGTCATTTGGAAAGTATCCATTCCCCAAGCTGTTCAGGTCTTCCAAATTTTGACCCATTTCATTATACCATATCAAAAAACACATTCATTGATATCACTACTAACCTTACCAGGAAAATGTTTCAATATGGGGAGACCATCAAGCTCCCAGTGACAGGTTTCAAAAATCCAATTTTACTTGAACATTTAAATTCTATCATTAGCAACTAAACCTACAATTGTTTTTCTTGAAGTGACCAGCTAACTTTGTTCATTTTAAGAAAGTGTCTGCCAAATGCTCAGGTCCAAATAACTATAACTTGTCATTCTTTCAATAAAAATGGTGTTCTGTCAAAAATACGTCTCACTTAGCAGAACTCAAATACACACACACGTGCTGTTTTCTGGACAACCACCATATGTCTGTGTGCAGCAGGAGTGCTTCATAGCTGTGTCCCATGTTACACAGAATGGTAACAAAATGTACTCAAAGATCAAGATTTAACAAAATAAATAGTTTCTTCCTGCCACGTCAGGGCGGCTTTATGTGAAAGGAGCATTCGTTTTAGTACAAGCGTGTAGTGGTAAAGATTACAACGACTCTGAGTGTGGTTTGGTGCCCTAGCCTTGATTTCAGTTCTACCACCAATGGTTTTGCCCATCATTGCTTTTGTACAATCAGTGGAACTATCAACAGAGACAAAAAGGCAAGTAATAGTTAAGTATTATTATGAAAAGAATTTGACCTTGTAAACTATGCAGAAGAATCTTGAGATATCCAGGGGTCTGTGAACAACACTTTGAGAACCACTAAAATAGAAATTAACTTAGAAACCTAGTGGTTTGTTTACAATGAAATAATGAGGCTCAGCCTACAACCCAATTCAACTCCTGATTTTATTGTGTTTAAAATTCACTTGTGCATGTTTTTACTACCTCAAGAACCATATGCTATCACTAAAGAAAATAAGGACAAGTCAAAGAAGTTAATTTAAAAAAAAAAAAGAAGCATTCTGTTGACTCATCAGCTTGGGTCATTGCCAAGGCTACCTATTGCTAATAAGAAAAGGACTCATTTTCCACAAGGTTATGGTTGTTGTCCCTCAATGGTCTATGTAATGACTCTCAGCAATGATGGCCAGTCAGTGACAGTGGGTAAGCAATTTTGAAAAGCTGTGTGAAGTGACATTTCACTCAACAGCTGTTCAGATAACCAGAGCTGAACAGTGGAGTAAGGATGTGACGTAGGCCTTCCCCTCGTGGACTGGAGAAGTAGGACTTCCAACAGTAACACTATTCAAGATGGTTTCCTTCTCTAATGATTTAGTTCATGACACCTGTTTATTCTGAGTGAGCAGGGCAGTCCCCAAGTTTTTACCTAACACCTTATCAAACCGACACATGAGAAAGTCAGACCTAAGTTTTTCAAAGGAATTGCCCAGCCCATGCTGAAAGCTATAGTGAATAAAGTCAACTGATTCATCCTAAGCATTTTTGAACTTGCCAACAAGCAGAGGCAGGAGTAGAGCATGTAAAAGGCCATTTGAGCACAGTTCTGCCAACTGGGCGGGCAACAAGCCATGCTAACTCTTGTGGTTTCTCCAATTCATGTTGGAGCAAGGGCTTGACTCTGTTTCCCGCACGGGGTGGGTTTCTATGAGTTATGCCCACTGTGTGAGTGTCACAAGGTTGCCTGATTTGTCCATACTTACAAAGTAAAATATGGAAGGAATATTTTTTCAATTTCAATGGCAGAGGAGTATAGAAACCAAGCTTCAGTCATGGACCCCTAGCAGATGATCATGACAAAGCATGAGTGTACAGTCCTGGTGTAGAAAAAAGCACTTTCTACTCATTATTTTTTAAGAATCATCTTATTGTCCTTATGTTTTATTATAGATATGCGGACATGAAGGATTCATGTTATGCTGATGGGCACGTCCCTTTACCTATTTCTTAGCATAGCTACAACTGTGTGGGCTGTTCATTATGGTAGATATATCCCAGAAAGGCAAGTTATGGAGTCAGATCAACACCATCTGGGTCAGTGTGATCATCTTAAGAAACATCTAATCAAAAAACCTCAACTCTACCAAAAAAAGGCCCACTTCATCACCTTGGCATAGGCCCCCATAGCCACGACCTCATCTGCGGGGGACCCTGTCCTGGGCACCAGATGTGGGGGGGTTCCGCCCGCAGAGCCCCATCCCTCTGTCATGGATGAAGATAAAAACTACCAAGACATCTTCTGCTCGGGGAGGAAAGGGGTCAAACTCTCAGAGGAGAATGACCTAGAGCCCCATCCTCACTAGGCTTTTATTGGGCTCAAATACATGGGAATACAGGTATGTCAGGTGACAAGGATCAAACAATGGTTAACATTTCAAAGCAATCTGAGGGCTTAATCTGAGCCAGTGTTTGTCAGGAAAAGGGGTTGCCAGACTTTGGGAGACATGCTCATTTCCTCCTGGGACACTTGTCACCTCAGGAAGAGCACTCTTAGCAAAGCAGGTTTCACAGGACTTTAGGAATTCTTTCTTATGCCAATCACCCAGGGAGCCGTCCTGGCCAGCACAGGGCTGCACCACTCACCCCCACAGTTTCAGGCTTTAAGGCAATTAGGAAGCAGGAGACATCTCCCAGATGGAAATGAAGACTTGGGCTATGTCAGAATAGCTGGGGGGCGAGGGTCCATCACATCCTCTTTGCTGCAACCCCCCGAGTCCTTCCATGAGGCCTCCCAAGTGGTTGCCCCTCCCATGAGGAGTCTTACCCGTCATTGACTGCCAACCAAGCAATTGGGCCAGAGAGGCAGAAGCAGCATTCCTGCCAGGGAGATAAGCTTTGTCTCCTTAGTAGGTCACGTCCTTGTGACAGAACAGACCCCAGACGAAGTGGGTCCCTTGGGCTCCCACACAGCCCACCATGGGGTGAGGGTGACAACTCCTGAAACCAGGCTGAACGGTCCGCAACACTCGTCCACCTCTACCACCTCAAATCTCTTCACTTGCGCGTATGTACAATAGGTTTCAGAAGCTTGTAAGTGCTTGCAACATCCTGAAGGCCTTCTTGAACACCCCCCCGCCCCAACTCCCTTCTTTGCATATGCTATTCTCTCTGCCTGACATGCCCTCTCTCATCTGGTAGAACTCCTCGTGCTTTAAAGACTTGGTCAGAGCTGGGTCTCAATCTTCTACTCCCATAATGTTCTGTGCTAACCTCTCATGTGCTACCTTGTCACTTGCTTATCTGTCTCCTCCGTAATTTGGGGTTCCTGAGGGCAGAGGTTTTGTGATTAACTTCCAGTATCTGGCAAAAATAAAAAGTGACATGTGGGAATGTCTCAAAGGATGATGATGAATATACATCTTGGATTACAGTCATCCCTCTTATATTCATTCTAATTGATTTGAGTTTCTCACTATAATTGAGTTCTGTACTAAAATGTAACTTTATCCACAGTCCCAAAGTACTATCTCCTTTTAGTTTCCCTTCCAGAGCTGTTTCTCTTTATTTTCAAAATTAAAATATCTCTCTTCACCTCCCTCCACCTCACTTATACAATTACTGGTCATTGTGTGCCATCTCCGTATACTAAATAATCGAGGTTACCTCATTCAGAGATATGCAGAGCCAAGTCTCTATAAATAACTGGATATTTCACATATATCTATATATTTTTTTAAATCATCTCAATACCATAATCAAGACCAGCTGTGGGCTGGGGTCAGGGGAGGGCCGGCGGAGGGAGGAGGAAGGGAGCAGACTTGCCCCCGGGCAGTCTGATGAGACTTGGCAAGGTTAGGTTGCTTTGCCATGGGAGTGCGAGCTCTGACTTTGAGCAAGCCTTTGGCAGCCTCTCTCCTCTGGCTTTCTCTCAGCGAATCCCCTCCTGGCCTTGTTAGGTGAGCCTTGTTTGGTCCGAGGAAGCACTAAATAAACAGCAATTGAGGCAGCTCATTCTAATGACGCCCATAATGACTTTGATTTTCCTTCTAAGCCATGGAAGCAATGAATGTTACAGATGAAAGGGAATTTTGAAAAAAAGCACTTCTGTTTTCAGGACAAAACTGAGACCCTAGGAGGCAAAGGGAATAGTTTGACTGTAAGTTCTCCTTAGCAGGAAAGGCAAGGAATAGACCCAAAAAGCAACAACAAAGGCTAGTATAGCAAGCAGCGACCTGTACACCTCTGGCTGCCTGTGACACTCCCAGCCACGAGGAGAAAAAATGAGAAAGCTGCCCATGTGCAACTTCTTTCCAAACCTGCCCGAATGTTAATGTTTTAATTAAATATATAATTAAATAAGAAGCAATACCGATTTCTCATTCAAGTTCTCACATTCATTGAATTAGTCATCTAAATGATTAGAATATCCTTTTTTAAATTGAATTGAATAAGGTTATTTTCATTCTAAGTGTAAAAAATATGGCTTGTAAATATTTTTGTTTTTTCCCGAATTGACCCACATGCCAACATGTTTGTCTTCACTGGGCTTAGACTGGGGAACCTTTATAGAAATATATGAATACAGGTACTTGAGTATCTTTTTTTATGTGGTAATTTCAATACAGTTGATCTATCTAAATCTCACTCTTTAGGTTGCAGACATCTGATTTATACACCAAATTTGCACTTATTTTAAACATTTTTCTGCTCTATTATTTCAATGGGCATGAGCATAATATCCAGATACAGATTTCTGGGAGAAACACACTGGAGAAAATGTCAAAGCAGATGAGCACATTGTATACCTGTCCTCTCTATGCCCATGACCATCAAGAATGCTTTCTCACTTCTGTCATAACTTGGCTCCCTATGCCAGGAAAACATAAATTTTCGGAACTGTGACCCCAACCCTGGCTAAACGGTTTTCCTGATAGAATACGTGAGGAACAAACATATTCTCCAACTCACTGCTAATTCTCAGGACCCAGTATGAAGGAAAACTGAGGTCGTAAGGCACCAGCTCCGGGTGGACCATCTGTTCATGTTTCTTGGGAATGATACAAAATAAATTCACCCTCTCCCTGTGAGATAGGAGTCTAAGACTTTGTCCCAAGACTTGGGTATTCTCCTAGAAAGGGAGTTGCTGGAGAGGCTCCTGAGTCCTGTGGTAACATAAAGCCTCCAGACTAAATCCACGGTGGCAGATGCCCTTGGAGAAGAAGCCTCGGTAGCAGGAAAGAGCCGCTCAGAGGTGCTGGGTGCACAACTTACACAGAAAGAGCTCCAAACACTCCTTTCATCAGAATGGACTGTAAGGAGTTTCTCATCTAGGTCAGTAAAATACCAATATTTCAAATCTGAAATTTAGTATTACCAGTATCGCATCAGGCCAAAAGGATCAGGCAAGTTATCAGTAAATAGGTAAAATCTGTCTCCAGCAGAATTTTTGATAAAACCAGACAGACCTCTTTGAAAAATTGATAGTAGTCAAATCCTTTTGTAAATTTAAGATTTATAATTTACATAGAAAGTGTTTCCTAGTCACTGTTAAGAGAGCTGATTACCTCATTTTCACTGCCTCAATACAGAAATCTCAAGCATTTAACTCCATTCTTATAAATGTAAAACAGCTGGTTGTTTTTTCCTTAAGAAATTTGATTTTTATTAAGCAAAACAAGTCTGAGAGTGCATTTTCTAACAAATTCTGATAATTAACCTCAACGTTCTGTTTATAATATAAAGCCACACAGGGAAAAAATAGCATAAAGACAGGGTAATTTACTTAATTCACAAATTCTTTGTTATTTCCCATACAGTGAGGCTTACATCTGGAAAAGCTCATGCAATTAAATAGTTTTCCAAGCAAAGGCTATTGGAAAGAATTCCAAATACATGCAGTTTTTTTGCATTGTTGGTTGCATCTAATGAAAACTTGAACACAGTATGTTGAGAAAAGAGAAAAAAGAAGGCGTTCTCTGTTATAGCTTCCTAGGACTTGAAGGAATGCTAACTCTGCTGGGGATTGTCCCCTGCCCTGAGGTAGGACTGTACTGAAACAATTCCAAAGTTCGCTGCCTGAAATATACTACCAATGATCACGTGTCCTGGAGATTCTTTGTAGCCATGAAGGCTTCCATGAAGGCTTCCTTTGTTCATAACCTGAATTCTTTCTGTTGTCATTTAAGCCTATTATTTTCTTCCTGTGCACTAGACAAAGTCACAGACACAGCAGCCTCCTGCCATCTCCCAGTCTCTACAACTGCATGGCAGTCACCATCAAGGAAACTCGTTTTACTGTTCTGTTTGAAGGTACGCATTGCAGTGGCCATAGTTTAGGAGGGAGGAGATGGGTCAAGGTAAAGAGTGAGGAAATTGCCTTTTCTCAGTAAGAGAAAGCATTCCACGACAATGCCACACCACAAAATTAGCTAACATGTCACAGGAGTTGATCACGTGGCTTGGGAGAAGGCAGTCTTTAGGCATCGTACTCCCAGGCTTCAGAGGAGGCTAGTGTTACAGTCTGGCAGAGGAGGGCGAGGCAGCGTCCACTCTGCAGCAAGAACGATGCCTGGCAGGGGCTTCCCACGTTTGCCTTTCAGATTCGTCCTGACCTCCCTATTTATGTACACTTCTGCCTTCCCCCCACTATTGTTATTAACCATCGTAGCACTGGGTTTGTTGTACGCTTAACATTTATCACAATCTGGAACTAAATTTTTTAATTGGTTTGTTGCCCATCTTTATCCTAGAATATTGTTCCAGTAAGGTAAGAACCCTATCTGATTAGTCATCTTTATACTTGTATCACAGGTAATTCTTATAGATAATAGATACATAAGAGAATGAAAGAATGAGTGTGTAAATAAGTACCAATCCTTAGGACCTTTTTCTCCTCTACTCAGTTGCTTTGAAATACTTCATCCTCTACCCTCCCACCCTTCTGCAGCAGGAGCACTGAAATCCTGTTTGTCTGAGTTACCTTTCATCAGTGGGGAACTGTGAACTGGGTTCCCCCTCCAGCTCCCCACTGGGCACGCTCAGCCAGCCAACACCTAGGATTCACAGGCTTGCCATTTCTTGGTGTTCCGCTATGAGCACATCCATGCACTCGGGTTTCTATTTGCAAAGCCACACCACAAAAATTAAGTAAATTGAGTCATTATAGCAAAAGAATTTTCCTTCAGGGATGAATTTACAAATTTTTCCAGCCTCCTGGGATGACTGGCCCATCCATCTTTTAAGCCCAACCCTTCCCTCTCCCTTTGTGCAAAAATGAGGAAAATGGTTCTGCTATAGAGGAGAGAAACAAAGGATATATGGACATTTGATTGTTTTTTGAAAAGGAAGATGAACTAAAAACTATTTAATGGGCTTCTTTTTTAATTTTTATTTTTAATTAAATTTTATTTTAATTGTTGTTCAAGTACAACAATTAAAATAAAATTAAATTTAAAAAATAAAATAAATTAATGAGCTTCTCTTTAACGTGAATGATGTAAGGAAAGAAAAATGAACGTTGAAACCAGCAAGTCCATTCTTCAGAAAAGCAAGGAGAAACTGGTTTAGTGAATAAGGTCTGCCATAGCCTATTAAGTATTAAAAAGACACATGGTGAAAGCAAACAAAATAAAATTTGCATCAAAGAGTGACTTATTCGTTAGGAATTTTTAGTATCATTTTCAGAAACTGACTTATGCGGTGCTTCTCTGTTTTCATATCCTTGTTGACAAGTTGCCAATAACTTGTGTGGTTTTAGTGGAGAGAACAGGGGACCTAGCGTAGAGGGGACTCAAAAATCTGTGTGAAAAGAAAAAATGAAAAGTCAATTATAACAGGGTTGTCCTAAGGCCACTTACAAGTGACCTTGAGAAAGTGATTTAACCTCTAAGAGTTTCAAAATCCTAATTTGTAAAATGCTCTTCTTTTCCCAACTAGGGTTTGTGGAAAACCCAAATGGCATAATGCATATAAAACGCACTCTATATTATAAAGAATTTAAATGATAATGATAATAAACTTTGCAAGAAAATTATTCAATAAATATCTATCTAAACATATGATAGATACTAGGTGTCGTGTTAGACATGGTCTTCTCTTTTTCCCAATTTTTGGAGTTCTGTAATTTAAAAGAATAATACATTTTAATTGTAAAAAATATAAATGAGACAAAGGTATTAAAACATTTTAAGCCCTTTACCTCTTTCTCATTTCAAACACACTCTCAGGGACAAACTTAATCCACAGTTTGGTGTGCTATTTTACTAATCTCATTAAGTATGTGTGCCATATAAATTGCAATATTATTTTTTCAAAAATGCAATCACCTATACATATGCTCTGTGCTTTTCTAGTAAAAAACTAGGTGTGCTTTTTTCTAGTATATCTCATAGATATACTTCTATATCTCAGTACATAGAAGTAGATAGAAGTAGTACATAGTACATAGAAGTAGATCTGGCCTCATTATTTTTAACTGCTTCACTTATTTCGTAACACCGTACTCTCCCAATAATGATTTGTAGCTGATGACTCTAACAGTGAAATGGATTACAAGACTCTAGTTAGATTAATGGTGTGGTGGTAGGAGTACTATTTTCCCAGCAGGGGTACCATTTGTGACTAGTCTTCCCTAATTCTTCAGCCTCAGAGAAGATTCTATAACTTGCCATTGGTGGCTAGTCTCAGAGAGGACAGCCTTCGTTTTTGTGCCTCACCTGAATCTCTTCTGCTCAGACATTGTAGGAATGTTCACAATATATGACTTGGCAAAGTTTTCTGGGTAAAGTATTGGGCAGAACAATCAGTCCTGGTTCTACCTAATGGCGTCTTGATAGAAAAAAGTCAATTTTCCAGGATCATACTTTTTCTTTTTGCATAACGGTGTCCAGAGCCACTCTTCGCCCTATCACAGGACCACCGCTAGGCTTAAGGAGACCACATAAGCGAAAGCCATTTGGGCACCTAGAAAAAGGCACTGTAAGAATCCAGGTTTAAAAAGAGCAGAGGGAATCTTGAGACGCAAATTGGCTACTAGGACAGACCCCCACAGGCTGGTTCCCAAAGGCAGTAGGGGCTCCCCATCACAAGGTATGTTGTTAGCCTGTAAAGTGAGTCAAATTGTTCTGTACAATTCTGAAGAAGGTTGTGAGGAGGTTGGTCACCCAGGTCCTACCTGCCTCAAGGTGGGAAGAATACACACGGACAGCCGCCTAAGAGAATTCTAGCGCAAAGAATCCGCAAAGGGCCAACAATGACCTTGGATTATCCCTGTTTTCAGATGACACCTCCTATAGAATTCTCATTAGGGGTAATTATATGCCCAAGTTCTCAGTGGCTTTTGACACAGTAAATATAGGGTCATCTACCCTTGGGTTAGGAAGCTCCATGCCTGCCTATAGCTGTCAGGGCCCGCCAACACGGGAGGTTAGGCTTCCAGGCCTCCAAGGCAGCACGAGACAGGGACTTAACCTTGAACCACCACACGCCTCTGACTTCTGCAAGCTGGCATGTGCCAACAGCCATCAGGCACCTGGGCCCCCAGGAGCTCCTTGTAAGGCTCAGCCATGGCCACTGCTTTCCTACCTCCTCAAACACATCCATGGAGGTGAAAATAACTTGCACAGACTGCCACTCTGTACACCCTCTAAGTTCGTGGGTGTTCTCTCAAGAACACGCATTCTCAGGAGCTAAACATACCTAGCACAGCACTCTCAGTTGTATCATTTGCACTGCAACCACTCATTCATTCACCAGCAAATATTTGTTCTGTGCTCACCATGAATAAGAGGCATCCATTAAAAAACTAGTAAACCAAGATGTTTCAGTAATTTTCAAATATATTTACAAGATTTTGGTTTATGTTTCCACATTTGATTCTTACCCCCCTCCAACTACCATTCCCATGAGAATATTTACCAATCTGTAACCTGGAGAGTGGCCCACTCTCTCCCTGGTTTTCCATTTCTAACTTGTAAACAGGGTACACCTCACAGCATTGTTGTGAGGCCTCAATAATTCGCCTACGAAAGTTTATAAAGTGTAACACAATGTGAAAAGTTGTTAGTGGTATTAGCAACATGTGTCTGGTACTATTTCCCCTTCTTCACTCAATATTTACCAAAAAATAGAGATTTTTACCAAAAAAGTTATACAAATCTCTACACTACTAGTTTTGTCTTTTGTCAGATTTAACTTTCAAGGTATCAAAACAGATATTGGAAATACTGTTTCCACCACTGATTCCTCTTACAGTCTCTTTTGAGGGAAGTTCTGCCAAACCAGTATAAAATGACCTCACCTTCTCTTAGATTCCATCTCTGTGAACAAGAACCATTCATGAGCCAAGCTGTACATGCTCACTTTTTTTCACCCTCACCCAAGGACATGCTTATTGATTTTAGAGAGAAGAGAAGGGAGGAAGGGAGAGAGAGGGAAACATCAATGTGAGAGAGAAACATTGACCAGTTGCCTCTCATACATGCCCTACACATGCAATGTAGGCAAGAATCGAACCTGTGACCCTTTGGTTTATAGGACGATGCTTCAACCAACTGAGCCATACTGGCCAGGGCTGCTCAGTTTAGATGCCTATTCTTGATGCTTTTTTCTTGCACTCCACCACCATGAAACTCAGCCCCTCTGAAATATCATCCTGACGTATCTATCGGTAAATAATTCAGAGTAGGATAAATCAGTAATGCTTTGGTCAACTTTCTTTTAAACTTATCTCAATTGTCTGTAGCTATTTTTTCATAAAGTGTCTACTTACACTCATAATAGAGAATAAAGAAAACAAATCTTGACAAAAAATGAAAACATTTTATTATCTCAATCTAAGAGCTTCCTTTGTGGATCATTTTATTATCTATTTTATTTATTCTCGGAAAGAACGCACTGGGCCAACTTCTAAAACCAAAATTATTATTTTTCCCAGATGCTTCCCAAATTTAACTGATGTAAGTCCAACAATCCCATTTAACAGATATGTGTTTAGCATGTTGGACAATTTTGCAGAATGTCACTTATAATTGTAATTATCTAGAAAAAGTTCTGGAGGAAATGACATGCTTTTTATTGATTGTTGACAACATAGATTTTGTATCTATTCTATCCCCCTTTTTGTTTTAAATTCTAGTTAAGATTTCAATGTTGTTTAGCAACTTTATGGTCCTCCCTGCCCTATATGTTCACTCCCCACACTTCTCCCTCTTCTGCCCGAGGACAGATGTGCCTGTGTGGATGACATCAATGGCTGTCATTCCCTTTGGCCTCGAATCCTCTTCAGTCAGTGGGAAGAGCCAGCAGGATATGGGGATAAGGAAGAGAGTTCAGGATATTCATTTCCCTCATCTGACCCCACAAGAACTTTGCCCCACAACAGAGAACTCTAGTCCTCCGGAGGACCGCCCTCAGCGGCCTGCTCTACAGAACTGTCTCTTCTGGGTTCCAGCCTCCTCATAAAACTAGTCTGTGAGTCACTTATCCCTTAAGGTTAACTTGCAATCCCACTTTTTTGGTAAATAAACTCTCCTCAACTTACCCTATTTTGAATGAATCATCTATTTTCCATGAAGGTATTGATTAATAGAGACCGATTAGTTCACAAATTTGCCATCTTTTATTTTGGCACCATCTCTCCTCTCGTAAAATTTCTAACTTACTTCTTTTCCTCTTTAAAATAACCTTAACTATACCTTTATACTATTGTTACAATGTATTTAAAGTAAAAATAACCTTAAATATATTTATATGATTATAAAGTTTATGGGTAAATTTTAAAATAACCTTTTAAACAACATTAAACCTCATAATTTTGTTTCCATTTTACCCTTACCTGAGGCACAGTCTAAACAAAATAGACAAAATAAAACTATATTTATTATTTTCAACCTTTTAAGCCACTTCAAGTCTTTTTAAAAAATGAGGTAGATGTAAAAAAAAATGGAAAATAAGAAAGAAAGATTCCCTCAATGTGAATATATTCAAGGTGATCAGCATCATCACTACCAGAGACTCTTTCAAGCTCTTTTTATATAATTTAGGTTTTGAAATAAACAATTTATATTTGCCATTTCATGGAAGCCTCCAAATCACTCCATGAAGTAGGTACTATTGTTTCTTCATTTTACAGATGAAGGAAGTGAGTGTTAGAGGGGCTAAGTAATTTGCCCAAGGCCACACAAGTAACACTAAGGCAGGAATTCAACTGAATTAAGTTCACGGCTTTGTAGTGAGACAGAAAAAAATCATAGTTTTTCCACATTTTATATTATGAAATGTAACACATTTGAACATTAATCAGTAAAGCAGGTAATGATTTTTTAGTGCAAACTGCCAAGGAAATATCAATACCACAGTTTCAAACCCTTCTCACTAATCTTGGTATTTTTCAAATCCCTTGAATCTTGGCTTGTAGTCAAAAGCTCTTCTTGGCCATCTGCACCCATCCTTTTGACCAACCTTCCATCTAAGTGCCTCCTATCTGTAACTGCCCACTTTAGGCCTTTTGGCTCAGTAATTACTGATCTATTCCCCATTAGGTTATTCATCCTTTTCAAATGACAGCCTTTGGTAACTCTAAATATAAGACAGAGCTTTCCTATTTCCTGTCATCAGAAATAACTAAAGGTAAAAAGAAATTTGCTTCTGAGAAAACAATTGCTAACCAGTCAGAAACCAAAACTTCTCAACTTTACTTCCTTGACCCTTCCCATCAGATTTCTCTCTCACATTCATTTGAAATAAAGATCTTGAGTTAATAGGAGTCCCATGGCAGCTAACCTCCTCAAAGAACACTCCAACAAGGATTTCAGCTGAAAAGTACCTCAGGAAAAAAAAATGCAGCATAATTTGGAAAATGCCACTGCATGGTAAAGTTGACATGGTAAAAAGGTTTTTGAACACCAATTTAAAAGATTTTCATTATAACCTTATTAGGATGATAAACATAACCCTGAAATTATGACTGTTAACTATACAACTTCACTAGCCATAGTCAAGAAGATTTTCCAAACATCTGCTTCTATTTATGTCTTTATTTTTCTCAGATTTTCTCTGTGCTCATTGGCTGACCTTGACATCACAGCCAAACCCTAAATCAAAGCATTTATCATTCTCTATTTTTTCCAAAGAAGGGCCTGAGTTTTTATTATCCAAGCAATAACAGATTCCATTTCCAGGACTCCTTATCTTTTCTTTAGCCACATCATAAATAACTGGAATTTTCTGTTGACAAGAAGAGTTCTGTTTTGCATTTTTGGAAGAAACAAAGTCAAGAAGCTGAATAGGACCTCTGGTTACTCTATGTAACTTGTTGGTACATCTAAACTATGATGACAGGCAGAAAACTGGGCATATTCTCACTAAAATTATAACTTAAATTAATCAAGTTTTGACCTTAAATAAAGCCAAGGGAACTGTCAAGTTTAAAAAACATTCAGATGCCCTTAAAAATAATGAGAATCTGATCATGGGAAAGCATAATATTTAGAGGTTTCAAAGGTTAACCAAAAAGTATTCTATGGTCGTGAGTAGGGAGTATAAAACTTGTCTTTCAAGTTGTTGCCCCCAAAGAAGTTCAATGATTTATCCAAGGTCATATCCATGGATTTCTGCCCAAGTTACCCTTCTTCCTGTTTTTCTAGGCATCATGTCCAAGAACTGAGTCTGTGACTCATTCTTTTCTAAGCCCTAGAGAGACAGAGTTATGCAATTCGGACTCCACAGGTATTTCGGCAGCTTCTTGGGACATCTGACTTGGGGCTCATCTCCATTCCTCTCTAAGAAGAGAACACACTTGCTCCATCAGGGACATCAAACCACAGGAGCAAATGATCACTCCCAAAGATGATGGCCTTGTGGCATCAGAAGGTCACTAGTCTATCTCCAGCCTCAAATGACATTTATGAGCAGCTACTATGTGTCGGGCACTGTGCAAGTTCCTTCCGCAGAGGCTGTCTCCATCAAGCCAGATTTAAATAGCCAACCTAACTCTACCACTAATTAGCCCTATGACCTTGGACCAAACTTGGAGTCAGTTTTCTCTCTACAAAATTGGAGAAAAGTTACCGGTTCTTTTTATCTTCTAGATTTGTTGTATGGATCAAATGAACTGATAGCAAAAACCTTTCTAAATATGTAGCTATTTAAATAAAATGTCTATACAGGAAACAAAAAGCACACAATTTTACAAACTAAATGTTCACTGTAACCAGCACACAGTTCAAGAGATGGAATCATTACCCCAGAAGCCTGTATCATGCTCCCTAATGGCCACCAATCCACCAGAGTGTAAGTGCCATAGGACTTCTAACAGCCTAGATTATTTTTTATTGTTTTTGTAGTATATGTAAATAGAGTCATGTGCTATATGCTCTTTTTTGTGGCTCTTTGTGTTTGATCACCATTAAGTTTGTGAACTTCATTCACATTTTTGTGTGCTGCTTCAAGTTCCTCATTACCATTGCTATATGGATTCCATTGTATGAATGACAGCATTTCATTTATTACTTCCATTCTTGATGGGTATTTGAGTAGTTTCTAGTTTGGGTCTACTACCACTTATGAACATTCTAAGGCATGTCTTTAGTGAACAAATATACTCATTTCTGTTGTGTATACACTGGAAGTGAAATTTTGAGCTCATGGGGTGTATGCATATTCAGCTGTAAGGGATACTGACAACTGGTTTTCCACAATGGTGGTTCCAATTCACATTCCCAATGGCAGTGCTTGAGAATCATCAACATTTGTTATTTTCAAGTTTTTTTCATTTTAGTTAAATAAATTACTCCTTAGTGTAACCTGATTATCATCATTTTGAGTTACTGAATCCTTTTCACTTCAGAGTTCATCATATCAGCACCCGTTAAGATTTCATATTCCCATACAGTGTGTCTGAGGAAATTTTTGTTATTTAACTTTGGCAACTGCAGCATCTGGATCTATGGGGGGAAAATTGAAGTTAGAGCCACTTGACTATAATATTTATACTTATATTTATACTATTACATAGAAATAGGGCACCCCAAGTTTGCCTGAATCTATCCGCATTAAAATGTATATTTCTCAACTGGCATCCTGTCCTATCAATGGCTATTAAAAAAGAGTAATTTAACTACATGAATAGACAGTCCATTATCTCAAGGTGAAGAACTTTGATTGGAAGAGCTTCTTCAGAAGATAAGTTTTCAGTGTGAAGGAGCCTTGGAGAGCCTTTGGCCTACTCACCCACCTACAGGTGAGAACATTGAGGCCCAGAAAGAAAAAGGACTTGCCTAAGACACTGGAGCTACTTTGACAGAGCCAAGACAAGGATCCAAGTCCCCAAAACCTTTTTTGAACTCATTCCCTTCTTTTCTGCCTCAAATTGACCAAGGTTTCTTGAATATATGAGGAAAAGATGCTGCTGCACAAAACAAAATGATCACAAAGGAAACGATATGGACAGAGCAGTAGAGAAAAAGGCTGAGGTGAAGGCAGAGCAGAGTGAGCAGCTGCTGGCAGGTGAATGCACAGAGAAGCATGGAGGGAAAGGTGACAACAGCTAGGTCATAGCCGTGAGTGCCCAAAATTAGACAGGAAGGTCACATAAGAATAGTCTCTATCAGTCATCCACCTTCTGAAAAATTCCTCAGAAATCTGTCTCCTAATCACAGGGTTTTACCCTTGGCCCAGATTACTCTTCCTATACCATTCTCTCACACCACTTCTTCCTTCACCCAACTAATTTTGACAATTTCTTCAGATCTCTGGATTGAATCACCATGGTATTCCTCACCCATGCCTGGTACTTGGTAGGTACAAAAATAATGATGAATAAATGAATGACTATGCCATCCAGCACAGTCCTTGTACAGTAATAGAGATGGAAATCCTTTTCTTGATAAACTCATTTTAGCTTCTTGATCTTTGGGGGAAAGAAGGGAGGAAGGGGGGAATGTCATCATTGTTGAAGTAATTTTAAAGCTCTCCCCAAGTGTTGACCCTAACATGCAACCAAAGTTGATAACCATTGAGCTCGGGGAATTATTATCAATTATGATTATATAAGAGAATGTTTTTAAAGAAATTAATGTTTATTTTTTAAAACTGAAATGCAATTTTTGTAACTTTCAGTTTTTTAATAATTTGACTTATATCAGAGATTTACATTAGAGTTACAAAGAAAAATGCATTGTTAATAGTAAGAATAAGCAATAAGGGACCATTTGTTTATAAATACCTCAAAGCCTTGAGTGGTTTTGCTTCTCTGCTCTTTTCTGCAAACTACTTCCTACTACTCTCATCTTTCACCAGCGAAAAATAAAGAGTGGTATAAGGGGAACAAAACAAAACAAAAACAACTCCCTCTACAGTGTGGTAGAATGACCAGAGAAGGACAGAACAGTACCAGACTAAGGGGGAAATATAAAAACAAGGGATTAGATGACATCAGTGCAGTGGTTTTGCTCAGGGGACAAGGAATGTTGGAACATAATGGCAAATTCCTGTCCTGAGGGACAAGTTTCAATTCTGTAACTGTTGAACATGAACACATAATAGAGCTGAGTTCACCAAATATAGATCCACCCCTAGCCAAGTATAGGTATGTACCTTTGTGTAATCATCTGTCTGCCCTACCACTGCCGGCTTTCCGTTTTCATGTTATGAAAATTCTGCCTGGGGAACAGAGAAGAAAAAACACAAGGTGAGCTCATGAATTGGATTCTTCTGACATAGCTTAAACAGTTCCTTCATCCTCGGGCCCTTTAGGTCATAGTCAATGAATGTCCTTCTGGTTTGAAAGAGTTCATTCACTAAAATCGCATGGCAAATGATATGCCAGGAAAGTCTGGCAGTTTTGCTGCTCTGTAAAGTTGAGGTTTAGCATTTAAAAGTGGTTACTTTCCTTTCAGCAGAGAGGGAAGAAGACCAGAGGGTTAAAACAGCTAGAGTCTTTGTCCACTGTCCACTTATGGCCGTTCTGTTACCTTGGGCAAGTTAATTTCACCTCTTTGTGGCTCAGTGTCCTCACCTACAACCAGGAGTAATAAGAGTTTCTACTTCATGGGGTTGTTAATAGAATTAATGAGCTAGTTAATATGTGTCAAAAGGTTGGAATTGTGCCTGACATGTAATAAGAGCTCAAAACATGTAAGCTATGATCAGTGCTAGCTGCATTGCTTACAGTTGATTCTGCTATACATGTTTGTTTTAAAAATGTGAATTTGTCCTGAAATAATTGATATATAATGGAACAGTTTGAGTAAAACACAAATTTCAAGTTTGCTACTCACACCCAGTTAAACTAAGCCATGTAGGAGTACACAAACACACAGGTGCACATGCCTGGTGTGTGCCCAGACATATCTACTAGCTACTGCGGGTCCCCATTTGTGTGATGAACCACATCCCCGCACAAGAACTGTTACAACTTTGGGTTTCATTTCAGTAACCTCCTGATACCACCTCACAATATTTCAACTGCAACCCTGGCAATGCCCACTTGCACAAACTTTGTGAATTTTCATTGTAAAGTATTTCTTGTAGCGTTTATGTATTTCTTAGCCATTTAACATGTATAAAAGTGTATTACTATTTTTATTAGGTTCCTGTCTTTCTTATGTGCCACTGATTGAAGTTTTTGAGCGTTGTGCCCTGATCCCATTTTCCCATAAGCCCTGTGAGTCTTACTGTGCAATTTTGCATAGTGCTAAGGGAACGCCCATGTTGCATTATAGTAGGACTGGCTGTGGGTAGTGCATCTGCCACTGCACAGATCAATGATGTAATAAGCTGAACTAAAAATGAATATATTTCCCATTTACTTTATCTTTAGTGAAGTAGCTTCACAAAGACTACTATGACTAAAGAGAAGACTACAAATAACTGAACTCAAGTAGTATTATGAAACAAATAAAAAAATTCTCCATATGAGAAATTTGAGTGCAAAATGTAAGATAGCTTTCACTAAGATGGAGAGCAGCCTCATCTATCCATGGCCTTGTTTCTAGGCCTCATTGGGATGCTTCTTTCTAACTCACTAACTTCTAATCCCAATCTGGGTTTCAGAACTCTGCCATTTTATGAGTACACCCACAAGTTTCAACCTACACACACATTCATTTAAGGAATCATTTCTGTGATTCTCCACATTTTTTTTTTATTCAACAGTACTAGACAGCCCTAGTGTGTGTCCCAGGAGCGAAGCTGAGCATAAGAAGAAAAGGAGACATTGAACACAAAGGTGAATGGAGTTTTTTTTTTCCCCTAGACAAACTCAAGACTTTCAGAGACCCATGAGGGTGTCATCCTCAAAAGATTCAGCTCATTCATATCACTGAATTAAACAAATAGATAAGTTCTTAAAGCAATGTAGCAACACTTACTATCATATCCTTTTTTTGGTTTGTTTTTATTAAGAGGCCTTCTCAGTAATAGCTATAGGCTAATAATAGCTTTAAAAAAACACTAAGTGTAATATTCCCCTCTACCACCTTTTTACCACTGGGCTTCAACAACTAACTTGTTTTCTTTTAAGATGCTTTCTTTTTAGAGGAAGATCATTACATACTATCTTACAGAATTTGGAATAGAATTTCACATGTTAAAACAGAACATCAACATATGTCCTAAAAAATAATCTCCTAAATAGAGAATAATGACCTTTTTCACATCTCTGTTTGTATGTGAACAAGAGGAAATATATTAAATTCCCAAAGAGGTGGAAACATAACTGAATGGAGAATACCTTTCCAGGGCAGGAGGTAGGGTGGGTATGGGAATATCATGATGTGGTCCCTAAAAGAGTGTTCCCAAGAGCTTTGTGACCCCCATCGGGTTGAGATGACTGTGTGAAGGCAGAGGAGGGGACTCTAAGGCCATGGAAAGGACCAGGCCTTCCAGCACCACATCTGTATCATCTCGCAGTGTTTCACGTGTCATAAAGTGGGTCATCTCCACTAAGTGAGCTTCCGTATGAGGCTCCTGGATTTCATGCTTTTTGTATGATTTTGGATTCAATAGATCATAAACTCTACTTAATTCCTTTAATCTCTTGTGAAAAATGAGGAGATGAAGCAAGCAGTCACCACCTTGGGGTCTTCCAAATTTTGTTAATCCGAAGTATAAGTTTTAAATTTCTTTAATTTCTGGAAGTTTCAAAGTTGGTAAGGAGCAGATCTAAGATCTACCCAGCCCCCCAGACTTTAATATTCTGCATATCATATTGTGCCACATGGCTGACTGGCAAGTGGAGAAAAGTCCAGGAACCTAAGTGAGTGGGTGCATTGTTTTAGTCTGAGTGTTTATTGGCAAGTTCCAAGGTCGGGGTATGCTTTCAGGAAGGAGTCCTGGAAAGCAAGCTTAGCAAACAGGAAAGACAGAACTTCTCTTGGTCCTCATTTCAACATCATGCTTAAATGTTTCATGGGCCACCAAGCAGAATTCCAACTCATTAGAAATATTATATAATGTATAAGGACAGAACTGGAAATGAAGACTTGAATGTTGAGTACTAAATATACTAGCCCTCACTTTGTAAAGACTGGAGTTGCTAGAATTAAAATAAGAATTAATCCAGCCTTAAATTTCTGGGTAAAACTCAGAGCAAATATGTGCAAAACAAAATTGAGATCATTCCTGAATAACCAAGTTAATCCTTTGAGACACTAAAAGCAAAACCAACTCTCTTTTTCTCTCTTTCTCTCATTCTCAACTTTCTTTCCATCTCTCCCATACATAACTCAAACCAACATAAAAACTACTAAAAATATAGATGTTTAAGTTATACAGAATATACTCTAAATATATCGGGAGTATAGTAATTTCTGTTAATTTTAAAATAAATATCACACAGAATTTAAGAAAGGTTCTACCCATATTGGCACCTGAAATGTATTAGTTTTACGATCTGTATGCAGATGTTAATTAATAGTAAGAAAGGACTAATGGTTCAGAAGTTTTGTCAAAAAATATTCAAGTACAAAGAATGTTTATTGTAAATAAAACTGAACCCTAGGTATCAAACAGACAAACAAACATGAAGAGAGTACATAGCAGAGGAAAGAAGGTCAAAATCCTACAACTCTGTCTATATCAGCTGATCACTTCTTGATCTCTTAAAGTCAGCATCTGCTACTTAGGATTTTCTCACAAGGCAGAAATAAAATTAACCCCATTCAATGATCCCTGAAACTCACATGCATTTACTTAAAGCTCTCAAAACCCTGAAGTTTTATAAGGAACATTATTTCATTTTCATTTAACAAATGAAATTGTGTATGAAATTCCGGCTACCTGCCGTGTATCATAGTCAAATCCACACTCACTATCACTGCCTGCAACGGCGGTACTGGAGTGGGGAGGCTGCTCTGCATTCAGGGCTCCAACTTGGCCTTCCAGTGCACCTGGACAGCAGTCTTCCCTTGAACTCTGGGAGCCGCCCAACTCTGTGTAGAGAAATAAGTGATCCATACTACTTCCTGGGTGGTACCCAGGCAGGCACTCTCTGCTCCAAACTGGCTTCTTTGCTCAGACTGCAGGACATTTAACTATTTATCTGAAAGAAAAGCTGTGCTCTGTGGAGAACCAAAATGACCATAAGAAGTGGCAGAAGTCCTAGATTTAAAAATGGCCAAATTCCAGGGGGTTGAAGATCTATTGAGTCAGACTGCATGACACCATCTATGGAAACACACAGAAAATAAAAAGCTACAAAAAAAAAAAAAAAAGGCCAGTGATGAACATCAGTATTGGGAACAATGCTACAGGCCAGGCCTCATTGGCTTCAATGCAAACCTAGCTACACAGTCAACATCTCTCTCAAGGAAAGAGAAACATACAAAATTCAGCATGAAAAGCATCCCAGGTTTTAGATGTTCTCTCTAAATGGAGTTTATATGAACCTTCAAAGCACTCCTGTTTCTGGAAAGGTACTGTTATTGGCCCCCCGCAAGGCTTCTCAAGGTGAAACCAGCTATCAATCCAGAAGAGAATGGGTCATTAAGGTACCGTGGCAAGCGCAGACTTCATCTTCAAATACCCGCCCAAGCCTTTGTTCAGAGGTCAATTAAAATGCAGGATTTCCATCCCAAAGACCCGGGAGTTCTGAACAGTAGGTTTTGCTCTAGATAAGCCCAAGGGAGGAGGCATGGCCTCTAACCTTCAACTCTTAGCTTGTCTCAGCTTCTAGACATAACTTCACCCTGACTTCTTTATCTTCCTTCACTCCTTTCCTCTTAACTCCCAACAAAATTTCAGCTCCCTCCCCTCTCCAACACTTGGTTCTCTCATTATGAAAGTTTTTGGTACCAGAAGCCTTTGGAGAGTTTTTGTCAGGCCCCAACTCTGCTTGTCTATAGAGTCTAAGATCCTTAACTGACAGATTCACCTATGCCCTATTCCCAAACCAATCCTGATCAAAACATCTAGTGCAGACAGGAATTAGCCTTTTGCTATCAACTAGTAGTTTTCAGCTAGGGTGATTTTCTTCCACCCAGGGATATTTGTCCATGTCTGGAGACATTTTTGGTTGTCACAATTGGGGGAATATTACTAATAACTAGTGGATGGAGGCCATGGATGTCGCTAAACATTCTGCAATGCACAGGGCAATCCCCCACAACAAAGAATTATCTGATGCCAACTGTCAATAGTGCCAAGGATGAGAAACCCTGCTGAAGACCTAGTCCCAGGAGTGGACCATGGGAACCCACACTCACACTGAGTTAAACTCACTTTAGCCTTCTATTGTGTTCTCCGTGCTGGTTTGATTTTTGCCGCATGTGCTTGCTCCATGCTCTAGTTATTCTTTGCTCTAGAAGATTCCTTGTCTGGAATCTTGCCCTGAACCCTGCCTGCTTGACTCTGATTTGATGCTTTGGCTTTTTCCAGGCCCCTCACCTGGATCTGGCATTGGAATCCTATCCATGTGGGTCCACAGAGTCATCACCAATCTAACCTTTAGGAGTCCTGTGGGAAGAATCCCCACTGCCAATCCCTACTCACAAGATCAAACCACAAAAACAAGAATAGTGAAGTCAGCCTGATTCACAGCCCCTTTGGATACAGTACTAGACTGCTACCGGCCCTTCTCAGGAACCATTCTCACAACCTTGGGAGTCAAGTCACCCAACCTGGGTCTCATTTCTTCCCTCCCTCTCCTAAATCTGTGTCACTGAGGTTCCCAAAGGATGGGAGGCTGAGTTGACTTCTCCAGTATGCTTTGCAAGAATGATTTCTAATAGAACAATACTGAGCACTGTACTAAGGACAACATCATGCAACTTAAACACTTTAACCCAAGCTTTAGAACCATGATAATTCAGGCTAGAATACCATGCTAGAACAATAATGGCCACTTTTTAGAAGCCATCAAAAGCATTACCTCTTCAGTAATTATTTTAAGTTGTCATGTGATGAGCCATCCCCAGCCTTCCATTAGAGAACTAACCCATAACTATTTCCCTGAATGGGCAGCCACACATCCTGCCAGGTTGTCACCCTGCCCCCAGGTACAATAAATATACAAGCATAGCCATGTCTTTCTGCCATGGCAGAGAAAGTCATTTCCAGAACTTTGGCTTCTTGGCCTTGTTCCAGATTGATCCACAAGAGGAAACAAGACAGATAAAGCAGTAGATACAGAGTATCTGTCAGGGATGATTCAATCCACAAACATCTACACATCCAAGAAATGAGCGCAGGTTCTCAGTACACTAAGGTACGCCTGGATGAGATGACAGTGGTGGGTGCTTATTTGAAACAGTTGAAGATCAGGGTCCACCAAACCATGGCTGGTAGTAATACATGACTGCAACAACCAGGACCCCTTTGCTGTAAAATCAAGTTATCAGTACTAGGACTAAAGACTAAAATTCAACCTTATTGCTTTGGCTCCTGATCTTACATTTGCATTGCTGCTTGAAATGCTAGCTTCATTGGGTTCTGAAGACATCCTACAAGGAAGATTCCTAAGAAACAAAGCATCTTAGGCATAAGAAATGATCATCCAAACTCATCCTTCCTGAACAGTGAAGTCAACAATTTTCACGAAAAAATTTGCATCACCAGAAATCCTTCCTAGGGAAAAAAAAATATGGACGTTAATGAACACAGAGATAAAATGTAAAATATTGCAACCATTTTAAAGGTTCTATAGATCCAACATAGTATCTTCATATTTTTAATATAATTTTAAATAATGCAATGTCTCCATTTTAACTCACAGAGTAATAACCTCTAGCAGAACAGCAGCTGAGCACATACATGTAGCTTGTCAATAGTGGTGATGGGTTTCTCATAAACTATCCGAATCATCCCACCTCAATGTCTTTGATTTACTTCGGCAAAAAGAAGCTTCCTGGGTGCTGGTTTCTCCCGAGCTCTGTTCCACTGTGGAGCCCACGTGCACCAATAAATCACAGATGCACGACTCTGAGCAACACAAATTATTCTGAGATATTGCCACAAAATACAAATGAACTAGGGTAGTGAATCACCAAACCATGAATATACTTTCAAGCTGTAGCTGACAATGAAAATAACACGTAAAGATTTAAAATGCACACCTGATAAAGTAGAGCCCTGTGTCCTTCCTGAGGAGGCAAGATCCAGATTTAAATCAGCTGTAAGCACATTCCCTTACCAGCCCCATTTAACTCAGTTCCAGACTCTTTGGCCATTGATGAACTTCTAATGCCCATCACTGGTATCACTTGCTACAAACTTCCGAGTTCAGACAGTTCTACATCAATCGGCCTTCCTATTTCAGCTAATCTCTTCATTGCACAATTACATGAATGTAGGTTAGGAAACCAGATTCTATTTAAAAATAGCCTCCTCTCTTTCTGAATATATTCATGTGAAACACTGATAACAAAAATCAAAACCTAGTCTTATAAATAAATTTAAGAAATGGGTTTAATTCTATTTTATCTTTGTAATTCATGAGGGCGCTACAAATTTTGTGCCTAATCCAATGTCTCCTCTGAGGGGATCTTTAGCAATTCTGAGTTATGCCTTTATTAGTCATGTTAATTATATTACAATGCCTAAATTTCTGCTTTTTGCATTAATTAATCATTTATTCATACAGTAGTAAAAGACAGTCATCACATGACTGATATTGCAAAGCCTTTTTTCCCTACACTGGGAACATTTTGACTGGATCTAGCAAGTGAATTTCAGAGGGACCGGAAGTCCATGGGGTAGGCCCTTGCACAATTTGAAATGGCCTGTGTGTCATAACCATTGTACTCGATTAACCTGGCCAGCACATGGCACTTATGGCCTAAGCTGAGTCTTCTTTATCATGTTAGTCAAAGCCAGGCATTTGTCTGCATCCATGGGGAAAACTTTACCAGCTGCTGATACTTCTCTCCATGTGGAAGAACCTGCATTCTCATTGTACTTCTGAGCTCTCTCCATACCTCCATTCATTTTTCCCTTGATAACACATATAAACCACCAATGGCAGCTTTATCATCATGAAGATGATGTTTTAGTCTATGTTTCCCCTGTTCCTTTGTCATATTTCTCAATCGTGTTTGAATGTGGGCAAAAAAAGTATAGTCTCCTTAGCACCCCCTAACATTTGGTGCCTTGGTTGGGAACACTGAAAAACAAAACACTGGCTGGAATGCTAGGGAATAAAACAAATGTGTTAAAAGGTCCTGAGGGGCATTGGATTTTTATGTAAGGGAGGGATGCTTTAATCTTGGTTCATTGTGGAGGCTTCTGTTGGCTCATGAGGTTGCTTTCTGCACTTGGCTTCTTTTTAAATCCTGTGACTTGGAAAAGGGGCCTTAAACTTTAGGTCACATGATGATCTAGCTCTGATGGATGATTACAATTTATCCTGCGGCTGCTTTATAAGAACTGTTTGTTTGTTTGAAATATGCGGCTCTTTGTTTGTTTCTTTCATGGACTATGACAGACTAAAACAAAGTTGCAAGGCCCACAGCAAAGACACAAGTCTCAGGAGAAACACTGGGACAACTGGGTCTCAACGACGTGATTGATGAGGGCTTCAGAAATCCTGGGGGTGACTTCATCAGGTATCAATTGCATGGGACCTCAAAAAGCCCGGACTTCAGTGGGCACTGGCAGTCCCATGGTGAAGTCTTGGCCTGAAACAGTACAAGCACTGGGCTTATCACACTTGTGCTGGCGATTCAGGGACCTCTGTGTGTGCTGGTAGGCCTCGAGGCCACACGTGGAGTAAGTGGCAGAACTGGGATCTGAATGCACGCTGGTTTGGTGCCAGAATCCAAGTCTTTAACAACCATATTAGTTTTCTTTTGCTGCTACAATAAACTTAGAGACCAAAAACAACACAAATTTATTATGTTACAAATCTGGAGGCTAGAAGTCCAGAATGGGATCTAACAGGCTAGCATCAAGGTGTTGGCAGGGCCACATTCCTCCCGGAGGCTCTAGGGGAAAATGCACTTCCTTACTTTGTAGGTTCTAGAGGCCACCTACATTCCTTAGCTCATGCTTTCTTCCCTCCACCCTTAAATACAGTAGCGTAGTATCTTCAAATCTCTCTCTGGCTTTGACACTCTTGCCTTTCTTTTTTAAAGAGCCTTATGATTGTATCGGACCTACCTCGATAATCCAGTATGATCTCCCCATTTCAAAGTTCTTAATTATATCTTCAAAGTCCCTCTTGCCATGTAAGGCAACACCACAGGTTCCAAGGACTGTGATGAACATCTTTGGGGGACCATTTATTATTCTGTCTACCACACAGGCACACATCCAGCCTCCCCTTTACTTGGACATTGCATTTTGGATCCTGGCCTTTGATGACATATTAAGCCTCACATTCTGGAAGCGTGATTTTTTTCTGAGATGCTTTAGAGGTTGAGGTTTGGCTTCTCTTTGACATGTGATGGGTGTGGCCCAGCAACAACAATATTTTTTCAAACTTTTCACCAATTAAATCTATCAGCAACCCCGCCTTGAACACTGTATTTTTGCAGGAACTGCACCGACCCCACTGAGAGAGCACTCAGGCTGTGAGCACTGGGCAGACCCCTCCATCTGCCAAGGCTGTGGACACCCCTCAACCCAGGACTTGATGGTTACTTCGGACTTTTGATTCACAAGAGCAGTAGAATCTGATTTCAGACTGTAATTCCTTTGGACTTTAGACTTAAACTGGTAAAGAGATTAGTATTCAGATTTTAATTTTTCTGAGGGAATTACAATGAGAGGATGTATATTCAAATTTAAGGCATCTCCCCATCGTTGGCATTTTATTAATAGAGTTTCTTTCTACATTTTTATTTGATTTTATTGCAGAATCTCTGATAGGTTATATTGAACAGTTGCAGCAGGTCAGAACTTGGAAAAGTAAATAGAATACAGAGAACTTTTTTGGCCTTGGAGCGAATTTAATAAATGCATTATTCTGACCCACTTCAAGGCCTCCTGGGGCAAACTCTCCTTCCTGCAGGAGAAGGCCTGCCGAGACCAGCTGTGCTGGGCAAGTTGATGTCAGTGCAGTCAGGGTTCAGTGTCTGTGGCCATGGATGTGAAGCTGGCTACCGCCTGCCCTGCCGTCGCGGAGGCAGTGACACACTCCAGGTCTCTGGGTTCTCCCTCACCTTTTAATCCTCTCAAACGGTCCCCTACAGTTGTGGCAGCCAGGAAATAAGCTGCATTCTCTAGTATCAAGTTTGTTAGTTCAAAACGTGATACTTTGGGCTCCATCTGGCCTATTCCTTTCCCCTTTCTTCAGTTGGATCCAAATTTGGGAGGAAAAGAAGAGTGTTAGTTGGGCTCCCATGAACTTTCCAGCAATTCTTTTATTTTTTTTCCTCTAGATTGCTGAATTGGTCTTCTAATTGATCTCTCTTTCGTGTGTGTCAATCGTTGATGTTTCCCGGCCTGCCCTGAAGGCATTTGAGTTTGCATTATTCTACTTAGAGCAGAATCTTAACCCTTTTTGTAACATGAACCCCTTTGTCAGATTGGAAAATCTGTGATCCCTTCTCAGAATAGTATCTTTATGTGCATAACATAAAACAGGATTACAAAGGAAACTAATCATATTGAAACACAATTTTCCAAAGTGTCAAAAAACAAATTTAAGATACAATGAATAGGAATCTTTATCAGTGCATTAAATAACGAGATCTAGTACTGAACCAGTAAGTGCTATAATTTCAATGTACTGAGTGGTACAAACAATATTTCAAGATATCCCTAGCCACTGTAAAAGAAAATGGGAGTATCTTTGAAATCTACTGATGACCCAAGTTATAAATAATAATTGTAAATGTGATATGTTGTTCACACTCAAAAATGAAAGAAATGCCAAATTTCAGTAAAGGTTAGTGAAAATAAATATGCAATAAAAGTCCTAGAGGAACACATAGGCAGGGAAATTTCAGATACCCCATGCAGCAATATTTTCACCAATATCTCCCCTAGGGCAAGAGAAATAAAGTAAAGAATAAACAAATGGGACTATATCAAAATAAAACGTTTCTGCATGGCTAAAGAAAACATCAGCAAAATAAAAAGGGAGCCAACCTTATGGGAAAATATATTTGCAAATGATACCTTGGACAAGGGTTTGATCTCCAAAATATATAAAGAATTCACTTGATTCCACTCCAGGAAGACAACCCAATTAAAAAATGGGCAAAGGACCTGAACACACAATTCTCCAAGGAGGACATACAGAGGGCCAACAGACACATGAAAGGATGCTCAGCATCACTAGCCATCAGAGAAATGCAGATTAAAACCACAGTGAGATACCACTTCACATTGGTCAGAATAGCCATCATAACCAAATCAACAAACAACAAGTGCTGGTGAGGTTATGGAGAAAATGGAACCCTAGTGCACTGTTGGTGAGAAGGCAGACTGGTGCAGCTACTGTGGAAAACAGTATGGAATTTCCTCAAAAAACTAAAGATGGAACTGCCTTTCAATTCAGCAATTCCACTGCTGAGATTATACCCTAAGAATCCCAAATCACTGATTCAAAAGAACCTATGCACCCCAACGTTAATAGCAGCATTATTTACAATAGCCAAGTGCTGGAAATGGCCTAGTGCCAATCAGTAAACGAGTGGATCAAAAATCAGTGGTACATTTACACAATGGAATACTACACATTAGAAAGAAAAAAGGAGCCCCTACCCTTCATGACAGCATGGATGGAACTGGAGAACATTATGCGAAGAGAAATAAGACAGGCAGTGAAAGACAAACACTGTAAGATCTCACCTATAAGTGGAATCTAATCAAGAAAACAAACAAACAAAGGAACAAAATAGAACCAGAGACTTGGAAATAAAGAACAGAGACCGGGCGGGGTGGGGGGTGGAGATAACAGGGGAAAGAAGGGGAATGGGAAAGCAAAGGAACACGAATAGAGGGCTTATGGGCAAGGACAATGGGGTGAGGGGATTGACTGCAGGAGTGGGGGGTGGGGCAGGGGAGAGTAATGGGGGAAAAAGGCAGGACAACTATAACTGAACAAAAATAAATTTGTTTTAATGCACAAAAAATGGAATTTTTTTTCCCTTTTCAAGTTCACAAAGTCCTTCCATAGAAGCCCAAGTTAAAAACATCAGGCCTAAGAGTGGCTGCCTACTGCTTATCGGCCATATAAAAATCCAGTAATACCTCCTTCCTTTAAAGTCCCTCTTAATCAGTTCTCACTCTCATCCTTCACACCTTACCAGTCTCATTCTGCCACACTCCTCAGTGCTGACCTGCTTTTACCTGAAACACATCAGAGTTTTAACACTAATACACAAAATATTCACATTTGCACACATGCAATTAATTCTTTCATGTAATCACTCCAAATCCTGAGCCTTATTCACAATTCTCATCTCATTTAAAGGTGTGAAGACCCACTGAGTTTTCAGAGAAGTGTAAGCTCAGGAGAGGCAGAAATTTCATGTCATATTTATCTTTGTATTCCCAGTTTGAAGCATATAGAAGTTCACCAAACATTTGTGGAATGAATAGCTGATCCACTATTTAGTGATAAATTCAGGTTCACAGATGAAGCAAATGCACGCTACAGAGGATAGAATTTCTTTGGGAAATAAGAATGCGTGCTTGATGAAATCAGCTTTCATTCTTAGAATGTCTATTTCCTTATTAGAAAATATAAAGGTTTCCCCTTGCAAATGCTACCCAAATACACAGAAAATGAACCATTACCTTTTTTTTGCGGGGGCGGGGAGGAAAGATGTAGTGAAAGTGTGCATCAGTTCTTTGATTGCCTTTACTAAAGATAAACATAAACTCTACAGGCTGGGAACTGTCCCAGACGGGGTCTTCATAACTACCTCCCGTTACGATATTTCAGGTGCTTTACAAGCACAGTTGCTCAGTGAATCATGTTAACCTGTGCTCTTTTCATATTTTGAATAGTTCAGGACTTGGCTATTTTTTCCTGAAATATATATTTTTTCAAACATAAAAATGATCAGTTAAATTTTATCTTAAGTTTTTAAAATACATACATATAGATAGAGCAACTGTTTGTCAGCGGTGATTGTTTTGAACGGGGATTGTCACAGATGGGTTTGTGTTCGGAGCGGCAGTACATTAATATATATCATAATTTGCTTTTCAAAGCATAAAGTGTTTTTCAAATTGCAGACTGAGATCCACCAGTGGGCTGTAAAGTAATGTTAGTGGGCCACAAACATTTTTAAAAGTAAAGTAGAACAATGTAGCAAGCAATCAGAATTCACTGTAGATAGAAAGAATAGGTAGTGTTTATTGAGCTGCCATCTAAAATGTATTTCTTACTATGGGTCACAGCCAGAATATTTAAAAACCACTGACTACGATCACATTGTTGAGTTACAGATGCAGAAAGAACCGCGGCTCCAGTACAGTCCTGCCGAAGGCCACAGGACTGTGGACAGTTTAAGCCATATTGTAGCTCCTGATTCTCACACAGAAAAGGTTTCATTCCTGTTTGTTTGGGCTTTTTGTTCTGTTTTGTGCATAATAAGCTGATTATAGAGGCAGACTTGCCTGGTTAAGTCACACGCAGTTCTTCTCACCCCAAGACCTTTTGCTTTGGTGTTTGTGTTTCTTGACCTAATAATTTTTAGCTAGATGGACTTTCCTGTGGGCATTGAAGCCCTATATGGAATATATTTGCAAAGAGTTTTGGAAATTCCTGTATCACGGGGCTGTTTATAGGAATTAAATGAAATAATATATGAAAGCAACCATCACACGACTGGTCCACTGGAGATGCTCCATATTCAAAGTGAGACATATATCTTTCAGTTTGGTTTCATGGGTACTTAGCGGGGCAGACAACAGCATAAGAACATAAACTCGCTTTGAGGACTGCGGTATCTTTTACTCATAAAATGTGACCAGATGAGCAAAACTATGCTACCATGATAAATGTTCCTCTGTTAATATTGTATCTGAATACAATCAGGCCTATCTGTGTGGCAATACATACAGCTAAATTATTTATGTCATATTCAATGATGTTATTCATAAATATTGTTTCTCTACCTGATGGAGAAAAACACCTTTGAAAGACAGAATAGCAGGACTGAGTTTAAGTATAATGGTTATTAAGCAACATCCCACAGAATTCTGTGGCATCTTTTCCCTGAATTTTTTATAAGAATTACTATTTAAAGCTACCTCACTCTGTGCTAATTAGCTACCGAGGGACAAACCATATAATTGGTACATTGTTTGTCCAAGCCCATACTCTGCGATTCATTTGAAATATTTTTAAATATTTCAAAATCAAGTTCTAGGTAAATTACCCCAATGGTGTGAAGTTAGAATTCCTTCAGTGTGATGCCGTGTTCCAGTTGAAACTTTTTTATAACCTGCTTGGGGTCAGAAGTCCTGGCCTTCAGAAACTTAGGTGCAGTCGCACTGCAAGTCACTGCGTTGTGACCTCGAGCTCACTATTAACAAGGGTCACCCAGGCAGAGTCATGGAGTCTATTTGGTTACTAATGATAATTAGGATATCCTATGCAATATATCTAAGTTGAAATATGATGCCAGATAAAATTATAGATGGAAATACAGTTTGTGCATCATCCATTACCATGCATAATCAATAAATGATTTAAAATTCACTTGAAAAAATTATGCTTTAACTTTCATGCTATTTTCTCTAAGGATATATTTCTAAAGTAACTGCATCTAACTTAAAGATTAAGAACTTCTATATTAGATTCAACAGTATTCTACATCAATTGTCTTGAGGTAAGATGGCAATTAATCATCCAATAAAGTGGCTTTCTCTCTTATTTGAATTCTACATATGCCAACTTAAATTTTTATATTGTAGCCTGTTTTCAGGTTTAATAACTGTTATGGGGGAATAACATTTGAGAAGTCTAATCAAACTTTTAAAATTTCCTTTTAAAACTCTAATATAGATTCTTTCATTAATAAACATTTATATAAAACATCTATCTGATTGCTCTGAAGATAGATGAACAACAGCTTTGTAGCTTTTAACATGTTAAAATGCCACACCTGGGTATCAGGTGAACAATAGAAAAAGGGCTAGAGTCCCACAAGGTGGAGACATGGTGTGAGGACACAGTCTCGTGAGGAAATCGGAAAATCAAGATAAGAATTTGAATCTTACGTTCAGTTTTAGCTTCATGTCACCCATGAACTCCAGGGCTGGGAAACAAACAAACAAAAGGCCTCCACCCACAGAAGGTATGTGAACCTAAGGAGGACCTATGGGGCATCCAAGAAGGACCTTTCTGAATCAGTGCCCTACACTGAAATCATATTCTGCTGCATGTTGCTTGCCATCTTAGAACAAAGAAAAATCGGTATCACAAGACTATACTTTCACAATAGCTGAAAATCTCATCCTGTCCTTGAACTTGAAGATGACCTCTTGCACCATTCTTTGACAGGCAGCAGACTGTGGAAAAAGGGCAGTGTTTTTCCAGCGATAAACAAGGTTAATGGATATTCCATGATGGAAAGCTGCTGGTTCTAGATGCTGCCAGCTCCTGTTCAAAGGAACTTACAGAGAGGTTGTCTGGCTTTCACTCACTTCACCCCAAGGCATCAGATTACCCAACACAGGCAATAAACCTGCCTCCTTCCTTGTTTTCCTGACTGCCTAAATTCTTAAATGGGGAACCTTGAGCTACAGGCCAGCTCTTGCCATGGCCTAAGGTCCCACACACCAGGGCCCTATTCAGTCATGAGCACCAGGTCCCAACATACCAAACTTAAGTGAAATGACAAAAATAGGCAAGTCTCCCCTCTCCCTTTTTAGATTGTTTGAAAAATAACAATAGTTATAGCCAAGAGATCAAGAATCCACTAAAAAAACCCACTGATGATGCACGTAAGCCTGTTATTGCTAAAGAAGCACCCGACAAGTTGCAACTAATTTATTTCATCAGAAGGAATTAGGTACCCACACTAGCACACCTCATCCAGCCAGAGGGTTAATGGGAAACCCTCAGGGCGACTGCTTAGTGCCTGAAAAACAAGAAAAGCAGTTGAGCCTTTATAAAAACTCAGGTCTACCTGTCCAAATATATCAGATCTCTGATAAGGAAATTAAGATTTCAAGCCACCTTCAAACCACAGCCATGAACTTAAACAGAAGAAAGAAAAACATCATGATTATACTAAGTCTGCCATTAAAATTACCCCTTGCCTGTAAACCCCAGATTTCATAAAATGTGTTGTTTTGAATTAAAATTGGCCTGTAAGTCCAAGGAAGATCTGAGAATGAATAGTAATTCCAATCAATCTTGCTCATTGTGGCAGTTTAGTAATCCTAACTGGGTGCTCACAAAATATTTGGTAAACAAATGAGTGACTACATTAGTGGGAAATGACACAAGTCGACATGTAAGGCATAAATAACGAATATGCCAGCATTAAGGTGCAATCCACATTTAACCCCAAGGAGATTTTGTTTTGCTTTATTCTTTTTACCTTCTCATGTTTTAACTGGGCGAGTGTTAAACATGTTTTACAATTACTTAGGTCAGAGGACTAAGCTGAAGAATAAATACTAACCTTAATGTGCTAGGGCTTGACCATCCTTGTTTTTACAAGACCACACACCTTTAACCAATTGGACGTGAAACAGAAAGTGATAGTGAAATCAGTAGGGCAGTGAGGGTCAGTCTTAATAACATAAGCTGTTACCTATTCTTTCCTCCAACACCTACTGAAAATTTACTTTATTAGTCCTAATAGGCTAGGCTAGGCTGCAGTAACAAATAAGTTACCAATTCTCAATGCCTCATACCAACAAAGGTATGTATCTCAATCACACAAAGTAACTGCTGTTGCAATAATTCACCAGGAGATTTTTTTCCATCAAATAATATAGACACCTAGGCTCCTTCCATAATGTCATGCCTTCATCTCAATGCATCATCTCTTTGGTTTTTATAGGAGGAGAGAGAGGGTGGGGAACTCATATCTACCCTTAAATACCTAAGCCCAAAGTGGCGCACATTATTTTGGCTCACAGCAAGAACTAGTCATATCACCCTATGTAAATAAAAGCACACACGTCCTTGGAAAGTTCTACGTGTTTCTTCCATAGTTAGAAAGTTAGATAACTGATGAGGGATGTGTAGGCATTCAAAAAAAGGATACAGTCACACTGTTGGGTGTATACTCAACTCTAGCACTCACCTCTATCATCCTTTCATTCATTCATTTCCTCTCCAAATCACTCACTCGTTTAGTACACATTTATTGAGCACCTATCTTCCAGGATTTGTGCTAAGTGATGGCATAAAAAAGATGATTAAAACTGAGCTCTTTTATCAAGAAGTGTAAAGTCTAACATGTAAGTAAATGTATAAACAATACTATACCCATAATTCAGTATAAGACCAGCTATGATATAAATTTGTATTAGGTGTAACATAAATACTTTCATTCACTTATCCATTCAGTCAGTACTGTACCTTGGTAGATGCCATGAACCGTGCTTAGCAGAGATACTAAATAATTTTCACTGGCTATAATGGGGAAGGAATTAAAAGAAATGATATTTGAGTTAGTCACTAAAGGGTGAGTATGAGTTTTCCCTAACCATGAAAAATATTTAGGTCTTCATATGATAAAATGTACTCAAACATTTCTTGCTGCAAAATCTAGTCATTAAAAGGGCAGGCTAAAGCCAGATGCCTGGTTGTGAATGCTAATTGCTCTATTAGCCATTTATTAGCTATTGACTTAATTTCTCTGGTTTTCAGTTTCCTCATTTGTAAAATAACAACAACAATAATATCTACTGCATAGATTATTTTGAAGCTAAAATAAGAAAACACATTTAATTATTAACAACAAGTGTAGGTTATTATAATTATTATTATTATTATCCCAGAAGAGGAAAGGGTATGCAGCTTTTGTTTAAGCTATGAAATGGAAATGAAGTTAGCTAGGGTTTGTCATAAAGAACAAAGACCAGTCTCTTCTGGAATTCCTATGTTAAATACAACAATGATTATAACTTTGTTCCTCATATGAGGTAATGTTTTCCTAGGGATATTTAACAATCTTTAGCCATCAATTAATTGGCATTGCATCAAAAGAAACACCTGCGTTCCTGCTACTCTTGTGCGGTTTCTTAATCACACCGATAGGAAGTTAGCAAAGCATGTGACGTGGTAGAAGAGAAAAACTGGAACAGCTCTGCTTTATACCACACCATTTGGTGCTACCTACAATGAATCCTAACTTGCCTGCATTTGAGTTGAAACGAAAAATGCAAAATCAATTCATCATCCCAGATTAGGAGCCTAAGGAGGTTGAAATATATCACTGGAAGGGGAAAAGAGCTTCACTCAGAAAAAGGAAAATGATTTCATGAGATGGTAATAACTTCAGGAAGCTGGTAAGGCTGTATCCGAGAACCAGAGTTCTCTCAAATACGACAGGAGCAGTTTCGAGGAGGGTAATAGCCCACGTGACCATGGAGGTTTCTGTGACCAAAGGCAAAAGGAACAATAAAACATCCAGAAGCTGTTTCCTGTGGTGGGTACAGGAATCTTAAAGCTGTGGAAGATCAGAAGAGATGCCTGATTTCAGCAAGAGATTCTTTGCAGATTCTTTAAATCATTTATTATCTTCCATTTTTAATCTGTTATTTGTATCTAAGTCTCTTTATAGTAAATTCAGTGCCTGATTCATCTTTGATGTCCCACAACACCTATTATAATGTCAGATATTGTATGACACATAATTAGCCTTTCTATATTATAAGAATTGATCTAATATATCTATATTTCTAATGCACTCCACTATCAAGGTACTTCTTTATCTCATATCTATAAATTTATTTAAATCTAAGTGTAGAAATTTACATTTCACTTGTTCATTCATTCATTTATAATGAGTACTAAACACTATATGCAAGAATCTCAAAGCCCTACGATGCACTAAACAGAGGCTAAAGTCAAGAATAACTTATAAATGAATATATTTTCCATATTAGTAGAAAAACTTTGTCAAAATGGACAATTTAATTAAATCTCAATCCAATTTAATCAGTGCTTATTTGGCACCCATGATATTAGACTGTTGTATGTATTAACGATTGCTTTCCAAACCAGCATATTCACTAATGGGGTATGAAGGAATGACTTCTGGGGATGGATGAAATGAGTCCTACCCACACAGGTTTGCAATAAATCAAAGGCTAGTATCAGTTACTCTAGAGCTGTCCTTAGCCAACTCGTACCTAGCTGGAAGGTCCCATTCCATGGTCATATTTTGATCCAAAGGACAACGGACTTGTGAAATACAATGAGGGAAAGAGAGAGGAGCAAAAGGAGACACAATGACCACTTGTGGACTTCCTGAGTCCTTCTGCCAGGGGCCTAGTCTGCCTTTGGTCTGGGAAGAGCCACCACAGACAGAAAAGGCCAGGTGTTCAAGGTGAAATAACACTACTTCTCAAAAAAAGAACAGACTTGTGTTGCATACAGGTAACGCTATTAACAAGATAAAAATAAGCTTAAAATCCCCAGAGTAAAAGCATCTATTCAAGGGGAAAGAATGCAGGAAGTAGTGTATGCCATGGCCAGAGTACGTGGACCCACACACATCGACATTATGAACTGAATGCAAAGAATGCAACTGATGAATATCTAAAAATTCTTGAGACACTAGGTTGGCTTTATTCTGAACAGCCACATCAATAGGGGCCTGTCTTCAAGCTGGTCTCTCAGCAAGTGACTCAGCAGTCCTGACACTCCCTGTAAAGCAGGCCATCTGCTGAAGCAGAGATCTTTCAGGTACAAAGGAATGGGCCTGTCTCAAATAACCTTCCCCTGCCTTTGTGGCTGAGCTTCCAGAAACTTGACAGAGTCTCTGGGAAAGAGGCCAGAAATCATGCAGTTAGCAAGGGAGTTTGATTCTGTATTACCTGAGTCTCACGTCTTATCCAGAGATCATTCATTGTTTGCTGTTTCTCCTAGATGGGGATTTCGTGTACTTTTCTGTGAAGGTTCCCCATTAGTTGCCCAGTTCCTTAAACCCATTTAACTTTTGCAGTTTGGGGCTTCAGGAATGAGAAACCAGATTGTGTCCACATGAAAATGAAGACTCACTTAAAATGAGCAGCTGAACACACCTTAGAGAGTGTTGAGTTGCTTTGGAAAGATCAAGAGATTGCCTTCTGAGAGGTCTGGGTTTAAACTCTCATTCTGCCACTTGAGAGATTTGGGGGAAATCACTTAAACCTCATGTTGCTCATCTTTAAAATAAGGAAAACAATATCCAGCCTATTTACACGGTTATTTAAAAAATTCACTAACATGAACTATATGAAAAGTGCTACGAAACCTGTAATGTCCTGGGCAAATACAAATTCTCACCATTGTATTTTTTCTTCTGCATGTACCCACTATTTTGTTTAACTCTACCACATTCTACTTTGTAATACAACAACTTTTAAATATTTTTCTTTCCCATTGGATTCAGCATTCAGCAAGTCATTTAAAGGAACTTACGTCATTATGACTCCCAGAAAAAGAAGCCTAGAACTTTCCACATGCAGTCGGTAAATATTGGGAGAAGATCCGTTTTGTGGTTAGTGGACCCTAGTGACAGAGAGCTTGTAGCTCTCGTGGTTGTTTTCCTCCCTTGGAGTTTTTTGAAAAATAAAATTCAAGGGAAAATAACTTACTTATTTCCTCCTAAAATAGTAATTTCAGGCCGAAGTCAGGAAACTCCCAGATATAAAATTGCTCCTAGAATGTCATGTTCCATAGCAATCACCGTATGGAACAGTGCCTATGCCAAAAACAGCAGTGTTTACCCTTTAAAAATGTGCTTCCTGCCCCACCCCCACATATCTGAGTTTCTTCCTTGTTCACCTCTCTAAGGCCTAGGGCTCGTAGTTGCTTTCCATAGTTGCTACCCCAGTTAAACCATAGATATTTCTGTTATATCCCTTTGAGAACTAAACCCTTTACCCAGTTGACAATTCTTAAATTTACTTATTCAAACTACTAGTGTGGATTCTGTCTCTTGATGGGATCCAGCTCAGCAGAATTGGTACTGAGTAGTGCTCCGGCTCCTTTTCTGGAGCTGCAGCCCCAAGACAAGGGGCTTCCAGACAAGGGATGAAATGTCAGCATCATAGTCACACATATGGAGAGTCAAGGCCCTTTCAGCAATAGGTCGCAGCATCTCGCAATAACCAAACATGTTTTTGGCAATTGAGAGTGTCATTGTCATGGGAGGCAAGGCTTTGCTTTGACTTTGTACAGTTTGGGCTTTATAATTATATTTTACTTTCTTGAATATATTGTTCATTAAATATAAACACATTTATGCACATATTTCATACACAATAACATGTGTGTGAAATACATATTATGGTATCCATATGTTAAATGTGCAGCATATATTCTCTTTTGTAATAAATTTTCTAATGAGACATGTAATTCCTCATTGAATTGTAGGCAAGAATGTGCAGCTCTCCCCTCTCCAAGAATGGTTTGCCTGGCAGAACCTGTGGAAGTTCAGAAGGGGACTGACTACCCATCAGTTTTTTCATGTTGAAAAACCAAAGTTGCATTTTCTTTATTGCAGGGTAATTCTATCTAGTGGAGAATATTAGGATTTAACATGTACCTTGAATAATTTATTAAAATTGTTGTCTTATTGAATGGTTTGTATTTTACTTATTGTGTGAAGGTTTTGTCTGATTTTTTTTCCAAGTCTAGAACATTACCCAATTGATTCTTGCACCAAACTGAGGTAGGCCAAGCTGACCTTCTTTGCTTTTTATAGGATAATGTAGACTGGAGAGTTTAAAGGGATTAACTGAGTTCACACTGATAAAAAGAGGTAGAAGTAGAACAGATACTTTCTTACTTTTTTCCCCACTTTACTATGCTGCCTCTTTTGTTTCCTTTGTTAAATAAATACAGTATTTTAAGCACTAGATATTATTAATGCATTATATTCAACACATACTCTATATCAGACACTATGCCAAGTGCTTTTGCATGGACTGAAATATTTTTAAAAATTCTTCCTAAGAGATGGTATAATTATTATCCCTATTTTACTGATAAAGGTCAGAGAGAATAGGAGAGTTTCTCAAGATTGTACAGCTGTTAATTGCCAGAAGTGAGATTCACATCTAAGCGACCTTGACCCTAAGATGCACATTTATGTCATACACTATCACGCTTCCCTTACTAGACAGATAGTCACTGATAAAAATGGGATCAGCTATTCCTCTTTAAGGAAAAAAAAAAGAGGAGGTCATATGAGTAGAAACTAATAATTGAAACCTTCAAAAAATTTGTTATTTCTTAAGATACAACACACAGTGAATGAAGTGAATATATGACTTAAAAAATCAGCCTAAATGAAAATGTATTTTTTAAAAAGCATACAATTCTGTTATTAAGAAGTGAAACTAAATGTAAGAAAAAATATTAAGTGAACACATAAAACTATTAACCATATAGGTTATAGTTTTGTCCTAAAACACTATTATTAATCAGCCTGCTTTAAAGACTGTATTTGGAATGGTTATAAGTTTACAACAAAATTGAGAGGAAGGTGCAGAGATGTCCCATACACTCCCTGCCCCCACACATGCACAGACTCCTTCCTCACTCATCAACATCCCTCACTCACCAGAATGTTACATTTTTTTTTTCACCAAGGATAAACCTATATTGACACATTATCGTGACCCAAAGTTCACAGTTTACCTTAGGACTTATTCTTGGTGTTGAACATTCTATGGATTTGGAAAAAATGTGTAACGACATAGAGCCATTGTTATACTGTCATACAGAGTATTATCACTGCCCTAAAAATCCTCTGTGCTCTGCCTGTCCATCTCCCCACCACTACCCCTGGTAACCATTCATCTTCATATTATTTCCATAGTTGTGCCTTTTCCAGAAGGTCATATAGTTGGAATCAAACAGTATACAGCTTATCAGTTCATTTTTAATTCATCATTTCCTCTGGTCTTAGAAAGGAATATGAGCAGACAGGAGGTAGAATTAGAAAGATGCATTATATTACAGAGTTGATCATGAAGTACAAACTGCAGGGACACAAACTGTGCTGGGTTAGGAAGGAAAAGTACCTCCGTAAGCAAATTATAAATAGGCTGGAAAAATCATTCTATCAACAACAACCGGCAGGAAGACTTCAACATTTGGCCATGGAGCCCACTCTCCATAAATAATTATTAAAATGGAAAAAAATCTGAAGAAACAGTCTTCAGGCATTGGACCAAGTGGTATGAGGAGACAGTGATTCTTAAGAGAAGAAAAACATATGTGAGTCACATGTCCTTCCTGGCTTTCTGACTTGAGCACACTGAACCACACTTCAGGGGAGTATCACTCAAGAGAAGATGGCACTCTCACTGAGCTAAAGAGGCAGAGACAGAATTTTGAGACTGTCGACGCAGTTGGAGTTTATAAAGCAGAGTGCCAAAGAGAATGGAGCTACACCAATGAATGGGTTGCTAGAGGCCTTCCGTGAGGGCTAACCATGGCTCTTTCAATGAGGGTTATGATGCGTTATTTATAGGGCTAGACTCTGCAAGGCCTTCTAGGCCTGGCATGACACGTAGCTGAGAGTCACAGTGCTGAAAGATGTCTGTGTTTAGGCACAGATAGAGTGGGGAGGCCTCACTGAGCACATCAAGCATTCACTTGAGCCCCAGCTAGGCCACGCCTTAGGAGTAAGAAATTTTGCCCTAGATTGTGGCCATACTCAAGGCAAAAGGTAAAACACAAAATAGATTCTTCTTGGCTGAGAATAAAAGTCAGCCAGAGAGAAACAATTGGAACCAGCAGAAATTTAACTGCCCACCAGAACAAAATATAAAAAGGTTAGTATAATTAAGGATAGATCAATAGACATGATCCATTCTTAATACAAAGAAAAAACACTTGAAAAAGTGAACAGAGACTCATCAACCTATAGAAAAACATTAAATAATCTAACATAGCTGTAATTAGAATCCTAAACAGAGATGAAAGAGATAACATAGGGAGATAAGAATTTCCCAAATTTGACAAAAAAGCAATTTACACAACCAAAAAGATCAGTTCACTAACTCAAAGAAATAAAAAGTAAAAGAAAATCACACAGCATATTATGACCAAACAGGTTAAACTTTAAAATGAAGACAATTTTTTAAATCAGAGAACAATGACACATTTTAACACAATCATTTAGAGTACATCTAAATTATCATCACGAACAATGGAGGCCAGCAATCAGTGATATAACATCTTTAAAGTTCCAAAAGAGGAAAGCTCTTAGCCCCAAATTTTACATACTGCAAAAATATCCTCATAAACAAAGGTGAAATAAAGAGATTTTTAGGTAATTAAAAACAACTAAAATTCTCCACCAGCAGACCAGCACTGCCAGAAAAAAGGGAAGGAAGGAGGAAGGGAGGGAGGGAGGGAGGAAGGGAGGAAGGGAGGAAGGAAGGAAGGAAATTATTTTGGATGAAAAGAAATGATTCCATATGGAGACTCAAATAGGAAGGTAAAAACACCAGAAATTATAAATATAAAAAAATTTTCTTTCAAAGTAAACTGATTCATTAAAGCAAAAATAATGACATTCTACTTGGAGTTTATATTGTATTTACAAGCAAAATACATGACAACAGTAACCGAAAGGATGGGGGATGGAATTAAACTGTTGTAAGTTTCTTGCATTTATTTGAAATATTACACCATGATCTCTTAAGTAGAAAGTAATATGTTAAGGATAGGTAGTTTAAATCCTAGAGTAACCACTGAAAACATAAATACAAGGAGTTATAACTAAAAAGTCAACAGAGGAGGTAGAATGGAATAGTAAATTATTTATCTGATTAAACTAAAGGAGGCGGGAAAGGAAGAACAGAAGAACACAAATATATGGGACAAATAAAAAATAAATAGCAAGATAACAGACTTAAATCATATCTATAATTACATGTAATAAAAATAAACCAAACGCTTCAATTAAAAGGCGGGGGTTGTTAGACTGAATTTTAAAAGAATCAAGCCTCAAGGGTTTACAAGAGCTGAATTTTACCTATAAAGATAAAAATAGATTGAGAACAGCAGGATGGAAAAGGTTATACCATACAAACAAGCACAAGCATGATGATGCAGCTTTAATAATATCCACATAAGCCATACTGTATGAACAAAGTAGAGAACTTCCAGATGAACAGTATTGCTGTGGATGAAGAAGAGAGAACTTAACGATGGTAATGGAGTCGTTAATCAGGAAAACACAACAATCTCAAATGTTCATACATCCAATAATAGAGCTTCAGAATAAATGAAGTGTAAATAAACAAACAACTAAAGGGATAAATTAGAAATCCACAATTTTCCATTTTGTCGATTGATAAAATGAGTTGACACAATATTTGTAAGGATGTAGTTACTAACAGTATTATCAGTCCCCTTGGTCTCACTGCTATTTATAATATACTGCTCCCAACAGGGCAGAATACTATTGTTTTCAAGAGCATATGTAACATTAACCAAGATAAAGAAATATGCTGCTTCATAAAAGTATTATGTTACATAAATTTGAAATAATTGAAATCCTGTTGCATATGTTCACTAATCACAATCAAATCAAATTAGAAAGTGGTATCAACAAAATTCCTATTGAGTCCCCAAATATGTGGAAGTTAAATAACACCTTTCCACATAACTCATAGGCCAAAGAAGAAATCACAAGACAAATTAGAAAATATTTCAAACTGAATAATTGTGAAAATGCAACATATAAAAATGTGAGTGATGCAGCCAAAGCTCAGAGAGGGAAGTTTATGGCTTATTACATGGAAAAAGGAAATAGTAAAGATAGAAAAGATATTAATAAAATAGAAATTACTAATAGAAAAATTAACAAAAACAAAAGTTGATACTTCAAAGATAATAATATTTATAAACACCTTGCATGTCTGGTCAAAGAAAAGAAAATAACACATACCTTAACAACATCAGAAATGAAGGAGAATATACCACTACGAGTCTGCATATATAAAATGAAAATAAAGGAATATTATCAACAACTTTATGGAAATTAGTTGTATGGCTTAGATGAATAAACTCTTTGAAGATTACAATTTACCCTAGCATACAAAAGATATAGAAGATCTAAACAGTTCCATACCTATTAAAGAATTTGAATTTGTTACTAAAAACCCATCCGCAAAGACAGCAAGAGGTGAGTTCTGCAAAGTTATTCGAACAAGTTGGTATATGGATTTCCCAGACTCTCTGAGGAGGATTAGAATGAGTAGTACCTGGGAGGGCGGGTGTACTGGGTATCTTCTCTTTTCCCTTTGATATCCATTCTTCATCCTTCTCCACCTTGCTCTCAGCCCCACAATATTTTACTGATAGATCACATCAACAGGTACTAGTACCCTCGGGCTTTTCTTGGGTCTCAAACCACGGGAAGTGCTGGTAGAAGTCGGAAAGGGGGTGAGTGAAGTCAGGGCATCCATTCCACAGGCTCTCTCCCTGTGGGGCCAAGGCAGACTGGCCACTTCCTTTAATCAGAAAGCACCATTCCTCTCAGCTGGCACTCCCCACACAGCTCTCTCTACCTCGAGGCTCCAGAAACCTCTGCTGCCCTCACCCCTCCGGCTTGGAGCTAGTAGCAGTACCATCTACTGTTAATAGCTCCAAGCCTCTAAACGACTCCTCCTCGTTTTGTGACCTACTACCCAAATCTTTGTCAATAGTCCCTTTATTAAATTCTGTGCCGTACCTACTTTCAGCACATTGTATGTTTCTTGACAGAATCCTAATGAATACAGCTGAAACCCAAAGCTATGAGTAATTTTTAATATTATATTTTGGGGTTTCCTTCCTAAAGAAGTATTCAATAATAAACAATTTCAATAAACCTTTTTCAAACCAGAGGCAACAGATCAGAGAGGGGTGAGAGCAGGAGAATGGCAAGAGTTGGCTTAGAAGGCAACGCACGTGAGCAGAGAGGGTTTCTAAGGTGGCCTTGCGTTTTCAACACCCCTGGTTTCCAAGAAAAAGGTGTTTGGGGTGAAAACAGGCCTTGTGTCTCTAACCACTGGAATCCATTGTGCCTGTAAATTATCAATAACCTTACTGTGGAGAAGTAACCTTCCAAAAATAACTCTTTATCATGTCACACAGGATCATACGGATAATTATTTTTCCTAGGTCTGTTGACCAATCCAGGATATTAGTTGTAAGTATAGAAAAGTTCCTATTAACTCAAAAAGTTAGAAAAACAAGAGTAAAATCCCAAGAAAAATAGAAGAGATAATAAAGACAAAAGCAGAAGTCAATGAGTGGAATAGTAAAAGAGGAACAAATATAAATGAAAAATAAATCCAAGACAGTTCATTGATACACACATGAATAATAAACATTAGCTTGCTTAATCAAGAATATAAAAGAGAGAAAATAAATACATAAAAGTAAAAATGTGAAGAAGAGCATAATCGAAGGTATAGACATATAAATGATTACCTTGTTCAACTCTATTCACATAAATAACACAGTAAAATAAATATTTTTAAATGTAATTTACGAAACCAATGGACCCCACTGGATGTGAAATACCTGAATATTGTAGTCCCCCTCCATCCAAGGGGATACAGTGGAAGACCCCCCCAGTGGATGCCTGAAACCACAGAGCACCCGACTCCATGCACACTATATTTTTTCTACATGCACACACCCTCACTGAAGCCTTTGCATGGGCTCAGTGCTTTCCGGAGCATCACATTGCCTTCAGTCAGAGCACATTGTCTGTTCATGCTTTCCACCCACAAATGTAATGCCTTTTCATCTTAACTATGCACTTACCACTCAGTGTGGCAGTAGCTTTTGTTGTTTGAGGTACATCAGCAAAATTAGCACAAATTTCTTTTTCCTTCTTCACAATTTCACAAGTAGATTTGTTCTTACCATAGAGCTTAGCAACCTCAACATGATTTTTTTTTCTTTGCATTAAGTCAAGAATTTTCACCTTTTTACTTAAAGGAAGCACTTTAAGGCTCCTCTTTGGCATATCCAAATTGCCAGTATCACTACTCCCAGACTTTGGGGCCATTACTAGGTGAAATAAGAATTACTTGAACACAAGTCCTGCCAAACGACAGTGACCTAGTAACCGAGATGGCTGCTAACCCGCGAATGAACAGAGGGCATCTTCCCGGGGGAGACGCTTGACAAAGGGGTGATTCACATCCTGGGCAGGATGGCACAGGGCATTGCGAGAATTCATCAGTCATTCAAAAAGATGAGCGATTTAGAACTTGAGAATTGTTTATTTCTGAAAATTTCCATTGAATATTTTAGAACCAGACTTGACCACAAGTAACTAAAATTGCGGAAAGTGAAACTGCAGATAAGGGGGACTACTGCTTACCAATAAATACGTCACAGATCAGTTTCAGGAGAAACAGTGGAGTCATGTTTACAAAATGAAAAAGAAAAAATGGCAGAGAGAATCAGTTTGGTGCTGAAACTTGCAACATTCTCCTTTGTGTGGTATAGGTTTAAAGTATACAGTATTACCTTCCCGAATCTATAGGTTTTACTGGTTCAGCTTTAAATAATACTTTTATAATTAAAATATTATAAACTACACGTATTGGCTTTCAATTTTTTAGGACCAACCTAAGAGAAAGCACAGAACTCTGAGGAGCAAAATAGGACTTACAGGGAATAAAAGTATCATTGGATTGATGAAAGTATATGAATGCTAATTTCTTCTACCTACATACTGGAGTTTAAAAGATCGTTATTTAATAGAAATGATTTGAGAAGTAAAAGTTGACTAAAGCCTAATAAAATGTTACTTGATAAAATGAGGTAATAGAATAAAAGTATTTTTTTCTTTTTTTTATTTTAATTGTTGTTCTTGTACAGTTTTCTGTGATAAAAGTATTTTTAAATTAAAAAATACTTTCTTTATTGAGAAGAGGTGTGGGGGATAAGGGCAGGTAAATTAGCTAAATTCTTAGTCTTTCACAGCTAAAGCTGATGGTATTATTAAAAGTGGACAAATCATGAAATGGAAGTTAATACATATTTTTTAGAATTATGTTTAAATGTGGTAACCTTCGGAGAAAGGGAGTGAGTATAGAAGTACAGAGTGGTACAAATTACATGTATTTTAATGATATGTTCTATACATTTTTACTTTGCTTTCTTATGAATATATTAATCTTACAGTATATTAAAATATTTTGAAAAGGACTATTACTAAAACTAAAATGAAACTTTAAAACCAATAAGAAGAAATATCAATTATTCAATAGAAAGGTAGGTTAAAGATATGATAAGTAAATCTCACTGCAGACCACGAATGGCTCGTTGTCCATGAAAATGTGCTTAACCCCATGCATAATTAAAGAAATGCAAATATGACCATGTTTACCTAGGGCAGTGATTTTCAACCTTTTTCATCTCATGGCATATATAAATGAATTACTAAAATTCTGCAGCACACCAAAAAATGTTATTTTTTTACTAATCTGCCAAGAAAAATCTGTGTAATTTTGAATCATTCACTCCAGGAGGCTATTGTTGTGTTGGCTGTTGTCCTTTTTTATTTGACAATCTAAGTAAAAAGAGTACAAAATCACTGGTCCCATATAGGGACCAGGGAATACTTTTCATATTATCAATAAGGCTATCTCTAAGGGAAAGGAGAAAAGGCACTCTTACTTTCTACTGCATATAATGCATATAATTGTCTATTTTTACTTTTTTCAATGGCCCATTTATTACAGGATTTTATTAAAAGCTTTTTAAAAATCCCAGTGAAGAGCTGTGGAATACAAGTTCAGTTACATTTGACAGATACTGCCTGGCAGGCCTGGTCTTCTCCAACAGAGTGTGCTGACTGAGAGCGGATGCCCGAGCAATATTCTCTGATCAGATGAAAACTAAGTTAATGGGGGAGGGTAAAACCTAAAGTATTGAACCATATAGTTATTATTTCTGTCATATCAAAGTCATTTTACTGTTAATAAACTTAAGAAAAGACAATTCTCCTATAAAATAACATAGAACACATCTTGTTTGTCCATAGTATAAATTATATTTTGAAGTATGGCTCTTGAATCCAAGATTATATGTGTTCATTTTTTAAAAAATAGCTTTACCCTCTCTGGGCTCTCCTGCCCACAAACCCCTGGGAAAGAGGCCTCTGATTAAATGAAAGCCCCTAGGAAATATTTAGGAAGATGTAGTTCTGGAGACACAACAGCATTCGAGATAAATTACTCACTTCCATTTTAGAAGTATGCAGAGAGAGAGCATGTAGCCAGGAACACATTCTAACTCTTAAGTAGTCATTGTGTTTTGCAGGAGGCCATTGTAATCAGTAGATGGAAATAAACATAATATAGAGTTGTCCTGGCTTCAGGTTCTGACAAAATCAGGAAACAACAAGTCTGATTGTGACACCAAACTCCAGAGGAAGCCAACTAGTCTCTTGTTTGCTTTGGTCTCAAACATGTCTATGGTGATTAACTCCATGCCCCACATTCTCTCCAGAGCACTAGACTTTGTTCCTTCCTCACCTGTAAACAGAATCAGGATGTGTCCTAAAGTTCAGCCAAGAACCTCTGGCATTGAGTAAGATACCCCACAAAACATACCTATTGCACATGGGTGAGACACTGTGAGGGAAGGGGAAAGGAGAGAAGTCAGCGTGGGACTCTGACATCCACTTCCTTATAATAAATTCCATCAGATGCCAATATTTGTATGTAACGCAGGGAGAGAAAGTAGGAACACACCTGTGAAAGACAGGAACCATCTACACTATCAACAGCTTTGGGAAAGCAGTACCTCTACCAAGCGCCAAGTGAGACGAAGGGAAAAAAACAAAAGAAATGAAATCTTTTAGTGCAATAGAAGGCCTCTGAGACTGTTCATGTGAGAACACAGGAAGAGAGATGTGACTGTGGTAAACAAACGGTTTGAAGAGGGCTAACGACAGGTGCACAGACACGTATTCTAATGCATGTTTCAAAGCACTTTTGCTGCCTGTCATTTCACCTACAAATAAGCATCAATACATTTGCATTTAAAATGGAAATCTTATTATTTTTTTCTCAGCCACTCACCAGTCTACTTGGTAAAAAGGTGCCAGTGGCGGGGGGGATAGGATAACTATATTGCCAAACATTATGGCTCTATCTCCCTCTTTCTGAAAAAAAAATTGCATTTCTAAAAGAAGAAAAATTACTGTTCTCCTGGAAAGTGGTTCCAGGAGAAAAAGGAACGAAACTCTCAGGGCACATGCCCATTACTTTTTCCAGAGGCAAGGTGATGTCCCATTTATGCCAGAGGTTAGAGTATCTGTATAATATAGTGAATGCCAAAAACTCAATCAGAAAAGGGTGATCTTTGACACTAGTAACTGATCTGATGGACTTTTTTGGACTTGACTGAAATGGCCATATGGTATGGAAGTGGGCAGCAAGTAAACTAAATAGATGCAGACCAGCCAGCAGCATCGTTTAGGTGCTAAATGATCCGGTCATTTATGTGCCAGCCAGATATGTTGAAACTAAGACTGCTGGAAGAGCTAACCATCCACCATACTCATTTCACAGACAAGGAATTTGCAGCGAGGCGACAATGGATAAGAAAGAAACCAGAATGATGATCTTCCAACTCACCTAAGTGAATTGTCAATGGCACGAAACTAAGCCTTCTTATACTCTATCACGTCTACGAGTGAACTTTTAGACCTGGGTTCCTTTCTATGACAGCTGGTATGTGTGGCTGGAAAATATTCTAAGACATTCATTCCTGTTTTTTTCTCTGTGAATTTTTCCCTCCCCCCTGGTCAATTCAAGAATAGGCTCTGCATTTCAATGCCTCAGGGAGACGTACGACTGAGCACTAAAAACTTCCTGAATTGTATCTTCCAAAGCTTAAACTCATTGAGGAGGCTAGAGCTTAATGAAAAAAAGAAAGCACGGAGGCTTGAAAAAAAACAGTTGGACAAAAAAGTTGTGTCACTAAACTAAAAGAGAAAACCCCCCACTCAGGGCAGGTTTGCAGGAGTCAAGCCTGCTTCCTAGCAATATTCTAGAATTGACTGCCAATTGTCTCGGGGGATGACTCAATAGCCACGGGGGTTTCCTGCTCTGAGGAACATTCCTGTGTGTTGACTGTGGCAAGGAGCAGCAGAGAGCCATTGCGGCAGAAGGGTCGGGTTGGCAGAGAAAAGTCAAAGTGGCAGAAAGATGAGTACAGTTCTTCTCCTTGACTCTGTTGATAGCTTGATGCCTGACACTTTGTGTTGATGATTCAGGAACATCACAGGGGACAGGCAGCAAAGGCTCTCTCCTGGACCAAATTCCAGTCAAGCCCCTCAAAGCTCCGTTTTCAACTAGGCCTCTACAGGCGAGCTTGGCCTGTAGAAACGACAGACTCTCAGCACAAATAATTTTGTCTGTTCTCCACTGCCCCTCCCCATAGACGCATGAAACAACTTGAACAAACATAGACGTTGTTTCTGAAAAGATCTGGGGATTGGTAAAAAAGGTAGGTAGGTTTTGAACTGTTTTTAGAGCCGCATTTCTATTCTAGTAAAGACTCAATTTGTAAGACAAGTACAGTTTTTAATTCCTCAGAAAAATGGGTGGCAACCAGAATGCTATCAAGCCATCCAACTACATTATCTTCATTATATAAGGGAGAAAATATTTAATTAATATGGAAATCAAAGGCTTGGAAACCAAAAGATTTCTATGTTCTAGATATTGAGATATATTTCTTTGCTGTGTTTTAGTAAATCCGTCTACAATCGCTTCAGAATGTTTTTCTTTCCCTCTGAGGACACAGTTTCATTTTAGCTGAGGCGAGAAGGCCTTAAAAGAAATTTCCTATTGTGCTCTGAGTGTCAGCTTCCAACTTGGCCAAACGCTGACCGCAGAGCTACTTTACAAAAGTGCTTTTGAATATTTTGTTAGGTTTGAGCTGGGACAAACAGTAAATATTCCTGGCAGTGTTGAATAACACAAAAGAAGTCCCCCAAAAAGGGTTCAAAAAATACTACCCTCCCAAGATTCAGGGCCACTCCCAAAGACAGCCAAAAGAGAGAAAGACTCAGACAATCCCCTGAAAGCTGGCGACAGTCACTAGGACCCTACTGCCGTGGAGCACAACCCACATTTCTGTCCAGCCACGTTTTTGGAGTGCCCAACCTAGTGGTTGGAAGCCAAGATCTCAGGACTGGTTAAAAGTTCTCCGCTGTGGCCACTGCAGTTCAAGATTGTCTTTGGTAAAGTTAAACAACTTGTTCTGCCTTAAAATGTTATCACCTGAGGTCTCACCCGGACTCAGTCCAGATGAAGTAGGACCCAGGCAGATCCTCGACCCACTCCAGTTTTAAAGCCAGAACCAATCTGGCTCTGGCTGGTTTCTGGACCCAGTCTGGAAAAGATACGCTCAAAGCCAAGTCTGGAAGCTTATCACACAAAAGCTGCAAAGCTGGGATTCAGGATTCAGAAGGGACTTCCCCGTGACCTCCAGAGGCAGCGGCAAGGCAGGGAGCACACAGGGCTCAACAGGCCCCTACGCCCGGAGGCTCACTGCGCCTGGGGAGCCATCAGGTGCAGATAAACTGAGGTATATTAAAAATTTCTGACTTTTTTTCTGACTCCCAAACTGTTAGCAGATAAACTGAGGTATATTAAAAATTTCAAGAGTTTATTTGAGCAAAAATCAACATGAACCATGCAGTGTCAAATCAGAGGTGTTTCAGAGTGCTCCTAGTATTGTGTTATCTTTAAATCTGTAATCCATTTGAAGTTAATTTTTGTGAGTGGTTAAAGATAGAGGTCCAATTTCATTTGTCTGCATGTAGCTATCCAGCTTTCATAGCACTCTGTGTTAAAGAGATGTATGTGTAGATTAAAAACAGAAGTCCTAGAGAAAATAAGTTACTTACCTAAAGTGATAAAGCCTGGGAGGGAAAAAGAATTACCTAAAGTGATAAAGCCTGGAAGGGAAAAAGAAAATATATATATATATGCACTAAACCACACAGACCTAGGCTCTGTACAAATGTGTGTCTTCCATTCCCAACATCTCTAGAAGGGATTTTAAGAGTCTCCTGGGAATGTACCTAAAAACTGGTTCTTCCATTAATCGTTCAGCATTGAACCTGAAGCTGTGACTGGGAGAGAAAGGAAAAAAACAAAGAATGAGAAGGTAGAGATGGGGCAAGAATTTTACACATGGAGTACACAGGACAGATCAAGAGTTAGATGAGTGGATTATTCCCCAGTCAGTGACGTGGAGAGAAGGTTGTAATGTCTGGACTAAGGGCAGCAACAGCACGGTTCTTAAAAGTGCAGCTAACATGCAGGTCCTTTCTCACTTTGAATTTGTGAGGGGAAAAGTCACACATATTATTGGAGGGGGCAAAGATGTTTAAGCAGCACAGAACTTAAAGTCTAACAGACCCATGCCTAGGCCAAAGAATGTCAAAATGGGTGACCATCACAAGAAAATTTGCAGTCTTCCACAGTTGGCCATGCTCATCTCTTTTATAAATATTTTTTTTTTACCAAAGTACATATCCTTACTGACATTTTTACAACAGGTTTTATGTGGTTATCTGCTTATTTATCTTATACTTATGGATAATGCACTTCCTCAATTAATCTACATTCCTTAAAAAGCCACAGGGACTCTCATTATATTAGTCATCACTTTTTCACGGTTGATAAGTTCATAACAATGATGAGTTCTGATGAGGTGGAATCACCTATGGCATAATTCTTCCAAACATTTCTCAGTAAAACACATTTATACAAATGCAAATTGTAGTAACAAACTTAGGTAATAACACTGCAACTGTTTTATATTTTTTCTAAGAACTAAATATTTATCTCATGTAAATAAATATATAACATTACCTATTTCTGAAGATCAAAGGTTTTCAAATTCAATCATGCCCTCTCAAAATAAATAAATACATATTTAAAAATAAATTGAAAATGTCAACATACTTATTATAGCTTTTTTAAAACTGCATCAAGTAGAGGCAGGATGTGTGCAATGGTCCAGTGCTCTGGACTCCCATGTCACTTTAGGAGATTGTTGGCTGTGATCTAGTGAAAGACCCACAGAAAGAAAGGAAGGAAGGAAGGAAGGAAGGAAGGAAGGAAGGAAGGAAGGAAGGAAGGAACCAGTAGTCCTGCTGTCCAGGAGTTGAGGGCCTTGGCAGAAACTTAGCATGGCTATTGATAAATCCAAAACATCTCAATTGCCCTTCTTTTTTCCTAGATCAAACATTACCTTTAAGTGGGTATTTTTTACACAAGAATTAACCACATTACCAAAAAAAAAAAAAAAAAAAGTAGAGGCCTGGCTCACGTGGCTCACATGGTTGGAGCATCACCCTCTCATGAAAGGTCCTGGCAGGGCTGGGTTGAATCCTGGTCAGGGCCCATGCCTAGGTGGCGGTTCAGTCCCTGTCCAGGTGCAAACATTGGATGTTTTTCTCTTTTTCCCTCCCTTCCCTTCTCTCTATAATCAATAAGCATGTTCTCAGGTGAGGATTAAAAAAAAAGAAGAAGAAGAAGAAAACTAGAGGTAAAATTTGAATTGTGTGGGCCCGTAGGGCAAGAGTCCTGGCCATTTTGGTTGCTCTTAACCACATGCTGACTGTCAGATCTCAAGGCTGGAGACGCTCCCTGATTGAGTGGGAGGGAGAGGAGCTGCCAGTGACCAAATAGTGGGCCAATGAAAACTGAGCCATGTGTCATCTTTGTCACAAAGGCTGCTGCCAATTCAAGGGAGTGGGGGACGGTTGACAGAAATAAGATCAGCAAAGGTTAAAAACTTACAACAGTCCCCTCATGGAGGTGCGGACAGTAAATGACTTAGCTAAAGCAATAGGATGAGGAAGCAAAACGAATAATAAAGACATAAGAATGAGCGTCTTGCCTTATCTTTCTCCTGAAGACCCAAGAGAACATGACCAAAGCATTAAGGTCATGTGAAGCTTCTGCTGAAGAGAGAGGACTCTTCTCCCCAAACCTAGTCTCCTTGTTACTTACGACTTACAAACAGAACTTACTGATTTAAGTTATAACACAGGATGAATCCATCATTTGAAGACACTCTGGTCAACATTCACTTATTTAACTTTTACAAATTTTTCCAAGTGATTATTTTTATACCATAGTAAAATATACATCATATAAAATTTACAATTTTAACCACTTTTAAGGGTACAGTTCAGGACATTAAGTACACCGCTGTGCAACCATCACCACCATCAGTTTCCAGAACTTTTCATCTTCCCAAGCTGCAACTTTTACCCATTAATCACTAACTCCCCATTGCCCTGCTTCCAGCCCTGGGAACCACCATTCTATTTTCTGTCTCTTTGAGTGTGACCACTCTAGGTCCTCATATAAGGAGAATCATACAATATTTGTACTTCTGTGTCTGGCTTATTTCACTTAGCATAATAATGTCCTCAAGGTTCATCCATGTAGCATATGCCTGAATTTCATTCTCTTTTAAGGTGAAAATACTCCATTCTACTTGCACAGAATTTGTTTAAGTACTTGTTTATATTTATTACCTGCATTGTTTATATTTTAATCTGTGCTTTGTTCATGAATACTGGGTTGTTTCCACCTTTTGGCTATTGTGAATAATGCTACTAAGAACATGGGTGGATAAATATCTATTAGGGTCCCTGCTTTCACTTCGTTTGAAATGAAATGGAATTTCTAGATCAAATGGTAATTCTCTGTTTAGGTTTTTGAGGAACTGTCAAACTGGATTCCACACTGGCTGGATCATTTTATATTCCTACCAGCAATGCATCGGGGTTCTAATAGACATTCTGCATACCCAATTAACCCTTGTTATTTCATTTTTTTTATAATAGCCATCCTAATGGATGTGGCGTGTTATCACACAGTGGTTTTGATTTGCGTTTCCCCGGTGGTGTTGAGTGGCATCCACTCTTGGATAGCCATTAGGTTGAAAGGGGACTGCCTGGACTTGAAATCAAGCTCTCTCACTTGTCTCTTCTATGACTGTGAACAGGTCTTTAATCTCTCTGAGCCTCAGTTTCCTCATCTGAAAAAATGGAGAAAATAAATTACCTACTTTACTAGGCCTTTGTGAGGATTAAATAATTCATGTTAAAAAAAAAAAAAAGCTAGTGTGGTACCTGAAATATATAAGGTTCAGGAAGGGATAACATGTACTTTTGATGCTATTGTTCTTGCCATTGTAACCATTACTATTATTAGTTTAGAATTTATCAGAAGTTTTTTAGCAAAAATACATATAACACTCCAATGTTGTGTGAGTTCTTTTAGGAAAACCATTGGCTTCCTAAAGGCTAATGCGTAGCTATATATTACAACTACCATATAAACTGATGGACTTTTGAGCCAAGAAATATCCATAAATGGTAAGAATATTAGATAACAATAAACAATGTAAGTCTCATAAAAATTCCATTAAAAACCTGTAAGTTTACAAAGAGATTAACTGCCTGAAAGAACAAAAGAACTAAGATTAAAATTTTCCTGTTTCTGAGTAGAGCCAAACACAGAGAAATAAAAACGGGGTAAGAATGGAGAATGTGCATTGCTTCATGAGGCAATTGGGTATATTCAGATAGGAACTCTTCTTTCTCCAGCCAAAACCAAGTTGGTAAATGCAAGTGCCCGAAACCGCAATCTGAACACAGCCTGTGACCCAGTTTGGACCCTGCCGGGGCTGAGGTCAGACTTGGAAAGGGCCTTTCTCGCCTTCTGAAAACTGTCCGTGCTGGTCAGAAGAAACCGACAGGAAGATCTCCACCCCACTCCCCGGTTTTCCATGGGATCTTCAAGACCTGGGGACCAAGTGGGTCCCGGTCACACTGTGTTAGGAGACAAAAGAGGAAACCTCTGGCTCCTTCACAGAAGCCACATAACACAGGGTGAAGCAAACAAACATGCATGTAAGCCTCTCTGAGGAGAGGCACTCAAAAGCTAAGTTAAAGTTTTCGCACTTACAGACGTTCATTTTTCTTCTTGAAAATGAATCTGTATGTGTCTACTTGATTCGAACGTGGATTCCAAACTCTTGTATCCTCTCTACTTGCTGTAGGCAGTTAGATGCAGTACTATCTGGAATTGTAGTTGTATTTATCTGAATGCCATTTTGTGGACAGACTACAGAGGGACCACTTGTCATTCTTGCCCATGAAAGGGCTTTTCCAATGTTCATGTAAAAACTTTCAAGTAACAAATTACAAAAAAAAAAGAAAAAAAAAAACTTCAACAATAGTTTAAATTGTTTTCAGACAGTATGCAAACTCCTCAAGTGAATAATTTGAAGCTTTTATTCTGACATGCTTCTCCAACTATCCATCTCATTACCTCTGCCTTTACCAAATGGTATTCTGTGATCTCTAGCCCTGAAAGGGAAGGGCAGGAGAAAACTCTGAGCTAAGAGTAAAATGAGGACACAAAGTTTCTGGCTCCATAGGACGTAGGCACTTGTAATTCCTTTGAGCTCTTATATTACACATCAAACTCCCCTGAAACTGAATGATCAACAATTGACATTTACTGTGCCCATATGCTGTCACGCATTTACCCAAGCAAACTTTACGGCAATTCTTATGTAACCCGGAGGAGATATAAAATGAGAGGGATAAAGTAACTTGCTCAAGAACACACAGTCAGTAAGCCCAGGTCTTCCTCCTCTAAATCCCATGCATATTGTATTATAATACCCTAAAATCTCTTCCCTGTAGTTTGTCAATGAATGGTGGATATAAAAATGTCTCTTTTTTGTCTCAGCTTTCTTAGCTAAGACATCACCCTGCTAAATACATGAGCTCATTCAGCACACACCAGGAGGGCTGCCAGGGCAGCTGGAACAGCGACAGTGAGGACAAGGGTATTTCCTTGATAATAGTGAAACCTGCTCAACAGGACATCTCAGAGTAGAGAAAACATCCTGATTTCTGCAAAGTAATAAATGAATCGCATAAAATAAAAGCAAACATTTGGGTTGGCACCAGCCATTAACATGATTCCTGATGGACAGGACCATCAGACAGTAGGGAGAACTATGTTTTGTAATCACTTGTAGAGTCAGAGCATGATGAGAGTAAGTGATTTGTAGCTCAGCTATATTTTTGCCTCTTTTGTCTCTCTTTATGCCTATATGGACCTATTGGTCTTTTGCTTGGCGTTAGTCTAAATACTTGGCATTAGCCTAACTTTTCTGACTCTCTCTTAATACCTAGTAATCACTCATGAGTTAATAGAGGTGGAATCCTCCAGGAGGCACCTGGGATTTCCCCACAATCATGTTCAAGTCCACATGTTTCAACAGGTGGACTTACTGCAAGCAAAGAAGAGTGCGAAGGATGCACAGAGCTCTACAGCCGTCCACACTTCCCCGGGGCACAAAGCGCCCCTAACAAGAAACGGTTCAACTTCAGTCTTTTCATACAATGTTCTTTCTACAAAAGGATTTTATTGAGAGAACTTTTTATCTGCCACCATATTAGTTTAATAAGATGGACAAGTATGGCTTGGCTACTACTCTGATTTTATAAATAAGGAATTCAAGAAACAGCAGTAATAATAATAGTAGGGTTTGTTTTGTCTTTCTAGGTTGTTTATTCTAGGCGCTATAATTATTTGCATTCAACCCTTAGCTAAGGTTGTCTCAGATGCCTGTGGTTTAGACATCTGCCCCGTCCTCCACTGGGGTATCTTTCATTAAATTTAACTCATATATAAAGTTTTTCAGGCTTTAGATTAGTAATAAAAATGCTATCCTTAGCTCCTGTGATTGAGGTTCCTTTATTCCCAGGGAAGGTTTCTGAGGGAAGATCTGGACAAGAGCATTCTTCTCTAAGAGAATCATCCTAAGACTTAGAGCAGAAAAAGATATGAAATCTCCAGTTGCCTTATCTCTCTCCCAGTCCCCTGCTCTTGGCTCAGAGTTGCCGGGTATCTCCCCAAATTTTTCCATGCACAGCACCAGGAGAATTTATTTTCCCTAGGCCTCTAAACATAAGGGACGTTGCCTCTCACAACCCTCGGCAATCACCACTTCCTCTAGGAAGAAATTCCTGTTATGCCTAAGTAAGGTTAGGTGATCCTCCTCTGAACCATAGCACCAGCCTGAATATATTTCTATGATGTCATTTATTCAACTATTAGTTATTAGTTTACTATAAATTATAAGAAGCTTTTCATTAATTTCAAAAATATGCATATATTACAGGTATCATTCCTTTGATGATATACCATCTTCTATTATTTGGCAGTTTAGTTAACAGTGTCATAAATTTACTCTTACCTCATTTAATTTTTTAAAAATGTTAAAATGTAGCCCTGGCTGGTGTAGCTCAGTGGATTGAGCGCGGGCCTGCGAACTAAAGGATTGCTGTTCAATTCCCAGTCAGGGCACATGCCTGGGTTGCAGGACAGTTCCCAGCGACAGTTCTTAGCAGGGGACACACGAAAAGCAACCATACATTGATATTTCTCTCCATCTCTCCTTCCCTTCCCCTCTAAAGATAAATAAATAAAATCTTTAAAAAAAAATGTTAAAATGTATGTCCTGGGTCAACAGCAGATATGTGACCAACCTACTATCAGCAAGGCATAAAATCTGAGTTGTTATGGCCATTGTATTAATTTTCTATTGCCGAGTAACAAATTACCACACATTTAGCAGCTGGAAACAATGCCTATTTATCATCTGACACTTCTGTAAGTCAGGATTCCAGGTGGCCTCAGATGATTCCTTTCATCAGAGTCTCACACTAAGGGGTCGGCCAACTGCAGCTCTCCTCTGGATCTCAAGCTCTTCTTCCAAGCTCGTTAGTTGGCAATAGAATTCATTTCCTTCTTATCCTTTCCACATAGCTTCTCTATCTTCAAGCCAGCAATGGTGGGTTGAGTTTTTCTTATGCTTCAACTGCTTTTGACTTCCTCTTCTTCCCAGCCAAACAAAACTCCTTTTAAAGGACTTGTGTAATTAGTTCGGCACACCTGGACAACTGGCCTTTCACCATTCAACTTAACATAATACTGGAGTAACACCACAGAGTCTCAGGAGTCATCTTATATGAAATGTTAAAGGGACTTATTGAAGAAAAAGAAGATGATAAAAAATATGAACAGTAAAATGACAACAAATTCACAACTGTCAACAACTGAACCTAAGGAAAAAACAAACTAAGCAAACACCTGGAACAGGAACAGAATCACAGAAAGGGAGATTACATGGAGGGTTATCAGTGGGGAGAGACAGGGGGAGAATCAGGGGAAAGCTACAGGAAATGAAAAGCATAAATGGTAGGCACAAAATAGACAGGAGGAGGTTAAGAATAGTATAGGAAATGGAGAAGCCAAAGATCTTATATGTATGACTCATTGACATGAACTAAGGGGTGGGGGGAATGTTAGTATGAGGGGGTACAGGTTGGAGGTGAATAAAGGGGAGAAAAAAATGGGACAAATGTAAAAGCGTAATTAATAAAATAAATTTTAAAAATTGCCTATCACCACTATGATTGTGCTGTTTTAATCAGATGTGTCTGCATTTTTTTCATCTTTTTGTCTATAATAAGGATATGATTTTCTGTGGGACATGTTTAGAATCAAAAAATGCAACCCGTGGTCCAGAAGCAGTTAGTTAGAAAATCACTGATTCAGACGGAATTACTCCCATGGTCTTGACATCAGAGGAAGTGTGTGTGCCACACAGTGAGCAAAACCACCACGTCCCTGCCCCACCCCCAAGAAATGATAACTGTGGCCTCAATTTCAGAGGCAGAAAGAGATGCTAATAATTCCATTAAAATATTTTGTTGCCCCCCCAAAAGTAAGTTTGTGACCATCATTTGAGTTGGAAACTCCGCTGTCCTGCTCTCAGATTGAAACACAATTTCAGTTATATTTCACAACCTGGAGTTTCTGAGCAAAATTTGATTGAACTGCTTTTCTAATTATAATGGAATTAAATTTTGGCTATTTTTTGTGTGTAATTTCTACTCATTGTTATGGAAGTATACCAATTATAATCATTGCAATGCTATTTTGAATATTTTCAAACTTATATATTTAGCTTATGAGTTAACAAAAATCTCTAACAAATCAACCCCATATAATTTTATTGGGCTCTTACACAATACTGTCTAGAAAAAAGAACATGAACTAAATCAACCCCAGAAGTTGACTTTATGAACTGAATTTACATAGAAAACAAAGGGACGTGGAAACCACAGAAGTAAAAAGGGAGGGTACCTCTTGAACAGCTGTTATCCTTTAGGGGGGAGTAGGTCCTTTTCAGTAACTCCCTTGAAGGAAAGGACTATTTGTATCTCAATTTACCTTTTTGCCCCCTATAAATAGTGCCTAATTTCATGACTTAAACATGGTAGTTGCTCAAGAAATATTTGCTGAAAATAAATGAATCATGTTCACTATAAAACTTTATTAAGAAATATTTTAATGGGGAAAAATTGAAACTACTCTTAATATTTAATAACAGAGAATTATTTTAAAGTTTTATAGCTTTTGAAATTATCATGAGGAAGAATATAACATATAGTGATATAAAAATTGTGAAGTAAATTATAGATGACAAAGACAGGTTACTAAATAGTATAAAATATTCCATTAATTTTGAAATATTAAAATATATACAGCAGCATACTATTTTAGTTATCTCTGGAGGTCAGATTACAGGTTGTTTCTATTTTCTTCCTTGAGATTTTTTGTAATTCTGAAAACTTATGTATTCCTTTGTGACCAAATTTGAGAAAAAAATTACTAAAAAGAAAATGAATCAAGTTTGAATTGCAAACTAGAGCTTTCAGCAGAACATAGTTGAGTCTCTGCCATGGACACTAAGTCATTTCCTTCTTTTCAGTAGCATTCATATCACCACCATGCATTTTTCCCAACTGAAATGACACAATGGAAAGACTATTCCTGCACGGAGCACTGAGCCACAAGAAAATGGAATGTCAGCCTGAGCATCTGCAGCCAAGGAAATCAAATCATAGAACAAGACCACGGTCAGAGTCTAAGCTTGTATCATTTACGGAGCAGTTACTATACCTAAAAAAATATCACACAAACTATAATCCCTTTTCTCTGTTCCGCAGCATCTATGAAGAGCAAGGGATTTTGAGCTAATGTCCTTTATTTTCATTTTGCCATTTTTATTATGGTCTCTATCACAGGGCCAAGTAACTTCAAAACTCCAGCTGGAAAATTCCAATAATGCTTAGCTAACAAGTTGAATTTTTAGGGCTGCCTGACTACTGCAATTCCTTTCCATCTTCCTGTCTACCTTCTTCACTCTACCCTTACCCACCAAAGAGCCAGGTTAACCCACAGTTCACTGACCTATTCACCCTCTAAAAGAGTGAAATTGTCTATAATTCCACTAAACTGTATCCCTGAGTTTGAGCAGGTACCCTTTAAATAGAGAAAGAAAGAGGATCAATCACTCCAAATTACTTCCAATTAAATCTTAGTCAAAATCCCTCCCCAGAGTGAAATTAGCTTCCCTATTGGATTCAGGCTCAGAGTTGGAACCCACAGCCCAAGGATGACAGGCTCTCAGCAAAGAGCATCAATAATAGCAAGCACCCTTATTTGTCCTTGACCCCCTCATCTTCCCTTGAACTCCTGGTTCTGATTATAATTCTCTGAAATCCTTAGAAAAATTTATTTTAAAACAAGTACGTGCCTGACACATTGGTGTATTTCCTCTGTTTTCCACTTAAGTGGTAAACAAAGGACTCTATTCAAATGTCTACTGTCTGTGCCATGAACCTGCGTGCAGACAAAGCTCATTGTTGCAGGGCAGACTGCCAGACCCACACTCTCCTCTGCTCACCTCCCGGACTCTGCTTCTCTGTTGCAAGGGCCACCTAACAAAATGCAAAACATGCCTATGGTCCTATGACCTTGCAGCTCACTGTCTCCTTTTCCCCTTGGCCCCCAGTGAAATACCACTGAAATCCTCATGTCAATGCATTTGAGAACAGACTTTCAAAAGATAATAGGAACGATGACAGGAGGTAGCTCAGGCCCCAGTCATGTGATTTTCCAGAAGGACTACCACGTTTTATTCATAATCATTGTAAAGATCGTGTCCTAACTGTCCTCTTAATTATTTTGCCTGTGGATGGTAGTTGCCAGGGAAGGGAGTTCTTCACTTAGGAATATGGCAAGGCACGAAAATACAGAAAGGCTAGTTCAAGGCTGTGAGGAGTTTGTCAGGATGGCCCAGTGGTCTAAGACTGTGGGAACGCAGCAAAGGTGACTGAACACAGTAGAAGAATCATACTGTGGAAAAAAGAGGAGCAGGACAAAGCTTCTAATTAAAAGAGAGCCCTGAATTTAAGTGATAAAGCAGCCCTCCAAATGAGAAAGAGAGGAGAAAGGTGGCTTGCACTTCAGGAAAGCGCATCCCTAGCAGTTGATTTGTGGCACTTTTAATCCTGTCCGAAATGTCACTGAGACATTTGGTCCACGTTAAAGACCCTTGATATTTGCTCCAGTCCAAAACATCAGTGAAGACATTTGGAAGTTAAACATTTGTATCATTTAACAACTCATGGACCAAATGTCTTGTGGATGCTTTGGGCAGGACCAGAAGTCCTGAAAGGACAGTGGTGTATTGGAACCACAAAAGGAGCTTTTACAGATTGTGTAGACCTTCCCTCCCCAAGAATTTTATTTGTTTCCTTAGGAACACCGCCTGCTTCCCCCCTCCATCTAAACATGGTTAGAAAAAGATATTTGAAAAGATATTATGGAAAACTAATAATTATTAAATGATTATGACATCCCAGCTATTATGCTACTTTTTAAAAATCATTTCAACAATCACATGAGATATAATTCTTCTCTTTTTTTCTGATCAGGAAATTGCAGCTTGTGAAGGTTAAATAACTTGCCTACAGTCATGGAACTACTGGGTTAGTGCTAGGATTTACAATCATCTGTGTGAGTAAAACAACATCACGGAATTCATTCCTTCTTATCCAAAAACTTCTCTCTGTGTTGATATCCAAACATTAAGTTCTCTAGATTCTCCTTCTTCAATATCACTTAAATCCAACTTCTTTTATCCAATTCTATGGCCCCCGCCTCATGGCCTACCAAGTATTCCCCAAAAGCCTCTTAACTGATTTTCCTTCTTCCCTCCCTCCTTCTCCTATCTTCCTCCCTTCTTTCTTTTCTTTTTTTTTCTTTTCTTTCTTCCTTTTCTTTTTTATTCCTTTCTTTCTTTCTTTCAACATAAATCTGAACAATTCCAGTCTACTTAAAAGCCTTCAATGACCTTTCACTGACCTGATATTAAGTCTTGCCCCCATACCTGACTCCCTGACCCTCATCTTACACACTCTCCCCATTGCTATCTATGTGCCAACCACGGTGGACTCCTTTCATTTCCTCAAAACTGCAAGCTGTACCCAGGTCAATAAGTTCCTATTTGCTGTTTCCTCAACATGGAACACTCCCTCCTCTTCTTTGCTTAGTTCAGCAGTTCTCAAACTTTTTGACCTTAGGATTCCTTTATACTCTTAAGAATTATTTGGGACCAAAGAGCTTTTTTAAAATGTGGATTCTATCTGTAGATGTCAATGTTATTAAATATCTAACTTGTTTAAAAATAACAAGTTATTTTCACTTTAACATAAACAGAATATTTTTAGAAAAAATAACTATATTTTTCAAAAATAAAAATGCATTAGTGAGAAGAATGGTATTGTTTTACATTTTTGCAAATCTTTTTAACATCTGGCTTAATAGAAGACAGATGGATTTTCATGTCTGCTTCTACATTCAGTCCGTTCTAATCATACATCATTGTGGCTCTGGAAAACTCCACTGTACATTTGTAAGAGAATGAGAATGGAAAGGGCTAATGATTTCTTAGTATTACTGTTAAAATAGGTTTGACTCCTGAATCCCCTAAAAGCATCGTAGGCGGGTACCTTCAGGGATTCCAGGCCATACTTTGAGAACTTCTACAAGGTGTTCTTTTTTTCCCCTCTCAATTTTATTAAGGTACAATTGGCAAATAAGATAGTAATATAGCTGACATGCACAACAAGGTGATCTGACTTCTGTGCACATTATGAAAGGGTCCCACCATCAGGGTAGCACATCCATCACCTCACACAGTGACTTTACTTTTTATTTTTGGTGAAAACATTTCAGTTCTGCTCTCCTAGCAAATTACAGGTAAAATGAGTATTATAATTTCAAGTATACATTATAGAATTATGATCAATAGTCACCATGGTATACATTAGGCCCTCAGACTTTATTAGCCTTATAACTGAAAGTTGGTATCCTTTCATTAAACTCTCCTCATTGCTACCCCCAGCCTCTGGCAAAAACCCATTCTATTTTCTGAGTTTGACAATTTTTTCTTTTAGACTATGCATATAAGTAACATGCAGTGTTTGTCTTTCCCTTTTTGGCTTATCTCGCCTAACATAATGTCCTCCCATTTCATTCACAGTATCACAAATGGCAGGATTTCCTCCTTTTTAAGGGTGAATAATATTCCATTGTATACAGACCATGTTTTCTTTATTCATTCATCTGTCAACGGATACTCGGATTACTTCCATATCTATTGTGACTAGTGCTGCAGTGAACACAGGAGTGCGGATATCCCTTAACAATAACGATCTTATTTCCTTTGAATATATACCCAGAAATAGGATGGCTGGATAATACTGCACTTCTAGTTTCATAGGGGCTGTACCAGTTTACCTTCCCATTAACAGTGTATAAGGGTTCCCTTTTCATTACATCCTCACCAGCATTTGTTTTGTCTCATCTTAAAATTCAAATTTATGAGGTTTTCTCTGACCTTGGAACAGGTTGGGGCTTTTTTGTTGTATGCCCTTAAAATACCTTCTATCTTTCTGTCAAAACAGTCATTATACCTATAATTTAACCAATAATTTGCATGAGGACAGGGACCATGTTGGCTTTGTTCACAGTGAATCTCCTGCGCTCAGCCCACATAGCAGAGACTCAGAGCATCTTTGTGGGAGGGAGGAGCAGATAAAGAAAGGGAAGGAGGGAGAGAGGGAGGAAAATAAGTAGACTGCAGCTGCATTTTTTCAGCAGGATGAATACAGAGACATAATTTTTTATAGCAGACTGATGCACCTCTGGGTTCCATTTCCCTCTGCAAGAGGGTGGGAGAGAGGGGCAGGCAAGGAATAGAGTGAGGAGACTGAGGTGAGACAGTGAAGAATAACGGTTAGAATTACATGGCCTGGAATCTTTCATTAATACAATCATTTGACAATGTATAAGTATCTACAATTTGCCAGGAAGTTTTCCAGGCATTTGGGGATATTTCAATGAACAAAACAGAAAAATTTTTTACCACAAGGAGCTTAATTCAGACCTGAACGTGACTCCAGGTGCCACCACTTAATAAATGGCTTGCCTCAGACTAGTTCCTTAATCTCCCTACACTTCATTTTTATCATCTGTAAAATGTGAACAAGACTTAAAAGTTACCTCGTGAGAACTAAATAAAAGAGTACCTCTAATATACCTAATAGTCTGGTACCCTGTAGGTGTTTAATAAATGGAAGTTTTCCTGGTGGCAATTCATATTCCAAAACTGACTTTTCCAAATGTGGAAACTATTCTACAGACCAGAATCCAATCATTGACAGGATATCACCTGGGTGGTTGGGTAGGCGTGACCTCAGGGTCCTCAGAGGGCTCAGGAGGGCTGCAGTGACACTCCTCCTGTAAAGAAGCAATATCTCTCTGGTTCCCTCTATACTTCAGAAGGCACCTGGATATTTTTACGTTGTTCCATAATATTGAAGAATAACACTATTCAAGGCACTATCATACTCTCAAGTGATGTGGTGCTTCAAGACAGGCTTTCCTGAGGACTTGCTCTTCCAATTATGCCAAGAGCATAAGACCATTTTAATAAAGATGGTCAGAGCCATCCACCTGTAACTCGACTATTCATGTGGGTTTATCATGTAGCATAGTGTTATTGAGGTTCCTAACCCCACTTCTGACTGAGTTTGGCTTGACCTTTCAGAGAAGCAGAGACTGCCTTCAAAACAGGACTATCAGGAAAAAGAAAAATGATTGGGATTTTTGATTTTTGCTTTCTCTTGCCACCTCCTTTTAGTGACATCTCTGCCAGAAGAGTGAAAAAAAGAGGAAGGAAGGAAAAGACAGTCATATCCAAGGATTTTGCTATATATTATGTTGTCAGCCTGGTAAAAACATTTGGAGTTAGACAGTACTCAAACATGGAATGAAATGAAGTTTGGGAATTACTTGTGTGGGTTTAATTTCCTCAGGCTACCCCATTGTTCCTTAGCAGGAAATATTTATGAGTCAGCTATCCAGAATCGTAGTTCATATTTAAGAGATGGGGATTTAACAGGAGGATTGATGCCATGGCAAACCTCACTGACTGCCTTGGACTGTTCTTCAAGTGATAGAGCAGAATGATGTCGAAAATGACTGAAACACATTGCTTTAGAGTTGTGTCAAGAAGAGCTGAAAGCTCCCACATGGAAGTAAAAATCGTTATTGGCAAACACAGCGACAGGACACCCCAGAGGCCTGAGCCGCAAGGAATTTGCAGAGCCCTGTGGCTAACTCCATGGCCTAGTTTGATTTTGAAGTCATTGTCTTGGATAATCCTCTCAAAACTGTTCCTACACTTAAGAGTCAGCATGTGACTGAGCTCGAATGTGCACGCTCTTTCTCTCTCTCTCTGTTCTTTTACATTGACTTGTCAGGGTAGACTTTCAGCGAACACAGGTGTCATGTCAAATCATCCAACAGATGTCCCTTTCAAAAGAGTTGGAGCAGAACCAACTATATGAGGAAGTCATAAACAAGGAAACATGCAGCCTAAGGATTTTCAATGGATTGGTACTGTTCTTCGTACAGAAAACTCAGTGTCTCGGGTGGAACCTGAGTTACACAGGCTATGGGCTTCAGAAAATTGACTCTCACCCCAACTGAGGCTCAGGCGGCCTGATAGGAGATGTAGGGGGACATTTCAAAGTCCAAACTCTACATCATTTCAATGAAGTAGTCTTCAATTTCTTAGCTCTAAGAAGTAATAAATTTTAACAACCAGGATCAAAGGATTTAGGAGAGAAAATCCCAGTATCCTCTTGTCAGTGGCTCACTCACCACATTAAGCAGGGGTAGCCAACACTGAGTGACCTGTTTCCGATTTCCCTCTTCGCTGGCATCAGAGGACTTCACTGCAGACAGAGGAGTATCTGACTGGCTCCAAGGGCTAAGTAAGAGCATTCCACGTTTATTCCAGGCCACCAAGAGGTTCAGGGTCACCAAGTCACAGACTGTGATTTTGAACATTTGATGATTTTTGCAGATGATTGGGTGAACAAAGGAAAACCCAGGAGATACATAAAGGTAACCAGGAATTTCTCATTTGAATTATTTAACATGTCTCACTTCAATGGTTCTCAATAGGTAAGAACTACAGGCCCCTCAAATGAAGTCATTGAGGTTAGTTTCTTAGCCCATGCTCACTAATATTTACAAGGTACTTCAAGGTACCAGGTAAAATAGCCAGTTTATTGGCAGGATACTTTTGTTGATGTTGTTTTTATTGTCTATATGGGCAGGGAAATAATACTATTTAAAACATTTAAATACTATTTTAAACTATTTTAAACAAATCACCAATTCAGTTCTGTCTACTTCTGACTTAATTTTATGCTAGCAACAACCCAGAATTTATTGAAAAACCTCCTGTGTGCCAGGCTCAATGCTAGGCATTGGGAATATAAAGATCAATAAGGTACTGTCCCTGGCTTCAAGGAATCTTCAACATAATTTGAAGTTTTCTGATGTGTTTGTATGTAGGCATTGCCAGAATGCTTAGTTCAAACCAAGGGCTCAGATTAGATTTTGTAGGCACCTTGCTGAATTCAGTCTTAAAGAATGTGGAGATCAGTTTATGTTTCTTTTTTTGTTTTGTTTTCCAGAAGGAGAGAGAGAGATCTCTTTCTATCCACGTGCTAGGACACAGAAAGAAGGTGTCCTACAAGCTGGAAAGAGAACTCTCACCAGACACTGACCATGCTGGCACCCAGATCACAGACTTCAAGCCTCCAGACCTGTGGAAAAGTTCATTTCTGTTGTTATACTTCCCAGTCTATGGTTGTTTTTGTTTTTTTTTTTGTTTTTTTTTTGGGGGGGGGCGGTTGGAGCTTACATATATTTTATTTTAGATACCCCATTAAAGAACTAGGCATCACAGCAATTTTTAAAATGCTTCCTTCTATGTTTTGTTGTTGCTGTTGTTGTTCTTGTTATGGCAGCCTAAAGCAGTTAGGACCGTTTTTATAATAATTGTATCTGAGATTCAGAAGAGTCACTAGGCCATAACAATGAGTTGAGTTGGTTATTCCAGAGGTTTACTTGCTAAATCCTGGTTTTTAGCACTAACCAATGTGGTATATAATATACTTTCCCACAGCTATTCCATTGCCTACTCTTCCAACATGATCAGGAAGTTAAGAATAAGCAAGTCTTGGGGGGTGCAACAGTCCTGTACTGGACGAATGGGCATGACCTCTGTGGTTAGGGGTGTGGAGGAACATCTGTCACTGACACTTACGAGCCTATTCTGCTTATTCCTTTCCTTGGGAATGGCCACAGATGCTGCCACAACAGGCGTGCTGCTTCCCCTAAGTGATTTACCCAGACATGTCACATGCATCGTTCTCATTGAGTCACCTTTGCTATTCAGGCAACGTAAGTAGAGAAATGAGACAACTGCCCAGATGATTTGACTTAGGGGAAAAGGTGAAAAATACTCAGTTGCCTGAATGTTTATTTGGCAGGGAGTGGGGAAATCACCAAATGCTGAAGACTCAAAACTTTCATAATTGTTGAATTGTTTCACTTCTATACCTGTTGTTCTTGAGTAATAGACTCAGGTCAAGATCATGTGCAGTCTATTCCCTGAACAATAGATCAGCAGGCTAAGACTTGAAAGGTAAACCTGTATGGTTGCAATGAGCATATTATCAGAGCTCAGACTTGACTACTAAATTCACGGTCTAAGATCATGTCCTTAATCTATCACCCCCATGCAATCTACCAAGAATTTTTATTATCTTTTTTCATAAATCCAGTGAAAGTACTAGCAGTTTTTAAACTTTAAACCATGTGATTTTCATTTCTGGCATATAACTAACTCATGGTAAATTGGGAAATTCTGAAACCTATGTCCTTTATCATCATGAATCAGAATAGAACTTTCCACCAATTCCAAATTTAAAATGCTCATACATCTCCAGACCCCTTTTTAAAGAGTAACTAACACAGGAGGGTGAAAAGTCATATGTGACCCAATAAAAGGCACAACTGCATGTAATTCCATCTAAGCACAGAATTACATTCAAAGAAAAACTATGCTAAGTACAATAAAAAACAGTTCAAATTTTTATTTAGGTTTCACAATAATTTTTAAAAAGGAGGTTATATACTTTTAATGCAGGAAAAAAAGCATCTTGAAATTTTATTTCTAAATTTCACAATATACTTGTATTCTGCTTATAAGTTATCTATTTCTATATTCATATGACTCTAGAATCTCACTCTTCACATATGTAGCAAACACAATTTTTAAATAATCTTTTAAGATGAGACTCTATCTAGGTGCCCAGGAAGGTTGCTGTCCAAGAACACACACCTCCTTTCTTAAGAAAATAGGACTCAATTTTACGATCTTTCTTCCAGATCATGTGAGTTGGCATTTCCTTTCTATGAAAGCGGACTTCCAAATTTCTGCCACTTAAATAAATGAGATATATTTTAACCAAAAGGATAAAGTGTTAAAAAAATTTTTTTATTGTATGTGTCAGTCACAAGCAAGATCCCTGGGACCATCACTAGACTTTGGGTCCTTTTCAAGTCTATGAAACCTAACCTGGTGGCTTCTCTAAGTACCTTGGGGGTGAAATAAGTGGTCCTAAAAATAAGGAGAACTTTATCTAGAAATGATGCAGAGAAATCTGATCAGATCACTGGGGAGAAGTAGGATGCGGCTGTGGGAGGTGTTTGCCCTAGGCAATGGTAAACAACTTAGGAAGGGGTTGGCTGAGAAGCTGGATGCCTCCAGAGCACAGGGAATTATGGGCAAGAAGATTTGAAATATATGAAGCACTCTCAGGCTGGACCTCTCTGGCTCTCTCTTGGGCTGTCTTCCTTCAGGATGCCTGGATTGTTTTGCAGCTGCCTGCATTTCCCAATGGACATTATTTTGGATGGGAAGAAACTCGGCGCAGCTTAGGATCAGGCTGGCCTGGCAGAGGGTGGCAGGGTTATTCTTCTTTGGGTGCCCGAGAGGGGAACACCTCTGATGCAGAAGCCTGCCATTCTTCCAAAATTGTGCAGCTTTTCTATCTGTGTTGTTTTAGTTTGTAAACTAACCCTATAGAAATAAGATAATTAAAACAGGGGGAACGCTAGGAGAACTCAGGTGTTAAAGAATTTAGCCTTAATTGATAGGCTTAAGTGACTAATGCATGTGGAAAGCTATTATTCCTAAATTGTGAAGCTTTTGAATAAAGACTCCTTTCCTTTATCACCAAACCTTTGCCTGTGGAATTTTCCCTAGAGGGTGATGGCTGGCAGTGGGACCCCACTTGCTGTTTGGTAACCAAACCATCTTGTTTACTTGCTTTCTAGGATTTCTGAGACCTGGGACTTCCCCAATAATGGGTATTCCCATTTAGACTTGATGAGGTACATTTAGGGGGAAAAAACTGGCAAGTCTATGTTAACCCATCTAATGCCAGTCTGTCTGATTTCAAGTAATTCTTAGCTAAACAATAGAACTTGCGCAGGACACAGTACTTCCACAAGAATGGACTGATTCTTATTCCAATTGGAAGTCTTTTAGTTTGTTTTGAAATCACTCCGACAGCACCCTGCAAAGCCCATTCCATATCACACTGCTGTTTTCTGTTTTCTCATTATCTGCCCTGCTGGACTGTAAGCTCCTGGATGACAGATGTTGCCTGTCCACTGCCCTGTCCCCAGCACCTCTCACAGACCCTAAGTTTTGACTGTGGCCATAAAGGTTCCTGTTAACCATTTTTTATAGCTGTTTATTTTTTTTATTTGGCAAACATTTGTATCAATCTATCATCTGCACTGGAAATCTGCACACAATGGTTGCTCAAAAGTTGGTTATAATTTTTTTATTGCATTTTGTTCCATTACCATTTAGCCCCCTTTTACTCCCCTCCCCCACACATAATCACCACACTGTTGTTCATGTCGAGGAATTCTTTTTCCTTTTTGCTCAATTCCTCCACCCAGTAGCTGTCATCCTGCTCTCTATCTCTGAGTCTGTTTCTATTTTGCTTGTCAGTTCAGTTTGTTCATTAGATGCCACAAATGAGTGAAATCATATGGTATTTGTCTTTTCTCTGACTGGCTTATTTCACTTAGCTTAATGTTATCCAGGTCCATCCATACTGTTGCAAAGGGTAAAATTTTCTTCTTTCTTACAGCCAAGTAGTATAGTAATAGAAACAGCATGGTACTGGCATAAAAACAGACACATAGATCAATGGAACTGAATAGAAAGCCCAGGAATATAAATAAACCCATTCCTTTATAGTCAATTAATATTCAACAGAGGAAGAAAGCACATACAATGGACTAAAGATAGTTTATTCAATAAATGGTGTTGGGAAAATTGGACAGATATGTGCAGAGAAATAAAACTAGACAACCTTCTTACACCACACACAAGAATAAATTCAAAATGGATTAAAGACTTAAATGTTAGACCCAAACAAACCCTAGAAGAAAATATAGGCAGCAAACTCTCAGATATTGCTTGTAGCAATATTGTATCAGATACTTCCCCCCAGGCAAGGGAAACAAAATAAAAAATAAACAAATGAGACTACATCAAATTAAAAGGTTTTGCACAGCAGTGGAAAACATCAACAAAATAGAAAGACAACCTACAGAATGGGGGAACATAGTTGCTGATACATCTGATAAGGGGTTAATGTCCAAAACTTACAAAGAACTTACAAAACTCAACACCAAAAAAACAAACAACCCAATTAAAACATGAGCAAAGGACCTGAATAGAGACTTCTCCAAAGAGAACACACAGATGGCCAAAAGACATATGAAAAAATACTCAACATCACTAATCATCAGAGAAATGTAAAGTAAAACCACAATGAGATATCATTTCATATCTGTCAAAATGGCTATCATCAATAAATCAACAAACAAAAAGTGCTGGTAAGGATGTAGAGAAAGGGGAACCCTTTTGCACTCTTGGTGGGAATGTAGATTGGTGCAGCCACTGTGGAAAGCAGTATGGAGATACCTCAAAAAATTTAAAATGGATCTGCCTTTTGACCCAGAGATCCCACTTCTGGGAATATATCTGAAGGAACCAAAAACACTAATTCAAAAGAACATAAGCACCTCTGTGTTCATCGCAGCGTTATTTACATCATCAAGATATGGAAGCAGCCCAAGTGTCCATCAGTAGATGAGTGGATAAAACAACTAGAGCATATTTACACAAAGGTAATAAATTTTTTAATTGGCCCTAAGCAGGCTCTGTCACTGAAGGGGACAAATTACACTTTTGCTCATGCTCAAAGCTTACAGAAGTTTGTGCTGCCTAATGAAATCCTGATGTTTATTTCTACTTGATATCTCAATGTTCTGATGGCATCTCTCCTTCAGAAACTATTAGATGACCCTCAGCATCCAATCCTCTTCAGCCTATTGAATAAACCTATTGTTTGTTCTTTCTGAAAGAACCACTTTCAACATTTCAAAGATAATAATTAGACATGATAATTTGTTTGATATTTTCTGTATTTTTAAAGATCTTAATACTTCCATTCGAATAAAGGATATATGACATGTTTTCAATGGGAGATAAGATCAAAGGGCAAGAACAAAAGAAGCTTGCACAGTTTCTGTAAGGTTGATAGTTCCATAATTTAACAATAATTAATAATAAAGTGGGTGATGATAACATCTTGAAATTATACAGCTACAAAGTTATTGGCATACATCTTAGAAATTTTGTAGAAGGTTTTGAATATTACTTCTTTTGATAAAAATATTCATGAATAGGCTGGGTATATTCTGAAGAAAACCAAAACACTAATTTGAAAGAATATATGCACCCCTATGTTCATTGCAGAGTTATTTACAATAGCCAAGCTACAGAAGCACCCTAAGTGCCCACCAATAGACAGGTGGATTAAAAAAGGTGTGGTACAGCCCTGACTGGTGTAGCTCAGTGGATTGTGTGCCAGCTTGCGAACCAAAGGGTCACTGGTTCAATTCCCAGTCAGAGCACATGCCTGGGTTGTGGGCCAGGTCCCCAGTTGAGGGCATAAGAGAGGCAATCACATATTGATGTTTCTCTCTCTTTCTCCCCCCCTCCAAAAATAAATAAATAAAATATATTTTTAAAAAGCTGTGGCACATATACTCATATACAATGGAATATTACTTGGCCCATAAAAAAGAACGAGATCTTACCACTTCCAACGGCATGGGTGAACCTAGGGGGTATTATGCTCAGTGAAATAAGTCACATAGGGAAAGACAAACAACATATGATTTCACTTGCATGTGGAATCTAAGAATATAAATGAACAAACAAAACAGAAACAGACTCATGGATGTAGAGAACAGACTGATGGTTGCTAGAGGGGAAGAGGGGTGGGAAAATGGATGAAAATGTGAAGGGATTGTGAAGTACAGATTGGTAGTTACAAAACAGTCACGGAAATGTAAAATACAGCACAGGAAATACAGCCAACAATATCGTAATAACTACGTGTGCTGCCAGTTGAGCAATGGATACATCAGGGGGAACACAAAGTATACAATTATCTCACCCTATGTTGTACACCTAAAATTAATACAAAATGACATTGAATATAAACTGTAATTGAATCAATAAAAATTTTTTAAAGAATATTTACAAATAGGAAATTTACAGATCTGGAATATGCTCTTTCATTGAAAGTTAAACTAATTTTAAATTTAACTTTATAGGATAAATTGTCCAAATTTACCACTGATGAAGAATTAAAGACATATTTTTAAAATAATGATTTATTTGCTTCATTTGGGGAAAAGTTAAAAATAAATATTCTAAGTTTGCTGAAGTTAAAGTTTGTTTTTCCCATTCATGTTAAAACACCCCCTGGAGGGTTCTCTGCTGTGACTGGTATGGAAACAAAATACAGAAACACCTTCCCCATGAACAATGTCATTGTCAGTTCAACTTCCTAGCTCAATGAACAAGCAAGAAGCATGCTTACTTATTGTACTGAAAACCTTAAATATTAATAAACATGGTGTCCATTAAAATGTGCCTCAAGGCATTTAATATGTGAAATTACTAGTTCATCCTTAGCTTTTCATTAGTTTATAACTGTGAGTCAGAGAGCTGTGACTATAACAGTCATTCTCTATCATTACGGCTTATCAGTACATTAAATGAACAATATAATCTTCGTAATCATTTTCTTTTTTCCATGTTATATTTATTGTGGTCATGTTTATTAAAATAATTTTTATGTTTGAAGAACCTAATAAAAATTTGGCTTGCATTTTGTATGTCTTTTATTCCCGTTTTTCCCCTAGGAATTCATGTATGTTATATTTTATAAAAGTACAGGTCTATGATGGTATAAAGCAAAAAACAAAGTGGTCCTTCTCCACAGATGTTCTGAGAAATACCAGTAGATTATTTCTCTGCCTCTAGTTTAAACCATTTCTAAGCCTTTCCAAAATCAGCATTCTACTTTTCCTGAACCACTCCTTACACAAACCTACCCTGACCGCTTGTCTGTGTTAAGCACACCAGCTATAATATAAAAAAATATTGTAGGCTGTATTTGTGACTCATCGAGGTAAAGAGAAATGCTCACAGGGGCTGGGCTAGTGCAGAAATAATTGGGTGCAGCGGGCTGAGGGGGCCAGGGACAAAGTGCAGAGTGTGGGGCTTCTCCACAGCTTCAGGTCAATGTTTCCGTGTTTCCAAGCAAAAGTGTGGTCCCAGAGTTGCCAGCTCCCAAGTTTGTTCAAGAGTAGCCAGAAATCCCAACTTTTATATAAAAATACACTCATTTAAAAATGTTAAAATTCAATTCAGATCTTTACAAACCACAAGAACAGCTAAAGCAAGGGCATCTGTGGACCAGATTTGGCCTACGAGTCACCAGTTAGAAACTGTTGGGCCTCCAAATACTCTTGATGGAGAAGGTAAGACCAGCAACTTCAAAAGCATTTCTTTCAAGTTCAGCCCATAGATAAATGTTGGCAGCTTCCTATCAACCCTGTTCCATCGACGGAAAACAGCTGCTGGTGTGATCCAAAGTTTACAGGAGCACTCAGCCTGCCCCTGTCTGGCCTGGGGCACCTCCACATTAGGTTTCAGGTTCCAAAGTGAGCATGAAGCAGACCCCATATGGAAAACCCACACAGGCAACATTCAACAAGAGGTTTTGCAATCTTGGGCTACTTGGTCAGGATAGGGTATAAAAACAAAGACACAGTTCAGATAAGAGAGAGCATCTGAGGAGGACTTCTTCAGAGGGATCTGGGCATAAGTCTCCTAACCCCACTAGCAGGGCAGGAAGGAGGAGAGGTACTATCTTCTCCCTCAATTGCAGGTGGGAGAGGGGTGCTCCGAGGGACAGCTCAGAGAACCCAATACTGCTCCCCACACTGGGAGGAGTGGAGGATGGGTGCTTGGTTCATGTGTGACACCGCTAAGCCACCCAATAGATTTGGCCATGTGGTTTTAGCTTCTTCATCCAGTTTGGCAGGCCAAGGGATGCATGAATCTTTCCACCAGACCCATATAGGCTCCGTGCCCATGATTCACTCTCAGAAATGGGGAAAGACAAATGTGCATTTGCTCTCCAGGGATGTCATGTGACTTTACCAGCTGATGTCTATAAAAGGTTTAGAGTGCTATATAAGTACTGAATGGCATTGTTCTTCCACAGGGCTTTCATGGACAAGATAAATGATAGGGGCTCCCTCTCTGCTTCTAAGGGCTTTTCCCAGCCCCTTCTCCTTTTGTCTGCCCCATCTATAAACTACAAGGTATCTGCCCTGAGATCCTGAGATGGCCTTTCCTATTATCATTAAAGCCTATTATTATTCACATTCTATGGAAAGAATTCACTTTAGGTCTGAATCCCCTACAAGCTGTGGGAGTGTCCAGTCAAACCCAGCACAGTGTAGCAATGATCTCATTATCTAGAGGGGGTTTCATTTAAAGAAATGCTTCATTCACTGTAGGGGTGAGAAGGTCTGGGGTGAAAGGTGTGATCTGCATTCATTGTGGGGCTCTTAGTACCTGAAAAGAAGTGAATTGTGTTTCTGTGCTGGATTCTGCCTTTCCCTTTCTCACCCAGAAGCTCCAAATTCTGTATCGGCAAGATCTCCACAACCCCAATACAAGTCAAACAATGGAGCTCTCAATTTAAGAACTGTAACTCTGCTTTCCGAGAGCTAAGCCAACATCCAATCCCCACTCCCACCCTTGACTTTTCTGCTCGTGTCATAGGTTTGGCACTTGATTACATTCAATTTAGCACATAATTATGTCCTTGCTCTCTCATGTTTTCCTTTTGCTGCTTCGATAACTGCAATAATACAGCAAGCCTCTGGACAGCAGAGACTACTTTTCACCTTTCATCAAAGATCCACATACTTAGCAAGCACAGCGTTCGACTCAAAGCAGACATGCAATAAATATCCACTGAATTTAATAGAATGGAACAAACCACCAGATTCACCTTCTGATTTGCCTTGTAGTTGATTAGGGAAAATAGGTGAAAACCAACTCAGCATTCAGCTTAACCCTGTCTTTTTCACTGCTGAAAAACTCATAAACTTCATTGGGCTTTTGGTAGAAAAAGCATGGTATTCCTGAGGCTTCAGTGTGGGCATGTCCAGGGGAGTGCCTTCTAATGAGGAGTGAGGGTCTGGGTGGATAGTGACTGTGACTCTCAGTGCCAAGTCTGTGCAAGAGCCCGGTTGGCTATCATCTCATAGGAAAAGTATCTCTACTCCATCCTGCTCCTTCCCACACTCAACCTTCCTGGGCCACTCTGTTGCTATAAGCATCCATACTATGCTCTGAGTCTTGATACTAAGTGTGATCCTAGGACCATCAGCATCACCTCAGAGCTTATTAGAAATGCAGAATATCAGGCTGCATTTCAGACTTAATAAATTGGGACCTTCTAAACAAGATCCCCGTTTGAGGCATATGCACGTTAAAATTTAACAAGCCCCGCTATAGAGAGGGCCTTAGAGGGCATTGTTGTTGAGCAGACAGTCTGGCCCTAGGAGCTAAAGTTGAAGGATTGTCTGGATAATCCAGAGAGCTGTCCTGCACTCTATGTTTTCTTCATCAAAAAGAGGAGCAGCTCAACAGGCAGCAACAGCATAAACTATCCCCAACTCACAGATAGGCACCAAGCTCAAAAGAAATTAGACCAAGCCAAAACATAAGCATGATGTTTTTGGTAAGAGTTGTAACAGTGAAAATGTGTCCCTGTGTCCTGTGCCATCATTCTGTTCATGGCCATTTGTGCTCCAGAACCCTCAGCATGGTGCTGGTCCAATGTACTGAAGAGGGTCTACCAAGCCTCCAAGGACACATATAGTGAAAGTCTGAAACCTTGTCAGACCTCAAGGCACAACAGCAGCTAACTCCTGGGACCGATGTGCAGAAGGCACTACCATGGTTCCAGTTTCCTGGCATAAAACACTGACCCTCAGCTTTGGTCCAAGTTATTGTAGTCTGTTACTAGGCAGGTATTCTCCCCTCCCTTCCACTTGGCATGCTCTCTCGGTACAAGTTTCAAGGCCCAGCTAAAGCCCTATTTCCTCCACAGCATCTCACTGATCACCCTAAGCCGCATGGGGACATCCTCCAATACGCTCATGTCTAACAATTTCATGGGGACTTCCTTCCTCAACAAGGTTGTAAGTTCCTGGAATGGGACAGCTTATGTCTTACATTCTGCCCCACACCTAGCCCGTGCCCCTGAATATTGCAGAGATTTATAAATCATTAAATATGTGAGTGATGGTCTTCAAATCATTTGAATTGGCATAATCATCAGCAAATTCTCTTTCAAAAGGGGCCCAGGAGTAGCCCACTAGCCTGGGAATTTTCCTCTCACTTCCTAAAAGCCTTAACCCCCCATATCTGCCATCCAGGTTTGGTTGTGCAATGAGTAGACTGTCTCTTCTTCAGAGATACCAAGGGACACTCAGATTTCAGAACTGTGTGTAGTCCAGGTGACTGGACTAAGAGATGGCCATCAAACCAAGCTATTCCTCCACTTTCTTGTGACCCTTGGAGAGCACTGAGATAGTATTTCACAATGGGAATGACAGGGCAAACTGGGAGAAAATAACAGGAACAACAATCATTTCAGGTTGAGATCATTCTATAAGGCAAACCATACTCTGACCTCCACTGGGGAAAGAGTTCTGCTTCATAGTTCTCCAGCTGGTGGTGCTATCAGCTGGAAGAGGACAATTTGAGACAATGACCAAAGGCATCCACTGACCTTTTCTTCTAGGGATATCATTGTCCAGAGAAATGATGCATATCTTATCGGAGCATCTTCTTTCTCTAGATCAGTGGATTTTTCTCCTACACCTAATGCTGTCTCTCCTAGAGTGGGCTAATTCAGCAAATAGAGACCAGATTCAAGAATAAAATAACTAATATCTTTAAATACATAGTCACAAAAAAAAAATGGCAGGCAGGAATGGGGACCATCAACTGTAATTCTGTGGCTGGCCTGAAGGTCGGTCTCCCAGGACAACTAAATTCACAGTTTGAGGGGATGTTAGTCACTGTAAAACTTCATGAATGAGGTCCCATGACCTTGGCAGTGCACAGCCTACACATGGTATGTGATAGCCTTGAGCCCTGGGCTTCAAATGATCATTTACCCTTTCTAATGGGTATAGAAACATACTTGACAATTGTGTAAAATATGGGGAAACTCGGAGCAGGTGTGGGTCACGAAATAAGGAAAGCTGAATTTCTTGATTTCAATTGCCCTGAATATAGTATCTTCTAGAATTACAGGCCAAATAGGAACCCTCAGGAGGTATCATATTCTTGTCTCAAGAATAACATTTCACACAGCTACAAATCACTCTGAGTCTTTCTTAAAGAGACAATCTCCCTCTCCCACAAAAAAAATCCTAAAAGAAATTGTTAAAATTATGTTGAATGATGCAGTCTTGCCTCTCCCTCTCTCATGCCAAGAAATTATTCCCAATAGCTAACTCTCCGATGCCATTCCATCACAGACAGAACCGTATCAAGCACAGTGTTCCAGGCTTCCAACAGTACCAGTGGTTTCTGGTACCTTTCAAGGCACCAGACGACTCTGCTGAAAACATTCCTCCAGGTCCTCAGTACTTATCCTCACTCCTCCACGCATCTTCTTTTTAAAGGACAAAAACTTGGAAGCTGGTTTGTACAGGTTTGGAATCTAGCAAATAGCTGTGGCAAATATTTGCTTTTTTTTTTTCAATCCACTTTCTACCCACAGCCTGGAGGAAGCTGCACCTGTCTTTGAGGTTAGAGAAATGAACCAAGGAGTGTGCGATAGAGGCAAGCATGTCATTTCAGGAGGCAGGAATAGGAAATCTCAGTCTCAAAAAGAAAGTTTTTATGAAAAAGTAGTGAAAGTTTTATCACTTTCCTTTTTCTTTTTGAAAAGAAGTCCGTGTTGGTGTTTAAATGAGAACAAAGACCCCAGGGGAGAGAGGTGAAGGTAAATATTTGTACCAACTTGTCACTGCATTTCGCACAATGGGCCAGCCATCTTTGAAAGTTGACAAGTTTCATATCTCTGGGTTGTTCTTTTTTTCCTCTTATTTGCTCTCTTAGGTTGTCAGCCACCAAAGTGGCTGCCGAATACAAGGACACTGAGGGGCACACGGCCAACATGACCTCAGAGGTATTGACACACTGCAATGAGATCATGATATCATTCAGTTTCTGCATCGCTATAGTTTCTGCCAGCTAATACTCCAATGTGTTCCTCAAGGATGTGGTCAATGTTGGTTTAAGATAAAAAAAAAGCAAAGACAAATATTAGCATGCTACATAAAGGTACTACTTATCATGAGAGCTTTGCTTCTTAGCACTGGCTGCCTGGACCCCATCGCTAAAGAGTCTGATCTCACTGGTCTCGAGTGCAGCCCAAGCACCTCAACTTTCATCAGCCCCCACCATGATTCTCATAAGCAGTGGTGAACCAGAAACTCTGCACTTGAGAATTGCCAGATTATTTTGCATTCTATTCAGAGCAACGATTAAAAATTGATTTGATGTGTATGCGCTAGGTGTTTAAAGCAGGACCTGCAGAGAATAGGGAAGGGGATATTCAAAGAGAAATGGCAGAAGAAATGCCATCCCACCCCAATCTGAAATCTAGTGGAGGAGACAAAACACACAAATAACTATCGCAAAAGGTGAAGGTGATTAGTACAATCCTTGCAGCCCAGGAAAAAAATATCACAGGAGACCTAGCAGAAGTTTAGTTAAAATCAGTAAGGTCACTAGACAACTCCCGCTTCACGTACTGGGAGCCACTTGTGGGTGATGTAAAGTGACCTAGTGGGGTCAGAGAAGCCTCTCACCGCCCCAGCTTCCTGGTGCCCAGGAGCACTCCCTTCCCCTCCATGTCCTGAGGGACAGGGCTTCAGGTTCCCCGTAAACTCCTTTTTTCACACAAGTGGGAGGACTGTGCTCCAATCACACGGCAGTGAATTGACAAGTGACCACCCCTAGGGTTAACTACCTTTCCTCACTTTTTGAAAGAAAGGGCTCGGCTTCCATTCAAGGAAATCTGAGGTCCTGGGAAAGAGCTGAGAGTGTTGGAGCAGAGGTGAAAGAAGTCACTTCTCCATGTCCCTAACAGGCAGAAACGAGAGAGCAAGGAGCAGAACATCTACTATGTAACATGTGCGAGTTAGCATGATGTCAATTATATCGTATGCGAAATATCACGAAAACATGTTGATATTGATAGTCTTCTAGGATCTATAATCAATCTCATGATAAGAGAATTTCATAAGCTCAGTGCTAATAATTATGTATTTTTCTATAAATAATTATCTACTTTGTTCTGAATTCTTTATCATAGATATTTAATTCCCATGATACAATAATTATGTGTATCCTTAACACATTTCACCTTTGAGTCACTTGTTTAGAAAGAAATAACTCTATTCAGGGACTTTTAATTCTTAAAATTCCTTGGACCTGATGGTTTGGTTACAAGGTTACAAAATCCAGAGACCACCGTCCCCGGAGCTTCTCCATGCGAAGGCCTTTGTCTTCACCTCTCTTTCCCTTCGTCAAAATACACCTGTCAGGGCAAGACTTCCGACTATGATAAAATAAGAAATTGGCAAATCCTCTCCCAAAAAATAACTATACAATTGGGTAGAATTGTCAAAAGCAACCATTTCAGGGCTCTAGAAACTAAGGAAAGACAAACGACAGACTTCGAGAAGCATTTACCTATAAAATACTGACAAACTTTGGGTAACAACAATGGCATTCGGTGGCATTCTTGCCTGGGGCTGCTCTCACCGTCCCTCCGGCTCAAGCAGGGCCGGGCTGGGGCAGCTTTCCTGTTACAGAGGCTCACTTGTGCCCAGTGAAACTGTCAGTAAAAACATCGAGTCTGGTGGAAAATGAATGGGGACTCCCACAGCTCTGTAGCCTAAGGATGTGGTCACAGTTGGGGTGAAGAGTAGGCTGGCAGGCTAACCAGACATTTAATGGGGAGATCCTGGAAGTGAGAGCATGATAGAAGACCCAGCTAAGACTCCAGGCTGGGTGGGATGCTGCTGCGTACACACGGCAGGGAGACCCGCGCAGGCCTGATGGAGAGGAAAATCCAGGACAGACTGGAGGGCTGCCGGACTTTGAACAGGCTCCTGGTGCACCCACAGATCTGCCAGCAGAGGGTGGGAGCTCTGCTGGCCGGAAGAGCTTGAGCACAACCTCTGACCAATCAGTGGGTGACCGCTGAGCTATGCAGACACAGGAGCAAGCCCTAGGAAGCCAGACTAATAAAATGAAAATAAGAATTATTAAAAAAACACAACTGCCTGACATCATGGAGGAGACAGATTCTTCAAATTGAGTCCAGGCAAGTTACTAAAATAACAGCAGCGGCAAAAACAACAAAATGGCAACAAGTTTCAGAGGAAAATATCAGAATATAGAGTTTTATTATGACATTTTCTAAAATGATAGGTTTTCAACAAAATACTACAAGGCAAGCAAATAAATAAGATGGTGTGACCTGTATTCAGGAAAAAAAATTAATCAGCAAAAGCTATCTCTGACTTGGGCTCTGTTAGATTTAGCACATGAAGAAATTATGCAAAATAGAGCAAAATAAAAAATGCCTGAAGAAAAACTGAACAGAACCCTGAAGACCTGTGGGACCGCATCAAGCAGTCAAACATATGAGCAGAGTGTCCGCAAACGAGGTGAAAGCAGGAAAAATTACTTGAAGGAATAATGGCCATACAATGTAGGCATTTAGTAATAAATTCTGAAAAACAAAGATAACTTTTTAGGTAATATATTTACCTTAAATACTCGAAGGTAATTTTTAAAGATAAACAGATGAACACTACACAGAGGTATAAGAAGGAATACGATGGCCGACTTTTCAAGGGGAACAATACAACCCTGCTTTATTCAAAAAAAGGCTTGGTCGACCTAGACTTCTATATAGTCAGTCATAATATTCTTTAAAACAAAGGTGAAATACAGACATTTTCAAAACAAAGCTGAGAGAATCCATCACCGATCGACCCATTCTGTGAAAAATGCTAAGCCACGTTCTTCAGGCTGAAGTGAAATGATAACAACTTGAAAATTGGTAATTTGGTTCTACAGGAAGGTTTAGAATGTGCCTGAAATGATAAGTGAGTGGGTAAATATAAAATACTAGTCTTTCCCTAATTTCTTTGAAAGATACATGTTTAAAGTAAAAGTAAAAACATTATATTTTAGGGTTTATAACATGGAGTAGCAAATTATACGACAGCAATGCCAAAAGGACAGGGAAGAAAAATGGATTTATTGTGTTGTAAGCATCTTACATCACATGGAGAGTGATGTTACATCAATGCAAGATATACTGTAGCAAGGTGTGTGTGTGTGTGTGTGTGTGTGTGTGTGTGTGATAATCTCTAGAGCAACTACTGGAGGATAAAGCAAAGAATAAAGATGAAAGGACAAGAGAGGACACAAAATAAAACATTAAATATACATGTATTTGACAAAGAATGTGTATGGGCTAAATAAAGAACTCTTACAATAAACTATGTGTAATTTTTGAAAAGACAAACAACTCAACAAAACTGGGTAAAATACTTGGACATTTAAGAAAAGAAAATATCAAGATGCTCAACATTGTTAGTCATCAGGGAAATGCAAATTAAAACCACAAGGAGACTATGTTACACGCCCACTATAACGGTTAAAATTAAAAAGTCTAAAATGTCAAATATTACTTATGATCATGTAATTCCTTCCCTCTGTGCTCACCCAATAGAAATAAAATCCTGTGTCCACAAAGTAAATTTTACAACAATGGTCATTGTACCTTAAATCATAATAGCCAGGAACAAAGCACAACAGGGTGCCCAGCAACAGGACCACGGGTAAGTAAATTGTGGCGCACTACACAATAGAGCGTGACTGAGTTACAGCGCAAAGGTTGAAGTCCTAATGCATTCAAGAACGTGGATCAAGCTCAAGGACAACGTGTTAAGAGGATGAGGGAAAGTTAGACACAAAAACATCCATCCTGCATGATTCCATTTACGGGAACTTCAAAAATAGGCAGACTGGAAAAGCTAATTTGGGTGGATAGATAAGAACAGAGGTTGACTTTCTGGATAGGGGTACAGGAAGGGGCATAGGAGATTTCCTAGAGTAATGGAAATGTAGCATGTCTTCATTCATATATATATATATTTCAAAATGTGTACATTTTACTATAATTATATTTACATGGTATAATTACAAACACCTCCAAAGAAACACGAAAGTATATTGCTATATTTTGCTGCCTGTGATTTCCCCTCAAAGTTACTTAAGAAGGAAGATAACAGATTCGATACCACAAGTTCTGCTCAGCTCTCAGCCTTGAATATGCTTTTCAGCTCTCGGCTGTGGTTATCCCTAAACTTAGGAAATAAGGGGACTTTCCAACCAGAAAAATGATCAAACTTACAATCAATCCACCATAAGCTAACATGTTAGCAGATGCCTGCCTACACATAAGGAATAAAATAAGTATCCATATTCTGCTAATCCTACTGCATAACCTGACATTTGTACATGGTATAAGACTTGGAAGCCATAAACCTGAAACCACCAAGTTGCAAATCAACAGATTGCCATTCTGCGTTGGAAATAAGAATCATGTTTACAAGCGGCACCCCCAGAGTTTGGGGGAGAAGGTTTTGCCCATTAATAGCGTCATCAATGCCCTAACAAACCTAAACACGTGTTTGTAAACCTCTTACCTCTAGACAGATATGGAGCACGGGAGCCTGAGGACTTCACAGCCACTTAAAAGGATTTCATAATGACAAGAATTCAAGTACTAAGAAATTAATGAACTATCCAGGATGAACTTAGAGCGCTGTTAAAGAATTGAGCCCATCTTTGGTTGCTAGTGAGCTAAGGACTCAGAGACCAGGACCGAAGTGACAACAAGAAGATAGTCACATTTACGGTGAAATGGTCATAAATCCTACAATTTTCTGAGTAAAATCAAAGTTCTGAGAAAGATATTGACAAAGACGAGTGTGGGAAACCTGAATAGGTAAGGAGAGCATCTACTTACTCCCTTCCTTCCAAGGTAGTCCCCCTAATTCAAGGTTTCATTTTCCACAGTTTCAGTTACACACAGTCAACCACCATACAAAAATATTAAAGAGAAAATTCCAGAAATAAACAATTTATAAGTTTTAAATTGTGTACCTTTCTGAGTAGCATGATGAAATCTTGCTCCCTCCGACCCAAGACATACATAATCCCTTGGTCCAGCGTATTCACACTGTCTATGCTGCTCGCCCATCCGTCACCCAGTGGCTGTCTCAGTTAGCAGCTTGACTGTCACAGTACAGCTGTGCTTGTGCCCCAGTAACCATTAGTTAACTTAATGGTAGCCCCGAAGGGCAGGAGCGCTCATGCTGGGAATTTGGATGTGCCAAAGAGAAGCCATGAAGTACTTCCTTTAAATAGAAAGTTATGTACGCTTAGAGAAAAAGAAAATGTTACTTACAGGATTTGGTACTAGCCACAGTTTCAGGCATCCCCTGGAGGTCTTGGAACTCAGCCCTTATGGATAAGAGGGGACTCTGGCATTGTTAAAACCAGTTTCCAGTCCAGGCATATTTCACAGCAATAGTTTGAAAAAGACAATGCTAGGGAATTTTGCTGTACTGGACAAAAATATTTCACCTTTAAAACAAAAGGATTATCAATGATTGGGGCTGGGAAAATTAAGCACAGTGCTTAAAAATATGGGCTAAAGCCCTCGCTGGGTGGCTCAGTTGGTTGGAGCACCACCCCACAGGCACCAAAACATTGTGGGTTTGATTCCCAGTCAGGACACACTCCTTGGATGTGGGTTCAATTCCCAGTCGGGGCACATATGGAAGGCAACCGATTGGTGTTTCTCATGTTGCTGTTTCTCCCTCTCTTTCTCTCTCTCCCTTCCTCTCTCTCTAAAAATAAATAAACATATCCTTGTGTGAGGATGAAATATATACATATATATGCTAAGTATGGATATATCTAGGTTCAAATTGTAGGTCTGCCCTCTGCCTGTGTGAACTGATGCAAGTTATTTAGCCTTTCTGTTTTGATTCCCTGATTTGCAAAATGAGAATAGTCATAATTGCATAAGAACATTGCAAATGTTGAATTTGATGATACGTATTATTAAAATAACTCTCTAGGCCCAAGATGGAGCTGCTTCTGCCATGGTGCCATGTTAGCAAACTGAAACGCAGATGACTTTCCTGTCGCTGTCAGTGCTCTGCTTGACCAGAGACACAGTCCATCGAGGCGGCCAATCCCCAGACACAAAGTCAGTTCTGGGCCTTCTCAGCCCAGACAAGGTTGACTATGTGGCCCCAGTCAATTATACATTTTACATTTTTCTCTTCCTTTACTTTTATCCTATAAAATCTTTCTTGTCACCATTCTACTTTGCAGTGCTCCAAAAGGAGATGGTCCACCTCATGAAGTGTTAAGTTCATTTGAATCACCTAAATTTTCTTTTTTTAATGATTTTTAACAATACATAAACTACCTAGAATAGCTAGTGACATAATTTTTCAATAAATGATAGCCATTATTATGGTATCCTTTTATAATTCTGAGAAACAACAAAAATGTAATGTAGGGTTAAAATTTTATAAACATTCAGTTTTTATCACAAAAAATTTACTTAAATGATTGCACTTTTTATATCACATGAGTACAGTTCTCATACATTTAGCTGAGAAAAATGATTTCTAGGCCATGATAAAAGTAAATCTGCCCTGACTGGTATGGCTCAGTGGATTGAGCAAGGGTCTTCGAACCAAAGGGTTGCCGGTTCGATTCCTAGTCTAGGTCACAAGCCTGGGTTGCGGGCCAGGTCCCCAGTAGGGGGTGCGTGAGACACAACCACACATTGATGTTTCTCTCCCTCTCTTTCTCCTTCCCCTCTCTCTAAAAATAAATAAAATCTTTTAAAAAATAAATCAATTATTTTTTTAAAAGTAAACCCATATTTTTTATTTTTTATGATTACCATTCTATAGCTATTAATAAGAAAGCATTTTCTGACTCCTCAAAGAAATCTGTTGTCTTTATGTCTCACCTTTAAAGGAACTGGTAATGCCAAGAGGAAAGTGACACATTGGTCAGTTCACAATTCACCTCTGTGGTTTGATTAGAGATAAAACTAGTTTTTTCACAGCAAGGCAAGTTCTAAGGATTCTTTATGGGAAGGTTTTGTTTTATTCCCTGGAATATGGGAGAAAAGCTGTGGCAGATGTCCAGGGGCTTTTTTATTCTAGCAAGTCCTGACATATTTTAACTGTTTCAAAAGCATCTGTGGTAGGGCAGGCTCCCCAGGGAACACACTTGGAGACTAAAATTGCTGTGCAAGAGCCTTCTTTGGGGGCTGCTGCTCAGACTGGGCCAGGACAGAGGCTGGCTGTGATGCATGTATAGCAGAGGCTCCTCCAGCTGTTGAGTGTGGAGTGGCCCTGGGGAGGGTGCCCGGCCTTGGAAAGGCAGCACTCACGGCCAAGGGCAACTCCTGGAGGATAATCAACTATGAGTGTCAGCTGCCACACGTCCATCAGCTGGAATAAAAAGTACCTCAGTCCTGAGGGGGATCCCTGCGGAGAATCACTGCTCTGCTCCACAGCCTCGGAGATTGTGAACCTCTGCCTGACACTGACCAAGTACTAAATGGCCGCAGCTGTCGATTTACATAAATACCAAACTAAATTAAAGCATCAGTTGTTGCTGCCATTTTTAGCTTATCTTTGCCTCTCTGGAAGACTTGAACTTCCACTCCTTAAACTAAACTATGTCTTTTTTTTTCAACATGGATCCTTGGTGCTATTTAGAATGGACCAGAAGGGTAATTTAACATCTGAGAGAGAATGCATTTTCCTATCAGACAGATCCCCACACTGCTACTTTTTAGGCTTAATATGGCCCTGTATGGGATAAGACTTCCTGAAGTTGAGAAAATATGACCTCAGAATTTGAATGTTAAATTAAAGCTTTGTTTGTTGACACAGCTGAGAGTGATTTGTGTGAGCGTTGGGAAGGGGTGGGAGGGTTGAATTTACTGCCACCATGGGCAAAATACACTGGTTTCTGCTCCTGAACTGAAATTTAACAAATACATCTTTACATATTACAGAAGCCACTGGCTGATGTGTGGCCTGCGGAACGAAGCCCGTGGAGGTGGTTAACTAGGTTCTGAGGCAGAGAGAAACCAGAACAGAATGTCCGCCTCTGGTATGTGAGCATGGTGCCCAAGCAGGGAGGTGAATGGTTGTTCTGTCCCAGAAAACAGCTGCTTCGGAATTTCTGTGGTTAAGTTTTGGGGGGGAAAGCTGATAAAAGGAGGCAGATATAGATGACCAAGTGAGGAAAAAAAGAAAGAGGAGGAGGATTATTGAAAGAAAGAGATAAAGAATAAAGGAAATAATTATATCCCCCCCTTTTTGGTCAATAATAAAGAGATACATTTTAACTCCAGTAAAGAGGGGGCCGCACAGGATGATTACTCCCTGAAACCACAGCTTCTGCTCCATTTGCATACTGAGTTCGATGATGAGATGTGATGACGATGATAATGATGGTGGTGGAGGAAGTGAAAAAGGGTGAAGAAAAGAAGGAAGGGGAGGTAACAAAAGAGAAGAAGACTTAAAACCAAAACCATGGCTGAAACAGGGTGAATACCTCATGAGTCAGTGAACTTAACTCAAGATCTTCTCCACTGGAAAAGTTCTTTTGAAATTTTGCAAATCTCAGCTGGAAAGCTTGGAAGAAATGAAGACTCTAAGTTAAGGCATCTGGTTTAGTAGGAAAACGATGGCTCTCACAGTGAGAATATCTGTTTCAAGTCACATCTCAGCCATTTACTTGCCACTAAGTTTTGGATCCATGATTAATCTGTCCAAGCTTCATCTATGAAATGAAGCACGGAGAATGGATGTAAAAATCAATAAATAAATGTGATTGACAATGTTTTGTACTCTGTGTGGTACTAAACTAATATCAGAATTTTTTAGAGATAATGCATATTTATGGTTAATTCTCTGAATGAAGAATTGATTCTCTTTTCATTTAGCTCTATTGCATACCACTTGAAGAAGCATTTGAAATTTCTCTCACCTCTGAGTTCATATGAAACAGGCATTTACTGAATTCAAGTTGTCTTTACATTTTATGTCAATAAAACTAAACCTCCTTTGGAAATCTCTATCCAAACAACACATGTTTATTTTTCAAATATAACCATCTTAATGTTCCTAATGATGACTCTGTGACAATGCAAGATACTATTATCATTAGTCTAAAATGCTTTTGAATCACCAAAGAAAAGATTCATTAAGGACCGCTCTGTTATTGTGGCCAATATATTTGGATTATTTCACCTCTTCCAGAACTGGTTATCAGCAGATATGTAAACCTCAGTTAACCCAAAGATCCCATTCCTTACTACATGAGATAGCTAGGATTTTCCTATAGCCACTGATCTCTAGAGAAAAATACAACCCGAACTGGTAGATATAGGCATTTTTTCATTTGCCTTTCAGTTGAACTTTGCCTCCTCAGAGTTTATCACCTGGGGCAGGTAAGTAGTCACTTTCTTTGCAGTCACATGTGTGGGCACACATCTTCCACACTCTTCCATCTCCCTTCTTTGCTTCTGCATTCAATCTCTCTCCCATACCCAGAATGCAGTGCTCCCATGTTGACATAGTTAAGCAGTTAACCCAACAACTGTTCAATCCTCCTCCTCTTCCCTTGATTCACTTGCTATTTTTGGAAGACCTTTAAGAAAGATATTGTGCCTCCACAAAGATAACAGACAGTTTATGAATATGCCAAATACAGGGCAAAAATCTTGCATACAAGGATCCATGTAAAACAAGAATGACAACTGGATGCCATAAGGTAGATGTCTCATTTGCTACTAAAATGATTTCTGATTTCTCTGTGGCAGAACCACAAACCAAGAGAGGCTGTGAAAACCCACCCATACTTCAGACCAACTCTGTGTAGCTAACACTGCTTGAAGTGAAATGTTAACAAATGTAGGAGGTTTGGTATCCCCAGGGCTGAAATTCAGAGTGGTGACAAGTCAATCACTGTTCATCACGAAAGGGTGCTTCTCTCCACATGGAATAGAGTGTTAGAAATTTTCATTTTCATTTTCAAGCTCTGTGAATTATACTCAGAATAAAAAAAGTCTTCTAAAATACGAGTAATCTGAAAAATCTATTTGTACGATGGCAGAATGAATGATAGAACCTTCGCTCCCCTCCCAGGGCCCTGTTCATTTTCAGCCAATGCTTATGTTTTGTGATGTCTGAGGACTTCAAAGTATCATCTGCGAGAGTTATTGGCACCTGATTTGCTTTTAAGATGCTGTTTCAATGGACATCAGCATATTTTGCTGTTAGGTGAGGCCTGATGAGGGCACCCTTGGAGTTATTCCACTGTGGTTAATGTCTCTGGGAAATGAGCATTCTAAAGCAGACATTCATTCATGCTTCTGTGAAGGTTTACGCCATTGCCTCAGTTTGAAATGTTGTCCCTCCTTCAATTCTCAATGTATTAAAATACTTTAAGGCTCCCTCAAATACCACCTCCTCTCTAGACTTCTCCCTTAGTCTGCACAATTAGAATAAATTGTGTTTGCTTCTTGGCACTCACACTACTTTGCACCTGTCTGTCCTTCCTTGTCTCCTTGTTAATTTCACACCTATGTTTCCTTTTCTCCAACAGAAATCCCTGAATGTTTCTGAGTGTCCCAGATAAAATAAGACATACTGAAGTAAGACTTGGTTTGAACCAAATTATTTTCTGATATCTAACTATGTTTTGTCTAAGAACATTAAAAAAACACCTCTAGTTTAACACTTCTGCTTTGATTTCACATCCACAATATTCTAGGGCAACGCTTTTTTCCCACGTCTTCTGAACTTCCTTTGTTCTTGTGCTTTCATGGGGACAGTGCAGAGAGAAAAAATATGTAAAGCCCTGAGAATTCCCCACAGCATAGGAAATCTAAGAGGGATTCCACTGTGCAACTTAGAAAGCCAACGACAAAATTCTAACCCAGAAGGACATCAACTTAGGGATGCTTGTTTTATTCTAGCCCCCGGGCTGTGACAGGGAAAAGTGTCCTCCACCCTGCATCCCCCACAATGAACGCCTACAGACATCAAATAGACTCCTGCTCCCAAGTCAACTCTCCACAGATGCAGACCCAACCCACCTAAAAGAAACAGTGCCCGGAGCATAAACACATCACAAACAATACTTGAGTTATGTTGAACACCAAAAATGTAGAGCTATGCAAAAATGGGGGGGGGAGCAGAGACCAACCTGCTTCCATTGCCTCCCTCACTCATGTCCCCAGGATTCTTACTTTTCCCAGAAATTTTCTCAAACAGCGAATTCATTTGTAGTCCTAAAAGTGAGGATTAAAACAGAATTTCCATGGAATTGGTTCATGAGAGATGTTATTCTTCTGCGTGTGATTGCTGGTTGTATAATTATGCTAAGGGTGAAGGGTGAGTCTAGAATATAGTGTCAGGGCAGAACTGCAAATCTGAGGTGTGCAAATGCATGCACCTTCGCTGGAGACAAAAGAATTGTTGTTAGCACTTCACACAGTTTTAACTCAACTCTTAATCTTCAATCATTTTGTCCTCAAGGTAAAAGTGACCAGATGGCTAATTAGGTAGAAATAAGGCAATTTTTGGAATGCTTCCAGGTAGAAAACCAAAACTCTTCTTTCTAATCTTGCCTACACACTCCAGTTTTCTAGGATAATGGAAAAGAAAAAAGCAAAGAATGAGTCAATTCTTGACGCCATTCAGGAAAAAACTCTGATGTCATGCACTGTTTAGAGTTACTCAAATACCTGTAAAAGGCAACCCTAGGCAAAGACCCATGGGAAAAGCACCAGAGGCACGGCACCCTTTGTCACCTGCCAGCACAGGCTGTCTTCTGAGGAGGACGAGGTGCACACGACCAGGCACTGCTGGGTCTGCAGGGCCCGGCTGACACTCTCTAGAAGAGGATTCTTTAAGTAAACAGGGATCCTGGAGAGAGCTGCATCACTCTGAAAGGTGACTGGGTACAGGAAGTGCAAACCTAAGGCTCACAATCTGAGCACCTTGACCTGCTTTCCTTCCCACCACTTCCCTTCCACTTCCTCCTCATTCACAGGCTTAAGCCTGCCAGGGGGAGGGAGCATGCCGTGCTGCTTTCAACGGCTTGTTCAGGGAGAAATCTGTTACCCTGCCAGCTATGCTAATTTTCTTTTTTCCCCCCTGAGATCCATAAGAACATATGAAAAACATGTTTCACTTTATCTGTGTTGTTGTTAGAAGTGTTTGCAATTATCAGAAATGTAAAAGTCCCTTCCCCTTTAAAAAGCCAGGTGATTAAAAAAAAAACCAGTTGCACTTTTCATCAGGGCAAATCAGTCAGGACTGAATGACTTAGGGACAGACAGTACAAGATACACAAAGAGGTGTTCTCAATATCTGTCCGAGGACAATTCAGGGCCCGAGAGGAAGGAAATGAGGGGCCATGAACACCTGAGGCTTCAGATGGTGGAGGGGGGTGGTACAGATTGAGGGGAGAGGTCTTATTATTATTAAGAATATGTTTGTAGCTTCCACTAAATAGCAGAAGCAATGAATATCTATTTTTAAATAGTAACTTAATACAAGATGAAAATATGCCAGAAGTTAGTTCAGAAAATAGCCAGGGGGATCCATAGTACTGTGCGTGTGCGTGTGCGTGTATCACAATGTAAGCCCAGGGCAGGATTGGCTTTTGCAGTGGAGTCAGTTTTACACTGGCCACAGCACTGACCAACGTCAACGTGCCACCCTCTAAGGTGGGTGAGTGTGGAACCTGTGACAGCCACACCCTGCGGAGGGTTAGAAACATCTGCTGCAATCTGAGCAAATGTCTGTAGAGGGTGAGGTCACTTCATAGACAAAGAGTGTGCCTGAATGAGACGAAATACTGAAAAGATGTCAGATCACCACAGACTAATTTAACACATCCAATGTGATTTCAATCAAAATGCCAATGGGCATTTCCTTGTTATTTTTAATATCTGACTTAACAAAATTATTCTAAAATTTGCCTGGGGGAATGAACTACCCAGTATTCTCAAAAAAAAGTTTTAAATAATATGGTAAAGATGAAAGTTATAATGTGGGGGGCTCCACCTGCAGAACCCCATCCGTCCACCACGGATGAGAATAAATCTACCAAGACATGATCTGCTTGGGGAGGAGAGGTGGCCAATCTCTCAAAGGAGAAGGGCCAAGAGCCCCTTTCTCAATGGTTTTTATTAGGTTTGTAACACACAGGAATACAGGTAAAGCTCGTCAATCAATGTCAGGCAGCAAGGATCAAACAATAGATAACATTTCAAAGAACTCTGAGGGTTTAATTGAGTCAGGGTCTGTCAGCTAAGCGGTTACAAAACTTTGGGAGACATACCCATTTCCTCCTTGGACCCTTATCATTTAAATGAGAGCGCTCTTAGCAAAGCAGGTTTCACAGGACTTTACAAATTCTTTCTTATGCCCCATCACCCGGGGAGCCCGCTCTAGCCAGCACAGAGCTGCACCGCCCGCCTGCCATCATAGTTTCAGGCTTAAGCCAATTAGAGCCAGGAAGCAATGGACCGGGAAAACTTCTCCCAGATGGATTGAGGAATCCCGCTATGTCAGGATAGCCAGGGGGTGAGGGTCCATCACCCCCTCTTTGCTGCAGCCCCCCAAGTCCTTCCTTGAGAGCCTTCCAAGTGGTGGTGCCTGGCTTAGGTGACCCCTCCCTTGAGGGAATCTTACCCATCACTGGCTAACTGACCAAGCACTGGGGGCCAGTTATGGATGAAGCAGAAGCAGCGCTCCTGCCAGGGAGATAAGTTTTGTCTCCTTAGTGGCTTACAGCCTAAAGGTTGCTCACTCAGCTTTAGCCATGGGGGCGTTACAACTCCTGAAACCAGGCAGAATGGTTCCCAACATTATAACAAGTAGAACAAATTTATTCAAGTCATTAAGCCATATTATAAAACAAAAATAATTAACAGAGTACCACCACTGCCTAAGAATAAACAGAGAGATAAATAGAAGAGAATATAAAGTTCAGAAACAAATGCAAATGCATGTAAAATATGGTATATGAAAGGGTCTCTTGTCAAATTATTAGAGGAGTAATGGATTATTTAGGTGCTGGCTAAACATACCTTGTTAACGTCTTCTTCTTCATTACATTCACCAAATTAAATTCCATGCATACTTAACAAGGAAAAATGAATAATAGCACCATTTAAAAATCTGGTAGAAGATATTATCAACATTTTTCTGATGCTGAAGCATGGAAGTTCTGACTAAGCAAAAATTTAAGAGTAGAATCGATAAAAAACCATACCGATAGGTTTGACAACCTAAAAGGCAAAATTCTGAATGTCCAAAATTCCATCAATAAAATTAAAAACAAATGGAAAGTTCACACACAAAAAGAGTAATGTAAAAGAAATTCATGGCAGAAAAAAAGATTGTTATTTAATTATGCAGCACTTAGCAATCAGCAACAAAATCAGCAAAAATAAAGATCTAAAATTATGCTCAATAATAACTCAGAAAAGAAAAAACTGACCAAATAACAGATGAATTCTTATCCTTCCTAATAATATATATTAATTTAAACAATAAAGTACCACAGTTTGCCTACCAAGTTGGCCACCATGGAAACGTTGCATACCGACTGAGGCGCAGGGAAACAGGGGCTCTGACCCACTACCCGTAAAAGTGAAAATGCTCCCTATTTCTAGGAGGATAAAATGACAACATATACATCCCAAGCCTTAAGAATGTGCATACTCTTTTGGCCATAAACTCCTCTAAAAAATTATTCAGAGATATTTTCTAAGATTTATATAGTAGGTATTAATCACATTATTTATACTTCAAAAATGGAAAGCAATTATAAAAATTAAGTGAATATTATAAAGCCACTTAAAATGATCTCGTAGAACAGTGATGTGGAAAGATATTCACAATATATAGTTGAGCATAGAAAGCATATTTTAAAAGAGTGTGGCTTTGATTTTGTACCATCAACTAACTAGAAGGATGTATTTCAATATGCTACCAGTTGTTACCTTTAAATGGTAGGGTCTCAGGTAATGTTTATTCTCCTCCTAAGCCTTCTATGTATTTACAAAAGCAAAAGAATTTTATATAGATTTAAAGTGGCTCAACTTTTTAGTGCAAGAAAATGTTGTTAAAATAGTGAAGATAAGGAGGAAGGCAATTAAAATGAATAAAGTTATTTGATCCATGTCTCTAAAGAGGCATTTTTCTGCAAGGATAAAAAATATTCCTACAGTTCTTTAACCACATCCTTCCTAAGACACAGTTGGTTGGAAGTAGTTGCTGGCAAGCTCTGATTTTAATTTAGTTCCTGGAAATCTGCACTTTTACAGCTGGAAAAATGGACAATTGTATGTATATTAGCAAATTCACTTTGTCTTATGAATCTATGCCTAAATTGATCATATTTAGCTATTGGAAAATTGCTGGTGTGAGCAGAGGAAGGTTTAGAATTTAACAATATCAACTGTATTCTTTTTTAATTTTCTAGTCTATCTTCCCCCAAGAAGATGGGGGGAGGGGGAACTAAGCCACGGTGGATCTAGGGCATTTTCTGTAGCTGGGTACATATAACTCTCCTGGAATGAAATGAGTATTTAATCCATTTTCCTTCCCTGTGCCTTTAGTTTACTGGAGTATTCAACCCGTGCAACATTTCTACAGCTAGTTGTCAGCAGTGGCGCCAGACCTAGACTGGAATGGAATGGTCCATAGGGTAGAAGCTCTCAGCTCCCAATGACTCATCCACTTAGGAAAAGACCAGGAAATATTCCCAGAGACCCCAGGGTTGGTTGAGAGCCATGTGATCTTGGGCAGGCCACTTAAATTCCTCCTGCCGCATGCAATTCCTCATCTGAACAGAGATAATAGTGCCAACTGTGGAATTCCACTAAGAAGTAAATTTTGCAAAAAAGATACAAAACAGTTTTTTTGCAGGGGAAGGAAAGCCACACAAATGTCCTGCCATTTCATTAAGGAGACTCTGAAAAAGCCACTGGTGTTAGAAGAGTAAGATCTCAGAGTCTGGCGTGGCTCTGGCGAGGTGTCACTGGCACCCTCAGGGGTCAGTGATGCAGAGTGACTATTCTCCTTGACATTGGCAGCCACAGGATGGTGCTGACAAAGGGCATAAGGAAAGAATGCTTCCTAGCAACAAAAAATGTCATGTAAATTGAGCAGGAAAGAAAATCATGTCTCTGCTCTAATTCCTTTAAAATCCACTATTTCAGAATAATCATTTATGGCAGGAAAAGAAGTTCGAGTAAACACTTATTCAAACATACCACAAGCAAAAGATTGTGTTTCTGCCTGCAGTCATTTCCCTGGTAGTTCTTCCTCCCCCTCCATTTGCCCTCTCTTCTGAGATTCTACCCTCCCCCTTCCCTCCCCCTTCCCTCCCCATGCTCACCTCACTATTAACTTACTCTACACCTTTGCATTTCTACAGTTAACTATAGGCTCAGGTAAAATGAGGATTATAAACTAAACCAATCAACTCCATGGAGACAAAATAAGAAAACAAGTGAGGAGGAGGAGGACCGGTGCTTCTGCAGAGATGTCCTGGGGAGCTGTCTGCATCAGGACAACACCAATTAGCCAACTGGGGCCAGGTGGCTCTAAAATGTGGTCATTAAATCCGTACCTCATCCTTCCAGGAGGTTGTTGGCATATGTCTGATCAGTTCATCTAAAACACTAAATTTCTGGGGTCACAACTGCCTGCTATCTATATGAACTAAAAGGAAATGTTATGCTAACAGTTGTTCCAAATGGCTATCACTAAAAAATACAGTTATTCTTGCTTCGCATGCATTCTTTCTACGTCATTTTTCCCAAGGAAATCAGGAGAATCAAAGTTCATCCATCTGCTTCTTTCATATAAATTAAACCCAGCCCCATTCACACAGTGTTGGCCTAGTCAATATGGGGAGGTATAAAGAATAGGGCTGGAAACATGGGCTTTGATGTTTGGTTTTGAACATCGGCTCCATCATTTATTAGCTGTATTTGTTTCTTAGGGTTTCTGTAGCAAATGACCACAAACAGGGTGGGTTAGAGCAACATAAATTGTTTTCTCGCAGTTCTGGAGGCCAGAACTTCAAAATCAAAGTGTTGGCAGGGATGGTTGCTGCTGGAGGCTCTGAGGAAGAATCCATCACAGACCTCTCTTCTCACTTCTGCTGCGGCCAGGGCGCTTTGTCATTCCTTGGCTCTCAGATGCATCCCTTCGATCTCTGTCTCCATCCCCACATGGCCGTCTCTGCCTGTCCCCAGTCTCCCTCTCCTTTCTTCCACAAGGAGACCGGTCATGGGATTTAAGGCCAAACGTAAATTCAGGATGACCTCATCTCAAGATCCTTAACTTCATTACATCTGCAAAGACTATTTCTAAATCAGGTCCCATTTATAAGTACCAAAAATTAGGACACTGACGTATCTTTTGGGGAACACTATTCTACCTATACACCAGCTGTGTGACTTTGGGTAAGTTACATCACCTTGAAGCCTCAATTTCCTTATCTATAATGTGGAAATACTAATAATAATGGTAGAATTATAATCAAGATGAAATAAAGTAATGAATATATAGTGCTTGGTATATTGGTTGGTTTACAGCAAACACCCAATACTTGTCGGCTATTGATTAACAGCACTGTCATTCTTTCACTAACAAGCACCATGAAGAATTCAAAGGTGACAAAGCCCAGATCCTGTCCCCAAGAGTCTTATAATTCAGGAAAGGATGGGTACACATTGACCCCAGACACGCCTTTCACTTCGGTAACTCACAAAGCCCTTAACAACACCAAGTGTGTGGCTGCTGAGCCCCAGAGATTACAGGGGACAGATTACAGCTTGATTCCTGGGGTGCTGATATAGAGACTGGCTTCTTTTCCACTTTTGAATCAGCATTCTTTTCCACATCCTCTTCTAGGACTTCTCAAGGAAACAGCAAGTAAAAAAGATGCCGTTGCTCTGTGATTTCTGAGACGTTCATCCTGAAGTCTTCCGCAGTGGCAAGGGAAGCCTCACTTAAAATCCCTGGGCAGAAAGGCCACCTGTGTGACACTCCACAGAGATGGCAGCAGGTAAAATCTTCCCAATAATCTTCCCCACTCCCTCCAGCTTCCTGCAGCTCTTCTGTTCTTTGACACATTAAAATACAAAATGGCACGGGCTAAAGACTCTATGTCCAATTCATTCTCTCACAGGCAGCCATCGCCAGAAGTCAGCTTTGTCACAATGAGAATGAATTTCAAAGGAATCAATGAATATCAAGTGAAGAAGTGATGAGTGGAATATCTACCGAGAAGCATCCTGAAGAAAACAAAGCACAAATGAGAACTGAGTTCAGCAAAAAAAATTCTCATAACATGTGTCTCTTAGCCTTTGGGGCGGGGGTTGGGAACCTGTAACTATTCTTAGGTGAACTTCCTTCTCAGTCCTATATTTTGTTCATTTATCTATGGAACATGAATCCCTAGCAGAAAAGTAGAGGTTACACTCAAATTATTGAATGAGGTATATATCCCCAAATAACTGTGTAAGAGAGTTCCAAACTTTCATTTCATTTACTAAGTAGTTTCATATGTTTAGTCAAAATAGTCAGATTCGTATATAGACATGACGTTTAACATATACATGTTAATTTTATTCCAAATCTTTGTGGATTAATTCAAATTAACATTAATAAAAAGGATAAAAACACAAGCTTGGCAAAATAAAAAATTTAAACTGGGTAAGGGAAAAGGTTTTTTAACTTGTTTTAAAACCTTTTAAAACTTAAAAGGTTTTAACTCTCTAATTCTTTAAAAAAATTTAAACTGGGGAAGGGAAAAGGTTTTATAACTTGTTTTAAAAACTTTTAAAACTTAAAAGGTTTTAACTCTTTAATTCTTTAAAAAAAAAAAAAAAGAACAAACATATAAGGAGACTCTGCTTCCACACTGTGAGCTTTGGAAAAGTAAAAAGATCTTAGGAAGGTTTTGACTAAATTAAAAAAAAAAGAAAGAAATATTTTAAGGCCTCACACCCAAGGATGTGACGACAAGAGAAAACATAAGCTATTTGCTTTGTTTGGATTTAACTGCATTTTCCCCCTGAAATCTGCTCTATTTTGGAGCTGTCAGGCACATGACGGGGCCTGTGGATCTGGGGACTCCACAACCCCATGTAAAACATAGATGGCAGAGAAACCAATCCCCGTGTGCCCCAACTTGGGTCTGCTCCTGTGCTCTCCGAAGAAGTGGGTCGTTGTATCCAGCCCTGCAGTCAGTAACAAAGTTGTTTGTTGAACTGTGCCAAAGCACAGAGCCTGGCCTATTAGTAAATTGACAACTCAAGGGGTCAAAAAAATGATTTCATGTTTTGCTCCCAGCAGGGATAAATTGATACTGGAATTCATATGGGCCCATTATGGAAACTGACATCTAAAATGGTACTGGAGTGAGTGATTCCAACCCTGGAGTGACCCATCATGAAATGCAAGGGGAAATGATATTCTGGGATCCAAATACACGGCCAGGAGTGGACTTGTCACAACTTTTCTGTGTGAGACCAGAGCTTTGCCCTGGTACTTATACAGAAACAAAACCTGGCCATATGTTCCCTTTTTGAAATTCACCCCAGCTCTGCCAACGTGGTGATCTAATACTAAGTCTTCTTCTAGAAAATAAAGTAGGAAAGGATCACTGCCTTGGTTTCTAATTAAATGTTAAATGCGCTAATCCTTGAACCCACCAAAGCTCCATTTAGCATTTAAGACATTCCGAAAAACAAGCATCAAGCCATTTGACATACTGTTCCAAGGTGTTGTCCTTTTAGAAATCTTGAGGAATGTTATATGAGACTGAAACATATATACCATCCACCCTTTTTGATAAAGTTTTTATCAAAGACAGAAGCATATGTACCATCCAACCTTTTCCACCAGACTTAGAAACCCCTCCCAGAATCTCTGAAGAACAGAAACTGGGAAGATGGCAGTCGAAGGCAAAATAAAGTGGTTCTACTCTTTCATGGGCCTGGGGTCTGTCTGAAGGGCAGAAAATCATGGATGACCATGGCACAGATGTTTTTCTCTGTCTTATCACATTCAAATTCCTCCCTAGGTTCTGAGTTTGGAGTATAAACACTAATCACACTCTGTGAAATACAGTAGTCCCCTAATCCATGGGGAATATGTGCCAAGATACCCAGTGGATGCTTGAAATTGTAGTACTGAACCATCTACACAGCATGCCCTCCCTTTGATATCACTGACAGGTTCTGGGAAACTATCGTTTCAAGCAAACCAATGTATAATGAAACCAAATTTACCACAAGCCAATTGGTACAAACAAAAGTTAAGTTTCTATGACATATTTCTGGTCACAAACATCTAAATAAAGATCCCAAAACACTCCTAATATTAAACTTTGAAATGCACATGAGTTATACATACATTGAAGATTAAAGAGATCATGCAAGATGATTATTTTCCAAATTGCTGACTCCATTTCAGGGTTGTGGGTAGCCAGAGCCTATCCCAGCGACTCAGAGCACCAGCTGGGATCCAGCCGAGACAGGGATGCACTTCTGCCCCAGGCTGGCCCCACACTCACACCCGGGCCACTAGGACATGCCGGTTCACCTCCCACACAACATTAGGGCCTGGGGGAAAGTGGAGCGCGCAGAGCAACCCACGCATACATGGGGAGAATGCGCAAATTCCACACAGACAGTGGCCCCAGCCCAGCATCGATTTTTCCCCCTTTAATGTTGTAACAAAACAATGTTAAATGAAAGGATGTTATTCAAGGACCTGCCGTACTGTGTGTTTTCCTATATACAATAGCTATAATAAAGTTTACTTTATAATTAAGCAAATTAAGAGACTTATAACTATTAATAATAAAATAGAATAACTATAATACTATAGTGTAATAAAAGTTAGGTAAATGTGGTCTCTCTCAAAATATCTTACTGTACTATATTCATGTTTTTGCTTAAAGGAAGCACTTGACAGCTTCTCTTTGGCATATCCAGATTGTTCTTTGGGGCCACTGCTGAGTAACCTGAGGGCTGATTGAGCACAAGCACGGTGGTACCAAGAGGGCTGATCTGATAACCAAGCAGGCCACTAAGTGACTAAGGGTGGGTAGCATGAACAGCATGCAGACACTGGACAAAGGGATAATTCACGAACTGGGTGGCAGGACAAAGCAAGACAGTGTGAGATTTCATCACGCTACTCAGAAAAGTACATAATTTAAAACAGGAATTATATATTTCGGAAATTTTTCATTTAATATTTTTGGTCTGCGGTGGACCTTGGGTAACTGAAACTGCAAAAAGTGAAGGCCTGACTAAAGGGGACGACCACCCCGCCATCTGGGGCACCCGTGCCTCCGCGTGGACCTTCCGAAGTCCGCAGGCTGCCGCAAGCCCCTGTCTCGCCCTGAGAAGTGCGCCGTCTTAGCAGGCAGAAATCCGGGCCCCGTGCAGCAGTCCACTTCTCACGCCCACTCTCACCAGAGAGTTCTTCTGACCTTTCCTTCACCTCTTCCAAGAAGGGTAAAATTATAGACAATTACTCTTACGTGGACCCTGGAGGCTTAAGGGAAAAAATAATGAGAAGTGAAATGAAATTAGAGGACATCCTTAGAAAGGGTGAAGGACATAACATGCTTCCCTACCAGTGATTTAAACCTTTGCAGGGATCAGTAAGTCTCCAAGTGAGATCTAAATTCAAGGCTACTTGACAATTCCATTTTTAAAATGTGATGATAGTTTACAACTTTGGTCACACAGATCATATGCCTTTCCATTTTGAGGATTTTTTTTGGAAAAGAAGAGTGACACAAAATGCAAAGTAGACAAGGAACGAAAATTGCTTTGGACACTGCATTGGGGACATCCCAACCCAGGAGGTGCCAGGCCCTGACGCTCTGTGTTTCTCTCCTTGATCTGGCCCTCCAACGCGGTTCGTGTGCTGGCGGACTTCCCCAGTGTCCCTTTAAGCTTCAAAGTAAACCACCGGTTGGCCCACTACCTCCACACTGGCTTGCCCCCACTGTATTTATGTATGGAAAAAAAAGAAAGAAAGAAAACTCGGTGGTATTTTACATGTGGTTTTTATATTGCCCCTTAATCACTCAGTTTGAAAGTAAATCAAAGAGGAATCGGGAGTTAAAGTGCTTGGGCTTGGGGTGAGAGCTTCGGACTCTCACAAGCTAATATTAATGTGTAATGCATTTAATCTGATTCTGGCACATCTGGGGGGCAGCTGTCTTACGTAGACCAGGTACACAATAATCTTTCATTATACATCAGCACAGAACGAGACACACATACATGAGTGTGAGTTGTGTGTGCACCTGTGTGTGTGTGTAACTTGTAGGAAATCTAAGTGATGTGGCTTCAATCGAAAACAATGACACATAATTTAAACGTGTTTAAAAGTATGAGTATAAATACTCACCAGGGATGTGCTGAGTAATTATTGAATTAATGACTCGGGAATGTTGTTTTCCTTCGTATATGTTGAATAATAAAAATTCAGCCAATTATCTTCAAGGCAAGATAAAATAAGTGTGTGATTCAAATATCCAACCCAGTTGGCAAAGCATGGCCTACCTGAAGGATGAGGCTTTCTGCACGCCCGCTCGGGGCATGTGGAAGACCGCAGCTGTCTGCTCTCCCTCCACCTTGCTCTCTCTGTGAACACGGACTCTCCGCGATGTGCCGTCGCCCATAGGCTCCAGCTGGCAGCCTGAGAGCCCTGCTTCCACCCGGATTCTGCCTCTCCTGCTGGTCACACCGCAGAGCCTGCGTCCCCCAAACGCCCACCCGCTGCTCTTAGAATTTAACTGTGCCCTGTGGACATCTTCTATGAGACATTAAGTCTTATTGCATTAGAAGAGTCTAATAAAGGTAGGGAATACCAAATTAAACAGGATTCATTACTGTAGGACTTCTCAAAGCCTTTAATTTGCCAGTGTATATTATGCATTTAGAAGGGATAAAGTAGGTTTGGTCTGGTTGGATCTGTGTCTGGGCTTCAGACAACATTCTTAAAACTCATACAATTATCTCGTGCTTATTTATTTTTCCTACCACTTAAAATATTTAAAAGTTTGAGTCAATTCTCCATAATAATGGGGCAGTGCATTTTTCTATACCTCTGCAAAGCATCCTTTATCTGCTACCTAAAGGGCACTACAGAAAAATGAGAAGAAAATAGTTCACCCACTTTTGAGAAATCTAAAATATTAATACCCAACCTATTTCTGAAAATTTTTCAAAACACTGTTGTTTTGTTCATGCTGATTCTTTTAGAAATTATTTTTATTTTTCTTTCATTCTTTTTTTATTCAACTGTGGTCACGTGCTGTTATTAACAAGAAAAATGTCTTTTGAAGGCTTCCCTTTATCAGCTATGTCAAGAATGGCAGGGCAAACCTAAGCAATATCACCAAAATAAAAGGAAATATACAAATCTACTAAATACCTAGACTATGACTCAGTTGGGAATTGAGTGCTTGAGTTGAACCAAGCAAGGGTGGAAATGACTAAAGTAAAGGACAGCCAGGCTACCGATAGTAAATCACAGCTGGAAATTAAATCAAACTCTTAAATTTAGGGTTTTAAAATTCGTTTGGGGGTATGTGTGTGTCTCTGTGTGTGCATGCATGTTACTGTATAAAGGGCATAGGTTTGTAGATAAGGTTTTCAGTGGATAAGAAAACAAATAAGCTGGAAAATTTTAGTCAATTAAATGGAGAGTAGAGAGTGAATCCAGATGGAAAAATCAAAAATTAAAATTAAACTTAAAAACAATCGAAGAGATCCAAAGGTCTGTAAAAGGAATATTCTATGACTGGAGAACAGGTCTAAGACATACATAATTTTATCACTATGCAGATTGTACAATACTTCTTACACAGCCCAAAAAATATGCCCAAAGATAGCATTTTAAGCTACACAGAAAATACCAAAGCCCGGATGTGTTTTAGTGCCAGGCTCTGGGCAGGTTGGCCTAAGGCAAAATATTCTGGAACACCTGGTTGGCTTGAGGCTTTCCTTGAATGCATTTTTGGGCCAAATAGGCATTTATTTCAGACTCTCTGATCCTTTCGTATAGTAAAGAAGCAATCACGGAAGACTGGTTTTATTCTCTGAAGCCTTAGTTTTGATCCACCTAAAAGGAAAAGGGGAAAGGGACAGGAAGGGGAGGAGGAAAGAGGAGTAATGGGTTTCACAGCTTCGATTCAAACACTGTTGGAAAAATGTCCAGAAAGCGATTCAAAGTGAAAATATTTGGTTTCTGGCTAAATTGCCAGTAGCTTTTTATTGCAAAATGGAAATAAACAGTGCTGATCATTTGTACCAAAAAAGGGCAATCTACAAATAACCCAAGTCCCGAAATAAAGGTATTGCCCAACAGCCTAGGACATGATTCACTATGGTCTTGACTTCAGTTTCCTCAATGGCTACAGGTCAGAAATTGAAGTGGGCGGGGTTGGGATTAGTAAAAAGGGATTAGTAAAAAGTCTCAGATGTTCTGAGTCTAACCCCGGAAGGCCATAGTGTGTATGATCCACTCCTTTTACTTTGTTTATTGGGCAGCTGTCCTCTCCCGCTGCGAGTCCCTGGAGATACTAAAAACCAAGCACAAGCCCTATATAGTGATAACAATGACAGAAAGTCACACTTAAATGAGACTGTTATTAACTTAAATGAGAGACATTCCTATGAAACTATTCTACTTAATGGCCAATAGCTTACAAATGAGAGAGAGAGAGTACAAAATAGATACAAAGTCAGTAATGCTTACAAATGAGTAGGTAAAAGTTGGCCAAGGGAGAAGATAAGAATAATAACAGCATTCACCCATTCCATGTATTGAATACTTCCTGCCCTGGGCACTGCAGATACAGAGAGGAGTAAAAAGTGATCAACAGACAGACCACACGAGATGCTCATATGTAAAAACTAATAATACCTTACAACCAAATAGTACTCTAAAGTTTTCAGAGCCCTTTCAGCCACGTATCTCACTCAGTCTGCATAACACCCTTTAGCTATATAGATATATCTATTTAGCTAAATAGATCAGCAGACAATGTATGAAAATACAAAGTCAGAAAGGCTGACTTTCTTTACAACCTCCTGCAAATAAGGATGAGAAATGAGATTAGAGTTCTGGTCCCTAGTGACACCTTCAATCTATCTAGAACACTCAAAGTAAATTAGTAAGAAGTCTTTTCATGCTTAATCACCCCCCAAAAATCTGTATCTCTGGATCCCATACTTGACACGTTCTCTCTTGCCCTTAAAAGTAAGCCATGACGAATGGAATGATCCCAGACTATCTTAACAACACTTTAGACAAAAGACCTCCTTAGAGCAAGTATATCCCCAGGTGGAATCAGTCATAGTGACTAGTATTCTAAGTCACCTGAAGAGTTTGGAAATCTAAACATGTATGAGGACCCCCAAGGACCCCTGGGCCTGGACAATGGGGTGGGGATTGACTGTGGGAGCGGGCGGGGGGGAGGGCAGGGACAACTGTAATGAACAATAATAATAATAAAAAAGATTGACCCTGTGGGAACCTACTGTGAGATGGACTCTGCCCTTGGTCTCAAATTCTGGCTGTGGGACAAGAAAAATATCCTGGCTAATTTTGCTCTTCTACACACAAGATAAGATTATATTTCTAATTTCAATGAGAAGTTAAACCACATGAAATTTAAAAAATAATAAATAAAGAGAAAGAACCTGACATGTTAAAAAAAAGAATCTGGAAATCTAAATTGTGAATGTTCCCAATAATTCATCCACTGAAGTCATATCTGCTGAGAACTGAAGGGGCCGTGCAGGCACCAGGGCTACGATTGTGATGAAGACCATCACCTCTCTACTTTCATGAGGAAGAAACAAATGAGGAAGATCGTTGCAGTTGTGCTTTGAAAAACAATACAGTGAGGTGATATAATGAAGAGTGGAGAGGAGAAGGTCAGGATCTTACCCCGGATGCTCAGAGTCACATTGAGAAAGTGGCGTTTGACCTGAGATATGAAGCTTCTCGCATATGGGGAGCTGGGGCAGAACACTAGTCAGAGGAGCAGCAAGGCAGAGGCTTAGGGTCGGAGTGAGCCTGAAGCACACCATGGCAACCAATGGAGAACTGGTCCGAAGGAGGTTAGAGGTCATCTCAGGTTGGAGGCTGTGGTAAAAAGACAGCATCTTTTCCCTAAGTGCAGTGGGAATCCACTAACGGACTTTAGATAGGGGAATGAAGTGATCTGATCTCAACAAGTTGATCATGAAATGAATCCCCAAACCTCCAAATACCAAGAGATGCTCTTTAGGATGCAGCTGGCTCATTATCTGCCTGATAAATGGAAATGGGTCTGAATAACTTGCACAAGCAAGGTGGGGCATGAACAGGTGCCACCCTGACTGCAGACTCTTGCTATTCACTTAAGATCTTGGAGGTTTCCAATGTGGTCCCTGTATAAAAGATATCAAGCAACCATGTAGAGGGAGGCCAGGGGTCGCCATCCTGGGCTCAGTCTGTCATTTTTCACAGCCACAGTTGCAGAGCTTATGAAGCTGAGTTAACACGCAGCGGAGGCACCGAGGCATTATCACTGGAATTGCTTCTTCCATGTTGTCTCCCAGGAAACAGGCTCAGCGACAGGATCCTTTTCTCCGTTTCTAATTTCCGCCATCAACGGTCAGTGATTTTCTAAATGGGATTTCTCAAGTATGTCTTCGGTGTAACAAGGATGAAATAGCAGGCATAAAGCATTTTTTAAGCATGAATTACCTTCTGTATAATAATCAGCTATCTCACTTACTCAGCCTGTCATCTGTTGCCCATAAGCGGTTCCATATGCATTGGTTTATATTTGGGATACAAGACTGTTCAGCCGTAGCATCCATTTGGTAACAGGAGGCACATGTTTTAAACATGCTTAATGTTATTGCCCTATAATGCCTTGCCACAGAGCATTCCTTCCTAAGAGTACAATGCTCTTTGTGAATACCACCTCATTAATTCTGGGAGAGGCAGCAACAATCACTCTCCCCACATTTTACCAATCAGGGAACAGAACCACGGAGGGATTCAGAGTGAGCCAAGATGATGATATGCAGCTTAATGGCAGGATGGTGGATGAATTCCTGGTTCTGCTTGAGCTAATGTCTTTACATCCTGCTCCACCCACCCTGGACTTTAAGCACTAACAGATAAACTACCTCACATCTAATCCTGAATGTTAATATCCTGGAGCCTTTTCAACCGTCCTCAAACTGTTTGGGGTATTACCATTTCAGAAGTTACTTTCTTTATCAGGTAGGTTTCATTCCTTTGAGACTTGAGCTCTGGTTTCCAACCACATTCACAAACAATAGACACAGGCGTGGAGGCTTTGAATTCAAGGCTATGGACTCTCTTCAGCATTTTTGTGGCTGCCTTGGACACTCACAAGGCTCTAGATGGACCAGGCACATGGACTTAGCATAAGTCTCTGCTTTAAAACGATTCAAAACAGCCCTGTTAAACTTAGAAACTGCCCACGACTTGGGTTGTTTTAATTAACCTTGGGTTTTTAGTCAATTCCCAGTTTGTCAGCATTTTGCAATTCTGGAATTCTGTTACCTTATGTCTCAAAATGAAGTTAAGTTGTACAAGATTCATTGCAGTCTCTTAAAAGTTACTGTTGATGTCCCTGGCGCCACATTTTTAGTACGACTTTCTTCGGGTTTCGATGAAGCTCATGATGACAGCTATCTTTTGTGGCTTGTAAAAAAGCAAAATAACTGCAGAAAAACAGATATCTGATCTGAAATTATCTGGTGAGTAATTGTAAATTTGACATCTGTGAGAAGCAAGCCACTCTCGTGAATATCCTAATCATCTGCAGGTTGTTTTTTCCTGTCACTCTGCACCAGCACCACAATCTAACATCACTGTTTACTTTTTTCCAGTAGGAAAATGAACAATTAGAAAGCCCTATGTTGGACAAAAGCAATGGAGAGCAATGAGTCAATCAAATCAGTTTTCCTCTTGTTCTTCTCCTATCCTCAAGAAATTAACATCTACGGCATTCTTCAGTCTACCTGACGATCTGGGGCCAGGAACAGACAAAAATATTTAATAGTCCCTTATTATAGAAGTCCTATTCACATTGTTCCAAAGCCATAGGCACACTCTCATTTGAGTGTTCCATTTCTATGGCATTAATCATTGAGCTTCAAAAGAACGACCTGATGCTAGTGTCTGAATTATAGTACTTTAACACTGTGTTCAAATGCTTAGGATAAGCTTGGCTAAAGAGGCAGTAGACAGAGTTGAGATGACCTTGAATACAGTTTGCATATATGTGCTTGCTTACAGCAAAATAGAAACAATAAAAATCAGACTCTATGCCCACGACTTTAAGACTCTTTGAGCTCGCTAGGCCCAGAATTACTAATTGTCCGTGGTATTGCCTAGAAGAGGGGTCCCCAGCCTCAGGGCTGCAGATCAGTACAGCTCCAGGCCTAACAGGAATCGGGCCACACAGCAGGGGGTGAGCTTGAATGCAATGCGTTTGAATCATCCCAAAACCATCTTCCACCCCCTCATCCATGGAAACATTGTCTTCCATGAAACTGGTCGCTGGTGCCAAAAACTTTGAGGACCACTGGCCTCGAACACTGAATGACTAGGACCATGGCATGCTGACCTTCTCAGAAGTTCCTTTGGGAAGGCCAGCTAACTGTGCTCAGGGAAGGGATTAACTTGACGTTACACGAGTTCTGTCTCTCTCCTCACATTTTCCTCTTCCCATTCTCCTTTCCACAGAACATTCCGTGATGTTCAGAAGGCGGAGTGTTAGAGGTGGTCACGTTCAATCCAGCTTCATTCCCAGATAGAACAGGGGTTTTCTAAACATATTAATCCACAAGATTCCTAATGCTTGGAATTCGCAAAAGTGGAACAAAATTTTATATCCACAATGTATGAGTCTTGAAATGTAACTTTCTAACAAAAGGAAATCTATGATTTAAAGTCAAACAAAAATGTAAATATCTGCTATCAGAGATCATGGGAATTATGGTCAGAAAACCTGAGTTCGAGCCTCAATTCTGCTACTTTCTATCTGCATGAATATGGGCAGGTTATGCATCCTGAATCTTAGATTGCTGCAAAAGAATAAAAAATAGAGGGAATAGATGGTGATGGAAGGAGACTCGACTTGGGGTGGTGAACACACAATACAATATACAGATAATATAGAATGATAAATCCTAAACCTATATAATTTTATTAACCAATGTCACCCCAATAAATTCAATTTTAAAAGACTAAATAAATAAGTAAATAAATACACTCACCATACATCTTATCCCTGTCTCCACTCTCATCTTTGACCCCAGGACACACAGAAAAATACAAGAAGGGGAAAGGCTGTGGTCCTACCTTTAAATGGCAGGTGATAACAACTGAGCAAGCACTCTGTGGGGACAAACTAGAGACCCTACCCAGAACCCACAGGTATGCAGGGTTTAGAAGGCTTCTATTAGCGATCCCTGCGCCCTCTGGCACCACCTTAGAACAATCTTCTCACAAACACAGAGAACAGATTATCATCATCGCTCATGACTACAGCATGTTGAAGTGGCTGCACCCTTCAAAAAGCAAAATAAATAAAACCAATAATAAAATTAAAAAGAATAAAAATACTTATCATCACAGTAATGTTATACAAATTAAAGAAAAGTGAAATCCATATACTAAACTAACCTAATCAATATTGCCAAATCTTACAAGCAATTTTTAGTTTTCATCTCCTTTATCTACTAACAGCATTTGATATCATCAGCTCCCTTGTTGTTCTTGGTAAATTTTCTTCAGTTGGCCTCCTGGAAACTATACCCTCCTGGGTTATTGTAGCCCTACTTCGACTGGCTGACCCTTCCCAACCCTCTTTGCTGCTGCTTCCTCATCTTCCTGGCATCTTAACACTGAGTGTCCCAGAGTTCACAAGGAGGGTATCCCCAGGACAAAATGTTTCAAGAATCTAAAATCAAACTCCTCAAGCATTCAGTACCAGCAAGAGATCAAAGTGAGCTCAGGGGCAGGCAGAAGGGTTGGCTGTCCTGTGGTGAGGATGTACCCTGCCCACAGGGAGATACATGGTGCACTCCAATGGTAAAAGGAATGAGATATGACCATATATTCTAAATAACCCAGAATGAGTCTCACTTGAGACAGTCTGACTCTGACCCACATGGACAAGTATCTCAGATTTGACCTTCATTCAACTAGGAGGTCATCAAAATACATTACTGCCTCAGCTTAGACTTTACAAAGAAAAGATCTGAAAGATTCTCTTTTACCGAAAGGATTTATATCCGATTTGTGGACTAAGAATGTGAGCACTGCGTGTGGAGCTGGAGTGGAGGACTGGGCAGGAGGGTGGAGACAGCCCAGTCTGAGGGCTCCGGAGTAAGGATGCTCCTTGCGGTGGAGCAGGAAGGCTTGGAGACACATGGAGTGTGTGCTGGGCAGCAGAAATAGAGGGAATGACAGGCTAGGTTTCTAATCAAGAGAGATTGATTCTTCTGAAATATTGTCCTTTTACTCTGTCTTCTAGGAAGAACGCAGCTCTGTAAGTTTTCAAATATTTCTGGGAAGCATTATCTCCACATTAAATTCCAAGTAGAGTGCAAAGAGAGTAAAAAGTTCAATTAATATGCCCCTTTATTCCTAACACGTGCACGTGATTTACACATGATCCCCACTGAACACCATCAAAACAGACCCGAACTGGTGTGACCCCATTTTTACGATGGAGAAACCGAGTGCAGCCTAAGTCTCAACCTCCAAGTGCAGGTTGGAGGAGAAGCAGATGAACCGGTCCCTCGTGCTAGAGAAGGGAATTGTGCTGGAATTAAATGTGTCTATTCACAAAGATGGAGACAGAGGTGACAAAAGCTGCCTTGGAAGGGGAAGCAAGGACAAGTCGGAACACCCAGACATGACGACGACACCACAGTGTGGTTAAGCGGGCTGGCTGGCTCGCAGGCGCCAGCCCCGGCACAGCCCCAGATTCTCGTCTGTGGGACTGTGAGTTCCTTGAGGAAAAACTCACGCATGTTTGTATCCCTCACAGTGTCAACTGCTGGGTCTCTCGGGCAATAGTTGCTGAATAATTACTAAACAAATACATGAAGCACATATTCCAACAGTGGATAAACCACTGCTCAGAATGTGTATTTATTTTCAAAGCCAGTTTTAGCCAGTCATAAAAGAGGCTACTTCCTTTCTTAAATTATTTGTTTTCAATGTGGAAGTTCAATACGTATTACTTAATATGTACTATCTGAATGGTCATCTACCTTACACTCTGGCTTTGGATCTAAGCCGCGCCCTCAAGCCAACCTTCCCCGCCCCCCGCGGAGAGCATGCGCAGCATCGCACCACTGCTTGCAGGGACTGTGGATCTCTGACTGTGTAGATTCTGACGTGCGTGATAAAAGCCAATCATGACACAAAGTTCGTAAATTGTGAAGAATGATAACAGCTTCGTGCATGTCCATTGTGTATTCTTTCCACAATCTATACATGTTTAAAACTATTCCTACTGAAAAGTTAAATGTTAAAAAAGTGAGGTTTAGAGAACAGTTACATCACCTGCCCAAGGTTGATGAGCAAGTGGTGGAAGCAAGCAAGCACACTGACTCCATGACACACGGGCTTGCTTGCACCCTGCCGCTTGTGTCCTGCTGGCTGAGGAAGAGCTGTAACACCCTCCCTGACAGCTAGTCTTGACATTGCGGAGGTGGTTGGTGATTAGCATCCTTCAGAGGTGGTTGGTGATTAGCATCCTTCATTTAAATATATACGAACTCTTCAAAGGCATAGATGTATCGTTAGGTTAAAGGGTGTCCATTATGAAGCAGTAATTGGCCCTTTTAGCATTTTCATTGCTACAAATCACACATTGTGTAACTATTACTAACCTAATCCCACCAAAACCCATTAATGTCAGAAAGACCTGGCGCTTCATCACTAAACTGTCTCCAAGGATGTTTTACACCTTGTCTAGGGCTGCATTTAATATCTGCAATTACAGAGAAAGAATGCCATGCAAAGTGTCCTTAAATCTCTTTGTAATACAACCAAACAAAACATCGACTTGATTGAGAGCTGCAGGGCATTGGTTGAGAGCTATTGCCATGTGTTTTCAGGCTTTAGAGAGGAATAGCTAAAGTGCTCAGCAACGCAAGAGGACAGAAATACACACCAGCTGCTCAGCTCTGCCTAAGCCCATGGGATCAGGATGAAAAGAACTAGACCAAGTATTGTAGCAATCAAGCCTCAAGCAAGCAAAATCCTGGCTCAGCATTAAGAAGCCCCACTAATGGGCCAATACACCTCCATGCTCTTGGTGCTTCGAGGCTTCTGGTATGGAAACTTTTTGTAAGAGAGTAGTAGTATTTTGCCAGCTGGGAAATATAGTTATCCTCTCTTCTTGCTATGTTTGAATTCCATTTGTTCTTTCTCGACTCTGAATTTGCTCTATTTTCCACTAAGCACTCCTTGTCCCCTCTTCCCTATACTCAAAAATATGGACCTAATTCATCCTCCTATAAGGCCCCTTTGCAAAGTAATACTCCCTGCCCTGCAATACAACAGATACACACACACACATAAGCCCACATGCACTCCCAACCCCACCTTGCATTCTGATTTCATTGTTACATAGCACTCCTCCTACAGACAGAATGATGCATATCCTCACTCTAAGAATGTAATTGGACATAAGCTCTCTAGGGGTAAAGAATATTGCTTCAGTTATCTTATGTTCCTGTCATCTTCACTTTGTAAGACCTAGTAAGTATCCAGCATAAAATACCATGTTTTTCGGACCATAAGACACACCTAGGTTTTAGAGGAGGAAAATAGGGGGAAAAATTTTTGAAGCAAAAAATGTGATGAAATATTTAATAACATAAATAACATAATATTTCACCAATGTAAATGTAAACAGAACTCAATAGCAGCATTAACAACCATTATTCCTCCCAAATTGGGGGGGGGGGGCGTTGGGGGCGGGGATGCGTTTTATAGTCTGAAAAAAATGGTAAATACCTTTATCTGCTTCTATTCAGAAATGACAGAGGGATGACTAGGCCAAAATTCCACTCGGTCTCCCTCCCCCACTCCCCTGTGCCCACGGAAGCATCTCCCTGCACTTTCACTCAGCCATGCTTCTTGCTTCCAAGCACCACAGCTCCCAGTCCACCCCCAATAAAGTTGGCATTAACGTGTTCTCCATGAGGTGACAATAGACCAAACTGTGGCCTATTGGCCCAGACCCACTGTGAGGCAGCAGGAGGCACTATGGGTTCATGCCTGCAATACCTCCGAATAAACACACAGGAAAGAGGAAGCGGTGAGTCCTTCGGGTTTACACTTTGTAGTGGTCATCCTGTCCATTCCTATCATTGCCACTGCTTCCCTCTTTCAATACTCTTTTCTTGGATTTTGTTTTTTCTTGACCACACCAAAGCTCTTCAAAAGTGAATACTAACTATTATGACAGTTCTGAAGGATTCAATAAATCAGATATTGTTATGTAACAATAGTTACCAAAGCCAGAAGTTAGGAGCAATCCTTGATTTCTAGATTTAATTGGCTACCAGGTCCCAGAGATTTTCCACATTATCTCTCAAATTCATCCCTGTTATTCAGGACAGGAATGTACCCCTGAACAAGAGTGCTCAGCTAAGGGGGGCAAGTGAAGCTAAAATCCTTCACCAAAAGTCAACTGGGCATTCCATCATGGAAAGGATTTATTCAGGAAAAAGAAAGGATTACAATCCAGTAGTGCAGACAGGGCAAGCCACGTGCGCTGGCAAGGGCCAAAAAGAAACAGAAAGCCCTTTTCACTGAGGAGAGAGGAAGCTGAGGGGAAGGACTGTCACCAGCAGGGAGCTCTGCTGTAAGCCTACAGCACTTCCTGCTGTTCTTTCTTCCCCAATGACACAGGCTGTGATGGCTCCTCCCACAAGCCCTCTCCATTCCTGTACAGGTTAAGTTCTCTGTCATAAATTTTAACTAAACCAAGTTAAAATTCAACTCTCCCTTTAAAGACTTTAGTGTTAGATGGCCACAGAAGCACTGAAGTGCAGAAAACACTACTCATACTGTAGAGATTTAGACTCTCTGATTAATAGTACATAAGAGAGGGAATATATTCTCAAAGGGGAGCAAATAACTGTGATCCCCCACCCACCCACTTAACTACATTTTCTATGAGAAAGGATCAAACACCATGGGAAAAAAGAACAATCTTACTATTATTGTAGGGAAAATCAAATGGAGGGTCAGCAAACTATAGCCACAGGGCCAAATCCAGTCTATGCCTTATTTTTTTGTACTGTCAGAGAGCTAAGAATAGTTTCCACATCAGTAAAGTATTATAAAAAGGAAAGATGATAAATCTACAACAGAAGTGGTATTGTAGTTCACAAATCCTAAAATATTTACTCTTTAGCACTGTAGAGAAAAAGCTTCCCAATGCCCAAACCAGACAAGACCTTAAGACTGCTAATGACAACTACACAGAAAGAGTTATTAGTGGTTTCTGTGTAAATTCATTGTTAAGAAGTAGTAATCAGAAATAGTATGAAGAGATAAATTTTACCATCTGTAAGAGTTTTATTTCTTTGGCTTCTGTATAATAAGTGCTCATCAGTGAACGTCTACAAGAACATCTTGAGTTCAGTCAAGTCTAGTGTGTTAAGCTTGCCTGGATCTGATACAATTCCCGATAGATGTCTGAGAGCACTTTACAGCTTCTCTTTGACATGTCTGAATTGCCGGCATCACCACTCTTGCACTTTGGGGTGCTTATTGAGTAAAATAGAGGTCGCTTGAACACAAGAACCACAATACTTCAGCAGTGACCTAGTGACCAAGGCGGCTACTAGCTGGCTAAGCATGTACAGCATGGAGACACGGACAAAAGGATGATTCACATCCCAGGCAGGACAAAGCAGGGCATGATGAGACTTCATCAGAGCAATGCACACGTGAAAACATAGGAATTGTTTATTTCTGGAATTTCCCATTTCCTATTTGCAGATCATGGTTGACCTCAGGTAACTGAAACCTTGAAAAGTGAAACATCAGAGAAGGGGACTACTGTAGATCAGAGGTTCCAAGGGCCTCCTTGGGTTCGATTAATTTGCTAGAGTGGCTCACAAAACTCTGAGAAACAATTTACTTACTAGCTTACCAGTTTATTATAAAAGGATATAACCCAGGAACAGCCAGATGGAAGAGATGCTTAAGGCAAGGTATAAGGGAAGGTGGAGCTTCCACGCGCTCTCTCGGGACAGCACTTTCCTGACATCTCCATGTGTTCACCAGCCCGCAGCTCCCCCAGCCCTGTCCTTTTGGGTTTTTATGGAGGCTTTATTACATAGGCCCCATTGATTAAACCTTTGGCCACTAGAATCTCCAGCCCTTCTCTCCTCCTAGGAGGTAGTGGGTGGTGAAAATGCAAACTCCAATCCTCTAATCGCACTATTGGTTTCCCCGACAACCGGCATCAATCCTTTGGATCGTCACCTCATTAACATAACAAGAGATATCTCGCGGCTCTCATTACAGGAAACTCCAAAAGTTTTAGGAACTCAGTGCCAGGATCCTAAAGGAAAACCAAATATTTATTTCTTATTATAAATCTCAGTTTCATATATCTGATTCTACTTACTTCCCAAAGTAGAAAATAATAATAATAACAATACAAAAGTGAGAAAGGTAGAGAATTTTCTGTTGCTACCTAACTCCTGTATTTTACCAAGGAAGACTTCAAGGCTCAAAAAGTTCAAGGAAACTGAAGTTCTCAGCTTGATAAAAACTGCAGAGACTGTCCCGTACGTTCTCTCATTGGCTCGAGATTCTCCAGGGAGGGGCATGTAATCACCGGTGTTAGTGGATCATCTGGCTTTTAGTCTAATGCTCCCTCCACTTCAACCTGGCTCAAAAATGAATAAAATTTCTTAAAAAATATAAAAGGGAATATAAACATAATATACTATCATGACTGTTAGCTTACCCACGACTCTGAATAGGACTCTTCCTGTCTGCGAATGGAAACAAAGATCCATGAGCACATGGTACAATAAACAGAACACCAGCCTGCGCAATCAGAGCCACCTGAGAGGTGGCCAGCCTTTCCGACAGCAAAAGACCCTTCTTAGGACAACTTCTGAAATGGAAATCAACTCAATCTTTCATGTATTTCTCTCCAAGCAATTATCTAACCTTTTAAAATTTGATTTTTCAGAACCGGTCTTCCTAGCCACAAATCTTTTCTCAGAGAGCCTCTCATGCTATTTTCTTAAGGTAACTTCTTTCCTGGAGTATCTGCAAGGGTCAGTGTCAATTGGTCGGAAATACATTGAGGCTGAAGTGGAATATAAAACAGTCAAAGTAATGAAATGCAGACATACAAAATCTGACCTTACACATTCAACAGAAACTTCTCATTCAGCTTCAGAGAAGCCAAGATGCTTATATTCTTGATTTAATATGTATGTCCAAGGAGCCATCTTTTTAAAGTCAAACAAGTATGCTTTGAAGCCAAACAAGACTGGGAAGAGAAGAAAAACCCTAGGCAAACTCAAAATTCTAGCTACTCAAAATAGGATATTAGCTTATTAGTCATATGAGAAGCATTGGCTATATTTACTATCATATCTTCCCATAAGTGTTCTCCACAAGTTGAGACTGAGGAATGTACACAGAAAAGAATAAAACAAAACAAGCACAGAGACCATTAAGAGTATTAATAGAACTCTATGAAGTTCTCAGAGTATGCAGGAGCATACTTTCCAAGCCACTGTGTGTCACTAGAAAAAGTTAATATTAAAATGAAGTTGAATATTCTAGTTATTGAAAAGGGTCCACTGTGGGTATTCTCCACTGATGTCCTCTGAAATTTATAATGTCAAATCTGTTCTTAGTTATTTTGACAACGGTGACCAGAAATCACTCTCCCCATTCTACTCCTCACCTCTTCTTTCCCCAGTTTCAGGTCTTGCTGGATGCACTGCACAAGACAAGCGAAATAAGGAAGACATTTGACAGAGGTGCATTCTTCTTCTCACTCTTTGTGACCAACTGGCGTTGAATGTATCACTATGAAAAGTCAAAACTAGTGGCAGATTTGAATTGCTCACAACTTTTAAGTTTAAAAGTTGAATGCAGGAATTCCCAGTTATCCAAATCTAATTCATCCCTGAAAGCTTGCTAGTGAATTTATATGGCAAGGACTCTATGTTTTATTATTTTAAATGAAAACAGTGTACTGTGCTCCTACACCTTCTGAAAATCCCCATCAATTTCCCTAAATATCACTAAAATAGTTTGCAACATCTACCTAACTGTTCACCAATTGTTTAATTATTTAATGCTTATTGCACTCTTTGGTATTTTTATATGTCAGACCCAATAGCACTGTATAATTTTAGATCGTATTACATTTTCCTTCCACAATACAACAAACTCTGATATAGAGAGATGATCAAGCAATGTGCTGAACATAGACAGTGAGTACATATAACTTTAGTGAGAGCCATTTCAAAAGCAAGGCAGTTTTCAAACTAGCTGCTTCCTGACTGGCAAGTTGCCTACGTGAAGACTGCGAGAGGAAGCTGCTTGACGGTAGGTGAGGGTGAGAAGAATGAGCTGGGAAAAGAGGAAAACAGTGAGAGCTTGAGGTCCAGCCACTCCCAAAAGCAGGTTACTGGGGGTCAGCCTTCCTCTCCTGGCCCTTGAGACTCCAGGAGTGGTGGCTGTGAGCCATTTTCTGAGGCTTTAGAGGCAGTTTTGCATGATCTGTTTTAAACTCTTACGAATGCACAGTCTTCTCTGAGGCTCTCGAGGTCACTACTTTCTTCAAAGGTTTGTCCATTTCCTTAGAAAGGCATTTTATGTGTAATGTGGGGAAGATAAAAGGGAGCTCAGTAGTAAAGCACTGCAAGTGCTCAGGGCAGAGAAGAAATCACTATTGGTGAAGCTATCAGTAAAGGATAAAATAAAATAGGACCGTGAATGACCTGCCTAGGTGTGGATAATCAAAAGTAGCTCGCTCCACACACCAGAAGAAAAGATTAACACAGAGCCCTCCACGTGCTTTCCAGGCTAGTGAGGAGAACAGGCACCCAACCCGGAGGGAGGACGCTGTCGACTCTATCTGACCCAGAAACCAGGGCTATAAATACATTGTACTCACGGTAAAGTCTCTGCTTCCCTAAATGGCACTATCCTACTGGGTCCCTTCAAAAAACACACTAATATACGTAGGAGTTATGGGCTGAATTGCATCCCCTGCCAAAATTCATATGTTGAAATCCGAGTCCCAAATTCTTGAAATGTGACTGTATTTGGAGACAGGGCCTTTAAAGAGGTAATTCAAGTTAAATGGGGTCATTGGGATGACACTGGATAATCCAGGACTGAAAAGGACTTATAAGGGCATTGGGATGGAGACACAGACAGAGGGATGAGACCATGTGAGGAAACAGCAATAGGTGACCATCTGCAAGCCCAGGGGAAAAGCCTCCAAAAAGGCAAAACCATCAACACTTCCGTCTTGGACTTCCATCCTCCAGAACAGTGAGGAACGGAATTTCCATTGTTGGACACACCCAGTCTGTGCTGTTCTGTTATGGCAGCCCTGGCATGCTAATACAGTACCGAAATGAGTGCTTCATCTACTTCAAATATAAAAACACTAGAGATGCAGAAAAGTTCAAGAACTTGTCCAAGTTTCTACCATATTTCAATGTAAAAAATTGGATTAGGATACCAGCCTCAACGCCAAGCCTTGAGCTCTTTCACATGTACCAGGACCAATTTGCTTTGTGGCAGCTTTATAAATAAAAGGACTTGAGCAGCAGGTTCTGCTTTTATTTTCCAAGGTGGGGAAATGTTGAGGCCTTTACATATAGATGATATGTACATATATATATATAATGTTATATGTATATGGCGTGTATACCAGTTCTGTCCCTGCCTAGGGCAGGTTTACTTCTGGTGTCAGGTGGCCTCTGAGCGCCCTGTGTGACTCAGAGGTGAAAGTTGAAAGGAACAAGAAAACAAGGCGACAAATTGTTCCCTGTTGCTTATAGCACTTGAGTGTTGTCAATATTAATTTTAATTAATGCCATGATTTTATCAAAGGAAAAATAATGTGCTTATATATTTTTAAGAAAAGTAAACTAAATCTGTAGATTAGAAAGGCTATTTTTAAATTTTATCGTGCTGAGTCTCATAGTTTGTACGTCCCCTTCAGATTAGGGATGGCATGAAAGATGGAGCACCCTCTAGCCTTTGCAAATCAATGATGGCAAGTCAGTGATAGAAACTGTAATTGTACATACCGCCCTGGCTGGTGTGGCTCAGTGGATTGAATGCTGGCCTGCGAACCACAGGGTCGCTGGCTGAAGTCCAGGTCAGGGCCTGTGTTTCTAGCCAGGCCCCAGTTAGGGGCGCACAACAGGCAACCACACATCGCTGTTTCTCTCCCGCTCTTTCCCCTCTCTAAAAATAAATAAAATCTTAAAAAAAAAAAAAACTGCAATTGTCATCACATGATTTTCCTATATAAAAGCCCACAGTGACCACCCAGAGCCTAGGAAATGAAGTTCAGAATTCCGAGCACTTGGCATGGAAAGCCTGCCACAAGCTAGACCTCGCTGACTTTTTCAGTCCGCACCCCGTCTAGTCTCCATTCACTTGACGCTCACAGTGACGTCGGAACGCTCCCATTTCTCTGAAGATTCCACTCATGTCATATGTGCCTTTACACATGTTCTTCCTTCTTCTGTTCTGCCAGAAACGCTCCTTCCCCACATTACATGTCTGTAGGGCCCTATTTATTTTTTAAGATCTAACCTCTTGGCCACTTCATCTTCCCAAAATCTTCCTCCAACCAGCATCATCAACTCCCATCTTGGTTAACTACACTTCCATTTTGTGGCTTATTCCTTTGTCTTAGGGTTAATGATTTATTTATATGTCTCAATCCAAGACACTACCTCATGTGGACTCCGGTCTTTGTGAAAGTGGAGACACAGCTTATTTATTTTGTATCCTTAATCCCAAAGCCTATGCTACTTTTTCTCCTAAATGCAATGATCTACCGTCCCTTTTGATTTGCTTCTGTAATTGTTTTGGAAGGGAATACCAGTGAAATCCACAATTGTAGACCTTTATGTATTGATTCAAAGAAATGACTCACTAAATGTAGGCGGCCAATAAATTAAAACAACAGAAAACCAAAATCACTCTGAGTGCCTCCAACTCATGCCTCGCAGGACATCATTTCTCAGAGTGAAGCACCAGTTTGACATTGTCCACTAAACCATAGTAGGGGGTAAAAAAGAAGCTCTTCCAGCCACAGAACCCTTCAACGATCTGTCTCTAATGATCGTGTCAGCCATACCTAAACCTTGAAGCAAGGAATTCAGCTGTGGTCTAAAGTTATGCCAGAGATTTGGCTCGGTTTGAACTTCTGAACCAAAAATGCAAATGCTTTCTCTGGAGCATTTTTCACATGTTTCCTGATGTAGTTCCTTGGCGTATTTTTGGCTGGTTTGACAGGAACTGGGGAAGGGCCTACTGGGGGCCCATAGAGGGACACTTAGGAGCATGCCTGCATGATGACAAATATCCTGCCAAGTTGGGATCCCCAGCACCGGAAACAGAGCTCCCAGTGACTCATTCATCTCAAGTGGAGCTCTTGGGACTTCCCACAGATCACAGAGCCCCCGCACTGCAGAGTCTGAGGACATGCCCTGATGGTTACCCTGTTCTGACCTTAAACCCTTCCATGGGAAAGCGCTAGTCCAGCTGGTTGCTGTTTCTCTCTCACTGGGATCTAGTCCCTTCTGTTCTCTTGTCTAGAAAATACCAGGAGGACAGCTGCCTTTGCCCCAGGAGGAAAACACTTGTGTAAATGTGAACAGAACATGTGATGGATGAGTAGATTTAAGGAGTCTTGGGCTACTCGCAAAAAAGCAACTGCAAGCAAATGATGCAGTCATCTAAGAAATTTGGAGAAATGAACTACTTAAATTACAAAAAGTTATTGCAGCCTGACATGGTCTCAGGAGAGGGACATAACCCTGTTTAAAATGAAGAACAGATAAAGAAATGCCCTCTGACCCCTTTTCCTACCCACAAACCTTTAGCTTATTCGTATCTTATTGGATTGGCCAAAAAAATTCACTTAGTTTTTTCTGTTTGATGGCTCTAGTAGTGCTTAGTTGTCTTTCACTTAATTAGAAACAATTTTGTTAGTTTGTATTGTGACAGTTGTCATATCAGTCTGCATTTAAAAAACTTATCAAAATTGGTAAGTTTTTTTGTGCAGCTATTTTAATATTGAAGATGAAAGAAAATATGCCAACATTTTCAGCATATTATGCTTTATAATTCAAGAAAGGTAAAAACACAACTGAAATGCCAAAAAAAAAAAAAACCCGATTTGTTCAGTATATAGAGAAGATGCTGTGACTGATCAAATGTAACAAAAGTGGTTTGTGAAGTTTCTTGGTACTGACATTTTGGCCAAACAGTTCTCTGCTGTGGGGCTGTCTTATGCATTGAAAGGTGTTTAGCAGCACCCTGGCCTCTACCCACTAGCAGGAGCCAATAGTGGGAGATAGCTGACATCCTCAAAATATCCAAATCAATAAAGTTATTGGTGAAAACGAAAAATGTGTATTTTATGGAAAAAAACTAAACAGACTTTTTGGCCAACCCAATATGTAACTTAACTATTATGAATACACAAAACAAGAATGAATATTTGCTACTTAGAGGAGGCTAATTTTGATCACAGTGATGTGTGTGCAATCTGAGTAGACCCAGAAACTGTGCCAGAGAGAACAGAAAAATGCTTTTGATGTCTCTGATGATGTGCCCTGCTTTTTATGAATGAGTTTTATCAGCTGTTTTATAGCTACAGGGAGACCAGATACTGAGCAGTTTGCTGTTCCACTTCAGGGGGTCCCCCCTCTTTGCTCTGAACTAGGGATTTTCTGCATTCCACTGCCACGACACACCAGCAGGATCTCTCAACTCACATTCTGGTGGTGCCATTCAGCACACAGCATCAGACCCACGTCCATGGTTACTGCCAATGCGAACATGACTGCTAACCCTAAGAGACCGTGTGTGTGTGTGTGTGTGTGTGTGTGTGTGTGTGTGTGTGTGTGACCATTTTCAACAAGCAACAAGCTTTTCTGTTGTTGTTGCAATTACTGTCCTTAGACTAGGAGATGTTTTTGGTGGCAGACTAGCAGAGAGGTCTTGGGCGAGTTAGCTAACTGGTACGAGTTTTTGCTTCTTTATGCATGAAATGGCAAAATCACCAACTACCTTATGGGAATTGTGTAAAATTAAGAGATAAAGTGTATAGAATATAGAAAACTTAGGAGGAGTTCATTAAATTAGGTCAATTTTATTATTATAATTAAGTTTATTTTTATTATAATTTCAAACCTTGTCTGTTCTCATAATTGTTACTATATTCCTCTTGAATTTATCATAGCTGTACCCTTGTATGTCTGCTTGCCAACAGCCTGAATTCAGATTCCATTTTCTTTGGCACAGAGGGCTGACCACCTATAAAGGATGCCTCATCACAAGTGACAGAGACTTAGGCAAAGTCTGACACTGATACCAAAGCCAAGTGCAGGTTCTATTTCTGAAAAACTCAATTGAAGTTTTCCAGGAGTTGCATATTTGATTGGGTAGATAATAACCTAAAGGATAAATGTAGAAACATTTCAAGAATCACTTCATAGATCAAAGTGTAGTTTATTAATGTGATATTTTTAAGAGCAAGGATCAGAGTTTAAGTTTTAAAATCTTAACAATGAGATGTTATTTTAATATTTTAATAATACATCCTGTGAATTCCCACTGTTTACTTGCATTTCTTTCCCGGAGGGTTCTAAATTCCTCAGCCATTCCTTCCTGATTTGTCTGGCTCAATGGAGTCATTCAGTGATGCCCTTAAATTGGCTCATGAGATGTTCTTTATTGCAGGGGTCCCCGACCTCTGGGCTGCGGACCAAAACTGGTCTGGCTTGTTAGGAACCCGGCCACACAGCAGGATGTGAGCTTGAATGTAACACACTTGAATCGTCTGGAAACCATCCCCCCAACCCTGGTCTATGGAAAAATTCTCTTCCAAGAAACAGGTCCCTGGTGCCAAAAAGGTTGGGGACCGCTGTTTTATTGGGCTCATATTTACTGAGCACCAAGCATGAGGCTCCAAGATTGATTTAGTCCATTCCCTCAGGTATGGGCCCAGGGGTGGCAAAAGCAGATATTCAAGCCAGATACTCTGAAAAGTATCCTTTTATTAGATCACCTAGAAATCAAAGGTACTCCTTTTGTGGGACCCTTTTAACACAGAATTGTTTGGGGAGCAAACTAAATTATATTACTTACATAATATAAATAATATATTACACTTATATTACTTATGTAGACACAAGTACTATTTAGACACAATTATATTACTTATATAGACACAAGTATGTTCTCCTATATTTATCTAATTGTTGCAAGTATATTGTGCTTTTATTACTTAACAGGTAATTAACAGCACTTACATAGCATAAGTACATTACCACAGTACTTACCACAGTACTGGACTGTATACTTCTTTTCTTTTTTCTTTCTTTTTTTTTTTTTGTAAGATTTTTATTTATTTTTAGAGAGAGGGAAAGGGAAGGACAGAGAGGGATAGAAACATCAATGTGTGGTTACCTCTCACACACCCCCTCAATGGGGACCTGGCCCGCAACCCAGGCATGCGCCCTGACTGGGAATCAAACCAGCGATCCTCTGATTTGCAGGCCCAAGATCAATCCACTGAGCTATGCCAGCCAGGGCTACTTATTTTCTAAATTAGTATTTGTAAAAGTAAATTAAACTGAGGCACATTCTTAAGAGAAAGAAAAGCAAGGCAGCCAACTGGGTCTCATTCTAGTCCTGTTATTTTATTTGGTCCTCACTTGCCTTAATAGTTTCTTCAAGAAGAGTGGGAAAGAGTCAAACTAATTCAACACTTTATAACCTGAGTAAGTGAACTTCAGCACAGAACTCAAGAGGATTTATTTGAAGATGTTTAGGTGCAAATGGTGTCTTCCACATCAATCTTCATAAAATCAGAAGTAATTTCACACTTTGGGATCCAGTTCAAGCTCCAAAGTCAGACTGAGCAGGATTCTAATGCCAGCCTTGCTATTTGCCAGCAGTATATCTAAATGCAGGTTTAGGGCTCAATCTTCTCATATGTAAAATGGGAAGGATAATGGTTCTTTCAATGGAGCTTCTTGGAGCATTAAAAGAGGTAGTGTGCATGCACTAGTCAGGGTCCCCCCAGAGAAACAGAACCACTAGGATATATAAATGGATATATAAGAGGAGATTTACTGTAGGGATTGGCTAATGTGACTGACTATGGAGGCCAAGATATGCCACAACATGTTGAATGCAAACTGATGAAGCAGGACAAGCCAGTGGTGTAGTTCAATCCCAGTCTGAAGGCCTGAGAACCAGGGCGCTAGGTGGTGTAACTCCCAGTCTGATGCCCTAGGCTCAAGAAACAGGAGCTCCCATGTCCAAGGGCAGGAGAAGATGAATGTTTCAGCTCACAAAGAGAGAAAGATTGGATGATGCTTTCTCCAACACACTGGTGGGGGTGGATCTTTTCCAGAAATTACCTCTTCCAGAAACACCCTCATAGACACCCAGAAAAAAACATATTACCAGATATCTGATATTCCCTTGTTCAATCAAACTGGCACAAATAATTAACCCTGACAATAAGTGATCCACTTAGCACCAATCACTTAATCAATACTCAATTAACATGGACTACCATAATTATCCTTAGAGCCATCTTTGGCTTTCAGTTCCACACTTAGTTCAGTTTGTTGGTTACAGGATTCCCAGGTGCTCACCTGGGTCTGACCTGCAAGAAGAATCTCTTTGTTGGTCTCATTCTTTTTCTCTCTCTCAGAGGGTTTACACAAGTCCTTACGAAAGCCAACAGCTCTTAGTAATCATAATAAATGCAAAGAGCAGTACGCGTAAGTGTCCAGATTATAAAGGAAACACTTGAAAGACTTAATCAGATTATAGTAAAGCAAAACATGGTATTCCAAACTGAAATCTAAATTTCTCTAACCCACTGTGGACTGATTAGTATGTAAAAATGTTAGCCTCTGCTTTCACTATTTAAAATGTTTAATAAGTTTGGTAGTGCATCAGAATGGGCCTTGATCCTTGAAATTCTACTTAAGTATACTCAACGCTGTAACCCCAAATCAAACAAGATATATCTGCTTTGCTCTTTAGGGTATATTTCCACACAAAAAAATACCCAGTACTCACTTCTCACCTCAATCTTTTGAAATTCCCTCTTTGGTGGGTACAGCTGCCCTTATGAATGTCCCAATAGGACCCTAAAGAGCTGTTCTCTCTCTCAAAAAGCCAGCCTGGCGGGGGGCGGTTATTCCTCTCATCTCATGCTTTGTACCTGCCTCCCCTCCATTGGAGAGTGACTTGGAAAACTATAGAGAATGCATGCCTTTAGTTGAATTACCTGTCAAGACAATCTGAATTTTATATCTGGAATACCTTTTTTCAGACCTACCTTTCTTACATACAACAAGGAACAATAATTGTTTCTGAGCTGTGCAAAGAATAGTCATGTGAGAAACTTTTTAAATTTCAAAAGCAGACAAATTTGTTAACAGGTGAATGTGTTCGCAATCTTCCCCTTCTTCCTATGTGGTGGTGTTTTTTTCCTTTGTTTTTTTTAATTACACTTAATTCTACCTGTCATAAGTTAATTGGCCCAGTATACTGAAAATAAGTTCTAAAATAACAATGAAAAAACCTTTATAATTTTAGAAGCATGTTGAGTCTTGGCTTTCTCTTTGAAAGTCCCTCTCCCTTCTCTCCGCAGCATCTCCCCATCCCATTCCTGTGCTACATCAAAGGCTGCTTTCTTATTCATCTCCTTCCCCAGGAGAGGGGCAGCCCCTCCTTCCCAGAACTCATTCTGAATTTCCACTTAGATCTTCAAGAAAGAATTTGATCAAATTCAGTTACAAATGTTTCCCAATGCTCCTTAAAAGAGAATTGTTTAATAAACTTACAACAACGATCCTGAAAATATGCTCTTACTCCTTCTCATGGTTTGTCTGCACACTAATGGACTTCTCTCACATGATGTCTTATCATGCTCTCTTCTCACATCCTGTATCACTTCGGCAGAACTCATCTGTTTCCAAACGGAGAGAAGGCTCAGCAGGAGTATTGGGTTTAAGCAGAGCATAACTATATGAGTACCGTCCTCACCCGAGCCCCTGAATCAGTAAGTCATTCTCTCCGTTAGACTTAGCTCATCTACCACTGCTTGTCGGGGCCTTTCATCTCCAATCCCAAGACAGCAGTTTTAATGGAAGAAATCTCTGCCAAGAAATATTGATACACAGAAAAAAGTCAGGATTGGGCAGGCGAAACCTCTATCTGATGAGGCAAAGTACATTTTTGGCTCTAGTCTTAGTGTATACGAAGTAGGTCAAGAAAGTTATGTGAACTTTCGAGACAGAAAGGAAAATGTTTACACGGGTGTATGACATGGCTACCCAGTGCGGCGTGTTGCTGTGAAGGGAGAACAGGAGCATTTCCAAGTCCAAATATTGAGCGGGTCTTCCCAGACGCTGTAAGGGGACCAGGAGCTAGGCGAGTGCCTAGGGGAAAGACTTCCCGTCCAGGAGAAGGAAGAGAAAGGAGAATTCTAGGGACTGGCTCCAGGTTTGGAAACAAGCATTTAACACAGAGAGACAAAAGGCATTTCAGTTGGCAACAGTGAATCCTTCTCTTTCTCTCTCCCCACCTCCCATCAGCGAAGGCTGCCTACAGTTTCCCCGCCCTCCCTCTGAGAGCGCCCTTACAGTGAAGTCACTGCAGCCGACGGTACCGTTACCCGGACAACTGAGGTATGGAGAACAGGGCTGCAGTTCCGATAAACTTCCAACAGAAGTTCCCATTGTTCCCCCATTTCGTGTCCCCCAGAATGCACACAGCAGTTCAGATTACACACAGATTTCCATTCTAAATAAGCCCCTAATTAAAAATAAAACCCTCCCCCACATGCACATAACTCTCACAAACCGTTTCTCGCCCTTGGAGCTCAACTGTGTCAAGCTTGGTCTGTGCCCAAATGTAGATTACCCTGGAAAGTCTGCAGCGCTTTGGCACGAGGTGAGGATGGGGAAATACTTTTTTCCCCCCTTTCCACTTGATTCTTTTAAAGAAAAATCAATCTTTGAAAGTAAGGTGAAAATAATTTCAGATGCTTACTTCCCCGCTTTGAATATTACCAGTTCAAAAGAACTGCTAAAGAACTGTCGAAAGCTCGACCAAACAGGAAGCCTCGACACAGGCCTTGACGCAGACGCCCTCTATCACATTTTGTAATTGCAGAACGACCGCAGCACTGGAACGTGGGAAAGACCGTTGCCCAACCCTGAGATGCTGCAGCGCGTGTCCGACGGAAAAGGGCAGGGAGTATGCGTAAAGCCTATGAGGCAACTCCGAAAGGTGTGGGGAGACACAGCTTTTGTCCCATACTTAGAGAAAAGAGCTTGTTTATACCCCCTCGAGGTTGCAGAAATACAAATTTGCTCAATACCACGATGACACGACTTGGACAAGAGGAGTTTTCCCTTTCCTTCTATACAATTTGTTAACTTTCTACGCAATCTGTTCACTTTCTATGCAATTTGTTAAAAATCAAATATGAAAAACTCCCTCTAAATTATGATCCCTAAGTCCTTCTCCTTCAGCGCTCTGCCCTCCCTACCCTACCTCATTCCCCCAGTGAGACAAGTCAGGACAAATGTCCACGTGCCCACGAGCACAGAGCGACTAGCCACTGGAAGTACCGCCACAGCATTTCATAGACCCACTTTGTTTTTTTGTACCTCTCTCCCCAGTTCCAACCATGCTTACCTTTCCAGGTGCTCCTCCTAGGAAAGCCCTACCTATTCTGAGGATCTCACAAGCTACCCTTTTATGCACTTAATAAAATAAACATTATGTTTGAGGTGACCTATGAGAGCGGTCTTCCTAAGAAAGGAATGGAACAGGGCTCCCTTAGCTGGGTCTCTCAGACTCTCAGTGCTGGGCTCTGAACTTAATTTAAATTTAGGAGTAAAGCTACCGAGTGTGAGAGTTTCAATGGCACCGGTCCCAGGCACCCCTGCCTACGAGGGCCAGGGCGGGCCTCTCTGGAGCTGACACTACACCCCATGGGAGCTTGGTCCTTGACTTCGGGCTAGCAGTGATGAGTGACACAGGGTTTGTGCATTACCACAGTGGGGCTAGAATGCCAGTCCATTAAAACCAGTCTGATGTTGGCCCCAAATCTTTAAACATGGACTAGAGAAGATGTATCGCTCATAGCTTAGGGTTCAGAATCACTGTTCCTTTCATTCTGTCCCTTCGCTAGCATGAACTGATCAAAAACAGAGTCACCATATTCTCAAAAGAATAAATTGCAAGCATAAATCAACTTTGGGGAAAAATACTTATCCTCCATGTCCTAATCCTTTGAATTATTTTTAAAACATTTTTTACTGTATTTTTCCATTACCATTTAGTCCCCTTATATCCTTTTCTCCTCAAAATCACTACACTGTTGTTCATGTCCATAGTTCTTTTTCCTTTTTGCTTAATCCCTCCACACCCTAACCCCTCCCATAGCTGTCAGCCTGCTCTCTATCTGTGAGTCTGTCTCTATTTTGCTGGTCAGTTCAGTTTGTTCCTTAGAATCCACGTACGAGTGAAATCATATGGTATTTATCCTAAATCAATGTTATTTTCTAGAACAAGAAGCTGGCAATGCACTAATTGCACAGAGTCCCACATCATCCAAGCCCTGTGCCTGGTGAGTGAGCATGAGCGTCTCTTCCATCACCTTGACCTGCCCATCCCGACGGTTCCATGACAGACTCAGTCAGTGCCATCGTAAGGGTTAATGTAGCAACCAGGACTTTTCAAAATATGCCTGTTTTGAGGGACAGTTAAAAGGCCTACGTTACAGAATTATGGATTTATACAACCAGAAACATAGTAATGGCCCCCAAAAGAATATTTTTTTCATTTATTCCATCATGGAGCTGAGTTTTGAAAGATCTTTGCGGAAAACTTACAGTTGGTCAGTGGTTGGGTCAGGGTAAGGCTGTGTCGTGTGTGGAGAGGTGTCCTGAGTGAATATTTAAAAGTCGAAATGCAGTTGATATTTACCCGTATCCTGTTATTTCCATTCAAACAAAAGTGATCTAAGCACCAACTATCAAACATAATCTTTTTATCCATCTTCCCCTTTTTCGGCCAAGCCCCCCACGGCCCTTCCATTTTGCTCAGTCTGCACCTCACTCTGCACTCTGCGCAACGCGGCACACGAAGCACCCTTCGCAGACTCAGAGCTTCCGTTACACAGCATGACACTCCCAGACCTAATCCCCAAACCAGATCCAATCCTTTCTCCTGTTGCAGGATGCCTTTCCTAACTTTATAAGTCACGAATCAAGCAACAGTTACATGTCTTTTTTGCTATATGATTTACAAAGGAGTTTCCCATAAACCCCCAGCAAAGCAGTATGGCCCATAGGCAAACTGTGTGATTATGCAATGCATTCTAGTTGAGATTGATAGGTTAGAAATTAAGGTATGAAATTTTCTTTTTCTTTCCTTAGCAGTTGCTGATACAAATACGGTTACTATGTCCCTTACCAGTGGGGCCCACTTGGTTGGGCGTCATCCTGCAAACCTAAAGGTCTCCGGTTTGACTCCCAGTCAGCGCACATGCCTAGGTTGTGGGCTCAGTTCCCAGTCGAGACACATACCAAAGGCAACCAATCGATGTTATCTCCCTCACATCTGTTTCTCTCCCTCTTTTCCTCCCTCCCGCCCCCTCTCTCTAAAACCTCTCTCCCTCCCTCCTACACGCTCTAAAAGTAATGGAAAAAACTGTGGTTACCACGGAGGGAAGCATGAGCTGGTGAAATACTACAAACTGGGGCTCCCTGTTTGTAGATCCCTGGAATTAATGAGTGTTTTTGGCCTTGGACAAGGCACTTTCTTCTGTGAGCCTCCATTTTTTTCATCTGTTATAATAAGGGGACTGGGATGCATGATATCCACGTCCCTACCAGCTCTAAAGTTCTATGGGGACATTTTTCATTCACTCATTCATTCATCCATTTGTTCATTCCATAAACATATATTGAGCACCTCTGGTGTGTCTGCCTCTATGCTAGGGTTCTGGGAATACAGCCAGGAAAAAATAAACAGGGCAGTCTCCCTGATTTTATGTTGTGCATAATCTAGCAGACATCTAATAGTCACGAACACACACCAAAACAGATAATAAGTCAAACACAGTTAACAGTTCATTTCTCACTCATTTAAGGGAGAAGACAAGATTTCGGAGCTGTAGGCAAGAGTCTTCCATTCTGTAATTTGCCATATTCAACTCTTAGATTTCAGAGTTGCCATTCATCTGCATCTAGCATCATGCCAGCGGAGGAGAAAAGGTAAGGCCTCATGGGTGGCAGGGAATGCTGTGTGCAAAAGGTAGTTTGGGTCCACGCAAATTCCAAAGGTTAGTCACAAATTGCAGGAAATACTAGGAAATGCAGTCTAGTCATGTGCCCAGGAAGAAGAATAAACAATTTTTGTAAATAGCTACCCAGTTTCTGCCAGGAGGTCAGGAGAATGGATGAGCTGGGAAAAGGAAAAGGAGTTCCTACAGCAGAATTTGGGGAAGCCAGAATGACACAAAGGCAGAGAGAAAGGAGCAGAAAAAGAACCCAGAGGTGTTCAGAGCAACAACAGGACTCAGTGATTTGGGAAGGTATCTCTTGAGACACGCCCCTGCTGCCCCCCCCCCGCCCCCCCGCAACAGCATGCTCAGCAACACATCGGGTGAATCTCCCGGAGGATAAAGGATCATCAGAGAATAGACAGTGACACATAGTAGCCGAGGACTGAAAGCCGTCAGCACCACAGGAGATGAACTGATGCATGGCGGCTGAAAGCCCATAAAATTAGCTCACAAAGTTAGCCCACGTGGTTTTCAGTTGAGCTAAAATGTTCATAAGTAAGTCTGCACTCCTGGTACAAATCAGTATTATGAATTGGCGATTATGAGCTATATTCAGGTCTAGCCGGGAGGTTTTGTTTGTTTTTTTTATTTTTGGCCAATCACATGATTTGCATGTTGGGAAATGTCACCTGAGAAATCTGGGTTTCCATGTTCTCTTGAACAATCAAGAGATCTGGCAATAGTGATTCCTCATTCTTGAGCAGCGCTAATGACACAACTTTGAGAAGCCACTGGTCATGCTCTCTCTGATACGCCCATGTCCAACAATGTATTCCATTTATATTCTCTACCTGAGTCATGTAGACATTTGAATTTGCAACCTCTCACATAAGGAATCCCCCAGATGTCTTAGCAAACGCCTTCGTTAACCACCATGTATTTGCGTGGTAGCCATCTAATAAAGATTGGACTGCGTTTGGAAGGAGTGAGATCAATGTTACTGAAAGCGATTTAAGGTTCCTGGACAGGGAGACATCGGGGACCTCCACAAGCACTCTGCAAAGGACCTGTTCCTGCCGAAGGCCCCAGGAATAATCAAAATCAGTCAAGCACATAAACAAACCTCATGGGGATGATTAAGCCTTGTTGAAAGGATGCCAGGGGGTAAATGGTGTGCCAGTGTTTCTTCAGTCGACTCTACTAGTTAGCCATACAGGGAATCAGGGGCTCTGGCATGAGCTGCTTAGCCTGGCAGAGAGGTGCTGGTAAGGTGGCTGGTGGGGCAGGCAAGTCTGGGCACAGAGGTGTCTGCTTAGCCTACTAATATTTTTCTTGGACAACAATGAAATTTATGCTGGAAGTATTTCACTATTCCTCCTATGCTAATTCTTCTCTCTACTCTCCTAAGTCGCCAAGAGGAAGAGAAGCAAAGCTGTTTTCTGACCTTTTCTGGGAAAACTAAAGCATGGTTCTGGTCATTTCCAAGGGCTGACAGTAGCCCTGTTCATCCATTCAACCAATGTGCATTTATCGACGACCTGCCAAGTGCCAGATGTAAAGAAAGGATAATACAGATTTGGTAGTTTACTTTTTTATTGGAGAGCAAGACTGTACACATACCTGTCATAACTACTTTGAATAAGTATTTCAAAGAAAATCAACAAAGTGCTCTGATCAAGAAAGTCGCAAACGGTGTGTGGGAGCTTAGTCAGAAAAAGCCTTCACTGAGCTGAAGGCAGAGAAGAATTGGGCTACGAGAAGAGTAGCTAGCAAAGATTATTCTAGGTGGAGGGAGCAGCATAAGAAACCGTCAGGTCTCTGAGGGTCTCATGTGAGAAGTTCCCAAGAGCGGGGTCAGCTGTACACATTTGTGGAGCAAAGAGACTGGCCTGAAAAGAGTAGAAAGGATATTAATTTGAGGTCTTTCAGGAGCTCCCAGGTTGAAAGTCTTCATGGGCTTCCATGACCTACACAGGAACCCCCTCCAGTGCATGGCACACAGCAAATCAGAATCCAGAATTGTCAGGTCATCTGCACATACAAAGGGCGCTGGGCTTGCCCGTTTGGACTCCCGAAGCATCCATCCCATATAAGCCACAGCATGAACGGAGATTAGAACCAGCCCTGCTGGAGGCAGCTGGGGGTAAAAATTTCTTTATGTTCTTTGCCATCTAGATACTAGCCAGCCACATGGGTCCAAAATGGCATCAGAACGGTGCCCAACGGTGCTTTAGAGCAAACGCTCACAGCTGGGGGAGGCACCGGCTGAGGCCTGGCGCAGGGGCGCACCTGCTCACAGCTGGCCTGGGAGAAAGGTTCAGGATAGGAAATCGGTTTAATAGCCAGGTAGTTTATTATCGGGTCACAGGTTCACATAAGAAAAATATATGATCCCTGATAAAAGCAGACATCCAGACAGGGAGGATGTTCTTTCCACAATAGACAAGACTCTCCCTTGTGGCTGGCAGCCTTTGGAGGCATTGTTCTCGCCGTTTCCTTTGTGACCCAACTGTTGCTAAAGGGAGAGATCAATTTTCATGGATATGATTATCTGCTAAGTGGATGCCCTTGGGCGCTGGATGTAGGTTACATTTTGTTCTGTTGGAAGTAAGTAAATTTCCTGAAAGATAATACAGCCTGGCCAACAGGCTACCCATGTGGGAACGTCAAGCCAATAGGATCAAACCTACTTGAAAAAATTCTAGGAAGGCCTTTCAGCACAAACCCTAAAGGAAGCTTATTTCGTTTGGCATTTAGTGAAAAAGCACAGACTCCCTCTGGCAAAATTTGGATGTGAATTTAGTGTTATTCACATAGATAGCCGGAGCCCAGTCATTAAACTTTAAGCCAGAACTTTCCCTCCCCCCGGTTCAGGGTGTGTTGCAGAAGACCAGGCCCGCACCACGAGCCAGGCTACACATGCGTGTCCCCTCCCTGTTGTCCCACATCCCCTCCCTGTTGTCCCAGCCGTGAGTCAAAGCCAGCCAGAGTTCAATGGAAGCTCCTGGGGGCTAAGTCAGAGGTGACTTGGTCAAGATTATATCTCTAACTGTCTTGAGGCTACTTTATTTATTTGTTTCTTTGTTTGTTTGCTTTTAAGTGTTATTTCTGCATACCGAGAAGTTTCAACAATATTTCTACACCTCAGTCAGGGATCCCTGCCACTTCCACTATATGCAGGCATGCATGTGTATTTAAGCCAAAGAAAACCTTACCATCCAGGTCCAGGATTGCTGAGATTGTGACCCATGCATCCTTCATCCCTAAAAAGCCTCCAAACAGACTCGGGCAGAAATTTACCCAATGCTTGGCTTGGTCCCCCTGAGGTGGTGAAAACATGATTTTTTCATGGACTTTAAGAGCAGCACAAGAACACATGGGCATATCAGCTTCTCAAGCCTCAACGTCTCTTCTCTGGAATTCTGGATGGGAATGGAGTGCATCAGCATGAAGACTCCTGCAGTAAAAGGAAAGGGTATTGACCTCCTAACATCTTTCCCCATGGCAGGCAAAGCTTGAATTCATACTTTGTGCCCCCAGCTACCTACATGAACTGGACTCACGAAAAAAACCTGGCTCAGTAAAAACATTTAAATCAAAGACCCATGTCTCCATTATGTTTTAAGATATTGCTAGTTATACTCACTTATCTAATCATGCTTAACTGGTGACTGGAGAGAGGGAGATGGAGAAGGTGGTCATGGGCAGCTGAAATGGCTGAAAGATTTGATCAACATTTATGTTTGAGAGTTTTTATGATAAAGACAGCCAAGACAAGAGCAAGCCCATTATTCTTTCCCGTTTCCTAAAGACACAGTTCTTCAGAAAGCCGCATGCAGCCATTCCTTCGATCAGCAAATAGGTCATCACATCTCAGGCACTGAGCATGAACAGGACAGGATGCACATGCAAAGCCCAGAACAGGAAACTCGGTCTTGGTAGTTTTCAAGTAGCCCCTTAGTCAAGACTTCCCAGAGTCCTTTACTTCTAACATTTCTCCATATCAGCCACACTATATCGACACAAAAGTTGGGACATCAACCTTCAGAGAGGAACTGCAATATCGGCCCAACTGTGCAAGTTTAGTGAAAGACACGCACGAAGAGCAGATGGTATTTCATCATTATGTCCAAAGTGCCCTGGGTCTTCGGCTGGCCTCTTTCCATTGCCTTGCAAGAGCGCTGCTGCCTTGCCCCAACACTTCGGACCCTATCACCATCCCCATGGACCCCCAAGCTGGCTCTGGCCACTGACCTTTGCATATCCATTCCCTATCTCCTAGCTTTCCAATAACTTCACATCCAATTGCATTTCCCCTTTTCTGCAAAAAAATTAAGTACACGATGATTGTGACATCTTCCAATGAGGTTTGCTTCACCAAGAAAGTGGGGCAAACTGAGTGCCCACAAAAAAATCAGAGTGAGTCACTCAGGGCTCTTAGCTTTCGCCTTTCAGGCTGTTTAGTTCAAGGCTATGGCATCCAATTCAAGTCCACTTGGCCCAGCTGAGGGCCTAAGAGTGTCACTCCCTAAACATTAGATCACGTAGAAACATTAGCCAAACAGGGTCAAACCGAATCCCATGCTTTTCGTTGGTGTAATCTGAGACTCTGACAGGGTGAACACAAAATCCCTCACATCTCATTCGCTTGCACTAGGAAAGTAAACAATTCTTAGAGGAATTACTCCAACACCTCTGCCCCAGTGAGTGCAGGAGAGGGAGAGAAAGAAATAGAGATGAACACTGACAGTTCTCATCATCGTTAATATAATATGAAAGCTCATGACACTACTATCTGCCCAGTGGCATGTGGCTGATTGACAGTTTCGAAATAATGGAGGAAACAAAACCAGAGTTCCTATCATTAACCTGGAAGTGACTTCGGGGCAGAGAAGCAAGTTGAAACATCCATTCTCTTGTCTAGCACGAAATCTATTGTTTTAAACACAATATTAGTGATAAAGCAGAAGTAGAGTGATAGAGGTGAACTGGGTGCCACCAGAGACGGAGGTTGGAGCCTTCACTGAGGCTGTATGACTCAGCCAAAGCACTCCTCCTCCATGAGGCCCTCAAGGGCTTCACCAATCCATACCCACACCCTCTCTGAATACCTCAAGTACCTACTTTTATTCCTCACAGCATGGGGCTTTTTCATATTATCTTTGACACTGTTCTCTAGTCATTTCAGGTGTATTCTCTAATAGCTCATGACTGAATTTTGATTCCCTTGAAACGAGAGTTCTACATTCATTTTGTTTTTTTTTTTCTTTTGGCTCTCCTATGTGGCCTACTTTGAGCTGAACAGCTCAGAAGCATCTACTGTGTTCCTCAGTAGATCACTTTTGACAAGAGTTGTCCTAAGAGCCACCCCGCAGGGAAGAACTAGCACAGTTGACAGCTTATTGGCATTAAGTTTGGCGGGGACGTGGTTAAGCACATCTGCTAGCACTGAACTGAGAGCCACCTGTTTTCAGTTTCCTTTCCAGTCGAAGCCTTGAATAACACATCAACCCTGGCACTCCCTGGTGTTTTCCTTATGTCTCCTCTGTTCCTCACCCAATACCCTGGCCTATATTCCAAGCGGGTGACATGCACAGCAAGTGAAGAACACCCAGAGCCCAATCTCATCAAGATAATCGCAGCTAACATCCAATCCAGAATGGTTTGCCCGTTTCTCATCAAAGCTGGAGGCATTTTGTTCTTTCTAGCTATGAACATCAGCCCTCGAGGGGCAGATTTTATCAGTCTCATCCAAGTAAAACTTCATTCTTTGGACGCAGAGCAGGGCTGCAGAATAGCCTATGGACAACGGAGCTTTTCTCATGCACATTTGCCTCAGCGGGAAAGGTTGGTTCCGAGGTAAAAATGCAAGAAAAGTTACTTATCGTAGGACTTTTAATCAGTGAGGTTTGACATTTTTAGAGAGATCAGCTATTCCAGTTTGCCTGGGACTGAGGAGGCTTCCTGAGGTGTGACATTCCCCATGCTGAAACCAGGAAACTCTCCTGCACGCTGCAGGCAGACATTGCCTCCATTCCGAAAGTCAACCTTCATACCTCTCAGGAGATGTGCCTCGGTCAACCCTCTTCACCTTCATATACTCCACCCCCAAAGCTATATAGCTCAGGCCTGGCCTTCAACCTCAGCTTCAGTGTTTCACTCAGTTTATTTGATGTCTTCCTCCATCCTGTTGGCTTCTTGGGCTCAACAAAAACTAAACCAAACTCAATGCTACCTCTTCATGTATTTTTTCTTTCTTTCTTTGACATCAGACTTATAATCTCTGCCAGCCTTCCAGACATGCACCTAAACTTCAGAACCCCTTTTAACTGCCTCCTTCGCCGTGGCTGCCTCCCGAGACTATCATGTTCCAAAGCCTGGGAGTAGGTCGTTTTCCGGCCGTCTACCACCTTTCTAGTCCTTCAAACACTGGGGCCCCAACCAACAGGGTTGCCTCTCCTTGCCCGACATTTCTCTCAGCTCCCACCCTGAGGCCCCACAGCATACTACAGTCAGAGCTCTGATCAGATCACTCCTCGGCTAAACACTTACAGAAATCAGACTCCTCTCCCTCTCCCTGTGTAGGACTATGTCCAAGTCCTACACGCTCTCAAACCCCAAATGGGATCTTCCCCATGAATACCATCTGCCTCTAAAGAAAGTAGTCTCTTTTTCCTAAACTCCTCAAGCACTTCACTCTTCCCTATTCTACTGGAAATTATTATTTCTGTGTATTTTTATCTCTCCTTTAAAAATCAAAGTCCTCAAGAACAAGAACTATATGTTATCCACATTTTTATCCCCGCTTAAAATAATAAATACATACATGAATGATAAAATTCAAGTAAAGTTTCATGGATGCTGCTGTTGGACTTTTGAAGCTTCTTATGTATTCCTGTCTTCCAACCACCTCTCCCCATGCTCATTATCCTAGGCAGAGCCCTGAGAGCTGGGGACAGCCACTCTCTTGCTGCAGTGCAAGCCTTGTCACTGTAGAATCTGCAAATGCCATGACAGGTCAGCAGGGAAAGGGACTTTGCTTTCATGGAATTGTGAAATAGAGATTCCTCTGAGGTACACCTGAATTCCTTCCTTCCCCTCTGTCTTCACCTTCATAATTAGCACACTTTTCCAACATAGGCCTAAAACTATACTGCATTTTACCTTCTCTTCTACAACCCCTGTGCACCTATAACTCTGGGCTTGCTCTGTTTCCTGACCCACGAAACAAAGAAACTCTTAATTATTTTATACAGGGAAATAAAAGGGCTGGCCTAATGCAGAGCTGGCAAAGAGGCATTTCTCCTTTTTCCTGTTGACTCATCCATCACGGAGCAAACACTAGGAGACCTGGAGGAGGAGAGACTAAATGTGTCCTTGGATCTTTTTCTTTTCATCTCCCCTCATTTCCCAATTGCAGCATTTCCTGGTTTGAATTCTAGGCCTCCAAACCTTGCCATCGCAGGCACAGTCAGAAGAAACTTCTCTGGTGGGGATGTTCCTAGGACCCTTTTGAATGGAGAAGCAAGGCTGTGCCCCTCGAGCCACAGCTGCAGGCAACATGGAGGCCCACACTGCAGCCACGTCCATCTGTCCTTTCAGTGACCACCCACTGCATTCGACAAATGTTTATCAAGCCCCTATCACGTAGCTGTTCTGTAAATACTGGGAACAATGCATAGCGACATTTGAATAGTCGAGAATGAGTAAAACCTGGGCATGGGTACGGCATGGGCACCAGTTGGAGTACTGGAGAAGGGTTTTGAAGGGCTTCACTGTACCAGGACTTACTCCTTCTGTTGCTAGATTTGGGGGAGGTCTAGGGCATTTAGGTGAGTGACCAGGGCAGCCAGTCAACAGAAGGGGCACTCTGGGACTTCAAGGGTCAGTTATTTGCCTACCCATATGGAATTGTTCCAGCAATTTAATAACTGATAGGGCCACGCCAGTTGCTGTAAGCCAGCTGAATTTGTGTGTTTGATACAATAATGTGCTTTTGTCATCCATTGCCTCCTTAATGTACAGAACAACTCAGTGTGGTGGACATCCTTATCTTCATTTTGCAATGAGAGCATCAACACAGAGAATTAACCTGCCAAGGGTTAGAACCCAGGTTTTTCTCACTCTTGCACTTTTGCTTTTAACCCAATAATGGTTATTAACTGTGAACTTGTCGTTGGCTCCATAATGGGTGCTAGGCCTTTAGATCTTAATAAGACTCCATCTTTCCCAGAAGGAATGAATACAGGTTCATAAAGGAGGAGCTGCCCTCACATACACATATTTATGTAACTAAGTATAATATAGTGTGACACAGGCTTTGAGGGCACACGTTAAAACCTTACATAAATGTGTTCTCCATGAAAGGGCACTGATTTTCTATCATTAGTATGGCATTTGGCTCAGCATCTCTATGAGGAAGGAATGGACACAGTTGATAGTCACCCTCACTGAGTGACTTACATGTTCCAGGTATTGTGCTAGGAGCTTTTAACTTAATGCTATTTTTAAAAATACTTTATTTATTTATTTATTTTTAGATAGAGGGGAAGAGAGGGAGAAGAGAGGGAGAGAAACATCAGTGTGTGATTGCTTCTCGTGTGCCCCTCACCAGGGACCTGGCCCACAACCCAGGCATGTGCCCTGACTGGGGATCGAGCCCTTGACCCTTTGGTTTGCAGGCCGGCACTCAATCCACTGAGCCACACCAGCCAGGGCTAATGTTGTTTTCAAGGCAAGGTCACCAAGAAGCTAGCAATATTGTCTACATTTCACAGATGGAGACACTGAGGCTCATATCAGTCAAGAAAAACCCTCAGGATTCCAAGTAGGAATCAAGGGAAATCAAATAACTTGCTAAGGGAAAGCAAACTCACACCAAAGATGGGTAACGTTAAAATCTATATGAAACCAGAGATATGTTCTGAAATGGGAAACTAAACCCCATGCCGATGTGAAACTCAGCGCATTAAAACTGACCCCAAACACCCCAATCACAGGCGTCTGACTGTAAAACAGGTTAGCTTCCCAAAACCAGGCTCTGTGAGCAAACTGTTTCTTCTTCTTGGAATTGTTTTGACACTGAACTGTGGAAGTTCTTAAAATAAGAAGAGAAGTAGAGGCTCCAAGGAATGTTAAAATAATTTGTGGCAATACACAGAAAAAAATAAATATTCATTAAGGGGTTTTCATTTCAGATGATCATTTTACCATATCAATGTCTAAATTGTAAGCAGTGAGAAGAGGAAGAAACTCTAACTCCATCCCTTCCCTGAATTTGCCACAGAGACTGCACAGCAGAAGCCCCCTGGGGGTTTCAAGCTCCTCCGGTGAAAGCTAGGGTCTGTGAATACCTCAGTATTCCTGGCTCCCAGGCTGCTCATTCATGCACTGGGGCCAAGCTGGCTTGGCCCAGAGTTGGCATGACAACAATCCCCCCCCACCCCCACCGCCTTCTCCAGCACTTACTAAGGAACCCTATGCATATATTTTCTCCCAGAGGCAGAGCTTCATCCTGGATTCCATCTTCATTATTTCATCTTTAAATCCAAAGAACGAACGTTGGATTCCAAAATCCTAGGAAACATCTGAAACCCAACTCAGCACCTCCCCCTGAATTAAGTGACTTCAGCCCCAAATATAAGTTGTCATTTCCAAAAGTTGGGAGGGTACGTATGTCCAGGTGGCAGTCTGCAATGCATGCACTTTGCCCTGTCTCTCTCTGTCTCTCCCTCTTCATATATACACATCCATTTTTATGTCCAAGACCATGAGAGAAGTTAGCCAGTGATGTTTATTTCCTCTAGTATCTTTGTCCATACATATATAGTCCATATATATGGGGGGGGAGAGACAAATATATATATGTATTTGTTTATGCTATTATATATATTGTTGATTATGCTATTACAATGGTCCCAATTTCCCCCCTTTGTCTCCCTCCACCCAGCCTGTCCCCCACTCCCACGTCACCCCCCACACTGTTGTCCTCATCCATGGGTCATCCCTACATGTTCTCTGACTAATCCCTTTGCCTTCTTTCAATCAGTCTCCACCTCATTCCCCCCCTCAAGCTGTCAGTCTGTTCTGTTGGTTAAAGACAAACACCATACGATCTCACTTATAAGTGGAATCTAATGAACAAAATAAACTAACGAGCAGAATAGAACCAGAGGTATAGAAACATGGAACAAATCTCTTTTCTGACTTCCCTTGCTGGCAGGAGCTGTTTCTACTCCCTTGGGCTGGAGACACCTGCAGCCTCTCTGTTGGAATTAATACTCTCCCTCACTACCTTTGGAATAGACTTTCTGCTGGTTTCCTGGAATAATACTCAATAGGCTGAAAGGCTTGCCTGTCTTCAAATTAATTAATTCATATAGTTACTTCTTCGATTATTCTTTGCACACTTATGTGCCAGGAATGAACTTGACACATCAGTGAACAAGCAGTCGCCAGATTTTAGCCTTCAGATTTATTTGTTCTTCCATCATTGTTGCGTCTTAACATGTTGCCCAGCAGGATGCAGCTGCCATAAGAGTGTTCTGGAAACACTAGCTGACCAGCTTCACCGGGGGAGAACACAGGCAGAAAAACTTTCAAAGATAGAGACAGACACAGACAGACAGAGAAACTCAATAGCACAGAACAGGCCAGGACAGGCCCCGCTGAGCCTGGCAAGGGTCGGGGACACCTAGGGGCACTGTCACCTGGAAGGCGTTGTCACCAAATCCAAGATAAGAGAAGAGAAATGAGGAGGAGCTGGAGAATCCACTAAAATAATATCCACATGTCTCCAGAAGTTTGCCAAGCTGGGCAGGCCCAATCCTTCATTTACTCAAAAGAAACAGTACGGAGCGAGAGAGCGCCATGCTGGGCACTGGAGGCTACACACCACCAAAGGAGCTGGCTTCCCGCGCTGAGGGCATCCACCACGAAGGGAGCCGCCAGACCCACAAAAACATGAATTGCAAGAGAACTGAGTTGTTAAAGTCATCTCTCACTTGAGATGTTGCCATAATTCTCTCATTTTCCTTCTTGTCTCAGGCTCCCCTGCTGTCTCCCCACTCAACTCCTTCTCCACACCTGTGCCAGGGTTATCGGGATGGTGCCTGCTTGGAAAACTGCCTGCAAGTGTAGTTCTCACACTGCTGTTCATGAGCCATCAGGGTCAATTTGAGCCTTCAGATCTACCAAATCTGAATTTCTGGAGGTAGGGCCTTGGAATCTGCATGTTAACCATAGTAGAGTACTTCTTATGTACACTCCAGTTTGAAAAGTAACCTATAGATGGAAAATTTCATTAACAGAGCTGGATACTCTTTATAATGAACCCTAGAGCCTACCTTTCTAACCGTATCTGAAGCCATTAAAATACTCCCAGCCTATGTCTTAGTAACACAGATACAGTCCCTGAACAAGCTAGAAATTTTCATGCAAATACCTCTGCCCGGTATTCCCCCACCCTTCTGTCTGAATCAAATCCCTACATGTGCACAATAGTATGCACACACGCTATCCACTTGGAAAACCCTGATTCACCCATTGAAGACCAGAATAAATGTTGTGATCTTATTATCTTCTTCTGGACCCCTTTAATGCCTGGTAAAACGCACCCTTCTCTCATGGGCTTCCATAGCACCGTATACACTCCATTTAGCTTCACTAACCCCACTGTTTTACACTGAATTTGTGTTAAGTGGCTGCCCCCACTGTACACACATACAGGATCACGCTTCTTGAGGTTTTGAGGGTATGCACTGTATCTTATTCATCTCTAAATTTCAAATTCCAACATTTAGTGAGTATTCTACAAATCATATACTGATCTGGGGTTATTCAAATTGGATGCATGAAGCATCTGATGTCTTTTCCTCACATGTGCTTGTCTTTAAAAATATTTACTTCTTCCTCTCACCTCTAAGGAAGTCATATATCATTGAGTCCTTCAATCCATGAACAAAATATTTCCCTCCATTTACTTAGGTTTTTTGACATTTCTCTCAGTACAATTTTGTCAGCATTCTGGTTAGAGGTTTTGCATTTTGTTCCTAGGAATTTACTGTTTTTTTTATGCCCTTTTGTTTTCCTCATATTTCAAATTTCAGTTATTCATTCAAGACATAGAAAAATACAATTATGATTTTATATTGACCTTGTCTTCAGTGGCCTTGTAAAGTTACTGAATTTTAATATTAATTTTAATGGCTTATCTTCAGATTCCTTAAATCCTCTATATAGAATTTTCCAATTCTTATACTTTTATTTTTCTTGACTTATTGCACTGGTGACTCCTAATACAATGTTGAATCAAATGGTAATAATTGACTTCATTGTTTCATTCCCCATGCTGGGTAGGATATCTTCTAATAGTTCACAATTAAAAATCATGTTTCTCATTGGGGGCAGGGCTGGCTGCTCAGCTTGGTGGGCTGTGCAGGAGGGGCTGACTTAAGGGGACTCTGAGGGGGCTGTGGGCTACAGCTGGGGTGGTAGGAGAAGCTCCCAGTCTCACAGGAGAGTCCAAGAGTCCATTGAAAAGTGCACTAAAGACGAGCAGGCGAGCCACACTGTTCCCTCTCTGGCCCCTCCCCACCAGCAGCACTGTAGTGCAGCAAAGAGGGTTGCCTTGCCTGGGTGAATACCTAAGGCCCCTCCCCCTTACAACCTATCAGCTGCATCAAGACAAAGAAATATGGCCCAAATGAAAGAACAGAGTAGAACCTCAGAAAGAGAGCTAAGCGAGAAGGAGATCACCAACCTATCTGATGGAGAATTTAAAGCCCTGGTAATTAGAATGCTCACAGATCTGATTGAGCTTGGTCGAAAAATGAAAGAACAAATGAAGGATACCCAAAGTGAAATAAAACAAAATGTTCAGGGAACCAAGAGTGACAGGAAGGAAACCAAAACTCAAAGCAACAATTTGGAACAAAAGGAAAAAATAAACATCCATCCAGATCAAAATGAAGAAACAAGAATTCAGAAAAGTGAAGAGACTCTTATAAACCTCTCAGACAAACTGAAACATTCCAATATTCGAATTATATGGGTGCCAGAAGAAGAACAGCAGGAAATTGAAAACTTATTTGAACAAATAATGAAGGAAAACTTCCCCAGTCTAGCCAAGGAAAGAGAATTCCAGGAAGTCCAGGAAGCCCAGAGAGTCCCCAAGGAAGTTGGACCCAAAGAGGAACACACCAAGGCACATCATCATTAAGTTACCCAAGATTAAAGATAATGAGAGAATCTTAAAAGCAGCAAGAGGAAAGGAGAGAGTTACCTACAAAGGAATTCTCATTAGAGTATTGGCTGATTTTTCAAAAGAAACCTTGCAGGCAAGAAGGGGCTGGAAAGAAGTATTTGAAGTCATGAAAGGCAAGAACCTACATCCAAAATTACTCTATCCAGCAAAGCTTTCATTTAGAATGGAAGGGCAGATAAAGTGCCTCCCAGATAAGGTCAAGTTAAAGGAGTTCATCATCAGCAAGCCCTCATTATATGAAATGTTAAAGGGACTTATCTAAGAAAACGATGATCAAAAACTATGAACAGTAAAATGACAGCAAACTCACAACTATCAAAAAATGAACCTAAAAGAAAAACAACGAAAACAATGGTCATTTTTATATCCATGACCATGAGAGAAGTTAGCCAGTGGAGTTTTTTCTTCTAGTATAGTATATCTGCCAAGTTTTAATATTAAGTTTTGCTGGCCTCATGGAAAAGATTGACAAGTGTCTCGCCTTTCTGTATTGAAAGCCTTGGTCCAACAATCTTTGTTAGCCAAAAATTGATGTTCCTCCTCTTTTCTTCTCCCACACACACCGTACCTTTGAGAGGAGACCATGGTGAATAAGAGGTAAGGGGGCTTAGACAATATCAACTTCAACACCCACAAAAATCTAACTTAGTAATAAGTGTACCAGCTCTATACTGCAAGCCCCACGTTTACATTATTTATGTGTGAGTATGTTTTATCCTTAATAGTAATGTGTGAATAAACTTAAAGTCTATCATTGTGTTTTCTGCCTAATATTCTTATTTAGCATTGCCCTCTTTATCACCTCCTTTGACCAGTGTATGTACCCTTGTGCTATGTGAGCCACTCACACAGTACGTAACCCTGTTTTACTATATTCAGGCAAAACTTCAATACGTACTATAGTATTCTGACTGTATGTAGAAGGAGAGAGCACAGAGTCAAAGAACCCACTTCATTATAAATACAGGCTAATACTCGGTGTCTAATGAAAATTAATTCTTTTAGATAGTTTTGTCCTTGTTAGTTTGTGTGGTAAGCACACCTTGCTGGTTCTCTTCCGTTAAAGCCAGGTTTACATCCAGTTATCCACAGTACCTGGCTATGAATGTGATCAATAAACACTTGTTGAAATTATTAATGAATTAATAATGAATTCCTGGAAAGCTACCCATCCTCTAAAACAAAAGCTGGCCAACTCCAGCCCACGAGCCAACTCACTCTAATTGTTGAAGGAAATGTGTGTTGGACACAGCCACGCTCATTTGCTCTTTTAAATATTCTCTTTCTGCTTTCAGAGTTGAATAGTTGCAACAGAAACCATATGACCCACAAGACTAAGACATTTACTATCTGGTCCTTTATAGGGAAAATGTTCCAATTTCTGCTCTAAAATACAATATTCACTAAATAATTGGAGACTGGCCAGAATGCATCCACCCCAGGAAGTTCTCTGCAAATAAAATCTCTTCCAGTTTGCTGTTGAAGAAAATAAAAAATGGCACCAGAGGTGGAGATGCTGGTGGTAAAAACCAGGTCTGGTTTTGGGGTTTTTTTGTTTGTTTTGTTTTGTTTTGTTTTTTTGAGAAAGCAGATCAAGTCTATCGTCAAAAGACACAGCATGAAAGTCCAAGTCTCTACAGCTGACACTCACCTTCTGGATCACCTTGCATTGTCTAGTTTCCCCCTTACTGTGAGAGGCTTTGGTGAAATTCCTTCCTGAATCTCATAATTTTTATTGCTTATTTTTTCAATAACAGCATTTCACCAAACTCAGATAAAATGGTGATTCAGGCTAGTGGATTGTTAAGGTGATCAGGGCGACTCAGCAGATGCCTGGACTATAACAGAGAGCTTCTCACATGCAGCTCTCTGAATTTCTTTCTTCTTAAAATGATGAATCCCTGACTCTTGAGCCAAACTGATCAGTAATTCAACATGCAGCCAAGTAGAAATTCTACAATGCTCTGAAATGCCTAAGCAACATTTGTTTTCAATTTCTACTATCTTTCCTCCCCATCAAGAAGGAAACTCTTGTTAGTAAGAATTCTAGTGTCCCTATATTTTCATAACACTGAAGAATGAAATAATCTGCAGGAACTGAAAACATTAAACACAAATGTGGAGTGTTGATCATACTGAAGTGTTTATACAGCAGGACACGGAGCATATGGAATACCAATGTGTCATTAAAAACCCGTAAAATGGGACCATTTTGAAAAAAAAAAACAAAAACAAGAGAGATTACAAATGATACCATAGTCATCTTCTGATAGCCAACAAAACTTACAATAACGGATTCCTGTGTGTGTGTGTGTGTGTGTGTAGCACATGGTGGGGTTTCTCTTCCTGATCAGTCAATATGATGTGTTTCCTAAACATCATGTTAAGTTAATTGACAAATTTTTAGTAATGCACTATGTAGCCTGAAAAGCCAATTATATGTAGGGGCATAAGATTTAAGAATAATTAGGCACATGAATTGAGAATAATTGACCATAAAATAATCCAGGGAGTCAGATAGTATTATTCACTAAGTACCCATTGATTTCTAAGGACTACATTGGTGACATCAGAAAAAAAATTCATAAAAGAAAAGACTAACTAGTGTATTTCATTTTAAGCAAACATACTGTAATTCAGGTTTTTACTACAAATGAGTTTTCTTTGTCTCCTTTTTTAAATATTTTTATTTTATTTTTAGAGAGAGGGGGAGGAAGGGACAGAGAGAAACATCAATGTGTGGTTGCCTCTCGTGCACCCATAACCTGGGGTCTGGCCTGCAACCCAGGCATGTGCCCTGACTGGGAATTGAACCAGCAACCCTTTGGTTTGCAGGCCGGCACTCAGTCTACTAAGCCATATCAGCCAGGGAGGTTTTTCTTTGAAAAATATTTCCTTCTAAAGGGTTTACTATATTTCTTGTTCATAAACAACTCTGATATACTACTTTTTGATTCAATTCATAAAATTTTTACTTCCAACTTTTTAGGCTTTTTTGTGCATTAAGAAAAGTATACATACCTTTGAATATACTCTTTTGAAACAATAATTTCAGAGAAAGGAGAAATAAAAGACTAGGAAACAATATTTCCTTTTGCTTACCTCTGGCAATTCTGGCTCTAAGAGCAAAAGCAAATAATGGAAGGGGCATGGAGTCCAGTTCTAGAAGAAAGAATTCCTGAATCCTAGTGACCTTGAATAAATCCATTAAAATTTAAGTCTTAGATGCTTTATCTGGGCAAAAGAATGGAAATATAAGGCTGTGCCTATTTCAGGGGACTTATGAGGTAAACACAAGATAACACAGGGAAAGTGCATTTTATTAATTACAAAACTATTTATTACAAAATATTAGTAGACAACATCAATAGGCTACTGTCTCAGTCAGTCTGGGCTACTATACTAAATTACCACAGGCTTGGTGGCTCACACCACAGTAATTTATTTCTCAAAGTTCTGGAGGCTAGAAGTCTGAGATCGGGGTGTCAGCAAGGTTGGACTCTTGGTGAGGGCCCTCTTCCTGACTGGCAGACTGTGGCCTTCTCTCTCAGCCCCCAGCTGGCAGAGAGCAGAGAGAAAAAACAGGGTCTCTCGGGGCTCCTCTCACAGGGCACGAGTCCTGTCGCACGTGCTGCCCCCGCAGGGCCCGGTTCACTCCCGAAGGTCTCGTCTCCTGTGGTCTCCTCTCCAGACAACATGGTGGGGAGTAGGGTTTTAACATGTGAATTTGTGAAGACACACACATTCAGTCCACAGCTCATGTTCAAAAAAAAAAATCCCCAAGTAGACCTTCAGAACCTTTCAAATAATATTGTGGAGCGTGATTTATTCTATTTATTTATGCCTGAGGCTAACTCTAGCTTTATAACAAAAATACCAAACATTTTTAAGTGGGGATATTCAGCTTATTTGACAATGTCAATGTTCATTCTACTAAGTCGACTTTATACAGATACTTTGTTGTTAAGCTTCTCTGTGCTGTAAAATTGGCCAATGGTGCAAAAAAAAAAAAAAAAACTGATGGAGTATAAATGGAAAGCAAGCAATTTAGTATAACTGGAGAACAATTTAGCAATATTCATGAAAATATGAAATGCCTTTCCCACTGCACCCAGACACACATTTCTGGGAATCTCTCTCATGGTTCACCTTGCATAAGCGCACTGTTTTCATTTTCTCCTGGTTATCTTGATGATCATAAAAATAGTCACTGTAACATGATTTTAATAGCCAAGATTGGAAAAGAATAATTTTAATCAATTAATAAGTATATTTTAATTTATTCATAATTGGTTAAATAAATTATATACATTCCAACAAAAACACTCTGTAGCTTTTAAAAATAATAATGCAGCACTCTAAACTTACAGGGAATAGCCCCTAAGAGATCAGTGAGTTAAAAAAGCAGTTCAGAGGGTTGCATAACCCTGCTGTTGGGAGGAAGAAAGGACACGTGCACGCATGTCTGTGCTCGTGTGCGCGCTCGCACAGCCTAGCTCCAGCAGAGCCGCGATGCAAGTGAGTGGTGGGCGGGCTGGCAGAAGTCAGGGAACTAGGAAACGGTGGCGGGGGGCGGGGGGCGGGTATAAGAAGATTATGCTTTGCACACTTTCATTCATTTTGAATTTGAGTTCATAAACATAGATTACTCAAAAATAGTTTTATGTAAATGAAATTGTCAAATAAGCCTTGCTAATACAGCTTCAGGTTACTTTACTGACAATGGCTGGAACACTCAGAAAAAATGCACAACTAATAAAAAATATATACCTTATACCTTCTTTTTCAGAAAATCTAAAACATAGCCGTTCTTAGTTTCCATGGTAATTTCCTTTGGTTTCCATTCTGGGATGCTGATTTTTTTACAAGCATTACGCTTTCAAATTAGATTGTCACTTCATTTGTGACAGGCGTTCATGAATTTTTTGATGGTGATGGTCAAAAGGAAATGGACACAATTTTGCAAAGGCTTGCACCAGTTCCAGGCTGTGTGGAGACGTAATAGAAAGGAAGCTCTCCTCCAACCCTGCTGAAATGACCTCAGAAAACAAAGGGAGGCAAACAATCCAGGCAGACTCACATAATCCCGGTTAGGACCCAGTTCTCTCTGGGACCAGAGGACAGGCCTGGCACGAAAGGCACACCCCCCACGTTGCCCGAGGCTTAGAAGCGTGCCAGCATTTTAGCTGGGAGGCCGATGGGAAAAGAGGCAGGAGGTTAAAACAGGATGGGCCAGAGCTGGGGACCTGAACATCAGTGGGGCAAGGAACAGGGTGCCCCACGGGAGGCAGATCCTATCCGGGTCTGGGCCATCTGGTCCGATGTGAAAAGAACCGTAGAACTCTCTAGGCAGTGGTCTGGAATCGGCGTGTGCTGAGGCCGTTTGTGGGGATAGAGTTTCAATCCAATTTAAATTAGAATCCTAGTTATAGCCATGTGGCCCTGGGACAGGATCCTTCTCATGCTAAGAAGAAGCTGGGAAACACGAGGTAAGATTCAGCTACTTGTGTGTAAACCTGAGTTGAGAGCTGCAACCGCAGAATAGACAGCCTTGGAAGATGTAGGGGGCGGGGCTGAACCTGGTGAGCAGCCAGGGGAAGGGCTCACCCCAGACAGGGGAACACGAAGTCAAGCAGCAAGACTGAGCACAGACCTCGGTCATTAGGAGAATGGTGTGAGTAACTTCTAAGTCATGATTCTTAACTCATTTTTATAGTTTTATTTTTCTTTCTCAGAGAACCAACCCGATGTATTCCAATAGTATTACCTGACTAATGACTTTGAGCAGCTCCAAGCCTGTTCTAACACGCCTTCTCCAATGCCTCTTCCCAAGGCTTGTTTACTTCTTTGCTTGCCTGCTTTATTTCCTAACTACAAACTAGACATTTCCTGTGGGATGTTTCACCGTCATTTTAATTCGATGTGTCTTCTTAAGCCAAATGCAACATCTTCCTTTCCTTTCCTTCCCTTCTCTCCGGCTTCTCTGTTCTGTCATTGATATCTCTATTTTCTCTATCGTTCTAGTTCAAAACCATGCAGCCGATTGTTCTGCAATCTTCTTAGAAATCCGAAGTCACAAAGTTCTGCATTAATTCATTCAAATGTTATACTGACCGCAACCTAGTGCCAAACTATGCTGCAGGTACTACCCTTCCTCACAAATGCACCCTCACTCTGTCCATTCCTTCCTATTCCTGCCGCCACACACTCAAGACATTCATGATGTACATATTCAATTACTGCAAACGCTTTATACCAGGCCTCCATGACTAATTTTACTCCTTCTAATCCAGTCACATCTGTAGGCTGTTTTAACACATCCTTTTTGTGGAGGCACTGCACTATAACTGCCTGGCACTTCACTGCCTCCCTCCCTGGACTGTGTACTCTCCAAGGGCAGACCCATCGACTGCTGGATCCCCGGAGCCTACGGTAGTGTCTGAGATATAACAGCATCCAAGAAAATGTGTTCAATAAATTCTCAAAATCAATGCCTCCCTGTAACTTACTTCCTCAAACCTTTACATCTCTGCTGAGCTTTCATAGTCCTTCATCCTATGGCCAAAATTTGTCTGTTTAACCCTATTTGTCACCGTTTGACCATGTACTTCTTCTGCGCCCCCTGGGGTCACCTCCTCACAGCCCTGTAACACTGGTGCTGATTCTCATCTTCACCAGCTTATCTCCAGTCCATGGCCTGAAGTGCTCCCCTTTTTCTTCCCATTCAGAGGGTCTTGACTGTGCACAGCAGTGGCAGCTTTTACAGCTGGAGAGAGGCAGTTGCTGAAGAATGATGGCCGCCCCCCTCTGCCACCTCCAAGAAGCATTCACCGACCCTCTCTCCTCCTAGTGTCAGTGAAAGGGCAGGCTCTTTCCATCCCAAGGTTTTTACAAGGGAGTCCAAGTCTGTTGATGATGTGAATAGAATCGAAGGACCTACAATAATAAGGTCCTTTACTGAGCACCGCCTGCCACTCCCAGGTTCTGCAGGATGAGGGCCATGGGGGGAAGGGACAGGGTGCTTCACAGGCTCTCAGATGTGTCAGAGATTAGCAAAAGGACACAGTGCTTATTTGCTTCCTGCTTCCCTGGCTGGCCCGTGTCTTGGCTAAAAATTGGGCATTTGGAAAACTGGCTTCTTGTCTTCGATACCCTTACGATTTCTCCTGCATTTGTACTGTATGAAAAGTAAAGAAACTGAAACAGTCCTTCTGGGACACTGCAGGCAGAGTTTTTGAGGTGAGCGAAAGGAGAGGCTGGAGGCAAATGATCATTCTAAACACACTTAACCTTTGGCCTGAGGAGGCAGTAGCCACATTGTGAATATCTAGCCCACCCTGAATATCCAACCCATGCTCTGCCATTACCTTGAACCATAAGTTCAATTTAATATAAAAGCTTCATCATACACCTTCTCACATGGCAAACACTGTGAGACATTCCAGGCGTAGAGAGAGGAGTAAGACAGGGTCCCTGGTGTCCCAGCTGCTTTGGCTTCCCAGCAGCACCTCTGCCCATGAACATGGTTGCAATGAGCCTGCACGAGCCTCCCCGGACCTCATTCGCCTCTCCGGACCTCTGGAAACTGCTGGTTCTTGGAACCCACTCCAAGTCTCTTACACAGAGATCTAGGTTTTCTTACACACCACCTGCCTCTGCAGACGTGATCATTTGCATTTTTAACTTCTTCCTTGAGCCCCAAAGTTCTCTTTGGACCTCGCACTCTGATTCCCCTTTGCTTCAGCTCCTCACGTATGTTAATAGAAATATGGCAAGAAAATCCCAGGGCTGCTGATGGTTGTGCAGCAATGCAAATGAATTTAATGCCCCTGAATTGTACACTAAAAAATGGTTAAAACGGTTGTTTTTATTATGTAAATTTTACCAGACATATGCAAAAAAACAAAATTTCCAGGCCCAACCAGAGCGCTCAGCCCCAGCCCTGGGAGCAGAGGGTGGTCGCCAGTTGTGGAGGACCTCGGACTCCAGCGGAGGAAACACGGGCACACACACCCATTAATCCGGCAAACGTTTACTGACTGTTCACTACACACTCACCACCACACTAGGAATTAAGCAGTCGGGGAAGACCATGAAAGAAAGATACAGCGCTGTCTTTATAAAGCTTTTATTCCAGCCTGCCTGGGAGGAAGTCACCAAGGAAGAAGGCACAGAATTAAGTGATACCTTAAATGGCGTGGAGAGAAATGCAGGGTCCTATGGGAGCACACACCAGGTACACAGGAGCTCATCTGGGGGTTCGAGAAGGCTTCCCTAGCACAGTGATGTTGAAGGTGACACTGAGGGTTGAGGCGCTATTACCTAGGCAAAGGGCTGTGCTGGGATGGGCAGGGGGTAGAGAGCATTTCACGCAGGGGGAGCACAGGTGTAAAGTAAAAGACTTCTCACAAAAGGTAGAAATTAATGTGGTCGTGGTGAAGGATGGCTAGAAGCCAGTGTCAGGAACGACGGGAAAGAGGCAAGACATCTTGCTGGTGGTGCATCACAACCTCCAGCTGCCAGGAGCACTAAAATGAAAGGCCACTCAAAGGCACACAGAGTAAAGGGGCCTGACTCCGAGGGAGGGAAAGGATGGGCTGTAAAAACTTCCCTGATGAGTTGGTATTTGAAGGGAATCAGACACTCGTCAATTGAAGAAGAAAGTACAAGCATTCCAATTACAGAGGCTACCTAAGCAAAGGTGCAGATGTGGGGAAGTGCCCAGGGACAGGAAGTAGTCCTGTTTTGATGAAGCACGGAGGGGATAAAGAGGGGGGATGGAGGATGAGTGTGAAAGATAAAAAGGAAAATTAAACAGAGGCTTTACTTCCAAGTCTTTAGCTAGGACTGCTGGTCCTAGAACAGTGGGTCCCATCCATTGCCCCTCAAGATCCCACCTGTCTTCTCCACCACCAGTGGATGGCCCTGCAAACCAAAAGGCCAGCCCTTAAGCATCAGTAACAAGGCAAAGCCACACCTGAGAGTGTTCTCTAAAGCCTCTGGTCACAGCAGCAGAGGGAGGTCTCCTCTCTGGTTCAAAAGTTTGGAAGCAGCACTAAAATTAGCATGGAGTTCAAAGAATGAGAAGCTAGAGGGTTTGGGCTCATAGAGCACAGACTACAGATACCCGCTGAACACACTGCTTCTTCGAGCCCTGGGTGGGATGCAGGCAGATAAAGAATTTGGCTGGGAAAGCACAGCCGCCTGGTTTGGTAGACGGAAGCATTCCCAGCACCATCAGTTGGCCCCTGGCCTGACAATGAAATTTTGAAAAGCTTTGCTTTTTGCCATTTTATGTTTATCTCTGGCTCCGAGACACTCTTTTCATTGGCTGTTTTCTGTAAACACACTCCCAGCAGGTCAGATTACTCACTGTCCAGATGGAGGACCGGGTGTGAACATGCAAAAACACTGTTAGCCTGTTTTTCCTGATAACAACGAAGCCTGTTTCCCAGGGAAGTGCTGCTGAAGTCAGTCTGCTGGGACACTAGCACCCGCCACACACCATGCATGTCTGTGGAAGGACCCGGTCTAGCTTCCCCGGCCCCTCGTTTTCAGAGGACTGCTGAGGAATCCCTGTCCTCATCCGGCTGGGAGCCAGGGCTGGCGGGCACCCCCTCGGACGCAGGCCCAGCCCTGAACCAAAGCAGGTATTCCCAGGGGACAGGGAGACCCTGTCAGTACTAAGGTCAGGGGTCAGGCCTACAGATACATAGGGGTCTCCATTTCTGCCACCATGAAGGTGGTCCTAGAAGGAACTGTAAAGATTTTTGAGCTTGACTCTTTCACGCCACAGATGAGAACACGGACACCCGGAGAGGGGAAGTGACCCACCCACACAGAGGCAACTCGTTCCCTAACCCAAGGCTCGTGGCTCCCCGATTCCAATTTCCATCATGAAAAGTTGACTGCAACCAGCGCACTGGTGAAAATGGAGTCTTTATCCATGTCAATAGTGTACAAATCTAATATTCTTTTCTTTAAAAATCTTATAACAACATCTCTTTGGTTAGTTTCCCAAAATTGAAATTGTGGAGAAATTACATTAGAGGCATTTTTATAGTTTCAGAATATAGGTTTAAAGTTCTAGGTCCTTTTTAAAGGATTGAATGGCCTCAAGTGTTTAAAAAAAAATAGAACAGTTTTCCTGCGCTATCTAGAGACTGGCTGTTTGCTCTCTGAAGGTGACATTTTTACCCAGAAACTGTACTCACCGTCCAGGGCCTTCACATGCAACCACCACAATGTCGCCTCCAGACACAGGACCCACTCCTTGTCCTCCCCCACCTTCCCCCAGAGTTTTACCACAGTCGTTACTATGACATGTGAACTATGTTCACTGCAGAGACAAGGAACAGGTGTGTCCTGAGAATTTTTTGTTTTTTGGACTTTTCCCCCCAAAGTTGGCTACAAAGTTGGTTGACTTTCCCCCTTCGTTGGCTACTTATATGACATGTTGAGACTTTCCACACTTGAAAACAGCTCTGCGAAATGCCTCGTTTCTGGTTTCCACTGGGATGAATAAGTCAGATAACCTACCAACCCCACCCTTCCCCAGAAGCACTCCTCCTCAGGCAGCATTTCAGATCACACGTGGTAACGATTCCATTTCCTCGCAGGCCCCAATCAGAAAGGGAAGCATCTGGGCCTTGCATCAGAAGCCTGAGATTTAGAAAACCAATGTCATTATGTTCAAGTGCTAGGGATACTTCTTCTCCAGCCTTCGAGAAAAATAACGTTGGAAGAAGCGCAGGTTCTCCAGAGACTTAGAACTCACGTGGCGCCCGACCACGCAGACTCTCCTCACTGGTGTGCACGCAGGGGTGTAACAGGGAGTGTGAGAAAGGGCATGTCTCTGAGCCTCCTTCTTCACACTGCAATGGAAGTAAGAACACATTCTGAACACCTAGAAGATAACCACATGTCCAATCACCTAGCAGAGATCCAGATACACAGTTGATATTGGATTAATGTTTATTGATATTGACTTGAAAAGCATGAAGTTTATTCCTCCTTATTCAGCTTTCTGGCAAGACAGGCCTGATAGGCCTTAACAATACGTGCCTCTTGAGAACATCCGTGCAAATTTCTCAGGTATGTGGAATTTGCCAACCTTCTGAAATCAAGTCTCTAAGAAATATCCACCTGGAAGCACAATGCTTTTAGGAGACGTGAGTGCCAGGGTTACTGATAGCTCTGCCAAAACTTTATCCATAGGAAATTTTAAAAGTTAAGATTGCTTCTATGAGGGCCATTTGTCCAAGAACACTGGCCTGAATCAAAGAGATAAACAGTTACCTGATTTCAACTACCATCAATATTAATTAACATGAAACAGACATCCATGGGATAAATATATGGGGAATTTCATTTGCAATGCCAAATAAGAGGCCAGCATTATTTTTAATCACCTACTCTGCCTTCCACTCACTGTCTCCACCTTTAAGACATGGAATGCAAGCCCCAGCTTAAAGTGACTGTGTCTCCTTTACATTTCTCCTGCCCCTCAAAACCTCTGTTTCTGTTTCTGAGTCTCACGTGGAAAAGCTGAGGTTATGGAGTTGTAAATTTAACATGTAAACGAGGTTCTTTCTAATTCCCAAGCTAACCTTCCTGAGCTGGAAACATGTGGTGTACTCTTATCACATTACGTTCTGAGCCCTGTTCCCTCCAACTATAGCAGGAGCCAGGGACGAGGCAAGCCCAGCCTCCCCACCCTGTTTGGCCAGGAACGGGTCATTCTGCTCCTGGTTGGATGGAGTTTGAAAGAAAGTCAAACCAATTCACTCAACACTAACAAGAAACTATCCTAAATGGAACTCAGAAAAGCCTTTCTAAAATCTTTTATGTAGACATGATTAATGTAGCAATGATCTTTTTTAATACCTAAAACCACCAAACCTCATGGCCCTCTGTAAAAGTTGTGACTCAAAAAGAAAAGAATGAAAAAGAAGAAAAGAAAGAAAAGGAAACATTTATTATGGGTCTCATCATCTTTCAACAGAAAATTTAGGTATGGTATTTTCCTATAAACCTGGGCACTAGCATTCTTCTGTTAACATAGGTGTAATAGGAAATCAAATAAAATATGGAATAATAAAAAGCAATTCATACGCAGGCAATCAGACACATGGTACAGTGGAAGAATACTGAATTCAAGCTCTGCTTAGCCATTTTGTAGCTCTGTAGTCTTGGCAAGTATTTCAACATTCCAATGCTACAGTTTCTTTGCTTACAAAACAGTATCTCTCCAACACAGATTTGTCTTAAAGATGTAACCAGATGCTACAAGTGAAAGTGACTTGTGAAATATAAAAGCTAGATCTGAATATAAACATTTTATTATATTAACTGAGTCCAAAACAAGTGTATTCTTTATTTAGCATGCAATGTATTTTCTATTTGAGGGAGCATGAATTAGGAGGCTAGATATTTAGATAGATGTTTATTTTGAGGCTCCTCAAAACACTGCCCTGAGATGATACTCACCCACCCCTAAGCAACAAGGACCCTTGACTGCATGAGCAAGGTCTTGGGATGTAACTGAAAAAGTTAGTCGATCTTAGTTAACCCTGCAGTGTGCTGCCACTTAACCCTGTGCTACCATATTACACGACTACAACCAGCCTTACTTCTTTCCATACCCCATTGCTCCTGTTTAAAAAGGGGCCATGCCTTTGTACAAAGCGTTTCTTACATTCTATACTGCAGTTGACACGTGATGAATAATCTTCATTTTATGTCTTATATTTGTGCTTTTGGTAATGACTGGACTAATTTTTCTCTTACCTCGTTTCCTGATTTGTAAATGAATTCTTGAGTCACCTGTTTTTGTCTCTGTCTCTTGGTCTTTGTTCCCCCATCTCTGTTTCCCAGTCTGTCTCTGTGTCTCTCTGTCTTCCATCCATGCTAACACACACACATACACACACACGTGTGCACAGGCATGCATGCATGCACACACACATTGATCTAATCCTTCAGTGGAAAATTCTGTGTTTTCCACGCAAGAGTTCTGACCCAGCACCTGCCCGGCTCCGGTGTGCAGTGCGACATCCCTCAGCCCTTCCCAGGCACGTTTCGGCTGCAGGCCCTGGGTTATGTTGCTTCTTCTGTTGTCTCACACAGACACCAAAAAAGAAATTACTCACTCCTAGAAAGAGATGCCAAACCTCTAATTTAAAAAACACCAAATGAGTAATTCCCAAGGCATTATGTTTCCTCCAAACCCAGAACATTTTAATCACCTTGAAATAAGTAAAGAGCCTTGCAAAGCTAATTCAAATTGTTTATTCAAAATTCTCCGTTTTGTATGCTAAAGAGTTCTACCTGCCCCAAAGTTCTTCAAGACTTGAGATTTTGTTTACTCTACCACCCACGTGGGGGGAAAAAAACATTAAACAGAGGAAGTATATTTTGCACCTATTGCTAGTCCTAAATTGGCATGAGTGCTAAAGTGAGCACAGAAATGATCAATGACCCATAGTTTTCTTTAATTGTTCATCAGCTGGGCCAAAGTGCTCAGGCTTCCTGCCTATAACTACATATTTAGTTGTGATAAGGAGCAGAGGAAAGCAAACAGCTTTAGGGACTGAAGCAGTACTATCTCTACTAAAGATTTGTGCTATTATGTTGCAGCTTAATAGCAAAACACATCTCTTTTGCCAGAGGAGGCAGATGGTAACAGCAGAGGCACAAGGGGCTGGAAATGTTTCAGATGCAGTAGCAAGAAAGAAAGACCTGTAGATAGAATGGTTCCCAAGCACCGCCCCGCAGAACTCCCAACTGCTAGCTGCTAACAAGAGGCTTCCACCGCCCCGCCCCCCGCCCGCTCTGTGAACGATGAGACCGCTGAGTCACTGTTGAGCCACTGCTGATTGAAGCAACCGAATACTGGAAACTGATCATGAAATGTGTACTGATCAGACGAGTATTGTAAAAACTAAGCATAAAATCCAGCTGTGTCATCCACAATCCTCTTTAATGTGCCAATGCTTGGAGATTAAATAGAATTTTTTTTCATATTTTCAGCAATTAATAATGAATTGCTTAAAAATCTCATAAAGGCAAACGATTTCAATTAAAAGATTAATATCTTTAATTTGGATAATGTTATCTTTCTTAATATTTTTCTTTACCATTTCTTTAATTCTCTACTTCTGACACTCTTACGGCATTTTTTTGGAGCTTTCTTCCAAATCTCACAACTTCTGTTTTCATAATTACACCTCTTTATCTGCCTTTTAGGATATTCCTTCAGTTCCTTTGTCTAACTCGTAAGTTTCTCCTCAGCCATGTCTACCAGAGGCAAGACAAGGGTAAGACAAGCACAGTGTCCAGGGTGCACAATTGCAAGAGGCTCTCAGTCTCGGGCTTCTGCAAGTTCAAGGTCTGCACCTGACAGTGATTGCCTTCTGAAATTGTGCACCTTGGGCTTTTCCTTTGCCTCGCCCTAGTCTTGTCCCAGATATCTAGTCTGCATTTTACCTTACCAGCTAGAATTTTTATTTCAGTAAGTACGCTTTCCATTTCCCAATTTTCTAGATGGGTCTTTGTAATACCTTTCTGTTCTTAATAATCTTTTGCTCTCATTCCCTCTTTGGATTATTTGATGATTCCAAAGTACTGACTTCCACACATTTTTATATTGCACCATCATTTCTAGTTCCTCCTGTGTTGAATCTGTAGATTCTATGGACTTCCAGTGATTCTTGGGTCTGCTGATTATCCTCCTGACAGAAAGCTTCCTTATTTCTTTTGTAATTTTTTTTGTTTGAAAGCTTTTTTTTTGCTTAGGAGTGTTTTCTGGCAGACTCCCCTCCCTGTCAGTGGTTTTAGGGTTGGTTACCTTGCGCTGGCAATCCAGGTGTGCAGCTTTCTTTTCCCCAGCCCCCACAGGTAGCACCACGTTGAAGGCCGCGCCTAGATGCAGCAGGGCCTGGCTCCCATTCTCGCCCAGATGGCTCTTCCCTTCCCCATAGCCACAGGCAAGCAAGGTCCAAGGGTGGGCAGTGAGTGGAATCTTCCATGTGTACCGACTGTCAGAATCAGGCTGTGAATACTGATCTGGGAGTGCCAGCTCAGGCGTGCTGTCTTTGGTGAGATGCACAATGCCTTCACCACCAAGTAGCCTTGGAAGCTCAACCTCCGTTTCTGTACAGTGTCTTTTTCCTGTGAACCAACTGCCTTTAGCCTCTGTTCCCATTACGGGTTTCTGTTGGCTCCGAATCATTGGACCTTATCCTCTTGTTGAGTGTGGCTGTATTTACCAAACTAAATAAATGAATAAGCATAAGGGTTTTTCTCTTTCTTTTTTAAAATGAGAAATAGAGAGGGTAAAAACAGATAAGAGCGGCTATATTAACATGACGAGTGTTACTTTGTCACTGCAGGAGTGTGGCCGAGTCCCAGTCAAGTGTTCCTTGTGCAGTTCTAGTGACAGACAGGAGGGCGGCTCCACACAGACTCAACCTACAGAAACCTAAGTGGTGTTTTCTTTTATCATTTTTCTGTTAAGAGCCAAGGAGATTTTTGTATGTGCTCATTCTGCCATCTTGAAGAGAAATCTAAAGGCAATATTTTAATTCTCACCCAAGGATACGTTTATTGATTTTAGAGAGAGGGAAGTAGGGAGAGTGAGAGAGTAAGAGAGAGAAACATCGATGTGACAGAGAAACATCCGTTGGCTGCCTCCCATAGGCACCCTGACAGGGAATCAAACCCGCAACCTAGGTTATCTGCCCTGACCAGAAAGCGAACCTGCAACCTTTTGGTGTACAGGACGATGCTCCAACCAGTTGAGCCACCTGGCCAGGGCAAGGCAAATTTTAATATACAGATTAAATCTAAATTCTAGTCTGAAAGTTTCTGACTAATTTTAATCTTACAAGTAAAGTCCTGCTGTGTAAGTTACCATCATTAGGGAGAACTGGGTGAAAGGTATGCCAGACTATTTTATTTGCAGCTTTTGTAAGTCAAATTAATTTTTTCTAAAAAGTCTGTGGCTCAAAACAACACTCATTTATCTAGCACACAATCCTTCTGAGATGGCAGTTCTGACTGGGAGCAGCTGAGCTGCAGAGGGTCTCAGCCCCAGGAATGCATGCCTTTGCAGTCAGCTGCCAGTCCGGCAGGTGTCTCTGCTTTGGGGGTGTGGCTGTATTGGTTGGGGGAGGGGATGGTCTTCTATTCAGCAGGCCAGCCCCAGGGTACTCACTCACATGGTGGAGGTTACAGGATTCCAAAAGCAGCAAGAGAGTCAAGTCCAATTTGTAAGCTCTTTACAAGTCTATGTTCACATTAAGCTTCTGCAATCTCCTTCTGCCAAACAAATCATATGGCCAACCCAGATTCCAAGAGAGGGGAAACAGACTCCAGCAATTGTGGGAGGAGCTGCAAAATGTTGTGGCTATTGTTTTTCAATCTATGTAGCCATAGTACACTTCTGAGTATTTGAGAAAGAAATTGACTTGGAAGTTCAAGCCTTCCTTTCTCCAATTTGCAATAGGCTGTTTCTCATACATTTTCAATTCTGAATAATAGTGAGTACAGGGAGAAAAGAAGAGACTAGAAATGTTTACATAAATCATGCACAAGGTGGTAGGAGAAAATGTTCCATCTTCAGGGACTTATTCTATAGATTCAAAAGGTCAAAAGTCTAAAACTTCTAGGTTGGGTCTCATTACCATTGCCTCTTTACCAGGTAAACTAGCACATGACCCTGGTGAGGGATGGGTTGGCTGGAGAACAGGAATGTCTTTCAGGCTGAGAGTATTGTTTGGGTTTCTTCTACTTTACAGTTCTCTAATATATAGTTTCAGAGTATTTGCAGGAATAATTACTGGGCTTAGAAAAGTTGTGAAAATGAATGACCTAATCTAAATACTGCTCAGGCCTCTCTGAACTGAGCCCAGAACCTAGAGATCTGGCAAGATGCTGACCTGACAGCCAACAAGCCCAGGCTAAATCAAAGGGCATCTGCCCTTGGGTTTTTAGGTTTTGCCAGAACTTAAAGTTCAACTGACGTGATAGGAAACCAATTCTCAGCCCTAGTAGGACACCCTACCTCCCACACACAAATAGGGGGGAAATTCTGGTTGTGAGATACCGCTTATCAAATTAATTCCATTTTCTCTGGGAAGTGTGTAAATGTTTTCACCCAAGTAAAAGGATAACTTTGTTCATTGAATAATTGTAGACCAATTATCATTGGATATTTATAACCCAAAACTCTTCAAGGAAAATCTTCACTTCTGAGAAATACCTATTTCCTCTCAGAACTGCAAAAATTCCAGGGGTTTTCTGAGACTACAGAGTAAGGACTGCACTGAGAACAAACCCACAGATAATCAATGAGAAAAATTCTCCTCTCAGGGGAAGAGACTCTTCAAAGCAGCCTGATCTGCACTGCAGTCTCTCACACTTCAGAAATGACGGGAAATGAGACTGATCTAGCACGTGCGTGAATGCCTTTCTAGTAAACGACACATCAGGCAAGGGCCCATGTTTAAGTGGAAGGCAGAGATCTAGCTACTAAGGTAACAATACTCTACAAAGACAATTCGACATCTCGTAATTTGGGATTTCATCACAGGAATGAAAATAGTGCATAGGAAGTCCTCCGGAAAATGGAACTGATCTAAAAGACTTCATTATAATATCCAGATTCTCAGTACTTAGCAAATGTACTCCTGTTTCTAAGCCATTGCTCATTGAGTCATCCAAAGTATCTTGTTGCTAAAATAAGTTTTATGTCATTATCATAAAAGCATAATTTAATAATAATGAATCTCTTATAGGATTGACATTTTATGGTTTTATAGCATTACTCATGCAATATTTTATTTGATACCCCATGAAAACCCAATTAAATAGTGAAGGCGCTATCGTTAGCTGCATATTACAAAGGATTAAACTGAGGCTCAAAAGACTCTCAGATGTACAACCTTTTGGCATCTCTGCACCACACTGGAAGAAGAAGAGTTGTCTCAGGCCACACATTAAATACATTACAACATGTAATTACAAAAAGAAATCTCATAATGTTTTAAGTAAATTTACGATTTTGTGTTGGGCTGCATTCACAGTCACCCTGGGCTGCAGACGGCCCATGGGCTGATGGTTGGACATGCCTGCTTCGCTATCAAAGACAGAGCCTGATCTGCTGATTATAGATTCATAAAAAGTGTCCCCTTTCTCTTTTCTGCCTCCATGTTGGAATTCAACAAAAGGGACTATAAGTTGAAGAGCTAGTGCATGTACTGAAAAGGATGGCCACTGTTAAAAGTTGAGAGTCAGAGGACACAGGAGCCAGCTTGGTGGTACTCCCCTGGGCCACATTTGGCACAATATAAGCATTAAAATAAATAATAATAACAGATTATGGCTAACTGAATAAAATTTGAATCCAAGCATCCATAGGCAGGCAGGCAGGCAGGCAGGCAGGAAGGAGGGAAGGAAGGAAGGAAGGAGAAAGACAAACCTCTTCTTAATAGTAGAATTACAAATAAAAATTATAGAAGGGACGAGAGGGTTTAAAAAAATGAATGGATGATAGCCCTGGCTGGTGTAGCTCAGTGGATTGAACGCGGGCCTGCGAACCGAAGGATCGCAGTTCGATTCCCAGTCAGGGCACATGCCTGGGTTGCCAGGCCAGTTCCCGGCAGGGGACATACAAGAGGCAACCGCACATTGATGTTTCTCTCCCTCTCTCCTTCCCTTCCCCTCTAAAGATAAATAAATAAAATCTAAAAGAAAAAAAAAGTACTTAAAAAAATAAAATTAAAAAAAAATGAATGGATGATAAAAAAACTAAGCAGGTAAGCGTTCTATGAGAAATAGAATTTTTCCAGAGTATCAAAGTATTTCATCATAAATTACTTATTGATTACAAAGCAAAAAATGCAAACTGTACAGTAGAGAAACTACCTGGCACTATCTTAAACACACAATCGAAATTAACATCAGCAGCCCTGGGACACACCGACGACCACATCTCCTGACGTGCTGATAGAGAAAGGCACAGCATCACTGTTTTGGCATTCGGCTCAAAACCATAGGATCTGAATCTAATCTGGACAAAACATCAGAAAACCCAAATTAAGAGGCATTCTACAAAACCTAGCCTATACTCTTTAAACATGTCAAGGTCAAGAAGGGCTGAGGAAATGTTCCAGAACAAGAGTGACTAGAGAGATGTAACTACTAAAGTGCCATGTGGAACCCTGAACTGAATCCTGGCTGAGCTGGGAAAATGAGCTATAAAGGATGTTACTGGGACAATTGATAAAATGTGAATACGGACCATGGGTTTTAGATTATAATATTGTCCATGTTAAGTATCTGGTTTTCTCCATTTAGTATTTTGATTGTGTAAGGTGGCCCTTGTTCTTAGAAAATAAACTAAAATATTTAGGGTAAAAGTGTATAGTGTCTCCAATTTATTCTCAAATGGTACAGAAAAATGATGATCAACACTGGTTCTTGAATGCAAAATATTCTTAGATGTTACAATGGTTATAAACAGATATTATATATAATCTTATATATAATATTTTCTCTATATATGTTATATAGAGATATCATATGTATCTATATATTATATATTATATATTTTATATTATATATATTATATATGTAGAGAGAGAGACATAGCATCATCAAAAGTAGGAATAACACTCTGGCCCAAGGAAAGAGGTGCATAGCCATATGCATAATTTGTGTTGTTGTTTCTCTGTAATACATTGCATACATGTTACTCATTTAGACACTTAATCCACCTCATATGGTTTCGTGACTGCTTTATGTATGGTGGACTTGTCTTCTCACTGCTTGAGGACAACAGAGGCCAAGTAAGACTATTCATTTTTTAATGGCAGCATTTATAAAGAAGGTGATGTGTTTTTAACTTCATAAAGAATAAACAAAAGTCTTAAATAATAGCAGGTAGGATCTAGGTTAGAATGCAAAAATGTTTTGAAAATAAAATAGTTGGGAATGTAAGTTCATTATTAATAATATTTTAATATTATTAAGATATTAACAATATTTAAGAATATTATCAGGCACACATATGTAAAAGAACAGTTCAAGGTTGTCTTTGCCCATTAGGGCTGCTATAACAAGATATCATAACTGAGTGGCTTATAAACAACAGAATTTTATTTCTCACAGTTCCAGGCCCTGGTAAGTCCAAGATCAAGCCACTGGCAAAGTCAATGTCCAGTGAGGGCCCACCTTCTGGTTCATAGATGGCACCATTTTGCTGCATCCTCACATGGTGGAAGGGACAAGCTATCTCTCTGGAGTGTCTTTCATAAAGGTGCCAATACCACCCATGAGGTTCTGCACTTCTGACATAATCGCCTCCCAAAGATTCCACATCTCAACAGCATCACTTTAGCAGTCAGGATTCTAACACATGAATTTTGGCTGAGGGTTGGGGAAACACAAACATTTACACCACAGCAAAGGGCAAGGAAATGGATTAGAAGAGTCTTTATTCATTTGTTGATACCCTCCGTTGGCTCAAAGCAGAGTAAGACACAACCTCAGCCTTTAGTGAACTTGCCACCTAGTAGAAAGATTATTTTAGTATTCACCTTTCAGTATAATAGAACATTGTAACCTTATTTCACACTCCCAGTCTTTACAATTTTCTCTAACATTTTATCATTATCCTAACTGCTGTCATAATTAATACAGCTGTACTGCCATTCTACTACCATTGTCATTATACAACTACCCTAGCAAAATATTCTCTAGCCACCAGTCACAGCACAACACACAGAAAAGGTGAGTGCATTCTACAGTTCGGCAACCAGGCTCCCTGAGCTGGCAAATAGCTCCCTCTGGGACCACACAGCAGTCCAATTACTATGGTCCCCTGAGGCCCTGCTTTCAGCCCCAAAGGGCAAAACTGACTCTATTGCTGCCATTTCCTGACCATTGGATTCCCTTTCTTGATTAATTAACTTAAAATTACCTCTCAATGACAATCCAGAGCTCTGTTCCCAATTTCCTCTGGTTTTGAAAAGTAAATAGTCTAACCACAATTTCAAGCCCCTGTGCGTGAGTCTTTTGTGCTTATAGCAAACCAGTACCCACTGGAAGTACCTGGGCCACTGCCAAGGTGGGTATTTGATTTCTTTGCTGCCCTTCAGTATAACCTAGCTAACCGCAATCCCTTCCCACCATTCCTCTGCAGTGTGCTTGAACTAGAGCCAAGAGCCTACCCTACAAAATGAACACACAAATGAACACACACACACACAAACACACAGGAGAAAATAGATAAGGAGAAGGCCATGGAAACAATTACGGTTTGTGAAATTGCCCTATACATCACATTTTATTTTTAAATCTTTCTTTCATAACTTCACAAAAACATCTAGAATCTGAATGCATAGTCATATGTGGGAATAAGTCCAAGCGTTTCCATTTTTTTCTTCCCCACCCAAGAAGATTATAGAATTATAAACATGAGGTAAATTCCTATGATTCTATTCCTTGGGCTTACGCCCTGGATTTTGACTTCAGAGGGTGGAGGCTGGAGCAGCAAATGCCTAAGAGGTTTGAATGACCTCTTCCAAAGAGAAGGAGATGCCTTCAGCAGGCCAGCACCCAACACATGATTTGTATTATCTTCATGTCCCTCACTTTCTCCCACACCCCGGAAAAAAATATTAAAAATGAGCCTCTGCTCATTCAAGAGGTGAATTTTCCAGGGCAAGCCTTCCCATATGGGAAGGATAATGGCACCAGGCCAGAGCCTGCGCAGTGGAGGGGGACTCAGGGTGTTTCACATTTTCTCTTCCAGTGGGTTCCAAATATCCTAGCAAAATTTTTCTTATTCTTCTCCCAGTAAATTCTCTATTCTACTCCCCATTGCAGGTATTAATAAACTTTCCTCAAATCCCCAAACAGTGGGCACAGCAGGAACACAGGCACAAAGGCAACCACATATGGCAAATGCGCTGAAAGAGCAAACAGTCCAAACGGATGAGGCGGCGGCCACGAGGGTAGCAAGGGGAGTGATCGTGACCGGGACCTTGTGGCCGGACACTAGGTTGTGAGCACCAGCACAAAAATGTAATATTTTACGGTTACCACAAACCTTATTTGATAATTGGAAAATGTTACATATTAAAAGATAGAACTTTGGAAAATCGATCAATTTAGAAGAAAGACAACACCACATCGAAAAGGAGAGAAAACCAAACAGGAGAATTAGTAGAATATGAATGCTTCACCTCCAGGATGGACTCCTGTGACTGGCCATGGGGATCCAGGCATATGTGGACATGTTAGAAGTCTATCTAAAGCTTTATCTGATAGAAAGAAGCTCATTGGTTCTCGAAAAGGAAACAAACAGTGTAGGAGAAGGCATGTGGACTCTAACACACCATTAAATGGCACAATGGGGAAAATCTTCCACATTTTTATCACAAACACAGATACAAAGTCACAAGGCTGCACAGTTCTTTCTTGTACTGACATTTAATACAGACTGAGAACACTAAAACATAATTTAAAGGTGACAGCTGCATTGGAGATTAAGCTCCTATGACTCATATATATATATTCTGATTCTTTCTAATCATCAGGAAATGATGAATCTGAAATACCTAGAAGTTAATGAATAACATGCTTTTCAGGCTTTTTCTGTATAATACCACATCTGTTAGCCATTCATTAAGTAAAGTAGATTCATTAGAGTTTCTCTCCATGATGAAAGTTCCAAATTGGAGTACACATTATTGATTAAGGAAATATTTCTGGGTTTTTCAGGTGTCCATATATAAACTAGGTTCTCTCCTGGTTTATGCCTGGTACCCCAGCATAATTATAAATAACTCTTTCATTCTTAAAACTGACCCAGTTTAGGTGACAAATTATATGGTCAAGTGTTGGGAACCATCCTGCCTGGTTTCAGGAGCTGTAACCTCACTGACAGGTGAAAAGACCCCACAGCTAGAGTACCTTGGGACCAAAAGCCACTAAGGAGACAAAACTTATCCTCCTGGCAGGGGCACAGTCTCTGCCCCCTTTACTTCACTCTGCTTGGCCCTTGGAGGATGGCTGGATAGTCAATGATGGGTAAGAGTCCCCAAGGAAGGAACAACCTAAGACAGGCATAGGTACAGGGGGCCATAAGGGAAGAACTCAGGGGATTATGGAGGAGGGACAAAAGACCCTCATCCCTCGGCTTTATCATAGCCTGAGTCCTTATTCTATCTGTAAAAAGTCTCCTAATCTCTTTGCTGCCTTGCTTCCCCCACCTGATTCAGGCCTGTTATGATGCCTAAGAGGGGTGCAGCTCTGTGCCAGAATGGGCAGTTCCCAGGGGAGGGGCAATCAAGGCTGAGAAAGAATGCATTAAATCCTGTGAAACCTGCTTTGCTAAGAATACCCTCAATTTAAATGTTAAGGGTCCAAGCACAAAATAAGTTTGTTTCCCCAGGTTTTATGGCCAATTGGCATTACCCTGTCTACCAGACCCTGACTTGAAAGGACCCCCATGATCCTATAAATGTTGTCTGTAAGCCATATCTTCTTTCTTTTATATGTGTTGGAAACTGCCCTGCCTGGTTTCAGAAGCTGTAACCCCACGATGGCTAAGGCTGAGTGAGTGACCTTCGGACCAAAAGTTGCTAAGGAGACAAAACTTATCTCCCTGCACTGCCTCTGCCCCTTTTACTTCACCCTGCCTGGCCCCCAATGCACAATCGGTTAGCCAATGACAGGTAAGATTCCTCAAGGGAAGGACAACCTAAGACAGGCACAATTATGGGGGCCCTCAGAGAAGGACTTGGGGGGCCATGGAGAAAGGGAGTGATGGACCCTTACCCCTTAGCTTTGACATAGCCTGAGTTCTCATTCTGTCTGCAAGAAGTCTCCTAATCTCTTGGCTGCCTTACTTCCCCTCCCTGACTTAAGCCTGCAGCAATGACTGAGGGTGGTGCAGCCCTGTGCTGGAAAGGGCGAGTTCCCTGGGGTGATCAGGCCTAAGAAAAAAATACATAAAGTCCTGCGAAACCTGCTTTGCTAAGAATGCTCTCAATTTCCTGATAAGGATCCAAGCAGGAAATTAGTTTGTCCCTCAAAGTTTTATAGCCCTTTAGCTAACTGACCCTGACTCAGAATAAGCCCTCACAGTTCTTTGTATGTCATCTATTGTTTGATCTTTACTGCCTGACAATGATTGATGAGCTTTACCTCTATTCCTGTGCAAACTGAACCCAATAAAAGCCCATTGAGGAACAGGCTGTTGGCCCTTCTCCTTTGAGAAATTGGCTACCTTTCCTCTCCAAGCAGATCATGTCTTGGTAGATTTATTCTCACCCATGGCAGCCGGGAGAGCTCTGCTGAACAAAGCTTGCCCACAGTCAAGTCTAGTTTTAAATATCTGATGAGCAGAATGTGGGCTACCACCTTATTATGCAAGTTAAAAAGCAAAATTATCTTCTAAGTTGAAACAAAATGCACCTTCACCAGCAATATCTAATTGATGACTGTCACAGGATATGGTAAGACTGAACTCACTAGAGCTTCAAATCCATGAACACAGTGCCATGTCTTACCAGACCCCATGCTCCTCATCCCTAGCACAGCCCCATCACATCAAAAGCACTTACTGAATGCTTTACTGGTCTTTATGGAAATGAATGTGACATAGTTCTCTCTTCTTGAATGATTATTAATATGACCATAATGTGAAATATATTATTACATAAAATCATGGCTTAGATGCTTTTTTTCTCCCTATTTCTTCCAAAAAGGTACTAAGAAATATACAACCAATTTATAACTTCTATTCCAACACATCTACTGATTCCCCCAAAGATGCTTATTCTCCGGAATTCATCTCAACTCACCAAACTTAGAAGTAAAGGCTCCAGGACAAGACAGTGATCCAGTTCAGGGTGTTATTTTTCCAACAGACACAAAGCCATATATTTTTGACTCTGCAAAATATTTCCAACATGGAATAAACATAATGCAAGGAAAATCCTGTTCTAGGACCCAGACATGAATGACCCCAGCCATTGTTGTTAAATTGCAAGTGTCAAGAAGTAGTTTTTTCCTCTTGGAAGCAGACAGTATGGCATGTTCATTATGGTTCACAGAAGCAATGCAACTCTAAAAACAGTCAATATAGGAGGATTATTTTTTATTTCTGATTTTGCATGTAATTTAGAATTGAGTGATTATTGCAGGAATCACTGAAGAAGATTTGTGGATTAATTCTTTTGGACAACTGGTTTCAGGGGGACTCAAGCTCAATTAAGTTTGATATGTGGGACACTGTTATGAGACATAACTGAATATCACCTGTGTTACCTTGGAACATTTCTAAAGTTACCAGGATTATTCATATGGTTTCTACCCTTGGCCACTGTTGCCATGACACTTTCAAGCCTATCTCTGTGAAAATGCAACTATATTTCAAGTAGCTAACATTATTATCAATGAAAATAAAATTACCTATGAGTAATAACAGCACTGGTTCTTGGTTAAAGACAAGAGTCATTCTGAATTAAAGAGAAAGCTTTTTTTTGGTAAAGCTAAAGGAGTGCTGTAAGAACAGCTCCTTTGAAAAACTGTCTCATTCATCTTTTTTGCCTATAATGCCTCAGATGCAGTAAATGCTACACACATTACATAGAAGTGAAATTAACATGGGCTCTTTCGTGCACTGGCCAAACGTGTATGTGTTTGCTTTGGGCCTGCCTTGCTTCACCATCACTTATGAACATATATATTAAAGCTGAATTTTTCATGGACTTTGTAGCCCACAGTAAATAAAATGATCTTTTAAAAGCAACTTTTATTTTAATAGATTTGGTATAAACAAACATAATAGTTCTCTTTGAGAGTTATCTGCTGTCTCTTCAGCAGGCAACTGAATGTGGGTTTTCCTTGCTGGGTTTGGAATGGGTAAGATGTCTATGCACATCTCTTTTTCAGTTTTGGAAACCTAACCGTTCACTGCACTATATTAGATTCAGTGGAAGATGCACAAACAATTACAAGACAGGCAACACCCTTGATCTTACCATTTACAGAGAGGAATTTACATGTGCATGCATACCTAAAGTATGTTGATTATATTTTACCTAATAAGAGATACATTTAAAGAAAACTCACAAAATTAAAAATAAATGATCGATTTCACTGAAGAGTTTTGAGAGAGACTCACAGAAGTGTCACTTCTAGAGTTAGTTCTTGAAAAACTAGATGAATTTTTACTGAAATTTTAAGAGGAAGGCAGGTACTTCTTTGCTTTTTCTCAAAAGAGAAAGCAAAAAATTTCATTTTTGCTTTTTCTCAAAAGCAAAGAAGTACAACTCCTGGTAGTATAGTATTAACTGGATTTTATCCACAATTATATGTGAGTGGTGAAGGAAACTGAGACATTAAAAAAGCTAACTAGGGTGAATAATTGTGAAATGGGAAAATTATGATTTTCCTTTGCACAGTGAATTAAAGTTATCTGTGGGATGTCATAATGGAAGTATTAAGTAGGCAGTTAGAAACACAAACCTAGAAAAACAAAAGAAATATATAGACAACGACCTGGAATTAGTTCGAGTATGAAATTGAATGAGGTGATTCATGACAAACTATAAAATTTCACATTACGCTAACACCTAATGGCTGCGGATAGGGTATGAGGAAAAGGGAGAGGGAAAAGATGCAGAAAGAAAGATAGTAAGAGAACAAAAAGAATTCACTATCCTAGAAACCAAGGGAGAAGTGAGTATCTCTGATGAGCTTGTCCTGGCCAGCATTGCCAAAGCTTGCAGAAGCTGAATCGAGGAGATACAGGAGATTCGAAGGTGTCAGTGGAGTACTGAACTGCACCCTCTAAGTGTTCCTCACATCCTGAGGGATTATCTTTGTTGTGTTTTAACTACACAGAAAGAAATAAGTATAAACATGAATATCATTATTATCATCAGACTCACCAATATTATTTTGACATACTTTCAACCTCAATTAATCTCTCACCCTGTGCCTCATTTAGGCAAATGCTGGTCTTTACATTGGGCAAAAATACTACCCAATCTTAGGGATTTTTTTCCCCCAGAATCACAGATTTGAACAATACTGCTCTGTCATACATGGAAATAAGCTCTAATTATTGTGGCAATCTTTGAAGATTGAGAGTAGACACTCATTTATGGGTAACTCTTATTTTAAAATCCTAAGTCTCTAAATCATAGAATGAGGAGATTGGTGCATCTGATCTCTGAGTGGCTTGATCACCTTTAGGTGATGTTACTAATACGCTGTGCTTTCTTTTTTTAAATTTTTTATTGTATTTTTCTTTTTCCTTTATTGCCCCCATACCCTCTTTCACCTCCATGTCCTTTCTCGACTATAATAATTTTCATATTTGGAACAAATATGTAGATGTTGGGATTTCACTCTTTAATTGATTAAATATGGGAAAACTGGAAAGGCCTCATTCCACTGGAATTTGTATGACCAAGAGCTGCCGTGCAACAAGATGAGGCAGAGGAGCAGAGGGAGGGTGATTTTCTAAGATTGTTTGTCATCTGTCTTTCAGTGTCTTCTCTGATTATATTTATTTGTATTTCAATTTTTGTGGTCTGGAAATGGAAAACTGTTGTAATAGTCCTTTAAAAATAATTAGAATGTGAAATAATTCATGGAAAACAAATTTTTGTACAATTCTGTTAGCATCTAGAGAAAATACTTTGTTTTCCCTAATTTTCTTCAGCCTGGGAAGTTGTCCAACAGGAGGTAAAAGTTGGCACTTGAACAAGCATTTTCTCCCATTGCACTGCCTGTGTGCTGAGTTCTTAATAGTTAAATTCATGGCATTCCCTCTTCTGGTACTTCCCCACAATTAGGTCTTGGGTGATTGGAGAAGGCTCCGTTAACTACTCAATGGAGCCTTCAGTAGTTATTTGTTCATCAAACTGAATCATTTATTCATCAAATATTAAGTACACTATTTAATTTGGGCACTTCAAAATGAATGATAGGAATTTTGCCCACAAGGAATGAAACCTAACAACAATAGATCAGAGTATAAAAATATCCAAATTATCCAAAAGTGAAAATAAATTCAGATTTCCATTTCTGCACTATAATGAAATAGATATGTAGAGAAATGCATTCCAGGATAAAGTATATGAAAAAACATTATAAACTTTTCTCAAAATCATGGCTAATTGAGATACAAAATAAAATGAAGATATAACCCAGAAGTAACATGAGAGTATGATTTCAGAAGGACAAACCAGTGCTGGAGCTCATATTTTCTCTGACAGCATTTGCTAATTTGAGTGGGTAACAGATTCCAGGACATACAGGTAAAGAGAGTGAACTAGAATACAGATATGAGAAATAACCTAGAAAGTAATTGTACACAAAAAGATGGAAAATATTAAAATTTTTACAGATATTCTGATTAGAGCAGAAGATTCAACACACACATAATGAGAGTTTCAGAAAATCAGAAGAGAAAAATGGAAGAAAGACAATGTTCAAAGATATAATTACTGATAACTTTCCAGAACTGATGAAAGATACCAATATTCAGGTTCAAGAACCCTAATGAATATGTATTCAGCATACAATCCATTAGGCTTCTTGAACCTTGGATTGATATCGTTCATAAATATATTCATATATATCTTTCATTTATATTCATAAATAAAGTATCAGTTTTTCAAAGAAGGCAGAGAGAAAAGAGAGAGAAGAGGGGGAGAGGGAGAAAAGAACACAAAGATGTTTAATACCAAGGGAGGAAAAATAGCTATCTGCTAACTTCTCAAAAACAATAAAGGAAGTCAAATCACAACAGAAATATATTCAAAATACTGAGAAAAATAACTGCTGAAATTTATCTAGTATAGAGATATTTTAAAACATGAGAAAAATAAAGATATTTTCCAACGAACAAAAACAGAGTTCACTGGCAATAACACCTTACTACAGAAACTTCTCAACAATGTGCCTAAGGACGGAAGGATGGATCCGAGAAAGGTTTGATGTGCAAGAAGAAATGCTGAGCAAACAAAATGGTAAACTTGTGGGTAACTCCACACAAATATTAACTGTATAAAACAGTAATAGTGAAGTCTAATTTGTAGAGTGGAAAATGATCCAGACTGAGTTTATTTCTGATGACTGTGACTAGATTTAATATGTTCTAAGGCAGAGCTTCTCAATCTTTAATACGCACCCAAGTCACTGAGGGAAATTGGCAAAATGCAGGTTGTTTTGGTAGGTCTGGGGTGGAAATTTTCCATTTCTAACAAGTTCTCAGACTGTCCATACTGCTAGTTGAGAATCAAACTTTGATAAGCAAAAATTTAAGATCCTTACAAGGCAAACAGATTGGTTAAATTCATACTTTAACATATTGTATGTGCACGTTAAAATAAATAAACACTAAAAGATGAAAATACTTCCAAACTAGGAAAAAATAATAAAAAGAAATTTGGGGGAGGGGAAATTTTAATCATTCCAAAAGGTTGCCAAAAAAAAAAAAAAAAAAAAGAAGATAAAGCAGAAGAGCAAGGAGGGAGGAGGGGCAAAAGGAGGTAAGAAAAAAAATCTTTTGAAATTCAGGAAGAAATTTTTACAGCAATAAAACAATAGGACTATATATTTTTTATTTTAGTTTTTAATAAGAGACATACCTAAGAAAAAGAAAACTGAAAAGTTAAAAATAAAAGGAGGGAGTCTATATACCAGCTTCTTTAAATATACCAAATTCCAAATAGTGTATCTCTATCAGTAACAAACAAAATGAGGTTTAAGGCAAGAACATTCTGCAGGGCAAAATGATAGCTACATGAAAGTATTGCTTCCTGTAAAAATACTTAATGGCCACTATGAGACACTGCAGAAGTCCTTTTTTTCCCCTGCTGTGGCAACATGGAAGCACAGAGTTGGATCCTCTGCCAGCCTGACTTTTGGTAAAAATGTGAGCCTGAGCCAGAAGTTGACTTTAAGTTGTGGGGCTGTTGGTTACAGCCTTAGCCACCCTCACTATCACAGTAAGGACAGAGAATAATTAAACACCACAATGAAAAAGATTAATCATATATGTGTATACATACACACACACACACATATATATTTAGAACTTGGCACCCAACAATTAGAAAACAGATGTACTTTTTCAGTAGACATAAAATATTTATAGAAATTAAATAATTCTACATCACAAAGCAAGTCTCAAAACATTCCAGAATCAATGTTGTAGATCACATGATCTCAGTACAGTATAATAAAGTGAAAAATCAAAGCTGTTTTTTTAAAAAATGCTTCAGTAATTCACTTATCAAAGAACATATAATAAAATTTAGAAAATCCATGAATGTAATTCACCATATTAATGGACTAATGGGAGAAAAAAGCATAGAATTACATTTTCATGAACATACTGCTTAATGAAACATACTGGATATAATTAAAATGAGGGCATCATCATTGTTTTTAAAATAATCTTTAAGTACATATACAAGAAAGAAGAGAGGCTAAAAATTAATATAACAAGAATAAAACAAGTAATAAAAATAACAGTATAATGAACCCAAAGAAAGTAGAATGAAAAAATATAATAAAGACAAAATAGAAAGTAATGTAATAAAAACCAGACAGAGAAAACAGAGCTGGAAGTTAGTTTTTGAAAGACTAATAAAATTTTCATACCTTTAACATGACTAATCTAGTAAAATAAATGGCAGAAATTAAATGGAAACCTAATCACTGATACTAATTGACTAAAAAGATAATAAAAATACTTTGAATAAGTGTACACCCACAAATCTGAAAACTTAGATAAACTAAGACAAATTTTAGAAAAATAGACATTATCAAAAAGAAGTAAACTTTATCTAAAAGAAGAAATAGAAAGAACTCTACAACCATTAAAGAAATTTATGAATTTTCAAAACATCTCAACTTATACACACATGCTACAGAATTTAATTTATATAAAGTTCAAAAACAGGCAAAACTAATAAAACATTGTGTTAGAAGTCAGAGTACTCCTAACCCTCACTATTCTGTTGTGAGAGGAGTGATGAGGAGGGGGCATGGCAGAGGGCTTCAGTGGTACTGGCAATTTTTGGCTTCCTTCCTTCCTTCCTTCCTTCCTTCCTTCCTTCCTTCCTTCCTTCTGTTTTATTTTTTTCAGTATATTGTGCCCATTTATCCAAAGTCTATTGCATTTGAAGAGTGTTGATCTCATTGCTGGTTACAGGGGTGTGTTCATAATTCATCAGCTTTATTGTTCTCTAAATGTATATTATATTTCAATAAAAGGTGTAAAACCAAAACATTTACCAAAAAAAGCATCAGGCACACATTATTTTAGTGGAGAATTCCACTAATATTGTATAAAATATTGTATATCTTATACAGTATTTTTTTATAAGGCAGGAAAAGAGGAGACACTCTCCCAACATATCTTGTGAGGTGAGCAAAATCTTGATACCAACATGAGACAGGACAGGACAAGAAAAGAAAACGATGTGCTTAAATAGATGTAAATACATCCTGACCATTAAATAAATAAATGCTGACTGTAAGAAGAGACAGTGAATCATGAACAGTGGAGAGCGTTCTGGGAATATAAAGTTGATTCAACATTAGAAAAATCTATTAATATAATTCACCATGTTAATATACTAAAATGGGGAAAACCTGAATAATAATTTTGACACAGACTGAAATAACAATTGATGAATTTCTTAGCAAACCAGGAATAGAAGGAAACTTTCTTAGCTCACTGAAAAGTAACTAAAAAAAAGAATATAAAAATTATACCACAAATATATTTCTCAATGATGAAATGTTGAAAACATCAGTACCTTTAAAATCAGAAAAAAGGCAAGAATGCCTACTTTTCTGCAACTTGGCTTTGTAATAAGTGACTTAGAGATGATATAATTGTTTGTGAAGAAAATTCAAAATAATCTATAAAATATTATTAGAATTACTAAAATAATTTAGATAGGTTGCCAGATATAAGATTAATATCAGAAAAATCAATTTCATTTCCATATACAGATCCTAACAATTAGAAAGTGCAACTAAAAAGTAAAGATTATTTATAATAACAACAAAAACAGCAGCAGTCCAGACAATAAATCCAATAAAAATTTTGTGAGGACTTTATGTAGAAAAATATTAAAATTTATTGATAAACAGTCTAAAAATCTTAGAGACATACTATCTTTATCAACTGGAAGAGTCAAAATTTTTATTTATTTTTATTGTTGACACTAGTACAGTTGTCCCCATTTGTCCCGCTTGGCCCACTCCACCCAGCCCACATTCCCCCCTTCCCTCTGGCCATCACCACACTGTTGTCTGCATCTCGGGTCATGCATACGTGTTCTTTGGCTAATCCCTTCCCCTTCTTTCATCCAGTCCCTCCTCCTCCTCCCCCTCCCCCTCTGACAAGTCAACATTTTTAAAGATGCTATGCTTCTTCAAATTGATCTAAAGACTCAATGAACTTCTAATAGAAATTCTAGCAAGATTTTTGATGTTATCTGACAAGTTCATTGTTGTCACTGAAGTGCAAAGTACTAAAAATAGTGAAGATGTTCTTGGAGAAAAATGAGGTAGGGACTTCCCCCACCCACCCACCCACCACCATGTATCAGGACAGATTATAATAATTACACAGTGAAGCACTAGTTCATGGGTGAAAAATTGATCAATAGATAAAATAGCTCAGAAACATACCCATGCATTTATTGAAAACAAATATATGAACAAAGCTGGCATGTTTAGTAGAGAAAGAATTGATTAATTAGTAAATGGTACTAGACAATTGTTTATCTAAAAGGAAAATAAGTGAAAATGGTATATACTTTAGGCCACTGATTTTTTTAAGAAAAATTCTAGGTGAATGAAGTACTTAAATGGGAAAAGCAAAGATTTAAAAAGTTTAGAAGTATAGGAGACCATCCTTTGGACTTTGAGTAGGAAAAAATTTCTCAAGCAGAACAAAACATACACACACAAACCCTCATGGAAAAGAGAGAAATTAAATGACAAAAGAATTTGTTACTTAAAATACTCTCTAAAGAGAATTTAAAAATAAGCCAGAAGGAGGATGTTTGCTCCACGTATAACTGACAAAGAATTAACATCCAGAATACATAAAAATTACTACAAATCAGTAAAAAGACAATTCAATTGGGAAAAATGGCAAAAGATACAAAGAGGCATTTCACAGAAGTAAAAATATTGGTGGCCTTTAAACATATAAAAAGATGTTCAGCCCCATTATTAATTAAATACATACAAATTGAAATTATGAGATACTATTTCACAACTATCAACATAGCACACCTAAAAAGTTAAATAATACAACTTTTGGTGAAGATGGGGAGCAACAGGAACACTCAGAAACAGCCGGTGGGAGCATAAATTAGGACAGCCGTTTTGGAAAAGCAATCTGACTTCAGGTAGTAAATTGGGCAAACCTTCCTCTCTGTCCTGAAAATCCCACTCCTACCCACAGACCAACAGCTGTAATGCTCTACTCCAGCAGCAGGGTAGAATCACCTGGCCTCTACCTGCATGATGATGATTTAATTGTTCCTGGCAGGGTTCAGGCTTTGGTGTCTTTGGAAGCTCCCCAGATGGCTCTAATGTGCACCACCTGGAAGGCTTAGTCAAACCCAGATTGCTGGGACCCACCCACATATATTCTGAGGCCGTATGTCTAGAATGGGGTCTAAGCTCCTTGTCCAAGCAAGGATCGCAGTTTGAGAACCAATGCCTGGATAAATCCTTACCTGTGTGGAAATGTGCATTAGAGTGTTTTTAAGTATGAACAGCAAAAAATGGAAACAACCCAAATGCCCATCAAAATATAAAGAGATTTTTAAACTGTGTAATATCTAAGCAATAAAATATTATATAGCAGGAAAAGTTATGCAAGTGTTAATGGCATATAATAAGTGCTCAATAATTGTTAACCCCATTTACTATTTTATTCCCATTTCTGCAGTGGCTGGCATGGTCTGGTGGCTGGTGCCCCACTCAGGAAACATTAATTACGAGAAAATGGAAATGTATTTTAGTGAGTTACGCAATGCATCAGATGTCACAGTGGCAGATTGGAAGTAAGTTGTCTTGTAGTTCTGTGAATTCATGGAAAGGCTTGAGATTTCTGCCACCATCAGCAAGAAACTTGATTGCTTCCAAGCATTACTATCTCATCTAAATCAGTCAGCCAGTTAGTGGGGCTAAATCTCTCCTTTAATACATGTGTGCCCCTGTATTCACAGAGGATACATTCCAAGTCCCCTGATAGATGCCTAAAACTATGGACAGTACCAAACCCTATAAACTGTTTCTTTTTTTTCTTATATCCATACCTATCATAAAGTTTAATGTATAAATTAGGCAGAGTAAGAGGTTAACAAGCAATAGCACAGATCGATTACCACAATACACTGTAATTAAAATTATGTGAATGTAGTCTCTCTGCGTCTCTCCCAGTACCTTACTGGACTGGACCCACCTGTTCTCTCATGATGATGTGAGATGACACAGGCCTGAGCAGCAGGACGAAGTGAGGTCAACGTGAAGTACGCACCGTGAGGTAGCATTAGGCCGCTATTGACCTTCTAATGATTCCTAATAAACAACTTACGGCTTTTCTTGGCACATCCAAATTGTCTACATCACTACTCTTGCACTTGGGGGCCATATTTCAGTAAACTGGGGGCTGCCTGAGCACAGGCACTGCCATACAGCCACAGTCAACCCACTAACCCGGCCAGCCACTACACACCTAACGGGCGGGGGCAGATGCCACAGGCTCCACGAGGCCACGGGAGACAGAGGCATGATTCTCGTTCTGGCAGGGCAGGGCCAGGCTGCAGGAGACTTCAGCACGCTCCTCAGAAGAGCTTGCCATTTAAAACTTATGAATTGTTTGTTTCTGGAATTCTCCATTTAATATTTTTAAACCATGGATAACTAAAATGGCAAAAAGTGAAACCATGGGTAAGGGTGGATGTTCACACTACACAGAACCTTTGAAATTTACTCGGCGCCCATCACAGAGGACACAGGAGAAGATCAAATAGTCTGCATTCCAGATGGGAATGCAAACCAACAAGACAAAATAGAGGGTTGTAAGAAATGTTAATAGATGACGAAGTAGAAGGATTTGATGGTGTGATACTGGATCCCTTCTCTAGATAGGGTGCTTAAGGAAGGCCTACTGTTAGAGGTGATTCTGAAATTCAGAAAATCTCCTGAAAGCTGCCTGTTCTGAAGTACCACTTAATAGGAGTGACATGAGCACAGCCGCCACCATGCCTGTGGATACTGAAGTGGGAGAACAGGAAAGACGTGAGGATGTGAGCAGATCGGGCCTCTCATGCGGCTCCCTCCAAGCCGTAAATCCTGCCAGAGGTGTGTCTTAGTGCTAAACGTCACCACTGCATTATTTCTTATTGAATAAAGAAATCATATAAAGTTACTAGCACAGTGCCAAGCATACAGCAAACACCTGATAAATGTTAATTGCTCACCATGTCCTCTCCATAACGGAAATTTAAACATTTTCTTACTAATGTCACCGTGATGGTTAAGTAATTTGCAAGGTTCGAGGACATTCCTGTATTCTGAAGTCCAAGCCCTAAGTCAAAAGATGATAAATCATGACAAAGGTGGACATGTCCCAGAAATGTAAGTTTAGAAAATAAATATTATTCTTCAAATACTTGTCCTCTAACCTCATTTAACCATCACTCAAATGATTAAACACCCTCTCCGTTGATACCCTAGAGACCTAACTAACTCCCAGGTCCCCAATCCTCTGCGATCCTTCCTGTGAGAACAATGCTAAAGACATTTTTAAATGAAGCTGTGCACATATGCATTAATTTCAGATTCAAGGTCAATATCAATTCCAGTGATCACTACAGCAGTTACCTGGAGACCCATGGTGTCTATTCAGCAGATAAAGATAGTTTCAGTATCTCTTTACCAAACTGAAGGGCTGGGCAGGGACTTAATGGTGACCTGGCTCTTTGGGAAATTGCCCTTGGACTGGATTCAAAGCTGCCTCCAGATCTATATTCCAAAGAGAAAGCTCTGTTTCTTTTCTAAAAGGAACATGGGGAGAAGCTAAGAATAGAGGAGAGGCAGCATGAGGGGCGTTGTCAAGTTCGGCTTCATTATGCAGGTTTCTTCCCATGCTCTACTCTGCATGACCGCTGTATGGCTTCTGATGCCAGAACGTGACCTCAAAGAATGTTCTCATGAAATGTCACAATTTTACTGTTTTCTAAGTCCGTCCAGAAATTCGAGACTGCTTCTAAGTTCCTGTTGTCGAACCAGAATTGATGAATTGTTGAATGCATGGCTGGGCGGGTGGGTGTTTTGAAGCTCCCACTCACCAAGCCTTGGCAGGTTCTTAAAAGAAGAAGGGAAAACAAGGAGGGAAGAATTTCCTGTTGGTTGCTCCCATTCTCAATAGAGGGTTGACCTTACATTTGCCTTTTCATCAATGAGTCCAGTGAGAGTAGTCGTCTGTGCCTAAAATGTGAGTGGCTACACTCTTGTTAACTGTCAGTGAAGGTTGGGAGGGCTGCCTGCTGCTGTTATTTCTCCAAGGAGGATTGCCCCTCAAGGCCATTACCACACATGCTGTGGAAGCTTCCAACCTGTCTGAGACTACAAATCTACCCTGTTGTTACTCTGAGATGGTGTTACGGATGGGCCAAACTGTGCCCCTTCCCAAATTCACATGTTGAAGTCCTAAAACCCCATGCCTCACAATGTGACTGTATTTGGAGACAGGGTCTTTACTGAGGCAATTAACTTAAAATGGGTTTTAGGATGGGCCTTAACATAATATGACTAGTGTCCTTATTAGAAGAGAAGATTAGGACAGTGACAACACAAACAACCACATGAGGGACACAGTGAGAAGCTGGACATCTGCAAGTGGAGGAGAGAAGCCTTGGAAGAAACCAGACCTGCTAAGACCTTGATCTTGGACTTCTATCTTCTAGCATTGTGAGAAAACAAATTTCTGTTGTTTGAGCCCCACAGTCTGTTATGACAGCCCTAGCAAACTAATACAGATGTCCTCTAGTCTTTCTGGTGCCCATACAGCATGAACTCCCTAATAGGTCCCTTCTTGCCCCAAGAGGAAAGAAAAACCAAAGGGACCAGAAAATCCTGGAAAGTGATAGCTGCTTTAATAGCCTTGTCTCCTGATTTTTCCAGTATTGATCCCTTTGTGAGCCAAGTTTGTGATTTTGGCTCCAAACAGTCCGCAGATATTTATTGAGCACCTAGAGCATCAATAGGACACAAGCTCTGTACCTGAGGGAAGCTGCCTGTATTGTGTTGCAGGGGTCCCCATCCTCTGGGCTGCAGGCTGGTACCAATCTGTGGCCTGTTAGGAATGGGGCCGCACAGCGGGAGGCAGGTTTGAATGTAACCTGCTTGAATCATCCCTAAACCATCCCCTCCCCCATCCATGGAAAAATTGTCTTCCACAAAACTGGTCCCTGATGCCAAAAAGGGGGACTGCCATGTAAAGCACACAAGCTCAAAGTCCAAAAGACCCTCTTCAAAATCCCACTTTCACCAATTTCTAGCCATGGGAACCTAGGTAACCTCACTCCTCCGAATCTTAGCTCATCGTCTGTAAGAGAAGGACACTAATACCTTGAAGAATAACTTGAAGTTCATGTGAGGATAGAAATATTAACTGTAAAAATTTACCCAGTTCTTGGATAGGGAGTTGGTATCCAATGAATGGTAGCTGTCATAGTAAATATTATTATTTTAAATAAAAAATCGAGCACTGAGCTGGACCACATATGTTAACTCTTAACATTTCCCTTAAGTAACATTTCCCTTAACATTTGAGAGTCCCAGGACTTTAATGTGCTTCTGAGATGCAACATTAAGCTTTGTAGATTCTTCCTATTTTTATGCAAAAAATTGTAAAATCTGCTGATATTGACATTTTTGTTCTTTTTTGTCCCTAAACATTTTGCTATTTTCTTGTTGTTGTTTTATCATTTGAGTTGAAGTCTGCATTTTTGTCTGGACCCCGATTTTAAACAGAGCACTATTTTCAGTATTTGCATTGAAGTGCCATGTATGCTACAGGTGTCATAACTACACTCACACAGGTTCAGGAAATTTGCTTTCTTTTATAACGAAGATTGTTGAAATTCCATCAAACATTTTTCCTGCATTTATCAAGATAAGCATATTTTTGTACAACTTCAAACTTTAAAAGGTAAATTACAATAATATATTTTCTCATATTACCTTACCTTCTACTTTGGAAAACATCCAACTTGGTCATAATTTATTATATTTTGTTAATACTTTGCTGGGTTTAGTTTGCTATTTCCATTTAGAATTTTTAAATCTATGTTCCCATGTGAAACTGCCATGTAACTTCCCTTTCTTATCTGTCCTTGTTGGGTATTAGAACCAAGCTTTTACTCATCTCGTGAGAAACTGAGAAAGTATCCCCCCTTTTTTGTTATCTGAAAGTACGGAATTCTCTCTTCCTTAGATTATTGGTGGAACTTACCTCCGAAATTATTGGGGCCAATATTTTCTTTGTAGGAAGATATTAAGTAATAGGTTCAATTATTTTAATCATTAATAGGATCATTTAGACTTTTATCTCTTCTTGAGTCAATTTTATTTTTCTAGATACATAGTTTATCTTTTATTCTATTTGATGGCACAAAGGTTCAAAATTTATCTTTTTAAAAATAAATATAGTCTGTGCTTATATTTCCCTTTTTATTACATTTATTCTTTCTCTATTCATCATTTGTGTCAAAAGTTTATCGATTTTAAAAAGTCTTTTCAAAGATACCACCTTCATCCCCTGCATTAGCAGGGACCCATTTGTTCACTGTGGCATTTCCATCCCCCAGCAGCCTGCCTGCCACTCTGCATGGATTCAGTAAGTCTTTGTTAAATTAAAGCAAAAAGCATAGAAAAAGTGTTAAGAGGGAATGTGGCTAAAGACCAAGTTTAACCAATTTCCATAGCAGAAAACAACAACCAAATATAAAGATACTTCTTTCAAGAAGAAAAAGTAAATAATACCATGAAAGAGTATGTTCTTAAATTGTTTTTATCAATATTCAATTTGCTTAATTCTGGTCCCCAAAAGGAAATATAGATCTTTAAAGATCTCAGACTCATCATAATTTCCTACAAGTTCTAGTGGTGTTAGTAAAGGCAATATTATTTTAAATTACATGGGATAGGTAGGTTCTGGCATTAGAAAGATGAGATCATGAATTTGCAAATTTTTTAGCTGCCACGGACATTAGTTAATATTTGGTCTTACGACATATAGTACTGATGCATCGCTACTGTTCATTTTCTAAACTGATGTGGCTGATTGCTGGAAGTAAAGGGGCAGAGACACAGAGGAAATGTTGAGAAGAAATGAGCTGGGCACACATTGCTTAATGCAGCCCTTCTGATTTGGGGCTGCCAAATAGAGAAGTGGGAGATACGCTTTCTATTTTCAGGAAGAACTCTCAATGATCTGTATTTCAATCCCTGAATCCCTGTTCCTAGACCAAATGAAGTAAGGAGGGATGAGAAATCCTAGTTCCCCTCCACACATTTAATCTCAGTATTTCATAGGAGTTTTCAAATGCAGTTTGAGCTGAGAATCAGATTGATAGTAACTCCATAGCTGCAAATAAGGTAACTTTGGATATAAGACTGAGCAAGTGCTGGCACAAGCCAGGCTCTGTAAATCCTAACAAAATCCTTACATCAAATTATTTTCTACAATTTACAAGTTTCTCCCAAAGGGAAATACTGAGAACAACTTCATGTAATTAAGTCCTACAGAGCTGAAGTCAGGACATCAGACTTGAAGTTAAAGGATACATCTACAGACTATTCCTGGATACTCAAGGGAGCAACAGTGAGGGAGCTATGCACTTGGTTTGAGAAAAATGGACCAGAAGCAGTCCCGTCTCTGCAAATGACCTGAGCCTGGCAGAGAAGGCTGACTGAAATCCCTGAACAGAAGACCCTGCCCTCATGTAGCTCAGATCGGATATGTATTGCAAAGCAGAAGTGCATAGGCTGTGAGTGTAGAATAGGACACTATAGCAAAAGTGGAGTAATGTCCTGAAAGACTGAAAGATTGAGTGTATATTCAAGCATACCAAAAAGAATAATTTTTAAAATTCTAAGTGCTAAAGATAAGCTCTGGCATGGTAGATACATGAAACTGTTATGCATATATATGGTACAATTATAAGCCAATGCCTGGAACATAATAGGTGCTTGATTAATATTTTCAAAAGAATAAATGGTATAGAGAGTACTGGTCTGGCAGTCTGGAGACCTGGATTCTCATCTTGACTCCATCATTAAATAGTTGTGACACCTCAGGAAAGTCACTTCCCTTGTTTGGGTCTCAGGGTTTCCCTCTATAAAGCAGAAGATACCGGAAAATTGAATGATCATAAGATTACCATTGTGCTACAAGAAGCACTACAAGAAAACAAACCCATTAAAATGAAGTGTTTAACAGAACTAGAACAAATATTTCAAAAATTTATATGGAAGCACAAAAGGCTCCACATAGCAACTGTGATCCTGAGAAAGAAGAATCAAGTTGGCGGAACCACACTACCTAATATAAAACTATACTATAAGGCCATGGTAATCAAAACAGCATGGCACTGGCATAAAAACAGACATATAGATCAATGGACCAGAATACAGAGTTCAGGAATAAGTCCACACCTTTATAGCCAATGAATACTTGACAGAGGAAGCAAACACATACAATTGGTTAAAGATGTTTATTCAATAAATGGTGTTGGGAAAATTGGACAGATACGTGCAGAAAAATGAAACTAGTCCACCTTCTTTTGCCACACACAAGAATAAATTCAAAATATATTAAAGACTTAAATATTAGACCTGAAGTCAATCCTAGAAGAAAACATAGGCAGTAAAATCTCACACATGGATCATAGCAGTATTTTATCTGCTATATCTCCTAGGCAAGGGAAATGAAAGAAATAATAAACAAATAGGACTCCATAAAACTAAAAAGTTTTTGCACAGCAAAGGGAACCATCAAAAAATGAAAAAGACAACCCACAAAATGGGAGAACATATTTGACAATGCATCTGATAGAGGGTTAATATCCAAAATTTATACAGAACTTACAAAAAAATCTCTTTGTCTTTAACCTTTGGAATTTTAATAATGATCTGTCTTGGTGTGGACCTCTTTGGGTTCACCTTGTTTGGGATTCTCTGCACTTCATAGTCTTGTATGCCTATTTCCTTCACCAGGTTAGGGAAGTTTTCTGTCTTTGTTTTCAAATAGGTTTTCAATTTCTTGTTCTCTCTCTTCTTCCAGTGCTCCCATGATACAAATGTTGGTATGCTTGAAGTAGTCCCAGAGGCTTCTTACATTATCCTTATTTTGTTGAATTCTTTTTTTCTTCTTACTGTTCTAATTGGGTGTTTTCTTCTTCCTTGTATTCTGAATCATTGATTTGATTCTCTACTACATCAACTCTACTGTTGATTCCCTATAATTTAGTCTTCATTTCAGTTAGTGTGTTCTTCATTTCTAATTGGTTCTTTTTAATGGTTTCTTTTTTTGTGCTGTTGAAGTTCTCACTATGTTCCTTGAGCATCCTTGTAACCATTATTTTGTACTCTGTATCTGATAGTTTGCTTGCCTCCATTTCATTTAGTTCTTCTTCTGTAGATGTTTCCTGTTTTTTCATTTGGGACCTGTTTCTTTGTCTCCTCACTTGGGCTACTTACCTGTGTTTGTTTCTATGTATCAGGTAGAGCTGCTATATCTCCTGGACTTGGTAGAGTGGCCTCGTGTAGCAGATATCCTGTGGAATCCAGTGGCACTGCCTCCTAGTTCACTCAAGCTCAGCACTCCAGGTGTGCCCCCTGTGTGAACTGTGTACCTTGTCCTATTGTAGTTGAACCTTGATGGCTGTTGGCACATACTGGAAGAGACTGACTCCTGGGCCAATGGGCTGCGAGGACTAGCTGCAATTACAGCAGAGGAGCTTCTGTGTATAAGCCAACCCTAGGGAGCAGGACTTGCTTCGGTGGGGCTTTGGTGCTGACCAAATCCACCCCTTGAGTGTATCACCCATGCAGTGGTTGGGTTGAAACTCAGCCTGGTCAGAAGCTGTCCACCTGGTGCACTGGCTCTGGGGCCTCCCGGCAGGTGCAGGGTCAGCCACCACCTGTGCCCTGCCTGGGGCCAACCAGCATGAGCTACAGAGTGATCTGCAGATGGCTGCTACTTGTGCTGTAAGTGCCAGGAGAGGCCAAACTGTACCACCTTCTTCACTATTTGAGAGCAACACTGTATCTTTTCATGCATTTGTCAGAGGACAAATACCACACCGGTTATTGTGTTGCTGACAATCTACAAAATATAGTCAGATATTGTCAGAGCTTATAGTTGTTTTTGCCTCATTCTTCTACTGCAAATTTGATTATCCCTGCCCTCAGAAGGAAGGAACAACACAGGTAAGTGGTGTTCCCACAAATCAGCTGCAATATATGAGGATGTGGTGATGATTCTATTCCCGCAGAAAGACTCTGGGGCCCCTGGGTGACATTAGGCAAGCTAGTTATTACGTTGTTAATATAAAGAAGGGAACTTGGCGTCAGATGTGTGCATTGTGGTAGGCCCTGTGCAGGACACTTTGCAAACACCATCACAAATAGTCCTTGTGGGAATCTCCAAAGGCTAGTATTATAATCATCCCCTTTTCACAGGTGAGAGAAGTCAGGCTTCGAGAGGTTAAAGAATATGCTTCGGGTTACAGAGCTCCATGTGGCACAAGCAGGATGCACTTATCTCCAAAGCTATGGTCTTTCCACTATATTACATTTCTTACAGCCTACCAAAAGGTTAGAGAACCTGATGCAACATAATAAGCAGCTAATGAAAACACTTGCCCACTATTAGATCACTTCTGCCTCTAAGGAGTTACATCTCAGAGGCTGCGGAGCTGTGTGGCTCACATCACGTCATCCGAAGCAGCTGCAGGAAGACAGGGCACATGACCTGTAGAGTCAGGATGCATCTGATTCTTACAATCACATTTCAGATGCTCGTAGGGAACTGGGAGCATGTTCCTGCGTGGGGTGTCCTGCCTCACTTAGTCACCCTGATGTTGCATAACAGATAGGGCATTTCCAACAGCATGGCACGCTAACCATCAAAAAGTAATAAAAAGAACAATGTTGGCAGCCAATGGCTGTTAGAAAAATCAAAATTTCATTACCTGCTACAAAAGCCAGAGCTCACAGAAGCTGCTGCCTTAAATTTTGCAGGGTGTTAGGCTATAAGGAAACATGTAATATTACACATACCATCCTGAAATGTAACCCAAAATGAGAGATATATAGCTGGTTCGGAGGATTGGGTGCCAAAACTTTTAATGTTCTCACCTTAACACCTTAACACGTTTCACCCATGAAACATACAGCTTACACCCGATCAAGCACCCTAAATTCAGCAGACACAGAAAGCACCAAATCACACAGAAACCACCGCCGTCACCACCAGCCGACACGAGCGAAGTGGCCCTGTCCTTGCTTTCCTCACCACCTTCCCACCCGCCCTCCACCAGCAGCCAGACCCTCTTCCTCAAACACGTGTCTGATCGCACTGCACTCCTGCTCCAAACCTTCTCACTGTTCTTCAGATAAAGTTCAAACCCAGGACCAGAGCAGCACCCTCCTCAGCCTGATCACACCTCACCCTCCACCACAGCCACTGAGTTCTGCTTGGTCTTCCTCCCAGTTCCCGGGCCACATCGGCCGCGTGAGACCTTGTCACACGCCGTGTCTGCAACTGAATCTCAGCCTTCCCCCAGCCCAGCCCACCATCTTAACTCAGTGCATTCCTTTTCCTCCTTCAAATTTCTGCTTAAAAATCACTTTTTAAGAATACCCAAATTACATGTCCCCTGTTATATTTTCTCATAGCACCCTATTGCAACACAATTATAACTGAAATGTAACAATTAAGGATTTAGGCCTTTGTTAAATTCTTCTTTTCCTGCTAGAATGTAAACTCCATGAGAACAAGAGAAAAATTACTATCTTATTTATTTCTCTATTCCTAAGTTCCTTTCACATTAAGGTATTCTTTCAGTGTTTGTTGAATAAGTGAATGAACGAATGAATGAACGAGTAAATGAATGAGCATGGTCACCCTTTCCCTGAAAGACTTTGTTTTCTAATACTCTGGGGATAGTACCAAACAGGTTCCCTTCCCCACTGAGACCCTGTTCCTACATGTCACATTACCACTCCTGGGTCCCAGGGTAACCCCGTGCCCCCAAGCAGATGTTCCCGGCCACTGTCCCACCACAGCCAAAGCTTCTCATCTGCAAGGCAGCTCTCGGCCACCAGCACGTGGGCTGCGGGCACAGTCCTCACGTCATCAGCGCGACACCCATCAGAAGAGGCAGATTTTTTGGCCTGGCACCAGATTAGTCATTCAATCACTGTGTGCTGCTTGGGAATTGGAGTTGAACAAGACCTGCAAAAAAGCTCCACGTTTTATATCTAAAAGTTTTATTCATAGTAGAAATACAATGAATAAAGCAATAAATACAATGAAGCTATTTAGAAAAACAAGAGTTAAAGAAAGCAGTATTTCAAACTAAAACAAGATTTTGGTAATTCTTTAAATGTTTATGTTGTAAAATCAATGAATTTAACATTATAAATGAGCATTAACCTTTTGTGTTTCCATGTATAAAACTGTATATTGGGTTGACTAAAACTCTTAAGGTACATTCTTGTTGAGCAAATTTTTTTTCTTAAATTTGATATTGCTATATATTGGTACATGGAAATTTTCAACCTATAAATAGTATTCCAAGTTAAAATTTAAATAAAGATAAAAATAAAGATACCTTCATACATGAAAAATTTTAGGTCATAATCTCAAATGTTGAAACCCATTGCTAACATAGGAGTATGCATCTTTGCTACAGCTTGTTCTGTTGGTTGTTTGGGAAAATACCATGATCTTAGTTAAAGTCCACCCTCTAACCTCCCAAATCAAAGACAGAACAGCATTCCAAGAGACTTAACCTCTTTTTTATGGAGCAGAAAATTATATTTCTATCCCAAGAATCTAGAGACTCAAAGAAGTATATAAAGTGTGGGTGTTGCAAGTAGGCTTCTGGCCCCCAGAAATCGGTGCTGTCCGTGCCTCTAGTCACCCTGGTCCATCACTGAAGTGCAGTGATGGAGAGACAGTACCGAAATATAAAAACAGCCACCAAGGATAAAGTTGCTCCTTTCTCCTTAGTATGTATCATAAAAAGTATCTCTCAGCCCTGCAGTTAATTGCCAGGTGCTGAAAGAACAACATAAAATGACAGGAAGAGTGCAGATAAGTGACGGACAGCCTTCTGGAGGGGCTGAGGCAGTAAGCGAGCTGGGCAGGTGAGGAACAGCAACGCCCCATCTTTTCCAGTACCCAGTGATCAGAAGTGCTGGTGAGGTGTGCAAAAATAAGCTCAGCAGTTGTGACAGTTCCAGGGACAGAATTCATGCAGGAGACCACTTAATGTTAAGACAAGACCCACACACGCCCATGCGCTTGCGCGTGCACACACACGTGGAGCGCAAGTGGGCCGGCAAGTCCACGATGTTTAACACCAGCATAAAAACCATTCCCTACTCCCACAAAGGAACCTGGGCTCCTTTGTCACCCCCATGCAGCAAGCGTTCCTCAGGGCCCACTGCTCCAGGAGTGCGGCCACGAGCCCCCTCTCTCGTTCTCAGGGGTGCACTGCACCTGCTTAGCATCTGCTGGTGTTGTCTTGCCTAGGGACAGCTGCTGGACCACCGCAGTGACAGCGAGGATTAGAAACCAGAAAGGGGCTGATGGAAGCAGCTCTTCCCGCCCCCACTCCTTTCCTCCCTCCCCCTCCCTCTCCCTCCCTCCCTCCTTCCCTCCCTCTTCTTCCCTCTATTGAATCCACACATCCTCTATTTGAAGCCCTGAAGCGCTCCTTTCCCATTCCTGGAATTACACAACCAACTACAGTTCCCGGATCTACCAAAGCAAGTTCTTATCAAATGGCTAATCTCTGGGCTTGTCTTCCACATAAAATAGAGTCACTCTCAGGATCAAATAATTTAAGTTAAACTTTGTCTGCACAGTAGTTTCCTCCCACAGGACCATGATTCACGTCTCCTCCAAGTTCAAGGCAGTCCAGGTCTGTTTGCTAGGCCGTGGGCAGCCCTGGGTTTATTTTTGCAGTCACTGCAGAGCTGTGGTGTAGATAAGGAAAGAAAAGCTGACAACCAAGGGTGGGACCTGGCATCAGCAGAGCGTTGGTGTTACTGAGAAACAGATAACACGAGAATCTTAGATCTTATTCCTCGGTGAGCCTGATGTCATCACTTCTCAATCTACGCTGGTTACTGCCCAAATCACAGATGGCATCGACTATCACTCTGCTATCACCGGGTAACACTTTTGAGTTTTAAAGCTTTTTCACTCTTAAACATACCCTGAAAAAATGCAGTTCGTTCTAGGAAGAATCATACTTTACAGCTTTATTAGATTATAATTCAATGTCTAACACGTGGAAAGGTCTGATAGTGAGATAAGTAGGTCAAGAAACAAATTGTGCCTACTTCCTATTTCTTCCAAGTTGTGGTCAAGGTTATGCCACCATTCATGATGAGACTTTGGGTGGATTGCTTAGCTGTACCGGGTGCCATTTGGCCCTGTTTCAAATACAGAGATTTCAAAACCCTTTCCAATGTCACACAGTCATAAAATCTGTTCACTGTACACACATTAAATACCAAAGGTGATTTCAGAAAATGTAAAACATGATACTTTAATCTTTGAAAGTCACATAGCACAAGGGCATGATGTCTAAATGCCGTGAAAGATAAAGAGAAAGGCAGGGTTACATGTACGGCAGGAGAGATGAGTGTGAGTTGAAGAAGAAAATGTTCTTCATATAGCATTTCAGCTAAATATTCCAATTTATAAGTAACAAATGAATATATTTTTGTAAGTGTAAGACATATGAGACAATGCGGCATAGTGCATGTACCTGCAGTCAGACCATCTCGGGGTCAGATTTCGCACCATCTGTTGGCCATGTGACCTTGGGCAAGTCAATTTATTCTGCAGTTCAGTTTCTTTACCTGTCGCATGGGGACTAAATTAGCTCTTGGCCAGTCATAGGTGCTCCCAAAACTGTAGTGACACCTCCAGAATAAAATGTATTGATCCTCTGAGAGGGGCTGGGAGGGAACCATGGTAGGGGGAGGGGAAGAAAACAGCCTCAAATGCAGTTGCGTGAAGGGTCCATTATCCACCCTTTTTTCTGTTGCTCGCCAAACATTTATTTAAACCTACTGTGTGGTAGAAATGATGCTAGAATAAAGTACCATTGAGTGTCCCTCTCTAAGTAAGGGAGCAAGACATGGACCCAAATAATCATGGTACAAGGAGTTAAATGCCAGACGAGGGAATCAGGGCTACTTCTCAGAAGAGGTGGCATGAGGGTTGACCTGCGGCTGTTGGGCAGAGCTGACCAGGGGGTCACAGAGATGAGGCAGACAGTGGAGGGGAGGGGAAACTGGCCGTGGAATCCAGGTGCCTTCTCCACGATCCTCCTTTGCCTCTAGATGCTTGCATGGCCTTGAGTAAGTCACCTCTGTATTTCTCAATTCCAGATTCCTCAGCCCCAAAATCAGAGATCCAAACCCACTGAGCACCAATATCTCTTTCAGTTCTGATCCATTTCAAAACCATTTGTTAACTTTCCACTCAGTGCTGGGCGCCACACTCTCCATCGGGGATCCAGAGGTGAGCAAGATTATTCTCCACTTGCCACTCGCGCGCGCTCCAGTCCTCCTTGTCCTTTGTCTGCCCGGCTCTGCTCTCCAGGAGCACCGCTCCCACTGCGCCACCGGGCACACGTGCCTTCTGGTTGTCTGTTACTTTCACACAATGGGGGCACCTGAGGAAGGTTGGACAGGGCAGGAGAGAGGGCTTGGCTGCAAAGAAGTTGCTCCCTCCTTGCTCCATCTTGATGGCCGGCTCCGGTCACTTCTCTTCGCCTGTGTGGCAGCTCATCCCCCATGGCCTCAGCCAGCTCTGGGGTTCAGTGACTATTCCCTCCCGGCTCCTCTAGGCCTAGATATGCTAAAACATATGGCTCCTTATGTTTGCTAGTGCCCAAGTACCTCGCCTTCCTTTAAACCTGCCCTCAACCATTCTGCATAGGCTCTCCATAAAACGTGTTAAGCCATGGGTGTGAAATTCTCTTTGCCACGGGTCCTTAACTGATACAAAGTCTGGAGTGCAACTGAGGAGGCAGAATTATCAACACGCCATCTTGTCCCCGTATAAAGTAGCACGGGAAAAAGTCCAGGAGTGGCAAGTGCTGGAAAGCGGAAGCAGCGAGGCCCACGGGGAGTGTCCATGCGGAGCCCCAGGGTTGAGATGCAAGAGCCAACAGCAGACACGGACATGGCAGGATGGATCGGGGGGAGTTTGCTGTGTTTGCGCTGCTGCTATTAATGCTGTATTAAGAGCGATCTTCCAGGTGTGCAGCCCAAGGAGAAATAAAATCGCCCATGCTGGAATAAAGAGCAGCAGGTAACTGAACGTAACTATGGGAAAACAGGTATGTTTTTGGCTTGGAATTTCAACAATTTTATTTTTACTGTTTTATATAAGTTAATAATTTTCAAATTTTCAGTGTTATTAGCTAAGTGTACAAATTCAGAAACTTGAAAAACATGGAAGCTTAGTGCAAAAAGACAAATTCTTTATTTGGTTTGAAAAGTTAGCTGGGAAACAAAGATGAACAAAACCGACAACTTCTCCACCAAAATCAATGAAATTCTTTCTTAACCCCTCAATACTGAACATCACGATTCCACATGCTGGGGCAATGCCTAGCTTTCTCTACTGCGACTTACGCTGGCAGAGAGGACACAATAGCGTCCTTTGTGGTCGTTGAAGGGCAGACATGCACTGCCTCGCTGTGGACACCATTGTGTTACGAGCAGAATGGGGAGGGAGGGACATAGCATCACAGAACCATACCACAGCAAGAGAGCCCAGCAACGTGGAAACCAGGCCTCTCTTCTATAATACGTCATACTGGAGAGATCAGCTGTAAGACCTTGAAGCCCTGTAACCTTCTTTTCACTAGAATGGAATAAAGAATCTTATCATACATTCATTCACTTAAGTGAAATCACAGGTCAAGGAAGAATGGAGACATTGTATAACAGAAAATACATTGTATCAAAAACCCCTGTTTTTAGAACTTAGGTAGGTCATTTAATCACTCTTAGCTTCAGTTTCTTCAACCATAAACCAGAATTAGTGATACTTCATGAGCTACTGAAAGATCTAAAGGAAATCACGTAGGCGAGGCTTGGTCTCGTGTGTGCCGTGGAGCTGGCCTGCAGCAGGCAGCCCCTGTTCTGCAGACGCTACTCTAACGCACTGGCCTCAGACTCTCTCAGGGGCCTAGTCAGGGCTACAGCCAAGGAGTTTGAGACGGACCAACATAATCCTAGTCATTTTCAATTTAGAGGACATTCATGTAACTCCAGTCCTCAGATGGTTTCAAGTAGTCTTTTGAGGGGGCTACAAAGTTGCACCTGCTCCAAAACCACCTCTCACTCAGCCAGGCAAGTAAAGGGCTTCCCCTCCTACCTAGCCTGCAATTTCCATCATTAGAGTTACTCTTTGGAGCTAGCAGAAATGGATGAATAGTGACCAGTCATCTTTCCTTTATTTATCTACCTACCTGTCATTTATCTATCTATATCAATTTCTATCATGTGCACACACACACACACACGCACGCACGCAATAACCAGCTACCTGTTTGCACCAGAAAGGACCAAATCACACTGATCCAACCACAAATTCCTTTCTCAAGCATCATTGGTCCCATGGTGCAGTTGCCAGCCCTTCCGCCCTAACCTGTTCTCAGCACTGTGCTTGGCGCCCACCTCCCTTGCCTCACCGCAGCAGAGTCCACACTCACGTCCTTTCCACTTGGAATCTGAGAAGCTCCCACCCGCCTCCACCAGTTTTTGTTCCCTTACATAGCAGAGAGTAGGGCTCCAGGGACAGCAAAACCATATGACAGAAAGGAAAAAGAAGGAAACCTCTCCGGGCTCATAAAAGAAAGTTCTAGGGCTTTAGGATGAAATTAAACTGATAAAGTGGTTTGAACTTCCATTTTAATAGGTCTGGACACTCAAAGAAAAAAAATCCATAGTTAAATATATTCACTGCCTGAAACAGAAAGTGGGGGAAAAAAACCACCGTGGGAATTTGAAGAGTAAAAGGAGACACTTTGGGGAAAGGAGTCTTTCATCAATAACATACGATACCCTCTCCCTACCATGGGGGTCCCCAGTTTAACCTCTCCATGAAGTTCACCTTGCCACCAGGAGAGTATTAATAGGGTAGCATCCTGTAGCTTGTGCTAAAAATTATGAGATGTTAACCTGATCAGAATTTAAAAGCAGTTTAATATTATAGCCACAATCCCTTGAGTCTGTCACCTGTGACTTACTCAGCTGGAACAGCACAGTTGGCCTGATGTGTAACAGGCACTCAGGAGATGCTCGCTAAATGAATGACCTGGCAGAGGACAGCCAAGGCAGGACTGGGTGCCTTGAAGACCCTCAGTTTTTTGTGGGTTTTTGTTTTTTGAGCCATGAAGACCTGGTGACCTTGATATAAACAAGCTACATAAGCCCTGACTGGTGTAGCTCAGTGGATTGAGCACAGGCCTGTGAACCAAAAGGTTGCAGGTTCAATTCCCAGTCAGAGCACATGCCTGGGTTGTGGGCCAGGTCCCTAGTAGGGGACTATGTGAAAGGCAACCACACACTGATGTATCTCTCCCTCTCTTTTAAGCAAAATCTTAAAAAAAAAAAAAAAGGCTACATAAGCACATGCAAGCTGTATCTTAGATAGGGAATCCAACCCCACCCGAAGGCTCTGGGGGAGACCAGGGACTGCAAACCACACGTGTAGTCCTGGCTGCTGAGCTGAGCCTGCTCCCCACACAGTGACAAGGACAGTGAAGGTTTCTCAGCTGTGGGGAACAGCAAACCCTCTGAAATATCTAAGATCAAAACCGTATATGTCTGTAAGTTGAACAGCCACAGACACGATCTCCTTTTGCAGAGGGGTGGCGGGGGGGCGTCCTATCAAAACTGAAGATCCGGCAGATTTCCAGATACGCTCAGCAATGAACAAATTGTCGCTGGGTCAGCCCTCCAGGCCAGAGGTCCAGACTTTACTCCCACGGTGCCCTCTTCCCAAGGTGACACAAAATTATTCTGAAAGGTTTCTATTCCCTGTCAAGGCAGGGAGACATTTTAAAGAGACTTTAGACAATATGCATTGTAACAGGGCTAAAATGTTACCCACATCGGCATGTGAACGAGTGAGAAACACCAACTCCAGCAGGCGGGTGAGTGTTTTCTCCCACTGCTCCAACTCCGAGAATCTGAACAAACACAAGGTTGTTCTAATCCTTGGTCTGCCAAGATTAACAGTAAAAAACCAGAAGTGATCATTAGTTTGTGATCGGTGCAGAGATTTGTCAGCAACTGCTTTGAAGTCCTTGCACTGACAACCTCAGGGCGGGTGGCACAGTGAGCACCCGACAAATAATCACTGATTGAACAGGCACCTTTCTTCTCCGGAGCCACCAAGTTCATTACTTTTCACAACAACATTCTGCGGCAGGGCTCATCTATAGCAATTGGTTTTCGTTTTGTTTCTTTTTCATTTTTTATTGCATTTTCTTCCACTCCCATGGATCCCCCCACACCCTCTTCCATCTCCACCCACTCCCGAAATCACCACACTGTCGTCTGTGTCCCTGAGTTCTTTTTCTTTCGTTCTTTTTGCTTGACCCCTCCTCCCACAACCCCTCCCCCCACCTCAGAGCTGTGGATTCTCTTCCCCTTCCAGCTCCTTCTCTGTTTCATCAAGTCATTTCTCCACAGAATCCTTTCCATGACTGGTGCTACTTTCTGATCAGTGAGGACTAAGGCCGGGGGAGAGGGTCAGGGCCACGGATCAATCTGAAGGCAGAGCGGGGAGTTCCATTAAGAACTTAAACCACAAATCCGCTTTCCTCTGCAGTGTGGGTGGTTCTGAAAGCGCTGCGCATCACTCCTGCAGTCCCCCACATTCCCCCGCACCCACCCACACTGCTGCAGCCTTGGGGGCAGGAGCCCTAATAAACAGAGACAGTGAGTAAATCAGAACCCAGGGGTCTTCAGGGCCCAGGGACCTTGAGGAAGAAAATAATATCAACATAACAGTAACATGCTTTTAACATTATCTCCCTGACACCTCTTAGGGCAGAGGTGGAGAACACTGATGTTTGAGATAGGAAAAATGACTGAATAGCTAACTTTAAGAATAATTTGAGGGCCCTGACTTTGTAAGCATTCTTCAAAGCTCAGGAGGAAAAAAAAGTAAAAAAAAAAAAAAAACCTCTTTTAAATGAATATTTACCAGTCCACTAAATTTTCTAATGCAAAATGTACGGACCTTTTAAAGGCTCCCTGTAGCATTTTTCCTTGTTCGTGAAAAGAATATTATCTTCACTTCTGGTTTTTTGGTATCTCTCCTTGACCACCGATATAATTAGCAACTCCTAAATTTTTCTGCATAATCTTAAACGTTAACTGTGCTACCTTTAAACAGAGCAAATTTCTTCCTGTAATGATGCGCTTAGTCAGTCAATATTTATCTGGCACCCACAGTGTCAAGTTGCTGAGCCGAGCAGCGTGGAACACGCAAGGAAAAGACAACCTCTTTTGTGAAAATTGGAAGGGAGTTCATCCATCATCACCCATCCCAGAAATACAGAAACTATTTGTATCTCAAACAAAATTTGCTGTATGGGAACTGATGACACAGGTGATGGACGCACCAGAAGCCCGTCGGGAGATGGTGAAGCAGCCCAGAAATAAACCACAGCAGGCACTTCCGTCATCCCTAGGTGGGAGATGAGGAGGCTGTGCTCCTGAAACCAATGGGCCGGCACCACCCATCAGAAGATGGAACTGTCGAGTGGGAGTTGAAGCCTTAAAGGAGATACAGCTCCCCTGGAGACCCCTGCCAAGGCAGAGGGGGTGGGGAAAAGACCCAGGTTTCTCATGCTGGTACCTCCCAGTATGAAACCCACCCCATCTGCAAGCAGTTGACACAGGAGTGTGGGCTGCACAGTCCACAGGTGCAGCCCCTGTGACACAGGGCAGAGCAGGGACAGACAAGGACAGCATCTGAGAGCAAGCAGGCCACACATGATGAAGCTGACACCTGTGTAAGAGCCAAATATACATTGGCACCATCACAGGGAAAGTAAAAACAAAAACAAAAAAAAAAAAAAAAAAACCTTGCAATAATTGCCTTAACATGGTTAAAACAAAAAAAAAATCACAAAAATTTAGAGAAAAGAGATCATTCCATTTAGAATTGTTGATGCTTTATGAAAACAAAGGAGCACTTTGAAAATTTGGGGAGAATAAATAGAAATTTGAAAGCTAGAGGAGGTATGGAAAGGATTGTACTTTGCGAAAATCTAAAGACATGTCAATATTCGGGAATCATCTGGGGTCATACTACAGATGAACAAAAGTGCCATGTTAAGGAATGTGAATTTTTCTTGGTAGAGGAGAAGGGGTCACTGAAGATTTTAGGACAGGAAGGGGATAGATAAAAACAGAGATGTAAATTAGGGATTTTTTTTCCAGCATATAAAATCCATTGGGAACGGAGATGTCAAATGAGAGTAATAAAGACTTGAACCAAGGCATGGCTGTGGGACTGCATGGAGCCTTTCCTAAGTAGTTGAATGTCAGCCAGTTAGAGGTATGGGCAAACAACTGGAAATACGAGCTCCCTGAGAGCTCAGAAAAGATATCCAGATCGCATACATACTTTCGGATACCATATGCATACTGATAAAGTCTGAAGATGGATAAAATCACGCAGACAGAAAAAGAGAAGAGAACTATGTTTCAGAAAAGCCTTGGGCTCAGAGGAAGAGGAGCCTGCGAGGAGAAAGGGAATGGCGGGAGCGGGAGGAAAAGGCCCAGGAGAGCACTGGATTGTGTTTCACTGGAGTTTTAGCAAGGCGTGAGTGAGCGATTCTGTAAAATGAAGTAGAAGATCAAAACTATGAACAATCAAATGCCAATAAATACACAAAATTGAATCTAAAAAACAAAGTAAACAAGAAGAACGGAGACAGGATCATGGATGTGGAGAGTGTTCTGATGGTTGCCAGATGGGAGGGAGCCTTGGAGGAATGGACGAAGCGGTGAGGGGATTAAGAAATACAAATAGGTAGTTACAGAATAGCCATGGGGGTGTAAAGTACAGTACAGGAAAATGGAGTAGTGGAAGGAAGGAAGGAAGGAAGGAAGGAAGGAAGGAAGGAAGGAAGGGAAAGGAAAGGAAAGAAGGTAAAAAGGAAAGAAGGAAAGAAAGAAAAGTCAAGGAAAATGAATACTTACAACAGGTTACAAGTGGTGGTAAGGATTCTTAATTTCAGGGAGAGTTTCAGGAACAATCCAGAACTGAACTTGAAATCAAAGGACATAGGCTCAAGGTGTGCATAAAATAATTTGTCTACATTATACTTTCTGCTTCTGTGTTACCCCTGCTTCCTCAGCACGTTAGTAAATATGCAGCTTGTTACGTCCTCTGTGTCTCTTCTCTCCAGCATGATCTTTCAGTTCCACACCCCCTGCCGAATGCTTCGTACCCTTGATATTTCCAAAGACAGTGAGTGCACTGTCATGTCACAGTGCCCACCAGAGACCCAACCATCTACAGCCAGGGACAGGGGGCACATCATATATCATTTGATCTCCTAAGGACTTGCATGTTAGCATGCATTTTGCAGGGACTGTGAGCATAATGAAAAGACTGACTGTCGAATACAACCAGGGTCTAACTTTTGCAGTGAGAGCTAAACAAAACATGGCATGATTTTATAATAGGCATAATTAGCATGGTTTCCATTTTTTTCTTAGCAATTCTATAGAAAGCACTAGAGAGGAGGAACTATAGGTTAGAGTGACACATATTTATGAACTAGTATATGGCCCTCTTCAGAAATTCAAGCATTCTAGAGGTCCTATCCACAGTACTAAGTTTTAACCACTTAGACGGTAACTTAAAACCCTGCACAATCTGATAACAGCCAACTCTCCAGCATTCTCTTTCTCTAACCATTCAGTTTAATTCAACAAATATTTATGAGGCACTCACTCTGTTCCAGGCATTGTGCCAATCACTACACCAAGCACCCACCAGCGAGGCCTTTCCCATGTGCACATCACTGCGCCACTCCGTTGCTGACCCAGGCCCTCTCGTCAGGGATGCCTTGGCCCTGCTCTGCGCACACTGCAGCCCTCCATCGGAGGCAGTGTACTTGGCGGAAAGGAACAGGGGCCTTTTTAGAATCTCACTGGTTTCAATTTAAATCCAGAACTGAATTCCCACCACCTAAACTCTTTATGCTTCAGTTTCTTTCTCTTCCCTCCTTCCAATGTCATTGTGATGACTAAGCACATATAAAAAGCACCTTGGAGAGCATGTAAAGGAAGCTAGAGCCATACCAGAAGTTTGTAAGTGTTCAATAAATGTTAAAAACTAGTAGTAGTAATAGTAGTAGTATTTTAATGCCCAGCTGAAGATGTACCTCCTTCATAATACTTTCCATGAGAATGCCAGCCACTGGTCCAGATTCACAGGGCTCTTATCATTTACAGCCTTGCATATGTCTCATATCTTTAAATAGATCAAATTCCCTTGAAGGCAGACTAATATATATATATATAAAATGGAATTTATTTATAAAAAGTTGTGTATCTATTCTTACATGTTTGAACTTCAGTTGCCTTCAAAATACTCTCCATTTAATGCAGTACTCCTATCGAGATGCTTTTTTCCACTGCTGAGAATAGTTTTGAACTCATGGATTTTGGTGCCTTTTAGTGCTTCTGCACCTTTTTGTTTCATGTCTTCCACATCAGCAAAATGTTTCCCTTTGAGAACTTTTTTCACCAGGGAAAACAAAAAAAGTCACTCAGGGCATGATGGGGTGAATAGGGAGGGTGGGGCATGGGGGTCATGCCATTTTGGTAAAAAACTGCTGAACACCCAGCACATTGTAGGCAGGTGCACTTGTAAATCATCCATCATGGAATGGGCAAACACGTTGAAAGAGTCTTCAAAAAAATTCACTGAAGCCAAACACAACCTCTCACAACAACGCCAGTTGGTACACTGATATAGATAGGTTCCTAGAACACTCACCTAGTGGTGGAAGCCTGTACTACAAGGGACCCACACTCCAGATGATAATTCTGGGTTTTTTGGGTCTCCCCCATATATCATTACATACAATATTTGTACAAAATATGTGTGTTTATTATATACATTGTGTGTGTGTGTGTGTGTGTGTGTGTGTGTGTGTGTGTGTGTGTGTGTAGAGAGAGAGAGAGATGTGGATTAATTCAGTGGACCCTAAGGAACATTCTATGAAGGGTAGAGGTTCTTCCATCACCAGGAAACAACAGGCTTGGAGCTACCAAAATAGGAGGAAAGTAACTGTAGAATCTCCTTTTCAAGGGATCTTGAATAGTATTTCTGCTTATTACCAGTCTGAGTTGGCTTAGACTAATTCCTGTTAGAGAATGGGGGTAGGGCATGGAGTGAATATTTATAATTCTGCCAGTTCACCCCACCATAACTCCCCCAGATCACCATGCCTCCGAAACTTGCTTTGCAAAGTGCAGCCTAGCTGGGAGCCAGGCCATGGCCCCATATCCCAGAACTGCACCCACAGGCATGTTGCTGGGACCAACTATGGCTGACCTGTTTCTAGTGAGGCAAAGAGCCATCAGCTGATGCTTCCACCATCCAAGGAAGTGATCGCAGCTGCTTCAGAGGTAATCAGGAAAGAATGTCAGGAGGCAATGGCCCAAGGGAGTAGAAATGCCTCTGCTCCCTTGAATGATAGTTTCGCAAGGCCATGGACAAATGACAAGCCGAAAATAGCACACTTTGAGTATTAGTGATAGTACTGAGAAATGGCGTTAGTCTGCAAGTTGTACCACACATCTGCCACCCCTTGCATGAGAGGAACCAGTGCCTGAAACAGATAAGTTTCCCAACATGACTAACTTACTGAGTGACTATCTTTTTGCCTGCTCTCCCCCTCATGCTGATGGGAAATGAGGCCTCAGTGAACGCACGGACATGAGGAAGCCCTGCTGATCTGAGGTGTGTCGTCCCTGGGGCAAGTCCTCTGGGGCAGAAGGGGACCCTGCCCCAAGCCCAGTGGACTCACCATTGTTTCTGCATCTTCAGAACTAAAGGGGACCAACCTGAAACCTCTGCTCACCTGTGAGGTCTGTTTCAACTCCAATGCTAGACTGACAATAAAAATTACTGCAGAATTTGAAGAATGAGATATTTCATTTTAATAAATTGAACCATCACAAAGTTAGTCCTGCAACATCATCACATTCGCTCAGCTCTCATGTCTCTCTGCCGCTGCTTCCCAAGTTTTGTTCTATAGAACGGGAGGTCCACGAGTGATCGTGAGAAACCCCTGCAAGGGAGGGTTCAGAAGTGAAAGGAGTTTGGGAAACTCACTTGAGCCTGCTTCCCTGAGCGAGACAGAAAGGAGGCCTACGACACTGCAGTCCAGCGACGGTGCGGACCCTGGGCTCACGCATGGAGTGGGCAGCGTGCACAGGCCACCCGCGAAACGTCCGGGGAGACTCAGGGAAGAACCCTCCTTTTGGGTGCCTTTTGGGGGCCTTCAGGATCAATCCTCAACCCCCCATATTAAAATGTTTTTCCAGTGCCAGATGAAATAGTCTAATAATGAACTCTCAATAAATTCTTAGAACTCCTAATCCTGGGAAAATTCCAAAAATTTTGGACTTCTTAACAGGCAGTCTTGAAAAAAAAGTTAAAAGTTGCCTGCAAAGCCTTGCAAAGAGCAGCCACAAATACCATACACATGATTCAAAATCATCACCTACCTTCCTGTTGTTCTAAGATGTATTTTTATAAGCAACAAGTTGGTCGTTAAATCCACTGATTGGGAATGTATGTTAACTGATTTCAGACACAACTGCACCCCAGGTTCCCTTCAGCTGAGTAATAACCATGTAGTATAGAGAATCCATTCTCCAGCAGAAGTGCTGACTCTTCTGGATGGGGTTGGAGCTGTTGGAGTGTGCTCCTCCGTATCATTTTAATAACAAAGAGCAGTCAGCCAAACGCCCCTGCTCAGGCGTTCAGAGGAGGCGGGGGCAACTCTCTCCGAAAGCAAACAATGCTCCATGGCTCCGCTTCCTCATCACACCCCAACGTGCTCTAAAGTCATGAACACAATTCACCCCAATATTTAAGTCACTTTCCAGGCATGCATGAGGCTTGGAGAGAGCAAGGGACCCTCTCAGGCCACAGCCAACTGTCCACGTGGATTCTTGCCACAAAGCCAGTGGTGCTAACTTACTGAGAGAATTTAACCAGAGAACTGGGCTGGGAAATGAAAGTCACGTTACAGTCCTGGTTCTGCCACCAACCAGCTGTGACAAAGGACAATTTTCTTCACCTTTTGCTGCTAACCTGTACAAGGAGGAGGTTTGCACCAGCTGATCTCAGGGACTCTTTTGACTTCACTTCTGGCCACTAGACAATGGCTCTTGGCAGAGCAGGGCCACTGTCCCTCATTCACTACTGAGACTACAGCACTGAGTGCAGCTTCCAGATCACAATGTGCCGAGTGCTGCTTCCGAATGTGTGAACACTCAAACAAGTGACATGCTGAGCCCAATCCAAAATATGCAGCTGGGTCATATAATTCAGGACAAACGCCCTCAATGGCAAAAATCCCTTTTACTTTTGTCTCACTCTTCTGTATGATACCCCAGTTTGCGCACTTAATCAGATTTACTTAGCTGGTACATTGAGTGCCGTTGTCACCTACCAGAGGCAGCGCAAATCCTCCAACTCGGACTTTTAGAAACGGCATGTAAATAATGCAATGTGTCAGATGCATCCACTGATAACAGCATAAGTCCTTGTGTGGAAAAAGTCATAGAGACAAACAGTAATGACTTGTGACTAGAGGTTCCAAATGGGAAGAATCATTCTACCAAAAAAGCAAAAACAAAAAAAGCCTGTTACACTGAAGTTCTCACCAAGATAAAAAACAAACAGAGCTGGCCCAAGGAAAACCATAATGGTCAGGCATTATTCTATATTTCCCAAGTCCCCTTTCCAAGTCCTTTGCTGAATTCAACAAAGGACTCATCATTTACCCTATTTGCATGTTTAAGCCTTTAGCACTTCATTGTGCAATGAAAGACACGTTAAAGGAATTGTGGACAATAGAAAGCAGATGGGGATGTCTTCGTCAAGAGGGTTCAGTGGGAGTCAGGGATGCCTTCACACCTCTTACATGCCACTACATCGAAAACTGTTCACAAACCTGCACTTCCTTTAAGAACTTTTCTGATGCCTGGGGTTCTGGGGGTTGAGGTGGAGCGGGACATGGCAGAACACTTACCCAAAACAAACACAGAAATGCTTGGTCTACTCCAACCGTCCTGCTCCGCGTGACCCGGGGCCAGGCTCCAGTGCCCCCTCTGACTGAGCCCTCGCCCCTTGCTGCGGCCGGACAACCTCATTTTCCTCCAGAGAAGTTGTGGGCTGCATTCCTCCCCACCTTGCCTCCCTCCCTAGAACAACCTCAGTTTCTAGGGTTCTTAAGCACCCAGTTCCGTGGCACTAACTCCAATCTGACTCTGTTCTTCTGAACAAAAGCCATGGACTGACCCATAATTGGAAAAAAAATGAAAGAATATTTTAATTTAGATCTGCATCATAATACTGGAGATACCCCAGCAGGATAAAAAACAAGGCAGCTTGAAAAGCTCAGCACTGCTCAGAGGGAACCAAGGTTAAGAACAAGAGAAAGCGACTGGAGAGTAAGGTCTGGGAGCTGAGCATGATTATACACCTGATGATAACAAGAAAAAAGAACAGCATTCAGGAAAACAATTTTTAACGAGACTATGCTTAGTACTGGTGAACTAAACAGTGGGAGAAAGAAAAGTTATATTTTTTCTGTAAAAGCAATTCTAAATGTAATCAGTGGAATATTAAATAGAATCATACATCCACAAATATATGGCCAATTACCAAGCAAATGCAACAGAAGTCGTTTATCTTAATATGATCAAATTTATTGTAGTTTCATTTAATGACAATGCTAAGCTGAACTGCTTAGTCTTTTTAGCTTGTGACTTGTGGTTTTCAAATTGGGTCTAAAGTATAAAAGGACAATATTAGTTAAGAAACCTTTACATTATTTGATTTGTCTAATATTCAACCCTGTGTCTATTTCCCTTGATTACATGAACCATGTTGCTTTATTTTAAATCTCTATTATTTTATGACTTGATAGTGTATATTGAGACATTAAAATTAAATAAAATGTATTTTATTGTTTGAAAGTTTTTATGGGTTACAGTTTTCTACGGTATGGGCAGCATAACATAGTATTTCAGGAAACCAATATTGTTGTCAGGTAAATTTGAGTATGAACACCACTTATGAAATGTGTGAACTTGTGCTGAGGGGTTACTTTACCTCTGCATGTCAGTGTGCTTTTCTATAAAATGGCAAAATAATTGCTATGACTCAATACACCAACCAATGGTACCACATGAGGGCTAAGACTCAAAGAAGCTCAAAGTTGAACAAGGTCTTGAAATTACCCAGTACAACCATCTCATCATAGTTGTACAGATCATCCCTCCTTATGCTAACTTTAAAACTATCAAAACTTGAGTGGAAATGCTAAGGGAAGGCAAAATTTGCACCCAGGATATCAGATGTGAACAGTGTTTAGAGACTTAATGTTTAAGCCTCTTAATCTGCACTAGTTCAAACCTGTGGAGACCAATTGTTTCTGAAGACCTTAGTCTACACCTAATACTTCCTTTAATTTATGCAAAGTTAAGTACTATGCTTATTAATGTTGGTAAACTCTCTCTTAAAAGTATTATTTTTCAGTTTTATTTATTATCATAATGATTCCAGCCATTGATTATTGAACCCCAACCTGGCCCAGGCACAGGATTTGAAGGTATGCACATATTATCTCAGCCAATTTTAAGAGCTTCTGACAGGAAGTTGTCATGTCAGAAGTTGTATTATTTGCCCCACTTTATATATGATGAAAATGAGGTTCAGAGAGGCTAAATAATGCATCCAAGGTCTCCAAGCAAGTAAGAGATTCCAGACAATAGCAAATAAATGTAATGTTATCTTGCAGAAGAGTAACATTATAGTATCAGCTCTGTATGCTATATGGACTAGTATTTCTATAAACAAAATTTGAATCATTAGTCTCCTTTGAAATGAAATTAATAATCCATTAATTTACCCTATGACAAAGAATATTCAGTGACATATTTGGAAGAAAATAACTAAAGGTCACTTTAAGCAATCAAAAAATCAGAACAGTAGTAGGAGGGAGAGTGATGATTATGATGATGATAGTGAGGAATTACGGAAAATGAAGAAATTCTAGTATTTCCTTAGACTTTGTCCAAGTGATTCTGTGAACACTCCTTCACTTCTGATATTTCAAAAGAAATAGATAGATGTAAAGTATATTCATTTCCCAAGAATGGCAGCTGGAATATTCCACTGGACAGTGAGATTTCACAGGCATACAAACATAGGAGAAAACCATGTTCTCTAATGTGTTTCTCAATTTTGGCAAGCAGACAGATGTTTTAGGGATGTGGTCATCAAAAAGTCATTGTTGATATGAGACCAGGATACTCATATGACAATTCTGGTAACAAGTCTCCTTCAGGACAATATCTCCGGCTGTCAAGCTCATTGAAAATGATTGGTTTATGACTACTGAGTACATCCTGATAGGAGACTAGAAACTGTTTTCTATGTATTGGTCTTGCAGCAAACATACTTTAATAAGCAAGGGCCAGGACCTGAAGCCCCGCCAAGATTCTCCCAGATTCCTGGGTCCATGACGCAATTGCAACGCATTCATTCAATAAATACTGAATGTGTGCTGATGATTTTCCTAGTACTGTTCTCCATGCAGTCAGAGGTGTGAGTTAGTGAAGACATGGTCCCTGCCTAAAAGGAAATGAAACATCACAGCCTTGGACCCACAGAAGGAGCTGACCTTCTCTGGAGTCCCTAGGCCCAGAGAACCTTCCAGAGTAGCAGAGTCCTGGTGCTGATATTCACAGATGGCAACCACAATTCTCAAATGTCTTTTGGCCACCGGTTTTCTAGCCCCAGTCCATTTCTGTTGGCTCCCATTGCAGTAGACACAACGCTATATCATTCAGCTGTGGATTTTCAGCTGTGGATATTCAGCTATATCACTTTCCCTGTGGATTTCTATTTTCAAGTTGGTTGACCTACCTAGAGCCACAACCCAGCTTTTCCCACTGCACCAAAGGGCAATGGGTATTTTGCACATTTCTGAGTTGGAAAAGGCAGAAAAGGACACCAGAAGAGCTGGGTACCTTTACTCATATCCCAGCATCACGGGATGTCTTCAGCCTGTCCATGGCCAGAGTCAGACCTGGAGCAAACACCCTCCTCGGAAGCTTTGCACTGCTGAACCCCTTGCCAAGGGTGCTGTGACTGACATTCCTTCTCCCACTGCCTTCAGGCTGCCGCTCAAATGTCACCTCTTCAGAAATGCCTCCACTCACCACCCTATCCAAAAGATTAAAACCCCTCATCATCCTTTCTTCTCTACCATAATTTATTTTATCATCTAGCATCACCAGAAAATTGCAAATATTTGTTTATTGTCTCCTCACACTAGAATGTAGCATCCATGACAATACGTGCTTTCTGTTTTCTGCTGAATGTCCATTTCCTGGCACTTAAGAAGCACTTACTCAGTATATGCTGAATTAAACCAAAAAATGTGTAAAAAACAAACCGAATTGCTTTAAGCCTAGAGATCAATTACCTGATCAGAGTATCAAACTTATTTCTAAAAGCTGGCTCTGCCCACTGGATTATTCAGGGTTTGTTTGTTGTTTTGTTTTGTTTTCCCTAGCATCTTACACTTCACTCCTCAAGATTTGGAAAGGGCTTATTAAAGGCTAAGATTTGGACACACATAACCAGACTCAAGATCAGACTCGTGATAAAAATACAGGCAGACACTAAGTGTTGACTCCACTGCAACCCAAGGTTTGATTATAACATGGAAATGGGAGATTAGCTAAGGAACGGCCTATTAGGACGCTCAAGCTCTTTGACCACATATATTTTGAAAGGTAACTATATCATGGAATCTTGCTTCCTCATTCCCAATAACCTAAAGCATAGGCAAAGGGAGGTTAAAGGCTTTGCCCAACACCCCACAGTGTATCAGCAGAAGCACTTGGCTTGGAAACCACAGGTTTCCGTATTTCCTGCTTACGAGCACTCTGAAACAGAGAACCCTGCAGGGGCACGCAGAATACACTCAAGCCCAAATGGTGTGAGGCAAGAGGAAGGAATCGCACATACGTACACACTCACATATGCACATACTCACATGCATGAACACACCCCCCCCCCCACATACTACAGAATGGATGTAGAGTTGCCCTGCCCAAGTTTTCTATAAAGATGGCTGAATTTAGAGACGGAAAGATAAGCACAGCTTTCCAACTCTTGCCAGTCTGGAACCACCAGGGAGCTCAGAGTGAACTAAAGTTCTTGCTCTTCAATTTCCCATAGTCCTGAGACAGCCCACATGATTACAGGATTCTCCACCCTTCACTTCCCCAAGGCAGAAACATCCCTTAAGAAACCTGCTCCATCTATAATAGAGAAATAATTGAGGTTGCTTTTATAACGTGTAGTATCTCCCCTCAAAGAGCAGATTTCAGCCTTCAGCACTTCAATCAGAACAGTAAAACAAACGACAATGGATGAAAAAGATGTGGAAACAACTGAGGAAAGGTAGGCAAGTAATATAATTTCTACCATTTTCTCTTTTCTCACGACCTTGTTAATCTCTTAATACTAATTCTTCTTCAATAACCTTACCATTTATCCTTTCCATATCTTCAAAATTCAATCTGATACACAATCTAAAGCCTAATCCTTTCATTGATATTAGTGGGCTCTTTATATCCAATTGAAATCAGTACTTCTTTTTTTTTTATTTTTTTTATTTTTAATCAGTATTTTTTAATTGTTGATATTGTACAGTTTTCTGTCTTTTACCCCACCCCCAGCCCACCACCCCAGCCCTCCCCACCTTCCTCCCATTTCCACCCACCATACTTTTTGTCCATGAGTCCTTTATACTTGTTGCTCTAAACTGTTCCCCTTTTCCCCTGAAATTCCCTCCCCTCCTTCTTACTGTTGTAGTTCAGGGTCCCCATAATCTGTTCTCACCCTATTGTAGTCCTCATGGGGGGCCATTGTGCCCTTTGGAGGACTTTGGCCACCTGGAGACATTTTTGCTGGTTACAGCTGTTGGCATGCTACTTCCTGGCTTCTAATGAATAGAGGCCAGGGATGCTGCTAAACATCCCACAATGCCCAACACAGCCCCCTGCAAAAAAAGAATGATCCAGTCCAGTATGTCAATAGTGCTGAGGCTAAGAAATCCAGCTCTCTAGCTTTCTCTCCACTCTCTTGTTTGTTTGTTTGTTTGTTTGCTTGCTTGTTTGTTTGTATCAACTCTTTAATAGATGACTTGCAATTCCCAAGCATGACTCATGTGTTCAAATCCTCAAGCCCCCTGTGATATTGTGATTTACAATAAGATGTACAAATTTGGTCTTCAACCTTCCTGGCACAAAGCACCTAAAACCCCTTGGAATTTCTTGTAGATTGAGAGTGAAAAAGGTATGCTTTCCTATGTTAATCAGGTGGCTAGGAAAACACCAAAGAATGGGGACCAGTTGCCAAGGGAACCAACCTTGTGGTTAGAGGATCAGAACTTTCAGTCCCACCCTCCTGACCTCCAAGGGAGGGGAGAGGGGCTGGAGGTTGAATCACTCACCAGTGGCCAATGACTTAACCAATCATGTCTATGTAATGAAGCCCCCATAAAACCCCAAAAGGATAGGGTTTGGGGATCTTCCAGGCTGGTGAACCAGAATGTTCCCACATCCCACAGTGTCCAGCTCCAATCTTCACCAAGAACAGAAGCTCCTTTGTTTGGTACCTCACCCTATGTATCTCTTCATCTAGCTGTTATTCATATCCATCAATATCATTTGTAATAAACCAGTAAGCTAGTCAGTAAACAGGTTTCCTAAGTTCCATGACTGCTCTACCAAATTAATCAAACCCAAGGAGGGGGTAATGGGAACCTCTGATTATAGCCAGGCATTCAGAAGTACTGGTAACAAACTGGGCTTCTGGTTGGTATAGGAAGTGGAGGATGGTCTTGTGGGACTGGGCCCTTAACCTGTGGAATCTGATGGTATCTCCAGGTAGATAGTAACAAGAAAATTCTGAGATGTTCTAAATTAAGTTACGGCAGGCCAGAGGGTGGAAGGAAGAGACAAAATAGGATTAATCGGTTCACAAGTGCAGTGCAAAATCCACTAAAGACTGCTCACTCTCCTCGGCGTGTGTTGGAATTATTCAATGTACATGTAGGTGGCTATTTCTGAGATAGGCCCCATCAAGCCCCAGGAGCCTCCACTTCTTATTTACACAGGGGCTTTAGGAACACTGCCACACCCTTCCCGGAACTAGCCCCGCTTCACTTTCTCCTGTCCCCATTGTCTATAGCTAAATTCTTTTAGAACAGCTTACATCCTTCTCCCCATGAGTTGATGCACAAAACACTTGCAAAGCTCTGGGATGAGAAACATGTCTGTCTTCTACTCAGCCATGCTGCTGCTGGTTTAGACTCCATGCCCAAAGACCCGTCTTTTTTGTTTTGTTTGTTTGTTAGCAGTAGTTTCTAATCAACCCTTTTTTTTTTTAATTTTATTTATTTTTTAGAAAGAAGGGAAAGAAGGGAGGAAGAGAGGAGGAGAAACATTGATGTTCACACATCAGTCAGTTGCCTCCTGCATGCGCCCAACTGGGGGCCTGGCCCACAACCCAGGCATGTGCCCTGACTGGGAATCGAACCTGCAAAACCCACGGAGCCACACCGGCCAGGAACAAACCCTCTCTTTTAAAAGAAGATTCAGCCATGGAAGTTAAAAAAAATTTAATAATACTGTCAGAACTGAGTTGAATTTTAAGACACCCGGCTGGTGTCAGAGAATTGCTTGTGGTGTGGGAAAATCCTTCCCTGCCCCATTGGAATCAGGCATCAGAATCGTTCACTGTCTGTATCCTCTCTTCACCTAGAAAGGGCATTTTATTAAGGTGTCAAATGCCTATCTTTTCTCTAAGGTACATCTCCTCCTTGAAATTTCCTGGATGAATGTGCCCGTTCCTTTCTAAACTTGCAGAGTGTTTTGATATTCCTCTTTTATGAAATGTATCACATACAATCTGGAATTATATACTGTAGTGTAGTGTCCCAGAAACAACCATGTTTATCGAAGACTATATTGCCAGTGCCTAGAACAGTGCCTGGAGCACAGCAAGTGCTAAATAATATTCGATCACATCAGGAAGTATGGTGCTCTGGATTCTTTATTCTCCTAGCAGGAAAAGGTTTTCTACAGCTGGAAACATCTCCAGTTCTTTAAAGTCTTGCATTATTACCCATTCCACCTAGAAGGTGCCCAGTAAGTATATATTAACTGTCTAAATAATTAGTAAATACACATATAATATGATAAAAATATTAAATACTTAATTGCAAAGTAAATAACATAAATATGGTATAAACACACAACTGAAATAAACAGGCAAAAATGAAATGTTTTGGGCTGTAGATTTTGAAGTCCTAGGCAACAGTTCACACATCTCAACCTTTAATCATATCAAAGAATTCACGTCACAAGTATGTTCCAATGTCTTACATTTCCTCATCTTTAAAAAGCTCTGAAATTCCTATTGAAATGTTAATTGCTCATCTGGGGAACACATGAAAAAGCACACACGCAAAGACAGATGTGCCGTTGCCTGATGCCCGAATAGAAGCCAATGCGTTGCCCTGGAGCGCTCGTGTCCGTTCCAAGGACACATCGCATCTCCTGCAACACAGACACGCTAACGTGCAGACCAACGGTGGCCAAATTATCAAGACAACAGTTCAAAAAAGAGAGAATGAGTGGGACGCAGCATTCAACTTGGGTTCCTAATGGAAATTTTACTTTGCAACTAATATACCCAATGCGCTGATGTTTATCAAAAGTTTCCCAAATCCTATATTCAGTGAAGAAGAAGAGCCCATCATAATGTCCTGCTGGGGCACTTCCTAACCCCTCATCTTTCTTGTTTCCAGACACACTGATACCATTTTTACCTTTGCTCATATATTTTATTTTTTACCTCATAATCATCTATTTAATTCCTAATTCTCACAGCCTGTATAGATGGAGACAAACAAACCTAATGTTTTAATCAGCACTTATTATATACCGCACACTCTCCCAAGCACTTTACCTGCAGTATCTAATTTATTTCTTATGAGAACTCTAAAACAAATGCTATTTTTACCCTCTTTTTGACATTAAGAAGTTGAGACTCAGAGAGTTTAAGGAATTTGCCCAAGGTCAGTAGCTTAACTAATTCAAAGTTCCCATCAGTTGTGAGTGGCATGTGTAACAATTTTTTTTAATCCTCAGCCAAGGATATTTTTTCTTGGTTTTAGAGAGAGAGGAAGGGAGAAAGAAACATCAATATGAGGGAGAAGCATTGATTGGTTGCCTCCCATACACATCTGACTGGGGATTGAACCTGCAACCTTTTTGATGTATGGGATGATTTTCTAACTAACTGAGCCATCTGACCAGGGCTCTGTAATAAAATGAGTTCAGGGCTTTGAACTCATTTGGCTTTTTGTAAATATTTATTGCACACCAACAACGAGCGAGGCTTCGTGATGGTTTTGGAGAAAGCAATAAGGCATGCTACCATTCCTCTCAGAAAGCTCACAGTCTACTGAGAAAAAATGGATATTGATCAAATTATCATTTATAATGAACACAATTCACAAACCAAGCTAAGCTGTCAGATACAAAAGAAACAGACTCTGAGGTTGTATAATTAAAGAAATTATCTATGACCCTGAGTCAGGAAGAGCTTCCCTGTGGGGGATTTTTCCGCTGAAGTCTGAAAGATGGATAGGCGCTCATTTGGAATGGGAAATGGGGATGAAAAACAGGGCAGGAAGCAGTTCCAAAAGAGATGCCAGCACCACCAAGGCCACAGAAGGAAGGAGCAGGGCCAGGTTACATACCCCAAAGGGAGGAGGGAAATGGTGCAAGATGAGGTGACAGGGGCAGGATGGGGGGTGGGGGGTGTGTGGTTTCAGTTCCTGAGAAGCGGACTCTGAGACAAGAATTGGTTGGGTTCAGGTAGTTTAATTAGGAGTTGATTCCAGAGCGCTCGGTGAGGGAGGAGGAAGGAGAGAGGAAGAGGAGGAAAGCAATAATGGGGTCAACTGAGTGGATTTCTGTTGTGAGCTCAGTTCTGCCAGAGACCTCTGAGAGACCAGGCAGAACATACTCAGATCTGTCCCACTGAGGGGGAAGAAAGGTGGATCACTGACCCCCAACAGCCCTTGGCTCAGGTGGCTCCTGGGGACCTCACAGTGCCTTTTGGGAGAGAGGAAGCAGGAAGATGACTGCCTGGAGAGAAACTGTCTTCAAATGCAGGAAATGGATGGAGCACGGGCCAGTGCCTGCTCCAGGCTTGATAGAAGCCTACCCTGAGAGGAGTAGGCATCCACCCCCCAGGGGAGGCATCAGTGGCCCTAACTGCAGGTGAGGTGGGAACCTAATCAGATTTTGGCTTGGAGTGTGGGTGCTGCCTGCAATGTGGAGAACAGGTTGGAAGGAGGTAAGTGGGTGTCCACAGAAACCTAGGAAGCCTTTGCAGTGGTCTTGGCAGGACCAGCTACTTAATTTGTAGGAAACACTGCAAATCATAACCGAAGCCCCTTGTTCACAAGGCAGGATGATGGTGCTTGAAACGCTTGTAAAAGTATAAAGCTATTTCCTTTCTCTTGTTCTCTCTCTCTCTTTTTCCCCCCCTCTCCACCTCCTGGGGGATTTTATGTCCTATTTACTTTCCTGCTCCCTCAACACAGGGATCCTCGTGGACGAGTGCAGACCCAGTGATGCCCCACCATCATCCAGACCACAGTGCTACGCCGCAGGTACGATGGGAGAGTTGAGCCAGGTATGTCCCCTTCCCATGGGCCTGCCTCCCCATCCATGACAGAGGGTAACCCTCAAAGTTATTGCAACCTCTGTGCCAGGACATGCTAGGTACCTGGATTGGAGTGGGCTCACCCTTGCCAAATCTCCCTCCAAATGCACTTTGGTATTTCCAGCCCAGGTCAAAGACGGGCGTCTCCATGCTCTGCTCCCAGATCCCACACATAACCCATCCCCCACCCCCACCTGCTGCAGGTCCCTGTCAGAGGCAGAAGGTGATGAGGCGGCTTGGCAGGGTTTGGGGAATGAGCAGCCAAGAACTACCTGAGGAGATGGAGAGGCAGCAGGAGATGGGATCACATGTAAGCACGGTTCTAAGGACGCAGCACATGCTCCATTCTCCCATCGAATTTCAAATTCAAAGGTAAAATTATTGTTAAGAATTTTGATCCAGATGATGAGGAACATTAACCCCCAAGTGGAGGGTCCTTTGGAGTGGCAGGCCCTGTGAGACTGCACTGGCCACATGCTCATGAAATTGACTGTGACTTTAAGAGAGAGAGGATGTTACCTTGCGCTAGCGTAAGAGACAGGGGCAAGTAAATCAACTGGAAACATATCTTTGAGATAAATATAATGGCAGTTGGTTTTCCATTTGGTATGGATGGGTAAAGTGGGGCAAGGTGACAAGGTGAGGGAGAGGAATTATATGTCACCATGGAGGTGTGCCGTCTGAACCCCCCCCTCCAGGACTTTGCTATTCAGGTGCAAGACGTGCAGCGAGCTGACAGCCTCCAACTGTTGGCGCCTTCAGGACCTGCTCAGCTTTTTACTGCAGTCACATTTTTTCCACGCAGCCTTCAGACAATTGCCAAGACTGACAGGTCGACATTATAGTCTGAGACGTCCCTTGCTCCGCCCTGCTTCCTCCCCCTTTCCCTTTCACAGGTGTGAGATCTGCAGAATACTTTCCCTGCCCAATCCTGCTTCCTTCCCCCTTTTATCTGTCACAGGTATTATCTCTCTATTCCAAAAACCTCCTGTACTTCTGACTGCATCTCAGCATCTGCTTCCCAGGGAATTCAACTTACAGGGTGTCAAGGACATCTCCTAGGTATCTGTGCGGTGCATCTGCATGAACTCACTGAGACACTGAGAAACAGCGGGTTTATTGTGCATCAATTCAAATAGCATGAAGCACCTTTTTTGCCAAGCACTATGCTGAGTACAATGGAGAATGCAAATTAATGTTAGATAAGATCCCTCAAAAGACAAGGCACAGGAAAAATGAACAGATGGCTCTTCCAAGCACCTAAGGAGAATTCTTTGCAAGAGATTAAAAACCTCCAGATGTGGAAGCAGACCATACCTCAAAGTGAAGACAGAAAGTTTGCACTGTCAACTTAGATGTAGTTTCCCGTGTGTATGTGTGATGAGTTGTATACCTTGTCATCTTTGTAAAAGTTAATGTTTCATAAACCACTAAAAAACCTACCTTGACCTCCAGAAGAGTCTCAAATAGACCCCAACCTTATGTTCAAGAGGTTGTCAAGTCTGTACTTTCCAACAGGCCCTCAGAGACAGTGTGAGTCAGGGCTGGGTGCAGGCCTGCAGAACAGGCCAGCCGTGCTCCCCAAAGGCCCAGCACCCTGCTCCACCAGGCCTGGTGGGGCAAGCCACTCACAAGGACTTGCCTGTGTGATCCAGGGGTGACATCAAAGGGTTGATGATCCCATCTGTCAATTCTTGCTTTTATCTGCTTGCTCTTTATTGCAGACATTTATAAATGGAGGCTTATGGAGTTAATCAACTCCAAGTAAGATGGCCATTCACTGTATCTCTGCCAAGTGTTCTAGAGGAACAAAGGGAATTTTTGAATCAAATGCCAAGCTTTGTGGTACTGAATTCAGAAAGCAGTACCTGGAATGACCGTTACTTTGGACAGACCCCCTCCTGCACATTCATCCCACCATTCACAATTCAATGACCAAGCACGTGTCCACCTCCCGGAGAGCCAGGAGTGCTGCTGGAGAAGTAGAATGAGTGCTTAGCCTTTCTGCAGAGGTGGACCTGATCCAGCCATCTGCATGTGACTCCTCATTCTCTGATGAGCCTGTCTGTATTGGCAATGAAATATTTTAACTATGGGTGCTTCTTGGCAGTGGTCCATTAATAGTTAAAATGGGCAGATTAAAGCACTGAGTGGCAGCCAATTGCCTTGCATGCTTTGCACAGACTACTCATAACAAGAGTCTTAGAGGGTAGAAGCTTTCTTTACCCACCTTTCCAGATGACTGGAGTGAGGTCCCAGAAAAATTAAAGTTGTTGGTCTCGGGGCTTAACTCTCGCCTGCATGTCCATCTGACAACTGCAGGAAGACAGGGTAGATATGCGGAGGAGATTGGAGGGTGGGGGCAGATTGACTGGTCCCTGGGGAAATCTAATGGACCTATTAAAAGACAATTGTGAATCGTAGTCACACAGAGAATTACTAGGGAGCCTGCATTTGTAAGGTTGTATTATTTTAAATCCCATTGGACTTATTATTCTAAACCTAACAAGAGGAAGTAGGCATCTACCTTCAAAGACTCTACCTGTTGTCCCCATAAACTGGCATCAGGTACATCAGTCTAATTCACACCAGCAGCACTGACACCAGTTGGATTTTGTACACCTAGACTCTAAAGCTGAAAGGCAGCAGCCATGAGAATTCTGGAAACTGTTCTGCTGGGTGGACAGCTCTTCCCACTGGAAGAGAACATCATGCTATACAAGACCCTTTTCCTACCCCCCGGGTCCTCTCCTAACCCCTAGCCCTGCGTTCATAAACTTAGACGTTGCCCAAGAGACACAAGCGAAAGAGACTCAGGTTATTGGTCACATGATTCTAAAAGTCACCACAGTTGTTACAGAGGTCAGCATGCCAAGAGGACTGTGGGAAGACAGACCAGGTGAAGGCAATGTACTGGATGGGGAGACAGTTTACTTTGTATTGAGCTAAAAGTCACTATCACGGTCATCAATTCCATGCCTTCCTTTCATTGATGAAGAACCTGAAACCCAAATATATGATGAGACTTGCACAGCCACGCAGCAAAGCCCCAGCTGGAATCTGGGTATTGCAGTTCCAGCCCTGCCCTTTCCAGCCCTGCAGCCTGATGGGCCTGCCGAAGACGCCGGTAGAAGCTGAGAGGAACAACTGCGGCAAAGGTCCGCTTTAAGGACCACAATGCGGACAGAATGACTGCCCTGCTTGGGAACAGGATCTCATCTCCTCTGGCTTTCTCATTTCCGTCACTCTCCATGACTAGTGCCAAATAACTCCTCTCATGAAGTCACTTCCTAATGTCAAGCTTGGGACCACTTGACAAAAAACCAGCTCCATGTGCCAATCCAGCACATAAGAGAAGAAGGGAAGAGATATTCAAACACGCTATGCGTAGCAATGATGGCAGATGAGCAATAAAAACAGTAACAGTAAGCAAAAAAATTATATAATTTTTTAGTTCAGCAAACATTCACCAAATACCTAATATGACCAAAGTTTTGTGCCAGACACAGTGCATGTGTGGGGTTGGGGCTGGGGTGGGGGTGAGGGGGGGTCATTTAAAATGGACTTGTCAGGCTCTGGCCCTTAGGCACTCACAATTTCATACAGGGGCAATGATACTCTCTCCAATAATTGTGCTATGATTCATGGTGTAAAAATTGAGGCCAAAATATCAGTGTGATCCAGTGCTCACTTTTATTTCTTATACCAGCCTGCCTTCAACAAACAGTGAATTTCAGAAGTGAACCCCCAAGACAAAGACAGGTAAATGGTATGGGTGTGGCAACTGCTCTTTTTCTTTTCTTTTCTTTTCTTTTTTCTGACTACATAGAATTTTGTTTCTTTGAGTTTGCTCAGTCGCGGCGGTAATAAGCATCTGCCAACCATATGCCTTTCGGCATCATTGGCAACAGAGATCCAGGGCAAGACTGTGTGCACGCGGCTGTCACAGCTTCTTTAAGTCCTCCGGCCCCACCTCATGACCGTACCAGCAGGTTCCTGCCAGGGGGCAACAGGTGGCCTGCAGAGAGCTGGCTTCTGACACCGAGGTCCCGACCACCCTGAATCAGCGAGGGAAGGAACTTGAGAGGGAAGGCCGCGCCCCCACCCCAGCTTCCCTGTGGTTAACCAAGCCCTCAGCTATTTTTAAGCAGCTACAAAAGCCTGCCCCATGTGTCATCACAGACTTTACACGTGCCACCACCTTCAACAGAAGACAGTGAATCTGTTACGCACTTTCTGGGCAATGCTGCTCGTGATCCTGCTCCACTGACGCTCATCCCCCGATTAGAATTGTGTAAGAGTCGTAGGCACTTTAGAAGGTCACGCAGAGGTACTGGGCTTTCCCATTAGCGAACCAATGCAGACAAATCCACCTGTTCAGGCTCTATTTGAAGCTAAGAATACAACAAGTCTGACCAATTTCCACTTTTGGCTAGAACAGCTACTCATCTTCATTGTTAAAACATACTTTCATCTAGCTCAGGATACTCTATGATCCTAGAGAGCCAAGTGAGAAATGATGAATCCTCTGGATGTTGGAACAGGAGCTACTTTTTCTTCGTGCTTGTGGTCAGCCCAGCTCCTTGGGCCTCCGCTCCAACAACAGCCCTGGAGCCGTGGAAATGCAGGGCTTTGTGAGAGGCTGGAACAACGCAGTCCGTCCGTCCGTGCACCCTAACCTCACACCTCGGGTGGGTGGTGGAGGGGCAGAGCTGCAAGGCCGCAGCAGCCCGAGACTGCTGTCTTTCCCCAGGCCACCGTGGTTTGAACATGTCCCGGATTTTAAGAGAGGGGCTGAATTTTCTTTTCGTTTTCTGGGTACTTCTACCTCCCTGCTTTAGCACAACACATTTATTTGGTTTACATTATTTTAAAGCAAAAATAGACTTATATCTACCTTGTTCCAGGCACTGTTGTAGGCACTGAAGATGATGTCACCACCCTTCCAAGAATGTGGATTAAAAATTACAGCCACTTGACATGTATATAACGTGTGTGGCAGATAAACAAACAATAAACAATCATTTAATCAAATGAATAAAAAAACATATAGTGAGAGTCCTATGTGCAGGAGTGTGGGCACCAACATTTGTGCACTGCCCCTGACGAATACTGTGTGGAACCTTTACACACTCACTCACATCCTCGGGTAAGCACTCTGGGATAGGTAGAATTAGCTTCACTTGGTGAATAAGAAAACTGAAGTTCAGATCACACAGCCCCAAAATAGCAGAGTTCAAAAACACACCGGATGCCACGGTGAATCATCGCAGACACCCTGCATTGACTGAACTGTTTCTCACTCCAGGCAGGAGCAGGGTTCCTGGGCCCAGCGGTGGCGAGAAAGTGGGGACATCGCTGGATATGAAATCAAAACCTGTCTCTGCTGCCCACTAGTTACATGGTCTTGAGCCAGAATCTTAATTTCTTTGAGTCTCAAATTTCTGTCTATGAAATAAAAAAGTGCTGCTATTTACCTCAGAAGGCTCATTGGAAGGAGGAAGATGGAGACCCAATGAGACCTCCATGCATCACTTATCAGGGTTATATCTGAGAAATGCATTGTCATTCGAACATCGTGAAAGGCACGTTCACAAACCAAGATGGGACAGCCTACTACACACCTCGGGTATGTGGTCTAGCCTATTGCTCCCAGGCCACACACCTGTACAACATGTTACTGTACTGGATACTGTGGGCAATTGCAACACAGTGGTATTTGTGTATCTAAACATAGAAAAAGTACGTAAAAATACAGTACAAAGGATAAAGTGTGTGTGTGCGCGCGCACCGCACACATGCACGTGTAGGGAGCAGGAGGAGGGAGGCCTCATTAGAGGCAGAGTAGACATCAGGAGGTGGGGAGGCAGAGAGGGGAGGAAAGAGAGAAAAAAGTAAGTGGAGGGAAAGGAAGTGGGTGTGTGCTGCAGGAGAGTGTGCATGCATGTGGTGTGTGTATGTGTGCTCTTATGTACACATGTGCATGTGCACAGGAGCAAGCAGGAGTGGTCAGGGCCCACACAGGGGCGGGCACAGGGCAGGTGGACAGCACGCTGGAGCCTCCTCTTCCAGTCACAGCAGCCAGCGCCAGCAGTAAATCCAGCACCATATTCCGGGCCAGCCTTCTGCTTCAACACTGTGAACAAACCTTTTGCTTATAACCCATTATAATCTCGTGGAACCACCTTGAACATGCAGTTTGTCATTAATGCCGTGCCTGACTGTATGCTGAAAGAGGTTCACACATCGCAGTGTGTTTTTTAAAAGGATTAGATATGGCTTTATGTTTTCAATTCTCATTGAAAATTGAGAACAAAGTATGTCTCTTGGCTACCAATTCAAACCTTGCTCATATTTCATGCTTTGGGGGAGAAAATTAAAAGCCTGAAAGATCAGCGTGACATCGGTGACCCCTCAAAGTGCAGCCTGAAGTGCACGTGAGGTGACAACACCTCTCCCGTGGACAGTGGCCTCCGAGCATTTTAGGGAGCAAGAAGGGATTTTCCTCTTTAACATTTGGCATTCCGTATAATACCTAATTTGGTATTTAAACTCAGTGCTCATGGTAACCAAACAGGCTCATCTTTCCCACCATTTTGTAAATGAATACGCTGAGGCTGACCGGGTTAAATAAAACGAGGCAACCAGGAAAGCTGCAGGCTGGATTCTCTCCATCCCTAGGGACCGAGTAACCTAAACGTTTTATCACACTCAAGAGGGATAATATTTACCCCCCAGAACGAAAGGGTGACTGTTTGGAGCATGAGGTGTGGGAAGAGAGATTAGCGTGAGAGGCAGGAAAATGTTAAAATGCAAAGCCGCAGAGAGGAAATGAAATAACCTCCCTACCTCTTATCCTTGAGTGCTTTCAAGGGCTGTCTGGGGCCAGCGGCCTCGGGGAACGCCAAGGCTGTGGCATGCCTTCACCTCTGGGCTGTTTTTTCTTTAACTGCCCTTCATTAAAACGATCTTTTCCATCAGCTTTATCATCTCTCTCTTGGCTCTCCATCAGGTTGAGTCAGACCTGAAACACTTACTTTTCACAAAGCCTAAGCAATCTTTTGTCTAGACACGTATGTTTCCGAGCAAAGCTCCGTGACCCTGGTCGAGGGAGATGCCAGGACAACGTGTGGGCTCCACTGCGCAGCTAAACACAATGGACACAAAGTGAGAGGAGAGGAGACGGAGAAAGGGGGAGGGGCTGGGGATAAGGTGACAGCATGTCAGCTGGGCAATTGCAGCCCCTTTGAATTCCCTTTGAAAAATATAAGGGGACCAGTCCAGAGCATCCTTGAAATGGTTTGCAAAGCCAAACTGGGGCCAGTTGCAAAGGCCCCAGGCCCTTTGTTCGTCCTGCTTCCTCTGCCTAGAACACTTTGTTCTTCATCTCTACTTCCTCTTTCCCTGGTCAAGTTTTATTTACTATTCAAGTAACTAAAAGTTACTTCCTCAGAAGGGCTTTCCTGGGCCCCCAGGCCAGGATGTCACCGTTACACACTCTCGTCACACCCTGTACTTTGTCAATGTAGCTCCCATCAGTACTTCACTTAAATTACAATATGTGCATGGCTGATGGAAAATGACTGCCCCCGGTCAGTAGTTGGGCATTCTGTAAATCATCTTATAATCGACATGATTATAATTTTAAGCAGCAATATTACATGCACACACAAATAGTGTGCAATTATTATTAAACTAATAATGTTTCCCCCACTAGATTTTAAGCTCCTTGAGGTCAAGGACTGTTTGGGCCTGTATATAATAGGATGCCCTCTGCACCTGAGACATAATTGGGGGTCAAAATATGTGCTGAATAAGCATAAGGTTGTCCATAAGAGGCTCTGGTAACAAGGGGGAAAATTCAAGGGGCAAAATATCCAGAGAATAGTTCATATCAGTTGAGGCTGAGTGAGCAATGTTCTGATGTCTCCATTTAGGTTGCCCAAGAGCTCCTAGTGTGGAACCGGCTGCCCAGGCCATGAGGCTTCCCTGGGCACAGAGACCCTCTTAAGCCTCTTTCCGCTATTACCTTTAGGAGCAGGGAATAAAAGACACTTGGAAGCCAGCTCCCTGGCTGTCGTGTACATTCCCTTTTGAATACAAAAAGCGGTCTTTGGTCATTTCAGAGAAATGTGAAATTCATTTGCATTTGAAAATAGCTCATTGTTCAGGAAAAATTGTCGAGCAGTGAATCAGACTACGGTTCTTGCAGCCTGAGTCATCCATCCACATGGTGTGTGCTGTGCTGCATCAGCCACCTTTTCATGGAGCTCTGCCACTAACCTAGCAAGATAGCACATGTTTCTGTGCAGGTCTGGTCCCTTCAGAGGTATCGTCAGCTCTGTGAACGTAGAGATAGTCTCGTGCATACCCTGCCATAACCCCGGTATCTATCACGATGTCTCGGGCACAGAATAATCACTGATGAGATGGACAGATGCAGTAAATCAAGAAGTCCGTAAAAGGTCTTCCATGAAACTTAAAGTATTCCCCATTACTCCACCTCACAGGGCATAATTTCCTTTTGGGGGAAAAGTCTGACAAAATGGCTTTCAGGGGCTCGCTGTCTGGGCGCTTGCCTTGTTGTGGCCTGGTTTCTCCTTGCCTTCTTTCCATGATATCTAGCAGCTCAGTAAGTCTCCTCCACCCTGTTCTCTCTGCAGCACCCTCCGCAAAGGCTCCCTCTCCCTTCTTGCTCTTCAAAGGGGTGCCACAAGGAGCACCTCCTCCTCCATATGGTGCTCCCTGCCAGAGCCCTACCAGATGACTATGTTTTCCTGGTCGTGAAGCAGCCCCCATGTCCAACATCTTCTTGGGTAAGTATCTATATAAAGAAAGCACATAATCTCATGCATACATTTCCATTTATAGACTGTCAGAGTCAGCACTCCGGGATTGTTATGACCTCAGTGGGAGTGTTTAATAGAATCCTACATTATAAGATGCTTCTAAAAGTCTTTGGTTTAATCGACATTCTTAGCCCACACACCAATGTCCGAGCAATGAGACGGCCGAGAGCCTTGAGCATGGGTGCCCTTAGCTAATGCGCTGCTGGCGCTGGGGTGGCATCCTTCCATTTTCAACATTTTCACTTGATTCCAGCTTAATTTCTCTTGAATTCACATTCATTTTAAGGCCTCAGTTTGTGGTGTTTTGCACAGTCAGTTATGTTTTCATATAAATAAGCAAGCTGAGAAGACTTAGGCTGGAGTCTACAACCATTTGGGGGTGCAGCCCAAAGACCAAGAAGTATGGAGATGATCTTTGAGAAAATCCAGCAAGTTTGGGCAAATATGGGCCAGATCCTAGAAATAAACTCCTCTGAGAATACCTCTCAGCACAGTGGCCAATGGCTTACTCACTAATACCTTCATATTCTGGAAGAGTGAGGACAAAGATGAAAAGAAAGTCTGTATCATCTTAGCAGTCCTTGGGGCTACCAGTGTTGAGGGGAAAGGTTCTTCTTTCCTTCACTCAACACAACATTATTTAGTGCCAACAATGTACTCAGCACTATAAAAAACACCAAATATGATGCTTACCCATTGGGTCTGTCCTCATACCCCATTGGGTTTGAGCGCAGTGTGTGTTCAAAGGGAATTAATAAAGTGTTTATATTCTGGCCTCCTATATCTAGAGAACATTGTGAATATTGTCATTTTCCCACACTTCAAGTAAGGAAAGTCAAGAGAGAACAGGTGGCCTCTCAGATTGGTGACCTTCTATTGCATTCCATAGTGTTCACCACACCCACAAGAACACATGTTGTCCTTTATTCTTGTTCTGTGAGCAGCACGCATGCACCATCTGGTTAAACCATTTCATGCGGTAGTGTCTCCTTTGGCTCCGTCTCCCTGTTGATTCCTAGGATGAGTGAATATACAAATGAAATGCTTATGGGTGCTGCTGTATAAGATAGCTCAGTAAAGGTGACTTTGCTTGCCTGCCTTTGGCATGTGCGGGAAGAATTCTCCCTCCCTTCCTATGACTGGACATGCAGCCTCACGTGTCTAGTCTCAGCATCCTCCCTTCTCTCACTGGAGCTACCCCAGAGTGAAGGGCTGCCTTGGGCAGAGTCTACGCACCTACAAGTAGGGGAACCAATCGACAGGTTTGGAGGGAGTCAGGGAGGAGCACTGAGCTGGCCACTTCCCCACATGATCACATTTCGTCTTCAAAAGCATCTCAAGCAGGTTTTATCTGTATTTTGTACATGAGAAAATTGAGATTTAGAGAAATCAAGTAACTTCTCCAAGTTCACACAGATAGAATGTGAGTGAGAATCTCAAACTGAGGCTTTTCGATGTTGAAGTCTTTGTTTTTCCCTGAGAAAACGAGACCAGGAGTCAGAAGACTCTTTTACCCTGTGTTCCAAACTCAAGAGGCCTAGGAAAGAACCAGATTGGAGGAGCATGTTGGTTGTTTACCCAAAACTTCTCTGAGACGTTCTGCTTGGTCACCAATATATCACAACACACTTCTAGGCTCCCGAAACTGTGCCTTAAAAATGGGCTAGTGATACAAAAGCTAAATAAAAACTAAATCCTTTTTTTGTCCATTTTTAAAATAGTCTTTTTCTTTAGTATAGTGTGTATGTGTGAGAGAGAGGGAGAGAGAGAGAAAGTTGAGAGGAACTTTTTAAAATGTCAACATTCTGAGTTGTGTTGGGAACCCAAACACAACAATCTTAGGTCAGTGCCTGAGAACTAGAAAGTCAGGCTGACTAGATAGTAACCATAAACATGGTCCCTTTTTAAAGTGATGTTGCTCTTGTCCCTGGGAGAATACAAAACACAAAATCAAACAAAAGCTATGGTTTGGCAACCACTCTGACTTTTCAGAGGATTAAATAAATAAGAGTTCAGGTCACAAGAGAGTAAGTGGTCATTTTCAGAGTTTTGAGATCAGCAGGACACACACTGAGATATTTTAGGAGGACGCAGAGCTGGAGGCTTGCAAACTAAGTTGAAAAAGACAGTTTCTCTTGCCTCTGTGAATTCTGTAGGGTGAAAACTTAAAAAGAAAACAAAACAGCATTCCTCTTCACTGGTTAAAAAAAAAAAAGAAGAAGAAGAAGAAGCCAATTAACAGAATTAGGTAGGTAGGGCACCGGGGTAAGAGTTTTGAGTATATCTTTCCATTCCCCAAGCCTCCACTTAGAAGATGCCACTGGTTAACCTCCTCTGCAGACAAGGCAGGTCCCTGCTGTGCGGCTGACCCTCCCAGTTCACATCAGACAGTCTCTCACCAGGGTCTGGGACGCAGGGCCACAGAGGGGCCATTGAGGAACCATCCAAGGCAACTTATGTTCCCTCATGGACTTGGCAAACTCTGAGAGTCACGTCTCAGCCTGACCTGAAGACTGCAGCTTCCTCCGTGAACTTCAGTTCCCCTCTCCCCAACTCCCTCCCACCGCAGGCCCCAAACAGACCAGCTCAGACACCCACATCAAAGAATTCCTTTTACTGAAAGTAGCAAGGCTGCCCCTTTTGGCCCCTCTACCATATATGGCTTAGGAGAGGAAAGGCGGGAAGGAAAGTGCCTCGAATATTTGCTATGTTCACTTTCAAAGGGCACCCTGTTTGCAGAAGAGGTTATCTTGTATCCACACACTCTGTTTTCTCTGGGTCTGAGGCAGGAGTTTGACAAGGCGAGCCTGGATCCCTTTTAGCACCATACAATGATGCTTTTCTGAGGGGACCTGTGACAAAATTAATATTCTAAAATTCATATGTTCCCAAGACACTTCTGAAAGAAGGAGGATGCTCAGAAGAGTCCTAACCATCTTGAACAGATGGAGGGTCCCAAGAGTTGCCTATTTTCTCTTCTAGGTGCTGATGTAAAACAGCAGAGAAAAACATGACAGCTGTTCTGTACTAGGGTGCGGATCTGTGCAAACAATGGTGACAAGACATTGAGCCAAATCCAGTGAGGCTCCTTTCTCTGAGGAAGCTCCTGGATCGATCTTCATCCCCCCACCCCCACCCCGCCCCTTTAACCTATACAGACTGAGCACATAGAAAGGATTCAATGAAGACTTGTGGAATTGAAAGGAACTGGAATCAAAGCATAGCCACACATTTCCAAGAGGAAAATAAACATCTCATTCCAAAACCACAGGGACGTTTACTACAACAGTACCTTAGAAAACACATACATAAGTCACCCGGCATGGCGTGGTTCTCAGTTTTGCTAAATTCTCAGTGGGTGTGCCCCTTTCCTGTCAGGATTTCCTAAATAAAAATGAAAGCGCAAAAATGCCCAACCATTTCTGATTCTTCCCTTGTGGGGAAAAGGGCCAAAAAATAATCTTTGAGTTCCCTCTTCGGGCGACATGTACTGAAGTTGCAACTTAGGAAAGCAAAGATGCCGCACGAATCTCTGAACACATCCCTAGGCTCCATGCCTTTCACACGGCTGCTGAAAGTAACGTTAGAAGTGTGAAATAGAGTTATGTAAAAAACAAACTTATCATTAAGAATGTTTTGATTTTGTCATTAGTAAACCCACTTTCCTCCAAAATATTTCCGTACACCTGAAAACCAAGCTTCTGTCCTTCCCTTCCTGGTATCAGTGAGCATTTATATCATATGGTCAGTAGGAGGAGTTTGCCTATCTTCTAATTTAATAGGTTAAGATTGTTCTTGTTCAAGCAAAGAACCAATTGATAGCCTAACATTTTAAATAATTTTTTATACAATTGTCAAAATAGTTCTGATTCAAGATAAGCAGAATGCAATAAAAACCTATGCCTTTAAGTGTTCTTGCATACAACTTCCCCTGAAAGTGAATAGTGTTACCCTTGGCTGGGTAGCTCAGTTGGTTGGAGCATCATCCTGTATACCAAAAGGCTGTAGGTTCGATTCCTGGTCAGGGCACATACCTGGGTTGCAGCTTCCATCCCCAGTCAGAGTGCATACTGGAGACAACCAATCGATGTTTCTCTCTCACATCTGTCTCTTGCTCTCTTTCCCTTCCACCTTCCATCTCTCTCTCTGTGTCTCTATCCCTCCCTTCCTCTCTCTCTAAAATCAATTTTAAAAAAATGTCCTCTGGTGAGGATTTAGAAAAAGTGAATAGTGTTAAAAGACCCTAAATCAAGGGTCAGTCCACAGGCCGGAGCCAGTCAGCCACACGTTTTTGTAAATGAAGTTTCGCTGGTGTACAACCACGGCCATTCATTTACGTGTGTGCTGTCAGGAGCTGCGTTCACCCTGCAACAGCACAACTGAGTAGTTGCAACAGAGACAATACTGGCCCCACAAAGCCTCAAGCATTTACTATTTTATCTTTTATAGTAACAGTTGTTCAACCTCTTCTCTATACTGTTTCATCCAACTTATTTTCAAGTAAGCGATCTCTGGTTATTTATATTTAGCTGATATGCCTCATGCCTGGGAAATGCTTAAAATTGCAATTAGTTTTTATAAAAATGGAGAAGACATTGGATTTTCATTTTCAAGGAAAGTGATTTATTATCTATTCTAAAGTCAATATAGAGAGCACAGTGTTAAAGAACAGCCCAAAATGTTTGCTCAGAAAGGGTGGTGAACTTCCTCCTGCTTACATCTGTTATGCCGGGTGAGCCTGGGAGAGAGCTCAGATGTAGAAAACTTACATGCAGAGACTGTAGATTATAACACGGGCTCCTGAGCACAGGAGTGATCAGTACGTGGCAAGTCCCCAGAACAGTGACTTAAAGCCAAGACACCTACCGTTACTGACCCCTCTGACGGAGCAGACGCTGCTTCACCACGCAGGCTCTATCAACACACGTCTCACGGGTACATGCATCAGGAGGCAGCTTAACAGCAGGAGCAGAACCCAAGCCACACAGCTAAGCATTAGCAAGGCAGATACACATGGAAGCCCCTCAGTGTCTTAGACCCCGGTGCCTTCCATCCTGTTGCTCTGCATTCCTAGTCTGCTGCCCCACTTCATATGACCCAACAGGGCCCCCAGCCCACCTGCATTCAGTTCAGTAGGATGGAAGGGTCTGGGCAGCGAAGAAGCAGCAAGGGCCAGGACTGAGTCACTTGGTCACAAGGACCTGCAAGGAGGTTGGCAAAGATAATCTTTTATTCTGGGCAGCCACGAGCCCAGATTAAATTCAAGCATTGAATGCCATTGCTTGAAGGACTGCAATTAGGGAACAACTAGCACTCCCTTTATAGGAAAGAAATATAGACCCAGTATAGATAAGCTTAACAAATTATTTCTTGGGGACTAATGTGAACTGGAAGAAGAAATAACAAATTCTCTAAAGGGAGAAAGGAGACACCACCAAATTTGGAGAAAATACTTAAAAAAAAAAAAAAAAGAAGAAGAAGAAGAAGAGAATAGGCCCAACGAGACACTTCCCCAAACTTCTCCTGGGACAGAAACTACCCCATAGAACTAGTTTCAAAGTTCATGTAGTCCCTAGACTGGCTTCAGATCAAAGGTCATGACCTTACTACTAAAATCCAGACTGTGTCTGGTGTTCTGCCATCACGTGATGTCCTGCTCTGAGCCTGTAATAAGAAGTGCCAACGCAAGGCAGAACCACCAGGAAGCTCACTTGCAAAGGCATCTTTCAGGACAAAGCACAGCTACTGCCTAGCCAGAATCTCTGAGAGCCCCATCCACACTGCAAATGGAAAACAGCAGGAAAGAGGTGGGCAAGGCGTGCTCCCCCCACAGCCAGAGCTCAGCAAGCCTGCCCCAGATGAAAGAGGGGAAAAATGAACGCCGACACCTGTGACAAAGCAAGAAGTACAGGCTGATCCCGTGTTCCATTTATTGCAGGCTTCCTCCAAGCCACTGCTTGTCATTTTGAAGGTTTACTTGTCAAGCCAAACACAGGCAGTGCTTAAGCCATACCCAAAAAAAAAAAAAAAAGGATCCAAAAAATGAAGTCTACCTTTGCCAAAGGGAGTTGTCTGTCATTTGTGGCAAAAGGCACTGGTGCTGCTGGTGCTCTCCAAGTAGAAAAGAGAAAACAAACAATCCCATTAAAACATGGGCAAAGGAATGCAATAGATATTTCTCCAAAGAGGACATACAGATGGCCAACGCACGTATAAAAAGATGCTCAACATCACTAACCATCATGGAAATGCAAACCAAAACCACAATGACACATCATCTCACACCTGTCAGAACGGCTAACATCAATAAATGAACAAACAGTGCTGGAGAGGAGGTGAAGGAAAGAGAACCCTCATGCACTGTTGGTGGGAATGTAAACTGGCACAGCCACTGTGGAAAACAATATGGAGTTTCCTCAAAAAATTAAAAATAAAACTACTATATGATCTAGCAATTCCACTTCTGGGTAAATACCCAAAGAAAACAAAATCACCACCTCAAAGAGATCCCTGCACCCCCATGTTCATTGCAGCATTCTTTACAGCAGCTAAGACACGGAAACAACCTGAGTGGCCACTGACAGGTGAATGGATAAAAAGGCCGCGTGTATACATCATGGAATTCTACTCAGCCATAGAAAAGTTGCCATTTGTGACAACATAGATGGACTTGGAGGGCATTATTCTAAGTGAAATAAGTCAGACAGAGAAAGACAAATACTGCATGGCCTCACCTATATTATGTAGAATCTAAAGAAAACTGAACACATAGAAACAAAGAAGAAATTGGTGCTTTCCAGAGGCAGGGTATTGGGGTGGGGAGCCTGCGGAAATGGGTGAAAACAGAAATAAATTCTGGGGATGTAATGTTCAGCATGGTGACTATAGTTAACAATAGTGTATTGTATATTAATAGTTGGTAAAAGCATAAAACTTAAAAGTTCTCAGCACAAGAAAAATATATTTGTAACTATGTGTGGTGATGGATATAACTAGCTTATTGTGATAATCACATACACACACACACAGCACAAATCATGTATACCTTAAACTAATATAATGTTATATGTAATTATATCTCAATAAAACTGGGGAAAAGAGTAGAAAAACAAAGGTAATGTGGATTTTTTTAAAAGGGAAAGAAAAAGAAATTTATTATCCAGCTTTTCCACCTCTGCCACTTAAAGAAAGGAGGCCTTATTCATAACTCCTGGGAGGGGATCTCTGTAAGCGCAGAAAGACGGTGGACACAGTGAAGGCCTCTTTTCCCAGGTGGCATATGTACCTTGCCGTGTCACACTGGCTTCCCGAGTGCCTGCTGTATGCTCAGAGAGGGAGAGATGTGGTTATGCAGCTCTTGATGTCCCCGGCAGCGCTCCTCAGCCAGGAAGCTCAGAGAAGCTGGCCAAGCAGGAGAAGGACTGCATCCACCAGCCACCACCAGCGAAGAAGCCAGCACCAAGACCAGCTCTCGGTTCAATCTTAAAATTTGCTGTTAATTCTCACCCACACTTCCTTTTAGCATCCACTGCCCCACTGGCTGCATCCTTTACCAAAAATCTCCCAAACTGCTTATCGAGCACTTCGCCCACTCGGCCTATACCAGCGCTGCCTCAGTCTAGACATCCCTCAACATCTCCCGCTACTAAAATGTACTCTCTGTGCCTTTCATTGCACCACGGGAGAATGATGATGGAAAGCAGCTGATAAAGCACTTCCCTGAACAACTCCTGGGTCAAAGAGGAAATCAAATTTGCAGTTTTAGAGTTTTTAGAAAGAAAATGATATTGACAAAGCTACATATCAAAATGTACAGTGTGTGGCAAAACCTTTTTTGAGAAAAACTGTGGTTTTATAAATAACTTAAATATTAAACAAGAATGAAAATAAATTAAGTAGAAAATGGGAGAAAAAATCAATAAACAACTTTAGAAAGGAGAAAAGGGATATAACTATAGCAGAGAAATAATAATACTATAAGGGAATACTATGTTTACTTCTATGTTAATACATTTAAAAGTGTCTAAATATTAGAAAATTTTCCAGAACACTTAAATGGACAAAACAGTTTGTTTGAAAAGCTCAAGCAATTAGGAAAAAGCATGAGTTTGGAGGGAGGACGTACATGCAGCGTAACCCGAGGTTGTGATGTTAAAACAATGGGAGGGTGGTGTGGGGTGCGCAGTGCACAAAATTGCTTTAGAGATTGTTTTTCTTCCCAAGGAGATCCCGTTCTGTTAGGGGAAACAAACATAAAAATGAATGTTTGCTAGAGGGTAATACTATTATAATAAAAACGTGATCACAAGGTGCTCTGAGGACACAGGAAGGGTTTCCTGCTCTCCCCCTGGGGAAGAGTTGACACATAAGTTGGTCTGGGAGGTTCTCCAGTGGGTAAGGGTGACCCCAGGCCCAGGGAGGGGCCCAAGAATATGTTGCTTTGAAGAAAAAGCAGGGTTGTTGAGCCAGAGCACAGCACCCACAGGAGACTCTAAAGGATACACAGCCGGAATAGGAATCTGTGCCCAGATTGCGAAGGTATTTGGATATTTTGGGGAGGCAGGGGTCTATGGGCTTAAAAAAATTTTTTTTTGAAAGTTTAGATTTCCAAGATCCATGCTCAGATGTTGGGATATGCCTTGCAGTTAATTTAAGGTCATAACCAAGGTCAAAAGCCACTTTTGCAGGCTATGGGTTACTGCTGAAGCAAACATATTATGTGATTCTGGCTATGTTTCAGAAAAGTTACTTGGGCAGTTGTATGGGAGTGGAAGAACCAAAGCCACAGACAGGAGAACATACTTGTCTATGCTGTCACCACAAGCTAATGGCAGAGTCCTTTCTGGAGCACGTGCCTCCCAACTCCCAATTCAGTCTGCACCACAGGGCCAGATGGAATTTCTAAGTGATGGCAGGCAATGCCTGAAGTCATATCAGCCAGACAGCAACCATTCACCTTGTGAGACAGAGCACAACCACCTCTCTGCAGAATGAGCCCCATAAATTCTTCAGTTGATGAACCATTTCTCTAAAGACAGAGGATGAGTAAAGAGGACAACCCTCTCTATAAAGAAAGAAGACCAAGAAGTTTAGTGGGGAGACATCTGGTGATCCCAACCAATAGGATCTTCATACTTACCTAGCAGGATGCACAAAACAGGATTCCTCAAAGTGATGTGAGCGTGTGGGCAAGACAGGTATGAATCTCTAAAACTGCTTTGTTCCTCTCCTGAGAGGCCTGGGTCATTCAAGTAAAACTGTGTGTCTGTGTGTGTGCATGTGTGTGCAGGTGCCTGTGCATTCTGTGCACTGTTGAGATTCCTGATGGGAGTGGAGAAGTGCTTCAGAAACCCAACAGACTGATTTTCTAACCTATACCCATAAATGGTGGAAGAGTTGGAATCACCAGATGCTGGTATTGTATTCAATACTTGGCTTCATACTAGGTATGCGGGACCTAAGGGAGGTTTTACAATATTGAGAAGACAGCATCTTTTCACTTATTTTAAATTTCTGTCAGATGAATTAGGGATGTTGCCCCCAAAATAAATTTCTTTATTGCTGATAAGCTTGGTGGCCAGTTCCCTTGCTAAACCCAAGATATGAATGAAACTATAGGGAATAACAGTTAATATAGTTGTTTCAGAAGGGCAGAAAAACAAAAAGAGAGGGAGAGAAAGGAGGAAGGTGAGAGAGAGGAAAGAGTTTGACTCTTTTGACATCTCCCTTTTAATATTCAACATTGAAGAACTACATATTTCCCAACATGATGTTGGTGGTAACAAATAAACCAGGTCGGAGAAGACATGAGGACAATGATTCCAAGGTGATCCTAGACCTAGGCTCAAACTCGGTACTCCAGGCTCAGACCCTCATCTCAGTGTGGAGATTAATAATCTCACTATGAGGGTGTGTGGTTAGTGTCAATGAGGGTCCAGAAGAAACACGAATCATCCAAAATCCCTTGAATCCCTGTGGTGAGAGTCTGGACCTAGAATATCATGATATCAGTATTCATAAGAACTTTATAGCCAAAAAACATAGGCCCCAAGATGTTCTGAGTTTGTGAAGGGGAGAGTTGATAATATTCAGCAACATGGGAAGTGTACGATAAACTCAAACTCAGCTAAGGCTCTGTTTACCCCACTGTACATAGTGGGAGACCTCTGTGTTCCTCCCACTCTTCCTCGGTGTTCTCCAAAGCCAGATTTTTCAGTTATTCTTCTGCCCACAGCCAGCCACTCATGTGATGCAACCAGGATGATTTTAGTACAATTAATCTATTTTCAGGAAATTGACTGAATAACGCCCTACAACTTTTTAAAACCACATCTTTCACTCTCCACCTCAAAGGTTCCAAATTTGGATTTACCTTGACTCCCCACTGATTTCTGCTGCTCTTCAACACTTCTTCTTCATGATGCAATATTATGCAGATGGGCAGAAATATCTTGGTTCAAATTCTGCCTCCTGCACTTATGAATGTATAATCTGGAAAAAGTTACTCAACCTCTCTATGCCTCAGCTTCCTCCTCTATAAAATGAGAATACCTACTGCATATATTTCTTTCTTTTTAATATTTTATTTATTTATTTATTTATTTATTTATTTTAGAGAAAGGGAAAGAGAGGAAGAGAAACATCGATTGGCAGCCTCTTACACACCCACAGCAGGAGACCCAGTCCCCAACCCAGACAGGTGCCCTGACTGGCAATTGAACCAGTGACCTTTTGGTTTGCAGGCCAGCACTCAATCCACTGAGTCACACTGGTAAGGGCTCCATACGTTTCTTTTCAAGGATCAAGTAAGATTTTAGATGTGAAACACTTCCATGACAGGCATCTGCTAAGTGCTCACCTGTGAGTGTTATGAATATATGTCAATGGTTTTCAAATTCCAATGGATATGAGAATCATCTAGAGCTTGTTGAAATGCAGATTCCTAGGTACCAAACCCAAATACTCTGATTCGTTAGGTACAAGAAGAGTTCCAGGAATCTTCCTTTAAAGAAACTAGATCAGATGGTACAGGTAGTCTATAAATTATATTATGAAAAATTCTCCTTTAAGGGTTGCTTCCTAAACAAATACTTCACTGGCCCAAAGGGGCAACAAGTGGCCAAGTAGCCTCTCAGGAGGCCCATGAGACCCCTAAAATATCCTAAAGTATTCTTATTGAGGAAGACAGATTCTAACATCAAGAAAATAGCTGAAGAGGTAACAGCCCAGGGATTTTTGAGATCTTTTCTCCACAGTCATCAGTGAGAGCTGGGAAAAGGGCACCAGTTTCATCCTGTCTCTTTCATTTAGTCAAATTATTTTGCTATGTTACTATCAGTTTCCAGGAGCCCAGCTTAATCCCAATCTGCCCATTATGCTGACATTTCAAGTCTCAGTGGAGAGGACGTTCACTGCTTTCCCAGTGGACAGTGTGCCAAGAGTAGAGTGCTCATTTCCAACTTCGGATGCACATTCCATCTGGCGCATCAAATTCCATTAAGACAGATCCTGCTGCTGAGGCTCGGCGGGAACTGGGACGCATGTGTGTTCCATCATTGAGATTTGATTTCTCTCACACTCTCTCCCAAGAACTACAGAGCTGCATGGAGAGCTTTGTGCTCAGAATGGCACCTTTCAGAGCCCTAATGATAAAGGGGCCAGAGATCTAGCAAAAGAACCCAGGAACAAAAAGTCGTAGTGGTGATGTAGAAGAGGGTCCAACAAGCAGGAACCCCAGAGCAAAGTGGCATTGCCTGGAAAGGGAAGCCTTGTAAACAGCCCCCTCTGGACTGTAAAGTGCCTACATTGTGCTCCCTTACATTCTGCAGAGCAAATTGGAAAAATGCCACTTCCCCAGGGACCTCTGAGGGATGTGAGTGATTTGGATTCCTGCTGTCTTCTCCTCTTTGCTGTGGTAGAAATGGCTCCAAACTCAGCTTCCTGGCAGAATTTTATCTGTCCTATCCAATTTCCTCAGTAGTTGAACCACCAAGAGACCCTGTGCGCTGACCCTGTCCCTGCCTCACCTCCAAGGGTAACTGTAGTTGTATCCCTTCGTGCCCTCGCTGTGCTTGGTTAACCCAGCTACACACCAAAGTGAGTCATGAAATATTTCACCAAAGCATACTGGAACACACACACACAGAACAAGAGACACTGAGGATTTTTTAAATTTTTTTCCTCCTCTTGGTTGTCCCTATTTTTATATTTATATAGACTTGCTAGTGCTCCTATTTAAAATACTTTAATTAAAAATGTCACAGTTAAAGAATGATCTAGCATTGCACAATGATTAAGAACATGGGCTTTAGAATTATGGATTAAAACATGCCTCTGCCATTTACCAGCTCAGCATTTTGGGGCAAATTATTTAACCTCTTTAAACCACCATTTCTTCATCTGCAGAATAAAGATAATATTAATACCCACCTAATAGGATTATTATAAGGAATAACTAATATGATCTCTGTAAAGTGCTTACATACTAAGTACTCAATAAGTTACACTAGTTTTATTCATGGTGGCATGCCCCCTTTATATATGAACCTGTCAAATGGACACTCACAGACTTGCAGTCCCAAAAGTAGGCCCATTAGTCTAGTGCACCACTCCCCATACATGTGTGCACACATTTTCTTTGCTGAGTCCCCTTTCAATGACGCACCCATGTGTAAAAGGGTTGAAGAGGCCAAGCATGAGATCTGTTGAAAAAGTTGCATCCCATGAGCCAATATAGGGATTGGCCCCATGATCTTGGCCTCATTTAGACCTCAAGCCAATAGGCATCAGGCAACCAGATGCTGTGAGCAGTAGTAGAAACTGTGGCCCTGGAGATGGGTTCTATACCTCTACAGCCCTGGAAATCTTCTGGAGATAGAAAGGATCCCAAGTACTTTTAGTGATTAGTGCTAACACTGATGAAAAAGATAACACGCATGCGCACATGCACACACATTCTATGTTTCACCGACCAGCATCTTTGGTGTCTTCCTTCTTAAAAGGGACACAGGGCCCCAGGAGATATTTTGCTCTCATAATCAACCAGGTCACCCATCATGTGGCATCTCCTATTTTTCTACCCAATCCCCAATCTGCGGGGTTCTTCTCTGTTCACTCGGGTCCTCTGTGCTTTCCGTTGAGCACTGGAGCCACGTCCCTGGAGGACCACCCCCTCCCTCTGAGCACTATTGGGACAAATATATTGACATTCTGAAGTCTCCAAAGCATATCCTCTAGGGTCCTCAGTCCATGAAAGCCACACTGTATTCCTCACAGAAGTAGGACCTCTACCTCTTCTGCAGACATCCTTACCCCACTGAATACCAACATAATAGTATTGTGCAAGGATGTCTCCCAGAGAGTTTCATAAAGCACTCAGGTTTCAACCTCCATTCCATTTGTCTAGCACTCACATAGTACTCTGTGAAAGGCTGGGTCACAGAAAAGCCAGGTGACAGTATAAATTACTCAAAAGTCTCCTTCTTCCCTCTGATGGCCAGTAGACCAAATCTCTTTCACCACATCAAATGCATCTAACCTACTCCCTCTTTTTCAGGAATAAGTTTTCTCCTAGGAGGTTCATCTACCATCCGTGCAAATACATTTCCACATGTCCTGCCCCTTTGGGAGTCCTGACATATCTCAAGAAGTAAACATAGCTTAAGAGCAAACTGGAACCTCTCTGCAGACTAACACCGAAATGAGCTTTCCTGGCTCCCCTGTTTCTCTTCTGATTTCTAAAGCTTTGAATCTGAACTCTGTGAGAAAAATAAAGAGATTCCTGATATTATCTCCAAAGCCCATCATTTTAAAGAAGTTTTTCAAAACGTATTATTTTTTATCATGGTATAACATACATTACATAAAATCAACCCTTTTAAGTGTGCGGTTCAATGGCATTAAGCGCATTTACATTGTTGTACAACCATCGTTACTATTTATACCCAAAACTTTTTCCCCATCCTCAGCAGAAACACTGTCCCCGTTAAACACTAATTCTCCCTTCCCCAATTCTCCCAGCCTCGGCGGCCACCACTCTACTTTCTGCCTCTATGAATTTGAAGATGCTGGTACCTCACCTAAGAGGATGACACAGTATCTGTCCTTTTGTGACTGGCTCATTTCACTAAGCATAACACCTTCAAGGTTCATCCATTTTGAGGCACGTGTCAGACTTCCCTTCCTTTTTCAGGCCAAATATTATTCCATTTATTTGTTTACTATATTTTCTTTATCCATGCATATTGATGGACACTTGGGTTGTTTTCATATTTTGCTATTGTGAATTTACTGCTTTTTTGGATCAAGTACCCCACATTCTTCTGACTGAAATATCTTGTTGAGGCGAGGAAAGATTCCAGGTGAACAACCATGGATTCCTTTTATCTCATTCATCCTGGGGGCTGCTGCTGTTCTGAGTACTTATGTGTAGTATTTCATTCAACCCTGCCAACAGCGTGATGAAGTAGGGGTGTTCCCGATGGTATAATTAGGAAGCGAAACCTAGAGAGTTAAGAGCTTGTTCAGGATCACAAACTAGACATCCTAGGAGGCAAGGGAGAAGGAGAGGAGACTCAACCAAGCCTTCTGACACCCTAATTTTTAACTTCAGACCCTCTAGTATTTCAGGGGTCACCCACTACTACTGTAGAGCTGTATAAAATTTGACTTTCCCTCATTCATTACTTTTCTTGTTTATTTTTTTATTTCCTGTGCATTGATAAACAACAGAACCCTTAAAATAAAAAACTCCTTGCTGCTTACAGACAGCAAAGGAGAGGAAGAAGTGGTTTTGGTGACATTGTATACCACTTTGTCAGGAGAAGCAGCCATGGGCTTGAGCCATGGAGAAATCAGCATGCATTTCCCTGTTACCTAGAAAATCTGTTAAAAGAAATTCTGATACAATCTGTCATCTGTGTAGCCTCAAAGTTTGTGCTAGAAAGTAGATATATCTGCTCCTGTGTATAATCGTTATTAAAAAAAATTAAAGTAAGTCTTAGTGCACACCATTCCTGATAGAATTGACCAAAGGGAATTAAGAAAGACCAAAGCAATAACACAACAGCAAAACAACTCTACAGGGGGGAAAAAAACAGGAAAAGTTAAGGTGTAGATATGCCTGGGAAGATGAGGGCACGTCCTATGCTGGGGAAAAGCCAGCTACAGGGTTGCTCTCTGAACAGGTGTTGGGCATCCAATCATGTTATCATCACATTTCTTTTGTGTTTGCCCAAAGCCCATCATTTTAAAAATGTAAATTAATAAATGAAATTCGGAGAATTTGAAATCATGCTTTCCCAATGAAGGACTGATATAAAGCTGATGATACAAAACTATGTTGCCTTTCACCTTCCCCAGCTCCCTTTTTTGTGCCTTACTATTCACCCTGCCCTTGGCTCTCTGCCTGTTGGGTGAGCACTGCCCTGGCCTCCTTCTGTGCTAACCCAGAAGTGGCCTTGTCTCCAGACTTCCTGCCCCTAAACACCTTTCAAAATGCACCCATTTTGGGTTTAATTCCCACAGGCTCTGAACTCACACACTAACCAATTAGCCTGCCACTGTGAAGGTGGACTGATAAACTCTCTCAGGTTTCACAATTGCCTTTAAACAGACTGTTTTAGAAGCAATAACTTAAGGTGAAGGCCCTGGAGAACGGGACTTGAGCAGGAGAGGGTGTGATGGGGAAGCTACACCGGCAACTGTGGACCTTTCTGTCTTGTCCACCACTCTCCATACAGTGATCGTGGAGCCTATGCTATTTTAATTGTAACTGCTTCCTTCTTATCCACCAGCAGTCTTTCAATAGAAGGTGAGCAAAACAACCACCAAAACAAGCGTTGCACTATTTGGTTTTACTCCCGGTGGCTTTATTTTCAACTGCTGCTCATTTTATTCAATGTTCTTCACCCTTGTCATTTTTCTTATACTGGCCACAACTTGAATGACTCTTCTCTTGGAGCAAACTCTCCAAAGAGCACAAAACAGTGGGGCTTTACCCTTCTTTCTCCCCTGCCTCAAATACTCTTACTCTGATGGTCATTGTGAAAACAGGAAGGTACTTAGCTATGGTTTCCTGAAATCTTCTGTGTAACCAGATCTGCAGGTACATGGAACGGGGCAGGAGGTGGGGGTGGGGAAGGCCCTTCACGAGTCCATATAAACATACACCACAAAGAGGGGATATGAACTTCCCATCCTTAAACCAGAGCCAGGATTCTCTTCCCTTCACTGCACAAAGTGCATTGTGTCTATCAGGTTCCTGAACCTTTCAGAAAAAGACTTACACCAGTATACACGGACTCATTCGTGAGTCAAGACCATAGCTGGAAGAGAGTGCTCATTTTTGAGATGAAAACATATAAAGATTTTAAAAAGGGTCCTGATTTTATGATAAGATGATCATTTTCATTCACATCTTTTCTTTCCATTTTCCAATAACCAAAGTTGCATGTCCTTCAATAACAGAAGTATATATGTAACAGTACTTCTCAGCGAATCTCATCCTGCAGAACTTTTTGGAATATTTTAATCATGTAACCAGAAAACATATCTTTCTTTCACTCCCCTTTGTCCAGAAACCATGTAAAAAAAATAATGTTTGACTTCCGTAAAACATTAAGACAATTCAGTAGGGGGTAGTACTGGGAATTTCTAAGCTTTTGGTATGTAGTAAGTTCTAGATAACACCTTCTGAGTTACATGATCATTTGATAAATCAAAAGATTTGCCCAAAGTCCACAATGGCCATATTAGACCAAAGCTAAAAGTTCTGTTAAGGTGCCTGAAGTTTTCAATAAAATTAGGGGAGAAAACTTTAGTTAGCACTTCTGGCCAATACCCTCCTTCTACCCCACAGTCTTCGCCTCATTTTCCCAATGTGTTAGCTCTGATTCACTTTGTCTCTTAATGGCAGAAAACCCTAAACAACGATGTATTAAACGATATGAAAGTTATTTTCTGTCTCCGTGTAAGAGGCCCAGGGCTGGTTGGGTTTCCCACAAAGGCAGAGCAACCCAAGCCCCTTCCACCTTATGGCCCCTCTGTGGAGAGCCCCAACCTCACAATCCAGGCAGCAGGATGGGGGCAGCCGTGAAAGGGCACCCACACGGTCTCTCAATGTGTTTAGCAGAAGATTCCACGTAACATTTCTGCTTATATCCCAGTGAACAGAACTTAATAACATGGCTAAACCTACACATGAGGGCATCTGGAAAATGGGATTGTCATTCCACAGACTGTATATACAGCCAGTCAGAAGTCCTATCGCCGTGAAGAAGGCAATCACCAGCCGTCTCTTACCTTATTCAGTGCACCAGGCATTTTGAATTAAGAGATGAAGCTGGCTGGAGTGTTGGCTGTAGATCAGAAGAGTTGTTGACAGAGTCCATGCTGAGAAAGGGAGGCGCTGGACTGAAACAGAAAAACAAAATCAAAGCAGGGTGAAAGAGGAGCGTGACAGAAGGAAAGAAGCTGAAAGTGAATTTAAGAATTATTTAGAACCTACCAGGTCCCGAACCCACAGGAATTGAAAGTTTGATGGCTGTGTAAAAAAGACAAATCAGTGCAACATGTGACAAAAGATGGATCATTCGATAAATAGTTTGAAGACAAAGGACTATTTATTTGGGGAAAAAAATAGATCACCTCCTCTCAGAATTTGGATATTCTAGAAATAGTGTAAGAAGCAAAGCTTAAGTGCTAATGCTTTTTGGAAAATGCAATTCCAGGAGAGTAAGGGTGGAGGAAAGAGAAACAAATGAGGAAGGCTGGGAAGCTGACGCAGACGACCGGACACTGAGCTGGCTGCAGTCTCGTGAAGAAACACAGCCCATCACACATCCTTGCAGGATGTCCACAAACACACTACGTTTGACAACGAACCTCTAAACTGTCCTCTGGAAGAACAAGTAGAGTGTTCATCTGCTGTTTTCCTTCTATCTTGTATTTCCCACTGGCCACAGTGTTCACTGACTTCCCATCGTATGCCTTGTACATCGGATGTCACCATTTTTACTGAACGGTTCCCAAATAACATGATTCTATGAGCAGAGCAACGAGTTGTTTTCAAAATGGATTCATAGTGAGTATGGTGGGCAGGTTCAGAAAAATAAAGTTGTTTGTATTCAATTTTTCCCTTTTAAAATAGCAATGGCTAATTGGTCAGATGCAGGTAGAGGTATTAGAATTCACAGTGAGTGCCAAAAACACCCATCCTTTTACCTTTAATAAAAATCAAGAAATTTTCGTAGTAATTTCCCCTTCATCCCAGAAGTTGGGGAAGAAAGAGAGGGAAAGGAGTCCCCCCCACCCGAGGGCAGGATCATCCCCATCTTCTATTGAGAAATCAGCTTCAGATCAGAAATATCCATTATTCAATGCTATTGAGCAACAATTCTAGGCACCAGACACTGTTGCATCGCTCAGTGATATTCGAAATTCACCGAGGCTAGACATGCTTGCCTTCCAATTTTGGCCATGACTGATAAAAGGGAAAATAACTGGCAAAGGCAGAAATAGAAAAAATAATTGAACATGAAAGCTATTAGTTTGGGTTTGATTTCTATTTGAAACAAAAAGTTAAAATCTCAAATAAAATTTTATTTGACCTATACATTATACCTAATAGTGCCTAGATCAAAATAATAATGGCCAAGAAGAGTTCCCTGTAAGTCTCCACCCACTAGAATAGAAGCTCAAAGAGGACAGAGATTTTTGTTCATTTTGTTGACTAATGTTTCCAAATGCCTAGAACAGGGGATGCTAAAATAAAAAGTGCTCAACAAATAATTTAATGAATAAACGAAATCTGTGGCAGAATCTTCCTTTCTCACCTCACTTGGACCTCAATCAAACAAAAGAATGAATCTCTGATACACTGTCATTTTTTAGATTTAGTTACTTTTTTGTGAGTTTAAAGCTATTGCCCTGGCAAAATTCTCCTTTTGGAGAAAGGAGAAATCCACTGAATTAAGCTAAGTGTCTCTGATATTTCTTTGTCTTTGATTTGTTAAGATTTGGAAGCATATCCTGTGATTACTCTTTTACATGAAAGTTTTAAAGTTTGCCTTTACTTTTTAAGTAGGCCTAGTTTAAGAACAAAGCACACTTATTTACATTTACATTTACATAAGCAAAGAAACTAATTCTTGCTAATTTATTGGAAGAATTACAAGATAGTCTACAAAATCAAAGGAATATTAAGTAATGAGACTCAGTAAGAATGGGAATTGAGTCTGCTCTGGAGGCATAGGAACAGGAGTAATAGAACTGCAGGGTACATCTGCTTGGGAGAATCAGTTATCATGGTATACTAACCTATAACTGAACTTCAGACAGAAAGGCTAAGGATGTGTGAGGCCTCTGAAGAGATTTCTGATCAATACAATGTACAATGGGAAATTTATATCCAAAGTAGAGGACTATTACTGGCATACTGGGGTATGGATGCTGAACAGTCAAAAACTGATGTTTCTTACAACAGCCTTCACTGACAAGGTAACCCCACCAGTATAAAAAGCAAATCTCACCATGAACTTTTCTCTGATCAAAGGACAGAATACAACTGCCCTACGTGAAGGCAAAGTCTGAAAAAAGGTCCAAGTAGCAACTGGGAAAGTTGTGAGGAAGCCCAAGAGGTGAAAACAGTCCATTCTATTATATTTATGAGGTCTGTCCGGAAAAAGTCCAGCCATTATTAATATAACAAGAAAGGTATGTGTGACATCAATGTAACCTGGCAGCCCAGGAGAGTGGACTGGAATGCACAAGTGTGAACAATGACAACTGCACTGTACTAGTCAGTGGGGGGTGGTAGACACCATCGAGTGAGCATGTGTACTGTGTAGCTGTCACATTCAAAATGACTAAGCAATTAGAGTAACGAATCTGTACCAAATTTTGCATTAAGCTTGAACATTCCTCCGCAGAAACTATTCGGATGATTCAGAAGGTTGCAGTTATGGGAAACTGGTGATTGGCAGCTTCATCATGACAATGCGCGCACTCATGCATCACATCTCATGCGGAGTTTTTCACAAAACATCATATCACCCAGGTGACTCAGCCCCTCTACAGCCCAGATTTGGCACCTTGCAACTTCTGGCTTTTCCCCAAACTAAAATCACCTTTGAAAGGGAAGAGATTTCAGACCATCAATGAAGCTCAGGAAAATACAAAGGGACAGCTGATGGCGACTGGGAGAACTGTGTGAGGTCCCAACGTGCCTGCTTCGAAGGGGACTGAGGCATCACTTTGAAGGGGACTGAGTACAATGTTTCCTGTCTTTTGTAACTTCATCAATAAATGTCTCTATTTTTCATATTACGCGGCTGGATACCTTCTGGACAGACCTTGTATGCACAACTTTTTTAAAAAATTTATTTATCAGCCATTTTTTTAATTTTTATTTTAATTGTTGATCTTTATCAGTCATTTTAATCATGTGGAAATTATAGTTTTTCCACATAAAGATTGCTAGAACATTAAAATGCTAGGTATCATGGACCTCCATAGATATATTATTTCCTTGATCACATACTATATATATTTGAGAGATTTTCTAACCGTTTTTAGTCAATGAAATTTTTTTATTGTTCAGTTACAGCTGTCCCCATTTAGATTAGTGTTGCCCCTGCCCTGTGAAATGGAAGAGTTCTGAAATGTGAAAAAGTGAAGCAGCCCACTCAGACAGCTAGTGCCCCTGTTTTTAAAAATGGAATTAACAACAGAAACAGAATCATATATTTACTTCCCCGCAATGGGCTTCTACTGGCACTCATCATCTTTGGTCTTTTCAAAATACAGGAAGTTCTGGCTTCACGTAGCAGCATGGAACCCATAAAATTGTGCAAACTGAAGCCATGCAAAGTGATCTGAATAATCCATGGGGAAAATCATAGTATTCTATGGCCTATAAATTTTTTTGTCAAAATGTTTAAAACTCTTCTACTATAGTAGAACTGATATTTATTTAGTATACCATAATTAAAAAATTAGAAACTGAGAATTAAAGTATCTTTTGTAAACAAAACAGAAAGAAACTATCAACAGGAGTTTGAATTGGGCTTGCTTTCTTTTTCTCATAGCATAACTATGGCGTGAGCATTTGTTCCCTGCCTTGGCAAATTATCATACACTTTTCTAAAGTTGAGTCAGCCTCCGGCATTTTATCCTCTGTGCGCTGTGTGTTGTGAAATAGCTCCAAAATGTCCTTTAACGTGAGGATTTTTTTGCTGGCGTCACTTCCTCTGGGACATCTTAATTCTTTTCATCTCACATACTTTCTTCATGTTTATAAGTTCATCTTCACTAAGTTCCTCTGTATTTCCAGGGTGTCTTAGAGGCAGAGTCAACAATTCAACAGTCAGCTATTTTTTCCTATAACTCCATTTATATTTGATTCACATTTCATTATCCAGCATTAGCATTATGAAATTTTGTTCTTTCCTATATTTTTATCTTTGTTGACAGATTCCTGCTTCAATTATCCATTTTTGTAAAATGTCACTTTAAGACTAGGTGAGAAGCAGGCAACATGATTGATCATTTATCATGAAGCTGTCATTTACATAGTCATTAATAGACTGAAGAGGCTGAAGCAAAGTTTGTACTTTACACATCTATTCACAGTTAATGTACCATGGCAACTAAAATCTATACATATCGGAACCATGAAAAGTAATGACTGCCTGAATGACAAAATACTCTGCTAGAAGCCTTTTGGTGGGTCCTAAAGTCTCACATGACATCTCTGTTAACATATTTTGGGTGAATTCTCAGACAGAAAACCAACTATCATGTCCTATCAGTATCTGCTTATAATTGTAATAAAAAGAGTGGCTCTTATTTAACAACTGAATTAGAATTACATAATAAATCTTATTTTTGACCCTCAGACAAATAAATTCAATTTGGATATATCAATTTATTTTGTCTGCAGTGAAACAAGATAGTTTGTTTACTTCTATAAGGTTGAAACTGGTGAACTGCTAATCATCTTTCGACACCCAATTCAAATGTCACCTTCTCTGTGAGCTTTTCCTAGCCTCACAGTCAGAGTTGGCCTTAGTGACACCCACCCAGACCTGTGTTATGGCTCTCCCTTCACTGCACTTTGTCTCTTGGGGACAGACAAGGAGCTCTTCAAGGACAAAAATTTGTTCTTGTTCATCTTAATATCGCTGTATTTAGTGAAGTGCCCGGACCATGTTAGATACACAACCGTTTCTTGAATAAAGAAATATCTCAAACTTTTTCCAGTTCTTTTCCCTTTTCTAGTAAATGAAAGGATACCTCCCAGTAAGGGATTCTCACTAACAGAAATTCCCTAACAGAATAACTAAAAGATCCAGTTTGAAGTCCTAGCCTTTCCATACAGGAGTGCCAGAACCCAGTTGCAGATTCTGGAGGGCATCTGGTGTGTGATGATCAGGATGGGCTGAAGGAAGTCCCAAACCTATTATCTGCATATGGCCTCTGCTGACTCACACTGGCTGTGGTGTTTGCAGCCTTCTAAATCCATAATGGATAACACATGGGGTGAATGAGGGGGAAAAAACCTATCAGTCATATGGTTCCGTGTATAAATCTGAGGAAAATGCCTTTTAAATGAAATTGAGACAAACATCTGTCTTGCTCCTCATGCGAAGTACAGAATGTTCCATATGGACTAATCAAAGTTTATAGCCCTACCATGGGACTTTGTACACTTCCTAACAACATGTCCCTCCTAGAGCAGGCACTTGTTGGAAACTTGTCACTGACTAACAGTCAATGTTTTCTATACTGTGTAGAATGAAATGTAAATTCCACAGGGTACATTTGACTGAGTTCATGGGAAAGCATGAAACAACATACATATATTCCATATTGCGCCTTTCTCTTACAAACGCACACACAAGCAGATATAAATCAGAATCTAATACAAGAAAGTTTTTGGCTCAAGGATTTGGCACAAAGAATTGGTCAAGTTACACAAAACTCATTTCATTAAATTGGGTCTTTTATCTGAATATTTCCACAAGTATTTTTAAAACTTCATTTGATGAAAGGGATTATTTTCATTTTACAAAAAAAAAAAAAAATAGAGAGGTGAGTATCTTGATCCAGTTGCACAATGGAACTAAAAACAAAATCAGCTCTCCTGAACCCAAAATTTTCCTATGCTGCAAAAGTTATACAAGAGAAACACCAAGGGCTGCACTAAATCTTTAAGAATGTGTTGGAGTTCACCAGAGAGTCAAGGAGACTATGTACATGCATGTGCATGCATATACAGACACATGAATGGAGATGGAGGAGGAGGTACACACTCCCTCACTGAGCTTACAGGCTCAGCAAAGTGATAGAGATGGCAGTGCATGATGTGAGTGGAGGATGCGGACACCCGATCCAAAGTGTGAGATAATGAGGGAGTGGCAGGATTTATACCTGGCCAATGTCAAGAGTCTTGTGAAGATCCTCAAATGTTTCAACTCAAGAATAGACTCAAGACTTGAATGTAAAGACAATAGGACCTGTGACTCCAGATTTTGAAGGGAAAGTTACATTATCAGCTTCGTTTTTGAAAGACCACCATTCTCCAGCAATAGAACATGCACTTTAGGGTTTGTTGATTTTTCGTTGGTGTTTTAGTTCGGTTCATTTTGTCTGTTTGTTTTTTCTGGCAGAGGCTGTGGCTCTAATCTTCCCTGTTGGCCCTGCACTCATAGATCTAGACACTCAGTTCACAAATGCAAGCCCAGAGGGACAATCTGGCAGAAACACAGAACTGTGTCAATGAAAATAACCTCACGCTGAATCCTTAACATCATGTTCTATACAATGGTTCTTATAGATGAAGCAAAAAGGACCAACTGACTCACCTACCCCACTGATTTCCACTTACCAATGGAAAGATCTCAATGATTAAAAAAAAGATAAAGGAAAAATGTAAATAGTGATAATATAATCATTACATTAAGGCAAGACAATTAAAAACCATACATTCTCAAATCTTTAAATGCAGTCATTAATACAAGAAGACCAACAAATTGAAAATATTCATGACCAATCAATTCAGAACATCACTGATAACACACTGATAATAAGACATCCTTTCAGAAAAGTTGGAAATTTCACCTCTTTGTGGGTAGCTCCAGAGAGAGCTTTGCAAAATGTCAAGTGTTTTGTGGCAGCAAGAATTTGTATATAACAGTGCCTAGAGTAGTCCAATATTACTTGATTAAAGTATTATTAGTAAAACAGCCCTGAGACATAGGTAAAAACAGAAGAATTCTTGATCCGTATCATTTGCTGACTTGCTGACAACTTCAAAGGAAAAGACTTGCATCTCTATATTCACCTATTAGGAGGACTGGCTCAAACCTGAATGCTGCACTTTAGCCGACTGAGGCGAAGGCTCTGACAGCAGCCTTGCAAAGGCCAATTAACAAGACCTGTTTCCTCACTGATCGAAAAATTGCAGGCTGGTGGTGACTAGTTCTCAATAAGGGGATTCCAGGCCAACCTGGGAAGCCAAGGCCTTGAACTGACCCCTAGCTACTCAATTTAAATCCTGTCCTGACCAAGACTACTCTACCAAGCAAGACTCTCAATTAAAATGGAAGGTGAAATAAAGAGTTTTCCATACAAAAGAAGGCTGAAAGAATAAATATACCTCTACCAAACCAGTACTGCAAGAAATGCTAAAGGGACTGCTTTAAAAAGAGGAAGAAAAAGAGTGTGAGAGAGAGGAACACAGGTACAAAGGGGGGGAATGAATAAGTACCTATCAATAATAACCTTAAATGTTAATGGATTAAATGCTCCAATCAAAAGACATAGGGTAGCCCTGGCTGGTATGACTCAGTGGATGGAGTGCCAGCCTGTACACCAAGCTATTGCTGGTTCAATTCCCAGTCAGAGCACATGCCTGGGTTATTGGCCAAGTCCCCCATAGGGGACACAGGAGAGGCAACAACACATTCATGTTTCTGCCCCTCTCTTTCTCCCTCCCTTCCCCTCTGTCTAAAAATAAATAAATAAATAAAATCTAAAAATAAAGACATAGGGTAGCTGAATGGATAAGAAAACATGGCCTGCACATATGCTGCTTACAAGAGACCCACCTTAGGGAAAAAAAAGACCTACACAGACTAAAAGTGAAGGATTAGAAAAAAATATTCCAAGCAAATGGACAGGAAAAAAAGCTGGGGTAGTAATACTTATATCAGATAAAATAGACTTCAGAATGAAGGCCATAAAAAGAGACACAGAAGGATTCTTCATAATACTCAAGGGAAGAATCCATCAAGAAGACATAAACATTATAAATATATATTCACCCAACATAGAAGCACCCAAATATATAAGGAAAATCTTGGAGGGCTTCAAGAAAGATACAGAGAGCAACACACTTAGACTAGGGGATTTTAACACCCCACTGTCAACAATAGACAGATCTGCCAAACAATATATCAATAAGGATTTCGTGGCATTGCACAGTGCCCTAGATGAAATGGACTTAACTGATATACATAGAACCTTTCATCCCAAAGAAGCAAAATACACATTCTTTTCAAATGTACATGGAACATTTTCAAAGATAGACCACATGATAGGACACAAAACAAGCCTCAACAAATTCAAGAAAATTGAAATCATATCAAGCATTTCCTCGGACCTCAAGGGCCTGAAACTAGAAACCAACCTCAAGGAAAGAAACTCAAAAACACTCAAATTCATGGAGATGGAATAGCATGCTATTAAACAATGAATGGGTTAAGAATGAGATCAAAGAAGATTCAAAAAGCTTTTGGAAACAAATGAAATGAACTCACAACAGTCCAAAACTTATGAGACATAGCAAAGGCAATCCTGAGAGGGAAGTTTATAGTGATTACGAGTCTAACTAAAAAAGATAGAAACATTTCAAATAAATAACTTAACCCTATACCTACAAGAACGAGGGGGATAACAACAAAGAAAGCCCAGAGTGAGTAGAAGGAAGAAAATAACCAAGATCAGAACAGAATTATATGACAGAGAGACAAAAAGTAAAATTCTAAGGATGAATAAATCCAGGAGCTGGTTCTTTGAAAAGATAAACAAAATTGACAAGCCTTTAAGCAGACTCATCAAGAAAAAAAGAGGTCCCAAATAAACATGATCAGAAATGAAGGAGGAGAGATTACAACTGACACCACCAAAATACAAAGGATTGTAAGAAATTACTATAAACAACTGTATGCCAAGAAATTTGAAAAACTGGGTGAAATGGACAAATTTGTAGAAAAATATAATCTTCCAAAACTGAATGAAGAAGCAGAAAATCCGAATAGACCAATCAGTATAAGCTAGTGAAATTGAAGCAGCAATCAAAAAACTCCTGATACACAAAAGCCCTGGACCACATGGTCTCACAGAAGAATTTTACCAAACATTTAGGGAAGAGCTAACTCTAGTCCTTCTCAAACTATTCCAAAAATCCAAGAAAAGAGAAGACTCCCAAACTCTTCTTATGAGGCCAGTATTATCCTAATTACAAAACCAGATAAAGACAAAAAAAAGAAAGAAAGAAAGCTACAGGCCAGTATCACTGATGAACATAGATGCTAAAATCCTTAACAAAATATTGGCAAGCCAGATTCAGTAATACATTAAAAAGATCATATACCATGATCAAGCAGGATTCATGCCAGGGATGCAAGGATGGTACAATATTCACAAATCAATAGACATAATACAACACATAAACAAAAGGAATGACAAAAATCACATGATCATATCAATAGAGGCGGAAAAAGCATTTGATAAGGTAAAGTAGCCATTTATCATAAAAACACTCAGCAAAGTGGAATTAGAGAGAGCATACCTCAACATAATAAAGGCCATATACGAGAAACCTCCAGTCAACATCATACTCAATGGGCAAAAACTAAAAGCTTTCTAATTAAGATCAGGAACAAGACAAGGGTATCCATTTTCATCACTACTATTCAGCATAGTATTGGAACTCCTAGCCATAGCAATCAGAAAAGAAAAAGACAAGTATAAAGGACACATGGACAAAAACTATGGGGGGTGGAAATGGGAGGGAGGTGGGGAGGGCTGGGGTGGGTGTAAAGACAGAAAACTGTACAAGATCAACAATTAAAATAAAAATTTAAACTGTACAATATCAACAATTAAAAAATACTGATTAAAAATAATAAAAAATTAAATTTTTTTAAAAAAGAAAAAATAAAAGGCATTCAAATTGGAAAGGAGGAAGCAAAACTGTCATTGTTTGTAGGTGACATAATAGTATACATAGAAAGCCCTATAGACTCCACCAAAAAACTACTTGACCTAATACGTGAATTTGGCAAAATAGCAAGATACAAAAGCAATATTCAGATATCGAAGGCATTTTTGTACACTAACAATGAAATATCAAAAACAAAAATCAGGGGAAAAAATCCGGTTGCTATAGCAACAACAAAAAATAAAGTACCTAGGAATAAATTTTACTGAAGAGGTAAAAGATCTGTACTCAGAAAATTACACAACACTAAAGAAAGAAATTAAGGAAGACACAAATAAATGGAAACATATACCATGTTCATGAATTGGAAGAACTGACATCATCAAAATGTCCATACTACCCAAAGCAATCTATAGATTCAATGCAATCCCTACTAAAATACCAACGACATATTTCACAAATATAGAACAAACATTTCAGAAATTTATATGGTACCATAAATGACCTGAATAGCTGCAGCAATTTTGAGAAAGAAGAACAAAGGAGGAGGGATAATAATACCTGACATCAAACTATATTACAAGGCCACAGTTATCAAAACAAGCTGGTACTGGCATAAGAATAGACACATAGATCAATGGAACAGAATAGAGAGCCAAGAAATAAACCCAAGTCTCTATGATCAATTATACTCAACAAAGTGGGCACAAAATGGAATAAAAGTAGCCTCTTCGACAGATGGTGTTGGGAGATGTAGACAGCTACATGCAAAAAAATGAAACTTGACCACTAACTTACACCATACCAAAAAAAAAAAAAACAAAAAAAAAAACCTCAAGATGGATAAAAGACTTAAATATAAGTCATGACCCCATAAAAGTTCTAGAGGAGAACATAAGCAGGAAAACCTCAGATATTCCATGTACCAATATTTTCACTTACAGGACCCTAAAGCAAGTAACATAAAGAAAAGAATAAACAAATGGAACTTCATCAAAATAAAAAGCTTCTGCACAGCTAAAGAAAACATCAGCAAAATGAAAAGAGAGCCAACCATATGGGAAAATATATTTGCAAATGGGATACCCTGGACAAGGATTTGATCTCCAAAATATATAAAGGACTCACATGACTCCATTCCAGGAAGACAAGCAACCCAATTAAAAAATGGGCAAAGGACCTGAACACACAATTCTCCAAGGTGGACATATAGAGGGCCCATAGACATATAAAAGGATGCTCAGTATTACTAGTCATCAGAGAAATTAATATAAAACCACTTCACGCCAGTTATAATAGCCATCATAAACAAATCAATGAACAATAAGTGCTGGCAAGAATCTAGAGAAAAGGGAACCCTAGTACACTGTTGAGAATGCAGACTGGTGCAGCCACTGTGGAGAATGGTATGGAATTTCCTCAGAAAACTAAAAATGGAACTGCCTTTTGACCGACCAATGCCACTGCTGGGATTATACCCTAAGAACCCTGAAACACCAATCCAAAAGAACCTATGCATCGCAATGTTCATAGCAGCACAATTTACAATAGCCAAGTGCTGAAAGCAACCTAAGTGCCCATCAGTAAATGAATGGGTCAAAAACTATGGTACATTCAATGGAATTCTATGCAGCAAAAAAAAAAAGAAGGACCTCCTACCCTTCACAACAGCATGGATGGAACTGGAGAGCATTATGCTAAGTGAAATAAGCCAGATGGTAAAAGACAAATACAATATGATCTCACCTTTAACTGGAACCTAATCAACAAAACAAACAAGCAAGCAAAAGAGAACCAGAGACACTGAAATTAAGAACAAACTGACAGTGAGCAGCGGGGAGGGGAGAAGGATGGAAAGACAGGGAGGGGTGGTCAAGGAACATATATATAGACAAAGCCAAAGAGGGATCAGGTTGAGAGTGGCAGGTGGGGTTGGGTGGGGTGGAGAGGAGTGATAGGGGGAAAATGGAGAAAACTCTACTTGAACAATGAAAGAAAGAGAGAGAGGGAGGGAGGGAGGGAGGAAGGGAGAGAGGGAGGGGAATCCTGTCCTGTTTTTTGCCTGTATCTGTACTTTCTTTGTGCTTGTCCTCTCATATCTTCCTGAAGAGATGGACAAGGTCCCACAAGCCCAGAGCTCTGCACACACTAGGCACAAACTGAATGTACATTCAGGAGACAGAAAGTCACCAAGAATTGTTTTCTTTATGAGACACATGACCCTTAACTGCCTTAAACAAATGTAGGCTTTTCTTTCTACAGAAGCAGGGACTGGAGCCTCCTCAGATACTTTTCAGGCTTCCTATATCACTGGCAACCATTTCAGTTGAGTGTGTAATTTGGTATAATATCTGATCACCAACAATAAGCAAGATCTCATTTTTTTCTATTTACTATTTCAAATCAACTCCTTGTAATGAAAAGTTCATCTAGATAATCAGAAATTACCCAAAGTGCAATTCATTATGCTGAAGCCATGGAGAGAACACAAAAATAACACAGGGAGTGATGGTTCACCATCTCCCCCAGGAGACAGAGCTAAAGATAACGACGATGACAGTACAGATCATAACAGCACTGATGATGTGGAGAAGCCCTTCCAAGTCATCAATTATTGCTGCACCCGTCCTAATGTTCTCAAAACCAGACAGGGCTCTTTGATAGCCCAGGGCCTCTGTCTAAGAATTTGTTCTTGCAGCTTCTCATGTGAGGGTAGGAGCAGCTGGGGGGGGCTCTGTGCCTAGGAAGATAGTCAAGACCATGGTCACTAGGTCCAATGGCCTAGGTCTAAATCCTGCTCTCACTGTGATCAAGGACATAGTATTTACCCCATTTGTGCCTCACACTCTTTCTAAAATGAAAGTGCATACTGGGGGTTAATGTGAGGAATAAACATATGCTGAAGTGACTAAAATGCTTGAAACAGGGCTTGACATGTAGTGAGTGTTTAGTAAACTTTGGTGATGACAATTATGACCACACAACAATTAAGATCCCTGTCACCAAGCACCTCTATCTACCTAATTAGTCTTCGCCAGACTAATGATAGTCTGAGCCATCATAGAAGTATGCAGATGAGATGGAGGATCGCTCACACCATAACACTGAGTGGTTCAGTATAAAAGGAATGAATGTTGCCATTTTTTTAAACTTGTTTGTTGCCTTTACATACAGATGTGAGCATCAGAAAGCACCATACTACACAATGGTCCTTGTTCGTTCTCTCTCTCTTCTCCCCCCTCCCTCCCTCCCTCTCCATCTTTTCCCCTTCGTATTGCCCTCACTCAACACCCTCCCATACCTGTATCTCCTCTGTGGGAACCTCCAATGCTCTCCACAAGATGGGGGTTATCAGTCTCTAGACCTCAAGCTTGATTAGGAGGCAACCATAGGTTCCCCTCAACCCACATTTTGCCAAATTCAAAGGCAAAGGAGCAGATGCTGGTCCTGGGACTAGGGAAACAGAAGGCACTCTCATTCCTGTCCAGCCCCCCAGCACAAAGAGCTACAGTTACCTAAGAAGCACGCTGTGATGCCAAAGTGGGCATCTTATTTTTTCAGAGAGCACTCTCACAACTTTCTCCCAGCCCATATCAGGAAAAGATATCCTTCCTGTGAACATGACTTTGACCCCAATCTGTTCCTGATGAACACCAACCGAGGATGGCTCACCAGCTCTCTCGAATGAGCAGATGCACAAGTGTGCACGTGGGTATGTGTGTGCATGTGTGGGTGTGGAGGGCGGGGGACGGTTCATTCTCAGTTCATTCTACCTCATCTCCAACCTCCACAACAATCTTTTGTCCCAGAGGAGGAGATGAAGGCTTAGAGAAGGTAACTTGCACAAGGTCACAAAGCTTATAGTAACCCAAGTAAGTCTGAGGCTCACCCTTTGTTCTCTCCACCATAACATGTTTCTTCCCCTGCCTGCTAATTGCAAGTAAAAGCAAAACCCACCAACTCTTGACAAAAGTGCTTAAAATCTGCTTCTATAAAACACAGTTATCCCAAAAAGTTGGTTTCCCTTTTACAGACACAGCCTTTACTCACTTACTGCTAGCAGAGAAGAATGCAAGCTCTGGAAGTCTTCCAGCAGCTTTGCAGATCCCTTGGCCAAACACCATGAGCCCTGATCTGCATTGTTCTCTTCCAGCATGGTCACACCAAAATATTTGTTTCCATCTTCATTCTGAGAAGACCAATTTGTCCACTTCAACACAGCTGCCCTTTCCCACGATTTATCTGCATTTCTAGTTTTATGAGTCAAACCTTAGGGCTCCTGCACCCTGAAAATGGCCATGTTCTTCCAACTGCCTGTCCACACCAAGGGTTTGGCCAAAGCCAGCAGAACCTGCAGTAGTGAGAGGAATGTTCCCTTATGACCTCGAGCTCCCTTCTTGGCTCTGAAATAAACTCTGTTCCAGCCAGGAGCTACTTTGTTTTCTTTTCCTTTGCTTTTATAAATTTATTTTTAAATTTACATATAGTGAAATTAACACTTTTTGGTACACAATTCTGGAGTTTTGACAAATGCCAAGAGTCACGTCATCACCACCAAAATCCAAGTGCAAAATAGTCCCTTTGCACTTAAAAAGCTGCCTGATAATGCCCATTTGTGGTCAGAATCCTCCCCTCACTCTTAACACCTGGCAACTACAAAATGTTTTTTTATCCCTATTGGCTCACCTGTTCCAGGTGTCAGATAAATGGAATCACACTGTATGAGTCTTTGAATCTGGATTCTTTAAGTTAACGCAACGCAGCGAAGATTTAGCCAAGCCTTTCTGTATAGTGAGTTCATCTTTTTGTTGCTCGGTACTATTCCATTGTGTGGATGCCCCACAGCTCATTTATCCATTCACAAGCTGAAGAACCATTAGGATGGTTTGCATTTTCATGTAATTAGGAATAAAGCTTCTATAAATATTTACAAACATGTTTTCCTGTATGTAAACATGTATATAAATATGTCTTCCTTTCTCTGTGCAAACACCTGGGAGTGGGATTGACGGTAATACGATAAATATATGATCAATTTTATAAGAAACTGCCAAACTTGTTTCAGAGTAGCTGCATAATTTTGCATCTCTACTGTAATGTATTGATATTCCAGTTGTTCCACACCTCACCAGTACTTGGTATTATCAGGTGGTTGCTGTCTGTGTGTGTGTGTGTGTGTGTGTTTGTCTCCTCTTCTCTCTTCTCCCCTCCCTTCCTCTCCTCCCCCAGTTCTCTCCTGAGAGCAGACCCAGTTATGAAGCTGTTTATACAAAGATACTCTGGTGAAAAGGGGTGGGGCTCCATGGACCCACACAGAGGCCACGTGCTTGGCAAGCTCATGGCAGTTCACAGGGTCAGGAACAGCAGAGCTTTGTGTCTGGCCTCAGTCAGAAAGAGCCACCATGAGTTGTGAAACTCTGAAACATCTAGTTTTGAAGCTCTCCCAACATATGAGATTAGCAATATTCCCTTATGCATCATTATATATCTCTACACCATGCCTTATACTTAACATAAATGCCTTCACTTTATTCTCTGGGTTTTCCTATTTTTAAGAGCATGTGGGCAGCCCCACCCATAAGAGCTGCATAAATGGACAATTCCAGTGGCAGGGATGGTCAGCAGACCTTAGGTGCACTTTGTATCCTGCTGTGGCCAAGGTAGAGAGGCCCAGACTAGGTGCCAAATTCTGCACTGGTAGTTACCAACTTTCAGGAAGTTATAAGCATTTGAGGAACTTGTGGAAATTCTAAATCCTATTGCTAGAAAAATGAAGAAAAGAAAGAATCCTTGAAGCCCACAGGTAGACCCTAGTTAAGAATCACTTCCCCAAAAGATCCAAGGTCTAACAAACAGGTAGTGGTCATTTCTGCCAGTATCCTGTTCTTCTGGGCTAAAAAAGGGACCTGGGGACTGTGTACGAGTTAAACCGTGGAGGAAAAAAACAAAGGGTTTTATCAATTAGTTTGCTAGGACCGCCAACTGGAGGGCAATAAAGGCTCCTCTGCTGAAGGGTCACAGCATAAAAAGGTTAACCCTTCAATTTCAATAATATATGGATTTATTACCTCTGACCCTCCCCACTGGCCCACTGGGCGGGGGGCGTCAAACCTATGCCCCACTCTCGAGTCAAACATGTTCTAAAGGGAAAATGAGAAGTTCAAGAGCTCATCTGCTCAGCAGCGTTGATCTTGTTACAAGTTCCCTTTTTGTCTTGAATTATGGACTTCCTCCAAGTAGACTGCTGCCTGGCCCTACGGTTTGCAGCTGAAACTTGCACCCATCGTTGAGCTCCTGTCATAAAAAAAAACGTAAAAGTCCTCCTGTAAATTCTAATAGACAATTTTTCTAGCTTATGAATTGAGAGATTTGTGTTTTGGCCATATTTTCTTCTATAGAAATCTTTAATGCTGAATGGCTTCCAGGAGACAGTTTATGAAGCATTGGGGGTTGAATCACAAATGATAGCCACCTCTTTCTTTCTTTGCAAAATCCCAGCACTCTTTACATCAGGAAGAGCTTTCCAGTGGTCCACATTCATAAAGAGCACTGGCCCTTACCATGTTCAGTTCAAGGCTCCTAATGGAGCTAAGGTTGTATGAAGGAGAGGCTCTAGTTAAAACTACCATCTCTGTCTTCTTGAAGAGTGTTTGAACAAAAGATTAATGTAATTCCTGGAAGGCATGACTGAGAAGAGCTGTAAAATGACCTCATAACTTTTTTTCTGAACCCTCCCCCAAGGATATGCTTATTGATTTTAGAGACAGAGGGAAAGAGAGGGAAAGAGATAGAAAGAGAGAAACATCTCTCAGTTGCCTTTTGTACTCACCCCCAACAGGGATCAAACCCTCAACCTTTTGGTATACCGGACAATGCTCCAATCAACTAAGCCACCTGGCCAGGTCACCTCATAACTTTTTTAAAATGCAAATGTGGCTCTAAATGACCAAAGCTAAGAAAATTTAAAAATCAATTATAAACACACCAAAGAAGAAAATGTACATAAATACCTCAGTCACCAGATTAAAAACCTGGATGCTACTCGTAGAGCCACAAAAGAAGTTGTCCATCAAGTAAAAGTCCTTGCAGTCCTTGTATGGAGACTTTCTTCTGAGGAACCACCGGATCTTATCTACGAAAGGACTGAAACTCTTTCTCAATGGCATTTTAGTAAGTCTTTGAAAGATGCTGAGGAAATATGGGAACAGGATGAAGCCAAAGGGAGAGAACTTAGGTATCGTGCTATGACAAGATCTGTTCAAGTGACAAAACGACTTCTCAGTCTTTAAATCCCTTCTGACACCCTCTCCAGGAACCACACTGTCACTGGATTAACCTATTGGAGTATTAATAATCAAGTAAGAACATGTGTTTGAGTTTTATGTATTTCACCTAAAAAAAATCATATCTGGCCCCAATAGACATGACTAGTATGTTCTTTCCTGTAGAGTTCATACAGATTTTAAGACTGAGTGATGCTAACAAATGAAATTTAGGCCACTGCAGGGTGACTTGGCACACTTCCATAGGCATTATGGAACTATGCATTATGGATTTCAAACATACACCTCTAAATATTTGGGGTCCGCATGAGGTCCCGCTTTCGCTCCCATTCCTCAGGAACTCTGACCCTGCAAAGAAACCATTTCTAAACTCACCTTTAAACAATGCTATCAAGTCCACCTGAAATGAGGTTTGGAATCCTCAGAGAAGGTAGTACATTTCCTTAGTTTCCATCTTCTCCACAGAGGCTACCTACATGGAAACTGAATGTTGTTTCCCCAGAGACAGTCCCTTTCCTTTAGTCTGAACGCCACACTGATGACTATGCCTGCAGTGGGAGAGACTAAATGGAGTAAACCGGGGTAAGGAAGGAGCCCTTCATCTCAGAGGTGTTTAGGAAACAAACACTAATGCAGCCCCGAAAAACAAATGTATAGGAGGCTATTACAGCAATGATTTGCAGACAATAAAATGTACTTTGAAGAAGTCATCAGTAATCTATGGCCCTCTTCATCTTATTATCTGCAGCCCAGCCAATCTGTCAAAAGTCCCAGTGGCTTAGAACAGTGAGTGTTAAGCTTAGCTGCACATAAAAATCACCTACAGAGATTTTTTTTTTTTTAAATCTCAGTGCCTGGAGCACAGCCTAGACCAATCTGATCAGAATATGTAGGACCCGGGCATCAGTATTTTTCTTAACTTCCTAGATCCTTTCAACATGCAGTTAAGTTTGAGAACCAAATCTGGAAGCCAGCAAGATTGTACAAGGTTGCTCAATCACACTGAGAGCAGCCACAAGGCATGAGTGCTTTCTGAGATAACACTGGAAATAATCTTCTCCCCAGCTACAGATTCCCAGGGGTTAAACATCCCATGAGACAGTCCATCTGGCTGGTCTGGGCCACAGGGTTTAGGTAAAGCCCAACTACACATCAGGAGGATGGAGAGAAGAGGGTAAATCTGCTAGCTAATGATGGAAGGATGCTGGAGAGAATTAGTATTTATCCTCCACAACAGCTCCACGACACTGGCCAGACGCCACATATGGCATATCTTTCCCCTATTCAAAGTTGCTTTCACTACTCATTGTAGCGCAATTTAAACGATATATAAACAATATATGTTAAACACATATAAACAATATTTAAATAGGGTACAAGGCTACTTCCCTGGGAGAGTCCTACCCTAAGATATAAATCCACTTAGAGCCAAGCCAACCAAATGAATTTAAAGGACATTGTTCCTAAGAAGACAAGTCTTATATTTATCATGCTTTCGAATTGCTTTAGCAATGAAAAAATAAAACTAACCTAGACTCCCTTGCCTTGGTGAGCTGAAAATATCTCTTAAAGTATTTTTTAAGAATGAAAGATGAAGCACCAGCCTGCATAAAGTGCTCATTTGCAGCTCGTTAGAGCACTGAATGAACAAAGGCTGGGCCCTAATCTCATTTTGTTCTATTTTAAGGCCACAGTCTCTGCCCAAACCCTTGTACCCATTCAGCAAAGGCAAAACACTTCATCGCAGGACTCAGTGAACAAACAAATGCTCAGCCCTCCAGACCTTACAGTTGTCATTAAATATACCGGCTGATAACCTAAAACACAAGGGCAAATGCCCAGGTAGATAAATGCTTGTATTTGAAAATAATATACAAAATACAAGGAGAAAGCTAAGAATAAAAGACTGTGATTTGGGGAGGAGATACAGACAGGAAAAATTACATTTTCACCCGCCAAAACTGCTAGCTTGTGTACATCCTTCCTTCTCACTTTTACGGTAGGCAAGGTGCTCCCCTTATGGGGTTAATGCCTTCACGGATAATCTGGAACATCCCCTCTTTCTCCCAGGGGACCTCCTCTGTCATTCATCCCTCTCATAGCTTAGCTCCTCCGTAACAGTTCCTCAGTAGCATCAAAATACTCTCTCAGCTCTCTCCTAACTTAACATAATACATAAATATTTTAAAAAGAAGAGCATAAAGAACTCCAAATCTGCTCTTTCCCCTGTGCCCTTGCGACGACTGCCCTAGCTCACTGTCCTCACGTGTTCATCCACCTGTCCCTCCTGCACTCATTCATCAGCCACTGAAATCTGGCTTCCTTCACTACTACTTCACTTAACTTCCTTCACAACTGGATCCACTTAAACTGTTATTGCCAAGATAAACAACACCCCCTTTTCGTAAATCCAAAGGAAATGTTCAATCTCTCTCTCCGTTGACCTCTAACTTGCACTAGATTCATTAGACCACTGCCTTCTTGAAACCCTCACCTCCTCACTCTCCTGCACCCCAATTCCCCTTCTCCTACTTCTCTGGTTGCTCCTTTATATCTCCTTTGTTTGTTTCTCTCCTCTTGCCCATCTTAGATGAGTTACATTCCTCAGAGAGATGCCTGTGGTTGGACGCTCACTCCATACCCTCTTAGTGAGTAAATCCTCATCTCTTAAGTTACCACTCTTATGTTCATAACTCCTAAATCTACATTAACAGGCTTGGTTCTTTTGCAAAGTTTTAGGTCTGGATACTCCCACCATATACTCGACATCGCCACTTAACTATAGACATCTCAAGCTCAACATGTTTAGAATGGAATCCACTCTTTCCCCTAACCCTTCTCTTCTTGTGCTCCCTGTCTCAGTAAATGGCACCACTATATAAGGGGTTGCTTCAGTCAGAAATATTGGCATTATCCTTGTCTTCTTTCTTTTCTTCAGTCTATCTATCCAGTAAACTTCCAAGTCTTCATGATTCCATTTGTCTTTGATCCATTACTTCTTCCTATTTCCACTGCCAATGTGGAGCCCACCATCATCTCTTGCACTGAAGATCACAGAAATGAATCCCAAATGTCCTCCCTGATTCCAGACTTAAGCCCCTCCAACCCATACTCTACAATGTCACCAGACTGATTTTTCTAAAATGGAATGTTGACCTTCCTCCCATATCACACAACCTTAAAATCTTTCATAGCTTCCCCAGTGCCACAGAATATAATTCAATCCTCCACAATGGCTTTTAGGGTCTGATGATCTGATGACTTGGCCCTACCTCCCCTCCACAGCCTCACTCATGGCCACTTTTCCCTTGCACTCAGGCCCATCCACAATATCCAAGGGTTATGTTTGCCCTTCTTTCTCTACAAGTCTAGACACAGTGCCCTTCCACGGTGCTCTCACAGTTCCCTATATTCTTTCCTTCTAGCTCTTTGCATTTGTTTTATTAACTCATGGACTATAGACTCCATAAAGGATAATAATTTTCTTTGTCTTGGTCATCATTATACTCCTAGCACTTTGACTGTGCCTGAGATGTAGTAGATTATTAATAAATATTTGGCTTAATCAACTGGATGAATAATTAAATAATTAAAACAAAGCTCAACATAACAATAGCTAAAAGAAATGATAAGTCAAATTTGGTCAAATTAGGGACTTCCGGCCAAGGTGGAGGTGTAGGTAGATATACTTTGCCTCCTCGCACAACCAGAAGGACAACAAATTTAAAAACAAAAAAACAACCAGAACTTCCAGAAAACTGAACTGTATGGAAGTCCAATGACCAAGGAGTTAGAGAAGAAACATTCATCCAGACCAGTAGGAGGGGCAGAGACCGGCATCTAGGGTAGAGAGGACACATGGCAAAGCAGCAGCTGAAGGACCAGATGGGCTAAGTGGCAACTTGTAGTCCCACATTTGCATGCAGATAAACCAGGAGGAACAACTGGTGAGTGAGACAGACCATGCAACCCGAGGTTCCAGAGAGGGAAAAGAAAGCTTCAAAACCTCTGGTGCTAAAAATCTGTGGGGACTGTGGCAATAGAAGAAACTCCCAGTCTCATGGGAGAGTTCGTTGGAGGGGCCCACAGGGTCCTAGAACATACACAAAACCACCCATCTGGGAATCAGTACAAGAAAGGCCCAATTTTCTTGTGGGTAGTGGGAGAAGTGACTGAAAGCCAGCCAAGAGCTGAGCAAGTAGCATTGTTACCTCTGGACCCCTCTCCCACATATAGAGCCACAACACAGTGCAGTGCAATGGGTTGCCCTGACCTAGCAAATACCTAAGGCTCTGCCCCTTACAACTTAACGCCTTTGTTGAAACAAAGAAATATGGCCCAAATGAAACAACAGATCAAAACTCCTGAAAAACAACTAAGCAATGAAGAGATAGCCAACCTATCAGATGCAGAGTTCAAAACACTGGTAATCGGGATACTCACAGAAATGGTTGAATATGGTCGCAAAATAGAGGAAAAAGTGAAGGCTATCCAAAGTGAAATTAAGAAAAATATACAGGGAACCAACAGTGAAGGGACAGAAACTGGGACTCAAATCAACGATTTGGAGCAAAAGGAAGAAATAAACATTCAACCAGAACAGAATGAAGAAACAAGAATTCAAAAAAATGAGGAGAGGCTTAGGAACCTCCAGGACAACTTTAAACATTCCAACATCCAAATCATAAGGGTGCCAGAAGGAGAAGAGGAAGAGATTGAAAACTTATTTGAACCAATAATGAAGGAGAACTTCCCCAATCTGACAAAGGAAGTAGACTTCCAGGAAGTCCAGGAAGCTCAGAAAGTCCCAAAGAAGTTGGACCCAAGGAAGCACACACCAAGGAACATCGTAATTACATTACCCAAGATTAAAGATAAGGAGAGAATCTTAAAAGCAGCAAGAGAAAAGCAGACAGTTACCTACAAAGGAATTCCCATAAGACTGATTTCTCAAAGAAACCTTACAGGCAAGAAGGGGCTGGAAAGAAGTATTCAAAGTCATGAAGGCAAGGACCTACATCTAAGATTACTCTATCCGGCAAAACTGTCATTTAGAATGGAAGGGAAGATAATGTGCTTCCCAGATAAGGTCAAGTTAAAGGGGTTCATCATCACTAATTCATTATTATATAAAATGTTAAAGGGACTTAAATCTAAGAAAAATAAGAAGATCAAAACTATGACAGTAAAATGACAACAAACTCACAACTATCAACAATTGAACCTAAAAAAAAAAAAAAAAAAACCACTAAGCAAACAACTAGAACAGGAACAGAATCACAGAAATGGAGACCACATGGAGGGTAATCAGCAGGGAGGGGGTAGGGGCAGAATGGGTGGGAAAGGTACAGGGAATAAGAAGTATAAATGGTAGGCATAAAATAGAAGGGGATGTTAAGAATAGTATAGGAAATGGAAAAGCCAAAGAACTTATATATATATATATGACCCCCAGACATAAACTAAGTGGGGAATGCATGTGATGGGGGGCACAGGGTGGAGGGAAATAAAGGAGAGGGATAAAATGGGACAACTGTGATAGCATAATCAATGAAATATACTTTAAAAATTTTTGTCAAATTTGCAAAGTTTGTTCCAGACAGGAATATTTTTCCCTAACATATTGCTTGAGGCTCTGTTTCATTAATTATGAGATATTAAAACTTCTACTAAAGCTTCTCAGAAGCCAGTGACTAATATTTTAGCATAGAGACTTCATAAGAAAAGAGACTGTATCTTCTCTCATTGTGCCAAGAGAGGTGTGCCATAAACTCTACTGGGAAACAGAGTACATAAATTCTTTCATGACAGGGAGTATTCCAAGAGTTGGAGAAAAATGGTTCTCTCTTCCTCTGATATCCCAAATGAGGATTCAGAATCAATTCTGTCTTTAGATCTCAGACATTAGTGAGAGAATTAGAAGCAATTTGTCATCTTTTTATTGTACCTGCTCCCAGGTGATGGCTGGGAAGGAAAAGCTGAGGACTGCCTCTGTGGTGCCAGCACAGAGCCCAGTTCTGACATCCCCAGGGCATGGAGGTTTGAGGACCATCTCCCAGATGTGTAGCCTCAGACAATCCTCAGAAACAAGTTATTTATCAAAAATACAAAAGTTGAGGTTTACAAGGAATTTGTGCATGCATCCATGGGTGTGTGTGCAAGGATGTGTGTATTTATGAGTGTGCATGTTTATTGAGGCCTAAAAAGTGAGCTTAGATTCCCTACATATATAATCAGCTTATAACTACTCCCATCTCTACACTAAGACTGACACTACATACACATACACTACATATACATTTACACACATACTACATATACATTTATGCACATACAAAACATACATAGTGAGTCCACCAGCCAAGATGGAGGTATAGGTGGACACTCTGTGCCCCCTCTCTCAACCAAAATTAAGGACAATTTCAGGGGAAAAGGGGAACAGTTTAGAGTAACAAGTATAAAGGACACAAGGACAAAAACTATGGGGGATAGAAATGGGAGGAAGGTGGGGAGGGCTGGAGTGGTGGGCTGGGGGTGGGGTAAAAGACAGAAAACTGTACAATATCAACAATTAAAAAATACTGATAAAAAATAAAACAAAAAAATTAAGGACAACAAAGATTTAGAAACAAGAAAACATTCGAAACTGATAGAAAACTAAACTGTATGGAAGTCCAACAACCATTCATCCAGACCAGTAAGAGGAGCAGAGTCCTGGCAGGAAAAAGTGGAGGTTGGCGGACCTGGGTGTGTGGGCAGCAGCGGCTGACAGATCCCAGGCATGCAGGCGGTGGCTAGCAGACCCCAGGTGCACAGGGAGCAGCTAGCGGACCCCAGGCACAGGGTGGCAACTGTGCAGACCCAGTGAGGCCACCCAAGGCGGCTGGCTGACCGGGTGTTCCCACATTCATGGGCAGATAATCTAGGAGAAGGGGAAGAGGCAGAAGGAACTGGAATCAGAGAGAGTGGAGCAAGCGTCATTGTTCCCTCTTGGACCCCACCCCCACGAACAGCATCACTACCCAACAACTGGGCTGCCCCATCCTGGGGAACACCTAAGGCTCCACCCCTCACTACATAACACTGCAACCAGACCCCCCAAAAAAAGGCTCAAACGGGAGAACAAATCAAAGCCCCAGAGCCAATTCATCTAAGCGACCAAGCTATCAGATGCACAATCTATCAGATGCACAGTTCAAAGCCCTGGTGATCAGGATGCTCACAGAATTGGTTGATTTTGCTCACAAATTAGATGAACAGATGAAGGCTACAATAAGTGAAATGAAGGAAAACACACAGGGAACCAATAGTGATGGGAAGAAAACTGGGACTCGAATCAATGGAGTGGACCAGAAAGAAGAAACAAACAACCAAACAGAAAAGAAGGAAGAAACAAGACTTCAAAAAAAATGAGGAGAGGCTTAGGAACCTCCAGGACATCTTTAAATGTCCCCACATCTGAATTATAGGGGTACCAGAAGGGGAAGAAGAAGTGCAACAAGTGGAAAACTTATTTGAACAAATAATAAAGGAGAACTTCCCCAATCTGGCAAAGGAAATAGACTTCCAGGAAGTCCAGGAAGCTCACAGAGTCCCAAAGAAGTTGGACCCAAGGAGGAACACACCAAGGCACATCATAATTACATTAGCCAAGGTGAAAATGAAGGGGAGAATTCTAGAAGCAGCAAGGGATAAGGGGACAGTCACCTACAAGGGAGTTCCCATCAGATTGTCAGCTGATTTCTCAGAAGAGACCTTCCAGGCAAGAAGGGGCTGGAAAGAAGCATTCCAAGTCATGAAAGGCAGGGACCTACATCTAAGATTGCTCTATCCAGCAAAACTGTCATTTAGAATGGAAGGGCAGATAAAGTGCTTCTCAGATAAGGTCAAGTTAAAGGAGTTCATCATCACCAAGCCCTTATTATATGAAATGTTAAATGGACTTACCTAAGAAAAAGAAGATAAAAAAGACAGCAAACTCACAGATATTAACAACCACACCTAAAACAAAAGCAAACTAAGCAAACAGCTAGAACAGGAGCAGAAACACAGAAATGGAGATCACATGGAGGGTTAGCAACAGGGGAGTGGGAGGAGGAGAGAGGGGGAAAAGGTACAGAGAATAAGTAGCATAGACAGTGGGTAGAAAATAGACAGGGGGAGGGCAAGAATAGTATGGGAAATGTAGAAGCTAAAGAACTTATGACACATGGAAATGAACTAAAGGGGGGAATGTGGGTGGGAGAGGGTGTGCAGGGTGGAGGGGAATGATGGGGGAGAAATGGAACAACTGTAATAGCATAATCAATAAAATATATTTAAAAAAACATACTGAGTCCATTTATTTACTTAACTCCTAGCTTATTTTATCTCTAATGCTCACAAGAGCCTTGCAGAGTCAGTAGGATTTTATTTTTTACACAGAAAATTAATCTGAGCCCTAAAGGCCTAATTCTGTCAACAAGAAAAAAAAAAAGTGCTGAGACTTGAACTTTGGTCTATCCAATTCCAAAACCAGTCCTCCTTCTACTATACCTTTCTCCCCCACTGGAGAGATCATTCTCCTAGTACTGCTTACAAGAAGTGCCGGGGGAGTGGTTCTGCTTTACGATAAAACACCCTGATAAAAATGCTTCAGTGATTATTTTTGAGATGTCAGAGTGGAAAATGTACAGATTTGACAGGATGAAGAACCTGCCAAGCTGTGATTGCATAATCACAGCACTGCAAGGAACCAAGGAAGCCAAATGTGTTGGAGAAACTACAGATGTCATCTGGGAATGCTCAGAGCTTTGGGTTTTCAAGCTGAGACAGTCTCTCTTCCACCGGAACCACAGCCTTATAAGGCTAAAGCAAGGCCATGACTTCCTCAGCTGAATCAACCTGACACGCACCGCCTGTTCCCTTAGCTCACTGGGATTCCACTGCCTGAGCGTCAGCGCCGTCATGGAAAGAACACCACCTCTGGGAGGACTGGGTTAGTCCCCATCCTGAACTGGGTCACAAACACCCACCTTGTCATAAAGCTGCTATGAGTCTTGAAGAGGGAAGACAGGCTGGGGATGGGGCGGGGGCGGGGGGCAACCTACTAAGGTCAGGAGTTTAGGCTCCCCAGAGAAATTAGTCACAAGTCTTATCCCTTCATCTCCATTTACAGTCATTTATTTGGGAGCAACAAGCTCTAAGGGTGAAAAACAAAAGTCCTTCCACCCCCAGCATGTGCTCTGAAGTTCACAGGACTGCTGCTCCTCATTTGCTTTGGGGCACAAAGGCTGCTGGCAAACAGCTGCGTCTTCCCACGGACAACTCAGACAGCAAATGCTCCACAGAAGGAGAGAGTTTGGGGAACAAAATCAACTATTTATGATTTGACTTGCTTCATTAGGCCTTGTCCCATAATACCAGAACTCTAGGAAAATAAAAGGAACTTAGCAGCAGTCTGCACAAGAAGGACCTCTTGGTTCTGAGAAGTCGCATTAACCAGGGGTTGAGAAGTAATGAAAAGGTATGAGACCTCAAAGGCCAGCACGCAGAAATGCTTCAGAAAATGGAATGTTAGCACCGTCGCCAAGTAACTTTCCTCCCAAGTATTGATTACTCTCTACAGATTATGGAAAATATTTTGTCGGAGATGTTATTTCAACTGTTTTTATTCTCAGCTAGCAAGTATAGTAGAGCTACAGCGAGGCATGTGTTCATAATTCCCCCTCCCCCAGAAGTAAATGACTGCTGTAGAAACGTTAAGGTACTAGGGAGAGGGTGAGGAGATTTTCACAAGGAGCCCAGAAAGCCATATGAGAGGGAAAAGATGGCAAGCCCAACTCCTTGAAATTCTCCTTAGTGGGAACTAACTCAACAGCGTGGACTTGGGTGGCCCTAACCAAGGACCAGGACAAGAAGGAGCTACCATCCCCTTTAAAAGAAAATATGATAGAAAGAGATTGGACCCCATGGGAAAAGCCAAAGAGGGCTAGGATTGAGGACGGGAGGTGGGGGGAGTGGGGAAAAGTGGTGGCAGGAAAATGGAGACAGCTGTACTTGAACAACAATAAAAAAAGACAGATTGGGCCAGTGGGCAGGCCAGTATACCAAGACAGACCCCTGAGAGCTAGTAGTGGTTCTGGTTCTCAAAGGCTGTCACTCTCAGAACTGGTACCCAGCCCCACTGAGCACAAGCTTGTGTCCTAGGGAAGTGGGTTTTCACTGTGACCCCAGTTTCCAAGGGCTGCTCCCTGCCAGTGATGGGGTCCAGTGGGAGCGCTGTATCCTGGGAGACACAGGACTGCTTAGCTGGCAGACCCAGGCGCAGGGACTTCCCATGGCCTTGCCAAAGCGTTCTTAGTCTGCCTGGCAGTCTGGACGGCAGCCACCCAGCCTTCCCTCCGGCTCCCCTTCACTCAGTCAGGCTCACATCGTGACTGACTGCTAAACCACCTTCTCCCGTCCCCTCCATCAGTCCTTTCACACAGGCACTTCCCCCAAGAAAGTCCTTGCAACACTTAGCATTCTTTTGGTGTCTGCTTCTGGGAGGACGCTGACTAACACAAGGTCAGACAATTGAATTGTATCTTCAGGAACAAAGCAGAAGAGACTAGGATTGTTCCCTGGATATAAATTAGCACCCTGGAGATTTCTTAAGATTATCGTAAGCGCAGAAGCCAGGGAACATAATATAGAAGTTCAAGTTGATCAAACATGTCTGTGGCTTTATTTTGTATGCAACACTTTCAAAAATATAAATATCCATTATGCAAGATGAGGCCGGAAGAGAAGCATCAAGCAAAAGGCCATTTCTTATTCCCATGACAGAAGGAAAAGCGGGAACAGGCCAATGTTTCCTTGGTCGTGGTGACCTCCCAAGTGAGCATTTATAGCACCTCACTGAGACCACAAGCACTGTCTGATTTCCATGTGTAGAGAGTTAAGGAATTTCCTCCAGATTCCATCACTGGACCCTACATCACCAAAGGCTTGATAAAGTTCTCTAGATCACCAGCCCTTGGGCCTTCCACATTCTGTCTGGCCCAACCAAGGGTAGAATGACATAGCTCTCCCCAGGGGACAGCTTTCCACCTAGTGCCAATGCACACACCATTGATAGCAGAAATTCCAATACTCTCAATACTCATTATGTGTCAGCTACTGTGCAGAGCATTTTACTTTCATTCATTACATTCATTTGCAGATTCATTCAGTACATTCATTGAGTACTTTCTATGTGCCATCACTGCTTAAGGAGAAAAGGACACAGCAGAGAACAAGGCTAAAGCATCCCAGCCCTCATGAAACTTGTGTTCTAGTAAGGGACAGACAGACAGCTAACAAAAAAGAAAGCAGACATAGACATCTATTTTGGGTAATGATAAATACTATTAAAAAAATCTGAAACCGAGTAAGGTGAGAGGAAGTTATGGGCAAAGGGGTAGAGTACATTTTAAACAGAGTAGCAGCATAAGCCCTTCTGAGAAAGCAAAAAAAAATAATAATAATAAAAAAATAAATAAAAGAATTGAGAGAGTTAACTGGGTAAGCCATCTGAGCAATGAAGTCTACTTAATCTTTAATCTACACCATAAACCCACGAAGCAGAAGGCATTAGCCCTCTGTTACAAAAGACAAACCCACGAGAGGTTATATATTCAACTGGATCTCACTCCAAAGATGGTGCTTGTTGTTAACTCTTATGCCTTTGCTACCAAGGTAGGTTCCAGAATCTTCCCACTTGCATTCTAAGATCAAAGAGAAAGCCCAGGCTTTATGTCTAGCTTGTCGTCACTGACATGCCTTGTGACCTTTCCAGTCTAACTGGGGTGCAGTGGAGCCACCAAAGAGACACACAAAGAGCTGGTTGTGCACAGGCAGTCCCTCCCCGGTGCGTGCAACACGCACACACTCGGTCTCCAGCGGGGTGGGGCAGGGGGCAACCTCTGAAGCCCCGTGGCAGCTTCTGCCTGTTCCCAGCGGGAGGCCGGCACTGGCTGGGGGCCTTAATGCCCAAGCAGTACACGCTGGGGCCAAGACCTTGAAGAAACTAAACTGGCCGAGTCCTTTGTCTTCTCAGAAGTGTTCCCTGCATAAAGGGGGAAGAAAATGTGCAGGCTGAGTAAATACTGAGCTTTTGCTTCAGCTTAAACATGAAAACTTATGAAGTTGTCAGCATTGTGTGTAAACATAATCTGATTAAAACTCCTAATAGAGAGATGAGCCACCAAGGGCTGTCACAGCCACATATGCAAATGCAAAAATAACTGCCAAGTGCTCTTATCTTTTAATTTTTTCTTAACTGCCCTTGGCACATAATAAGCCCTCAAAATGGCAGCTATTACTATTTTCATCAGCATCATCAATCATTGTCATCACCATTATCATCAGTATAAGTGCTTTTTCTACTCCAGAGTCCCGGTAACTATGGAAAGAGGCAATAACAGGGACCCCATGGAGTTGCATGTCCCCACAGTGGTTAACCAGCCTGGGCACAGGTCCCTGCAGGGAGCTTCTAAAACCAGTCTTCATCAAGAAAAATTGTGACTCACTAAACCCATAGATATCCGTGCTGTCCCTGCTGTAAATAACATCCTTCCCTCCAGGGTAATAACTGAGCCCATAAATAGATTCTAAACTTCGACCCCTTACCATGAATAAACTGTTAGTTCTTTCAGTAAAAGAGAGATGTTAGTCATATCAAAACAAGACACACCAATAGCTTTATTGGGTCATTTTATTTTTGCCTTCTTCCCCTCTCCTGCTTTATGTGAATCTCAATCTAATCTGGAGGCCTGTGGGATACTGACAGCCACACCCATGTATCCATGGTTTCCTGAGTCCTGAGTAACCAGGATCCTCTTACTCTGTTATCAGTAAACTTTGAGGGTGTTTTTTGCTTTTGTTGTTTCATGAGCAGACACTTTGATTCGCCAGCTTCTTTCCTTGCACTGATAGAAAAATCTGTTTCAGAGAACCTTGTAATGACAAGACTGTTGTCCACAGAGAATTGTCTATGGAGTGATGGATATTTTTACCTAACAGTCAACTGAGAGCTGAGAAATGCACACAAAGCAACCTGCTAAGACCTCAAAATCTTTCTTGAGGGCAAGAATAGTCTTGATCAACTCAATCCATATAGAATGCCACATAGCATCATGTTAAATACAAGCTTTGTTTATTTTTTATTTTTGTTCAAGTACAGTTGTCTGCCTTTTTCCCCCACCATTCCCCCTGAACCCAGCCATCTACTCCCCGCCCCCCCGATTCTATCCCTCCTTGGTTTTGTCCATGTGTCCTTTATAGTTGTTCCTGTAAACACTTTACCCTTTTCCCAAGCTTTATTTTAACAGTTTGTAATTACTAACTCACTATGATTTGGAAATAAGATTTCCATCCATCTTTTTCAATCAATCAGTAAGGTAATTTTTGATATACAAGTTGGGATTCACATCTAATAAAGATTTTATATACCTTGGAAGCTTCATTCTCCCCAATTCTCCAGTGCTGAGAGTAAACTAAGGGATCAAGTTCAAAGCCTGAGAAATATTGAGCATTATCACACAAGAATGTGGGTATTTAATTTAACTCAAGGATGGAAAGTTGTCCTTGTAGTCCCAGCCCCAGCTCTGAGAGAATTTTGAGGACACCGCAATACCCTTGCCTACAACTAAAATAGATCTCTTTCTCTTGCTTTCACACCTGTGGCGTTTGATGGACCAAGTCTTAGGTCTATACCCACTATGTGTTTGATAAAGGCTCACAGAGTAGCCAGGCACTGACCAGAAATCCTCCTAAAGTTTAAGAGATGGAATGCATTCAATAAGCAAATACAAAATAATATATAATAATTATTGTTTTGACACTTGTAATGAAATAATAATTAAATATTATTATAGCAATAATAGGGTAAAATAACAATTTATTAGGCCAGTAAAATAAGCTCTTTTCAAAATGTGCTTTGTTGCATTCTATTGTATTTTTTCTTGTTTTTGTGGAAAAAAAATAAATAAGCTAGACATAGGAATTAACCTATGAACCAGGGACAGGAGGAGAAACCCACACAAAGCAACCATCTAACTAAGACCTCAAGGTCTTTCCTCCCATTTGCAACAACATGGATAGACCCTGAAGGCATTATGCTAAGTGAAATAAGTCAGACACAGAAAGACAAATGCCATGTGATTTATCTCACTTATATGTGAACTAAAAAAAAGGTGAGCTCAGATACAAAGAACAGGTTGCAGGGGCAGAATGGCAAAATGGATGAAAGGGGGCAAAAGATACAATCTTCCAGTTATAAAATAAATAGTCGTGGGTGTGTGATATATGGCATGGTGACTAGAGTTACAAATACTACGCTGCGTGTTTGAAAACTGATGAGAGAGCAGATCTTAAAGGTTGTTGTCACAAGAAAAAAAAAAAAAAAGACTTTGTAACTGTGATCAGTGACCAGTGGTGATCAGTGTTAACCAAACTCATTGTGGCGATCATTCCGCAATACACACAGACATCGAGTCACTGTGTGGTTTGCCTGTTCTGAACTGGCCAGTGCGCATTTTGCTAGCCTTATGGGTTTTGGCACTTTTGTCCATTATGATAGTAGATGTACCGTGTTAGAACTGAAAGGGGCTATATCCTGGTGATCGCTTGGCTCAACCCTTCTCCATGTGCACAGATGAAATTGTGGCTTAAAAGGGGTAAGGGATCGAACCAAGAATATAACACCTTGATGAAAGAATATAACACCTTGATAGACTAGAATCTGGATCGCATCCAGTCATGGTCGGCACTTTCCCTACTATTTCTTACATAAGTATATCCTTAACTTTTCTGTTCCTATTTGAGTCTAAACATCACATAAAGTAAAAAGTTATGAGTTAGTCGGGGACCATATTGACTTTGTTCCTCTCCCATCTAGTTACCACAGTAGAATTTTTTGTTCATCCTGATGACACCATTTATTTATTCCCTGCACGACCCTGCAGCAAATACTCACTTTACCACCATTTCATAATGACCAGACCGAGGGTCCTTTCCTTTACAGAGAAGAATATTATTTCTGTCAATTAGCTCTGAGTGGCACCATAGTCATCACGACAACTACTTTCGGGGCTGAACAGAGCACCAGCTGCGTCCAGCAAATGTAACAACAGCAGCTTCCAGCCAAGTGCACAACTAAGATTTTTGCCAAGAATACGTTCCCTGTGGAGTCAAATGACAAAAGTACATAAAAGAGAACTAACATTCTGGCTGTGGCAGAGGGAAAATCCTCTCAACTTCAAAGGGGCTCAAAGGCTCACACGGGGAAAGCTGACTGTTCTGTCCTGCTCTCTGGGGCAAGGGACTGCCCAAAGGAGTTCGTGTGCTTCCCTTGGAAAGTGGGCGGCCCTCACAGGGAGGCCTTTGAAACCTGGCACCAGAGGACCTCAGGGCATCTCTAACCTGCTCCCCTGAGGTTTCTCAGTCACCATGGTACAATTGGATAACCAGCCGGTTGTCACTGACTGTCTAGGACGTTCTTCCACTACTCACCCCATCCACACTCAATTTTCCTTTCACTGGACTGGTCTGGTCCCAGCGGCACCTGTGGTGCTTTATTGAACAGGCTGAAAGTCACCAGAGGGGAAAGGGGAGGGAATTTCAGGGGAAAAGGGGAAGGGTTTACAGGAACAAGTATAAAGGACACATGGACAAAAACTATGGGGGGCGGAAATGGGAAGGCTGTGGGGAGGGCTGGGGTGGTGGGTTGGGGTGGGAGTAAAAGACAGAAAACTGTACAAGATCAACAATTAAAATAAAAATTGAAGAAAAAAAAGAAAGAGACATGAAAAACAATAATGTCTCAGCTCTCACCTGAATGAGGAAACACTCGCCTGTGTCCCCCCATCCCCCCAGGTCCGTTCCTCCTGCTCACCCCAGGGCTGCTGCCAGGAGCACATGAAATGCAAATCTGACCATTTGACCCATCTGATTAAAAATTGAGGTTAGAGTAGCCCTGGCAGCAGATGGAGTCCAATTCCTTCTCAGGGCATTCAAGGGCTTTACAACCTACCTTCCCAGCAATATCCTTACTGCCCCCTTAAGATATTGTGTATTTTCATTACGTATGATTTTCCTCTTATGATTCAATTTACCTAGAATCCATCCCCGCCTCACCTTGCCCACCTGACAAACTTCCATTGGTTCTTTCAGAAGCTGCTCAAATGCAGCTCACCCCTCTGATGCTTTCCTCAACAGTCTCAGGCCAAATCACCTGGTCCTTCCTCTGTGCCCCTGTATGTTGCACTCACGCTGACTTTCCCAAATCAACAGGAGGCAAAGTCAGATCTCCTAGGGTCTTTCTGCTAAGCCATACTACCAATGGAATCATACTTTACATCTGAATCCCTAGTGGCTGGCCAGTAAATGTGCATTGAGTGAATAAATGAATGACAGACAACCTTAGGTACCCTTCTACTACCCTTCTCCCATTCCCTTCTCCAAACTACAATTTACAAAGGATGCATCCAACTATGCATCATGCAATAATGCCCTAATTTAAGGATACCACAGCCATGTATCTATAATTATATAGGTCCACCAAAGGAAGCTCATGATGCTTGTTTGGACAGTGAGATGGGAGAGAGAAAAAAGGAGAGTAATATGCAATGTGCAGGGAGAATCCTGAACCAAAGAAGCATTTCTTTTTAAACTCTCTAGCACACCCCTTAAATAGCCTCAGAGCATTTTAGCCCTCCAGGGGCCAGTGGCCAAGTATAAGCTGAAAGTATCACATGCTGTTCGAGAGACAGAAGTCAGAGTGTCCACAGAAATATAAACGCAGAGAAAGCTAGGACAAGCAGGCCCTACGAACAAATGCCCAGCCCAAGAAAGTCAAAAGCTTTGAGTTATGAATCTACTCTCTGTCAGACAAAAATAAAGTAGAAGATAAAAAATAAACTTCTTGATTTTTGGCTATTCACACACACAAAAAAGCTCTCTACAAGAAGCAGCAAATTAAATTTGCCCAGCTAACTGGGTGCTGAGTAAAATGTTGAGACAACAGCCCTTAAAGGAAGAATGAATAAGCAATTCAACATGGGCTTTCCCATCCTAGGCTGCAAGTCTGAAATCATCCAGTTTGCCAGCAGAGTTCTGTCTGCCAACCCATCTGCAAAGAAAGACACGATTTAAAATTTCACATCTACCCAACATAACTGTCATATAAAACCTATACTCCCAGCCTCCTCTCAAAGCCTGGGGAGGAAGGAGGAAAGAGGAAAAAGTGGAGGAAATACTCTGGCAGGTCTTCTGGACTTCAGGAATTCAGTGAGCAAAGACATCACCAAGATCTAACTGACAAGATGTGTAGAGTTAATAAAGTAAGTGTTTTCAGAAATTCTATATTGTTGAAAACCATCTCATGGTTTTCAAAAATCCATGTAATTTGAATGCAGGGATAATCATGGTCTGTTGGAGATTGACATTATAGAGTCTCGGGCTATTCTCACATCTGTGCTTTCACAATGGCCAGTCCAACAAGGGCATCAAATGATGTGGCCTGAGGAGCAGGGTCAGAGCTGGCTTTCACAGACCCTACGCCACGCTTGTTAGAAACTATCTAGGACTGGACTGAGTTGTTTTAGGGCCCACACAACACCAAGCACACTGTAAATACTTAAGTTTTCTGTTGAGTTTGTGTCTTTTCATTGAGAAAAAAAGAATATTGATGCTTACCTTGTTCTTCAACACCCAAAACACACTACAAATCAAAGATGTATTGAAATATTGCTTGTTTTTTTTTTCCATTTAACAAGTGGCATACAGAGAAGCTCAAACAGGTCCCCAATGTTGTTAAAAGAAAAACTGTACCCCCTGTTCTAATATTATCACATCCCCAGGGAGCACTTCAGATGTTTGCCCTCCTGAGCTCTCAGATCGCCATGGATTAATACAGCATGGGCAGGGATTGCATTTTTTCATCAAATAGTTATGGAGGACTTCCTCTAGCTAGTCATAGTACTTCATGTTCAGGATGCAAAGATGAATAGGGAATGTCTCCCATCTCAAGGTGAATTTCATCAGGTTGACCAGCTACTGCCCTGATTCTGGCCCCTAAGATCCCTGACCTCTGCTCACCTCTCTCTACCCTTACATGGCTTGATCTGCCACCGCCATGGTAATGCTTCTGGGGTCTGTAAATCCGGCCCTGACTTCTAAACTCCCTCAGCATGGACAAACCGGGTGGATGGCCTCCACTGCTTCAGGTGTGCACTGATCCCAGGGACCTTTCTTTCCCAGATTGCCTGCCCATCCAATTGCCCCCTTCCCTTCAGTCCTAGCTCCCTTATTTTAGCTCTCAAGACTTTACCTCCTCCTTCTCTTCGGCCCTTTATTTTCATCTTGTCACAAGGTCCTAGCATCTGCCCTTTAGAGTGGCTTTCAGGGCTGTTCCGCTTTCATCACCTGCTGAAGTAACTGGCTCTCCATTCCTTCTCATTCATTTTTGTGTAACATTTAAGATATTTTCCCTAAAAGCATTCATCATTATTTTCTTGTTCATGGAACTCAGTGGCCCTCTTGCCTGTCTTGTCAGACATATGACCTTTCAAAACTTTCCATAGCCTGATCTTTCCCTGGCTATACCAGGTGATTTCCAACCACCCCACACCTCCCAACCTCTGTTCTAATCAGGCTTGTTCCCCTTTCGATGCCTTCATTCAAACTGCCCTCCACCTCACCAGATCACAGCCACCATCCATGGGCACGATTCATTTCAAGGTATTTGCCAAGTGCACACTATGCTGGACACTAGGAACACCATTGCGACAATTAATCAACCTCCTGAAGAAAGGTTTGATCCTTTTCTCATACTTTCTACCTTAAAGGGTATTCTGAGTTATTTTTTTCAAACAGTGAAAGTATTGTAAATTTAATGCATATTTTTCTAACCTAACTGGAAATGGATTTCCAAAAATAGGTAATATAAAGGAAATAATATAGTCTCAACTTCTTCACAGTCTCATCACCCCCACCCACAAAGCCTTATAAAATGATTCTATTTCAAAGATTGTTTTGTTACAGAACTTTCCTTCTTTAAAAATCTAAGCCCTCAGTATCAGGAAGTCCAGTGCTTGGATATGTTCTTTGGTGTGTGATGGTTTTTAAATTTTTTTTTTTTCTATCCAACCAGTCACGAAGTCTGTGAGTAACGATGATCCGTTCCCTTCTTTTGAGTCTTCGTATCTTTTTTTTTTTTTTTAAGATTTTATTTATTTATCTTTAGAGGGGAAGGGAAGGAGAGAGGGAGAGAAACATCAATGTGCGGTTGCCTCTTGTATGTCCCCTGCCGGGAACTGGCCTGGCAACCCAGGCATGTGCCCTGACTGGGAATCGAACCTCGATCCTTCGGTTCGCAGGCCCATGCTCAATCCACTGAGCTACACCAGCCAAGGCTGTGTGATGGTTTTTGACCAGGGCACTTGGACTGCAAACAGACACACAGCTTTGCCTGGGGGTTTCTTTCACAGCCCTTGCAATACCAAGCAGCAAGTAAGCCTCATTAACACACCCCTGCAAACGAAACAACATCCAGATTTCAATGTTGATATTGAAAAACAGATCAATACAATTGAAAACCCCAGCCTCGATAATCCCAAAATTCACTATATCAAGCTTTAACTCCAACATCCATCAACATTTTCAACTAGAAGAAAATCTGACTCTTTTGAGATTGGTCTCCTCTTCAGGCCTTTCCTGCCTGGAATCAGGAGGCCAGGCAAAAAGAAAGGGGCAGAAAAGCAAAGGGTAATTACTATGTGAAATAGATTATACAGAGTCATTTCTTTCTACCTCTAAACAACAGTTTTACCATTTGGCCTCAAATGAACTTGTCACCAGACATCATGTGGGCTTTTAGAGCCAAAACCTTTGGAAGTTTTTGACATTAACTCTTAGTTTCTGACACAACTATTTTTAGTAAAATAGCATTGCCTTTGCTTCTGTGACATTTCCCAGAGCAACAGTAACTCTAAGGTTGGACAGGAGGGAATTTTACTTTATTTTGCCTTAAAGTTTTGTTCACTGACAGAGTTCATGGCCAGCCAGATTACGTTTGTGAAAGTCCCAGGAAAAAAAGCTGGGGTGACTCAAAAGCACGCCACGCTCTCCCTTGGGACAGCAGCTCACCTGAACCCGGAAACTGGGACCAAAAGAGATTAAATGGTTTGAGTCTTAATTTCAAACTTGGTCTTTAAGAAATGGAAAGCTATCTGGCCCACTGTAAATGAGACAGAACATTAGGAAAAGTCAGGCTCACCTAGCGACTCTAACTATACAAAACCTTGTGACTGATTAAGTTTTTCTCATATTTTTTATTACCTGCTGTTATTTAGTATTTGCATGCCCCTCGTTCTGTAACTCTGAAGAGTGTTTGTCGACCACTAAATAAGCCACAGTGCACGCTGGCTTTAAACACCTCCCCAACAATCCAAAATTAGAACCATGAGGTTTTTCAACAAATGTTACCTACAACCTAGAGATATATATTAATATCATAGAAGTCAAATAATAAAATTACTGTATTTTGCCCTTCCCCGACCATATCTGAAGTGTTATTTTTAAACATATTCATAACAGACTGTAATGATATCTCTGATAACCTGGCTCAACTGTGAGCTGAGCCTACAAATAATGCCTTAGAAACATTGAAATGGGAAACAGAAACACCGAATCAGTGGGTTCCAGGGAAGGATGTGAGGATAAGGTGACTGACTCAGGGTCAGTGGGCCGTTGTGGACCATGGACCAGCTGATGTCGTGGGAAAGCTGGGCAGTGGAAAGACAAGGATGAACTTGATGCACAGAGAAAAGCGGAGACACCGCACATTAAAGTCCACCAAGCCTCTGTTCCATGAGGCTTGACTGTACCTCACTGTCTACTTTGGATTCCCAAAGGAATGCTCTTTGTCTTTATAATAAATCCTTCTTTCCATGGATTAAAATGAGTCTCTGTTTCTGAAAACCAAACAGCGGAAACCCAAATTCATTGGTGAGGCTATAGAAAGACTTGTGCACCCTTTGTAATAATGAAGATCAGTTTCCCAAACCTGTGTGATGATAAAAATTTTTCATGTTAAAAATACAGGTTGCCTAAACCCCTCCCTGCAGAGTTTGACTCCAAAGTTCTGACTCAGACCCAACAGTATGCAGATGATTCTCATGATAAGGAAAGTTTGGGTCACACTTGATTAGATGAATTCTGAGATCCTTTCCATTACAAGGCCAACGGATATAAACTAACCATTCCTCCATACACAGCAGTAGTTTAAGTGCACAGATGTGGAATCAAAGACATATTCCCTGTTCTTAAGAGAAAAAAAACTTTTCTGGAACACACTAGACTAGGTCAATCCATAAAGGAAGGCTTTAGAAACCAAGGAACAAAGCCAAAATATGTGAGTACATGCATTTGTGTGTGAGCACACTTTGATCTAATTTTAGAGATTAGAACACATTCTCTCAAAAAACATTGGAACCATGTCTGCACTACATAATTAAATCCATATAACATGGTAAATATATGAGTTCTGCCTCCCTACACAGAGCTGAACATTACAGTCATCTGTTGCAGGGAGGAGCACAGTTTATTTGAAGAGGACCAAGAAGAAACTTGTGTAAATGTGGTCAGTTCAAAAATTTGAAAGTCAAAATTCTAAAAGGGTGGTACATTCATTCATTCATTAATTAGAATTAATTGCTGTGAAATTACTGAATCCCAGTTCCAGAGATGGTGTGCTCCACAGTCACACAAAATGCTTTCAGGGGCCTTGGAAGAATAGACAGAAGCTCCAGGTTGAGTTGGGCTTTCGCTTTGCTCAGTTTGTAGTTCCAGCAGGAGCTACAAATAATTTCCATGACTCTTGCTTAGAGAGCTTTCTCTCTTTGAAAGTAATCTAACCTCCTGCTTAGAAGATAGGCCTTCAACCCCCAAAGAACATGAGATAGGCGGTGTTCCAATGTAGTTAAGAGCTTAACACTTGAGTCAGATGGCTACAGATGAACCAAAACCTTATTAGTTGGGTGACGTTTGTGGGCAAGACCTGCTTTCTCTGGGTGTCTGTTTTCTAATCCATAAAGTGGGACTAAAACCTGACAGCTTTTAGAAGTACTGGGAGAACTGGATCAGATACTACATAGACAGCACTTTACACAGTATCTGACACATAATCAAACTTCAAAAAATGTAGCTGTGTGCATATTTAGGGGACTGTGCCAGAGATTTCCAAAGTGATCGATCATGCTGACCCTCTCATTGTGCAGATGAAGAAACTGAGGTGGCTGGGACAGTAGTTTGCCAACTACACACTGGCAGAATTGGGGGGGAAATCCACTCTTGGGCTATCCAATTAGCATTCTAAGAAGACCATTCAAATGTATTTGTTTGATAACACTAATTTCATAAGGAATTAAATAATCACACTCATTTAAGATATTCTTTAGAAATTGATTGGAGCCTGTCATATTTTTGCAGAATACTTTTTAAAATATTCTCAACTTTATGTCTTAGGGATAGCAAACTGCAGATAGGTTCTCTTTGAAAACTGTTGTTTTTTGTAAGCAAAATCTGTTTGTCAAAAACCAACTAAACACAGGCATGCAGAGTACAGCATAAGGAATACAGTCAACAGTGTGATAATATGTATGGTTCTAGGTGGGCACTTAAATTATCAGGAGATCACTTTGTGAACTGTATAACCGTCTAACTCTAAGCACTATGCTGTATACCTGAAACTACTATAAAGTAACATTGGATGTCAAAAAAATAAAAGTGTACCAAAACAAAAAAAAAAAAAAAAACTAAAAATGTCATTTAAACCAGGGTGACAAGGTAGAGAACAGCCTACTGTGGGCATGGCGGTTACCTGATGTGGTCAGAGGAGAGCTCACTGGAAAAGCGCCAGTGGGGCTGAGTTCTGCACGGTGCGAAGGAGACAGCGGAGCAGGCATGAGGCAGATGGAACAGCACATGCGAAGTCCCTGAGGTCAGAAGTGCTGGGTTTCAAGAATTGGAAGGTATTCCAATGAGGTCAAAACATGCTATAATATGCAAGGAAGTGCGGGGGTTGGGGGGGGGGGCGGTTGGAGGGAAATGCAGGGAAGCAGATAGAAGGGCAGGTTGCCGCATCACCTGAGTGTACGAGAACACTTGACACAGTGCCTATGCATATAAGTGTCTGGTACATGACAACATCATAGATACGCTTTGGAAAGTCAGAGCCAACATGTACAAGGCATCAGATACACCTCCCAGCAGACAGGAGACCCTCAATAAAGTGAGGTGGTCATTATATAATAAAAGTAATCTATGTAAAATTGTTACTGTAGTGCTTGGCACATTGCAAACATTTAAAACCACCTTTTAAAACACAGAATATCGGGACTTCCGGCCAAGATGGAGGCATAGGCGGACACACTGTGCCTCCTCTCACAACCAAAATTAAGGACAACAAATATTTAGAAACAAGAAAACAACCAGAACTTATAGAAAATTGAACTGTACGGAAGTCCAACAACCATTCATCCAGACCGGTAAGAGGGGCAGAGTCGGCGCAGGAGAAAGTAGAGGTGCGGACCTGGAACGCAAGCAGCAGCGGCTGGCAGTTCCCCGGTGCACAGGCGGTGGCTGGCGGTCCTCGGGCCCACAGGCGGCAGCTGGCGGACCCCGGGCACAGGGGGGCAACTGTGCAGACGCAGTGAGGTTGCACAGGGTGGCTGGCTGACCAGGTGGTCCCACGTTCGCGCGCACAGACGGTCCAGGCAGAGGGGAAGTGGCGGAAGGGACTGAATCCAGGAGAGAGCGGAGCAGGCGCCATTGTTCCCTCTCAGACCCCGCCCCCACATACAGCGTCACAACCCAGCGACTGGGCTGCCCCACACCGGGGAGCGCCAGAGGCTCCACTCCTCACTACGTAACAGCACGCGTGCGTGCACAGATAATCCAGGTGAAGGGGAAGCGGTGGAAGGGACCGGCATCCAGGAGAGAGCAGAACAGGTGCTGTTCTTCCCTCTCGGATCCCGCCCCCACCTATAGAGTCACAACCAAGCGACTGGGCTGCCCCGCCCTGAGGAACACCTAATAGCCGCAACCAGACTAAAACCAAACCAAACCAAAACAAAACAAAACAAAACAAAAAAACCACCAAAAATGGCTCAAACTGGAGAAAAAATGAAAACCCCAGAGTCGATTCCTCTAAGCCGTGAAGAGATAGCCAACCTATCAGATGCACAGTTCAAAGCACTGGTCATCAAAATGCTCACAGAATTGGTTGATTTTGCTCACAAATTAGATGAAAAAAATGCAGGCTACAATACGTGAAATGAAGGAAGACGCATGGGGAACCGATAGAGATGGAAGGGAAACTGGGACTCAAATCAATGGAGTGGACCAGAAGGAAGAAACTAACAACCAAACAGAAAACAAGGAAGAAACAAGAATTCAAAAAAATGAGGAGAGGCTTAGGAACCTCCAGGACATCGTTAAGCGTCCCAACATCCAAATTATAGGGGTCTCAGAAGGGGAAGAAGAAGAGCAACAAGTAGAAAACTTATTTGAACAAATAATAAAGGAGAACTTCCCCAATCTGGCAAAGGAAATAGACTTCCAGGAAGTCCAAGAAGCTCAGAGAGTCCCAAAGAAGTTGGACCCAAGGAGGAACACACCAAAGCACATCGTAATTACATTAGCCAAGATTAAAATGAAGCAGAGAATTCTAGAAGCAGCAAGAGATAAGGGGACAGTCACCTACAAAGGAGTTCTCATCAGACTGTCAGCTGATTTCTCAAAAGAGACCTTGCAGGCAAGAAGGGGCTGGAAAGAAATATTTGAAATCTTGAAAAGCAGGGACCTACATCCAAAATTGCTCTATCCAGCAAAGCTGTCATTTAGAATGGAAGGACAGATAAAGCACTTCTCAGATAAGGTCAAGTTCAAGGAGTTCATCATCACCAAGCTCTTATTATATGAAATGTTAAAGGAACTTATCTAAGAAAAAGAAGATCAAAAATATGACAGTGAAAAGACAGCAAACTCACAGCTATTAAGAACCACACCTAAAACAAAAGCAAACTAAGCAAACAGCTAGAACAGGAACAGAACCACAGAAATGGAGATCATATGGAGGGTTAGCAACAGGGGTGTGGGAGGAGGAGAGGGGGGGAAAAGGTACAGAGAATGAGTAGCATAGATAGTGAGTAGAAAATAGACAGGGGGAGGGCAAGAATAGTATGGGAAATGTAGAAGCTAAAGAACTTATGACACGTGGACATGAACTAAAGGGGGGAATGTGGGTGGGAGAGGGTGTACAGGGTGGGGGGAATGATGGGGGAGAAATGGGACAACTGTAATAGCATAATCAATAAAATATAAAAAAAAAAAACAGAATATCACTGTTACCATTGTTATGTAAGATATTCGTCCAGTCAACATTTAGCAGACATGTGTGTATTTGTGCAATGGGTGAGGAAGCAGCAGCATAGTCTACTGGTTAGCAGACAGAGTTGTGGAAAACCTGGGCGCTATATTTGCCTAGTCCTAACACTTAATTACTGAGAGTTTCTGTAGTGGAAAAGAGATTATTTTTTTAGAGAAAAAAACAGCTACTCTTCACTGAGGAACTGTGAGTGTCAGGGCCAGAGTATGAAGTGACAGCTGTGTGACTGAAGTCAGTGCACTTCGTCTCATGCTTGGTGGCTAAATCCAACATTTCTTTTTTGATGACATAAAGTCCTCCACATTTACACTTGTTCAATTTTTTTAACATTTTTTTATTGTTGTTCAAGTACAGTTTTCTGCTTTGTCCCCCCCACCCCTCCCTACCACCCCAGCCCTCCCCACCTCCATCCCCTGTTTCCACCCCTTCCTGTTATTATCCATGTGTCCTTTATAATTGTTCCTGCAAACCCTTCCCCCTTTTCCCCTACAATTCCCTCCCCTCTCCCCTCTGGTCACTGTCAGCCTACACTTGTTTAATTAAGAAACACAGTGCACGAAGCCATATGCTGAACCTCATTTTCAGGCCCTACCTCAGAGAGGCTCACACGAAGAGGGAGCCCAGAGAAGGGAACCAAGGCTGGTTGTGCACCACGACGCCCCCCCACCCCGCCCCACGACTGCCATCTCCTCACTCACTGCCCACAGCGGCTCTCGAAGGCAGGTATTATCGTTATTTTGCTCAAGGAAGCCAACAACCAAAGACATGAAATAGTTCACCTAAGACTATGCAGCCAGCAGGCGACAAGGCAGGAACCTGAGGCCAGGTCTGCTCCCTGGTGGTGCCCTGAAAGGCAACCGTGGGCCGCGGCACCGTTGGAGAGGCTCCTGACACACGAGCCTCACGTTCGTGCGCTGGCAGGATCCCCACCCGGGAGCCTGGCCGCCCGAGACCACACAGTGAGAAGGAGAAGCCTGCCCTCCTGGTCTGATCCAAAGACAAACCCAGCACATTTTCAAATTTCACATTACATGGTAAAAAGTATTTTAATGACGTCAGCCCTACAATCGTTCAACCTCCCCCTTCTCCTCCAGAAAACATAGACGCAAGCTTCCAAATGTCTCCCTAGAGAGAAAATCAACCTCTTGCTCTTGTTTCTTCCAAAGGAAACTCAATTTTTCTTTTTTGGAAAATAAAATTAATCTCTTTCACCAAAAGATTGGATTTAACCAATATCCTTTACCCTCTCCAAGTTTCCTTTTAGTTAGGCACCCTCCCAAGCAAAAGCTGGGGAACATGGCCTCCCCCAAGCACTATCAGTGCCCCCAAATACTACTCTTGCTCCAAGTGGGGTCCATGCAGCCCCACCCAGCAGGCCTGCTCTGGTGCAGGTGGGCCAGGGATCCATCACCAACAGAAAGAACAAACCAGCAGCTCTTACACTCTCACTCGAGGCCAGATGAAAAGAGGGCAGGAGACATAAGGACTCCAAACCATAGCTAAGGACTTCCACTCCAAAGTCCTTCCCACAAGGCTCGGCTGTCCATTGGGTTGGGTGAAAGGGGCCGCCAGAGGAGCCCTGGAAGGCTCAGGCCCATTAGGGGTGGGAAAGCAAAGGCAGACACGGTAAGCCAGGCACGGTCTGCTCTCAGCCTAGAAAGTTTCATCCTCGCTCGGCCTCACGACAGAATTACAAATACCATTTGCAACTCATTTCTCAAAGGAGACAAATATCATGCCAATTTTATAAATAAACTCAGGCTGACAAAGTGACGGGCTCTATACCTGTTGGGAATTTCCTCAGGAAATTAGAAAAAAAACTTATGTTGAACTGAGTCATCTGCTCTGGAGTCAGGAACTCAGGTTGAAACCAGAGGACAGCCACTCATTTAGACCTCAGTTCGCTCACCTGTAAACCAGGATGAATCAGAACACCTGCCTCATAAAGACACTGCTAGGGTCGAGTGAGGTGATTCGGTAAGAGGGTGTGACAGTCAGGGTCACGTCAGGAAACGGAAACCAGACAATATGGTAACGTGAACAGAGATTGTGAATGGAGGTTTAATATAAAGAAGTATTAACTATTTACAGAGGACTGGCTACAAAAGAGAATAAAAGAGAACATAAGTCTGAATAAAAGAACCTTAAGGGGCCCCAAGACCCAATTCCAATGTGATTAGGGGTGAGGGCTTCTTATGCACCAATAAGCAATTCATTCTTAGCAGCTGAGCATCCTACAAGTTCATCAGGATTTTGACACAATCTACCCAGAGACAGCATCAGATTCCACAGATTCAGGGCTCAGTCCTACAAGACTGGCACCTCCACAAACAGTTCAGGTGCCAACTACAAGTCCAGATTGTCATCTGCGCTTCTGATCAACCAACTATAAATCAGAGGTTCCCACAGTTCCCTCCTTGAGTTTGATTAATTCACTAAAGCAGCTCCCAGAACTCAGAGAAACATTTTACTTACTAGATCACTGGTTTATTGTAAAATGATATGACTCAGCAATAGCCAGATGGAATAAATGCAAGGGCATGGAGTCCCCAAGCCCCCGGGTTCCCTGAATTTCCACATGTGCACCAACCTGGAAGGTCTCTGAACCCTGTTTTGGGGGTTTTGTGGCGGCTTCATTACACAGGCATGCCTGATTAAATTGCTGGCCTCTGGCAATTGACTCAACTTCCAGAACCTTTCCTCTTCCCCAGAAATCAAGCAATAAAAGCTAAAAGTTCCACACCTCTATTCAAAGTTATTTCTGACAACCAGCCTTGTCCTTCGGTGATTTCCAAGTCACCTTATTAACACAAACCCAGGTGGGGTGGAAAGGGCTTGTTATGGGTGAGAAGACACCCATTTCACCTTTAAGGCTCTGAAGCAGTTTCAGGAACTGAGGAAGAATAACTCAATATAACAACAAAATATATATCCAGTATCCTTATTGCTCAGTAAATTCCAAGGCTTTGGGAAGCTACAAGCCAGGACTGTAGGCCAAGACCAAATGTAAATGGGAAATATATTTTGGCCATCTGAATGACCACATATATATTTCTTATAAATCACAGTCATGCAGAACCCAAGGAAGGAACAACGTTGGAGGAGAATCCCCAAGGCTGGGATTTGAACCTCGTTTGAGGGCACAGCCCACAGACAGTGCTGCAGAAGCCTGGGCTGCAGGTCAGCAAACCTCCCTCGCGTGGAGATGCTGTCAGTCAGGGGACCACGGCTGGAAGGTGAGCATCAGTGGGTGTCCAGGTGCTACTGTCCTCTGCGTACTTTAGGAGCAAGCCAACAAGAGCACACCAGGACCAGGGAAGAGAGTCTTCGGGGTCCCTCCAGTGCTCTCTGGCAATAGGAAATGAAGCAGCAATGTTCTAGTATCACAAGCAGGACCATAAAGAATGCATTGGGACTGACTGATAATAAATTGCTAACTGTCACAGATGCCTAGTTATCATCATCATTATTAGCATCATCATAGCCATCATTACATTATTACTTCTTCTACAGAGTCATTTGCCAGAATAAGTGGAAAGTAGAGGTGGGCCAAGAATGCGACAACCGGTATCCACCTAAACTTCTTGTGAACTGGGCTCGTTGTCTAAACTTGGAGACAGGTGCAGATGGTTTGGGAAACAGCACCAAGTGCTGCTGGAAGGCTGGAACTCTGCTCTGTGCAGCGGGATCTGTGAGTCTCTCTCTCCCCCTGCTAAGCTCTCACAGCTCCAGGAAAGCTTCCACAGCAATCTGAGTCACCAGCTGTCCTGTCGTAGGATTTGCCCAAACCCAGAGCTGTGTCAGCAACATCAGTTTTTTTAATCTTCACCCAAGGACATGTTTGTTTATTTTAGAGAGAGGAAGGGAGAGAGAGAAAATGCCAATCAGTTGCTTCCCATATGCATCCTAATTGGGGATCAAACCCGCGGTCTTTTGATGCACGGATGACACTCCAACCAACCCAAACCGCCTGGCCAGGCCAGAAATATCGCTTTTAATTACAGACCCAGAAGAGCATTAGCAAAAAAGGATCAGCAAAATTGAAATCTCTGACTCCCACCTTCCCACCAGAGGGCTCTTTACAGCCATTGTAGATAACACAGGGAGATGAGTAAAGGCAGCTTTAACCCACCATCCCCAAACACAAAGTAATAGGACATTGACTCCCCTGCAACTAGTGAATTTGAATTAGACATGAAGGAAAGTGTTCGCAATTGTGTGAGGATCATATCAGGTTTGACAACATCTTGGGACAGCTGCAAAGACTTCCTTTTAAAATAAGATGCATTCTGATGGCTCCGTGTCATCCAGCTCATAACCCCTCAATGCACTCGCCTGCCCCAGCTCCTACGGGAGGAGGCGGTGTGTGCCATCCTTGCTTACACCTGAAAGAGGGATTATGGAGGAAAAGCCCTGAACGTGTCATATTTCCATCTCCAGCATGTGCCAAGGACAGGCCTGGGAGGCAGCAGCTCCCGGGGCCCAAGTGGGAAGCCATTTCAGGCCGAGCAGGAGGTAGCAGTAACCCACCACCATCGCATAAACAGTCCAAGAACCAGAATAAATGGGAAATGATGACATTCTCAAATAAAGCCGTGAGTCCTGTGTCCAGGAATTTCCCTTGAGGTAGAAAACAAGGGGCCTCCTATTCGGCTGTGTGATTGGCAGGGAAAGAACAGTACTTTGCGCTCCGTGTAGGTAGCTGCGCTCCAGGCTGGGCTGGGCTGGGCTGGGCCTCAGCAGCTTCCATCTACATTTTTGAGGAGCTTCCAATTTCTTCCAAATGAACATTCCCCAAATATCCTGCCTGAAAACAGCCCCTCTCCACTCAGGACGTGCTTTCCTTTCTCAAGGTGCTGCCTGGCCCCAGAGAGCTGCCAAGACCCAGCGAATCTGGGGGAGCCTGTCTGAAAGCTTTCTTGGAGCATGTCAGACTCACAGGGCTTTCCGGCAAGGTGGGCTGAGTCTACTGGAGTCCATGCCTTGTACTTACAAATGAACACCTCTTATCCAATCAGCTCACTTTCCAAATGAGCCACCCAAGGCTCAGTGTGGTGACCGGACTTGTCTGAGACCACGCAGTGAGTTAACGTGAGAGTGGATCTGGCGTGTCCCTCTGCCTCACTCGGGTCCCACCCCACCAGACACCTAACAAAGCATCCAGAGACTCGTGCCTAGATAATCTGGTTTCTTCATGCCTGCTCTGAGCCCAGCCCATCATGAGAAATTACTTCGGTTGGATAGGGCACACGGGAGGGTAGTGTGAGGGTTGTGGCCAGGGTAAGGGAAAGGGCTAGGGTTTGGATGAGGATGAGGAGAGTAGTCCATGAAAATAGATTAACATCTCCTCCCAGTGTAGTTCGGTTTCCATTTCCACCTGGCCTGTCCTAAGACCATTATTCCTTACACTTTAATACTAGGAACAAAATTAGCACATTGGAACACAAGTTGACAAGTTCTAAAGGAAGAGCTTACATCTTAGTCACCTGCAGCCTCGTAGTGCCAAAGGCAGCGCGTATCTGTTGTCTGTGGCTACGTTGCAAACTACCTCAAAATGCCTAAAATAAGAACTATTTGTCTGCACGCACTTGCACGTAGGTCATGAGTGTGGGCAAAACTCAGCAGGTGCAACTCATCAGCAGGTGCAGCTCATCTGTGCCCCTCGTGGTGCTGACTGAGGCAGCTCAGCTAGGGCTGGAGAATTTAAGATGGTCTCACTCACATGTCTGGGGCCTTGGTGTTGGCTGTTAGCTGGGGCACCCACGTCTCTTCTATGAGGCCTCTCTCTCCAGCAGGATAGCCAAGACTCCTTTACATGGTGGCTGGATTCCAAGACGAAAGGCAGAATCTGCAAGTCTTCTTTAAGATCTGGGCTCTAGAGTACCAGAACATCAATCACTTTCTTAACATTCTGTTGGTCAAGGCAAGTCCCAAGGCCAGCTGGATTCAATGAGAGGCTCCGCCCCTTGATGGGAGAGTGGTAAAGTCACCTTTTGAAGGGTACAAACTGAGGAAAGTGGGGTCCCTATTTGGGGGGACACTTTTACAATTTGCTCCATAGTGTTTGTCACAGGGAAGGAGTCTGAGGGATGGAGAGAGAACCAGAACTGAGAGCTGGTGGTGAGATCTGAGTCTACCTCTGCCGCTTGTTGTTAGTGTGGCCTCAGGCAAACCACCCTCTGAGCTTCCTGTGGTAGGGTACTTTCTTCTGTAACACAGAGATACAGTGACTTAGTTCGGTGCAAATAAATGACCAAAGTGAAATAAAAACACATTGAGACTGCGTGGTCTGATGCAATTCTAACAATTTTGAATCCTTATATTAAAGCTGTATTGTTTTACTTACACGCTTTGTTCTTCTAAAAGGCATCTGGCAAACAGTGAGTGGCTGACCAAAGGGCACCCTGAAAGCCCTGGGAAGAGCTGCCTGGTGTAGCAGGCTCAGCCTGCTCCCAGCTTTGCCATCTCTCAAGTGGAGAATCGGCTACCATCTCTGACTTTGAGTGTCTTCACCAGTAAAATTACACTTTTGTCAGGATGATGGGCTTTTTTCTTTGATTTTTGTGAGGATTATCGTAAAATATCTAGCACAATAAACACTAAAATTCTTTTTATCACCATTATTATTTAAACATTTCTTTAATCCTCATCCAAGGATACTTTTTCATTGCTCATAAAGAGAGAAGAAGGAGGTGGAGAGAGAGAAAGAAACATCAATTGGGTTGCTTCCCTTTATGCACTCAGCCCAGGAATCGAACCCACAACCTAGGCGTGTGCCCTGACTGGAAATGAACCCCCAACTTTTGGTGTATGGAATGATGCTCCAACCAACTGAGCCACCTGGCCAGGGATATTATTCAAACATTTAGATTGTAACAAACAAATCTGAAACTCATAACTTGAACAGTCAGAATCTCTGAAAAAAACACCATTCTGTGCCTAAGAGGCTTTTTAAATTTTATTTTTGAAACAAAACCAAAACTAAAACTTTTCTTTTTTGAAGTTGGGGTCATCTTTTCTTTAAAAACAAAAGGCCTGTTACCTAAGACAGTTTCTGTGCCTGGAAACCCTGGCTGGAGCTGAGAAACCCATCAGCAGCACCGTGGGGCAGACCCTGACCTCCGCTGCAGGTGCCTGGGACTGTCTCCTCGGGCCCCTGAGCTGGACAGGGGCCCAGACACCATGCTGGAATCATTTATTTTGCCCCAAGAACTGATCTTTCTGGCCTCCATCCCCCAGCCACTTGCCCAACACTACTCACAGGTGCCAGAGTGTCACATCTGGGCATTGAAGCCCAGGCCTCCAGTGATGCTGTCTGGCAGCTCAGTCAGAAAAGATGTGGTGGGCAGTCCTGGGCGTGGCTGCTCTGCTGTTAGTGCGGTTTGCTGGTTTGGATGGGCTGAAGTAGCCTCCCCAGTTCACATGGCTTTAAAATCCCTATCACGCCTCCTCCAGCCAAGTTCTCCTTTCCCTCTGCATGGACCAGGCTCGTGACCAGCCCCGAGTCAGCTGCACTCAGCTGCTCGCACAGATCCATGTGGATGGCCCTGAGGACCCAGGTCCTGGGAAAAGGAGAGAGGTCGAGGAGATGACTAATGAAAAAGGAGGAACCATGACGGAACCTTGGCTTCATCTAGCCAAGAAGCACCTAATCCTGAATGGAACTGAGGGGATGGGCTCCTGAGTAGCACGCGTGCCAGATGCAAGTGGTTTCTGTCTTGTCCCTGTGTTTCAGCATGCTCGTACTCCGGAGCAGTTGATGGAAACGGGGCTACATGGAGGTGGAGAGGCTGCTGGCTTCCCAGGGCAGGGGGTGGTCGAGAGAACCTAAGAGTTATAGGAGTTGGGTTACATTCTCAGTCTGACGCTTATGGACATGTGACTTTGAACAAGTCTATTCCCCTCAGTTTCTTCATCTGTGAAATGAGCATCAGAGTTTCTTAACCTAGTACATGAGGACCAACCTTGAGCCCCCTGATGTAGGCTTCTAAACCCCTAATGATTAGTATTTTCGATATAAATAAATGCAGTCTGAAGGCAGTCCAAGGGTACTCAATCTATAATAACTTCAGAACATTCGCCATCTCATTCCAAAAACACTTCGAGAGTTTTTCCAAATCTGGGTGGGGCCTTCCCCACTTACAAACTTCCATTCCAGATTGTTCAGCCAGCTTGAGCTTCTCTTGTTCAACTTCCAAACTCAGGGGAAACTATAGGGCATCAGCATTGAAAGAAACATAAGGTCAGCATTAAGTTACTGCACGAACTGTGAAGGATTCCAATAAAATTACATAATATGAGAATCTGGCTCATTCGTCACAAATACGTGATTCTTGCTGAGATAAGCCGTGACCATGGAATTCCTACTTGGGAAACAGAACGTTCCTTTCAGACAATTTAGCCATTCCTTCCTCAAAGAAAGCCTAAACTAAGAAACCACCCATGAGAAGGTAACATAAATAAAATAGTCACATCATGAGTTCAATCCAGTGCAGGACTCTTCTAAACCCAAGCCAGTCAGCACCGGCTTAAGACAAGAAACATTTTTTAAGAAAAACTGAGTCATGCTGATGTAACCAGATGGAGTGTAATGCAGACAGCCCCTGGGGGTCACGTGACCCAAGGAAGGTGATTAGGGGGAGGGGGAAGCCACAGAGCCCACCCGGCAGAAAATCAGCACCAGGAATAAGTGGTAAAGGGGGTGCTTTCCCCAGGCTGACCCTCTAGGATTCTTTCCCAACCTACTGGCAATGAGCTGAGGAAGCTGTGAGACTGAGCTATGGATGTTCTGCCATTGTCAAAATGCTTGCTTTTGGTGAGGAACCCCAATGCTAAGCAAGCACAGCACCAGTCTCCACTCTGGACCGGAGCAGCCCAGGCCTCCTCAGCAGACACTGGTTCAGGATGCCCTGAGTGCAGGTTCATTCATTCATTCATTCATTCAGTCCACAGAGATGTCTTGATTACCCATTACCTGCCAGTCCTGTGCAGGCAAGGGATTACAGAGACAAGCTAACATCACCTTTGTGTCAGGAACTCAGAGTCCAGGGACCAGAAGAGATGCCTGACCACTCAGTAGTCCTGGAATAAATGTAGGCCATTCACTTTAGAAGCTGAAGAGTAGCCACTGGGTTTTTTTAAATTAATTTTTTTAATTTATTGAATTTATTGGGGTGACACTGGTTAATAAAATGATATAGGTTTCAGGTTTTTAATAAATACATAAAGTCTGGCCTCAGGCTGCCCCCCAAGTCTCCAGCCCCTGTCACTGGCTGGCAAGAATAAAGAAAAGCAAGCTCATTTTGCTTTTTTTTCAATTGCCAAAATGAAACACAAGTGGAAAAGAAAGTTTACGCACACAAAAAAAAACCATATTCAGAAATCCTGCATTCAAAAAACAAAGGGTCTGTGATTAACTAGGTCACATCTCCCTGAAAAGTTGATTGTACTAAAGGACAAAATGTTTTTCTTATGTTCTCACCCTAGAAAAATGGACCTGGTGCAACAGAAGAGTAAAAGCTCAGAGGATGCAGGCAAAGAACCTCAGGTAATAAAGAGCTAACATTTACTAGGGGCGTAAATACCTGGTTCTCTTCTAAGCAGTTGTATATGTCAACCTCACTTAATACTCACACCACCCTGTTAAGGCGGCACTGTTATCAGCCTTATTTTGCCACAGAGGAAACAGACACAGAAAGGTTAGGTAACATGCCCAAGGTCACACAGCTAATCAAAGGCAGAGCATTGAATGGAACTGAGCCAGTGCGGTGAGGCCTGGTAGCTTAGCTTTCCCTGAAGCTCCAGATGAGGGTGGGGGTACCTACGCTTCTTGGCTCAAAACCTGGTGGTGTAGCAGGAGCTTTGGACCAGACAGCCCAGGTTTGAATCCTGACTCTGCTGTTCACCAGTGTGTGATTTTCGGTAAGTTATTTATCTTCTCAAGTCACAGTGTCCTCATCTGTCAAAAGGCACCAGCGGTCCCTTTCAATATTGCTGCGAGGATATGAGGATTAAGTGAGATAAAAATAAAACCTATATAGAATTCCATACTTAAGAGAGAGCAGTTTCACTTGACTGGGTTTTACCTTTCAAACCGTGAGTCCACGGTTTGATCAAGAAATTGCACGCTGTCGAGACAGGGATCAAATCAGTGAAGATTCACATGCTAGCAGGTCCGATTCATCCACACTCTGTGATAAAAAAACAAAGCAGTTTCTTTTAATTTTCTAGAGCTTCTGCTAAATTCGTAACAACTTATTTTGAAATACTAGAAAGTGCGGTCATCAATTCTAACCAAAGAAACAAACAACTAGTAGCACTCCAACTGCAGATCAGTTTGAGGAGCTGAGGATCGTGCAGGACGACTGAGCACTCTTACTCAGAATGGAAGTCCCGTCCTAGTTCAAACACTGTCTGACCACCGTGGAGGTGAAACAGGGTCGCACTAGACCGGCAGTGCGTGCACACGTGCGCACAGCAGAAAACATTGTTACTCCGCATTTCTGCAGAACTTTAGCACTGGGAACAACTGTATAGAAACCCTCAAGATCACCTCATCTAATGCCCATCTAATGCTTGAAACAATGAGATAAATGCGCGCTGAGGGTCCTTTCACTTTACTGCTCTACAGTTTGTTACTGAAGTGTACTCTCCACTGTCACACATTCTCAGGGCTCAGTCACCCATCCTGCCTGATGTTCAGTATCAAACCAATGATTTCTGAGACTTTGCAAACAGAATAGGGCCACTTAGGTTGGCTTCTACACAATTCAGAGTATCAAGACTCTGAAATGATACACAAAACCAGGATGTGCCTTTTACAGGTGAGTGGGCTCTTCAAAGGGCCTGCATATAGAGCAAAAAATACACATTAGAAGAACTAAGTTACAATAGGCACCATGGCCAGAATACACTGGTGTTGGTCCCCTTGTTGAAATCGGCATATGATGCTTATGTGGAAAATAAAATAAGCTCTGAGAGGTATGCAAGTAATAAATTTCACCAGCCTAACACAGAAAATGTTTGGAGTTCACTGTTGAGTTGGTTGCTTGAACACAGACATGGAACATGCGTGTACCAACAGGAAAAAGCAGTGTTCTCCTGGATATTTCCTGGTTTCTGTATTTCTAACATGAGTATTGACAGCTCAGTCTGTATGATGGCTCTCCCACCCGTTCAGAGCACATTACTTCCTGCCTAACTACAGAGATAGTAAACGCCAGAAGTACAGTAATAACAAGTACAAGATATATGATGTCAGACACACATGAGATCAAATTCAAATTCATAATTATTACCTAGATACCTTGGACAAGTCACTTCACCTCTCTGAGCTTCAGCTTCCTCCCCTGAGAAGTCCAGGCACTAATGCCAACCACATAGGATGTTCTGAGGATGAGCAAAATAATGATGTCCAGACCATACTTAAAACATTGCCACGCAAGTAGTAGACACTCAGTAAATGCTGAAATGAAGCTAGAAAAAAAAAAAATGTTCTTATCTTACCGGAAACCACTGAGAGCAGATTAAGACTTAAAAAGATTATTTAGCAAGAACTACTAGTACCTCTTGAAGTCTGGGGTCCGGGGAAGGATTTCAACAGACACCACAGTCTTGTGGGTGATACAGACATCTATTCATCCATTAGGTATTTGTGAGCACTACTGTTTGCCAGAGACACAATGATGAGCAGGCAAACATTAATCCAAGAGCCGTAAAAACAAACTTAAGAGAAATTATAATGAGTGTGCTGAGGGAAGGGTACTGACCCCTGAGACAATACTAGGGAGGTGTCGTGGGAGCAGGGAGAGAGGGCTGCTGGGTGAGTGAGTGGGCTCCGATTAGCACACGGGGAAGGGAGGGGATTCCAGACCAGTGATTTCAGTGGTGAAAAAGAGGAGAGATACAGGGGGAGATATAAGACAATAGCAAGAGAGGAGCCATCAAATTAGGGTGTTATCATTATAACTATTGGAAGTTTTGAAGGAAGAACTGACCAACGGATAGAGCCTTCCAAACATGCTACAAAATGATCTAAAGAGTTTGTGCTAGTGCCATGTGGTTTTAATTAATGGAGCTTTGTAGTATAGTTTGAAATGAGGGAGCATGATTCCTTCAATTTTTTCCTTCTTTGTCAAGATTGCTTTGGCTATTCATGGTATTTTGTGGTTCCATATAATTCTTGGATTTTTATTCCAGTTCTGAGAAGTATGTCATTGGTATTTTCATAGGAATTGCATTGACCTTGTAGATTCCTTTCAGTAATATGGTCATTTTCATGGTATTAATTATTCTAATCCATAGGCACAATATATTCTTTCATTCACTTGTATCCTCTTCAATTTCCTACTTCAATGTTTTATACAATAATTTTCAAAGTATAGGTCTTTCACCTCCCTGGTTAAATGTATCCGTAGGTATTTTATTCTTTTTGATGCAATTGTAAATTGGATTATTTTCTTGATTTCTCCTCCTGATTATTTGTTATTAGTGTATAATAATGTGACAGGTTTCTGTATATTAATTTTGTATCCTGCTACTTTACTGAATTATTTTATTAATTCTATTAACTTGTTGATAGCTCCTTTAGGGTTTTGTGTGTATAGTATCATGTCATCTGCAAATATTGACAGTTTTATTTCTTATCTTACTACAATTTGGATGTCTTTTATTTCTTCATCAAACTAAAAAGCTCCTGAACAGTGAAGGAAACCATAAACAAAACAAAAAGACAACCTACTGAATGAGAGAATATATTCACAAATGATATATTCAATAAGGGGTTGATATCCAAAATATATAAGAAACTCACACAACTCAATAACAAAAAAATAAACAATCTGATCAAAAAATGGGCAGAGGACATGAAAAGACATTTTTCCAAAGAAGGTATACAGATGGTCAACAGAGAAATGAAAAGATGCTCAACGTCACTAATCATCAGGAAAATGCAAAGCAAAACCACTACGACATATCACCTCACACCAATCAGAATGGCTATTTTCAAAAAGTCGATAAATAGCATGTGGTAATGGGAATGTGGAGAAAAGGGAAACTTGTGCACTGTTGGTGGGACTGCAAATTGGTGCACCCGCTGTGGAAAACAGACAGAAATTCCTCAAAAAACTCAAAATAGATTTACAATACAATCCAACAATTCCACTTCTTCATATTTATACAAAGAAAATAAAAACACTAATTCAAAAAGGTATAATGGATTCCTATGTTCATGCAGCATTATTTACAAAGCCAAGATACAGAAGTAACCTAGACATCTATCTATGGATGATAAAGAATATGTGAGAGAGATATATACATACACAATGAAATATTATGCAGCAATAAAAATAATAAATTTTTTAAAAGAATGAATCTTGTCATTTGCAACAACATGGATGGATTTAAAGCAGTGATTTTCAACCTTTTTCATCTCATAACACACGTAAACTAATTACTAAAATTCTGAAACACACCAAACAATGTTATATTTTTGGCTGATCTATCAAAAAAGTAGGTATAGCCCTGGCTGGTGTGGCTCAGTAGATTGAGCACCAGCCTCTGAACCAAAGGGTCACCAGTTTGATTCCTAGTCAGGGCACATGCCTGGGTTATGGGCCAGGTCCCCAGTTGGGGGCATACAAGAGGCAACCACATATTGATGTTTTTCTCCCTTTCTTTCTCCCTCCTTTCCCCTCTATCTAAAAATAAATAAATTAAATCTTTAACAAAAAAAGAATTTCTCAAAAAACTAGTTATAATTTTGATTGCTTTCCAAAACTAATAACAATAATTACCTACCCTTTTTGCTCCAAAGTGACTTTTTAAAAAATCAGGTTCCTATACTTGTACATAAGGATTTCTGTTACCAAGACTTAACCAATCAGATGCAAGCTGATTATGTGACATGACCAATAAGATGCAACTCTATTATATGACCTATATATTTACAGTTCAAGACAGGGAATTCACACCAGACAGTTACTGTTGTGTCGGCTGTTGTCATTTTTTTATTTGACAATCTAAAAGAAAAAAGAGCTTAGTGTCTCTGACTAAATAGTTAGGTATTGTATGTTTTAATAATTCTTGCAGCACACCAGTTGAAAATTGCTGACCTAGAGGGTATTACGCTAAGCGAAACAAATCAGAAGACAAAGACAAATACCATATGGTTTTACTTATACGTGAAATCCAAAACAATGTACATGAACAAACAAAACAAAACAAAGACATAGAAACAGAGACTAAAGGGATGGGTGTCAGAAGGGAGGGCGTGGGGGAGCACATGAGAAAGGTGAAGAGGAACGCAGTCAGTAATACTGTGATAAGTTTGAACAGTGAGAGAGGATCACTAGAACTGATGGGGTAATCACGAGGCATCAAAATGTGGACTCACTATATTGTGCACCTGCAACTAATATAACTAATGTGCTATTGTATACCAACTATACTTAAATTAAATTTTTTAAAAAAGATCCTGAGAGTCAGAGCCCAAAAGCCCCCACAAATCCAAGCCCAAATGCCCACCCCAGCTGAAGGCTTATGTATTAAACCGCCTGGCCCCAGGGAAAAGATGAAAGCACCATAACCCCCTCTGAGTACAGGAGCCTGACGAGCCAGTCTCATCTCAGGTGACCACCCCAGCTCCCAATCCCCTCAGCACTTCCCACAGGAAACAGAAAAATACAGGGCCGTCTAAAGCCATCCCATGTAGGCCCTGCTACCTGAGATTCACGAAGCTGAAATTGCAGCAAAGCAGACAGTCGCCCATGGCAATGAGATATGGCCATGATAGCACAGAAAGAGGTATTAGAGACATTTTAAGTTTTGGGTATTTTGTTTGTTTGTTTTGGTAATGTTGTGGTTTTCTGTTTGTTTTTAAAACGGGGCCTTGCTTGTTAACAGTTCATTTCTACACAGTGACAAAGACAAAGGGAATTACAATGGTAGCAGGCAGGGAATACAGCACTGTAGGGAGGATCAGAAAGTTTCTCTTGCTTTTGTAAAAATGTCCTGTTTGAAGTTGCTAGCCACCTATGTCCCTGGCAAAAGATATCTACATCTCAAGAATAGCTAATATATGGCCTCTTTAATGTTATTATTATGATATATATAGCATTAATGTTTACCATGTGCCAAGTTTTGTTAAACTTTGGGGTATGATTCCTTTTAAAAAATGTTTTTTGTTAGGGAAGGAAAGATGACCCTTCCATCTCCTGCCTTTTTATCCAGCACCATTTTTGTTTTATGACATACTATGACATTTTGGTGATCACAGGGGGCCTTCCTTCAAAGACAAACTCTCCTAGCTACTCTACAGAGCAGGCCATTGTCACCTGGGGCTCACCCCTGAGGACCAAGAGCTCCCTGTGTCCACAGACCACACTCACCTGTGCAGCCGCTCCCGGCGTGGTGATTAGCAGCCGCATCAGGTTCTGGTGCAGATGGAATACAAATTTGTATACACACGTGTTCCCAAAAGGCCAAATTTGGTGCCCGGTTTTATACGCAGGTGGCCAAAATTTGGGTTACGTCCCTGATTCAATGAAGGTTTTCTTTAAACCTAATAATTTAAAAAAGAAAAAAAGTATTTTAAAATATTGTTTTGTATTAGAGGCAGAATTCAAACCCCAATCTGTCTGATTTTATGGCCAATGCTCTTAAACACCAGACCATTCAGCTTTTACAGTCATATTATCAAACAATTTTCTTATTTGCTTATAATTTGTGAGCAAAAATTTTCTCCCAAATACCTTCATTATCAACCACCCCCCGCCACCACACACACACACACACACACACACACACACACACAGAAACACAACTACACACCACCAATCGTCCTCCCACCCCGGGAGATAATTCAGCGCCTTATCACGTTGCGCAGAGCCCAGACTCGCTCTAACGGTGAGGAGCTTCCTCCTGCCTTCTGTTCCTGTCTCTTTTGCAGACTCCTCCTGTTATCCAGCCCTTACGTGTGTTGGGCTCCTGGAATTCCATCTTGATGCAACCGTCTTCCCACCCTACACAAGTCCCTCTCTTCTCAACACTTCCACTCACATCTCTTTGCTCACACCTCCCAGATCCATGGCTCCAGGCAGGATCTCTCTCCTGAGCTTCGAGTTCTGCATCATCACCTGCTTTATCTCCCCTGGGTGCCTCAGTTCACGCACTGGATGGTGAGGTCCTCAAAGATGAGCACCATGCCTCATTTGCTATCCAGACTTGCACTTCAGGAAGCATTTCATATTTTTCTAACACAATGCATAAATAAGTAAGTGAGTTAATAGATTCAGTTAAGTCTGTTGAATGAATAACAAATTAGGTGAGAAGAAAAAAAGACCTCCAAAAGCAGTAGTCATTGACAAAGTAGGCTTTGTCTTCTCACCTAGAATAGAATGTGCTGGAAAATAGCTCAAGGAACACTGCATTCCATAAGATGAACAGATGTGCTAGAAACTGGCATGGTCAAATACATCTGACAAACACTAGATTTCAAAACTTGAGCAAGATTTTTGATCCTCTAGCTAATGTGCAGTTCAAATGTCAAAAAAAATACACTCAGGATTTTTTTCAGTGTATTTGACTATACTTCTCTTTGGGCTTATTTGTTTAAAGCACAGCAATTGTTTTGCAGACTGATATTCTGTGCATAATCAATTGGGGGAAATGATGCTCCAGAACATCAGATTCTTGACTAGTCTCTACTTACAAGAAAATAACTTAAAAAACAACTTCAAACCTAACCTAGTGGTAGTATTCAGGAACTTCTGACCTCTTCCAAGAACAGCCAGTAGATCTATGTAACCACTTGGACACAAAATCGACTTGAGGCTTGGCCTGGTGTGGACCATGCCCTGGAGGGTGGGGAGCAGACCCAGGGTTACATGGGTTCGCTATCAATCGGGCCACCACCGTTAGCCCATTTGCTATGCTGAATACCGCTTTTTCCTGCCTCCCCATGCAGAGTGGCATTTCAGTCATGAAGCCCACACACACTGGCTCTCAACGGTAACTTCTCTCTGGGGCCTTGGGGTGGGGCAACTTTTCCTGCTACAGCAGCTGCAGGAAGTGCTGAGTGACATCACCTCCCCCTAAGCCAAGAAGCCTCCACAAGGTCAGGCCTGGAGCAGCCATCTTGAGACAGAAAGCACGCAAATCATCTACATTTTTTCACCCTGAGGAGTGAGATCACAGCTCAGAGCAACAGCTCGGCTCGATGTGTATGCAAATTGATGTCAAAATTATTGTCCTGGCACTCTGGCACTGCAGGTGCTTCATTCCTGGGACACCACCCAGTCTATACCAGATGGCGGCATGGGAGATGGACATCCACCTCTAGACCTCCCCTTCTTGAAGTTATAAGGCCTTTGGGGGACAGACTCACCCATTTTCTTGGACCGAGTTGCATGGATGTTGGGCCAATCACAATGGGATAGTTACTGGAGAAGGGTGGGGATGGAGAAGAGCTTCTCTAGAGATCTCTCTACAAATAAAAATTCTTGGCAATTGCCTCTCACTTCTATCATCAACTGTTCTTCTCGGGGTCACAGAAAACCTGCCTTGTTGATCACATACGGAGATGCAGCGGAAGAGTCAAAGGGAAGCTGACTCGCTCACTGAAGGATGAGCAGAGCTCTACAGACAGGAGAGAAGCTCCTGCACTGATCATCAGGAAAACCTCTGTCCCCGCCCTCCTCTTCCCAAAGCTGAGAGGCAAAGTTCGTTCAAAATCAGCCTCTATTTTAGCTCCATGAAAAATGAGCTGTTCTCTTGTTGTTGTTCGGTGGCTGGTGCCGCTGGCCTGACTGGGCCCTGCTTCCTCTTCCCAGGTAGGGGATGGGCGTGAATAGCACCAGTGCGTCTCTTTGAACCCCTTGGCAGAAAAAGTTCTAGTGTGATATCCTTGTTTTAATTACCCATAATTTCTTCCCTTGCCTATTTGAGGCTACGCCTTTTTAGGAGGTGTGTCTGCCTGATGAGATAAGGTCTTAGGGATGCCCACGTGGGTACCATGGAAAGATGTACACTTCAAAGGAAGAAGTCACTTCACACTTTGAATACCAGCCCCTGATCAAATGACTGAGGTGGCTTGTTCAGAAAAGGAAGGGGACAAGGAGAGAAAGGAGGCAGAGCAGAAAGAGGGAAGGAGCGGGGGAAGGAAGGAGAAACCGTGGGCTAGTCAGGAGCCCGTTGTATTTTATAAGCAAGGCATGGGAACAATGAAACCTGGTTCTTCTAAAACTGAAGGAGAATGAAAACGGCTTTCCTGATTCCCCCTGATTTGCGTCCTGGCCCAGTCAGCCTCAAACTGAGGAGAACTGGGCAGCCATCTGGGCTTCAGCCTTCAGTCCTGATGGTCCTGTATGTCCACAGCTACACTCCAAGTACGGCTTCTCTGAAGGCCCCTGCAGGCTCTGCTGTGGGGGTTCAGACTGTTCCTGCTGCTGCTGGTCAGGAATGGCCCTCAGGAAGCTGGTTCACTCCAAGGTCAATCTTTGCAGAATTTAACGAACAATCCTCAGCAGAGTGGAAGTGAACACAAGGTTTGAATCCTAACTCCCAAAACTATATGCCATAAATTTGTTTTTTCCTCTTGCAGCTTAATGTGTCCTCCAAGAAACTGCAGAGGAAAGTGACCTCCTTTAGAGTAAAAGTTCCTGCACAGGTGGGACCCCGTCCCCTCATAGCACACAAACATCTGTGCCGAGTGGAGGAAAATGCCTGGACTGAACACAAAAGCTATTTCTACCTGCTGTCAGCATCAGGCAGTGACAGACCTGGAAAGAGCAGGGTGAGGGTCTGAACGCCTCGTCCTCAGACTACACGGGCCAGCACTGCTCCATCTGTAGCCATCTCACTTGGCCCTCCACGAGCGCTCCCATGATGCGGTCGTCCCTAAGCAAGTTCAGCCCATGGCTTTCTCTCATGAAGACTCCAGGTCTCCCCAACACTTTTCACAACCCAAGAAGAACAAAACAGCTCTATTTCCAGGAATTCATTCAGCTCCTGACTTGAAAGTGAACTTGAGCAGCCATTGTCACGATGGAGTGAGTAGGGCATCCACTTTGGAGTCTGGAGTCGGAGGGTCAAGGTCTGCACTGACTCACTGGTGACCTTGGGAAAGTAAACCCCTCTGAGACTCAGCCTCCCCATGTTTGAAGTGGTGATCACAATAACAATGTTGTTGTGAAGATTAAACTGAATCGTCTCCTTGACAGTAGAATCTATTTCATCCAACAATGTTTAGCCTGTAGCAAACATGAGTAAATATTCATTGACTGCATGCAAAATGCTTTGCACAGTGTTTCACACATGGAAGTCTGCAGTAAGTGGATAGTATTATCTTCCTTGTCATTATTCTCTGCCTTGCCTCACATGGAGAGGCTTATTTTGGCCACTGTGTCCATCAGGGTCCTGGCAGGAAACAGACGGCACCTTCCAGTTGAGGAGATCTTCACAAAGGGATGTTTGGAGCAGCAGCCGGCAGGACTAAGGGAACCAGCAGGGAATGGTTAAACACTTCCGAACTAGCAACAACAGAGAGGTATCACTTCTCCTAGACCTGAAGGGGCGAGGAGGGGAGCTGCTATAGCTGAAATGGCAGCTCCACAGAAGCTGAATCCTTCAGTGGAGGAGTGGAGCTCGGAGGAAGAGGGGAGAATGAAAGCCCCACCCATTCTCTCCTCCCACCTTCTTGTCGTCTCCGGCTGATGCCTCCCAATAGCCTAAGGCAGGGCTCCCTGATGAGGTCCACGTGGGTCGGCTTTCACAGAGCCAAAGAGAAAGGGGCGGGGCTATATCTGGTGGTGTAAATGGAGAAAATCCAGGACAGCCATAAAAATCTCCAAAGGGTTTATGTTCTTATCCAGCTTTTCTAATCTACGTAGGTTTATCGGCAGATTCATACACCAAAAGACAAGATCCTTCCCCACAAAACTGAGGCCAATAGGACAGTTTAAAATTTTACCTCGTATCTCTTCCTGTTTGATGGGGGTGGGGCCTAGAGCTCCGGCTGCTCTGCGGAGTTGATTCCACAGCGGTCTCATACCTTGGCTGCCCTTTCCCATTCTATACATTCCTCCACATGAAGTCTAGCAACGGCGACATGCACCTACCGTGCTTTAAGAAAAGTGAAAGTTGAGTCCAGACATGAATAAGCTATAGGAAATTTTTTTCATGTTTGCAATACTTGGGTCATTTTTAATAAAAACAACTCCATTACTGTGTGAAATATTTCAAATCTACCCACATCTACATAGTATCTTCATACTGCATACTATAGTTGTAACAAGTCTAAAACTTATCCAAGAATTGAAGAACTAAATTAGTTTACTTTTGAAGCACTGGTACATCTGTGCAGGGCATGAGCCACGTGAGGCTGGCAGTACTTTCCTGACATTGTACAGTCAGACAGGTGGACGCCCTAACTGGCATCCAACCCCACAGCTGCCAGGAGGCCCAAGGCCTTCACTGCGCATGAAACACAGTCCTGATAGCTGAACACACAGCCCTCTTCAAAGTCAGCTTCAGCTGCTGGCATATGCAAAGAGGCATACAGTAAGGCCATAACCATACTAAAGTGAAAGTGCATCCATAGTGAGATTTGGTCAGTTCTTCAGGGACCCTGCTTCGGTCTGGTTGCCTGGCCCTAAGAAAATAGCAGTGTTGAGAAACGAATGGCGGCAATGAAGGTAACCAGGATAACCAAGAATGATGCAGCACGGGTTTTGTTCTAGAGACTAAGCGCTTCACAGAAGTCCTCTCAATCCCCGAATAAGCATGTGCTGTAGATTTTAGTTTACAGAGGTGAGAAACAAATCCAAGTGGGATTGTTACTTGCCCAAAATAACAAAACTGAGTGGGAGAGCTGGAATTGGAACTAAAGTGATCTAACTCCAGATTGTACTTTCAACCACTCTGCCTTTGATTACACCCCTTAAATACTCACAGGGGGAATAAGTGGAAAAACATGCACTTCTCGAGTTGAGAGGCTTTCTTCAGAGAGTGAGATAATGAGTGACTTTTTTTCCTTTACGTTTTTGTCTGTTCCTGATTTTATGTAGGAATCAACAGCATTGTAATTACATAATGAAAAACAAAACATTATGTCGAAAGAACGTTTAGGGGGCTGGTCCTGCAACGGGAGGATGAGCACCCTGTGCCCGTGCCCCCTCAGGTTTCTACTGCAGACCCTGTGCAGACACGGGCCTGCAGGCAGACACACGCACACGACCGATGGGCTCCCAACAAACGCATCAAGGCCACTCGATGCGGGAGAACAGCTTCTTCAACAAATATCCATATGCAGGCGGGGGAAAGGATTAATCCTCAGCTCTCCCCATACACAGATTGTAACTTGAAATAGAGCATAGACTTCTATATAAAACCTACATTTGTAAAACTTTTAAAAGACAAAGGAGAAAAGCTTTGCAACCTTGGGGTAGGCAAAGTTTTCTCAGAAAATGAATAGAGACCATTTGAAACTGTTTTCAGGTCAGTGCCACTTCATCAAAATTAAAAACTTTTATTCTTTGAGAAATAGCAAGAAAACATACAAGCAAGCCACTGCCTGGGGGGAAATGTCCAAAGCACTTGTACCCAGAACGTATAAAGAACTCTTACAACTCAGTAAGAACAAGACAACCTACTTTCCTTAATGGGCAAAAATATTGAACAGATACATCAAAAAGAGGAAATGTATAATGCTAAAAACACATAGATGCTCAACATCATTCATTAATCATCAGGGAATTGTGAATTAAAACCACAAAAACATATCACTGAGCAGAAACTAGCATGGTTTAAATTAAAAAGACTGACCATACCAAGTATTGGTGAAGATGCAGAGTAACGAGAAGCCTTATAAATAACTGGTGAAGATATGAAATAATACAATTTTTTTGGAAAAGTTTGGCAATTTTTGGAAGGTTAAGCATAAACCTACCATACAACCCAGCTCCTTCACACCTAGGTATTTACCCAACGTAAATGAAAACATATGTCCACTTGAAGACTCATATATGAATGTCTGTAGCAGCTTTGTGTATAATAGTCAAAAACTGGAAACAACCCAAATGTCTATCCACAGGTGGGAACAGATAAACAAATTGTGGTGTACCTATCCAATGCAATACCATTCAGCAATAAAATGGATAAGAATACTGACGCTTGCAACGAAAAGGATGAATCTCAAAATCATTAGTCTGTGTACAGGAAGACAAACTCTCCTCAAAAAAGAATACATACACGCACATTATTTCACTTACATAAAATTCTAGAAAATGCAAACTAATATGCAGTGACAAAAAATAGATCCGGGGCTGGCCTGGAAGTGCATGTGTAGGGAGGAAGGGGTGACGAGGGGCAGGAGGGAGCTTCTGTGAGTGATGGACACCTTTGCGCCCTCGACTGTGCCGACAGAGTTATGGGTGCAGCCAGCCCTTGGACAGCACGGGCTCGAACTGCGTGGTGCCCCTCTGCGTAGATTTCTTTCAATAAATAATGTAAATGTCTCTCTCTTCCTTATGACTTACTTAGTAACATTTTCTTTTATCTAGCTTACTTTATTGTAAGAATACATGTAATATGTATGGGTGTACATATATAATACATATAACATAAAAATATGTTAATCAACTGTTTATGTTATGAGGTTTCCAATCAACATTAGGTTATTAGTAGTTACGTTGTCAGGAGTCAGAATTTACCATGGATTTTCGAGGATGCGAGGGCTCAGAGCCCCTCACCCCTGCATTGTGTCAGGGTCAACTATACATACATGTCAAAGTTCATCGAATCATACACTAAATACTTGCAGTTTGTTACACGCCTGCAAAGTTGCCTTCAAAGAAACACCTTTCCCGCCGAGCTCCTGTCTTAGGGCCTAGATCGCAACAGCAGCCTGGGCACCAGCACCCCGGCTTGCCCCTCCCCTCCTGCAGCAGCCTCGGGGCTACTCACCGCGGCCGCTCTGCTGCACCATTGGGGCAGGCAGCCCCTTTTATCTTGCTCTTTGCTGCACAACTTGCTCTTTCCTTAGTAGCCCTTTGACCCCCCTCCCCGCCCCCAGGTTTTGCTGCAGCATGGTCACCTGCGTGCATTTAACTTACAAGTTCAACTATAGACACGAGGCAATAAAGAAAAGCAACCGCAGTATTTGCAATTCGCACAATGCGGGTGATTCTGGTCCCCTTTCCTTAGGTCCAAGGTGGGGGAGTGAGTGGCTGTACTCTTCCTCCAGATTGCCCACTTGTGTCTCACTCTAGCAGAACAGTGTCATTTGAAGTGAAATTCTAATGTTTAAAACACACAGTTTTGTACAACACAGCCTAAAGCAAACCAGTTGATTCATATCACACTCAGCTGAAGAAACAATGGAGAAAATAAGAGTTGTTGGGAACCTCCCTAGTCGTGGGGATGCTTGTGCCTCCCTTGGTTTTCCTCATTGGGCCGACTCTAGGGCCTTCCTGTAGGAGGGAACTTGACTGTATCTTTTCAGATTTTTAGAGCAACCCCGTGAAGCGGCCAAGTTTTATCATCCACGTTTGACAGAGGAGGAAGTGGAGCCTGAGTGAGGCTATGACTCACTCGTGACACAGCTCATCGGGGACAGCCTCGCTCCAGCACCCACGTCTTCGGAGAGCACATCTCGGACTCTTTAAACCCTATCACCCCTCCACATGCTGCCACTTGGCTTATCGGACAAAAGCATTACTTGTGGCCTGGGCTTGCTTGCCCAGAGTCTGCAGGAGAATTCCCACCGAAGCTCTGTTTTCACGTGAGCAGAAGTTCCCGTCAACAACTCCCGGCTCCTTCTTAATTTTGTCTTCCCTCTTAATTAAGAAGGAAATTATGTTAAGCTGCACAGGGTAGCCTTGTGACTCTTACCTGCCAATCATAATCAAAATTACTTTAATTCACAATCAAGCTGTCGATAATCCAAGCTTTGTGAAGAAGGGATCCAGACGAGGCCAAATTATAATGACATGATTCCACAAACCCAGAGGAACCAACATCCCGGGCAAGTCTCCAATTTACCCAGAGGCAAAGGGAAGGGTCGGGCATGGACCCGAACGCACCGCATGCCGGGCACTCCACAGAGATCAATATGTGTTTCATCATCTGTACACGTTCTGGAAGCAGCCCTTAATAAGGGCTGATGGATTTCAACTAGAACATGGAGAATTACCTTTCTTTTAAGGATCTTTAAAAAAGCACTTCTGTACAGAGAAATGGAAAGTCATGTCAAATGACCTGTAAAGATGATTTTTACTCTAAAAGTCTAAACAAACTGTTGCCAATCCACTGACCAACATATCGGTTGCCACTGAAAATCATTTTGCAAAGAGTGGCAAGGGTGACAGGGATTCTGGCTACTTCCCAAATCTCCAGTGACCAAGCCTCAGCACCGAACAAATTCAAGTTTAACAAGTGCCACTGTCCTGGCTGTGACAACAAGAAACCATCCCATGTCTGAGCCATATGAGAATCTGAGACCAGTTCCCTGCATTAGGAGGCGTAGACTGGAGGGGAGGGAAAATACGCCCCAAGCGTTATACTTTCAGTAGGGACACGTTTTCTGCTCCAAATGAGTTTCCATTCTGCAAGAACACACAGGCGTTTCACACGGCCTCGTTATACACACAGCCTCACAAATTTGGGAGCAATCTCGATTAGCCTGAGCTGAGACTGAAGAGTTTCCATGAGCTCCGATACTTGGGGCTGTAATACATATGCTCATTCATTCACTTGTGAAGTTTGGCTGCAGCGTAGAGAAAGGCTCCAAGAATCAGGGGAAGTGAGAGTGCTCTCTTAGGTCGGCGATCAGAAACACAGCGAGATGCGATGACTAAGAGAGATGCACAGCACAGAGTGCGGACGCCCTCGTCTGCTCTTACCCGCGGGCAGTTTGTTTACAAAGTCTTGTCCAGTAAGCACCAGGCCTGAGCCTTGGTCCGTGGGTTTTGTTTGGTTGCATTGTTGTCTCTTTAAATCAAGGGATTATTCTGCCTGTATCTTCAATTTCCATTTTGCTGGCCCAGTAGCAAACCAGAACCATAACAAACAGGCCGTTAATGCTCTGAGAGAAAGGAATGTCAGGAAAGTAAACAATTTGCTGTTTCCTATCAGGTTCCTTTCCTTATGGAAAGAGAGTAAGAGGGGAAGACTGAGGACTAAACACAGAAGAATTCCAACACTTATCTGGCCAGCTCCTGCCAAGGATCACTGGCTTTAAAAACGCTCCTCAGGCCTGAGTTCAGGACAGCTCGTATGCAGCCCCGATCCATGCAAACCTGCTGTTGCACTTTCCAGCTGTTTTCCAGCTGCCTGAAAGGGGCATGGAGTGAAATGCAAAACACTCGGTGGCCTTGGCCAGGTTGGAGAAGCAGAGAGAAAGAGCGATGTTCTTTTGTTTTCAAAGGTGGCGGGCAGGGGTCGGGGGGCGGGGGGGGGAGGACCCTCTTCCCCTCAGGCATAGACTGCTGGAATTTCTCACAGAGCCTTGGATGCAGGAACTTCGGAGATGGTTCCAAATAGGTGAATAGGGACGAGGGGCACCATGTTTGAATTATTGAAGGCCATACAACACAAGAACTCCAGCCACTGGTAGATGCAGTTCGAGGTCAGCTTCATTTTACCAAACGCACCGCACTTACCAAAGCCTAAAGCATTCAGTGTGTAGATGGAGGAAGTGAGGCCCAAATACAACTCAGTGTCCCTTCTGATGTCAATCCCAGAGCCAAGACAGGACTCCACGACTCCTAGGCTGCCAAGACAGGCTAACTCTTGAGCATCCAAACTCAGAAACAAATTGAGGGGAGAAATAGTCTATATGGGACTTCCTGGTATTTGAGAGGTAAACTATTCATGATCCATTCCTAAGACTCATTTTTAGTCATTTGTTATTTGTTAAGGCAAGAATTTTAATCCTGCTCCCTGCCCAGATGTAAATGAAAATGGGCCTCCAGGTCGAGAGTGAGACTGTCTCACCTGGACGCAGCTTTACTAGTCTTCTCTCATCATCACCTGAGAAATGGACTTGGAGACATGGCAGCCAGGGCGTCACGGGTGTTGAAGAGCTTCTGGGTCAAATACGTTCATTGACTTTCATTCTACTCCACTTAGGAGTTCACAGCTGCCTCATGCCTGGGACTGGACTGGATGTTTTGCCGCTTAGAAGGTAGGAAAGCCAGCAGGTATGTCTCTGCAGCAGCTCCTCCCGGCTAGCAGCCAATCAGAGCTCCCAGCCAGCCATCCTCCTGTCACCAGTGGGCAGCAGTGATACCGCCAGTTCTGAGGCAGCATCATCCTTTGTCTAAGTTTCATCCATCTGATATCTCACAAGACTCATTTAAAATAAGGTATTTTATCAAATAAGACCAGCAACTGAACTCAAGAACTGTGTGTGTGTGTGTGTTTCTTTAATTCAACATAGATCTCTGATGCCTTGAGAAATAAAGATAATTGTTTGTAATACAAGTTGCATTTGGATTATGGAAGTATTACTGTATTTGGCCACGTGTAATGTATACCCACGTTTTGTGTGCATTATACACAGGATGATTATGCCCATTATTATATCCATGATGTGTAATCATTATGCCCACGTATAATGCGCATCCTTACTTTTCCCTCAAAAATTTGGGCAAAAAAGTGTGCATTATACATGGCAAAAAAATAAGCCTGGTATTGACAAGTTTATGCCATCAATACACTTATTTCTGAGTCCTTGCGCCCCGAATACCTGGGAAACCTGGCCTCCCTTGGAAAACTCACCATAGTATGGCCTACGTGCTTGTAGTTTGTCTCATAAGAAAATTCCTTCATTTGATGGAATTATTTAAATGTGACTATGGTCACAATAGTGGGGAAAAAGAGAACCACTTACAAATCCTCTTTGTGAGCAATATGTGTTTACTGCCTTTGAAAGAAGAGTGTTAAAAAAAATACTTGCTGAGTTAAAAAAAATACTTTTCCAGCAAAATATCTGTTGTTCCAAATTCTTCTGAGTTCAGTATTCACCTCTACGTCTGTTTCCAATGCCTAAATGAAAAGACATTTTTGGATCATGGGCCAGTGAATGCTGCAGCTTGGATGCTAAACCAGGAAGAAGGAAATTGTATTATTAAAGCGGTGCTGTACCCAATTTTTAAAGTTCTTAATTAATATTTACACATTTAGAAGCAAGAAATGGACTTGCAGTCTGATTCCAGAGCCCAGACGCATAACCATTCCACCTGGCGTGTGCTCACCACAAGTCCAGTTGCTCTTTAAAAGTTAGTGCCTGCCCCTGTTTATTCTTGTTCATCAAAGAAGACAGTTATTTCAGAATCTTACCAACGACAATCAATGATGGTTGTGCTCGCAGGCTGCAGCACCTGGGATAGGCCGTGGGGATGCAGAGGTAAAAGGACAGGCCTGAGGGCCTGACAGCAAGAGGTGTCCCACTAGACAACCTGTGGCCCAAGGTGGCCTAGGCCAAGGGCACATGCAAGGCCCAGGCAGAGACCCTCCCAGGTGGGCTGAGGCCTTCAGGAAGGCTTCCTGGAGGAAGCTGTGTGCCTTTGAAGAGGAGAATGCGGCACACAAAGGACAGGGCGGCAGAGGAGACACGTGTCTGGGGCGGTGGTTTGACGGGCTGCACCAAGGCGATGGCTGGAATGCACTCAGCAGGCTGAGGAAGGAAAGCAGACCATGAAGCAGGAGGAAAGAATTTGCTAAGTGCAGGCCTGGGAGGGAAAAGCAAAAAGGCAAGTGAAGGCACAGCCTGCAGAAGCCTTGAATGCCGGCTTGTGTGCGACAAGCGCACCCCAGACGCTGCTTTACTGAACTGTCACCAACCTCCCATCAGCATTAATTCGGGAAATCTCAGTGGACTGTTTCATTTCTTTGGGGGTTTTGTTCCAGGGGTTTTTACTGCCCATAGGCTTTACCTTCGGACCCCTAAAATTTGAGCTCAATATGGTCAGCACTCAGGAAAAAAAAGAATAGAGGGGATCACAGGCTGTGAGCTGCTACTGAAGAACAGACGAGAAATTCCAAAGCCTTAATCACATGATTAAGCAGCAACACAACTCCCAGAAACAGGTCAATAAAAGAAACAGTAACTGAATACCTTTCTCAACCACATGAGGCACTGATCCAATTCGGGCTCTATTTTAAGTTGGTGTTTTTCCTGACAGTCTGCTTTTTTTAACTGGCTACTTTATTCTGATCCTGAGAGAACTATCTGGGGTACCTCCCTTTTTTTGATGTGAAAATAGCTTACTTATATTCCCAGAGGATTTCATAATTTACAAAATGCTCAGCTGTGTCCCGTTTGATCCGCAGAACAGTCAGCCTCACAGGGGAGGTGACCTGTCAGGTTTGGGTCTCAGCCCCTGAGACCTACGGGGACTGTGCAAGGTCTTGATCAAAATCCCACCTTTTTCTACACAGGCTGCTGCTTAACATGTTGCCATTGATATCTTTAAACTTGGAGAGCTTTCTGGGGTTTTCCCAGACCACTCTTTATACCGTACCTACCCCGAGGAAGAGAATGTCACACCTTGTCTTCTGTGACTACCAGCCGATCCGAGCTCATGTTCCCTACTCTTAGCCTTGTCTTTGTAATCCTCCACAACACCTGTAGAATATAGGCACTGCTATCCAGATCTGGCAGACATGAAATCAGGCTTAGAGCGGCCAAGCCTTGTGACCAAACTCGAATTAACCAGCGACTGACAAAGCGGGAATTCCAGAGCCTGCACTGACTCCTGCAGGAGATTGCCCCCACAGAGGTGGTAAGCAGTGAAACAGGGCTTCTCAGCATGTGCTTTCAGGCTCCCTGCCTCCGAATCACAGAGGACTCCCGTTAGAATTTCAGCTTCCTGATCCAGAATGTCTGAAAGGAAAGGCAGGCCCCGGTGTCTCCATCTCCACAGTCTCTCCGGAAGGCTCTTGCCAGTGCTAAGATCTGGGAAGTACTAGCAGAAGGCAAGGTCAAGGAGTGGAATAGCTTGACCCAAAGAACCTGGGGGCAAATATATGGAAGCAGCGGGGAGAAATGTAGGTTAGGGCCAGGTGTTAGGGTCTCTGAGTGAGGAGGAAGAGGGACTAGAGAGAGGCAGCCTTGAGGTTTTCATGTGTCATGTGTGTTAGGAAACTGCCTTTGGTTCAGGAGAAAGATTACTAAAATGGGAGGCGATTGACCTGTCAATCAGCAAACTCAGCTGCCTCATCTCACTTCCTCTGCAGAGGAAGGAGACCGGACTTGGAAGGCAGACCTGGGTCCTGTTCCTGTTTCTGGGTCCTGGTAACTTAGTCTGTGACTCTGGGCTAATCACTTGACACTGGGGACCTCATTTCAGCGTCAGTGAAATCAAGCCGTGGGGCCACATGATTGTTAGTGTGTCAGCTGACACCAAGTTTGTGTGTCTGAGTTTCCCAGCTCTTCCTCTTTCAGCTTGAAAGTCTCTGACAACGGTTTTAGCTTTACTTTCTCCTCCAGCAAGGTTCAGCAGGAATGTTTTGAAAGGCTCAGAAGCCACAGAAATACTATGAAGAAAAGTAGCTCAAGGCCAGATCTTGGAGGGGAGAGCTGGACTCCAGCAGAGTGAGCGCCACCGGGGATGGCTGCGTCACCACGTCCGAGGGCAGCCGGTGTCTGGCAGCTGTCCTTGGAGAGGGAATTTCCGAAGTCCATGTTTCAATAGTGCCCTGACTTTGATAAAGCCCTCAGCACCCGTTATAATAGGTGGGCTGATGTGTGTCACGCAGTCACTTAGTGTCCCTTGGGTTGGCTGTAGGAAGCTGGGGAAGCTTCGCTTTGCCCATGGGGGGCAAGCAGAGGACCGGGGCCTGTGGTCCTGCCAGTCAGGTTTCGAAATCCAGGACGCCTGATCTGATCAAGACAGACCCTGGATTAAGTGGAATTGCACTGCAAGCCCAAACAATGATAAATAATTTTCTTTTCATGGAGAGTCCTGGAACCATACATCCTCCTTAAAGTGGAAGGGGAAATTTCCTCCCCAAGCCCTCCTAAATTACTTTCTTCAGCACGGATGAAAGGCATCCATCTCCAGCCAGTCTCCACCCTCAGAGCTGCCACGGAGGACTCACAACTCAGTATCAGAGCACCCAGTACCGTCCCAAGAGCTGCCTACTGGAACCTGGAGAACCACTTTACTCAGTAGATAAAAGTCAGTTCCTCCTACATGAGTTTGCCGAGGCTTCATAACAAAGCACAACAAACCGGGCAGCTGAAAAAGCAGAAATCTGTCACCTCACAGTCTGGGAGCTGAAGTCCCACATCAAGGTGTCGGCAGGCTTGGTCCCTCCTGAGGCTGTGAGGGAAGCGGCTATTCCCCGACTTGCCCCTTCACTTGCAGATGGCTGCCTCCTCCCTGTCTTCACACCGTCTTCCCTCTGTCTTCACAGTGCCCAGAGCTCCCACTCTTCTTACCCTTTGCAGAAGGGCACCAGTCATCCGGGGTTAGGGCCCGTGTCAATGGCGTCATTTTAACTTGATTGCCCCTGGAAACACCCTGTCTCCAAATCAGATCACGTTCTGAGCTCCGCGGGTTAGGATGTCCCCATATCTTTTTCTGGGGTGGGGTGGGGGGCACAAGTAAACCCATGACATCTGTCTTTTTAAAAATAGCTTCATGGTTCCAAAGGATTTTAATGCCTTTTCACAGGCATAGCACACGGGTGGGGGTTGGGAGCTGAGGGAAGGGAGTAAATCGGAGAGAGCAGAATAGGCTCCAGAAAAATCCATCTGGGGGAGCAGATCCCGTGCAACCCACTGAGGGGGCGGGAAGGTGCTGGTTCCCAACAGAGTGATGTAGCACACGGCTGGACAAAGGGCTTTATCAGCGCGTGGCCCGAACACGCTGGAGGGGCCCGCCGCGGAGAGCAGGCCTGCTCGGGCGCCCAGCGACCTGACCCCACCCCCGGCCACCACACGTGCATCCAAGGTCTCCTCCCCACCCTGGCGAGCCCCACATGACCCTCTTGGAGAGAAGAAAAGGTAGGAGTAGGGAGCTGAAAGGCTGAGAATTTACCCAAAACAGATATTTCCCCCAAAGGTGACTACTTTAACCTGAAAAAAGACTTTTCAACCCAAAGAGTTTCGGATGCGTTAATTGGCAAGTCGAAACACTAGGAAAGTGTTTTTCTTTTCTACCCATCTGGTGAGGGTGCTGGTGCAAGATTAAATTCATGACAGGAAATTAGAAATTACACTTTCCTTGCATCAACAATTAATAAGATAAAATTGTCAACCCCCATTCTTACTACAGAAGGAAACCGAGTTAGAGAAGCCAAGTGAGGCAATGTTCCGGGTGAGCAGTGAAAACCTAACCCTTGAACAGAGGAGGAGATGAAATAAAAAATGAGATGAACATGCCTGATTGCTGGATGAGTGTTTGGGGACTGGGAACGTCTGCACAGATGTCAGACTGTAGTTTGATGTACACAAGAAGACACCTTCGCTGTTGCCAAAACCTACCCTACGTAATGTCTCAATTATGTGGCCTGACAATACTGGCTGGTCTCCCCCGTCCCCACCCCTCTCCTGAGTGCTCTCCTGTGGAGCCCCAAGTCCACCGGGAGTGTCCATCTTAACCTCTCCTCTCGCCTCTGGATTTTAGCCATTCCCTTTAATCTGTGCGTTCACTCTTCTAACAGCACAATCCTAAAGCACTAAAAAACAACCACATACTGAAAGCTTTCTCCAAATGATGGCCCATTGTTCTGGAAGAGAGCTATCACAAGAGAGCTAAGCAGGCAACAGCTGTCAGAGAAGTGATAACATCAGGATTTGATGGCGGTGCTCCTGCCAAACTTCAGCGGGGAGCCCCAGGGGCCGGAAGTGACTGTGTATTTGCCTTGGCACTGGTGTCCTTGAGCCACACAGCACCATTTATGGAAAAGCAAATGGAAGCCAGTGGACAAGTGAGCCAAGAGGGCAGGGAGGCAGCTACGGGTCTCTGAGCTGGGAATAAAGATAGTGCCCAAGAGCGCTCACCTCCATGGACACTCACCTTTGTGGGCACTCACTTCCAAGAACACTCAGTTCCCTGGACACTCACCTCTGTGGGCACTCACCTCCAAGGGCACTCACTTCCAGGGCAGTGCAGCACAACGAACACCAACATTCTACCTTCTTTATGCCTGGTATTTTTTTCCCCAATCTAACGGAAGCCTGAAAATAACCCTTCACTAGTTCTGTGTCTGTTGTTCCTTACAGCTTGGGTGTTTGGTCCTTCCCTATTTCCAGATGTGGAACTGGTGACTGGCAGGTCCGTAGAGCCTGTCTCTCACTCCCGCCTCCTCCAGCGTACACTCCTTTTCCATTCAGATGAGGTTCTGCTGCTCGGCTCAGTGTCAGGCTGGCAGGACTCCTAGTGGCAATGACCATTAGGGTCCGCAGCAATGGAATCTTCCACTGCCTATCCAAGCCCACCTGGGCTCTTTGGTGAACAGAGGTGGGACCTGAGGGGCAGGGTGGTGCCTCTGTGGAGTCAGCATATATGCTTCTGGGTGAATGTCTAACGCCCACCACCACTGCCTTCACCAGATCAAGACAGAGGGAAGGAGTGGGGAGCCATGGGAACAACAGAGGGCTGGGGGGACCAGGGAGAGGAATGCTAGAAGGACGGGCCTGAGGGCAGTTTGCGGACTTCACACTTGCACCCAGGGACAGCCTAGTCTCCCACCTTGAATCTCAGTGTATATAAATGCTGTTGTATTCTTCCGTCTCCCCCACCCGCCCAGCCCAGAGGAGCAGCTCCCAGGAGGAGAGTGGGACTGATCTGTCTCAGGATCTCCAAGGCCAGCGCTGTGGTCAGTGCGCTCCCCACCGCCCTGGGCAGCAGACTCAGCACATGGCCCACCTATGACTCAGCATCCAACCAGCCAGTGCAGATGCTTCTGCTGCTACGTGGCAGATATGGCCCCCTAAAACCTCCCACCCCTCCCACCTGTCACAAACTTCGAGCTGACTGGAAGCGACAGGGCAGTCCTGCAGAGAGACGGGTCTGCTCAGAGGTACGTGTGTGCAGAGGGCTCTCTCTGAGCCACTCTCCCAGAACCTCTCTTCAAAGAGAAACGTGGAGACAAAAGCCCCTCTTTCTTTACCAGAAGGATCTCTTTCCATATCTTGCATCTCCTGTTAATTAACAAGGGGGATATTAGGTCCCACAAATGCGAAGACTGGGCAGGCTACCTTAGGGTTACAGAGAATAAGTAAAACTTTTTGAGGAGGAGCAGGGTCAGGCCATGGCAGGGAGCAGGGTCCTGCAGAAATGTGACTCGTGCCTTCCTGTGAGAGAATCCTGGGCCCCACCCCCGAAAGGGCCTCAGAGCACCCAGGGCCACTTCCTGCTGTGGGCTGAGTTCCATCCACATGGCAGGCACACAGGGACACCATGATCCAGGGGCGCAGGTACAGCCGTGTGGGAGCCCACTGGCTCTCAGCAGTCCTGGGCCCACTGTGGCGGGCTCTGTCACTGAGACCACACCGGCTGAGGGACCCTAGTGTTCTCATCTGCAATAAAAGGACTGGGTTGAATCCATCATTCCAGGGCCTTCCAGCACCGAAGCCCTAAGACTTCGGTGCTGAAGGAATAGATTTGTCATCATCAATCAGCTTTCTCAAGGTTCCTACTGCACAGGCTACTGCCCTTTACGTTCTAGGGCCTCGAAGACCCGCACCGCAGCAGCGACAGGGGCGTCTTCTCCTCGCCTCTCTTCCTCCTCTTCTCTTCTCTTTTCCCCCTCTCTCTTCTCCCCCTCTCTCTTCTCCCCCTCTCTCATTTGGGGTCTGTCCTTCCTTCAGCACTCAGCGGAGGACTGAGTTGCCCCTGAAACTCGCACAGCTCTTTCCACCTCCGCCTCTCCTTTGTCACTTAGCAGCAAGCCCCCCAGCCTACTGTTAATGAATGACCCTTTAGCACCTAGACTCCCAGGTGATTGTTGCACGAGGTAAAGTTTGAGAAGCAGTGATTTATTAGACTTGGTGGTCAAACTGAGTATAAATGGAATCATCTGGGGAGTTTTAGCAACTAACGACACCCAGGCCCCACCTCTCCAAATTCTGATTTAATCAGTGTAGGGTATGACGTAGGCACTGAGGGTTTCAAAGCTCCTCAGATGATTCTAATGGAAGGAGCACACTCTGCAAGCCACTGCTGTAGCCTATCTCCAGCTGGATCTCCGTTCATTCGGTATCCAGTTATTGAGCAAAACAATACAGAGCTCTCAAGTTAAAATTGATTTTAAACTCCTGTTCAGTGTTGATCATTCTAATGAGTCCCAAGTGTATGTCTTATATCTTCCACAGAGCTGGCAGGTCTAGCAAAGGAGGCAGCAGACACAGGCCCAGCCTGGAATCCTCTTAGAGGGCAGAGCAAGGACCTGTCATTTCACATCTGGACAGGAACAGATGAATTTCAGGGACAAATCAGGCAGATGACTGGCCCGAAGTCTCATTATTGTTCCCGGTTAAGGATCTATAACTCCTCTCTGGAGGCTATGAGCCCTTCTTCTCCTTTTGGAGCCCAGCCCAGTGGGTGAAGCTGTCAGACAAACACCCTAATACCAGCAGGCTCGAATCACATGAGCACAGTCCTTCCTACCTGGGCTCTATCCAAGAATGACAACACCAACTGGCAAGAGGCAGGGGTAGCCAGCTGCCATCTATGGACGAAGAAGCCTGGGGAAGCTGGCCAAAGGACTCTGCTGACATCACAGAAAGTCCAGAAGGAGGACAGGAAGCCCCAGCTCCTTTCTGAACATGAAACATTACTGGGCAAAAGGATTCCTCTCATTTCTCAGGGAATGGGCTGCCTGACTAGGTCTTCCCCGATTATTGGACCTTAGTAGGAAAACTGGCTTACACTGTCATCTGAATTGGTTAACTTATTTACAAAGCGAATTTGACAGTCCCAAAATGGATATCCTAAGGCGATGGCCAAGTATGTCCATAGTTATCTTTTTTAAAAATACAGATACTCATCTGCCAGGTACACAGGTAAAAGAAGAGAGGCAGTGTCTCAACACAGCTGTGTGACCTTGGACAAGTCACCTCCCTAATCTGGACCGCAGTTCCCCCTGTGTAAACTAAATGGACTCAAGTGGATGATTTCTAACTTCCTATTTACACATTCTAAGTCCTCTCTAAAAACTTAGGTTTTATTTCAAAGCCTTGCAATAACTGCTACATTCCCAAAGTTTGATGACACGGTTCCTCATTGTTGGAGCTTGACCCATATTGCCATCAACTAGGAATGTGTACGAAGTTCCAAAGAGGCTGTACAAGGAGATGAAACAGGCAGAATGGGGTACTGACCAGAGGTTTTCTTGTCTTGTTCCATTTCATTACAGCAAAGATGAAGGAAATCTTGGAGCCCACTCCATCGGGCTGTTACTTCCACCTTTCCACCAAAAATGCCCTTTCCAAGGTCACTGATAACTTCGCATTGTTAAAGCCAGGGGCACAGCATACCTTCCTCTTACTACACCTGTCAGCTTCATTCTTCCATCATCCCTGAAATCCTTTCCCCCTCTGGCTACCAGGACACACACATGCCTGGGTTTCCTCCTCCCTCTCTCGCTGCTCCTCCTGGGCTCCTTCGCTGGCTCCTCCCTCCCCCACAACTTAATGTTACAGCTCCCCTGGCCTTTCGAGCTTTTCTCTTTTCTACCTATATCCACTCCCCTGTGGTCTCATCAGTCTTCGTGACTCTAACACCACTAATGATTCCCAATATTACACTGCCAGCCTGACGGCTCCGTGCTACAGGATGCCAAGGAAGCCTGACTGGTTGGAAATCCTCTAGGTGAAAGGACTTGTTTTCCTAAGTCAGTAGGGATAGAAACCACCTTGAGGCTAATTGAGTTTGTAAGGCGTTCTTTGCAGAATAAAATGGGTACTTGCTGCCCACTTAATAGGCAGCATATTTTTCAAAAGTCATGGAAACGTAAAAGGAACAAGGCAATACTCTACAGAGAGCTGGTCATGTCTCAGGCACATTTAATCATCAGTTCATTCTGGGCACAGGAAGAACAGGCCCATGAGCCTCAGGAAATCATTCCTGTGGGAGAAGACCTTGCCCTGGGGTGCCTCTGACTCAGGGAGTAGGACTACCATGAGGAGTAGGACGCCCACCAACCATGTTTGCAAAGGAGTGAATGAATGAGACAAAGAAGGCATAGTTCTGTGCCGGTAAATTAGCCCAAAAACCCATTAAGATGCAATGGTAGATATCGAGCAATTGAATTTTGGGCACCAACTGTATGTAAGAATCATGGTAGGTTCTCCAGGGGATGCAAATCTAAGGTCACATCTTTCCCAGCCAATTTGTTACCAAGGCTCTAAAATCTGTGCCCGCAGGCCTAAGTGTTCCAAGATGAACGGGCCAAGCTGTCACACTCTGAGAAGTCAAATCTAATCCTTGTCCCCAGCTACCCTCTCAGTCCTCTGGGCACCTTCACCACCTCAGAGACCTGTTCATCCCTACTTGTCTGAACACATACAGTTTTTTTTTTTTCTTTTTAATTTGCAGCCTTTGAAAAACAAGTACGTGAGTGAACACAGAGCAAAGAGTTTAGTCTGGGCTGCTTCTCAGCGGCCTCATTTGAGAAAGACTTCCTAGCTCTTCCCTTTCTTCACAGGACTGAAGAAAGACAGGAACAGACCTGAAGGAGGGGCCACACTCTGTAGAACATTAACCTCAGAATTGAAAACACCTCAATAAAGCCCCAAAACTATCTCCTTTGGGTGGGACTCTGAAACACGGAATTCAGTCAACAGGATTTCAATCAACAGCCTCTTCATGCTCTCTCGCCTGCCAACCCACATTGCACAGAAAGGTGAAGAACAACCCATGCATTGAGACACGAGTTCCCTCCAGTCGGTGATGAGCGATGTCTGCCCACACAGTCTGCAGTGTTATCAGCAGGAACTGACAGAGGGGTCTGTTGTCCCTTCTCCAGGCGGGCATCCCAGGGGAGCTTCCCACCTCCAACTGGGAGGCGGGGCCAGGCCTCTGCAGAAGTCCCGGGAGAGGCCAGGCCTCCCTCACCTCCTGCTTCCTGTGTTAAGGCACCATCAGAATGAAAGACTGTAAAGGCTCTTTCATAATGGGATTGGCAAAGCTTGCCTTTATTTTTTTATATAATCTCTACATTTCGTTGTCCTTTTAAAATCACAAAACTGAGTAGGGAAATAGTCAGGAGTTATTGTGTTTATCTGCTGTCCTGTTTAGCAGCCGGGCTGCTGCATCTCCAGTCTCCCCCATCCCCCCATCCCCTGTGTTTCCCACTCAGGACCGAAGGTGCGGAAACCTCAGCCTGTTTGCAATTGCCCTGTCATAGGTCATACGGTTGCACCCCGTTTTGAGTGGAAACAACAGCTAATGCATTCCAACTCTAGTGTGGCCCTTGGTCCCTCTGAAAGCGGCTGACAGACATTCCAGCACGAGGTGGATCCCTTCAAAGGGTGACTGAGGGTGGTGTGGGAACAGAGACGAGAGAGCAAACTGAAGAGGCATCCGCAGGTTTGGGATGGTGGCTTACCGGTGGGGAGCAGAGGTGTCACCTGTGCCACAACAAGGGCCTTCCAAGGCCAGGCCCTGGGGGCTGAGGGACAGGATAAACCAGGGCAAAGACTTTAGGCCATCTCAAAGTGGCAGGGCTAAACTTAACCTGTGGTTAGTCAAACACTTAGTATGCATTAAAAAAAACCACCTGGAGGCTTGCTAAAATGCAGATTCCTGGGCTCAACCCCAGAGATTCTGATTCAGCATGCCTGGGGTGGGGATCAACCAGGAGTCTGCATTTTGGCAGTTTCTCACTTGGTTCTAATATAGGTGGTCACTGGTTTACGATCTGAGGAACACTGATGAAGAATGAGTTTGGTCAGGCTAAACACACTGGCCAAAGTAATTTGTGTAGAAGGCATGTGCCTGCACAAAGTCCTAAGCACAACTCTTAGGTAGAAGCCTGGAGGAGTAGATACTGACACATTCATAGCTTGAGGGTTAGGTCTGGAGGCCCAAAGGAAGCATAGATCCAAAGGCCCAAGGCAATCTTTGGCACGAACAGGCCTCAGAGGAGCATCTGGAAGCCAGTGGTATGGCAGAAGGCACACAGCAGGTAAACCCTAGATATGCAGTTCAAATCACATGTAAGAAAACAAGATTGGTACGTAAGCAAGTGGCCTGGCCCTCCCGAATCTAGAATTAATGAGTAGGATTCACAATATTAAAATAAGTAATATTACTGGTAATCTGAGCCATGGGAGAGAGTCCCATGTGGATGCCAAGTACAAATATATCTAGAGTTCCTCTTACAAGATTATAGTCCCAGAAATGTCCATCTGCCCCAACTCACAGGCTCAGAGTAATCAAGCAAGGGAGCTGGACAAGACTTGCCAAGCCCTGTATCTCCCTGATCACACCTCTGCTCAGTTTCCACGAGAGTGAGCATCTCTGGCCAGTCAGTGGTCACTGGCCACAGTCCAACCTTTGGCAGTTGAGGGATTTGTAGCCTAGATTACAGCTTAATTGGAGACAGTGAAGTAGTTAGGCAAGTTGGGTGAAAACTACCTACTTTATCCACTTCATAAACCATAGAAAAGCCATTCTTCACTTCCCCATGAACCCCTCACTGATCCAGATTTGCAGAGAGTGTTGGCTTGGGGCCCCCCGCTGTTCCCTTCACTTTTCATCACGAGCCAGCCATAGCAGTTCCCTCCTCCCTGGCTGTCAGCGAACACTTCGGGAAAAGGCTCCCAGGCCTCTGGGTCTGCTTCCTTCAGGTGAGGACAGGGCCCTGCAGACATTTTTCCTCAGGGCTAGTCCAGGATTTGGGCCAATCCCACTGCTTTCCAGATTCCTAAGGCTCAGCTGAAAACTTTATGGGAACAGAAAGCCCTCTAAGCATAAGAGAACCAACATTTTTCACTCCAAAGTGTTATTGTCTCTCCCGGGAAATTATTCTCTGGTAGTTTGTCTTTTGTGAATAAGGCAACATGCTACTTCTCCCAGAAAAATATTGATTCAAAGTGGGCTGCGGTAAAAAAGACTTGTGAAGCCAGTCTTCCAAGTCCCTAAAGTTTTGTCTCCCATAAACAATCTGAGGAAACCAAGTATCCCCTTTTCCTAGAGAGAAAGTGTCTACCACTCTGGCAAATCAAGTGTGCTGTGATCTCAGAGAGAGGAGAAGGTCGCCTTGTCTTTAGTGAAAAGCCACAAGGCCACACTCAGAGTAACAGAAAAAAAGACTCTGCATTGTCAAGCTGAATGGCCACCCCGATATCCCAGAGAGTGAACTTCAGCTTTCTCAACAGAAAGGCAACCGCAAGAAGCTTGGCAGCCCATGGAAAAAGTTTCTTCATGAATGTGTGACCTTTACAGCATTTTGTCTTCAAACAGAATTAACACAGGGCCTGAAAGATGGGTGTCTTTTCCTGTTTTGTTTTAACAGCAGACTCAGAACATAGGGTACAGTTTTGCTTCTGTCTTTAGTGCTGTCCTTGCCTTGCCCTCCAAGGCCTGCAGCCAGCTGAGCATTCTTGGCCAGACAGAAACATTCCCTCATCCCAAGAATGCCCAGGAACCAACAGACCTAGGTGGTTCCTAAGCTTATTTCCTGAGTTCGGCTTGTGGAGTGGAATCCCAGCTTGGCCCTGTTATAGAGACTGGAAGGTAGGAAAGGTGAGAAAGTCTCTAAAATGTGTCCAAGTTTTCTATTTACTGGACAGACAACAAACCAATAACTGTTCAGAGGAGCTAGCCCGCTGGCAGCAATTTTCCAAGAATTTCAAAATAAATATGCATGGCCTAAGGGAAGGAGGTACAGGAAAGGAGTAAGAAGGGGGTAAAGTAAAAAATGATTTATTGCCGCCCTTGGCAATTTACGGCTGGAGTGGACGGCACAGCTAAAATGCATCTTGCTACTGCAGTAGAGAAATTAGCCAAAAGTGGTGTCAACATTAGAGGATGGCAATTTCACTCGAGGAGCCAACTCTAGGCAAAGGGCACTGGTGCTGAGACTTTGCCCCAGCCACCTGCCAGGTACATCCTGTGTTTGTTTTCACCAGACCTGTATGTGCGTACACGTGAGTGTGTGTGTGTGTGTGTGTGTGTGTGTGTGTGTGCGCGCGCGCGTGAGAGAGAGAGAGAGAGAGAGAAGTAGGTCATCCTACTGGAGGAGACGTTAAGGGCTGAAGAAGGCCTCTGTTCTCTCTGATTTGTTTTAGGGGAAGAAGCCATTATCTGCTGTCCATAGAAAAACAGGAAGTCAAACTTTTGAGAAAGCAGGACAAGGATGAATGAAAGAACGTGACATAGATGTAAAGGGCAAAAAGGAACTTGTGCTTTCTTAGAGACACACAATTGACCTGAGTCTCCTTCCTGTGAAAGGTTAAGGCGCCTTCCTTACTTGAAGACCACGCAGGAGTGTCTGTCTGCCAAAACAACATGGTCTCTCTTCCTGGCCACCAGAGGGTCAAGTTGCAACCTAACCTGGCCAGGAAAGCGCTAGGTCTGCAACGAGAAGGAAGAGACCATATCCCAGAGGGACTACAGGTCCCAGACAACAGGTACCAGCAGGGGTGGGTAAACCCTAAACGGGGCTGGATCCTCAGAGGGCAGCATCCAGGGGGTGCGAGATAAGCCTGAATAAGGGCGAGGTCACTGCTGTGAACGCACTCTTTGCTGCAGGGTCTATCGACCCTGGTGAGCATCCAGGCAGAGAGAGTCAGCATGCTACTCACATGGCTGCTGGAAACAAGGAAAAAGCAATGGCCCACAATAAGAAATACAGAAAAGCCAGATTACCACGCTATGTTATGGAAAAATAAAGCAAAAGGCTCAAGGAGGGTGGCATGAGGTGGGGCATATAATGGAAGCTGGAAAATCTACTGGTAGACGACATTCTGCGGGAGGCTGGCAGGGCACTGCAGTCACCAGAGTGAGCGATGTACCAGTGAGAGCAGTAGCTGCATCAAGAAGCTCGGTGGTGACTCTCCTCTGTAGGCCGGGCTGACTGTGGCAGATGCTGTTACAGAATGGGGCTCCCTGAGAGCAGTGGGGATGAGAGAAAATAATAAACATAAGAGAGGCCAAATGGCAGCACTTTGTTGTCAGAAACAAGATGAGTGCAATAATTGTATTGAGCAGCAAAATTGAAATGGCAGCCAGGGTGCCTGACACTCAGGGAGCTCTGGAACGTGGCATCCCTAAGGGCAAGAGAGACAGGCAGTCAACAAGAATATTTCTCAATCTGAAGAGTCAAAGGAAACCAAGACTGGATAATCAGGAGGCAAAGGGCATCCACCCAATAAAAGTTATGATCTCTTGCCCAGTTTCCAGAATAAACTACTTTTTAGATCTTCCACCTTTTGACTGAAGGAAAAGCCAAATAGTCAAAAGAAAAGACCTTGCAATTTCACAATAAGCGTGTAAGGTAATGTTGGCCTAAGTCTTTTCTAAAGGGTCCTGTGGCCACTTACTCAAATAACCTTTATAAACTGAGGAAAGGGGGATGTCCCAACACTCAAAAACTGATAGATATGGAGTCCAAGATGGCATGGATATCTGGGGAAATGAAGCCGCATCGTGCCTTCCTTGCTACCGTGAGGTCATATGGGGCCGGATAATAGAGTCGGGTGAGAGAAGAGCCGATCACAGTAAGTTGAATGACCTGGTGATCCAAACCCCACATCAGTCACCTCTGTTGTACCACCTACAGTTCAGCTGATGGAGGAGGGAAAGAGCCAAGCTTGATTCACAGATGGGTCTGCTTAATGTCTGGATGCAAACCAGAAAGGGACTTCAGAGTTCTCAGTCCCACTCTGGAGTGACCCTGAGAGACAGCAGTGAGGGGACATCCTCTCTCAGTGGACTTCAGGCGATGCACCTGGTCGCCCACTTTCTGAAATCCACACACACTTACGGACAGTGGTAAATGACCTGGCTGGCTGGTCAGCGGCCTGAAAGGAGAGAGATTGAAAGATGAGAGACAGGAAGTTCTGAGAAGGAGGAATATGGGACTGTGCACGAAGTGTGAAGATCTTTGTACCCACATGAATGTCCACCAAAGAGCACTCACCATGGAAGAGGCACTTCATGGTCAAGTGAACAGAATAAATGATTTGGCCGGCTGATGTCGGGCAGACTCTCTCATTACCCACCCCAGTGCTGGTACGATGGGCAGATGAACAGAGTAACCATGGCGGCAGGGAGAGGGGCTCTGCATGAATCCAGCATATAAAAAAGCTGACCTATCTACTGCTGCTGCTGAATATTCAGACCACCAGGAACAGGTGTTGTTGCCAAGCCCCTGACTCAGAAGCATTCTTCAAAGAGACCACCAGTTACTCTGTGGTGCACTCATTACACTGAGCCCTTCTCTCCATGGAAGGGCCAGCAATCCATCTTGAATGAACCAACACACGTTCAAGGTACGGGTCTCCCTTTCCTGCCCACAGAGCTTCAGCCGGCATCACTATGTGAGCGCTCACCTCGTGTTAAATTCACTAACACAGTAGCCCACATGACATCACATCATTCCAAGGAACACACTCTAAATGAAGGAGGAATGGGTGTGAGCACATCACCGTGGGATCCACTGGCCTTGTCACACACTATCCCACCCAGGAGCTTTGGACTTTACAGGGTAAAGGAACAACTTCCTGAAGGTGCTGCTGAAGCACCACATTAGAGATGATGCCTAACGACGGGGCATCGCCCTTCAGGATGCAGTGAACACTCTTAATCAAGCAGCACTACATGGTGCTGTATCCTCTCTACACAGAACACGTGGTTCAGGATACAAGTAGGGGTAGTTCTACTTACCATCCCACCCAATGACCTGCCCAGGGAACTCATGCCTTCTTCCAGCTCTGGGCTCTGTAGTTCTAGAGGCTCTATTACCAAAAACAGAAACACTTTCACCAGGAGTACTGAAAAAAAAATCCCATTAAACTTAAAGCTATGGCTGCTACCCAAGCACTTTGGACTTCTTGTGCCAAGAGATCAACAGGCAAGGAAAGGCTTCACCATCCCTTCAGGGGCAGTTGACCCTGGTCATCAGAAGAAGGTTGGGCTGTTACAACAATGGAGGCAGAGAAGACTATGTTTGACACTCAGAAGGTTCCCTGGGTGTAACGGTAAATGGATAACAGCAGTCATCGTGGACTGAGAGGAGTACGATAGCCAAGAGCTCAGATCCTCTGATGATGAGAATCTGGGTCACCCACCAGGCAAGAAGCCCCCTGGCTCAGAGGAACTGCCAGCCAAGGGAAGAGGAATCTATAACGGGTTGTAGTGAAAGGAATTGATGAGAGTCAGGTGTCCCTGAGAACAGCTGCACCAGTGAGAGCTACAGTTTGTCACATGAAACTTCTTCTTGTACATTCTCCTAGGGAAAAGGGCCGATCAGAATTCTAGAGGGTCTGTTCTCAGACAGGATAAATTTTTATAACTAATGAGTGGGTCCTAGAGGTACAAGGGGTGACTCCAGTGGATGCTGTGGCACCCCACCAGATTACCCCCTACAAGCTGAGGACTCACTCCCCCAGCTTCCAGGACTGTGAGCTGCTGACAGCTAGCAGTGGAGTCTTTCCCCAGGAACTGCCCTTGGCCAAGGGAGATGCCTCCCCTGAGGTCATGCTGCTCACTGAGAACAATCTGCAGCCAGTGGGTGGTCAGTGGCAAGGCACAAAGGCTCAGCTCCTTTGCCTCAGTTTGGCAAAGGGGGAGTGAGTCCCCAGCTTGTAGGGGGTAATCTGGTGGGGTGTCACAGCATCCACTGGAGTCACCCCTTGTACCTCTAGGACCCACTCATTAGTTATAACAATTTATCTTGTCTGGGAACAGACCCTCTAGAATTCTGACTGGCCTTTTTCCCTAGGAAAATGTACAGGAAAAAGTTTCATGTGACAAACTGTGGCTCTCACTGGTGCAGCTGTTCCCAGGGACACCTGGCACTCATCACGTCTAAAGGGACCTCCAAACCCTGGCGCTCCCCAGGGTCAGTGGAGGCCCTCGTTGCAATACCTCACAGCTCCTCTCCTCTGCCCAGTCCCTTCCCTCCCTCAGTGGGGCGGAGGGCACTCCCTAGTGAACCTCCTACACACAAATCTCTGCCTCCGAGTCTGTCTCTCTGGATCCGGATCTGAAGCTCTATATACACATAAAAAATCCTAAAAAACAGTCATATACATTGACTTCACATCTAAGATAGTCTAAGAAAATAATGAGAGATGGAATCAGATTTTTTAGTTTAGTGTTGGGACATTATAATTATACAAATAATCTAAATGTTCAACAAGAGAGGGGTAAGCAAAAGTACAGTACAGAATTATTTAAAGCCATTACAAGTCAGTTTTTGAAGAAAATACAGTGGTATAGGAAAGTGTTTACAATGTAATTTGAGTGAAAATAGCAGCATACCAACTATAAATGGTTTACAAACATATTATTAAAGTTCTATCATGTGTAAGAGAAACTAGATGGCCCAATGAGAAATATATGAGGAAAACCCAAGAAAACAGGCAAATTTTGTTCGAGTAAAATTTTTTCTCAGAGCCAGACTGATTTTTAGATAAAATAAATGATAGTTCCTCAGCATTGGGTATTGCAAGAATAGCATAAACGACCACTTAATGAGCCTGATGCAGAGTGGAATTTAGTATTAATTTAAATTTCTAAGGCGCCGTCCGGCCCTCCGGGACTGCAGCCCACAGCGCGCAGTCTCGCAGAGATGTGTGGTTTCCGCCCACCCTCCTTTGCCCTCCCTTGGTTTGCTTTGCTGTCGTTGGTTTCTCTTAGTTAACAACTTAACTCTTGAAGACTTCTGATTTCTTTGATTTCCTTGAAGAATTAAGTAAAAAGGAAATTGCTTGATCATCCTCACCTCAAAACTCTGCAGTCCTCAGAACTTTATCACAAGCATTAGATGAAAAGAACTCAAATTTTGAAAAAACTCACTGAGGGCGGCACCACCCAGAGTAGGAAAAGGCAATGAAAAGGAGTCGGCCGGCCGATACTAAGAAGGGCCGGGGGGGGGGGGTGCTTTGTAAAACTAAGATCTATATTTGGATAAACGAGCTGTGATGCTAAGTGATGCTGCATGTTTAACTAGTCCCCCGTGCGTCTTCTCGCACTTTCAGCCCAGCCCAACCACACCCAAGCTGTTCAGAGGATGTGACCCCGCTCCATCGCCAAGCCTCTGACATTTTCAAGGTTTGAATAAAAATCAAACATTCTCAATTTCCCAGTTCCTTACCCCCACCCCTAAATAGTTCAAACACCTAGAATGGAGCATGTGGAGGCACTTTAAGGAGTGAAACTTAAGGCAGACACACCATCCACAGCCATTCTCCACATTCCTGTGAGGACAGCCTGTGCCGTGGAAGGAGATGACTGACACTTACGCTCCAAGGAGGGGCGGGCCCTCCCCCCGTGGAGGACTGTCAGCCCCGGTTTGTCCCTGCCCTGCCCTTTCCGCCCCAGCATGTCCTAGCCTGGCCATGGGTGAGGGGTCCCTCGAAGCCAAGGGGACCCGTGATTTGTGTTCTCACTCAGTCACCAAGGTTTGCTGACAGCCTTTTCTCCCCCATCACCTCATTGTTTTATAACATGAGTACAATGTAAGGCCACATCAAGGGGAACTGGGTGCAGAACTGAAAGAGACAAAGGAACCCTGAAGTGACTGCATGGCAAAGCAAGAAAACTGAAAACCGAAGCTAGTCCAGTGCCTGTCCATTCTGTCTATAGAACTGGAGAGATGTCTTGGGTGTACAACCATCGACCGAAAATAAAAGTCCTTGTGGAACTGAACACTTTTGTTTATTCAACAAATATGTGTAAGACACCGGCTGCTCCAGGTGCTGGAGACACTGGACCTGAACCCTGCCCTCACGGAAGTCACGTTCCAGCAGCTCCAAGATTTCTCGGAAGATGGTCCTGAGACACCCGGTAGGCTGTGCGCTCTCATCCCGGGAGCGCTGAGAAAGGGGAAGACCTGCCAGACACAGCCTGAGAAAAGAATCACCTGGGACAGCTCAAGAATATCTGCTGAGCTGCACCTGTTTCCCTGCCCTCCTGTGGCAAGCAGGAAGACAAGACTGAATCGGAGAGAGCAGATGTTAAGAACTCCAAAGGAGCACTGAGAGCTCAGCTTAAGCAGCAGCCCTGGGCGACACTGCAAAGCGGGTGAGGTTGGTCTCGCAACTGTCCCAACTTTGGCCTCCGTCCGTATCAACCTCCCAGACACCACATGCACTTAAGCTGCCTTAAATCTGCGCCAAGCCCTCTAATAAGCCTAGACATGCCATCAGACTAGTGTCTGATTAAAAATGCAAATGAGGTTTAACCTCCGGGATGCCTCAGCAGCCCCTAGCCAATCCTCTGCTGAGAAAGGCAGAAGAGGTGTAATGGAAAAAGCATGGGTTTGGGGCCAGACGGACCTGTTTCTCCACTCGAGTCCCACCACTGACTACTTTGTGACTGCAGGCAAGTTGCTTCACCTCTTTAAACCTCAGTGTTCTTAGCCATTAAATGTAGATTATAATGCCTGCCCAAATACATTTTGGGAAGGATTAAAATACAAACAAGCTCTTCATTTCCTATGCCATCTTTCCTTACCTTGTAAGGGGAACCTACGAACCTCAGAAAAGATACAGTAAAACAGACACTGTCAGAAACCCCGTGCCGAATCGGGAGCACCTCCTGTGTTTGCTGTTGTGGGGTGCCTTGGCCAGGAGGTGGGCCAGGGGTCCTGATGCAAAGTGCCAAGATGCAGCGCATCACCTTAGCAGGAGCCAGGCCTCTGGGCAAAATGGGGGGACAGGGAGCCACAGGACCATAATCCCCCTTAGAAAGAGACGGAAAAAGCACCTTCTTAGCTGCTTCAAAATGCTCTGGGGTCTAAATAACCTGTCCTAGAAATAATGAGAAAAGAAAGGCTTTATTTATGTGGGTGACCTCACTGGGATCAGCAGCCCCTGGCCAGGCATTACCTGAGGGCCGGCCCACACCACCACTTCCTGCATAAAGGAAAGGCCCGGACCCACAGCCGGCCTTGACTCACGCTGCCCCATCGGGCAGCCCCGATCGGCTGGGTCCTCTCTCCACTACAATGAGCATTTGCTTTCTTGCCTCTTCCTGCTCCTCCCGCCACCTAGAAAGCCCTCCTTTCCGGTTTGTCCTTTGACCTTCCACACATACCCACATTCCACCTCAAATGAACCCTTCTGTAGTCAGGGAGAGATAATAGAAGCAAGGGCCTAGGATCTGTGTCCAGAGCCCTGGGATCGGTGGACCAGTTGGGTGGTAGCCTGGATGCTGCAGACCTAGGACTCACTTTAGAATGTGACTCTCAGCCAGGTTGCCTTTAGAGTCAATTCGGGAGCTTTTAAAAACATACAGAGCCCAGATCCCACCCAAAACCTACTAAATCAGGACCTCTTATGATCAGGGGTGCCTGGGCATCTGCATTTTTAAAGGCCCCATCTGGATTTTAAGGTGCAGCCCTCACTAAAAAAATACTGCTCTCAGATAAGGAGTTTCCTACATAACAGAAATTGGACACCATGGTATTACTCCAGAGATTCCACAAATGGAGCCAGTGGGAAAATAACACAAAAAGCGGCAATTGGACAACCCGAGCATTTACAAATCAAAGGGGCCAGATAATAAGTAGTTGGGGATGTTCAAAGACCTGGGCAAGAAACCTGTGAAAGGTTTCATTATTTCTCAGAATTTATTGGCCAGCGCAGGGTGGAAGGGAGTGGAAACTAAAATGTCTGAACATTTGTCTTGAACTTAACCAGCACCTGTAGGCCTGTAATTAACAAAGCAAGGGTAGTCGTGGGTAAAAATGTGATTTGTAAATGTATGTAGGACAGTGGAATTCTCAAGAACTATGCAACAATCTTTCTTGAGGACAGAATGCAAATCAACATGGTGTCTTGGTTTTTGTTTTGGAAAGGGTCACCATAAAATAGAAGACACACAGCAGATGTTGCATTTTTGGACTTGAGTTGCAGCATTTGGGACAGCAACTCATAAAATTTTAATTGCTAAAATGGTTCAAACTGGCAAGGAGAGCAAGTCACATGGGTTGAATGCAAACAGCAGATCACAAAGGAAAGGCAAGGCCCTCGGGCAAGTCCTCAGCAAGAAGAGGCGCTAAGCCTGGTGCCCTGGGTCGGTGCTTGCTCACTTCGGACTTCATTTTGCATCCTAACTAGCAAAGTGGAAGAGAGAAAAAGAGACACCCCACTGGAAGAAATCTAAAGAAGGCTCGCAAGGGGGCGTGCTGGCAAAGCCCAGGGAGAAGAGCAGATTGAGATGGATGAGCCCCCAGGGTTTAACCTGTGGACACACCAAAAGCTGGGAGTACTTACAAGAAGGCAAACTAGCTCATCAGAGGGACATCAGTCAGAAACCCTTATACTGCAGAAACAAAAGCACCCAGACCACAGAAATGTCTAAACTAACAGGTAAGAGTGGACGACACCCTGCTGAGGTCAGGCTGTGCAGGACCCAGCAAGCCTGCCCCATCGCTCCCGGCCAGTCCAGCCTTCAGGTCGAACTCAGCCTGACAATGCTCAGTACATGGATTACCAGCTGGAGACCATTGCACTCCAGAAAAATAAAATGTCACAAGAAATTTCTATTAGCCAAATAATTCATGTCAAGATCTTTTCCCCAACCACTGCCATGCCCTGATCAGCATGAGCAAATAGCCAAAATCTAAAAAGCCTCCATACTGCTACAGCAGCCTGATCTAAGAAGACAAAAAAGGGGGTTTGGGTAGGCGGGGTGCAGGGAGGAAGGACTGTTCAATAGCCACCGCGGCCTGAGCGCCAGCTGCAGGTCCAGCCCTGCTGCAGAGCCAGAATTCCCATTGTTGCATTTAACTGCAATGGCAGAATGGTGGGGCGTCCGTTAATACTGAGGACCTGGAGAAGTTAAGCACCCTGTGCGAGAACACACGTCTAGTGAGGCCAACCATCTGTGTTTGAATTTGGGTTCTCCCGCTGCACTGTCACATGCTGCTCTCTTCAAGAGGGCTCCTGCCACTTTCTCTTCCTTTCCTCAATCCTGCCGCTAGAGGCGTGAAAGCGTCCTTGGACGGTGTTAGCACGTGGACCTTTCCACCGCAGCCCAGGCAGTGAGCAAGGGGCTCCTTTTCATACATGTAGGTGGTTTCCACCAATCTCATTGCCCTTCTGGCTCACTGAGCCACAGAGGGCAAAGATCCCTTCCTTTCGGTGTACCCCTACTGCTTGGAAATGGCCCAGTGGGTCAAGAATCAGGCACATGGGATTGAGAAGGTACCATACGGTAGTTGGGCATTTCAAAAGTCATGAAAGGAAACGCAGCACCCCTTGGGAAGGGCAAGTAGCAGAGCAGTTCCAAGCGCAGATGCTGAAGCCGGAGTGTTTGGGTGTAAATCTTGGCTTGGACTGAGTTTCCTCATAAGTAAAAGGGGTTGCAGTGATCAGTCAGAGCAAAGCACTTAGAAATGTTTGAAGAACGCTAAATAAAAAATAACATGGTAGAGAGAGGTTCTAGAAGCCTCAAAGTGCATTCTCAACACCCCTAGACCAAGACTTTTTGCATCTTGACTTCCCTTATCTGCCTCCCCAGGGTAACGTTTCTTCCTGCTGTCTTGCACAGACCAATACCCCTCTGAAGTATTTCTTGCAACAACTTATCCTAAGTGAGATGAGGATGACAGACGAGTGATGTGTGCACTGGAGTTGGGTGGCTACCAGAAATGGGCCCCTTTAGGCAAAAAGAAGGAAGGGGTTGTGGGTGAGGACAAACAAGAAATTATTAAGTTTGATTCCAAAACATTCAGTCAACATTTCCGGCAATAACAGATGCTTCTTCTAACTGATAAGTCCTTTAGGTTCTGGAACTCCTGGGCAGACTGAGAAGCTGTTGAGATGTTGAAAAATTAAATACGAACACAGGGTGCCCGAATCCAAGATGAACTAGTCCAAACCAGCCTGCCAGTCCCTCTTCCCACCACATCTAAACCTCTGTCAAAACTCTTCCGCTGGGATGACAGCTGTCGCCACTGCCACCACGCCCGATACCCAGCAGCAAAGTGGATGTGCCCCCAAGCTGCCTCTGCCACAAAGGAGAGAGCCCTAAGAACCCTGCTCACCCATGGAGTGAGTTCCCCGTAGAAGGGTCTCTGAGCGCACAGCCTCCAGCATGAGAAGTGGGAAAGGCAAGGGATTCGAATAATAAAAAGCACTGTTTTGCTTGGATTTCTTCAGATTTTTCCAATATCAGGAACATATTATGTTCTCAGAACGTATCTGCAGAATGAAAGAAATAAAAGCAGGAGTATTGGGGGGCAGCAGGGAGGCTGGCGGGTTCACTTTAACCCACTCCCAAGAAGACAAGGAAAAGCATTTTGCTAGACGGGGCACGCCATCAAGAGAGGCAGGCCAGCGTGGTAGAAAGACAACAGACTTGGCGTTGAGCCTCTAGAGCGGTGTGTGAAAGAACTTCCCAAGGCTCTGGTTAAAAATACAGATCCTCGAGCTCCATCCCCCAAGAACTAAGATTCCAGGGTGGGAGCCCAGGAACTTGCTTTTCTTTCTTTTTTTTTTCCAAACACCTAGAGTAGAATTATTATTTTCAAATTGAGGAATAATCTCCATACAGTGAAACATATAAGTATTAAGCATACAGTTTGATGAGTTTTTACAAGTGAGCAAAATTCATGTAATCCATATCCCCATGAAGATTTGAAACATTTCCCCTCCGAGAGTTCCTTATTCCCCTTTTCAGTGAATCCCCCGCCCGCCCCCCTCACAGGCAACCACGGTTCTGCTTTCTAGCTCCATAGACAGTTTTTGCCTGCTCTTAAATATCATGTAAATGAAATTACAGAATATAAACATAGACTCACAGTTTTTTGTGTCTGGCTTCTTTTGCTCAACATAAAGCTTCTGAGGTTTATCCAAGTTGTTTCATGTATAGTCATTCATTCCTCTCTGTTGCTGAGGACTATTCCATCATGAAAAGTCACCATAAGCGGTTTATCCATTCTCTGGTTACATGGGTTGGATACTTCAGTTGTTTCTGGCTTTTGGCTGTTATGAATAAAGAAATACATTAGTTTCAATGGCTGCACCACAAATTGCCATAAATTTATTTAGTGGCTTCAAACAACATAAATGTGTCATCTTCCAGTTTCTATGGGGTAAGTGCCTAGGCACAGATTAGTGGGGTCTGCTGCTCAGGGTCTCACCAAGCTGAAATCAAGGTGCTGGTTATGGCTGGGGTCTCACCTGAACCCCGAGGTCCTCCACTAAGTTTTTGGAGTTGTTGGTTAAGTTCAGTTTCTTGCGGTTGTAAGACTGAAGTCCTCAGCTCCTGGAGGTGACCTTCCATTCCCTGCCAGGTGGCTGTCTCCTCAACACAGCAGTTTGCTTCTCCAGACCAGCAAGAGGACATCAGCTACTGTTTCAAACCTCTCTGACCTCCAGGCATCTTCTAAAGGACTCACCCAGGGCGATCTCCCCTGTTATTAATTTAAAGTCAACTGACCGGGGACATCTGAGAAACCCTCACACCTTTGCCACACAACAGGAGGTACACCCATCATGTTCACAGCCTGGGTGTGTCTACCAGGGCATGGGAGTCTTGGGGCCGTCTTGGAATCCCGTCTACCGCAAGCAACTGTGAACATTTCTGGAGTTACTTTGTTATTCAAGTGTATCTTTAAAAGAAATCAGAGCATTTTTTTTTATCATGAAATGTCTTATTCCATAGTCCTTATACAGTCATGAGTCTGCTTATAATGACAAATGTAACAAAATATATTCAACCTTGCAATACAGGAACCTGCTTTTCTAAACAAGTTCCACAGGTGACTTCGGTCCCGGTGGTCGGAGGTTCACAGTCTAAGGGACCGCTGCTGCAGGTCACACCTGACTGGTTGCCCTACCTTCTCCCCAAAGATGATCAGAGCACTGGCCACCTTTTTCCCCAGGGGAGCGCTTTAGCTTCTCCAATGTTAATGGGCCCCACAGTCTTCCCGAGACCCAACCGCAGATAGAACTGTTCTGGAAGTGACAGCATGGAAAACCTACTCTTCAGTAAACAAGGCCCAGGTCAACCAGAAGAGGGAAAGGAGGAAAACAGTACCTGAACTGCAGTCCCTGCCCCAATAAAATTCCTGAACATGATGTAAAAGCACGTGTCCCTTGAAGAGAAATTCCTGGAAAACATAGAGGTTTTGATTGTGTTTTAGAAAGGAGACAGGGTCACCTTCTCTGTTATTATAAAATATGAGCAAATGGAGAGCTCAGCATCCTACAAAACATCATAAAAGTTTAATCTTGTTATTACTGTCTTAATGCTCATGGATTTTGAGGAAGAACAGAACAATAAGAGGCATTCCCCTGCATACTCTGATGGAGAGAGAGAGAAAGGACGGTAGACTGGAAGGCTGTTCTGTGGGAAAGCTGGCTGATGTTGGGAGGGTGTGTCCTTGCAGGCTCAAGGTCAGGAAACAGCCCCTCCCTGGACCAGGAGTGCAATGTCTTACCAGGCAGGTGTGTGTGACTGAGTGAACTCAAAAACAAGACTAAGGAGGAACTGGCAAGTGTGCATACTTCCCAGCGTTAAGCTGCCGGCGTGAAATGCAATCTGGCGAACTCACACTGTATCCAGGTGCAGGGGCCAGAAGACAAGGGCAAGCGCACACCTGGAAACTGCTGGAATGCAGGGCTTTCCTCACTGCAGCCTCCTGACACCCGCCTTCTTCCAAACCAAGACTCTTCCCTATTCTGCTCTGGAAGCATTTGTTGAGCGCTGATGGATACCCTGGGAGGGATGGCGAAACGACCCCCTGCCCGGCCTGCGTGTTCAGAGCCGTGTCCAGTCTCACCTGCGAGAGAAGAAGGCAGCTTGAAAGACCGAGTGGGAAGAGGCAGAACCGTGTGTGATCGGAAAGTTAAGGTGCAAGATCTGGAATGTGCAAGTTACTTACAAACAGGTGTGTCCCAAAGTTTCTTTATAAATCTGTGGTTTAAAGGTCAAAACACATTTTTTTGAAGGGACAGCGTTAGGTATGCAGTTCAGAACTAATGAATTCATAATGCAGCTAAAACCGCACACGTGCAAGGGAAGCATTTCTGCTGCATTACTACAACTAACTTTAAAATACTTTAAAGGAAAATATTTAGATGAACTATCTTTAATGATAACCATAGGAAATAATGTTTAATTCGAATTTGATGAAAAGGAGGAGATTTTTATAGAAAGTACGAGGAAGTCTGGACTGAGGAGGACTTCAGATTTTTATCTCACATTGTTTTAAAAAATGACATTTTTCTCTGTATAAAAATATTATACATTATGGAAATTTTGAAAAATACATTTAAAAAATTTAAATGAATTAGATTTCTGTCCAACTTTTTTATTCTAAACATATATATATGTTTCCTCATTGGAAAATATAAACATTTTTGTATTCTACTTTTTCAGTTTTTTGCTATAAAATTGTTCATTTTATTACTCTCATCAATACTGCATATTCGCACTCTACTTGCCTATCACTATTGAGCGCTGCGGCTGAGGCTGAGGGAAGGGAAGGCGGGGGCTCTGCTCCGGCCCCCACAGTGCCGTCTAGACCGGACGCACCTCATTTCCAATCACACCCTATCATTCAAATCACGTCACATGACCACGGTTGGCTTCAAAGAGGCAAAGAGATTCAATCCTACCAACTTCCCAAAAGGAAGACAACTTGAGAACATGGTGGACAGCACTAATAAGCCACCATACCAATCTAAAACACACGGAGCCCCGGCTCTGCGGTTTATCTTAGCCTCAGCAAGAGCATGGTCTAGAAATGGCTATTCTGGGTCTGTTCTCGCTTGGAGCACGTTCCTCACTTCAAACCCACTACCCCTCGCCAGCCCAGAGTTGTACGGACCGCAGCACGTGCCCCATCGGGGGCCACACTGCCTGGCAGAGGGTTCCCTTCACTGTGGTGGTTTTGACCTGTGTCCAGAAATGCCTGGTTTGGTTTGGTTTATTTTATTTTATTTTATTTTATTTTACTTTATTGAATTTTAGGAAATGATGGGTACTGAAAAGAACAAATATTTAAATCCCAACATTTAAAGGGTGAAATTGAGAAAATAAAGCCCAGCATCGCCATTTAAGTGCCATGAACAACTGGGCCCTGGAAAGTCTCGCAGGCATGCTCTGCGGGGACTTCTGTCCAGGTTCCAACATATCGAACATTTCGTTACTCCCAAGCAGGGTCTTAGCCTCTTGAAAAATAAGCCACTGCATTTGTGGAAATGGTATATGATTAAATCCATCAATTATTTGGTTCACCATAGATTTAAAATTATGCCTTGACACTTTTTGCCTAGATGTGTGAACAGTGAAAGATAGAACTTTATTATGTGAAGAAAAGGAAGCAAACCTCATCACACTATCTAGAACTTTAGACAGTGTATTCTGTGGAACAACTGTTCCTTGGACATTAACAGGCATTCTGACAGGGAAAAAAAGATCCTCAGCCATGTGGGTAATACTGGATTAAATATATTTAAACAAGTGTCTTACCTATAGACTTCCCAATATCTTTAACATGATGCTACTCCCCATTCTGAATCTCCAATGCAATCTTAAATATGCATTTAACTGTTTCCCAAATGTACTTACTCGCAGACCCTATTTTTCAGAAATGTTTTCTGGAACCTATTTTGGGAATCTACTGTCAAGGAGAGAAAAATATAAATAAGTGCTTAGTTGAAAAGTCAACCTTATTTAAATTTGCAGGGGCGGGGAAGGCAAGGTTTGGGCCACAGGAAACTATGGCCTCGCAGCGGTCACGGAGCCCGTTTCCCCACCTGGTCACGAAGACAGAGATTTGTCCTTGGAAGCGACGCCCAGCACTCGTGGACACCCACAGCGACCCACCAGCCTGCGCCAAGGTGGTCATGCCTGCGGAGCGTGAGGTGTGGCTATTTCCCCATCGTCTCACTACCAATCATAAATAAACCAGGTCTTGGATCAAACGCTGTTCCACATGGAGACATTTATTAGATAGAAATTTATTAACAGGTATGGTAAGCTTAGAGACGTCCCAGTTTCTGTCTTTGCAGGTGCTCTCTCCGCCACACTGAGCGAAGCATTTCTCCAAGGCAAACACGACAACAGCCCGAGGCAGGCTTCGGGAAGCTTCACCATCCACGTCAGACAACCAGAAACCCTTCAACTAAGTGGCTGGGCACCAGACCATTTAGGGATCAGGTCAGGCACTGTCCCTAAGTAAAAGGCTGCAAGCTTCACTGGGCTCTGATGCCAAGAGGATGGTTTAAAGTAACTCATAACTTATTCCATAATTTTTAGAATCTAAGGATTATTTTCATTTACATTTAATCCCTAAACCTATTAACATCAGTCTGGAAGATGAATACAATGGGTTTTCTTAGTTGTTGGGGCTGTAACTTGGGAAAGAAAAATTGTCTATTTTGGTTTAGACCCATAACCCAAGGTGGTGGAGAGAGGTATAAGGAAAGGAAACACAGCCAGGCCTTTACTAGACATGGCAGAACCAAGGGGTGCTACCAGCGCAACCCTTCCCAGGGCCAGGGATCCCCCCGTCTCAGCAGCGGTTCACTGCATGGCCGTTTGGGTAGGTCTGGCTCTGTCCCTTTTCTGTTTCAGAGAACAACTCAGCGGGGCTTCAGGTCACCATTCTGCGAGGTGGCAGCTGGAGCTTCCCTGGCTGGGGGACTGAGTGGGAAGCAAGATCTTCATGCCTGAGCCTGGCCACACACACGGGTTCCCTAGCCAGGCCAGGCTGGCCGGGAGGGACACTGCTATTTCTTACAAATGTCATCTGGGTCATTCACTCCTCTCCTCTGTGTTTGCCATTCAGCCATAACTCTGGGTGGAAGGTTTTTTTCCGTGTGTGTGTGTGCATGCGCGCATGTGTGTGTGTGTGTGTGTGTGTGTGTGTTACACCTAAAACCTAAACTGTTCAAAGAAAATACATGTTGTCGGCCTCCACAAAGCATGTTTTCTGAGTCAGATGCATTGTCTTAAACCCCTGTGAGCCTAAAAATAGACCAATCACTATCTTCTAAGACCTACTCCTTTGGAATTTAAAGCGTTTTTATGAGTGAGTATTGTTTTTGTGGGAGAAGGGAAGGAGGGAAGTTTAGTATAATTAAGCAGATCAAGAAACAAAAGGAAAACTTGGGGTGGTGAACATACCGATATACAACGTACAGATAGCATGTTACAGAATTCTACACCTGAAACCTATATAATTTTATTAACCAATGTCACCCCAGTAAACTCAATAAAAGAGTAAAGGAAGAAAGAAAAGAATAATTTAACTATTTCCCATACTACCCCAAACTCTAAGATTTAATCATGTTGATAATGAAGTTTATCTTGGTCATCCATTCATTCATTCATCAGCTCTTTCATTCACAAAAGTTGGCTGCCTACCTGTCAGGCTCAAGGCTTTGTGCTGAGAGAAATATACAGGAAGGTGCCTGGAGCACTTAAGAGCAGGATATTGATACACATACAAATTGAAGGTAATTATTTGAGCTTCTGCGATTTCAGACTAATGAAATTTCAGGGAAAGTAGCATCTATGTTGCTGACAAAACTGCCCACATGTAGAACAATCCACAGTACATTTCTTCAGCCAAGAAACCTCAATTCATTATGCCCATTTAAAGAGAAACTTATTCACTGGCTTTGGTTAATTGCTTTCTGGACTCTGCAGCATTATCTTTACACAGGAGGCAAGTGGAGGTAAAAAGGACATGAAAGAACAATCCTCCCAAAATTCACTAGGGAAGAATCAAAACACAGAAGTTCCTCTCTGGGGCCCTTGTGACTGGTCAGATCATCTTGCCCAGATCCTAAAGGAGCTTAGTGAAAGCAAAATGGTAGCTGTGAATGTTAACACATTAATTGATCTTTCTTCTGTACCCAAAGGCCCAAGCCTTTCTGAACATTCTTTCAGGACTCAGCTGAGACAATGCCTCTCCAAGAGAACCTTCTGTGACCTCTTCACCCCAAACTCAGCACACACAACCAGGCCAGGCTAGGCGCCCCCTTAGCACTCCCACACACCCGTGCTTATCCTCACAGCCCAGCCCTTAGGATCAGCATTGTGTGTTGGGGGGCGGGGAGGGGCCCTTCTCCCTCGCAGGCCAGGTGGATATATGTGAGGTCTTCGGCACATAATAAATGTTACATAATACGTAGGTTATAAAATTTTCAAAGCCTGTTTAAGGAAAAATATTTTTAAAATACTTATTGTGTACATTTAAATAATAAAGACTATATTAAAGGCAGTTTACTTTTATAATCAGAAAAAAATCTAGCGTATGTTAGAAGGTAAACAATGACCTGTCTCAAAGGGTATATGTAACTCGTCACGTCTTCCAAATTGCTGCAAGAGAGGTAATTAGCAGAAGGGTAACTCTCAACGGTAACCACTAAAGATGTGGGGTCCGTTTGTTTTCAATAGTGGGCAGCCCTTTGGCAGGATGTTCACACGCACACACAGGGAAGGTCCCCCGGGTGCGAGCTGCTGAAATCATGGGCCAGTTAAAGCTTTGGTTGTTGGAGCTTACTCTTCAAACCCTGCAAGATTATTGCACGTAGAGAATGTGCATGTCCCCAATCAAATACAATTTAGACAAATTAATTTGAAACATTAGTTGGTGTACATAATTATTATTTTGGTATATAGTAATTAGGTATTAGTGGTAAGCAACTTACGTAGATTAGTATAATAATTAGCACAGCTAAGTCACACATTCCTTTCCCTGCTCTGGCTTAATAACACACTCTTCAAGATCTGCAGGGCTGCCGGTGTCAACAGCGCCTCGGGTGCTCAGCCAGGCTGACCGCACATGCGCATGCGCACAGGCCCAAATGACGCAGTGCTGGGCGCCCCGCTCCGGCCGTCTCTGTTATCGTGGCTTGGCAGTGCCCCCCACGCTCTCTCCGCCTTCCGTCCCCTCTCACACCCCTACCCGGGACAGCACTCAAGTTAGATGGGCCTGAAATGCATGTGGCTTAGAGGGTCTCATTTAAGAAATGTAACAAAAAATTATGAATTCAAAATTAGGCAAAAATGAATGTTTCTTTAAATGAGAGCTGTCACAACAAACTAAAAAGTACTTTAAGTAACATATATCACAAACATCAGAAAAAAACAGAAAATGTAACCAAAACTCTTCCACAGACTACCCTCTGGCTCCATACATCTCCATCTTTGTTCTTCCTCCATCACATACGTGCATCCAAGGTCAGAGGCCACAGGACACAGATGTTATGGTGCAACCGCTAACTCTACGCCTTCATGGTAGGACACCAGGTAGGCAGTAGAACTACCCACAGAAGCCAATCCAATGCAAGGATGGCTAGCAATTACTTCCCTGTATGTAGGAGTGACTGCAAAGCATATAAACCCACCTTTCTACCAGGTCCTCTGGTCAGACACAAAAAATGCCTGCCGTCACTCTAAGTCTCCAACGCGACTAGTGTGACTGACAAGGCAGTTAGAACGGAAAAGTCGGCGGACTTGACTAGCTGTGGTAGAATATCTTAGTTTTGTAAATGTCACCAAGCATATGACCACATGAACCCATCGCAGGGACCTTCCGGGGCCTGCGAAGCAGACCAGATACACCAGGGGCCCAAAAACTTAAGTCCCATCAGCTTCTCGGTAAATCTACCCCTGCCCTGCTCTCCCGCCCCCTCCCATGGAATCACACCCTCCAAGTACAAGCTTCAACAAGGCCCTGCGGCTCAAAGGACCAAGCATGGCGCCCGAGGGAAGGAAGGACAGACCGGCAAGGGAAACAGGAAGAGGGAAGTCACACAGAGGCCCTCTGCCTTCGACTGTGGAGACAAAGAGGGATGCAGGGAGCGGTCAGAGTTCTGAGGGAGGTCGAGGGTGTGAACTCAAGCAAGCGGGCTCCAGGTCAGCACACAATGGAGACCGAAATGCTTCACACGTGTTACTGTAGTTCGTCCTCACTCCAGTCTGAGGGAGGGGGAGAAGGGGAAGGAAGGAAGAACAAGAAGGAGGGGAGGGGCGAGAAGGGAGAGGATGAAAGGGAGAGGGAGGGGGAGAAGGAGAAGAAGATAAAAGGGAGGAGGAAAAGGGAAAGGGAAGGGAATGAATAAAGAGGAAAGGGGGACGAAAGAAAAATAAAAAGTTTTCTCCACATTATACCTCTTCCCTGGGAAGCAGCCGTATTTATCTTTGATGTCATAATAAAATTAAAAGCTTTCTTCAGACTATACACTCATCCTCTTAAATTAGAAAGAGTGACAATTCTTTTGGCTCAGTTCTGCAAAATGCAAGTCGTCATGATCTCACTATTAAACAAGGGAAAAACGACCTCCCAAGAGACTGATATCACTTAAAACAAATGCCCAGGACCCAGATATTTGGTCGCTATCCACGCTTCCCAGTGGCATGCGGGTCTTTCATCCAGACTCCAGTTGGATGCCGATCTCCCGGTCACAGTCTGTCTCGAAAATCACTCACACGATAGTTGGGGTTTCGTTATGTTTGCTTGTCTTATCAGTCTTTTAACTAACACTCGTAATTTTCTTCCAGGGTAAAAAGTAAAAAAAGAAAACTTGGAAACATCGCTTAACCTAGACTGCACATGTGAAGACAGTTCAGAAACTTTGAAAAATTATAATTTATAAATGGGTGTTTTGAAGGAGCATGTTGAACCTCAGGGAAGCTAAATTCTTCAGGGGGAATGTGTTCCATCAGCATCAGAAGCAAAGTCCCTCGTGCAGGTCCTGGAAACTCCTCTGGAAGTCGCTCGATCCGATTAACTACCTAACCACACTCTCGGCAAGTCCATCCAGAAAATGTGTCACAGCCCAGCTCAGTAACGTGCCAATGTGTTACAGTCCTCACTTTTAGGAAATCTTCGTCATTTTCAAAGACTGCTATTGCTCCACATCCTTTATGAAAATAACAAGATCAACACCTTTACAATCTCAATAAGAAAAAAGATACGCAATTAATGTATGTTCTTCTCTTCTTCAGGCTAACGTGTACTTTTTTTTATTTAGCTCCTTAGTCATCTGTGTGGCTCCTGAACATCGCCGAGGTGCTCCCAGGCCCTGTAGCTGTGGGCAGACCAACCAAACATCTGTCTACAAAGTAACTGGTCAGTGGTGAGCCAGGAGACTGGTTGACAGTTACTGGAAACCTAGGAGGCCAGGGTGCCTTTAGTTCCATAGAACCTGCTTAACAAAGTGATTCTCCATCGCATCCTAGGCTGGGTAAATCTGAAGCGAATGTGCCTCTGTCTCAAGGCAGGGCCCCTCCCAGGATCAGCTATAACTGAGTAAACTCCGAAGAGTCAGGGCACTGGGGCAGCTGGGCCTCTGAGGGGTCACAGAGGGGATGCGATAATGCAGGCGAGCCTTTGTTAATGAGCTGCTTTCGGTTTCTTCTGCTCTCTTTCCCCCCACTCTTCCTTCCACTGCCTGGCTCCCCCGCCTCTCCCTGTCTTCTTTCCTTGGGCACGAACTTTGCTCTCCATGACAGACTAGAAAGCATTTCTGCTCATTTTCATACTGAAACATCTTTGAAACCAAATGAAATGAATCTCAAAGAGCATAAGGCTATGAAGGGAGGACTTTGGGCTGGAGGCCAGAGCACCTGAGCTGTCCTTGGGACGTCCCCTACCAACAGGCTCTGCGTCTTTCCAAGTCACCTCACCTCTTTAAACCAACTTCTTCCTCTATTAACTGAGAGTTGGACTGGAGAGCTCCTCCTAGTTTAAAATGTTCATAATTTTATTTTTGGAGAAATTTGAAGCCCCAGTGGAAAGAGACGAAATAGAAAGTGTGATTTGGACTCATCCAATTAAGTCACATTGATGATTTCCCAGCCCCTTCCCCTGTCTATAAGGCTCCTCTTAAACGTGTGACCACCTTGTAAGGTGCCGAACACTTGAAAAGAGAAAGTTGCCACACTGAAACCCAGACCAGCCCACACTAACGGTGCCCTAGAAGGATGTCGAGATGGCAAAGCACAGAAGTTACGTAGAGAATAAGTTCTGAGGATCAAATGTATAACATGGTGACTTCAGTTGCTAATGCCATATTGTGTAACTGAAATTTGTTAAGATAGTAGAACTACAATGTTCTCACCCAAAAAATAAGTAAAATGTGAAGTGATGGATGTGTTAATTAACTCAATGTGGGGAATTCTTTCGCAATGCATGCATACATCAACTCATCACATCACACACTTTGAGTATCTTATGATTTCATTTGCCAATTATACCTCGATAAAGCTGAAAAAAAAGTTGACAAGTCAGAGAGGCTGCTCCCAAACACAACATTTTCTATCATCAACCGTAGCTCTTCCCCCTTACCCAGAGTGCTAACGGGTCTTTATTCAAAGGCAGCATTGGGGTGTTTATCGCCATCACATATTAAGAGGCTGTTCTCCGAGTCCTCATTTTCCTCTCTTGCTGACTTTCCCCACATCCCCCTCTGGGCCCAGGTGGAGATCTCTCCATCTCCTTTCTCCACCCTCTCGCAGCCATGTCCCCGACTTCCCGGATCCCTCACACTGGACCAGCTCATCCCAGAGGTTCTGTTCTTCCGGAACTCACTGGACCATGTTCAGAGTTCCCCAAGACAGGGATACAGAGATGCAGTACAGTCAGAGCAAACGCTCACTCTTCCCCGTCAGCAGTGAATGGTGTTTGGGACTTGAATGACCTGCTGGCAAAGGGACAGGGAGAAGAGAGAATGTGCAACTTTTCTGAAAAGCACTTCAATAATGTAAGTGAAGACTCTTTAAAACATTTCCATTTTACGACCTATTCTTATTTTCCTTACCCTAAACAAATCGGAAGAGATTCACACAAAGCGTAGGTGAAGAGGGAACCCAGAGAGAGGGAACAGGGCTGCCTGAGTTCTGGGGTCTGCGGCTCTAAAGTAATAGAAAACGACAAACTGGCTTAAATAACAACGACAATCTGGAGATACAATGGCCTTTGTGGCTGGTAGATTTAGCAGCTCAAAAACGTGGTCTAAAGTCAGCAGAGGTTCTTTCCATCTCTCTGCTCTTCCTGCTCCAACATTGGTCGAGTGCTGGGTTTGGCTCCCCTAGTGGCCAACGGCACCAAACGGCAGTTACCAGCCTTCTCGGTCTTGTCCAAATGGAGATGGAGAAAGGCTGATTTCGCAAGGCTCTTTTTGAGAAGAAAAGGGACTTATTTAAGAAAAAGATAAAAAATATGACAGCAAAAAGACAGCAAACTCACAGATATTAACAACCACACCTAAAACAAAAGCAAACTAAGCAAAGAACTAGAACTGGAACAGAACCACAGAAATGGAGATCACATGGAGGGTTAGCAACAGGGGAGTGGAAGGAGGAGATGGGGGGAAAGGTACAGAGAATAAATAGCATAGATGGTAGGTAGAAAATAGACAGGGGGAGGGCAAGAACAGTGTGGGAAATGTAGAAGCTAAAGAACTTATGACACATGGACATGAACTAAAGGGGGGAATGTGGGTGGGAGAGGGTGTGCAGGGTGGAGGGGAATGATGGGGGAGAAATGGGACAACTGTAATAGCAAAATCAATAAAATATATTTAAAAAAAGAGAAACATATGTTGTTTCAGCATTACAATAAACCTATAAAATTTTAAAAAGAAAGAAAGAAAAAGGAAGGAAGGAAGGAAGGCAGGCAGGCAAGCCCTGTCAGGCAGCTCAGTTGTTTGGAGCATTGTCCCATACACCAAAGGGTTGCGGGTTCGATTCCTGGTCAGAGTACATGCTAGGTTGCGGGCTTGATCCTTAGTGGGGACACATATGGGAGGCAACCCATCAATGTTTCTCTCCTCTCTCTCTAAAATCAATGAACATATCCTCAGGCGAGAATTTTTTTTTAATTAAGAAAAGATTTTCCCAGAAGCTTTCAGCAAATCAAGCATTGGCCAGAATTGGGTCACATGCTAATTCAAAATCAGTCACTAGCCGGGAAGCAAAGGATGTTGGTAGAGAAGCTAGTTACCCTTAAACCAATAGTCCTACCCCTTCCCACGGAGATCAGTTCCCAAGTGCACTGCTGCAGTTCCGTAGGGAAGAGGGCAATAAGGAGTAAATCCCCTTATGCACTCCAAAAATCTATTGGTAACATCCCTCCGGTTCTGATCATGGAGGTAGCTGAACTAAAACAACTTTGACCATGATCTAGGGGGAGAGAGAATGAATTGATGAGGTCTTTATTTTTAGAGAAGCTGTGATTTGGGTCTATTCTAAAACACAACCATTTTTGGTTGCTGCTCACTTCTAAGAAATTTTCTACAGCTGAACATTTCCAACATGTTTTACAATCCCCACATATGATCACAGCCCACCTTGCTGTTCTTTGCTAGATAAACAATTTTTTTCTCAATTATCTTGCTTTCCTTAATCACATGCAATTTTAAACTAGTTTTTACCGACACTCCCTTCCTCCCATTTACTGGCAACATTCTTAGGTCAATTCCACATCCAATCAGAGGAACCTGGAAAAAGGAAATCCTACAGTGAAATGCCATGTGCCTGACAACTTCATTTCAAATAAGTAATCCTCAAAGATGGCAACTTGGCAAAGAGAGCACTTAACCCTCTCCCCCCGGAAGGCCCATCACTTGGGGCCACATCAGATTATTGGCCTGAAATCCCAGCACTTGTAGGTTAAGGACACACACACACACACACACACACACACACACGAGGTACGGTATCTCCAGTATCGAAGGTGTAAGTTTTCGTTCCCTTTTTCCCATTCCCGCTCCTCCTAAAACTTTGGGGACTATCTCAGCACACATTAGGGACCAGCAGTGATGTGAGTGAGTGCCTAGCAGCTGTCCCAACACCTCCTCCCCCATTATCCTGCTTTTCACCAGAACAACTGGGGAACCGTGGCTGGGGGGAAGGCCTGTGTGTTTAACTCCTGTAACTCTGTCAGCTTTCTCTGACAAGAAAACTCTTTCCTGCTGCCATATAGGTCACCTTCCTATCTTTAAAGCGTGTAGAAGGTTAAAATGTTTCTCCTTGTTTTGTTGAAAGAAGTTAAGTTCCAGGAACACTCTGGAGGGACTCCTACAGACACTTAGTTCCAAAAGTGGCTATCCCGAAGGGCTAAGGCAAAGGAGATGATCTTTCTACAAAAAGAGATGTGCCCTGCGCTTGTGGACCCCTCGTGGACCTCAAGCCCTCAGCTGACCTGTGTAAAATTAGCACGTGGCAAAAGGGAAGGGGCCACCAGCTGACCATTCCTTGGAAAACTGTTCCTAAGTACCTAGTGTCATGATAAATTAGTAGCAAGTGACAAAAAAAAAAAAAAATCACTCCTCAAGGATCAAACAGGACCGTAGGGAAGGAGAGTGAAGGGGAGGGAGGTGTATGGCTGCTGACTGTGGAATCTTCAGATCTGTTTGGATGAGTCATTGCCCATGACTTCCACAACAGGAATCCGATTTGACTAATCATCTGATAGAGACTTTTATTTCTATCTTTCAACATGTGAAAGCTCTCTGACTCTCGGGTTTAGTTGTTACTTAAGCAATAAACAAACGTGTATCTTAGGAACATAGTTGTCATCTTCTAGAGGTACTGCATGTATACTGAGTAACTGCAAAACACTCCCTCCGTAATCCACACACACGCACACATGCACCTTGTCACACAGCACTCCCACACAATAAGAGTGAAATTGCTGTTTGATGAATGTAAACTCGTGGGTGTTTCCAGCAATCAGGAGTCCTGCCAGGTGTGAGTGCTGAGAAGGGAGGTGAACCCCAGGGCTTTCCCAGTCTGTGCTCAGATTCTTATTTGACGAAGCTACTACCTGTGCCCCGTGTCTCGGGCCAGGGGACCACAGCAGGGGAAGTGTGGCTGCTGGTCATCCCAGCCCAAAGAGATGAATGGAATTCCAGGCCGCTGGAGTCATGCTGGCTTGGGACAGTGGCTTGGAGACCAGACCGCCAATGACAGAAGCGTTAAGTGGTAGCTTCATGGCAATTGATGCACCCACAGAAATGTGACCCACGCCTCGGTTTCAGGAGCCGAAAAATGAAAAGAACGTTTAGGGAGGAAAAAATGGAAATAAAATAATAGGCAGAGGGTAATTTATTACTCTATGAGTCTGTTCTGTAAATAGTTTAAGACCCTGGAGCCAGATGGTTCTGCAAATCCTCCAACCAGGAGTCACGTTAAGAAGCACGAGTGGGCACAAAAACTGTTTTTCAGGACACAATTTCAATTTTGGCTTGAGGGAACTGGATACGAGCAAGTTTCCTTAAATTCCTGACTAGAAAGAAATTGTCCTCTCAGATCCCCTTGATCAGAATACGCATACCGCCCCCAGGCGGCAAGCCGTGGGAGCGCGGAGAACTGACTTGCGCAAGGACTCGGACTGCAGTCACTGCAGAAAGTGTACCCACGTCGGGCAGCGAGAACGCGAGCTCTCTACACCGACCTGCCAGCCTGTGCGACACCGCGCTCACCTCCTCTAGTGGGTCAGGTGGAGGGCAGGCGAGGGCAGGGGCGCGACTTCGCGCAGCCCGCCGCGTGGCTCCCCACCCCACTGGCATGGATGGATGAGGGGCCATCATCCAGCCATTCGAAGAGGCAGATTTGTCTGAAAGCCCCCTAAAGGTCTTAGGTGGATGACCGTCGCTGGTCGAGATGCTCATACCGAACACATCGTGCCTTCGTGGCGCAAGAGCCAAAGTGCTGAGCCCGCGTGCGCTCAGGCCGCGTGGGCGGGCACCCCTTTTTCTGAGAAGTTCCAGGGCTCCTGGAACCCGACCCCCGCCCCCGCCCCTTCACTTTCTAGCTGGAAAGTTGTGCACCGAGCGGCGGGGGGCGGAGAGAGGAACCCAGACTGGCCCCCCTCCCGCTTCCTGCCCGGCCGCCTCCCATTGGCCAGAGGAATGCCCAGGAATGTCAGCGCTGCTTTAAAAGGCCGTGGCTCCCCGCCTCGCCAGCCAGTGCAGCGGAGCCTGCCCGCGCCTCTCGACTTCAGCGAGCTGTCCTCGCGCACCCTCCGACTCCGGCCGCCTTCCCTGCGCACCGCGCTCTCCAGGACTCCCGGCTCGTCTCTGCTTCCTCGCCGCCACTCCGGGCCTCTGCGCCCGTGTACACACAGGTAAGGGGTCTGCGGGCGGCTGCAGAGGACCAACGCTGCCCTGGCCATCCGCCTCGGGCAACGAGGCTCCAGCCCCTCAGGAACCTCGGACCCCATCTTGTCCGTCCCAGCTGTTGTTGGGGGGAGGGGGGGCGTTCTCCTCATGGAAGAGCTCCAGAGCCCTCTTCTCCAGCCTTGGGGTTCACAAAACACTTCTCAGGACACCCCAAGATTTTTTTCTAAACTCTTAAGTCCTCCCTAAATCTTTCTGTCAGTCCTCTAGAGAAGAGTCCACTTCCCCATGCCCTCCTGGTCCTGCTGTTTACCCTCAACTTCCCAAAGAAAAACCCTAGATGGTTGGTTTTTAAGCTCCGCTTCAAAACCAGTCTCCTGCCTCCAACTCTCACTTTCTCCCCAATGCCCTGATGTAAAGAGAATTCTGTTTTCCCTCATTCCAGCAGATGTAGGGCAGGGGGATCCCCAGGGACCTGGCCCCATGCCCAGCCCCCGGTTGTTGCCACTCTCGTGCTTTGCCATCTCTTACCTTGGGCTCCGCTTCCTGCTGCAGGTTCCCTGCTGGGCGCAGACAACTCCGCCATGGGACTGGCCTGGGGACTCGGGATCCTGTTCCTCCTGGTGCATGTGTGTAGCAGCAGCCGCATTTCAGGTGAGTCCTAATAATACCTTTGAAGGGGGTGGGAAGATGAGGAGGTGCTGGGTGCCCCAGGTGTGCCTCCCTCCCACCTCTCCTCTCCCAGCTGTCTTCCCTGAGCCTTGACTGGACCAGGTTGCAGGTTCTTTCTGACCACGGTGTTTATCAGCTCTTTCTGTAGTTTTCACCCTGTCTCTCTGGCCCTGCCCCTGAGAGCTGAGTCCCCCTGGCCCCTGTCTAGGAAGCTCACACTGTGTCCTGCTTCTGTCTCACAGAGGCTGGGGGAGACAACAGCGTGTTTGACATCTTTGAACTCACGGGAGCTACCCGCAAGGGCTCTGGGCGCCGACTGGTGAAGGGTCCTGACCCTTCCAGCCCAGCCTTCCGCATCGAGGATGCCAACCTGATCCCCCCTGTGCCTGATGACAAGTTCCAAGACCTAGTGGATGCTGTGCGGGCAGAGAAAGGTTTCCTCCTCCTGGCCTCCCTGAGACAGATGAAGAAGACCCGAGGCACACTGCTGGCAGTGGAGCGGAAAGACCACTCTGGCCAGGTCTTCAGTGTGGTCTCCAACGGCAAAGCGGGCACCCTGGACCTGAGCCTGACCGTGCAGGGGAAGCAGCACGTGGTGTCGGTGGAAGAAGCACTCCTGGCCACCGGCCAGTGGAAGACCATCACCCTGTTTGTGCAGGAGGACAGGGCCCAGCTGTACATTGACTGTGAGAAGATGGAGAATGCTGAGCTGGACGTCCCCATCCAAAGCATCTTCACCCGGGACCTGGCTGGTGTCGCCAGGCTCCGCATCGCAAAAGGAGGTGTCAATGACAATTTCCAGGTGAGGCCTCCTCTCTGTAGGGTGGACTGCTAGCCAGTTGATCTGTCAGGAGGGCTGTAGCAAGAAAGGCAGGTGTTCCAGTCAGGGAAATACTGCCTGTGGACTACAACGGTGGTTCTTAAAGTCCAGGGAGCATCACAATCACCTGGAAGCCTCGTTAAAACAGCCAACCCCTTTCAGATTCAGTAGGTCTGGGCTGGAGCCTGATAATTTGCATTTCTAACAAGGTCCTGATGAGGCTGATGTTAGGGGCGGGTATTCTGGGGACCTCACTCTGAAACCCACGGAAGGAAACCAACAGTTTTCCTGTAAGAGCCTGTTCAAGCCTTAGGTCCTTCCTTTACCGTCCTCAAGAAAATAACATTTCAGATGCATCCAACCAACTGTAATATCACTTGAAATATTAACATCAGACACTTTGTTCAAGCAGAATAAGTACCACTTTGCTATCTGATCCCCCGTGGGGACGTAACGGGTCTCAGATAAAAGGTGAAAGCGGTGGCAATGCGCTGCTGCAGCCTCTTCCCTGCTTACACTTCCAGGTCTCTGCAACTGTGGCTTTGAAACTCCCACACTTAACTCTTGGACACTGAAGAGTGTCACTATATCCTCCCGTGTAATATCAGATTCCACTTCCTGTGTACCCAAGTACGCTGATAACTGAATTCTTTGCAAAATACTGAAGACTTGGCAGAAGACACAATTAAGATTTTGAAGTTGCCTGGCAGTCTATGCTGGTGTGTTATTTTGACACGGTGACCTTAAAAGGGACCTCTTTCAGACTTTTAGAACATGGATTGTGTGCTTTTCCTAGCATAAACAGTCTCCCCTCCCAGGTCCCTTCCCCCGACACTCTGCAAGTACTGCGTGTTTTCTGCCCACAGGGGGTGCTGCAGAATGTGAGGTTTGTCTTCGGAACCACACCAGAAGACATCCTCAGGAACAGAGGCTGCTCCAGCTGTGAGTGCCCTTCTGTTTTTAGGGTGCATGGGGGAAATTGGGGAGCTTCTACCGGAAACAAGCTGAGAAACTTAAGAAGTGTTGGTTGTGTATAAATCCCCCCAGGTAACATAGGTAAGAGGTACATAAAAGTGACCTTAAAGGCTGTTCCACACACACACGCCCACCCCTCACCCCAAACGAAATGTCTTTTCCAACTAGGAACACTGGGGGCTGGTGGAGAGCATCTCCTGTTACTATTCTCATTGTGTGTTTCTCGGTTTCTTGGCAGCTACTAACGTCCTCCTCACCCTTGACAACAACGTGGTGAATGGCTCCAGCCCTGCCATCCGCACTAACTACATCGGCCATAAGACAAAGGACCTGCAAGCCATCTGCGGCATCTCTTGTGATGAACTGTCCAGCATGGTCCTGGAGCTCAGGGGCCTGCGCACCATTGTGACCACGCTGCAGGACAGCATCCGCAAAGTGGTCAGTGGCCTCCACTCCCAGCCCTTTAGCAGGAGCCCCTGGAGCTTTAGCCATTAGAATGATCCCGACGGACCGAAAACGAGGGTGGACACTGATGAGCTTTCTCCCCCTTTTAGACTGAAGAGAACAAAGAGTTGGCCAATGAGCTGAGGCGGCCCCCACTCTGCTACCACAACGGAGTCCAGTACAGGAACAATGAGGAGTGGACCGTCGACAGCTGCACTGAGTGTCGCTGTCAGGTAAGGGTCTTTCCCAGCTGAAACGCAAACCGATGGCAAGTGTTTGACGCCACGGTTTCTGGGGAAATGCCAGCTAGCCACACAAGCTCTTTCTACGTTCTATGGCTTGATACCAAAGAGTGTGTGTGTGTGTGTGTGTGTGTGTGTGTGTGTGTGTGATGAAAATGTAATTGTGACATCTACAGAATCTACTTAAACTCACCAAGTTTTCCAAAGTCTTAATCATACCTCAGGCTAAGTATCAAAAAGAACAAATCTAAGACAGCCGAATAACTTGCCTGCTTCATCTCAAAGACTCAGTGTTGAATGTCAGGTACACAACACCTGGTTGGAGCTTGCCCCCAACCCGGATGTGTATGCAGCTGTGACAAGGAGGTTCTTTTAACGCAGTGCTGACCATTGAGGTGACTAAGCCTGACGTTGTCAGGACGTAGCCGCCTGCTGAGCTCAGGTGGCACGCCCTGCGGCGTGTGCCCCTCTAGCTCTCGCCAGGGCCAGTGGCAGGTGACTGTGGGAGTTGAGTGTGGGAGTTTATCCGGCTCATTAAGCAAATTCAGGCTTAAATACAAATCATGGATCACTGGATTTTTGGAGCCATCTTTACTAAATTCCCATTCCAGGTCTGTACAGGAGGAAAAAAATATGCTCATTGAGCTTCTTATCCCCATAGACATAATAATTTTTAAACTTAAAAGTACCAGCAGAGTTTTGAGTTCTGTTAATCTGCACCTGAAATCACTTTGACACATGGCATTTGCTGATTCCCTTTGGATAAATTCTTCATGCAGTAACTCCCGCCGGTGACCATGCAGAGCTCCACACGGGACGGAGTGAGTAGCCAGCACTAGGACCGTGTCTGCGATACTGGTGCATGCAGGGAAGAGAGGCCTGGAGTGCATTTATAGCTGTGACCATTTGTCTTATAACTGAAATGTTGAATAGTATGTGCACTTCCGTTTGCAATATGTTTTGTGACCCATTTCCTCCTCCCTCTTGCCCGACAGAACTCAGTTACCATCTGCAAAAAGGTGTCCTGCCCCATCATGCCCTGCTCCAATGCCACGGTCCCTGATGGAGAGTGCTGCCCCCGGTGTTGGCGTAAGTCCCTCGAACCGCACAGCCCCTGCAGTGCCCGGGCCACTGCCGCACACACACTGGAGAGCGCCGCGCAGCGCTGGAGCCCCACCGCCACTCCCGTGTGCTTCCGTTCCATTTTTTGCTGCAGCATCTGGTGAACTGCTGCCGTGTTTGCTGTATAAAGCCAAAAACCCCATTACGACTAAATCTTAATTACCCCTCTGGGTGATGGCACAGGCAGTAGTAATTTTGGTGCAGCTCACTGATCCTGATTGTATGCCTTGAGGAAGAGAGAGAATCTGTTGCAGCAATAACTCTTAAGTTGCCTGCTTTGAGAATTTGATGTTACGGCTTAGAGTTAAGAAAAACTGCTCACCAGGAAAATTGATGGGCTATAGTGTGAGCACCAGACTTAATCGGACCTAAAGCCTCTACCCAGTGTGTCTGCAGGAGTAGGAGACCAAAGGAGGGGCAGTCTGAGTGTCAGGGCACCAGCAGAAATAAGGCACCGTGCTGTCCCGTGGCATCCTGTCCCTGCTTTCGTTGCCTGTGTATGATTTACTCACTGTGCTGGCACAGTATTGAACAATAGCAGGTGCAAGTCTAAAAACGATGCAGCGCAACTGAAACGGAATGAAACAGGACAGCAGCCCTCGCCCTGTGCACACTCCTACCCTTGCACCCACTGGGCACAGCTCAGGGCCAACAGTCCCAGCCAGGGGTCACGGGCAGGATGGCGGCACTGGGGCGGTCATTTGTTTATCTGGTTCTGTTTGGCATGCACTTCAGGTGAGGGTTAGAGAGCACAAAGCTAGCTGGGGACCAGTGGAGTTTTGAGCTTAAGTCAGGGATTGCCAGGAAAACTTCCAACTGACAGGGAGAGGACATGAGTGCTCCCTCTTGCGTCTGCTGCAGCTGGGTGTGAGCACAGTCCTGGCGCCTGGGCAGGTGGAAAATACATTCTCCTGTAAAATACGTGCCGGGAAGGCCCCACACACTCAGGCGAGAGGGGTGACATGCTGACTAACCCCACGACCGAGCTGGAGCCCAGAGCCAGCAGTCGCTGAGCGGCCTAGAAGCTTACAGTCCAAATGCATGGGCTCTGGCTCCCCTAAAAATCAGAAGTGGCTCCTACACGCTGCCTAAAACTCTGGTGTTCTTGGAAGCCTGGGACTGGAAATGCCTACCAAGAGATCTTAAGTCAGGAAAGGGAAACTCATTTGAAATGCTGAGAGGAGAAAGGAAACGGCGATGAATAGCACACACACTGGGACTGGGCTGAGCTGTGCCGCCCTGGGCAAAGCATTCGGTTACCCCGCACAGTGCCCGTCCTGACCTCGGATAAACCCCTTGTTTGTTAGCCTAAGAAATCTCTTGCTTTTCACCCTTTGGCAAGGGAAGAAAGCCCTGAACAGAGCAGTCTAAAGAACAGCCATAATGACCCCATGTTAAATGAACCCGTTTCCTCTGCAGCCAGCGACTCCGCGGATGATGGCTGGTCCCCCTGGTCCGAGTGGACCTCCTGCTCCGCAACGTGCGGCAACGGGATCCAGCAGCGTGGCCGCTCCTGTGACAGCCTCAACAGCCGATGCGAGGGCTCCTCTGTCCAGACGCGCACCTGCCACATTCAAGAATGTGATAAGAGATGTGAGCATCTTGGCCCCTTAGGGATGTGGAGAACCGGCCAGTGCATGCCATCACCTTGAGCAGCCCCAGGCTTCAGATCTAGACTCTCTGGATCTGAAGCCTGGTTCTGCCATCTGCCTGTGCACCCTTGAGCACCGCTCACCCTTTCAGACTCCATGTCTGTGCTCTGGGGCCAAGGATAGTCCTCAATAGGGCTTTTTTGTGGAGTTTAGTTAGATACTGCATTTAAAGCAGTTAGCACAGAGGTTGGCTCATGGTAAGCACCTGGTAATTATCAGCTTTGAACTTTAGTCAAACAGGATGGCGGCTGGAGCCACTGGTCGCCGTGGTCGTCTTGTTCTGTGACGTGCGGCGAGGGTGTGATCACGAGGATCCGGCTCTGCAACTCCCCCAGCCCCCAGATGGATGGGAAACCATGTGAAGGCGAAGCTCGGGAGACCAGGGCCTGCCAGAAAGACGCCTGCCCTGGTGAGTGAGCACATGGCCGGCCAAGGGCCAAGCCCCCATGGCAGCTCTGCCCCGCTGCTCGCCTGGCATCTGACCTGTCTGCTCAGTGCATCGTGGAGAGGAAAGGTTACTTTCTAGAGAAACAAACAAGCAAAGTCCTACATACTCAGCAGCTTCTTTTAATGAAAAACAGAAGGAAAGCCCTTTCAAACTCTCCCTCTTCCCATTCTTCATGTGTCAGGGTAGCAGTGTTGTCTTGAATGAACTTAGAGTCATCTGTGACAGGTCAGGTGTTCGAAATCGACCTTAACTTCTGCATGTGGTTTGCTTTCTTCTAGTCAATGGAGGCTGGGGTCCCTGGTCACCGTGGGACATCTGTTCTGTCACCTGTGGAGGAGGGGTACAGAAACGTAGCCGGCTCTGCAACAACCCCACCCCCCAGTTCGGAGGCAAGGACTGCGTTGGTGAAGTGATGGAAAACCAGGTCTGCAACAAGCAGGACTGTCCAATCGGTGAGCCACGCAGCCTGGGACAGAACCAGCCTGGGGTTCCACTAACCAAACGTCAGGGTCGGCATTCAAGGGCCTTCTGGCTGTGAGTAGGGCCGAGCGGTTTGATTGCTCCAAAATGCCAGATGGACAGCATAATCTCCAGTTAGCAGTTACATAGTCCCGACAGCATCTTCCACCGCATCGTGTCCCCACGGACCGGCATGGCAGGTAACAGCAGCCAGACCAACCGTTTCCCTGTCTGTCCCACCTCAGATGGGTGCCTGTCCAACCCCTGCTTCGCCGGCACCAAGTGTACGAGCTACCCCGATGGCAGCTGGAAATGCGGAGCTTGTCCTCCTGGCTACAGCGGAAATGGCGTCCACTGCAAAGATGTCGACGAGGTAAGAAATGGACCGCTCGCAGTTCCCACTTCTGGGAAGGGAAGGCAGTTAACCCGCACCACTGGTTTCCCGTGGCAGCATTCGTGCACAGCGAGCAAACTGCTTTTCCTTCCGCAGTGCAAACTCGTGCCTGACGCCTGCTTCAGCCACAACGGAGAGCACAGGTGTGAGAACACAGACCCCGGCTACAACTGCCTGCCCTGTCCGCCACGCTTCACGGGCCCGCAGCCCTTTGGCCGGGGCGTGGAGCACGCCACAGCCCACAGACAGGTGCGTGCGGGGCCAGCCTGGTGGGCCACACAGGGCGGGGGGTGTTTCCAGCCAAAACACTAAGACAGGGAAGAATGTCATTTCATCCTCTTCACAAAAAAAACAGAAGGGGTGAACGCCCAATCCAGCTTTTAGAATCATGACTAGAAAATCCATGATAAATCCAGCAGTAGAAGAACAGTCCCTCACATTTGAAAATGCTGCTCTTGAGTAAGTTGTGAGCCAACAGAGCTGTAAATCCAGGGCAGGAAAGACACACAAAGCAATGTTAACCTGTAAGCCGGACACCACAGGGGAGCATGGGGAAGGACAGAAGCAGCCCACACTCTTCCCCGTGGAAACTCTGTCCTGACACGATGGGGATCTGGGTTCTTCCTGCTTCCGTGGTACCTGGAGACTTGTACAGGCTCTGCACTAACATCTGGATGTTGTCCCCACAGGTGTGCAAGCCCCGCAACCCGTGCACAGACGGGACGCACGACTGCAACAAAAACGCCAAGTGCAACTACCTGGGCCACTACAGCGACCCCATGTACCGCTGCGAGTGCAAGCCTGGCTACGCCGGCAACGGCATCATCTGTGAGGAGGACACTGACATGGATGGCTGGCCCAACGAGGACCTGGTGTGCGTGGCCAATGCCACCTACCACTGCAAAAAGGTAAAAGCCGCCCCCTCACGAGCCCCCAGAGAGAAGGCACATCAAAAAAGCAGGCTGAGGAATTTTAAATGGTTCAAGCTTGAAAATGAAACCAAAAGGTTGGGTCACCCAGAGGCAGAGCAGCACTAATTCTCAGTAGCTGGCAAGCGCTTGGTGCCAAGTACATGGCTACGGCAGGCCCTTTTGGCACGAGCGTTCCATAGTCTGTTGTTTTGTCCCTGCAGAAATGTTCGTTTCTCTGCTAAGTACCAGCAGACTATATGGCTTGTGTTTCCAGCACGTATAAGGCCTAGAGCTTCTACACAGATTTTACATGTAGCCCTATATATCCCCCAAGAAAACGTTTAATTTTTTTGTCTTCCCGTAAAAAATGGCATTACGGAGGAGCAGTCGGTTGTCCCCGTGCTCGGGCGGAGCAGAGGACGTGCGGACAGCAGCTGCAGTGTGTGTCCTCTCCCCCCAGGACAACTGCCCCAACCTGCCCAACTCCGGGCAGGAGGACTACGACAAGGACGGGATCGGCGACGCCTGTGACGATGACGATGACAACGATAAAATTCCAGACGAAAGGGTAAAAACACATGTTTTGGTTCCTCGTTCACCTCTGCTGTTCACTAACAGCCTGGAACGCTGTAAGGTTCAGAGTTATAAAGAAAAATATACAAACTGATACATGGAATAATCGGAAGTTACTCACTGTGTTTCAGGAGGTCGAGGACATAGATGTCGCTAAGAAAATTTTTAAAGGAGGGTTTTGTTTTTCATCACAGCCTTCCCTCCCCTCATCTGAGCGAGAGATTCCACATACCAACAAGTAACTTTACTCCGCAGACTCATTTCAAATGCCTTATCTCAATCACAGTAAAATTTACTTTGCGCAGAGTGAGAACTGAGATGAGCTTATGTTTACATCTCACTGACATATAACCAACAGGACATTCCATGTACAAACAAATGACACGTTGCTCCCCAGACTCACTGTGTCCTGGCTTTTAACTTGTGCAGTAATCAGTTTACACTGAGTGCCCAGTCGGCACCGCCGCTGGGTGCGAACCCCCCGCTGCAGCGCCGCGTGGATTGTGCATGGGGTCTGAGCCCGGAGCTGGTTCACAACATGGTGAAATGTCCCCTTTCTGCTCCCCACAGGACAACTGTCCGTTCCATTACAACCCAGCGCAGTACGACTACGACAGAGACGACGTGGGAGACCGCTGCGACAACTGCCCCTACAACCACAACCCAGACCAGGCTGACACAGACAGCAACGGGGAAGGGGACGCCTGCGCCGCGGACATCGACGGGGACGGTAAGGCGCTCCCTGACTCAGCCGGCCCGTAGGTGGCGGTGACTGCACTCGGCTTTCGAGTGACTTTTTCCAGCCCTGGCTGTTAAGTGTGTGGTTTGGTTGAAACAACAGGCTGCAGATTTCAGCTCGCATTTTGACCCCTGTTCTCTGCAGGTATTCTCAACGAACGAGACAACTGCCAGTACGTCTACAATGTGGACCAGAGGGACACCGACATGGATGGGGTCGGCGATCAGTGTGACAACTGCCCTCTGGAACATAATCCGGATCAGGTAGGGGGACTCCGTCCACAACCTTCCGGTAAAGTGTGGGAGCACCCCTTCCCAGGCCTGTAAAGCACAGAGTGCAGGCACAGCCATTAAACCATGGCCCTCCGTGGTCTCGTGGCCCATCACTGTATTTCTGCGTGAACAGTTGGCCGGCGCGACCCCCTGGCAGAGCCCCATAGACCTCAGCGTGACGGTGTTGTCCAGTTCAACTCGTCTGTGCCGGAAGCGCTGCACGGCTTGTTCAGCATGATGGACCGTTATTAAGATAACTTTATACAAAGTAGAAATCTGTAACTGACAACTCGAGTAATATTAATCATATTTAAGACTAAGAGAAGAAAGAAAATATCCTTAAGCAAAATAACCATTTCCATGGCTAATGAAGTAATCTGGCTGGGAGAAAGTCATCAAACTACAAATACTCCCCCTAAACTGGAGAAATCCCTGTCGTCACAAGTGTTTGGCATTGCAGAAAAATAGCATTCTCCGCCTGTGCTGGGGCGTGCTCCAAGTAGACACTGGCCAGGACAGCTTCCACGTCCCGAAGTATTCCTTTCCTTCTGCACTTACCCATCATTATTTCCTAGGAACAAAAGTTAAGGAATTTTTTTTCTAAAATGCATTGTTCTGAAAATTTAGAAACCAGCTTTTAAAAAATAGTATTTCTATAAGATTCAAGATAGGAGAAAGCTGTCTTTTTCCTCCCAGTATTTGCTCTTAGGAGGTGCTGTAAAACAAAAGACAAGAGGGTAAAGAGTATCCGGGCCATAAAGGGAAAGTGTGATTGACCTGAGATGGCTCTGCTGGCCCGAGGGCACTGAGAGCCATATTTTCAGATTGGGTCTTGCCCTAAATTAAACTTTTTCACCACCATTCAACCTCCCTGGGTGATTTGTTTGGTTCCTCAGACTGTGATCAAACCTATAACAAAATTCAGGCATCATGTAAAAACCTTACCAGCAAAGGGCATAAATACTGGCAAGAAAAATCTCACCTTGTATATAAGTAACTTTTAAGCATCCGTGCACGCTGGATGGTGTGAAAGGACTCTGAGAAATACAACTTCGAACACCCTTAGAGTTCTGACTTCACCTGGGCCAACAGATGGCAGTCTTTACGGACCAGCTGAATAAAACCGAACACCTAAAAACAAAAGAACTCGCTGACCCCACCGTCTGAGGTGCCCAGCATGCACAAAAAGCAGGGCCATGTTTCCGTGACATAGTGGCCTAGGGTAGAAGGTGGCACGTCAACAAGTTTACAATTGAAACCCTTCAACTGGAAAAGAACAAAATGTACCCAAAGAATTTAATTTCACATTAAGCTAGAAGCAGTTAACATTGCACTTCATCCTTTGTGATTAAGCAATGCTTACTACTTCATTTTATTTCGACTGTTATATTTTTAAAAAGCTCGAATATCCCTTTTCAAATTTTCGTATGAAAACAAGGATCAAGAAAAAACCTAAAACTTGTTAACAGTACTGTCTCTTGGCAGTAGCGTGTAGACGTAAGACTCCTCGGGCCATCTCAAACATCAGGTGGAGACTCTTCCCTGAGTTAGAACGGACGTTAGGAATTTACATCTCATTTCACCTCCGTCTCTATCTCCCAGCTGGACTCTGACTCCGACCGCATTGGCGACACCTGCGACAACAACCAGGATATCGATGAGGACGGCCACCAGAACAACCTGGACAACTGTCCCTATGTGCCCAATGCCAACCAAGCTGACCATGACAAAGACGGCAAGGGAGATGCCTGTGACCATGACGATGACAACGATGGCATTCCCGACGACAGGGACAACTGCAGACTCGTGCCCAACCCTGACCAGAAGGACTCTGATGGTGAGTCAGGAGAACCCCTTTTTAGGAGAGTGACCGAATCGGTGGTTCTCCAGATTGAGGAACAATAACAGAGCTGAATGCATTCGGGAGGGCAAAGAGCCCAGATGCCAACTTGGACAAGATTGTGAGTTTCCGACACCAGTAATAGTATTTTAGGATTTCACTGAACTCTTACCTTTTTCCCTTAGGTGACGGTCGAGGTGATGCTTGCAAAGATGATTTTGACCATGACAGTGTGCCAGACATCGATGACATCTGTCCTGAAAATGTTGACATCAGTGAGACTGACTTCCGCCGATTCCAGATGATTCCTCTGGACCCCAAAGGGACATCCCAAAATGACCCTAACTGGGTGGTCCGCCATCAGGGTAAAGAACTCGTCCAGACCGTCAACTGTGATCCTGGACTTGCTGTAGGTGAGTAGTGAGTTCTTTGAACAGAAAGCTAATTCATATGTGGGAAAGCAGCAAATAAAAAACCTGGCTGTTGTGTATGTCCCTGTGGGGACTAAGGATGTCTGGGAATGTAATAGAGAACCTTCTTAAAGCAGCAGCTTTTAATTTGGGCCTGACCTTATCTTCAAGGGTATGATGAGTTTAATGCCGTGGACTTCAGTGGCACCTTCTTCATCAACACCGAAAGGGATGACGACTACGCCGGGTTTGTGTTTGGCTACCAGTCCAGCAGCCGTTTCTATGTTGTGATGTGGAAGCAGATCACGCAGTCCTACTGGGACACCAACCCCACACGGGCTCAGGGATACTCAGGCCTTTCTGTGAAAGTCGTGAACTCCACCACGGGGCCCGGCGAGCACCTGCGGAATGCCCTGTGGCACACAGGAAACACCCCTGGCCAGGTAGGAACACCACCTGCAGAGGGAGCGAGGGGACGGGCCCTCCCCGAGCACTGGGGACACTGTGCTTTGGCCAAGACGCAGAGGGAGTCTTAGGTACCATGTTCCCAGAGGCACCAGCTGCAGCACTGAGCTCTGCTTTGTGAAACCATAGCTGCGTCTGAGAGGGGAGCACCATAACTGGAGCTGCCCTTCCAATCCAAAGGCAGTTTCAGCCTCTTCAAACAAAAAGGCTCCCTTGCTTCTTGCTCTCTCTACGTTTTCTGTGCTTTCAAGGGCACACATCAAAGGAAAGAGGGAGGCCTTAGAAAAAACCCTGCATTTCAGCCCATCTAACCTAGGTCAGCTGGGTACCTTTCAAGCACTGTTCCTTATACAAAGAAACGCAAACGTAATCATCACGGAGCTCTGTTTCAACCTGTGCCTTTTCCTTCAGGTGCGCACTCTGTGGCACGACCCTCGTCACATAGGCTGGAAAGATTTCACCGCCTACAGATGGCGTCTCAGCCACAGGCCAAAGACTGGCTTCATTCGGTAAGGTTGCAGGGACTGAATTTCCCTAACAGTCACAACAATGGGCGAGAAGGCAGAGACTGAAACAGGGCCTAACGGGATTTTCTTTGTCCCTGCAGAGTGGTGATGTACGAAGGGAAGAAAATCATGGCAGACTCCGGACCCATCTATGACAAAACCTATGCTGGTGGCAGGCTAGGGCTGTTTGTCTTCTCTCAAGAAATGGTGTTCTTCTCTGACCTGAAATACGAATGCAGAGGTAGGAGGAATATTACAGTGAATGTGCAGCTGTCTCTAATTCAGACCAATATCAAGAACGTCGATTACGGGAGAGTCTGATCTAAAGACCGTGTTACAAAGTTGTCTGTATTTTGCTGTTGAAGATACAATGATAAAAATGAAATAAGGCCTATCGACTGTGGCTTATGGAATCCTGAGTCTTGTTAACAATATTAATTTACTTAGCAATCTGTGCTCTTCATACACAGTGCAAAGTAAACTGCGACAAGGTGCTGTCCAATTTAGACCCCACGAATACTACTTAAAATTTGACGTGTTTCTACACTTTACTCCTTGTAGTTTTGTTTATGCCACAGCAGCACAAGTTGCTTTTCAAACTTTTCCTTGTTGTACATGGAAGGGAAAGGAGTATTGCCTTCCTATTGGATGTTAATATTCACTGCCAACCTTAGCTGTTTGTTCTCCATTCCTATTCACTCAGTGGTTACATTGGGCCTACCAAAAAAAATAAATGTGCTATAAATGTTTACTGGGACAAGGCCTAATGCCAACAAAATCAGAGTAAAAAAAAATGGTTAATTTTACTCAAAATACTTAAAAATTCAGACTCAAAGATTATATCACAGTAACATAAAATACCCTAAACTTTACATGCTGAAAGCCTTGGAGGGCACAGCCCAGGTTCCGTGAGGCCGTGCCATATCAGTGTCCCAGCAAGAGCATTCAGACACGGTAACGTTTAATTTTATACACTGACCGTCTTCAATTATGCTTTTGTCATTATAAAAGTAGCGCTGCTATACCTCAGTTGTTTATTCATTGACTGATAGTAAGATGACAGTCCCTTTATGAATGAGTTTTTGTTTATCTGTTTGTGTTTGTTTCTTTAACAGATTCCTAATCTTCCAACTGTTGATCAAAAGACTGATCATAACCGATGCTGGTATTGCACCTTCTGGGACTTTGGGCTTAAGAAAACCCCCAGGGTCACGCCTCCCTGCCTGCCCTTTTCCTCCGCTTGCGTCAGTGTGGACTCCTAAAACACGTGACTTGACTCAAGAAAATGCAATTTTCTGAATCAGACTCAGCATTCAGCCTCTGAATAAGAAGAGAATCTTCCAAGAATACAAACAATTACTTTGGTTTACTTTTGGAAAAAAGCAAGAGCATCCACCTGCTTCAGTTGGAAGGTGCCAGCTGCACTCAGCTTTTGTCAGAGCAGGGTGCCACTGTGAGGCCACCTCTGAGCGGTGGGCTCCGAAGTGCTTTCAGGCATGTGCGAGAAGGGAGGACTCACTAGAATTGGCAGACAAAACCACTCCTGTCCTAGTCCCTCAGGAACAGGGGGAGCAGGGACCAAAGCCCTAAGCAGGGGGGGCGCAAACCCAAGAGATGATTGTATGAGAACACGGAGGAACTGTTACACGTTCGGTACTAAACTATTTTCAGGGGATTGAAAGACTGTTGCTAGATTTCATGATGCTGACCGGTGTTAGCTGATAGGCACTTAAATGGAGGCAGGGGAGGGAGGCGAGGACTGACTCCTGGACTTCCTCTTGGATCCCCACCCCTTACACGTTGCATATAGTGACCAGAATAGGGAGGCAGGATTAAACCAGAGGGCAAGGAGCTGCTGGCTGCCACTGCCTGGTTACACTGAAATTGTTGGTTGCATTCCAGACGTAGCTTGTGCAGATATAGCAGGAAAGTAAGAAAACCTACCATCTCAGTGAGCACCACGCTGCCTCCCAAGGGAGGGGCAGCTATGCTTGTATTTTCATGGTTAGAAAGGCACAAAATTATTGACTTAACTAAAACATTCCTTTTCTCTCTTTTGTCCTGAATATCGTGGAGTTTTCTAATTCTCTTTTGGACTGTAGTTTTGTTTTGTTTTTTTACACTTTGCAATGTAAAATATTTATTTTTTACTTACTCTGGAGAACCTATCTGAAAGACTTCATGGAACAGGAAGAAGCGTAAGGACTATCCACACCATCTTTGAGTCTTCATGACTGTAAGATTGTAAATACAGATTATTTATTAACTCTGTTCTACCTGGAACCTAGGTTTCGTATGGAAAGCGAGAGCAGGTAGTTGAGATTCGTCAGCAAATCTCGCAAGAAGAGCACAAGGAAAATCAGCATATCAAGCTGCTCTTCACTTTGTGCTTAAGTGATTTGGGGTTTTTTTCCTTGTCTTTTCCAGTGGAATGAGCTGGTTGTCCATTTGCAAGTGTTTTTAGATGGCACAGAAAGCCACGATGCCTTTGATACTGTCTTACCCCATCCCTTGTGCCTATTTCCAGGGAGAGAAAAGCATCTATGCTTATTTTTCATTTTTCCAAAAGAAAAAAATGACAAAGGTGAAACTTATATACAAATATTACCTCATTTGTTGCGTGACTGAAAAAAATTTCTGGCTCAAGCAGAAAGAGTTTAAGTGTCTAACGAACTGAAAGCTACTGTAGCACCTGAACGAGTCAACGTTGTACATAGTATAAAAACTCTTCTTCGCAGAAACGTCTGCCCAGTAAGGAAATAGCATTGAAATGTTAGATAAAGTTTCTGAAAGTTATTTTTTTCTATCATCTTGTATACCATTGCTTTATTTTTATAAATTATTTTCTCATTGCCATTGGAATAGATATCTCAGATTGTGTAGATATGCTATTTAAATAATTTATCAAGAAATACTGCCTGTAGAGTTAGTATTTCTATTTTTATAAAATGTTTGCACACTGAATTGAAGAATTGTTGGTTTGTTTTGTTTTTGATTTGATTGCTTGCCCCCTCGCCCAGTTTTTACTATTTGCCAATACCTTTTTCTAGGAATGTGCTTTTTTTGTACATTTTATCCATTTTACATTCTAAAGCAGTGTAAGTTGTATATTACTGTTTCTTATGTACAAGGAACAACAATAAATCATATGAAAATTTATATTTATACTTACTGTACACATGTTTATTTGTTCTCTACTGGCTTTATGTTATGGGGTGTGGGTAAATTCCATTCTTAAACCAGTATGGCGTATATAAAAAAAAATCCAGTTAATTGTTAACATTCATAGTTTCTATACAATTTTAAAAGACTGAGTTGCTTATAATACACACTTGCTGGATTTATGGAATAAAAAATTAGCCTGCCATATTAAAAATACAGAAAAAAGAAACAGCCCCCAAAGTATACAATCTCATATTTTATTAATGGCATTTATTGAATCCTTTTCAAAATCTTTCTGTTGAAAAAAACAAAAACAAAGGGGGAAAAACAGAATTGATGCATATAAACTCTTGAACCTACATTTAAAAAAATTCTTTATTCATTTACAGTTGTCCCCTTTTTCCTCCATTACTTCCCCCAGCCCTGCCAACTCCCCCGCCCCCCACACATTCAGTCCTTCCCCCACACCCTGTTCTTGTCCATGGGTCCTTTATGCATGTCTCTTGACCCTGCCCCTTCTTTCCCCCATTATTACCCTCCCACCTCCCCTCTGGTCACTGTCAGTTTGTTCTTTATTTTCCAAGTCTCTGGTTCTATTTTGCTCCCTTGTTTGTTTCATTGTTTAGGTTCCTCTTACAGGTGAGATCATATGGTATTTGCCTTTCACCATCTGGCTTATTTCACTTAGCATAATGCTCTCCAGTTCCATCCATGCTGTCACAAAGGGCAGGAGCTCCTTCTTTCTTTCTGCTGCATAGAATTCCATTGTGTAAATGTACCAGTTTTTTGATCTACTTATTTACTGATGGGCCTCCTGGGCTGTTTCCAGCACTTTGCTATTGTAAATGGTGCTGCTATGAACATTGGGCTGCACAGGTTCTTTTGGATTGGCGTTTCAGGGTTCTTAGGATATAATCCCAGGAGTGAAATTGCTGGGTCAAAAGGCAGTTCCATTTTTAGTTTTTTCAGGAAACGCCATACTGTTTTCTACAGTGGCTGCACCAGTCTGCATTCCCACCAACAGTGCACTAGGGTCCCCTTTTCTCCATGACCTCGCCAGCATGTGTTGTTTGTTGATTTGTTAATGACGGCCGTTCCAACCAGTCATACCTACATTTCTGACCCACAAATGATGGCACTGGATGAGCAACATACTGCATGTTGTGGAGAAGCTTTAAAATTCAGTGTTACAAGGGAGGAACTGTCCTTGAAAAACTGAGCCAAACTCTAAGAAATATCACATTTTAGACAATTAATATAACTTTCACCAAAAACAGAAGACTAAAGACAAATCCTAAAAAAAATACATATACCTAGAAAATATCAAATTATTTTATGAAAAGGACAAAGCATTGACATAGCAGACGTTAAGTTTTAGGCGGGCTAACCATGAATGTTAGCTGACCGATTAACTTCAAGCTTTAATAAAAACAAGTAATGCACAATGAAAAGTAGAATAAGAATGTTATAAGTAGTTAAAGGTCTGGCTTTGAGGTCCATTAAACACTAGAAAGGACTGAGCAAGACAGAATCTCCCTTTGTTTTTCTCCGTCATTCTAAAAACATTTACCTAGGCTGTATCATATGTGAGTATAAGTTGCCAAATCATTCTGTGGCACTCAAGTGAAAAATCATGAACTAGAGGTGGTAACAGTTAGAGTTTGAAAAACTGATTTGAAAAGGTGATTCTTTGAAACATGATACCATTCATTCTCAGAGTAGCTCAATAAGTGAAGTCTTGGGAGAGAATTCTGATTCACTTTTAAGTAACAGACCAAAAGTAACGGAAAATACCCAGGTGGGGCATAAAAAGTGGGAAGAAGAGCTTGTTTCCCAGGCATGCTTCATGTTATCACAAGACTGACCTTCAAATCAGCAGTTGTATCAAAATAAAGAACTTAGTAAAAATTAAAATTATGACATCCAGGTGATAGCTCTTTCTTCCTGTGAGTGTTTGTTGTCACTCCCGGTCAGGATGACAGAGTCGGTGAACGTGCACACCTTCTCCAAGAACCACATCAGAATTCCCTCTGAATTACAGGACCACCACCCTTCAGAACCGTCTGACAACTAGCTGCACCATAGACTTATAACTAAGGATATAAAGAAGCCCCATCTAGAGTGCTAGGAGAGACAGAGACACAAAATGAGCTTGTCCCACACCCACGGTGGCAATTGAGAATCTGGAGGGAGACCCCCACTGCGGAGGTCCCCCATGAGGAGCAAGGGGTCCCAGCTCCACACAAGATTACCCAGCCCAGGGCACCGATGCTGGAAAGGGGAGTCTCCATCACATCTGCTGTGAGAATCAGCAGGGACTGTGTCCAAGTGAGAGGGAGGGCTGATGGAGTCCCAACTGGTCCTCGTAAGAGGTCCACACACAGGCTTGCTCACAAACTCACTTGCTCTGGGCACAGCGGCAGCAGCTAACAAGTGCCATGGACTTACCAAGAGGAACTGAAGTGAAGGATGGAGCGGCAGGAGTCAGGGCGGCCCTCTCTGGGGACGGAAGTACCAGGCCCCACTTCTTCTTTGTTGAGCCTGCCCACCACCCAGCCTGCAGGCACAGATGGGCGCCAAACCTGAGAGCTCCACTAACCTGGTTAACACGCTCTGCCCTGCCTGGAAGTTCCCTGAGACCCCAACCCTCCCACGTTTCATGACTAGCCCACATCTCTTCCAGTGGCTTTTTCACACAAGCAGCCTGTCTCAACTCATACTGTGGACTTGCCCAAAATCTCTCAAAGGTCCATAAACCCCAAACAAGCAGCAGCTGGCCTTGGCATGCCCTGTACCTCTTGCTAAGCAGCTCTAAGCCCAGCACAAGTGGCAACCATTCTCAACTTGCACTGTAACTCCCATCAGGTGGCCCTAAGACTAGAATAAGTTGTGGCCAGTGCTGGCTTGGAACATAGCTTCAACTAAGTGGCCACAAACCCAGCAAAAGTGGCAGCTGACCTCAGCTCCCATTGTGGTGCCCACCAAAGTGTGCCAGGCTCAGCACTGGTAGCAGCTAGCTTTGGTCCACAGCATAGCCTCTCCTAAGTGCATCCAAACCCAGGACAAGCAGCAAAGAACTGCAATCACTCTGTAGCTCCCACCAGGCGCTCCAAGCCAAACACAAATGACAGCAGACCTTGGCCTGCTCTGGACCCCTCCCCAAGAGGCACAGAACCAACACACATATGGCCAGCTTCAAACCACACCAGAGAACCCCCAACTGGCTCCACAAATGACACACTCAAAGGGCTGACTCAGCCAGCACCAGAGCCAAGCTAAAGCAACTCCTACTCTATGGGGTCAGCCCCTAAAAAACAGCTTATCTTCTGTAGTCACAGACAGTCCTCACAGTGAGTCAGCCTGAGGGTCAATCCCACCCACTGACATGGCAACAGCCATCAAGGCTCAACTATAACAAGAAAGCACATATAACCTACACAAGGACACTCCAGCGCAGATGAACAGTGGATTGCGCCACTGGACCTCACAGGACACCTACTACATAAGGCTACTCAGCCAAGACTGGGAGACACAGAAAACCTACTTAATATATATAAATAAAACAGGGAGGCCACCAAAATGAGGAAACAAAGAAACATGTCCCAGATGAAAGAAAAGGACAGAATTCCAGAAAAACGACTAAACAAAATGGAGGCAAGCCATCTACCAGATTCAGAGTTCAAAATACTGGTTATAAGGATGTTCAATGAACTTAGGGAAAAAGCAGATGAACTCACTGATGACTTCAACAAAGAGGAAACATAAAAAAGGAGGATAGAAAACATTAAATCTGGCCAGGTAGCTCAGTTAGTTAGAGCTTCATTCCAATATGTCAAGGATGTCATTCAATCCTTGTCAGGGCACATACAAGAATCAACTAATACCTAAATAAGTGGAACAACAAATTGATCTCTCTCCCCCCCTCCCACACACACACACGCTCCTTCCCTCTCTATCCCTCTCTCTCTACTCTCCTTTCTCTTTCTAAAATCAATAAATTTTTTAAAAATTTGAAGAAAACATTAAAAAGAACCAGTCAGAACTAAAGAATACAATGACTGAAATGAAGAATATGTAAGATGAAATCGACAGGAGATTATATGAAGCAGATGACTGAATCAGTATTTGGGAGATAAGGTAGTGGGAAATACCTAATCAAAACAGCAAAATAAAGAAGAATTTTAAAAAACGAAGATAGCTAAAAGACCTCTGGGATAACAGCAATCGTACCAACATTTGCCTCACAGAGGTCCCAGAAGAAGAGAGAGCACAAGGGATTTGAAAACCTATTTGGAGAAATAATGACTGAAAACTTCCCTAAACATGGCAAAAGGAAATAGACATACCAGTACAGGAAGCAAAGAGAGTCCCAAAAAAGATGAACCCAAAGAGACCCACACCAAGGTACATCATAATTAAAATGTCAAAGGTTAAAGACAAAGAGAGAATCTTAAAAAGCAGCAAGAGAAAAGCAGTTAGTTACCTACAAGGGAGCTCCCATACGACTGTCAGCTGATTTCTCAACATAAACTTTGCAGGCCCAAGGGTATGGCACAAAATATTTGATGTGATGAAACGTAAGACCTGCAACAATGATTATTCTACCTAGTAAGGCTATCATTTAGAGTCAAAGAAGAGATCAAGAATTTCCCAGATAAGAAAAAGCTAAAGGACTTCATCACCGCTAAACCAGCATTACAAGAAACACTGAAGGTAAAGGACACATGGACAAAAACTGTGTGTGTGTGGGGGGGGAACGGGAGGGAGGTAAGGAGGGCTGAGGGGGTGGGCTGGGATGGGAGTAAAAGACAGAAAACTGTACTTGAACAAAATTAAAATTAAAAAATTTTTAAAGAAATATTAAAGGGACTTCTTTAAGCGAAAAAGATCAAACATATGAATAAAACATAAAAGAAAAAATTACCACTGATAAAGGCAAACAGTAAAAGCCATGGATCAACCAACTATAAAGCTAGTACAAAGGTTAAAAAGCACAAGTAGGAAAATCATGTGTAATTACAATAGTAAGTTAAGGATACATATATACATAAAAAAGAAGTAAATGTAATGACAAAAATATAAATGTGGAGGGAATGAGTAAAAATGGTAGTGATTTTAGAATCTGTTTGAACTAAACAAACATCAACTTAAGATAGAATGCTATAAACAGAGCATGGTACATATGAAGCATATGGTAACCACAAACAAAATCTCTACAAGATATATACAAGAAATAAAGAGAAAGGAATCCAAATGCAGAACTATAGAAAGTAATCAACAGATAAGAAAGGAACAGAGAAGAATTACAATCAGAAACAATAAAATGGAAATAACTACATACCTTTCAATAATTACTTTAATTATAATTGGACTAAATGCTCCAATCAAAAGACATAGGGTGAATGAATGGACAGAAAAAAAAAGATAGGTGCATATTCTGCCTATAAGAGATCCAGTTAAGATTTAAAAACATACACATACTGAAAGCAAAGTGATGAAAAAAGATTTAATGTAAATGGAAACAAAGAAAAATAAGTTGGGGTAGCAATGCTTATATCACACCAAACAGACTTTACAATATGTGCTGGAACAGGGACAAAGAAGAGTATCTCATAATGATAAAGGGATCAATCCAAAAAGAGGATATAACTCTCATAAACATCCGTACAACCAATGTAGGAGCACCTTAACATAAAAGGCAAATACTGACAGACATAAAGAGAGAGACTGCCAGTAAAACAGCCACAGTTGAGAAATTTAACACCCCATTGGCAGCCATGGATAGATCACCCAGACAGACAACCAACAAGAAAAAAGTGGCCTTACTTACACATCAGACCAGATAGACTTCATTGATATTTTGGGGACATTTAACCCAAAAGCAACAGAACATGCATTCTTTCACATGCACTGGAACATTTTCCAGGGACAGATGACATCTCAGGCACCAAAACAACTGCCAACAGTTTAAGAAGACTTAAATCATATCAAGCATCTTCTCCCAACTCAGGGATAAAACTAGAAATAAATTACAAGAAGAAAATTGCAAAACACACAAACATACAGAGGCAAAACAACATGCTACTAAACAATGAATAGGTTAACAAAGAAATCATGGAAGAAATCAAGATACCTGGAAACAAATAAAAATAAAAACACAATGACCCAAATTCCATGGGACGCAGGCAAATCAGTTCTAAGAGGGAAATTTATGGTCTACCTCAAGAAACAAGAAAAATCTCAACTACACAATCTAATCTTACACCTAAAGGAACTAGGAAAAGAACAGCAAACAAAGCCCAAAGTGAACAGAAGGAAGAAAATAATATATATCAGAGTTCAAATAAACAAATAACAGTAGACAAGACCAATGATTCCAAGAGCTTATTCTTTAAAAAGATAAACAAAATTGATAAACTTTTAGCCTGACTCATCAACAAAAAAAAAGGAGAGGGCCCAAATAAATAAAATCAGAAATGAAAGAGAAGTAACAACCAACATCACAGAAATATAAGGATTATAAGGAAGTAATACAAGCAATTATATGCCAACAAATTGGACAACCTGGAAGAAATGGATCAATTCCTAGAAACGTAATCTTCTAAGGCTGAATTGGGGGAAAAAATCTAAACAAACCAATAACTACTAATGAAATTGAATCAGGAATCAAAGAAATCCCAACAAACAAAGAGCCCTAGAACAGATGGTTTCACAAGGGAATCTCACCAAACATTCAAAGAAGAATACCTATCCTTCTCAAACCATTCTAAAAAATTGAAGAGGAGGGAAGACTCCCAAACTTATTTTTCAAAGCCAGTATTACCCTGATTTTAAAACCAGACACAGACATTACAAAAACAGAAAATTATAGACTAATATCCCTGATGAACATAGACACAAAAATCCTTAACAAAATACTAGCAAACATAATTCAGTAAAACATTAAAAAGATCATATACCATGACCAAGTGGGATTTATTCCAGTGATGAAAGGTTGGTTCAATATCTACATATCAATTAATGTTATTCACCACATAAACAAAATGAAGAATAAAACCATATGATCATACCAATATATGCAGAAAAAGCATGTGACAAAATCCAACATCCATGTAATATAAAAATTCTTGGCAAAGTGGGCACAGAGGAAACATACCTCAACAAAATAAAGAACGTATATGACAAGCTGACAACTAACATACTCAACAGGGAAAAGCTGAGAGGTTTGTTTTTAAGATAATGAACAAGACAAAGATATCCACTTTCACCCCTTTTAGTCAACATAATATTGGAAGTCCTAGCCACAGCAATCAAATAAGAAAGAAAAAGTATCCAAATTGGAAAGGAGTAAATATAAATGTCATTATTTTCAGATGACATAATACTACATAGTGAGAACCCTAAAATAATCCACAAAAAACTATTAGAAATAAAAAAATTCAGTAAAGTAACGGGATACAAATAAATGTTCAGAAATTGGTTGCAATTTTATACACCAGTAACAAACTATCAGAAAGATACATTAAGAAAACAATCTACTTTATAATTTCATCAAAAAGAATAAAATACCTAGGAATAAATTTAACCAAGGAGGCAAAAGACCTGTACTTGAAAAACTGTAAGACTCTGAAGAAAGAAACTGAAGGAGATACAAATGAATGAAAGGTTATACCTACCATGCTCATGGATAGGAAGAATTAGCATCATTAAAATGCTCCCACTATCCAAAGCAATCTACAGATTCAATGCAATCCCTATCAAAACACCAATGGCATTTTGCGGAACTAGAATGAAAGATCTCAACTAGCCAAAGCAATCCTGAGAAAGAAGAACGAAGTTAGAGGTATCACAGCCCCTGATCTCAAACTATACTACAAGGCTGTAGTAATCAAAATGGCATGGAACTGGCATAAAAATAATAGACACATACATCGATGGAACAGAATAGAGAGCCCAGAAATAAACCTAAACCTATAATATGGTAATTTAATCTATGACAAAGGAGGCAAGAATTTACTGTGTAAATAACAGTCTCTTCAGTTTGGGAAAACTGGACAGATACATGCAAAAAAAAATGAAACTGGATCACTTTCTTGTATTATATACAAGAATAAACTCAAAAAGGAACTAAAGACAAATGTAAGACCCAAAACTATAAAATTCCTAGAAGAAAACAGAGGCAGTAAACTCTTTGATATCACTCTTAGTAATATTTTTTTTGGATATGTCTTAGGCAAAGGAAACAAAACAAATAAATAAACAAGTGGGATCTCAAACTAAAATGTTTTGCACAGTGAAGGATCAAGCAAAAAGACAACTTACTGAATGGAAGAAAATATTTGCCAATGATACAATCAATAAGGAGTTAATATTCAAAATATATAAGGAACCCATATAACTTAGCAACAAAAACAAACAATTCAATTAACAAATGGGCAGAGGACCTGAAGGGACATTTCTCCAAAGAGGACATACAGATGGCCAAGAAACATATGAAAAGTCATTCAATATCTCTAATTATCAGGAAAATGGAAATTCAAACCATAATGAGATATCGCCGCACACCTGTCAGAATGGCTATCATCACCAAATCAACAAATAACAAGTGTTGGTGAGGAGATGGAGAAAAGAGAACATTTGTACACTGCTAGTGGGATTGTAAATTGGTACAGCCACTATGACAAACAAGATGGAGTTTCCTCAAAAAATTAAAAAATAGAACTGCGTTATGACAAAGTGATTCCACTTCTGGGTATTTATCTGAAGAAACCCAAAATATCAATTCAAAAGATATATGCACACCCATGGTCACTGCAGCATTGTTTACAATAGCCACGATATGGAAGCAACCCCAGTGTCCATCAGCAGACAAACAGATAGAGTGGTACAATGTACACAATAGAATGTTACTTGGTCATAAAAGAGAATAAAATCTTGCAATTTGCAACAACATGGATAGACCTAAAGGGTTTTATGCTAAGTGAAGAAAGCCAGACAAAGACAAATACCATATGACTTCACTGATAGGTGGAATCTAAAAAAAATAAATAAATGAACAAAGGAAACAAAAAGAAACTCACAGATACAGAGGGCAAATTGATGGTTGTCAGATGAGAGGGGTTTGGAGGTTTGGGTGGAAAAGGTGAGAGGGACTAAGGACTACAGATGATCAGTTATAAAAGGAGCCCCAGGGACATAAAGTACAGCACAGGGTACGGCATCAACGACATCGTAGGAACTGCCGTGTCAGGCGGGCACTAGACTTGTCAGGGCGATCACTTCGTAAGTTATACAAATGTGTAGTCACCATGTTGTACATCTGAAACTAATACAACATTGTATGTGCACTGTAATTTAAAATTAAAAATTTTTAATTGTTCTTCTTAAAAAACATCTCTTAATTTTAGACCTATAATATCTAGGTTATTTTTCTAGGCCTTATCTTTCATTCTACTGATTATAATATAACTGACTTGTTAAATTAATTTCTGCAATATTGGAAATCTATCAACCTTACTACTGAGAATGATACTATTTCCTTGAAATATCTTCTTTCTTTTCTTAGAGAAAACATTGTGACTGCTCTCCAAATTCCACTTCTGACTACTTCATGTTATGAATTTATTAATATTTCTCCTAATTATGCCATTCTGTACTTTTTCTGTTTTAGCATTTTTACTTGCTTCCTAATTATATCTTTTAAGAGGACTGTTTCTTATTAAATTTAATTAAGTAACATAAATGATGGCATCAAGGTGATAGCTTTCCCCCGGAAAGCGTTCACTGTCACGTGTTCAGAGGGAGCTGGACTGAAGGGCGATGAACTTGAGGACCTGTGGGAATTTACAATAAAGGTGGTGCCAGTAGTCTTCTTGAGAAGTGTTATATCCAAAAACCTCAGATTTTAAGATACTAAAATCATTCCTGAAATGAATTAGCTCTTGTTCTTTACTTTTTCATCTCTTGCTTGTTCTGGGGCAACATTTTTATTATAAAGGGAAACTTGAAATAAAAACATTTTCAATAAGAACACTTTCTCCCCCTAGCAGGGTAACTTTTTATTATTTCTTAAGATGTTATTTATTTTTAGAGAGAAGGAAAAGGAGGGAGAAAGAGGGGGAAAGAAACTTCAATGAGTGGATGCCTTTTATGTGCCCCCTGTTGGTGACCTGGCCTGCAACCCAGGCATGTGCCCTGACTGGGAATCAAACCAGCGACCCTTTGCTTTGCAGGCCAGCACTCAATCCATTCAGCCACACCAGCCAGGGCAAACTTTTTATTTTTTTAATCTGGAGCCTTTTCAGTCCTTGTTAGAGGTACCTTCAGCTGACATGCTGTGGAATGGTGTCACCTCTTATAATGGCAAAATTCATCTCTTCAGATCACTCAATTTTCTGTCCCCTATCTTAAACTCCTGTAACATTTGGGGCTCACTATGCCCTAAATACCATTTACAGAAACACATTATAAAGCCACACAGCTCTCCCAGCCCCACCCCACCCTGCCCCAATCCACCTCTGCACTGCTCTCCCTCTTTCTCTGTGACCCACTCACATCACATACCACAAGCACATGGGTTTAGAAAGCTGAGCTCCTCTGAAAGGCTGATGGGTAAAAATGGCTCCTCGGGGCCACCACTCCAAAGTCCCACCCCTATCACCTCTCCCCTCTGATTCCTCTGACCTAAACCCTACCTGACAAATAACGGCACTCCACTGCAAAACACTCTTAGCATCAAGACAAATCACAGTGCAGCACGTTGACATTGGTGCATCACACAGACAGACAGTGCATCACAGCAGCACATTGCTACTTTAATGTGAACTGAAAGAGGGGGCTTGAAAAAGAAATTGCCTGTTGTGTGCTCTGAAAATAGTAGCTACAGAATTCTTCATTCTAAATAGTAAATAAATCTGACATAAGCAATCACTAATATTATCCAATATAAGTAGATGAAAATGTGCAAGCAAAAAATAATGCTGCAAATACAGTACTCCAAATTTCATTAAAGGCAGTACAATAGCCAGCTCATTTTTTTAATTTAAAAAAAAAAATTTGGACTTCTAGTTCTAATACCAGTTCATCACATGGAGCGTTGACATGAAATTTTCTCATGAATCCAGGTTACCAACTTGTAACTAGACAAACCCTCTCTCTTAAAATAGTACCGCAGAATTTTTTTTAAGTAGCTGATCTTTATTTGCTTCATTCTAAAAGGCAAACTCTAAAAGATAACAAACTTAAAGTAATATATCAAATAATTCAAACTTCTGCGTAAGAAAAGTATCATTGCTAATAAGATAGTAAAGCCTACCTTAACATTGCTTTGTCAAGAAAATTTATTTGTTTCTATGGCAAATTGTACTTAACAGGCATTTAATTGGAGAGGAAAAAGTAAAGTCAGGGCCAAACAAAAATTCAGTGATTAAACCTGAATCTCAAATACAAAACAATCAGCATGTCAGCTAGTTTTAAAACAGCACATATGCAGAAAATGTTGGTTCCTATAATGTACCCCTGATGTTGCAAGATTAGCAATAAAAAAAATTTTTTTCCCAGGGAAAACCATTGAACAATAATACCAAAGTCTTGAAAATATCAAGGAAATGGAATCCAGAAAGAGAGAATCCAAACATTAAAATCATTATTTGAGGAGTAGTCTCAACAATCCATTCAATGGATTCAAAGAGTCGGAAAAAGTATAATTTAACTTAATTTACCAACTTTCTGATGGCACACATCAGCCAGGCTTTGCCTAAGATTCTTCACGTTCTTCTCTCACGTCCTCGGTCTCCTGCTCATCCGCACCTTAAAAACAACCACCACAGTTGTTAGGCAATAGGAAATGTGCGTAAAATTAAGAAAAAATCATTCAGCCTATCTAACAATGAATCTTTTACACAAGAGATAGTAACCACATTTTCATTGAATATTGATTAGAAGCCACCACAAGCTGCACACAAAGTTTACAAGAAAAAAAAGATAAGGTGCCTGCCTTTATTGTGATTACAGCTGATAAAGAACTTTTGGGTTTTGAAAGCTAACATGATTATGGGTTTGGAAACAGCATCAAAAATTTTTTTTTCTTTAAGTTTCTGGGAAGTAGGGCAAAATCCGAAGTAAATACATTTAGAGTAGGGAAGAACTGATCACCTTTCCTTCCTTCAAAACTATGACACCGACGGAAATGGAATGGAGATATTCTCCTGCCAACCTTAGTGAGGTTACCAGAAAAGGCAGAACTGACAACAGGACCAAAGAAAAGAAGACAATGAAAAAAGAATCAGGAGAAAAATGGAATCTTCACACCCTGCTGGTGAGAATCTGAAATGGTGCAGCCACCCTGGAAAACAGTCCAAGGAAAAGGTTCCCAGAAACCCAGCAATTCTATTCCTAGGCATACACCCAAGAGAGAAAACATACATCACCCAAAACCTATACACCAGGATTCGCAGCGGCACTGTACACAACAGCCAAAAAGTAGAAACGACCCAAATGTCCATCAACTGATGAGCGGACAGATAGAATGTGGCATATATCCACACAACAGAATACTTAGGACGATTCAACAATGAAAATAACAGGCTCCCGATACACGCTACAGCACAGCTGAGCACTGAAGACATCGTGACAACAGTGCGCAGCCGGACACGGAAGGCCACATATTGCATGGCTCCACACACAGGAAATGTCCGGGCTAGGCAAGTTCACAGACAGAAAGTAGATTAGTGGTTGCTTAGGGCTGGGGGGTTGGGAAAAATGGGGAGTGGCTGCTAATGGGTACAGTGCTTGTTCTGGGGGGTGAAGAAAATGTTATAAAATTGATAGTGATAAAGAATGCACAATTCTGTGAATATACTAAAAACCATCAAATTGTACAGTATTGTTGAACGGTGTCCAAAAAAAGTTGCATCCATATCCTTATCCCTGGAACCTGTGAAAGTTACCTTATTTGGGGAAAAGGGTTCCTGCAGATGTAACCAAGCTAAGAATCTTGAGATAAGACTATTGATGATCTTGGATTATCTAGGTGGGCCCTATATTCAATAACAAATGCCCTTATAAAAGAAGGGCATTTGAGAGAGGGGGAGGGGAGGGGGAGAAAGGTAATGTGAAGACAGGCAGAGGAGTGATGTGACCCCAAAGCAAGGAAGCCAAAGAAGGTCACAGCCTGAGACACTGGGAGAAGGAAGCAGTCCCTCTAGTGCCTCCAGGCAGTGTGGCCTTGCCGACACCTTGATTTCAGATGTCAGGCCTCCAGGACTAAGAGATTATACATTCCTGTTGTGATAATTTGTTGTGGCAACCAAAGGAATCTAATACATGTTTATAAAATATATGTCAACAAAGTTGTTATTTTTTTAAAAATCAACCTAGTAATTAAGGGTAAATGATTTGTAGTGGCAGAGAGTAAAGTGAAAAATGTAGCAATATTGCCAACCTATGGAGAAGAAATACTAAACAGGATATAGAGGAAGTTGGAATAGACAAGAAATGGACCGAGACATCCCACACCTGAGACCAGGACCCACAGGACCCTGACCCTGGGGCCTTCGTAAGTGACTCCTCCTCCCGGGAGCGCTCTCCTCCTCACCCACGCAGTCAGTGACCACTCATCCTTGGAGGCTCAACTTCAGTGCCACCTCCCCACCCCCAGTGGTCATCATTTCCTCTGTAGCGCTGCATGTGCTTTGTTCTGAAACTCTTTTTTAACTTTTCTTAATTTTTTTATTTTATTGTTGTTCAAGTACAGTTGTCTGCATTTCCCCCCCTCCATTCCCCCCCACCCCAGCCTCCCCACCTCCCTCCAGTTTCCACCGCTCCTTGGTTTTGTCCATGTGTCCTTTATAGTTAGTTGTTCCTGAAAACCCTTATATACTTGTCCCAGCCTGTTGCAATCATCAGCTGGCATGTCTGCCTCATCGGCAGACTGCAATAATTCCGAGCTGTGATTATGTCCCACTCACCTGCTATCCTGGAACAATGTCTTTGGTAAACGGGTGCAACGGGGCCCTGGAGCAGCAGCGGTGGTAAAGCACAGCTGCACAACCAAATCACCCAGACCCAGTCCCCAGAAACTGACTTCAAAAATGCTGATGCCTACAGCTAACCCTTAGAAACTCATTTAATACCTCAGGGATGGAACCAAAGCATTACTGTTTTAAATCGCATCAAGCAATTCCACCGTGCAGCCAGAGGTCAGGAATGGACTCAGAACGGCTTGAATGCCAGACAGATCTGAAGCAGATATCAAGTAGAAAAATCTAAAAACCAAATGTAAACAAAGCCTAGATGATCCCATACTCACTACATGTGTCTGCAAATAAAATATTAACCATGAGAGAGTAGAGAATTCAAGCTAGAGTACACTTGCTCTCAGCGGCTACAGAGAAGGTGAACCGAAGGAAGGACAATGGAATTGGCTGCAGAGATAGGAAGACAATCTGGAACAGGTAGTATCTTCATCAAAATGAAATTTAAGAAGAAAAGCGGGGATTGAGCTGATGGGACAAAAGATACCTTTTGGACATCATTTTCATCACTACCATATTTGCTGGTGTTTTTTACAGCCCTACAGTGGAGTGACCAGTAAACCAGACTGTCCAGAGCTTCTCCAATGTAACGTGCATGCAAATCACCTGCTGGGGCATCTTGTTAAACTGCAGACTCGGATACAGCAGATGTGGAGCAGGGCCTGGATCTGGCCTTTCTGACAAGATCCCAGGTGATAATAATACTACTGGCGGTAGGTCTGGTCTACAGTCATGATCTCCAGTAACTTTTCCTTTTACCCAATGTAAAGGAAGCAATGGAATCAGAAGTTCCCAATGACTGAAAGTGGTAAGTACTACAATCAAATATTAAAACTCTCCAATCTGCCATTGTTCACTTGCTAGTAGTAACAGGATGATAAAGTGATATTTAATAAGTGGAGGAAATAAGTAACAAATAATTTACATGAAAAGTCTACATCAAGAAGAGTTGGATTTAAAAATTAGCTAAAAAACAACAAGATGAATTCATCAAATATAAATTCACTATATACCAAAGTCTTACATAAAAATGAATTAACACTAAAAATTTCTAACATGGCAGCTCTGATCATTTGATCAAATAAACTGGGTGAGGGTTGATTAAGTTACTAGGACCATCTGAGGAGCAAGGAGCAGCCTTGGGAAAGTAATTTAACAAATAATAACTAGGAAGGCCTTAAGGCACACACTGGTTCAGAGTAACAGAACTCTTTCAACGCAACGAATTAAGTATTTTCCTAAGAGCAAGCCAAAAAGTTTTTAAAGGGGAAAAAAAAAGTCAGCTAATAGTGTTGCTATTTTTAGAATCTCATGGTTTCAATGCCAATCGGGAAGACAATAATTGAAACAAAGAAAACCTTCTCCAAGCAATCTGGTTTCTTTGAAACGACTCAGGTGGTATAAGCAATGACACAGACTAACACACGTCCCTTTCGAACTGCCGCAATATCCTTCCCTAGAGCCAGTCCACGTGTTACCTGGCTTCATCAAACAAGTTACAATCAAATAGACCATTTGCTGGGCAGAATTTCAACACAAAGTATATTTGGACTGTACAGCTGCTATTTTTGTGGAACTTGTTCTGAGGACAAGAGCCTAACAATTAGCTTTCTTACATCTAAACTGAAACCCGTATTTCTCAAATATGCAGAGCAAAATCTGGTGCAGCCTGTATTAGTCTGACAGTCCGAAGGCTCCATACCAGGGACTCTCATTTCAGTAGGTCTGGCTGGGTCTAGGACATCGGTGGAAAACAAGCAAAAAGACTCCCCACACTCGTCCTGGTTAGGAATAATGCTCTGTGGATGTAACAGTGTTTCTCAAACATCATGTAAGCATCACCAGAGGAACCTATTAAAGCGCAAATTCTGATTCAGTAGGTTTGAGGTGGGGCCTAATGAGCCCCTAGCAATTGGACCACCTTCTAGGCAGCAAAGGCTTATAACATGGAATGGAAACCACAGGGTTCCAAGGGGCCGGGAACAAGAGGACAAGATGGAAGCCATGACTTCCTGGAGAGTGTATGTCCCTTCCAGGGGGGCATCTGCAACTCGGCTTCCCTCACTGATGGAAGGACCTGCTGATTTGTTAGAAAAGTCGGAAATCCAGGCTCTTTATGGGAAATCTCCTGATTAAATGTTAAACACCATGTAAGCCAACCAAGTCCAGTCACTGATCTAATTAATCATTTATCTGAATTTTTTCATTGGATCCTTATTATAACCCTATAGGGTAAATATTGAAGCCATCTTATCTTCTAGATAAGGAAAGCAAGGTGTAGAGGAAGGAGATTAAATAACTTGCCTAAAATCACCTGCTCCGAGGCAGAGCACGGATTCAAACCCAGGTGGACCTCACCCAGGGCCCACACTCCTAACCAGCAAGCTAGAACGTGCCAGTGAATGGGCAAGCCACGCAGCCCTCTGCTCATCTAGGTACTAGCCTGGCATCTCTTAGCTTTGCCCCGTGGGTAATTAATTTGCCCTATGGCTTTATGTTCCCAGTTTCCATTTACAGCAACCAGCCATCCCAGTTTGCCAGGGACTGAGGGTTTCCTGGGACGAGGAACATTCAGTGGCAAAACCAGGACACTACAAAGCAAACCAAGACATTTGATCACCCTCGTGTTCATTTAAGGAGTTATTTTTAAAACAACCCTATCTGAATTATTTCTTGAATTTATTGTAGAAATTTTTGAGACCAATATTCACTAAACGGGTCCTAGGGGAAACTCCCGTTTTCCTTGAAGAATCAGTGCGGTTCCGCCTGGCTTCTTTACTACATGGCCAGCTTTGTGTCCCTTTTTTCTGCCCCATTCTATTTGATGTTCATATTTTCTCCTTAGTATATAAATTTCTGTTGATAACTAGCTCAAATGATTAGTGGCAAAAGAGAATACTAAACATGCACAGATACCTTTTTTATTCTCTAGAAAGCAATCCAGCATTCGATAATGTGGTTAAGAGCAGACCAACTGCAGACCTGACGCGTGTTCCTTCTGCAGTGCCAGTGCACTCCGAGGTGTCTCCAAGGTTGATACCAAGGAAGACTTACTCCCGGGCCCCTCACACTCCCATGTGGAGGAACTGACCGTAGGAAGCCTCCAGCCCAACTCCACCCCCTCCACTCCTGCCATAGGAGGAAGAGCCAGGCATCTGATTGGTGGGCTTGGGCGCCTCAGCCCCTTCCTCTAAAGAAATCAGCACTCCACCCCAAAGGTGCTTCTTTGCTCCTCCACACCACTGGTTCTGCATGGACAGGTCTCCATAGGTGGGGTGTGATTTTTCCCCTCTGCCAGTGACTGGGTGTGTACATTTATTTGGGAAGGCACAGCATTGGGAAGACTGTCTGGCTGCCTACCTAAGTCCCAAGAATCCCTACATTTCTTTCTTTTTTTTTTAAAGATTTTTTTTAAAGTACTTTTTTTTTCTTTTTTCCTTTTAGATTTTATTTATTTATCTTTAGAGAGGAAGGGAAGGAGAGAGGGAGAGAAACATCAATGTGCGGTTGCCTCTTGTATGTCCCCTGCCGGGAACTGGCCTGGCAACCCAGGCATGTGCCCTGACTGGGAATCGAACCGCGATCCTTCGGTTCGCAGGCCCGCGCTCAATCCACTGAGCTACACCAGCCAGGGCAAGAATCCCTACATTTCATTAGCAATAAAGCTGAGTTCCTTGATCTCCCTTCACTGGAATCCATCTATTATCTCTCAGTGGGTTCTGATCTGGGTGAGGAAGAGAAGATGCTCTTTAGGGATCCCCTAGAATCCCAGCAGTGAGTACAACACTGAACATACGGGACCTCGTACACAGAAACTCAAACAGCAGTAGTTACCACTAAGTGTAAAGCACAAATATGAAATATCATGTATTTCACATCTGAAACTTAATATAACTGTGAAGCAAATCCTTACTTTTTGATCCCACAATTTAAATTGGTCCTCACTGCCATTAGACTTGGCTCTATTTTTGAAGTGTTATCTGACTCTGCCTTTTAGAAGCAGAATTTTAATACTTGATGAACAGACCTAAGTTCATCAAGGAAAAGAAAACTACATATTAATAATATTCGCTATTGGAAGAGAAAAATGATGAGTGGTTTTTCCTTTCTTGTATGCTTACGGAAGTCTACTCTGAACCACACACACACATATCTGTCTCCTGGGAATAGTGTATAGTGCGACAGCTGAGAATAGTGTGACAGCTGAGTACAGAGTGACGGCTGAGCCCACCACAGCTCCTTGTCACAGTCAGATCTTGAAAAGGCTTTGTGCCGAGAAAAATGGTTTAGTATTCAGTGCTGGTGTTCATTTTTGTGGAAAACACATAATGCACAATTTAGTATTTTAGAACAGAATTGACTAGCAAGTTATGTTAATCATCATAAATGCTGGAGTTAGTAAAATTTTTAAAAACTCCAACTTTAGATATGCTAACACGCATTAGAATGACAATGTAGGACACATTCCTTAAAGTTTTTTATGTCATAAACAGAAAATAAAATGTGGCTCACATATTCACATGTGTGCCATCTTCACGCTGCACGCTCCCAAGCGTTATCGTGGTCATAGAGTAGGACCATCTGGTGCCGTCAGAGGCACGCTCTGTGGGGCGAGAGGTAAGCAACCAAAGCTTGTTTCCATTTAGTCACTTGAACTTCTAGTTCACTCCATGTTCTACTCGGCAACAGATACACTTCCGTTCACATGGAATTAAAGTCCTGTCTTAGCCAAGCACTATTCTAACCCTCCTCCTGCCCCTAACCCCCCCCCCACACACACACACACACACGCACGCACACACAAATACTACTCAGCCATAAAAAGGAACAGAATCTTGTCATTTGCAATAACATGGCTATACCTTGAGGTTATTACGCCAAGTGAAATAAGCCAAATGGAGAAAGACAAATACCATATGATTTCACTCATCTGTAAAATCTAAAAAAACAAACAAGTGAACAAATAAAACAAGACAAAAATGAGCACAGATACAGAGAACAGACTGGCAGATGCCAAAGGCGTGGGGGGTTGGGGTAGTGGAAATGAGTGAAGGAGGAAATCAGTGGAAATCAGTTGTATGGTGAAGGATGGGCACTAGAATTTTGGGGGTGATCACTTTGCAGTGCGTACAACTATCACATTAAAATACTGTACACCTGAAACTTCTATAATGTTAGACAACAATTTTATCCCAATTTTTAAAAAGACCATGTACTGATTACCCTTAAGAATTATGTGTTTTCCGTGAGCACTACTCACAACCTTGACCTCCTATGGACACTGGTAATGTGTTCTTAGTTCACATGCTCTGCATCGACACCACCAGATGCCTCCATACCCTACTTTTCTTAAACTATAATACCTTCATCTGAGACACACAGTAAGAACCACTCAGCAAAACACACATTCTCCAAGCCTCACCTGTTTTTGGTTTCTCTGAAGGGCTGAGAGTCAGGAGTTGGTCTTCAGGTAAAAGGCTCACATCCATGCCATACAGTGGATCGTCCAGAAAAGAAGGCCTTTTCAGTCCTCCAATGCCAAGAGTCTTCGACATAAAATAGTCCTTTGTGTCACTACTAACCTCATCATTGGAAAACTGGAGGCCTTTCATATTCGCAGCTTCAACAACAAGAGCTGGTGACACGTACCGCCCAGACAAGGCTTTGCTGAGGTAGTAGCCCGGAGACGCTCCGCAGCCTGCAGTCTCGGGCGCGTTTGCATCTTCCGTCTCAGCGCTTCGGACTCCTGTGTCTGACTCAGTTAGCAACTCAGAAGGGATAGGTCTGGAAAGCTGGGGAGCCTCAGGTGTTATAGTCTCAATGTCTTTCTGTTCTCTTTCCGAAGAAAGTCCAACCATGGATTTTTGTTTGAATGTGCATTCATCCAGAAGATGCCTTAACTGCTCCTCAGAGAGAAGTGATGTGGAATCTAACTGATGAAACAAACCAAAAGTTTTCATAGTCAATTGACTGAGTAAACATTTGTTTCTGGTAAGCTTCCAGTAACATATCATAAATCCATATGCCCAGAAACTACTTACACAAAACACTCAAGCAGCAAAATCACTCATTTTAAGGTATCCAAAATAGCAGGAGAAATGTAAAACATCCCTAGAGAATAAGTTTAGAATCAATTACAAGCTCAAATCCAGGAAAAAGTCCCACAACACTGATGGAAATGAATTACTTCACCAAATTAAACACTAACACTCTCTATACACATCAGTAACTTGAACTGAAATGGAGATATTAGAAAAACACCTTTCATTTTATAATCTTGGAACATCAGGCAGGGAAGTGAGCAACCACGTCTTTGATAAATAGCCAGGATACTGCCATTACCTCCAGTAGGTGTTTCTCTGCTCCCCCTACTCCTTGGTGTGAACCCCATACCCACCCAACTCCTCAAGGGAGTTAATCTCAAGCAAACAGCACGGACTACACCTGTCCCTGGGGATTCATCACAAGAATAGGGATGCATTCATGAACCTATGTCTGTCCGCAACTTTCAGCAGACAATACCACTGCACAGAGAGAAGGCAGAGGAAGGGATGGCGCATCCTGACATGTGTAGTTGCTTCAAAGCTGGAGGTCTAGACAGAGGCCGGGGCATTCCAGTAGCAGTGCGTTCTGGGAGAAGGATATGATCAAACACAGTTAATCTCTGCTTGCAAAGGCTATCAAGGCTGAGTGTCTCAACAAAGATCTTAAGAATTTAAAAACATTTTTTCTTTCAGAGATGTTCTCAGGAAATAAAATATCAAATGAAAGTGTAAAGTTATGTTCTACAAGGATTCAACTGAACAGCATGCCAAATGAATTGCAACAATCTCGAAAATGAATGGGATTGAAATATGTTGAATCACAATGAAAAAAAAAAATTCCTTCTCTAAAGAATCAGCACCATCCCTGATTTACCTCATGGATTGGCTAGAAAAACACTAGTCCTCATTTACAAGGGAATGAATTATCAAAGAACAGGAAGTCCCCACTAGAAAACCTAAACATTAATTGCAATGGCCTTAATTTTTACTTCAACAAAGGAAAACAATGCTGTTGGCCTCCTTTGCGGTGCAGTGAGAATTAACCAGCTATTCTGCACATGTAACGTGCTGGGGAGGGGGCATCACTGTGCCTGGAACGAGTGCAGTCAATTCCTCATTACTGTGAAGTGCTTCTAATACAGCTAACCAAAAAAATAGTACGCAAAACAAACTTTGTATCATGTTTAAAACATATCATGTGTTTTTGAGTTATATTTAACTTTCATAAATTAAAAGCTAGTTCTCATAGAGGGAAGTATCATTATGAGTTTGAGAGTAACAAGAAATTGCCTGGGAATATATTGTTAATAATTATCTGGGATTCGAAATTCACATAATTCACCCTAAGGTTAACATACCTGTCAACAAAAACGGAATTAAATTATCTATTCACAAGTCCTACTTTCAGGCACTGGACACCTCAGGCGCCCAGATGCGGCACGGCGCCCATTATCGGGAGTGCTCCCTTCACCCTGCTATGCGACCCCAGTCAGCTACAACATGAAGGCCATCCCCGCATGGCCCTGGATCCTTAAAGTACCCCTTCAGAACCTGCCTGTGTAAAATAGTTTATAACAAACAGACAACTCCCTAGGACTTAGAAAGGGTCTGCTGAGTGTGTGTAATGCTCACCAAACATTCTCCCCACAGGCTTATTATATGCAATGTCCAGATACCAGGAAAAAACAGTCCATACTGGAGCAAGATGATAAAGAATTATGGCAGGGGGTCTCTGGGTGGGGGCGAGACTGACAGATTATCTGATATGTTTGACCGATTCCACAAATAGTAAGGTAGTTGGTTGACAATTCTGATAATGTATTTGGCTAGACACACAGAAAATTAAGTAAAAGCAAAAAAAAAAAAAAAGCAACTATAAACATTCTGAACAAAAAGCTGTATGAAAAGGAAGGTGAGTTTCAGGTAACGGAAAATTAAGCAAAAGAAAATAAGATAATACTTAACTCTAGGACAAACAAAAGTTGTATAAGAAAGGATACCATAGGATACTACTTGCTTTTGCTGTAAGTAATATTTACACAGTCATCATAATATGATTAGTGATAATGGAGGTGACAAAAATTATGATTTAACTATTTTGGGGGAATGAGAGGAGAGAAGGGATGTTTAGAATAACAAAGTTGCTCTATGACAGCTACTGTCATAGGAAGTCAATATATAATTGATGTAATACTACAACACCATTATTAATATAAAATTTTGTATCACTGTAAATTGGTATAAAAACTGGTCAATTAAAACACAAGTCATTATGAAACAATACAGAGCTGAAGAGTAGGGGGAAGATCTAAAGGAACTGGAAGTGGATGACCCTGGAGAACAAAGTGAGAGGTGGGGAAGAATGGGGAGAAGGAACTGCCATTTTTGTTTGAAACATTTCATCACAACTTTTTCTTTAGTTATTTTATTACTAAAATTAAAATGAACTTAAAATATAAAAATAAAATTAATTTAAATGTATTCAAATTTTTAATAAAAATTAGTTTAAAAATAACAATCCGAAATATTAAAATGAAATTCCCAGCCAATTATATCTTTGGGCATCAAAAGCAGATCCAGGTGAAGGACCCAAATTTGTAGCCAATTTCTCGGCAGCTTTAAAAGCTGAGCAGCTGTAGAGTGAATAACTGGGTATTCTTGACACTTGGATATGGGGCATGTGCACAGGGGTGGAAATAAAGCAGTGTATAAGCACTGCATTGTAAAGGGGAAACGTGATGTCTTAAATAATAACTATTAAAAATTTGTGTGCACACACAAAAAGGAGAGGCCTTCGCTGGCTTTATGGTAAGTCTGCTCCTGGGTGCTCCACGATGAAGCAGAACACATCGGAGTCTGTGTGTGCACAGAAGCAAGCTCCACGACAATCGCACTGACCTCTGGGGGAAGAGGCCTGACGGGAAGGGACACAGATTATAGCCTGGGCTTTGGTCCAAGCTTTGCCACCTTGTGCACGTCACCTCACAGCCCACCCCCTGCAGCGAGGAAATGAGGAGTTGAAGAGGATGATCTCTGAATTCACTTCTAGCTATTAAGTGACTTTCTGTGAATAACTACTTTAAAATAAAATAAATATAAGAATAAGCTGTTCTATTGACATGAGAATATCACCTGAGTTGAATTTACGAAAACCATAACAAAAAGTGAAGTTTGTTTCTTTAATTTCTGTACAATATTAATCCTGAACTCAAAAAGCAACTAAAAATTCTCTGGTCTCAAAACATTATAAGTGAAAGTGAACCAAATATATGAAGACCTCAAATTAAATGAATTCAATTACAGTGTTTCTGGGTGGCAGTACAGATCAGAACCGCAGCGCACGTCATCTGCTCGCCTCCTGCTCCCCTGCGGAGCCTTGCCCACAGTGTGAGCTCGGGCGGTCACTGCTGTGGGGCCACGTGGATGAAGGTCACGAGCGTTTTGAAATGGGTGAGCACTACGCTAATGTTAGTCACACATGAGGAACTGAACTACACTAGGGCTCTGACGCAAACATTTCTAACTACCCTTACTAGTTAAAGGACCATAGCACCTTCCTTTCACCCAGATTGCCTTGGAAGTCCGAGCTAGTGAGCTCCATAACTGAAGGACACTGTGCAAGCTCAGTCAAGTAACCATCTGTTCAAGCACTCACCTCGAAGTATTCATCTTTCATGCCAGTTCTAACTTTCCCATACTTCATAAACAAGTTATTATTCATACTATTCCTGTCCTTCATAAAATTCATCATAGTGCATCTCAGTCTTCATTTTCCCGAACCAAAGCCCAATCTATTTTCTCTCCTTACATGAAAGCCCCTCTCTTCCCATCTTCACTTTAGCCTTTTTATGGGTCTTCTTTCTTGTTTTAGCCAAAACACACACATTCCACAGGCAAAGAGTAAACAGATTGGATTTTCTCATCAGGAAAATAATGTAGAACACATTTGTGGCATTTTTGCTCCTGAATTTTGCTGGTCTTACTGGCACTACTGGTGATGTCTTACAGAATAGTAATAACTAGCATTTATTAACCACCTACTCCAGTGCATATTACATGTATCAATTCCCTTGAACGTCATAGCAAACCGATGAGGTAGGTACTATTGTTAATTTCCATGTTGTAGATGAATAAACTGAGAAATTAAGCAACCTGTCCATGTGGCAGGCCTAGGATTTGAATGTAGGTCTGTGTCCAGAACATATGGGCCTAACTGTTGGGAACCAGCCTGCCTGGTTTCAGAAGCTGTAATCCCCCCATGGCTAAGGCTGAGTGAGTGACCTTCAGACCATAAGCCGCTAAGGAGACAAAGCTTATCTTCCTGGCAGGGGCGCTGCCTCTGCCCCCTTTTACTTCACCCTGCCTGGCCCCCAATGCATGACCAGTTAGCCAATGACGGGTAAGATTCCTCAAAGGAGGGATGACCTAAGACAGGCATGATTACGGGGGGCCCAGGGAAGGGCTTGGGGGGCTATAGCAAAAGGGGGTGATGGACCCTTGCCCCTTGGCTTTGACATAGCCTGAGTCCTCATTCTGTCTGCAAGAAGTCTCCTAATCTCTTGGCTGCTTTACTTCCCCTGCCTGATTTAAGCCTGAAACAATGGCAGAGGGAGGTGCAGCCCTGTGCTGCAAAGGGCAGGTTCCCCTGGGTGATCAGGCCTAAGAAAGAATGAATAAAATCCTGTGAAACCTGCTTTGCTAAGAATGTCCTCAATTAAATGATAAGGGTCTGAGCAAGATATGAGTTTGTTTCCCAAAGTTTTATAGCCTCTTAGCTAACAGACCCTGACTCAGAATAAGCCCTCAGAGTTCTTTGTATGTTATCTATTATTTGATCATTACTGCCCGACAATGATTATGCTCTTTACCTGTATTCCTGTACAAAACAAATCCAATAAAAGCCCATTGAGGAAAAGGTGCTTGGCCCTTCTCCTTTAAGAGATCGGCCACCTTTCTTCCCTAAGCAGATCATGTCTTGGTAGACTTATTCTCATCCATGGTGGCCGGTGGGGCAGGAGAGGCCTGTGGGCGGAGCCCCCCCACATCTAACTACTAGGTACATAGCTCCTCACTCTGAACGAGTTCTCCCTCTACCATTCTCTAGATATCCTTTTCCCAACTGACATTCATTTTTCTGCCCATTCCCTCAGATATAAATACACTTCCTATAGAGTATTTCACTTAACTTTGGCTTTTATTACCCAGACTAGCTTAGTGTCTTATGCAAACTTACATAGTGCCCTCTCTTTTGGCTCATTTCAGAAAAACAAAAAAGACAACCCCAGCTCCATTCCCAGGGTACCTACTGTTTACACTTCTCCACCCAGATAAATACCAGTTTGGTGTAGGAGCTAAATCTGATGAGGAGTGCAACTTGTAATTGCTGGAGACAGATCACAGACTGTAGATTACCTCACCCTCACCCCTGCCTCCCCTCCTATGCTATACATCCGGAGTTTCCCCAGCCATAAAAATCTCCAGTTATTCAGGCACTGGGTTTGTTGACAAAGCAATTCAGATTATGTCTCTGGTGCAGATAATCAGAAAGTCCACCACTATAAACGAGCGGAGGCAATCTTGTCCTTTGATGTAAGCATATGTCCAATGTTGGGTGGTTTTTTTTTACCCCACAAATGCTGAGTTCCTAAAGACCCACCCTATAAAGCCAGTATGTTATCACAAGTGAAAAAAGCGTAGAAAGCCAGAATGACCTAAATGATTAACAACAAGAGTACAAACAGCTTTCAATGACATCAAGTTCTACTTCAAAATAAGCAAAGAGAAAATATCCCACCCTTTGTTTAATTACTAAGATGTAAGTTTACAACTCTCTGTTGTAGCCACTGCTGGCAACACCTAAGTAGCAATTTTAGTCAAGGATTTTTAACCATAAGAACAGAAATCCTTATCTTCAAAAAAAAAAAAAAAAAAAAAAAGCAGGCAATGAATCCTTAACCTTTTGCTTGCCTGGAAAACTATCTCAGGTAGAGGGGAGTGCTGTAGGCTTGAAGAAGTTATCTCATGGATACCAGCCCGCAGGAGATGAAGTCTGGATAGGTCTTTGGGGTTTGGAGCTGAGAAGCCACCAGCAACCAAAGTCATGTGCTTCATCATTCTCTCACTGAGTCCCTGCGGTCTCTTAATCCACTGTTTGTCTGATGCATCCTCCTCTCTGCAAACCGCCTTTCTCTGCTTATTGATGTTTTCTGCTCTCTCACAACCTCAGCTTGCCTATGTAGCATGAATTGACTTTGGTCTTCATTCAACATGACCTTAAAAGTCTAGCACCCACCAGTAACTGACCATGGTCTCCATGTCCATTAACTCAAATTTTCAAGCAAGATAACCTGGCTGCTCACTGACCAAATTATAAACACATGATGTCAGTGTCAAGTATTCACCATTAATACAATCACTTATGGTGAAAGTCACATGATATGAACACGACCACCCACGTCCAAGCTGTTGGCAGGATTGTGGGTAAGCGGGATTTCCGAAAGAAGAAGGCATACGCAGAGCAGGGACCCCAAAATAAATCTACCATGTTGTTAAACTACAATAGCTATGAAGGAAATAACCATCAGAAGGAACCTAACACTTAATGAAGTTCTATAGCCAACTACAAGATTAACCATCAAGATATTTCCAAACTTCAATTTCATTCAGTCTTGAGTACTTGCTACAAAGATATGAAAGCAGAATGACTTGTCAAAAGTACTCACTTGTGGATTGAATGATAAGTTGGACACCCAGTTCGACTACAGAGCAGCATCATCAAGTCAATATGTTCCCAGTAGGCTCAAAATGTTCATATCACTTCCTGTGTCTCTTTGAAATTAAGTAAGTCTAAAAATCATGAGGTAAAATGATGGGGTTCATGCGAAAGACTCCATCAATGTTGCTAATGAGTCAAAGAATGAGTTGCCTTGTTCATCCTTCCCTTCCTAGGTCCTTTTCTCCCTCTTCTGTTCTTATACTAATGCAGCCCCAATCACATGAGCAAAGTCCAGTAGATGCAATGTTCTCAGGGGGCCATACCAGGGACCAATCAATGGCCCTAGGGGCCAGGAAAGATCTGGCATATATTTATCCAGAGTATCCAGGGTTTTCTGGCCAAAGGAGAATCTGAACTCTAGTCAAAAGGGAAGCAGAGGTTGTTGCCAGAGAAAATATGTAAAACATTAGGAATGAGAGTTGAGACAAGACTGTGAACAGGAAAATGAGTCAGGCCCCAGGTCAGCAGCAGGGAGGACCTGTAGACAGAACAATATAGACTATGAAAACAGGTCAAGGCAAGCGGCTCTAAAGTGAGTTTGTGAATGTCATGGTGGTGTTGGAAGCCTGCTTTTATGTGGGGCCTGGATGTCAAAGTCACCATGTAGAACAAGACACCACCCATGCACAGGTCACAGATCTTCCCCCAACAGCTGGGCGAGGCAGGACTTGGAAGGGTTTGCCGGATGAGTTTGTCTACTGAAAGTCTGCAGTGCCCCTGAGCAATCCGCGATGGTGCTTCTCAGCTCAGGTGCCCGCAGTGACTCCACAGCAGCAAGAATTCAGGCTTCCTGTTTCTATCTACAAGGACAAGAGGGGTGGGATGCCAGCAGGATCCGAGTGTACTGGGGAAGAAAGGCATGGGTGGGAGGAACTGCAAGTAGGATATAGGAGTCTCAATTCCTCCACCTTGAAAAGGGGCCGGGAACTCAGCTTTAGCTGGTAACGGAGTCAGAATGGTGCAGACATGCTCAGAGCAGACCTTGACCAGCGTCACTGCTTTGATTTCTAACAGGATGACGGGTGAAAGAGGCTCTGATTTTTCCATCTGGCAGGAAAATTATCACTTGAGGCTTGCCAGCAATTGCTGTTTTCTAGTAATAGAGATGGCAAGCCCACTTCCATTAGATTCCCCTCACCCTGAGCAAGTCAGTTGAATGACCCTTCTATCACACATCTGTAACCTCCTTTCCAGAAACAAGGCTTGAGTTCCAGCTCTACAGCTGAAGAGAGGCTGGCGCCTCTGCTCCACATACTCGCAGCAAAACAAAGCTTGGCCAGGAGGCTGTTGGAAAGGAGATGAGCAAGTTTGGATATGGAACACTTTTTCTGGTCACAGAGGGCTGGGCCACCCACCCACCCCCACATTCTATGAGGAAATATATCCAGTATGTCACTTTTAGAGCAACTAACTCCCACTGCTGGGCAGCTTGCTGACTTATTGCATAGTAACAGTTATGAAAGTCATTTGCATAGTCTTCCCTGCTCTCAATCTGAAAAGTCTATTTTTACTATGTAGAGATAAATCAAGAAGGCCATTAGCTATTTAAATTCCTTACCCTGGGCCAGAGTCCAGGTCAAGCCCCACCCTTTGGTCAGAGGTCACCTGGGAGATGAATCAAGTTAGAAAAATTGAGCAGAATACACAGGGCTGCCTCTCTAGAACGTTAAATACTTCGCTTGACATCATCTAAACTTCCCAGTTGAAGAGAAGGTGACCTGTCTCCAGAAGGAACTCTGTCTCCAGGATCTTCAACATGCATTTTCTGGGCTAGCCTGTGGTGGTGGCGGTGGTGGTGGCAGTGGCGGTGGTACTGTGGTCCCTACAGGATCATTCCCCTCAAGGGCTCATTTAGGCCAGGTCAGGGGAATATACCTAGCAGGTGTTAAGGAAGATAAATGACCACCAGTCAGACCCACTGCAGAAAAGCCCAAAGGAGGTCATCAACTGCTGCTAAACCAGGTGGAGATATCACACAGCCTAGAAGGTAGTACCTGAGCCTCACAGGCCTGTCAGTGGGCTGGACAAGGCCTCCAGGCTCTGACCATGAGTACCACTGCTTCCCAGACACATGGGCCCTCCACATGTGATCAACGCCATGTTCTTCGGCTGCTCCAAGGACAGTTCTCCTGCCTCTTGCTGTGAGAGATATCTCACTATTGTAACATTATCTGGACCCTCCCCATTTAAGAAGAACACTCCGCTGAACCCCACCTACATAAGAGCCCCCTCACAATGATGCTCAATCTTGGAACTGGAAAGGGAAACTGAGTATTTTCTTGAATGAACAAGAAATTTCCTAGCATCACAAACAAGTCCGGGGGCCAAACTGTACTGACCTTAAAATGTTCCAATATGACCAGATTCAGTTCGTCCATCACTCGGATCTGCCCACTTGCATGCTGTTGGGCTGAGCAGATCTAACACGGCTTGTGCTGCCCCCACAGCTGTGGATCCGGGTACCACCACTGATGATACCACCTGACTGTTCATGTCGCCCATGGGCACCTCATTCCCCCCTTGCCTCCCATCCAGGACTCCTCTATTGCTCCTGAGGTGTGAGCTGCTAATGAGGTCTGAGATGGGCAGCTGGCCACTTCTAGGCTTGTGAAAACTAAAAGTGTAAGTCTGCCCGTGCAGTAGACTTTGACCAGGAGGGGAGAGAAGCCAATGAATAAAACCCTTTCTCCTCCTGCCCCTGGAAGGACTGCCCTGAAATGCAGCCACTCATAACAAATTCTCTCTGAAGATGTCCCACAATATCAACTGCCTACACTTGGCTGACAAGCAGTGGTCAGATCAAAATGCATCTCTCATATTCTCCCTCCTTCTTTGTTCCCCTTCCCCCCACACTTCTGCGTCTCTGCTGTTGCTTTTGACAGTTAAGTGGCAGCATATAAGCTTCTGCCTCAGGCTCTGCTGCTTCAGACTAAGTTGGTCACAATATGCAGCAGCTTCCAAGTTCTGTCAGGGCTCTGAAGTGGCAGCTGGAGCTGCACGGGGTGGGCCTGGAGCGCAGAGCCAGCGGCCCCACCCCAGCCTCTGCAAGCTGGTCAAAAGCTGGCAGGAGGGTGCTGGTGGGGCGCTGAGACAACACACCTCCAGCCTGCACCATCAAGACCACGGGAGGGAAAATGATCCTTCAGGAGTCTTGGGGCTCAGGCTTAATAGCTGGTTCCTACTGGCACTGCTCAGAGATGGGGGAGGGAAGCAGCAGAGCCCTGCCCAAGGGATGCAATCAAAAGACAAAATCCCTTGGCGTTCTGGGAGGACATCTGCCCAGAGCAGCCAGAGGGAGCACAGCTGGAAGAACATGAATTGGAGCCAAGGGGAGAAAGCCAAAGCCAGCTTCAGTTTGAGTGTCAAGATAAACAAGGAACATGACAAACACACGGTGTAAGAGACGCCGTGGTGTGGTGTTCAGTACTAAGGTGCTTCCACTGAGAAGACAGGGAGGCCCACCTTCAGTCTGGACAGAAAGTACAGGCTGGGCCCGAGGTCTAACGAGTGCTCAGCAGGAGCAGAGCCGGCCACGTGAGCAGCCACCGAGGGACTGAAATGAGGGGCTAGGCGGGCCATTCCTCCACACCTTAGATGCGTCTCCAGCACCCTTTCTCCACGTTGTTTTCCCACAGCCATTTATACTCATTTGACAAAGTTCCCCAAGTTAAGTGTTCATTAGGCTGTGTGCTATCTTTTGGGGGGAAAAACACAGAAATTTCCAGGTGGAGAGGAAATACCCTAATGACAGCATAGAGTAGTAGAGGGAGCCAGCCTGCTTTCTCCCCAGCTGTTCCATTTGGGCGAATGACCTCTCAAAGCCTTGAATTTATAAACTGTAAAATAGAAACAATAACAACTAACAGTTTGCAATGAGCATGAGATACCTGTGTAAAGGTGCTTAGCACCGCACCTCATGTAGAGCAAAGAGGATTTCAGTCAGAATGCCGGTAGTAACACTTACACTTCAGTGTGAGAAGCTGGCAGTAGTGGCTACATGACCGCTCTCAGGAAGCTACAGACCAAAGTCTGCACATCCCAATTCCAACGGGGCCTGCCTCTGAGTGTCTCACTAGGGTACCGGGAATAGAGCTTCACAGATCATCTCACAACGAACACTTTGCAATGAGTAAACTGTCACGTTCACTCTGGTGGATTAGTGTGGGGGCTACAGAGGCTGTTAGAAGGTGGGAGAGGGCACACAAAGGTGGATGTGAATCTCTCTCACCCCTGAGGACAGCTTGCACTTTTGGACAGACACAGCACACTTCCTGGGTTAACTCAGTCCCAGGAAGGACTCAGAAAGGGACTGGTTTCAAGATATTTTTATCTTTGCTCAAAATAATCAATCTCAGGGCTCAAGATAAAACTTGTGAAGCACGGGGATGTAGGTGAACCGGGTTTTTGCCCTTGCTTTACATGCACATGCACATACAGCAAAGGCACACACAGCAAAGGCACACAGGGGGTGCTCTTCCCTCTCACCAACCCCCTCTCCTTCCCTGCTCCTCTCCCTGAGGCATTTGAAGACCTCATGCTGCCTCTTCAGCCCACTCCGTCTGAGCAGAGCCCCCTCAAAAAGCATACTTGATTCTAACATTTAAAAATGTCCTACCGCCCTCACATCACAACTTACCGACCCTGAGATGCGTTTCCTCATTACCTGAGACTAAGTGATCTAGGTCAATGCAGCACCTACGCAAGGACCAAGCGTCCATTTTACAGAAGCCTCTTCAAGTCCGAATGATTTCACACAAAGAGATGATTCTGAAAAATGGGAATCTGGGCCCCCTAGCTGGATGGTACAAAGGTATTTGGGAGATATCACTTTCAGCATCCTCAGTTCAGGCCGCACAGTTAGGTCCAGTCTAGTTCTACAAATGGTGGGCCCTGTCCAACCTCATCGGATTTGATTTTCCTCTTGGGTGTAAATCTAGTCCCAGAGAGTTAACTCCACATTTAACTTGTTGACCAAGGATAGCTTTTTCTGGTCACAAATAGGTGACCTGTAGCTTTTCCCAGGGTTGAACAAGTGCTCCCGAAGCTTTGCCCTGTCTAGACATGTACCTGAAACACCGAATCACCCCTGTACATCCCGCACGGCGCACGAATCCCAGCGCATCCCATCAACGCGGACCCCCCATGAGCACTACTGCTCCGTGAACCATCCTTTCACATCTGCCGACCTGCCAGTGCAGCCAGGCCACTGCTGGTAGGAGGACGGGGCGCTGGGGACAACGACTTCCCAGTTCTGATATGAGCCAAATTGTGGGAGTCAAATTCTCTAGAAATCAAACAAGAAAAGCCATTCAGTGAATTATATCCAAATTCAGAAGGCTCTAAGCAGATCAATGCATATTTTCTCTTAAATAATGCTTAAATTTTTTTATTTGAGATTTTTTACAATAATTTTTAGCAGCTTTTGTCCATTTTTGGTTGAATTTATTCCTAAATTTAGATACATTTAATTTTTTATTTTTTTAATTATACTTTATAGATTGTGCAAGTACAGTTGTCCATTTTTCCCCCTTTCCTCCCCTCCACCCAGCATCCCCCACTCCTTCAGGCAATCCCCACACCATTGTTCATGCCCAGGGGTCATGTCTAGGCTGGAGTGGGGGGGAGTTGTGGGGGGTAAATGCAGGTACCTGTACTTGAACAATAAAATAATTTTTAAAAAATAAAATAAAAGGAAATGGAGTAGCTTAAACTAAAATTTTAAATGTAAATATTTCCCTTCCTCATAGCAAGAGACTATATGAGAGAGAGAACTCTTTCCACCTCCCTCCCTGACCATCAGGTCCCGTGTTAAGAAACTGTCCAGACCAGCCCTGGTCACTAGCTAAACTGAGGTGGGGGCATGGCGTGGACAGGGTTTCTCGGCCTCAGCTGCCTACCACGTGGCAGCAATGCTGACATATACTGCTCCATTTCATTCTCTCCACTACCCAATGAGGGGAACTGGAAACTCATTCCCCACTTGAATAAAGAAAGAAACTAAGGCTCGGAGAAAATGATAAAATATTTTGGCCCAAGACCCAGAGCTAAACAAAAAAATGAAGCCAGAATATAAGTCAGGGCTTTTCATAGTCCTGTTTTTCACATGGATGCTGACAAGAGCTGATGAAGCTCCGTTGTCCAGGGAAAGCACTGGGCAGCTGACACCATGACAGGCTCCCTCCACCCTGTTTCCCATCTGAAAACGTTACACAGTTGGAGCCCTTCCCACTCCACAAACCCAAGGCAGAAGTATGAACAAGAGCCCCTTTCCTTCCCAGTGGGGAACAGCTGCCCCTGCAGCTCCCACACCTGGAGTTCCAGGTTGCGTGAGCACAGCACCCTCTCTGTCCGCCTTCCCTGAAGATGTTAAGTTTCTCCCGGCTGGGACCAGTTACTCCTCATCTGTGTCCGCCTCTGTGTCCCCGGGCCTACTGCACAAGGTGGACACAAGGCAAAGCATTTGTTGGCTACACACAACCTTCTGTGGGTGCTCGTCTACCTTCTGCAGCAGCACAACACTCCTAGAACCTAAACTCAGTGGTCTTACTCTGTCCCCTTACCACCAGGGGTCCCAGGATACAGCTCAGCCCTCCTTCTCTCCCCTGCACCCTGTCCCCCCGGACCCTGCTCTCCCCATATGGCTTTGGAAGGTGATGGTTTCACCAATGAATGAACCTTCGCTTATGATTTGAGCAGACCAGATAACTATGCTTTAATTACTGAAGAGTTCCCTGACATTTCAGATCCCAGCAAGGGCAGACAGACAGATACACTGATTGAGGGAGGGCACACTCCTGGTTCTCTCCATATCACCCCCCCCAGGCAATGAGTCACCCACCCGTGGGCAAACATGATGCTGGCAAGGACTGTCCCCCACCCCCATACACTTTATGCCCCTGACCAAGGAAAAATACTCCAGATTCACAAAAATTCCCAAGTGCAATAAAAAGCCTATATTCTGGGCCTACTGCTGTAATAGTCACTGCAAGTCTGACACAGAGGCTTAATTTGGTCTGTCATGAAAATAGAACTGAATAATAATCACAGTCTTTGATTGCAGTTAGGTTTAATTATGGAAATCTACTCATGAACTTACATAAAAAGTTTTGCAAGCATGGCAGAAAACCATTTCTTTTCATAAGTATTTATAGGGAAGGAGCCTTCTCAAAGGTTCTTTATTAATGAATATAAATACTTCAAGTAAACAACAAGCCGAAATAGGGTCCCCACCTTTCATGGGACATATTTTCTGACTATGCCATATTAACATTCTCTCTTTTGACTTCCAGCGATGAGCTGGGACAGGCTCCAGCCTGTGTGCTGGGCAGGGGTGCTAAGTGGCTTATTCAGAACGGAATGTGGACGGTGTCGAGACCGACGAATGCGAACGATATTCAATGTGGTGGTGCTGGAACATCGCCTGATCTGATATGTTAAAATATCTTCGCTGAAGAAATATAAAAAAGGCTGTGAAAGCTTTAAATCTTTGTGCTTTCTTATTTTACATAGAAAATACTATCTCTGGAACAGTCTTTATTTTTACTTCCTTTGAATCAAATTTCAAATTAATGTTTTAACTTCTATATGCGAAATAAAAATCCAATTTCTCCTGTATCAGCTAATAACAATTACTTTAAGGATAATAGACTAAAATATGAAATGCATAAAAATGGAACCATAGAGGAGCAGATTGAGATAAGTACTTCCATTTGCTGGATGTGAACTCCCTTACTATAATTACCATTTTTTTAATGTCCCAAATCTTTCCCACTTAGACTATCCTTGTAAAATCCCAAAACAACTGATCAGCTTTCTCTCACATCACGTACACAATACATCTGGAAATCTTTTTTCAGAAATCTTGGTTCTACCTCAAAACATATCCAGACTCTAACTCATTCTTACTTCCTCCATGGTACCACCCTAATCCATCACCATTTATCACCAGATTGAGGTATGGCCTCCAAAACTGCCCTTACTACTTCTTTTTACTGCCTTACTGAGTATTCCTAACACACAGTGATCCTATTAAAAATGTCAGTTAAAGCACTGGGTGCTTGTCTGCTTAGAATCCTCCAGTGGTCCCCAGCTCCCTCAGAGTAAAAGTCAAACTCCCTAAGAATTTGGTTTCTTTCTTTACTCCCTCCTCATTCACCCCCTTCAGCCACACTCACTGCCCTACTCTTTGCTGCCTTGACCGCTCTCCCATCTTACAGCCTTTGCCCTTGCTGTCCACCTTCCAGAAATGCTTTCCCCCGAGTTCTTCACGACTTGTTCCCTCGTGCCCTTTAAGCACCTGTTCAGACGTCATCTTCTCCCTGAGCTCCTCTCTGACCACTCTACGTACAAGTGCCACAGCTCCCACCTGCACGTGCACTCTGTCTGGCCCTGCCCTGCCTCTCTCCATGCGCAGCTCCGCCGCGCTCACGTACTCGCTCGCTTGTTGACTGCCCCCTGCTACTGGAACGCGCGCTCCACAGGGGCAAAGGTGCTCAGTGATCATTCCACCACTCTGCCCCCAGAGCCTAGAAATGCATTTTTAACATGTAGGAATTCCATAAATATCTGCTTAATGAATGAAGTAATTTTTCTTGGAGAGGCATGTGCTGCACACACATGTGCACATACCATGATTTAAGCATCCTTTTTCATTCTCTGGTAAACTTTTGTCTCCTATTTGATGAGAGATATTTGCACTATTTGAAAACCTTGCTCAAATAAATTCATAAATCACTTTTTCTTACTTCTGTGTCATCATAGTATCACAAACCAATGTTCTTTTAGACAGCCTAGTGTTTTTTTATTTTGTTAAATTTAACCTTTAAGAAGAATGTGTGCCTTCTCTAATCATCCGGAACAACCCTTCTCTGTGCCGCCTCACCTTCACTCGTTTCATGCATCTATGTAAACGTCCTGGCCTCTGGGGGACTTGCACTCAGTGACACCCACACGGAGCACTCTGCAGATTTCATCCAGCAGCCCCATTTCCACATGCAACCTTCTAATTTAACGTATCTGGCAATTCCACTTGTGGGCCAAGAACCATCACTTTCTTAAACTATTTTCCCTTCATTCACTTTCACCACCACACTATCATACGACCCTCCAGGACTGTTTCTCACAACAAAACAAAGTATAACACGAGAGCATTTCTGTGTCGGCAGTGAGGAACCGAGAACGAAGCTTTACTGCTGAGTGGGCACCAGGAGACTGTCCAGACTGTCCCCTTCCCACTAGTGCACACGCATCTCACACCAAGACATCAGCGGCATCTGCTATCGCCTACCTCCGTGTCCCACCTCCGTACCCCGTTAGCATGCCACCACATGTTGGACTAGCATGGTGCCCTGCGTGACAGCCAACAAGCCTACAGACAAAATGGTGACAGAAAAAGATAGGACCCTGAGGCAAGGCAGTGCAGTTATTCTGCAGCTCTCACCAGATAAAAGCAGACCATTCTGAGTTTTCTCGGCTTATTTGTCCAGAGTAAGGAAGCATTTGCCAGACAAATAAATGCACAGCAAATACAGGCATGTGTTAAATTTCTCCAGTAAAGTGACTATATCATGAACAGGGCAAATGTCCACTAACTGCTATAAGGTGGTAATATTTCCTTTTCCCCGGCCACTCTAATAAATGCACTCAGGTCTCGTTAGCAGAGTCCTATCTAGCAAGTTCTTGACTTTGCTTCCATTTAAAGGATGTTGAGCTTACAAACTGATCTCTGTCTGGAAACTGGGTGAGAAGTTAAGGTTTCCTATTATAATGGCTAAAATCAAGCCTCTGTTTACCAGAAGACCTAGAGTTTTTGGTTTGTTTGTTTTATTGTAAAAATCAAGTAGCACGACTAAGTGCCTATTTCAGTCACAAAGACCCCATTATCAACAGCCATTCCCAAAGATCCCTTTTGATCATCCCAATTAAAATGCCCGTCCTGCTGCCTACTGGGGTAGCCATGTTGCCCACCTTGCCTTCTGATGGGAAGGTGCTGCTACCTAAGTAAGCTCCATCATCCCAGGACCAGAAAGCCCCATTTCAACCTGAGCCTCTTCCATCAGCTCCACTAGCCTACACAGAATGGCCACTCACTTTTTTCCCTAGACATGCTAATGGGCCCCTCATCAGAGTCTTGCTTAAGCTCTTGTTGAAAAGAGTCTCATCAGGACCATCTTAAGGGACATGGCTAAAATGTGGGGTTCAATACCCATGATACATCCCCTCCAACAATATTATCTCCCGAAGTGTTTGAATTCCTAGCTCCTATAGCCTATAAAGAAAGTTCTGGCATCTCAGTGGGCTCGAGTCAAGTTTTGGCCAATGCCACCTATTCATACTAGTACAATGAATCCAGAAACTCTGATTAAGTGCTTCCATAGCAATAAATTCAACCCAACTAAAATTGTATTTTTCTTCCTTAGACACAGAACCTTCAAAAAATCCTTTCTCACACACATTTCTCATATTTTTCTCCAATATTAATGTAATTGGCAAGGTCTTTCCATTTTTAGCACCATAAGCCACCTCCTCTTAGGTTTGACTTTCTCACTGGCATCTAAGTTTAGTTATAAATCTGGAAATATGGTATAAGGATAACTAACTTTGTGATGCAACTCCTTCGGGAGACATAAAACTCAATTTTAAGACAGAAGAGCCTCATCAGAGAGGCACACAGATGGTGCTTTGCTGGCAAGGGGGGGCTTGATGACTCTGGGGATTCTGGGTGCCTGAGTTCATCAGACCCTACCATACCCCTGTTCTACTTCCCAGGACCCCACTCTTTCTCTCCAAATGCCCAAACTTTAACATGAGTGACCTGGCAACAAATTTAACAGACATTCTAATTTGGCAGCCCACATTCGGCTTTTGACCTTTTCAACTCTGAATAACAAAAGATGGGATTTTTTTAGAGCAGGGATAGTAAGTCCCTAGTTTTTAATCCATGCTTAGAGGGGGAAAAAAAGTTAGGAATTTGAGTTCACATTCTCTTTCTTGAAGCTATCCCGCACTGTGAGAAGCAGCTACCACCCACCCCAGTCCTTCCACTCCTTATCCCTTCACATTAGTTATGGAAGCTCCCATTTGGTTCCCAAAGCCTTTTCCTTCAACGAGCACTTCATGCTAGAAGTTCACAGATGATTTATTTGCTGCAGAGTCTTATCACTTACGCACCTGGACTTTTCAAGCAAACAACCAATCCCAGTCTCCCCTCCCCCGAGTTCTCTGTGATTCCATTTCCTGCAACTATTTCTGGTATCAAATTCCATATTAATCAGGGCTCCTAGTTGAAAATAATAGAAATAGCAAAACTGAGACTGTCTGCTTTACACTGAAATGGAACTGAAACAATGTTGGATATTTTTACCTAATCACTGAGAAGGCTAGAGTAGCTTTTGGAAAATAATCAGGAACAATAAGAGACAACCAACCACAACCGAAATCACGCCACGTGATTCCAGGCTGCTGCTCCCACCGGGCCACTCGGCTAGCTAGCCATGCCAATGGACCCACACCAGACAGGACACCACCATCAGAACTGCTGTCACAGCTGCCTCAGCAAAATGACGTGTCTGTCACTACTGCTGACACTGAGTGGATTCTCCACTATTACTGCTCCGTCTGTTAGCTTGGAGTGGGGAATGCCTGATGGCCTAGGTCTTGCCTGTGTCCTGTGGCAAAGGTCAACAGGAAACTGAATGAACAGTGGGACTTCCCTTATTCTATGGTGAGAGGCAGGACTGGAATTCTGCTAAGATTCACAAAGTAGGTAATTTCCCAAACACAGGAAGAGGAATTATATGGTAGACTACCAGTTAAAAAAAAAAAAATTCCATTACTTATACCTTCTTTATATTATAGGGAAGCATCATTACAACAGAATAAGTCAGATTTTTTATGTGAGCCAAAGTTGAGTTTGCATTCTAAGGGGAAAAGAGTGCTGCGCGAGTCTCACTTATTTGTGGGCGTTTGGCATCTATGAAGAAGAGGAATGTTAAAGAAGTAAAAGAAAGTAGAGAGTAACAGTTCCCTTGAGTTTAACCGTGCGAATTGGAGAATCTGGAAATAATATTCTTGTTCCCTCATCCTTTTTTCAGTTCTCACTAAGGCTGATTCATTAAAAAGTATTTAAAATATCTGCTAATATTGCTCAAGAATGTTTGAGTATTCTATGAGGACCCACAAGAGAACATTTGCTACCAATTTGAGTGGATATAAACATCAAAGAAAAGAAAAATTCTTGTAATAATTTTATTTCATATTTTCCTTTAATTGTGTTCAGAGCGCATTACAGCAGAGTATGTTGAGGTAATCTGCTCTGCAAGAATAGTTTCAGATATTTTTTCCATTGGTGAAAAGCAGGGCATTTTTTACAAAACAACCAAGTGAGTAAAATATAACCAGAGACATGGAAATAAAGAACAAACTGACAGTGACCAGAGGGGAGGCTGAGGGAGATAACAGGGGAAAGGCGGGAAGAGTCATCAAGCAACATGTATAAAGGGCCCCTGGATGAAGACAATGGGCGTTGAGGCGGGGACTGAATGTGGGAGGTGCGGGTGAGTGGGATGGGGGAGAGTAATAGGGAAAAAATGGGGACAACTGTAATTGAGTAAGAATAAAAAAACAAAAGAGAGGCACAGAGATACACAGTGATCTCTCAATGTAAGCAGAGATGTACTGTATTTTCCTGTGTATAATGTGCTCCCAAGTACACTGTGCACTCACATTTTTGGCTGAAACTTTCAGGAAAAAATTCTTTCATTTTAATTTTTTAATTCAGTTTTTATTTACATATAAAACCACTTATATTCCAGGGTATTATTTTGCATATGGATATCATTATTGCATTCTAGAGTTACACTTTTAACACATAAGCATAAAGAAAACATTAAAAACATTTATATAGATATGGAATTAGTACTATTAGCATGTATAATGCACATCCTTATTTTTCCCTCAAAAATTTGGGTAAAAAAGTGCACATGGGCAATATGGTATTCCTCCCTCTTGCTATAATCACCTGAGTGTTATATAAGTACTTTAATTTCTCTGTTAACATTTGAATAATGACATTTATTTTACTATTTGCATTTTGATTATAGACATCTAGAAGACAAAACACTCAATAAAAATGTGTTTAGATGGACTGTAAGTGGGAGTGAAAGAGAGAAAAGAGGAAAAAGGATATAGTAAGAAAAAGACAAAGAGGGAAGTGAAGTGACTTTACTATTTTACTATTTCCCCTGTGGATAAGTGTGTGTGTGTATGTATGTATACATGTGTGTATATGTGTGTAGTTTTCACTAGAAAATTTGCTCCATTTCAATAGAAGCCTTAAACTTCACAATTCTTTAATTTCTTTTATTCCTAAGTATTATGGAATTAAGAAAGAAGATGCCTACTAAGAAGGGCTGCTGGTGGCTAACAGGACTCAAATTTTAAAAACGAAGGAAGGAAGGGAGGGAGGGAGGAGGGAGGGAAGTAAAACAGAGCCTAGCAGCAGCTATTTGTACACAGGGGCCTCTCATGCAAACTCACTTCAGCAAGGAGCCTGCACTAGGCTACCTGCCTCCTGCACTGAACTACCTTCCTCTGTTTCTGCCATCTGAGCCAGACCTTATAAAGCAATTTCTGGAATCCTATTTAAAACAACAGGACCAAAGCTTTCCCAGTCCAATAGAAGCAGTGCAGCTATATCCCCATCAGCATTTTCACCAATCAGTCAAAGCAGCTCCATTCTGACCAGTCAGGACAATACTTTTTGGACCAATTAAACTGCAAGGAATCAGAATCCTCATTTGAATGAGGCTAGAACAATCAGGGACCAGAAGCAGGGACTTCTGTCTGTAAAAGTCAGCTTCCCACTGACTTGGAGAGTGCACTTTCCATTTCCACCAAAAACTGAAGAGTGCATTTCCCCAGCTGGAGCTGAAACACGGAAGATGAAACACCAAAGATGTCTCCCAAGAACAGAGCAGAGCTGACTGTACAAGGCACAGCAGCGCAGACCTGCGCAGAGCAGAGCCGAGCCGGGCCGGGCCGAGCCGAGCCGAGAGAGGGGCCTGGCCCCAGGGCCACCTCTCCCCAGGGCCACCTCACAGCAGTGCTGTTCCACAGCCCTGCTGCTTCATGATTGAGCTATAATACTGTTGAACTGTTCCACAGCTGAGCTGTATCACAGTTGAGCTGTTTGCACTGGATAAAGTTTCCTTCTGCACCACGCCCCAAACTGGGGATTCCTGTTGGTGTTGAACTGGTGCTGACCATTTGTTGACAGTACAAAAGTTAATGGCAGTTTTTCACAACAGCCAAGACATGGAACCAAACAAAGTGTCCATAGATGTATGAATAGATAAAGAAAATACACACACGAGGATGTTATTCAGCCATAAAAAGAAGAAAATCCTTCCATTTGCAATAACATGGATGCATGTACCTTGAGGGCATTATGCTAAGTTAAATAAGTTAGACAGAGAAAGACAAATTCTGTATGATATCGCTTATGTATGAAATTTAAAAAAAAAGCCAAACATATATTGGAAGAGATAAGACGATATGGCTGCAGGTTGACCCTCAAGTTGAATCAGGGCAATTAGAGGCTCCTCATCCCCTTCCCTGTCCTTGGAATGTCTGCTCTGCCAAGGGTTCCCCCAATGGGAGCTGTTCCACAGACACAACCTTGAGAGATCAGGTGCTGTTGAGACCATCAGGCAGGTACCCATGATGGAGCCCAGTTAAGGCCACTATATAAACTGTAAGATTCTGGCAGGCAAATGTGGAGATCCGCTCATCTCGCTTCTACCCAAGACAAGCCTCTGATGTAAATTCCCTTGCTTTTTACCCCTGCTACCTGCCCATCTGGAGCCACCTGCCTCTTTTTTCCCCTGTCTCTCCTGGGGGCAGTTTCAAAGTACATCTGGGAACCAACAAACAGACTCGAATGGTGATTGGCAAGGGCTGGGGGAAGGAAGGGAATGATGAGGGGATGTGGTCCAAGGGTGCAAACCTCAGTTACAAGATGAAGTTTGGGGGTATCATGTACAGCACAGCGACTACAGTTAACACTGTGCTGCATGTTTGAAAGTTGCTATGAGAGATCTTTTTTCTCATAGAGAAATAAAAAATCTTTTATTAAGATAGTTTTGGGTGATTCTTATTAACCATGAAAAAATGTTAATAAGGTTTTCACCAAGTGATTACATTTAGCAACAGATTTTGGCAAAATTTTTCCCCAAAGTAAATTTTTTATAAATTATTTACAACTGAATTTTAGATCTCAGATAAATGTCCTCACCACAAAGAACATTATGTAAGGTGACAGAGATGTTAACTAACCTTAATGTGGTAGTCACTTCACGATATATATGTATATCAAATCATCACATTTTATGTTAAACTTACACAATGTTGTATGTTAATCATATCTCAATAAACCTGGGTGGAAAAATAATTAATGCCAGGTTAAAACCCAATGCTCTATGTTGAGAAAAATGTAGAGGTGTATCTTTAAATTTTAAATGTAGTTTATGAAGTAAGAGGGACATTGTGATATCAAAAGTAATACTGGAGAGGGGGGAAAGGAAACAAAAAAAGCATAACCTTCAAAATATGAGGTTAAAAACTGACCTAATTCTCTTGGTCTCAACCAACAACTAAGACCAAAGTTCACCATTTTTTTTCTAAAGCTGAAACTATAGTGGTCATTGCCAAGGCTAGAAGACCTGTGAGGGGCCCAGAGAATTTAAGAGGAATGACTCTGAGCACTGGAGGTGATGAAGCAGAGAAAGCATTTTCCTTATTTCTCTGACAACATGTTTTAAAAATGTTTTTAACGTAGCTCTCCTAGGTCTGCCTTAGAAACCCTTGCCAGAGAGTGAAAAGCAAGCTAGGAAACCGCAAGCGTGGTCTGTAATTAAACAAACAATTTCAGTCAGAGGCAATAAAAACAGCAACAACAAAGATAAATTAGAAGTTGATATACAAAACTCTACAATTATGCTTTTGTAAAGGTTGTAGTCAGGAACTGGATAAACTGTATTTTATATGGAACTTTGCAACACAAGTGAATATGCTAGGGTTTCTCATGAATCCTATGATTTTCAGATGTTTTTTTCCTCCAAGTAATCCTTTTGATTCTACCCTAAAGCATACAGAGATGTATGAAGAGCACCTTTCCTGTTTGAAATCACAATACAAATGAGAACATACTGTAAAGGGCTGTAAATTCAACAGCACACTCTGGATGGCCAAGAGTATACACAGGGACAGACAGGGATTTTGTTTTCATATAAATTCTCACTAATCCATGAAGAGGGGAAAAAAATGAACGTCCACAAATAAGAGCAACTTAATTTACTTATAAAATAATCATTCCAAATTCTTCTCAAAATTTAAACAAGGAATAGTATTTTATTCTTACTGCACTGTAAGTACCGTTTGGGCAAGGGCCTAGTTTATCTTTTCATTGTTGTCACCAAGCAGGGGGTCTGAAACAGAGAAGATGCTCAATAAATATGTTGACTGAATAAATGAATATTCAATATATAAAATAATAGCTCAATGAATATATATATACATACATATACATATATACATATATACATATATATGTGTGTGTGTGTGTGTATATATATATATATATATATATATAAAATGTGTACTAAAATATACTTAGGCCCCAAATAATGTCCATTAAGAAACAGGCAGAGTTGGGAAAGGTGAGAAAATTAAAAAACAAGAAACTAAAACAAAAAGATAAAGAGAAAAAATACCACTTGTCTTTGGAAGATGTTATTCGCAGTTTATCCATTGGTCATGGTGCCTTGAAAACTCTCATTCTTAAACTAATAGAGGTTCTTCTTCAAATGGAATAGCTACAGGAACCTCCAAGGAGATAACATGGTAATGGGCATAATTAATGGTTCCCCTTTGCCCCATTATGCCTAATAACATAAAAGGAGGTCTCACCTGGCTGTGCAGTTGTTCTCAGGTGGTAATGTCACACATTCAGAGAACCTGGAGCTAGAAGGAAACACATGAACCACCTAATTCAACCACATTAATTCGCAGATGAGGAATTTCTCAGAGGGTCTGAGAGCCTCTCTGCAGCGCCCTGGCAGCAGAGCAGAAGCTTGAAACTCAGGTTGTGCAGAGTCCTGAAGTCTTACACAGTCGAGATACTTGCAAGCATGCACTGGCCACAGTTTTAACTATTTATTAGGAATTCAAGACTTTTCAAACTGCTTCTTGATTTAAACCACCTCCACTTCTATTTGATAACAATATTACACAGTCATTCTACACAAAACTCATGGATTGACTGAGTCCCACTGTGGTATCGGAATGTGTATAAGTGGAAACAGCTCTACAGGAAATATTTCGATTTCTAGTCTCATTTCCCGCTCATGGGTTAGGCCTTTTCCCCGCTCTCCAGCATACTTTTCATCCTTCAGTCAGGTAAAATTTAATAGGCTCACATATTAAACTGTCTAAATGATGATACCAGGCCCTCATAAATCCAGCTGGTAGTAGCAGGAACCAAATGCACAAAAGAAGGACAGGTGCTCAGTTCTCACAGTGTACTCAGGGGACTCTTCAAAGTGGCACTAATGAAAGCTACATAAGAGGAAATAAAGTTGGGAGAGTCTATGTATAAAACATTATCCTCCAAAATTCCTCTCCTCACCTGGCATTATAGAGAACTATTTGGATGCCATCCACCAGGTACTGCAAAGGACACTAAATTGTACATCACTTTGTCCAAGTTTCTCAACCCCAAGGCCTCATGGGAAAAATGATTCATTACTACCTATAAAGACCTAAAAGACACCAGGAAATTTTTAGACACAAAAATGCCTCAAATAGCCATAGAAGGGCATGTGTAAGGAGGATAACACAAGTTACATATACAATTTTTTTCTATTTCAAGCTGAAAATAAAAAGAAAATTTTAATTCCTATTCTCCATAGAGAAGAAAGCAGGAGTTTCTCTCCACATTGCACACTCTGCAGCCCGAGCTGCGATATCAACCTAACACCCACCACCGCAGCACAAAGGCAAAGTTTAGGCCCTTGGTTTAGAATCAACATGGGCGGCTGGCAGCTGTCAACTGCACCAGTGGGTAAAGACACACCACTTCCCTGGGTGTCTGTCATTTGCCTCTCATCACATCATGTACAGTGACCAGTTGTATAAGTAGGGGAAAAAAACCCTCAAAGCTTTTTACTGACTGTAATCGACAGGGTTTATGGTATTTGAAATCAAATAAGCACTATGACTAATACCATAAAATATGATGCATAAAAATGACCTAAGAACAACATGGTGTTCTATCTGACTTTCCAAGGAAAGTCATTTTCCTGGTTTGCCCGATGCAATGTTGTTTCAGAGGTACAGTGGGAGAACTCTGAGTCTTGGCTTCCGGTCTGTTTGCCACTTTACCATTTACATGATTTAAGACCTAAATCTGCTCTCTTTCCCATATCGTAACAAAATTACACAGGATTAAAACACAAGCCCCACCACTCATGTTCTAGGGCATTTGCAGCAACCAGCAAATGTAAATAGAAAAAAATCCGGCCTTCTGGCCAAGATAGAGGCATAGGTGGACATACTGTGCCTCCTCTCACAACCAAAATTAAGGACAACAAATATTTAGAAACAAGAAAACAACTAGAACTTATAGAAACCCGAACTGTATGGAAGTCCAACAACCATTCATCCAGACCGGTAAGAGGGGCGGAGTCAAGGCAGGAAAAAGTGGAGGTGCAGACCTGGGAACGCAGGCAGCAGCAGCTGGCAGTTCCCAGGTGCACAGGCAGCAGCTGGCAGACCCCAGGCATGGGGTGGCAACTGTGCAGACCCAGTGAGGCCGCACAAGGCAGCTGGCTGACCAGGTGGTCCCATATTCCCACTCGCAGACAATCCAAGTGAAGGGGAAGCGGCGGAAGAGACTGGAATCCAGAAGACAGTGGAGCAGGTGCCATTGTTCCCTCTCAGACCCCGCCCCCACAAACAGCATCACAACTCAGCGACTAGGCTGCCCTGCACTAGGGGAACACCTAAGGCTCCACCCCCTCACTACGTAACAGCCGCGACCAGCCTACATAACAGACCAAAACCAAAACCAAACAAAAAAAAACACCAAAGAACAACAACAACAACAAAAAAAAAAAAAAACATCAAACCAGAGAACAAATGAAATCCCCAGATCCAATTCCTCTAAGCCATGAAGAGATAGCCAACCTATCAGATGCACAGTTCAAAGTCCTGGTGATCAGGATGCTCACAGAATTGGTTGATTTTGCTCACAAATTAGATGAAAAAATGCAGGCTACAACACGTGAAATGAAGAAAGATGCATGGGAACCAATAGAGATGGGAGGAAAACTGTGACTGAAATCAATAGAGTGGACCAGAAGGAAGAAACAAACAACCAAACAGAAAACGAGGAAGGAACAAGAATTTAAAAAAATGAGGAGAGGCTTAGGAACCTCCGGGACATTGTTAAATGTCCCAACATCTGAATTATAGGGGTACCAGAAGGGGAAGAAGAAGAGCAACAAGTGTAAAACTTACTTGAACAAATAATAAAGGAGAACTTCCCCAATCTGGTAAAGGAAATAGACTTCCAGGAAGTCCAGGGAGCTCAGAGAGTCCCAAAGAAGTTGGACCCAAGGAGGAATACACCAAGGCACATCATAATTACGTTACCCAAGATTAAAATGAAGCAGAGAATTCTAGAACCAGCAAGGGATAAGGGGACAATCACCTACAAAGGAGTTCCCATCAGACTGTCAGCTGATTTCTCAAAAGATACCTTCCAGACAAGAAGGGAATGGAAAGAAGTATTTGAAGTCTTGAAAGGCAGGGACCTACATCCAAAATTGCTCTATCCAGCAAAGCTGTCATTTAGAATGGAAGGACTGATAAAGTGCTTCTCAGATAAGGTCAAGTTCAAGGAGTTCATCATCACCAAGCCCTTATTATATGAAATGTTAAAGGGACTTATCTAAGAAAAAGAAGATAAAAATGACAGTGAAAAGACAGCAAACTCACAGCTATTAACAACCACACCGCCCTGGCTGGCGTAGCTCAGTGGATTGAGCTCGGGCTGCGAACCAAAGGGTCACAGGTTCGATTACCAGTCAGGGCACACGCCTGGGTTGCAGGCCAGGCCCCTAGTGGGGGCCACGTGAGAGGCAACCACACATTGATGGTTCTCTCCCTCTCTTCCCCTCTCTAAAAATAAATAAATAAAATCTAAAAAAAAAAAAAAAAAAAAACAACCACACCTAAAACAAAAGCAAACTAAGCCAACAGCTAGAACAGGAACAGGACCAGAGAAATGGAGATCATATGGAGGGTTAGCAACAGGGGAATGGGAGGAGGAGAGAGGGGGAAAAGGTACAGAAAATAAGTAGCATAGATGGTGGGTAGAAAATAGGGGGAGGGCAAGAATAGTGTGGGAAATGTAGAAGCTAAAGAACTTATGATGCATGGACATGAAATAAAGTGGGGGAATGTGGGCGGGAGGGGGTGTGCAGGGTGAAGGGGAATGATGGGGGAGAAATGGGACAACTGTAATAGCATAATCAATAAAATATATTTTAAAAAAAGAAAAAAAAGAAAAATCCGTAACTCTGAAGAGGTCGCCCAGCTGTTAGCATAAATTTATATCAGCCTGTAAGCCTTAATAATATTTACAAAACTACTGAGCAGTTCTTCATCATAGGATGTATAAAAACACAAATTGCAGTCACCAGAATAGGAGTGGGTTGGGGCCCTTGAAATCAACCTTCATTTTTTCAACCTGACATTTGATATTTTGCCATAAAGCCTCCAATTTTAATGTTATACTTGCAGAGCCAGTAAAACGAAAGTAAATCATAGTTACTATCTATGACTCCATTATTATCATGTCATCATTATATAATATTGCAAATGTTCATGGTGCAGAAGCAGAATGTTGTAGGACCAAAAACCTTAGCTGCTGATGCCTTCATTATAATAAAGTATTGAGCATTCTTGCTAATTTCTTAATATATTTTATTGACTATGCTATTACAGTCGTCCCAATTTTTCTCCCTCTGACCCCCTCTACCCAGTACCCCACATTCCCTCTGGCAATCTTCCCACTTAGTTCATGTCTATGAGTCCTCCATATAGTTTCTTCAGCTTCTCCATTTCCTATATTGTTCTTAACATCCCCCTGTCTTTTCTGTGCCTACCATTTCTGCTTCTTATTCCCTGTACCTTTTCCCCATCCTCCCCCTTCTCCCTTCCAACTGATAACCCTCTAAATGTTCTCCATTTCTATGATTCTGTGTCTGTTCTGATTGTTTGCTTTGTTTGCTTTTTAGATTCAATTGTTGATAGTTGTGAGTTTATTGACATTTTAATGTTCATAGGTTTGATTTTCTTTTTCTTAAATAAGTCCCTTTAACATTTCATATAATAATGGCTTGATGATGATGAACTCCTTTAACTTTACATTGTCTGGGAAGCACTTTCTGTGCCTTTCAATTCTAAATGACATCTTTGCTGGGTGGAGTAATCTAGGTTGCAGGTCCTTGCTTTTCATCACTTTGAATACTTCTTACCAGTCCCTTCTATCCTGCAAAGTATCTTTTGAGAAATCAGCTGACAGTCTACGGAAAATCCTTTGTAGGTAACTATCTGCTTGCCTCTTGCTACTTTTAAGATTCTCTCTTTACCTTCAACCTTTGGCATTTAATTATGATGTGTCTTGCTGTGGTCTTCTTTGTGTCCACCTTGCTTGGGACTCTCTGTGCTTTTTACACTTGTATGTCCATTTCCTTCACCAAAGTTTTCTTTCATTATTTTTTCAAATAAGTTTTCAATTTCTTGCTCTTTCACTTCTCCTTCCAGCACCTCTGTGATTCCAATGTTGGTATGAATAAAGTTGTCCCATAGGCTCCTTACCCTATTCTCATTTTTTTTTAAGATTTTTTTTTTTTTGCCCTGGCTGGTGTAGCTCAGTGGATTGAGCGCGGGCCTGCGAACCGAAGGATCGCGGTTCGATTCCCAGTCAGGGCACATGCCTGGGTTGCCAGGCCAGTTCCCGGCAGGGGACATACAAGAGGCAACCGCACATTGATGTTTCTCTCCCTCTCTCCTTCCCTTCCCCTCTGAAGATAAATAAATAAAATCTAAAAGAAAAAAAAAAATTTATAAAAAAAAAAAAAAAAAAAAAAGATTTTTTTTTTCTTCTTGCCATTCTGATTGAATGTTTTCTTCTTCCTTATGCTCCAAATCATTGATTTGATTCTTGGCTTCATCCACTCCACTGTTAACTCCCTGTAAATTTTTCTTTATTTCACTTAGTATGACCTTCATTTCTGCCTGGGTCTTCTTTATGCTGTTGAAGTACCCAGTGAGTTTCCTGGGTATCCTAGTAACCAGTGACTTGAACTCTGGTGGTTTTTTTAATCATTTTTCATTGTTGTTCGCATACAGTTGTCTCCATTTTCCCACCACCATTTTCCCACACCCCACCCACCTCCTACCCTCAATCCTACCCACCTTTGGTTTTGTCCATGGGTCCTTTATACATGTTCCTGATAGAATGGTTATTTCCATTTTGTTTTATTCTTTTTCTGGAGTTTTGTTCTATTGTCTCATTTGAGTCATGTTTCCTTTTCTCCTCATTTTGGCAGCCACCGTGTGTTTGTTTCTATATGTTAGGTAGAGCTGCTTTGACTCCCTGTCTTAGTAAGGTGGCCCATTGAAGAAAAATGTGCCTGTAAGTTGGATGGGGTGAAGCCTTGGGTAATTGCAAGGGCAGGGCAACCTGTGTGAACCAGGTTGATGGAGTCTCCGATATGGTGTTACCACTCTGTGGTTCTGTGTCGGGGAGGGCTCAGAAAAGGGACAATAACCACTGCCTGGCCTTTGGAGTTTTGTCCAGGAGGAAGCTGTCCTCCAGACCTCACCATGATGCCAGACACTTCAGTTTCTCCCCATATTCCACTGATGCCTTTCCAGCCACTGCCACAGTGCTGGAGCCCAGAGACAGTAAGTCTGTGTAAGTCCTAAGTCTGTTGCAGACCCTTCAAGAGGAGATGCCTGAAAATCCCGCAGTTTCTTCCACCACTCCAACCCCCACTGGTTTTTACAGCCAGAAGTTATGGGGACTTCTGTTCCTGGAACTGGAACTCTAGGCTGGGTGGTCTGGTGTGGGGTTGGGATCCCTCACTCCTGAGGTATCCCTCCTGATTTTTATCCACCACATGTATGTGTGGGACCACCCATTCCACATTTCCACGTCTCTGCCCCTCCTACCCATCTGGAGGAACGTTACTTCTTCAATTCTTTGGTTGTTGAACTTCCATATGGCTCAATTTTCTGACAATTCTGGGTGATAGTTGTTTTGTAGTTTAGTTGTAATTTTTGCTGTGATTGTGCAAGTAAGTGAGCCATGTATACCTGCACCTCTATTTGGACTGGAAGTCTTCGCATTCTTGCTAATTTTAATAAGACAGAAATGTCTTGATGCAAGCTTCCTTCCCCCTACCTGTATTTTTTATTTGTTTTATTATTTTTAACTTGCTTGTGGTCCAAGAAACCATTTCCTAGCCTGGAGTGATAGGCATTTACTAATGACCTTTCCAGCAGGGTTGGCACATATGAGTGGCTTTCTCCAGCTCACTCATAGACTCACAGACTTCGGGTGGCTCTTAACAGCCCATTTCTACCTAAGTGTCTTTGTATTTAACTGAATTCTTTAGTGACAGTGATCAATGGAATAAAGGGTGCTGCTTGGGGTAGGAATGCACACACATGTTTTCAGCTATTTTATATTCAGGCCTGCTGTGACTCAGCTTGCAAGTTCAAAGTTATAAAGTCATTTTTCATTTCTTAGGGGAAAATGTCTTAGTGAAAATAAGGAAACAAGAAAATCCAAAACCATTTTTTAAATTAAGGGATATATAGAATAAACTTTCAAAATGATTTTAGATTTTTCTAGGTAGTGGTCATGAAATGACAACCATTAAGATCCTCTAGGTGAATCTAAAATAAAATATGTGTTTCTTCCTTTGGTAAAGTACATAAATTATCTGTTTATTGTCATTGTACTTGTCAACCTTCACTGAACACATTTCCAAAATAACATTGTAATATAACTTTTTTCCTGGAGTTTTAAAGAAAAACTAAAATTCCTCTAATAAAGACAATTTCTTCCCACAAATGATTTAGTCATTAAAACAATTTATTTTTAGGTGGTAGTCATAAAATTAAACCAATACATTCATATTCAGATTTTATCTTTGGAGAAAATCCTGTGGCATAAGTAATTAATTAATCCTTTGCACCAGAACTCAGAAATGTGGCAGATAATGGCACCATATTAGGCATTGGCAGAACAGAGCTATAGTTCAGTCACAAAGTGGAAAGAGAAAAGAAAAAACAAGGTCCAATATATAAAGTGACTGCTATTTGAGTATAACAGTGATTACATATATAAGAAAATATTTAAAAGACAAATCAGACAATAATGAAATCACAAGAATTTTCTTTTCTTCAACAATTAAAAAAACTGATTAAAAATAATTAAAAAATTAAAAAAACAATTAAAAATACTGATAAGATAATAAAAAAATTTTTTTAAGAATTTTCTTTTCTTCTTATGGATTTCAAACGTGAAGTCATTAGAGAAAATTAACACTGAGTTTTTAAGTGTTGAGACTAATTCTACAAAATAGTTGCCCACACAAATACTAACTAGATCTATTCCAAATGATATTTCTATGTGAAACTGCCCATCTATATTAATTTGACAATGCCCAAATCCTGAGGAACAGGGAAAAAAAGCCAGTGCAAAAAAAAAAAAAGATGGAGAACCAGAAGAACACAGCCTGTTTTCTGATCCGAAACAAGGCTGCCCACCATCCACAAGAGCGTGGGTAATGCTCTGTCAGTCTCAAGTTTGCCTGAATTTATTCTGGCATTTCTGGATATATCTAAAAAAATCTAGATGATTAACTTCTTAACTTGTTTAAGAAACAGTAGATGTTACCTAAAACAAGTAGAAACATCAAGTCTGGCCCTTATTTCTGGATTTGCCTGCAACCTGCTACATACTTTACAAATGTCCTTTCATATTTTACTCTTCAACATAGTCTGTCATAACGAGTTATTTAAATTGGATCTAATCTTCAAAAATCAGTGTCACATTTTTCAACCTTCTAGTTTAGCTTTGGTGTGATTGGAAAATTCTGCAAAGCTAGGGAAGTGTGACAACCAGAAATGAAAATCTGAAGGGGCAGAACATAACTGCGTGGTTTCTGAGTCTCCAAATGATCTAACATCATGAAGCCTGAGAAACAAACCTGGGTGGCAGACACTTCCCTCAGCTGAACATCTCTATCGATTAAAATAGTCTGTGAGACATCCTATTACATCTTTAGCTTTCTCATCAGGCTTTTAGTGTTTTAAAAACTTCTGACATTTTCCAAATACACTTGACCCCTCTATATGCACCTCCTGGAATTTCATGCTCATCACAGCTGAATGGGCGCACATGTCCAAAACACGGCCCCTCGCTACAGGAAAGAGCGCTGACCTCCAGCCACCTGGCTGAGTATCACTCTGTGCCCCTATCAGTTGAACTTGAGGATTTCAAACAGCTGTTTTCGAGGTGATTAATGACCAGAAATGCACAGCTCTTTTGTTTCCCCAGGGACAGGTCACCCAGAACCTCTGTTGTTGCCACCAGTCAAGATGTCCTGTTGAACCTACACATCATGCATCCTATTTCTAACAAGTACTCATTTATCAGTCAAATCTGCTAAAGTAATTCTTTTCAGGTGTGCATCTGACACACAAACAAGAAGAGAGACCCTTGTTTGAATTGCCCATAACTTGCTTTATGGCCTCCAAGAACTCGAGAGAACTTCTGCAAAGTCGTTTCAAAATCAGAAGTTGAAAAGGAGTATTTCCACTAGGACAGAAAATCAACAGAAATGAATAATGTTCAAAAACTCTATAAAAAGCACTGTGATTTAGAAGCAAGTACTGAAAAAATGAACTTAGCAGAGATGACTTTTTTGCATATGTAACTGAAAGGTAAAACTATTTTATAATTAGCTTCAATCTGTTCAGGAAAAAATCCTTTTCAAGGTCTGCTGCCCTCAAAAGTTGAGAAAATAAAATTATTTAATTCAAGTTTCAAATTGCTCATGTAAAATGGTAAATTCCATTTTTCACCCAGACACCAGTGAGCTGCACAACTATCAAGCAGTTATACCCAAAAGAAGTTCTTCAGAACAAAGCTGTTGTTAAGAGGTACGAGAACAAAAACCCTATGGATACAGAATTTGAGCTTTACTCAACACTGAGTATGTGGCTTTGTCTCCTGGCAAGTGGGATGTCTGTCCCACCCCCTCCTGTTCTGGGCACACCACACCTTTGCCCTTTCCACACTTTTTCACACCATCCCATGACTCCAATAGTATGTTACTCTGGTTTGGTTGTTTTCTAACAGTCTCAGGCCATGGAACAATAATTTATAGTTAAAATTTCAAAACAATCATTCAAAAAATATATTGCTTGAAGGCTGAAAAAAACAAGAATGGTAGGCGCATATTTAAAAAAAGACCTTTTTTTTTAGTTTTTAATTTCAAAAAATGCATGTTTAAATGGCCTAACAATATCTGCTACATTGGACATATAGATACTGAACTATACATTGGTTTAAAAATGAAAAACCTAAATGACCTATAAAGTCTGGAATCCAACAGTGAATGTATTATCGCCATGTTCTAGTAACTACGTTAGCACCTAGCATTAAACACACACAGAATCTGTATAAAATTTTTACCAAAAAAGAAAGAAACTTGGCATTGTACTGGAAGCTTGAAATTTCCTAGATACTTTTCATTTTAGCCCCTAACTTAATATAAAACATTTGCCATATGCCCACAGAGTCCAAGGCTTTGTATCATTCACTACAACATAGTGTTTTCGTAATTTTTGTTTGATGTAGATTAGTGGTTCTACAAATTAAATTACCACCTTAGAGCATGAGGCCCAGGCATCAGAATTTTTAAAAGGCTCTCCAGGCTGTGATTCTCATCTTCAGTGGCTGAGAACCACAGGTGCAGATCAATGATCTCCGAGAACTTACCTTCTCAAAAAAATTTTAAGAAAAATTTTAAAAACTATGCAACAATAAGAACCCAGACAAATAAAGTCCACAAACAGAAAATACTAATCATGTAAATAAAATACTAATATCTGCATACAAATATAAAAGTAGATTGAAAAGTTCAATGTGGAATGTACTAGGTATTTTGTACCAGGGAAGACTTCCTAGAAAAGACATTATAAATTGAATTTTAAGGTCAAGAAAGTCAATGAATCACAGAATTAATGGGCAGGCATTTCCAGACAATCCCCTTAAAATAATCTGGATATTCAAGCCACCAAGCAATAATGGCTATAATTACAAAGTATCTTATCTTTACATTATGTTTAAAAATGAATGCCATTTAAGATTGGAAATATTTTTGTGGGAAGTCTTTTATTTGAGTTAATTTTTATAACTGTTCTGAAAAATGTTTCACCACAAAGAGAACTGAACTCATCGTTGAACATGAGAGTGAGTAAAAGAGAGCTAAGCAGAGCCAACAGAAAAAAAAAAAAAAAAACAATAATTCAACTGCAAAATGAAGACAAGCACATAAGCATTTGACTGAACACTAGTTTAGCCTTCTTTCTTTAAGAAAGAAAGTTATGCTTAAAGTCCTATGAGCTTTCAGCAGCAATAAGACACATAAAGAGAAATTACATGCCTATTTACATAAGAAGTTGTACAGTATCAGGACACCAAAAACACTTAGAAAGCCAGTGTCTAACCCAGTCCAGGAACTCTAGCTGGTGACTGTTTCCTGACAGAGTAATTTATCCTGAATTTCACACCCTGCAAGCATAATAAAGGAAAATACATCGTAGTAATAAAGACATAGGCTTCCAAATAATACTGCCTCAGGTTTCCCTTTTCCAAGAACTTTTTTTCTACTTATTATGGTAATATTTCACTATTCCTTTGTTCTTCAACTATCAAAGATGATTGTGGTTGAATAGTGTACTTTATTTCTTGTATTTAAAAGGGTCCCCTGTTTTTCCTTGTACTTAGGCAAGTACAAAAACCTGCGTGTGACCACTTTCTACCCACAAAGATTAGCAAAGCTCCTTGCTGTTCACTGTATTTTTGGTCTTTTCCATCCCTACCTGGCTCCATACCATTCTCAGGTCATTCTCACCAAACACTACTTTACGTGTCATCTTCTGCCCAGGTACCAACAAGAGCTCTCTGTTGGACCAAGCCCTGAATCCTCAGCTTGGCCCTCCGCAATCTGCCGATTCTACCTCTTCGACTACGTTTTCACCTCACCCAACCTTTTCATTCTAATGAAGCTAATATTATGTTTCTACTCATACATTCATTCAAAAAACATTTACTGAGCACCACGTGCCATGACTGGTGCTCATGCCTGGCCCCACACTTCTGCTCATCCTATTCCTCTCTGTGCATTCATACCTCACCCCCAATTGCAAGCCCGACTCAAATGTCTGCTCCTCCACAGAGCTCGCCTCAAACACACTACCTACTGTGCAGCTCCCTTACCCTCAGGATCCCTAAACCAGCATTTTTCAATCTGGGTTCACACAGCACTGTTCTAGAACACTTTCGGAGATTTCATTCCTCAAAATTGGAAACTCTGATTTAAACAAAGTTTATGTTTCTCTATTGTAGGAATTCTCAGAACCTTAAAAAGCTAACACCAGCAGTGAATTCCTGAGAGGGATGCACAGTAGTCGGCATTTCGCAAGCTTACTTTGACATGGAGCATAGTTTTTCACAGCGTGTCCCAGAGAAACCGTGAGTGGGAGATGTAGTTCGTTGTTTTTGAAAATTGGTCCCACATGATGTACCACTTATTGCATGCTGGCAATTATGCTGTTATTCCTCTGTCCCTTCTATACATTGCAAACCTTTTCAACTGTCCAAAATATTAAGTCCTGGCTCCCTTATGGCAACAAGTAAAGGGTTAGAGCAGAAAAATCTCTCAACCTTTGGTAAAAGTTGTCTAAGATGCATTACTTTACTTCCCTGCCATAGCAAGCAGTACAATGAATGAATCTTCGTTGAGTGAAGCAGGGAGAAATAATGAAAAGACCTCACATAGACCACAGCCTGAGCCTTGGTGTCCTCATCTAAATAATAAGGGGACCCTCCCAGTCTATCTTGCAGCATTTCAGCGCTATGATTCCTTAAATAGGTGTTCACTGCAATCCTATAAAATCCTAAAAAAGCAAAATGACCAGATATTAGACCAAATGCACTATTCCCAGAGCATTCTTATCAAGTCTTTGTGTTTGCATTTTGCTTTCTTACTATTCTAATACTAAATTGCTTTCTTATAATTTGCCTCTTTTGAATGAAAACAATTCCTGTTAATGTAGGGTTCTCAAGATTTCTGTTTGAGTTAACCAAGGTTTTCCTAGACAGAAAATGGAACGCCTCTCAGCTGTAACAGTAACAGCCATGCTCATGCTCCCTGGTCTGCAATACGCAGCTCTGGCAGTCAGTCAGACAGAGTCCTGGAGGGCACTGACCACGGACAGAGAAACTCATTTAAAAGAAAGGACAAGCATGAACCTGTGAAAAACAGCAGTGGTAGGTCTCCGTGTCTAGTCATAGTTCAGGTTCATTTATAGTATAGTTCATTTCAGAGTTCAGAAATTTATAACTCACCAAATATTAAATTTCCTATGCTTCAAGAGCCCATTTGAAAGAAATATTATGAATCTTGATATGTCTCTTGAAACTCTCATTATTCTAATGAATTTTGTAACATTAATTTGGTATTCTCACAATGTTTAATGCAAAACAGTAAGCATTTTCACATTTTCATATTTTTATTCCAATCATCTATTAAAAAGGGATAAATATTGTATTTAGTTAAAGGTTTAATAAATGAGAAGTGCATTATTTCTTTTGAGAAGCTTTAAGGTATTTGACTTTGGGCAAGTTATACCTCAATCTTCTCATCTGTAAAGTGGAAAGTCTAATAACACCTACCTCATAGGGTTGTCATGGTGCTAAAGAAAATAATATATTCAAAACACTTGACATATCATTGTTGCTATTGTTATTATTGTTTTTTATTCTGGTTATTGTTATTGTTTAATTGGCATTATTATTTTTAAAAGGGACAGTTAAAAGTATTCTATTAAGCCTCTTAAGAAGATTACATCACTTTGATTTGAAAGCCTAAGTCTCACTGCACTGTTCTAAATCAACCTATTAAATACAAATTGGAAAAGCCCAGGAAATCTTTTTCATATGGTCTCTTTTACCTTATATAGTTTCCCCAGCTCAGCATCTGTCTACCCCAATTCACATCATTCAAGAAGCTTAATACAATCAAATGGAGAAAGAAGCAAAATGAAATTGGATGAAGCCAGTCTGAAACACCTTAATCCCTGGCACACAGACTGGAGGGTGAATTAAAGAGTGACAGGATGAGATGCGCCTCCGCCCCGGGGCCGGGCCGGAGGCACGAACTGCACTCCCATGAATGTCAGCAACCCGCTGTGCGACTGAGAGCGGGTGGAGAAGCCAGGAGCCTGGATGACCTCCATGGTTCCCTTCCAACTCCGAATCAGCCCCGAAGGCTAAACTTGCTTTCTGAAAAGTCAAGCCTGAAGGGTACGATCAGTCTAAATATTATCATTGTAAAAAGAAGCCCAGTGCTATTCAAGAATGAGGCATAACTAAGTCTTGAGGAATACAACCTCAACATATTTACTTAAATATTTCCTATACAGATTAATATAAACTGATGTTGTGATCAGAAGTTCATTTTAAACATTTGCTAACATTCAGAGTTAGTACTTTGTTAGTTATATATTTTGAACTTGCATTTGTGTTCACGGAAGCAAATTCTACTTACACAGGACTAAGGAATGTTGAAATAAAAATTTGTTGTGAGTTTTACTCATGCAGGTTAACAATCTAAAGATTACATTTACCTAAATCTTTCCTCCCATTTTTTTCTCTTTTTTTCTTAACCTTGTATCCTACCTATCCAAATATGCTTCCTTTCTACTGGATTGAATTTAAATAACTTCAGAAAACAAAGAAAAACTGAACTTATCCATGATATTGCTCGAACACCCTTTTCTAAGTCTTCAGCCCACTTCATTTGTTATAACATTTCGTAATTATTAACTAATGGAAGCTCCTCAAGCAGACACTATGCTCTTTTGGACTGGGTCAAACATAACTTATTAACAACAGGAATCTAGTAAACATTAATGGTATGTTGAGCTAGATGTTTTCAGGGAACAAGGCTCCTTGGAGTCCCTACCCTCAATGATTCCCAGTAACTGGAGTAACCTGCATGATATAGACTGGAAATGTACTGGGGCTCAAAAACTTCCATTCTCTTTCACTTGATTTGAAAAGAAGTATCCCAGAGGTTACTAAGGATGCTATGGAAATGAAACTACAGTTTCTGGCCTCTAAAAGTTCACATACAAAAGGGCTATAAATTTTAGAGTCTAAATGTCAAAACTTACACTTTTTCAATAATATACTTCTATTTCTCTGTGCATAATGTGTACCAATTTCCATTTTTCCAATTTCCCTACTCTCATTCCAAATTAAATTTGAACAAATAAATCAATAAGATCTAATGTGTAAAATACTTCAAGATTCTTGAAAGACAATTTAGAAGTTCAATTTCAATGTCTCTAATTATATTTTGCTTGCTTGTTTGTTCCTGTTAATTATGTTCCACTTAAAGGTGAGATCATATGGTATTTGTCCCTCACTACCTAGCTTATTTCATTTAGTATAATGCTTTCCAGTTCCATCCATGCTGTCGCAAAGCGTAGGAGCTCCTTCTTTCTTTCTGCTGCATAGTATTCCATTGTGTAAATGTACCATAGTTTTTTGATCCATTCATTTACTGATGGGCACCTAGGTTGCTTCCAGCACTTGGCTATTATAAATTGTGCTGCTATGAACATTGGGGTTAATAAAGACCATTTATATTTGCTTATTAATTACTGAAATATGCATATACAAAAATATACAGGCTATAGGATCCAATGTATTTGAATTTGAATACTAGTTTTGCTAAATCTAAATGTGATGTTCAAAAAAGGTAAAAAAAAAAAAAGGAAGTGCAAGTATACACTTGAGAACATCAAAAATGAATATGCCTAATGATGTAAATAATTTAAGATATATGTTTCCTAGTGCTTTTTCCTCTCATTCACGTTTGTAAGATGTTAAGGCTTCCTAATTCCAAAGGTTTCTATCACTAGGAGATTATATCAATCACTAAATTAATTAATGCAATAGATAACAAGATGATCTGCTCTACCTTAGCTGTTTAAGCCAAACTTCCTAGGTTGCCTGAGAATGGAAGAGAAGTTGTCATCTTTCACGCCCACGAGCCCAAGAAGTGTTCCCAAAGTCATGTAAATTGTGTGAAAGGCATGCTTTTCTTAAGATTAAACCAGAAGGACTGGTTTTATCATTCATGAGATTAGAAAATTATAACATTTCTCTTGTATTTATTTCTACCTCCAAAGGTAGAAAATTTCACAAAAACATTAAATGAGAACATTGAATGTCTGAAACACCACAACTGAAGAGAGACTTTAAACAGACCATCTAAAGAGAAAAACCACTAGAGTCCTTCGAGATCAAACAAATCCAATTTAGTCTGCCCAGCCAGAGAAAACACAGCCCCTTTGGAAGTGTTAAAAGAGGAGGCAAGAACATGTGTTCTCTTCAACATAACAAGTATTTTCATTTTCACTAGTCTCAGGGGCTACAGGCTCACTGAGGCTAGTTCCCAAGGACAGCACATCAGTCAGGAAGATTTGTGACCAATGGCTCTCATGACTAAATGAACTAAACAGAGAACAAAATTCCATGGCCCCCAAGTGTGGTACATGATGAATGACAAGAAGAAAAAAAGCTGGCCCCTTCTGACCACATAAATACCTTCCCTTTAAAGGAAGGTTGTTTGTCTATAGGCTTAAAGGTGAATCATGAAAATCCTGTTGCAGAAAAAGACACACTGGCTGATACAATGATGGTTTCTCCATTAATAAGTGAAACACATTTAGAACCACGTGCTATTGCTTAAGCTGACATTCTCTATTTCTCATCAGTTTCATCAATAAAATTACATCACAGTAGGGGAGTTTATAAAACTTAAATATAGAAAAATCCCAAGGAAATTCCACTTTATCTGTGTTCCTCGGACTAAACTTTTCCCAGCACCTGTTTCCTCCTCATTAGCAATGTGAGAAGGAATACTTTATACAAAAAGGTTTAAGATCTATCACAGACTATGTTATATGAGAACTTGTCCTTCTGGAAAATAAATTTAAACTTCTAGGGAATCTTTTTTAAAGGTCTTCATGGATAAACACTATCCTCCCCCAGGAGCAGTTATCTTTTAAGCTCAAAAATATTGAACTACAGACTTATTATATAAAAAGGACTTTTACATCCTAGCAATTTTTTTCAGATAACAACATGCCTCAAAATGTAACTCTTCTGTTCAGTTGCAATCACCTAATTCTTCTGCTACTCTAACATTCCATCAAAATGGATGATCCATTCATTCATTTATTCAACAAACATTATCAAATGCCTACTTCTAAGCTCAATGTTGTGATCATTTTATAAAGTCTGGGAGTCCTGGTTCCAAAACTCAAAATCTGTGTAACCTTGAATAAGTTTCTTAAACTCTCAAGTTTCAGTGTCCATGTTCCCTAAAGTAAGTTTGAGGAACACCATTCTCCTTACTCAGATGAAAGGAGGTACATGAGTCAACCCAGAGGAAGAGCATGGTATATTTTGAAATGGTTTTAGGATAGAACTCAGAATCTCGGGCAGGTTGTTCTGGATCCTGCCACCTGGCCCCAGAATACGATCACTCACTGAGACCCTAAAAGCAACCATTTAGAGAGATGTAGGCCTGGACAGTGGCTGAGATGAAGAAGTCTCCGAAGGTATCAGTCACAGACAATGTCCAGGTGGGCCCTCACTCCATTTTTAGAAGCTGGTCAAGACAGTAGTCAGACTGCAAAAATCGAACATCATATGACAGCAGTACCTAAAAGTCCCAGGATCTCTGAATACCCTAGCTGATTGTGCGAGTGAGTGGAAGGTGGGGTTCTGTCACTCTTGGCCTTTTGCTACCAGCATACTCCCAAATGGAAAGACCACGTGCTGGGAATTTTCCTTCTGTGTATTTAAAGACAGAATTGCCTTGGCTGGCTTGGAGGAGATGGCTGATCCAAAATGGTCCTGATAAGGTCTTGGGGTGTGTCAGATCACTTCAAACCTTTGTTCATGCTGCTCTAATGCCCTTTCGCCTGGAGGACTCTACTCATGTTTCATGATTCATTTCCTTACCTATAACATTTTTATCATGTAATTTTTAAAGATCAGTCATATTTGTTACACTATAAGCTCCTCAAGGAAGGAACTATATTTTGTCTTTATGACTCCAAAACTTAGTCCATACCTGGCACGCTGGATGTGCTCCGTTTTCTAAAATGCTTAGGCACTCCTGAGGACGAATCTGCAGTGTGAAATGAAGGAATGCAGGGGAAGCAGTGCTCGAGCTACATATAAAGGCAGCCCCTGGCATTTCATTTCTCCAGCAGGAGAAACAGGCTGTGTAGCAGCAAGGCTCAATTCACTTTTTCACCTGGGCTGCTCAGGATTCCTGGGGAAGCAGCGATCAGAACTTCCACTATTAAATAGCTGACACTGCCCAGATGGCTAGGCAGCTAAATCTCTTCCTCAGAGACCCAATTCATAATATAATGGTGGGATGACAGGAAGGAAAAAGGAACACATTTGAGAAAATATTTTTCATTTGCCCTTAGAAATATATTCTGTACCCTTCTCCATCTGCTATGAGTTCTTGGCGGTCTGACATGTATGGGATTCCTTCCCTCTAGGTTCCTGATGGATTGAGCCAATAGGGGCCATCAGAAGATTTCAGGGAGGGCAGAGAATGAGGTCAAGAGTTTGTTCCCCATCTCCTCCCTTCCAGGTTGCCATGGGACAACAGCATCCCTCAACAAAGGCTTTCTTGTCAGGAAGCCCCTATCCTCTGTTTTCTAGTAACCTCTCCCTTCCTTACCCTTTCTGGCACGGGAGGCAACAGGAAAGTACCAGCTTCCCACAGTTGTTATCGCAGGGTATTGTACCACCCTCTGTTGGTTTCACTTCACTCCACTCACATCTTTGTACCTAGTCCCTTTATTAGCCTCCCCCCAGTTATTTCTTTTTGTTTAGTTGGGGGTTTTTTTTTGTTTGTTTTTATATTATATTTTATTAATTATGGTATTACAGGTGTCCCAATTTTTCTCTATTTGCCTCCCTCCATCCAACAACCCCACTCCCTCAGGCAATCCCCACACCATTGTTCATGTCCATGGGTCATGCATATAAGAGCTTTTGCTACTCCCTTTCCTACACTATACTTTGCATCCCATGGCTATTCTGTAACTACCCATTTGTACTTCTTAATCCCCTCACCTCTTCACCCATTCCCCCATAACCCCTCCTCCCATCTGGCAACCATCAAAACACTCTCCATATCCATGATTCTGTCTCTGTTCTTCTTGGTTGGTTTGTTTTTTTATATTCAATTGTTGGTAGGTATGTATTTATTGTCATTTTATTGTTCACAGTCTTGGTCTTTTTCTTAAATAAGCCCCTTTAACATTTCATATAATCATTTCGTGATGATGAACCCCTTTAAGTTTTTTCTTGTCTGAGAAGCTCTTTATCTGCCCTTCGAGTCTAAATGATAGCTTTACTACGTAGAGCAATCTTGGCTGTAGGTCATTACTTTTCATTACTTTGAATGTTTCTTGCCAATCCCTTCTAGCCTGCAAGGATTCTTTTAATAAATCAGCTGACAGTCTTACAGGAACTCCCCTATAGGTAACTAACTGCTTTTCTCTTGCTGCTTGTAAGATTCTCTCTTTATCTTTAAGCTTTAGCACTTTTTTTTTTTTTTTTTTTTAGAGAGGAGGAAGGGAAGGAGAAAGAGAGAGAGAGAAACATCAATGTGTGGTTGCCTCTCACATGGCCCCTACTGGGGACCTGGCCTGCAACCCAGGCATGTGCCCTGACTGGGAATCAAACTGCGACCCTTTGGTTCACAGCCCGTGTTCAATCCACTGAGCTATGCCAGCCAGGAAGCTTTAGCACTTTAATTATGATGTGTCTTCAAGTGGGCCTCTTTGCATCCATCTTGTTTGGGACTCCCTGTGCTTGCATATCTATTTCCTTCACCAAATTAGAGAAGTTTCTTTCATTATTTTTTTCAAATATAATTCCAATTTCTTGCTCTTTCTCTTTCCCTTCTCCCCCCGTTATTTCATTTGAGAGTCCATCTATTTCCTACAGGAACCCTGACTTATGAACATTCAAAACTGAAATGTCTGAAACCTAAAGATTTTAAGTGATTCAAGCTTCAACAATTACAAATGATGAATGATTACTTGTAGTCTTATTATTTATATGTTTCCAATTCTTCATCATTTTCAAGTGTTTCAGGGTTTTTTGTGTATGTATGTATGTGGCCAATATTTGGCCATGAAAAAACACCTAAACCACTTATAAATACAGAAACATTAGTATTCAACTTAGAATGAAGAATTATTGAATTTTTTCCCCCAACAAATTTATCTTCTCACTATCATCTTCCTTAAAATTAAATTCTTTAAAATACCTAAATATACTGACCAAATATGACAGGATGGGAACCAGGAGTGGGCACTTGTTCCAAATTTTATAATTTGTCACAGATACTCTGCAGGCAATTGATGCTAACTGCCCCCCCCCCAAAAAGTACACATGCTCCTCTTCTCTTTAGTTCTAAAATATTCCCCCAACACAAATGCAGTGCATATTAGAAAATGAGCTCAACACCACTTTCATGGGACTCATGTACTAGAAAGATATACAATCTAAACAGGTTACAGAGAAAATTAATGAGATAAAAATGATTAAAAAGTAGTTAAAAAAAGTAGTTCAGCCAACTTCTACTTTTAAAATATTTTCAATTTATATAAAGTCCAAACTCTGTGAACTTGATTCAAAGATGTCAGTATTATCAGAGAAAAATGCAAATGTATTTGAATCAGTTGAAGTAATTTGATAGCATTTGAGAACAATTATAAATGCCTATCATTCCTAATATTTAAAAGGTAGTTGTCATGGAAATAAGTGAAAAGATTCAAGAATATTTCAAGAGCACAATTTATAACTCCTCTACTAAAACTTCAGAAATTTACTTCATTAAGATGAATAGCTCTGGCTTTGGAAAGCCAAGGATAAACTGAAACATGAGGGACATACGTGGCTCTCCTGGAGCTAACAACCCCACCTTACCCAGGAGGTCAGAGTTCACGTGGCGCAATTCAATCTGGAATTTCTCAGATGTCACAGCAAGGTCATGAGTTGCCACGTGTAGTTTGGTGCATCCCTGAGTAGTCGCTTGGTACTGCCTTGCTAAAAAACTGTCACTCTTCATAGCTTCAGTTACCAATATCGAAGATTTTAGACAAAGATAGAAGAATGTCTACAGGATGTTGGAAACCTAAGCTTCCTTCTTAAGGGAAGAGGGGGAAAGGGGCTCACATCCAATGTCCCCATGTAACAGCTCAGCCTTCCAGTTAATACCCCGATCAGCTAGCCCCTAAAAGGGAAGGGGACTAGAGAAAAGTAACTGTCCAAAACAAGGCTGAAGGACAGGAAATGAAGAAATCATCTGTGTAATTTAAAACATAAGTTATGGCTCTACTTATGGCCTCAGGGCATTTTTTCAATGGGACGATCTCAGGGATCCCTGAGACTTCACACCGCATTGTCTGACAGCTGCTCCCCAGTCCCCCCACCCCCACTGCCAGCCAGGCTCAGAGTCAGCTCCTCAGACAGGATCTTCTCCACAGCTGGCACTCAAGTATTTAAATGAATGCCTACACCATCTTCTACTACCCATTTAACAAGTTTTTATTAAGGCTTACTATGTGCAGAACAATGCCTGTGCTACGAAACATTGGAAAGAGAGAATTAGGGGCTCACCCAGTCTAGAAGGAAGAAAAAGGCACACATAAATAATGCCCATGGCAGCCAGACCATAGAAAGTATTACAAGACAAACACAAACTAAGTGCTTAAAAACAACAGGGAATAACTTAACAACAACAACAACAAAAATTACAAAATAGGCAAAGGACTTGAACAGACATTTCTCCAAGGTATACATGAAAAAACACTCAGCATCCGCCAGTCAGTGTGGCTCACTTGCTTGGGTGTCATCCCACAAACCAGAAGGTCACAAGTTTCATTCCTGGTTAGGACACCTGCCTGGGCTCCGAGTTCAGCAACCTGATCACTGTTTTCCTCTGACGTCAATGTTTCTCTCCCTCACTTTCTCCCTCCTTTCCCCTCTCTCTAAAAATAAACATATAAAGTCTTTTTTAAAAAGATGCTCAGTATCACTAAGGAAACAACAAATCAAAACCACAATGAGAAACCATTTCATACCAATTAGGGTGGCAGTTATAAAAGAAAGAGAGCGGTGGAGAGAAAATAACAAGCATCAGTAAGGATGTAGAAATCAGAATCCTGTGTATTGTTGATGGAAACATAAAATGATGCAGCCACTGCAGAAAACCATTCCTTGAAAAATTAAACACAGAATTACCATACGACCTACCAATTCCACTTCTGGTGTACACCCAAAAGAACTGAAAGCAGGGTCCGAAACAGACATGCATACATACTCATGTTAATAGCAACATTATTCACAATAGCCAAAATGTGGAAGCCACCCAAGGGTCCATCAACAAATGAATGAGTAACAAAATCTGTTATATAATTTAAATGGGATATTATTCAGCCTTAAAAAGGAAGAAGTTCTGACACATACTACAACATGGATGAACCTTGAGCACATTATGCTAAGTAAAATAAGCCAGACACAAAAGAACAAACATTGTAGGTTTCCGTGTATATGAGGCACTTACAGCAGTCAAATTCAAAGAGACAGAAAGTAGCATGGCAGTTTCAGGGTCTGGGAGGAGGGGCCAGTGGGGACTGACTGTTTAACGGGCACTCAGTTTCAGTTTGGAAAGATGAAAAAGTTCTGGAAGAGGAAAGTGGTGATGTTTGTGTAACATGTGAATGTGCTAATACTACTGAACTATACATTTTAAATGGTTAAAATCAAATATATTTAAAGTACACATTGTGGTGATTTGATATACATATACACTGTAAAAGGATTCCCATCATCTAGTTAATTAGCACATCCTTCACCTCATATATAAGTTCTGTACAGAAGGTATCCAGCCATGTAATACAAAAAATAGAGACATTTACTGAAGATACAAGATACAAGAAACAGCGTACCTAGGACAGTGACACCTCAGTCCCCTTCAGAGTAGGCATCGTGGGACCTCACACAGTTTGGCCAGTCACCATCAGCTACCTCATGGTATTTTCCTGAATCTCATCAATGGTCTGAAATCTCTTCCCTTTCAAAGGTGATTTTAGTTTGGGAAAAAGCCAGAAGTCACAGGGCACCAAATCTTGGCTGTAGGGGGCCTGAGTCACCTGAGTGATTTGATGTTCCACCGAAAGTCTGCATGAGACGTGATGCATGAGCAGGCGCTCTGTCGTGATGAAGCTGCCAATCACCAGTTACGCATAGCTATGGCCTTCTGAATCATCCGAATACTTTCTGCAGAGGAATGTTCAAGCTTAACACAAAATTCGATGCAGATTCATTGCTCTACTCAGTCATTTTGAATGCGATGGTCACAAAGCACACACGCTAACTCAATGGTGTCTACCACCCCCACTGACTAGTACAGTGAAGTCATCAATGTTCACATATGCTCATTCCAGTCCACTCTCCTTGGCTGCCAGGTTACACCGATGTCGTGCAAACTATTCTCCTCATGTTAACAATGGCTGGAATTTTTCTGGACAGACCTTCATATGTTACAATTTTATTTGTCAATTATACCTCAATAAGCTGAAAAAATGATTACAATGGTAAATTTACATTACATACACTTTACCACAATTAAAAAAGAGGAGAGAGAGACTATTTCCACCTGGGGTCTTATGGGAATGCTTAATCTAGAAGAAGGATCTTGACCTGGATATAAATGTTGTAGAGCACCGGACAAACAGAAGTTGGGCATGGAGAGATAGAGAGGGTACTATCGCAGGCACTGGGTAATTCATTTGAGGGTGCTAGGGAGAATTCACTATAGAATTACATGACTACAATAACAGACTAATGGTTGCCAGAGGGAAGGGGTCGGGGGGCTGGATGAAAAAGATGAAGGGATTGAGAAGTACAAATTGGCAGTTACAGAATCAAGGATGGCAGTTATGGGGATGTAAAGTACAGTATAGGGAATATTGTCAATAATAATTATGTACAGGGTCAGATGGGTACTTGAAATATTGGTGGGGAATCACTTTGTAAAGAATATGACTGTCTAACCACGATGCTGTACATCTGAAGCTAATAAAAAAATATTGAATGTAAACTGTAACTGAAAAATAAAATTTAAAAATATATAGATTAAATGAGGCAGGAAGGGCAGTTGTGCATATTTCAAAGGGTTTTGAATGCCAGGCAAAAACATCTATACACAGAAGAAGGGAGGACATAAATAGGTTTGGACCCTAAAAAAAACACTTTTGTTAGCGCCAAGCAAACTAGACTCAACCAGGAAGTGCGTGGAGGCTGGGAAGCCAATGAAGAGTTTGTTGTAACAGCTCAGATAAGAATGTAAGAAAGGAAAAGGCTTCAACAGCATAATCCTTCACCACAGTATTTCTCATCGTTGAGTATTGTATAGGCTACTTGTAAATAATTTTTAAATTAAATGACTGTTCTCATAATGTTACTTAAATGTGTACAACATAAAACAAGTCATATATCCCTTATACCTATAGCTTTTATGAAATGAGAAAGCAAGCCAAGTTATAAAGGTAGACAGTGTTATTCTGAAGCGTGTCTCAAGGACTTCCACCTCCCCTCCCGCAGAACTAACCATGGGCTGAGGGCACGGGATGTAAAAGCAGAGTACCTGGGTTCAGATTCTGACTCTGCCACTTCCTAGCTGGGAATTTGAGCAAATTGCTTAATCAATGCAAATCTCAATTTCTTCCTCTATAAAGTAAGCAAATAACCTACCTCACACAGTTTTTGTGAAAATCAAGAGATGTATGGAAAGCATGTTATCTACAAAGTATTTTCTAAGAAGATCCCACTGTCACAATCTTGTGGACTTACATTAATGTGCAAAAGACAACCAAATTTTGCTGAATTAAATGACATTTTTAGAAGTGTTGTGACTATCAGGAGAAAATAATCAAGGCTTACATTTTCGTGGGAAGGAGGGAATCATTTATTTTTAACTACTTATACTCAAGGGATCATGTGATCCTCTATCTCAGGTCCTCATTTACAGAAGAGAAAAAGCAGCAGGACTGACAGCCCATTTGCGTTAGTAACAAGGGAAAACTGAGCCCAGGCCTCCTGGATCCCAGGTCTGTTCACCAGTTACAAGCCAGAAGCTTCAACAATAATGCTAAGAAAAAGGAAAAGTGCCCCCTTATGTGGAAAGCATCACCTGGACCCCTTACACACACTCCACAATGGGCTAAAGTGGGTCTCAGAGAAGACACAGCAATCCCCAGGGAAGATGGGGGGTCACTGTGCCTCAGGACCTTCACTAGTGCTCTGGGTCAGAGGTGATTCTTTGCCCAAACACACCATGCAACAGAGGGGCAGCACCCTAACTAGGCCCAAATATCAACCTGTGTCTCTCACCACGCTGATCTCACACTACTCTTGCCCCCTAGTTCCTGTAACTCTCTTTTCCAGGACAATTTTTCAGGCAGAGTTCACCATATTTATAATTCCCTAACATCGGTTTTCCCTCCCACCCTTTTTCAAAAAGAATTCTTTTAAGAGCAGAGTTATTAGCACCAATGAAATTGTGTACTTTCCAGAATCTAATGCTGTATATGTTTTGTTTCTTTTCAAAATGTTGGGTTTTTTATACGTCTTGCACTTAAAAGTCAACTTTGAAGGACTGTGGGGAAAAAAAGTCTAGACAAAAACATTGCTTTTTTTTTTTAAATTAAAACAGTTTCTAAGAGAAGTCACCAGAGCCAAATCTGCTTTCTGAGGTTTGGGCTTTGTACTTCACTGGCCTTCCTCCCACAGACCTCACACAGATGCAGGACCAAATGTATCTGGCACACCCTGTAAAAAGCTATCAGCACTGATGCTCGGAATACTGGCCGTGTGCCACCAGTGCCTGAAAACATGCATCTCAGTTCTCACATCCTGGATGTGAGATCCAGATACATTTGGCTGGGATAGCCAAGTTTTAAATAGTAACAATTAAAGTCAGTTAGGTTCTCTCGATGCACCAGGGACTTCGCTCTCTTCTTTAGCAAGCACTCAGATCTCAGTGAAGATCACATAATGCCTGGGTGAGACTTTTAACAACTGGCAAGACTGCTAAATCCAGGAAGGGGTTCTCTGCCGTCTAGTATGACGAAAGGCACAAGAGGCATCTACTGAAGGGAAAATGCAGACTCGGTTTCTGTGGCTGCTGAAATTGTATCAGCAGGAAGTCAGAGGAGCTTAGCACAAAATGTATTTCTTGACTCTCCCGGCCACCAGGAAAATGAATAAATGCCAAAGCTTTCAAATACAAACAAAAAATAACAGAAAACTAATATCCATTAGAAAGGATAAGTTTCTTGTACGAACAAAAGTCTACCAATTTCTGGTATCCCTCACTATATATACTTAAGGAATTCTTGCATTGAGGTTAAGTAAAAGAAATTATACTTAGATAGAAATTATTGGAAAACTATAATTCTAATTCTTTGTATGAAGAAAAGCAACAAAGAGAACTTTGTGATAAAATCATCAAGAAGTAAGAAATTTGAACAAACTACCTAACCCTAAACCTACAAGAACTCGAGGAACAACAAGAAAGACAGCCCAGAGCAAGTAGGAGGAAGGAAATAACCCAGATCGGAGCAGAATTAAATGACATAGAGACTAAAAGCACAATTCTAAGGATCAATGAATCCAGAAGCTGGTTCTTTGAAAAGATAAACAAAATTGACAAGCCTTTAAGCAGGCTCATCAAGAAAAAAAGAGAGAGGACTCAAATAAACACAATCAGAAATGAAAGAGGAGAGATTACGACTGACACCACAGAAATACAAAGGATTGTAAGAAATTACTATGAAGAACTGTATGCCAAGAAATTTGAAAGCCTAGGTAAAATGGACAAATTTCTAGAAAAATACAATCTTCCAAAACTCAATGAAGAAGAAGCAGAAAGCCTGAACAGACCAATAACAGCAGATGAAATTGAAGCAGTAATCAAAAAACTCCCGACACACAAAAGCCTTGGACCAGACGGTTTCACAGGAGAATTCTACAAAGCATTTAAGGAAGAGCTAACCCCTATCCTTCACAGACTATTCCAAAAAACCCAAAATTATGGAAGACTCCCAAACTCTTTCTATGAAGCCAGCATCATCCTAATCCCAAAACCAGATAAAGACACAACAAAGAAAAAAAACTTCAGGCCAATATCACTGATGCACATAGACACTAAAATCCTCAACAAAATATTGGCAAACCACATCCAACAATATATTAAAAAGATCATACACCATGACCAAGTGGGATTCATCCCAGGGATGCAAGGATGGTTCAACATTCGCAAATCAGTAAATGTAATACATCACATAAACAAACAAAAGCAAAGACAAAAAACACATGATCGTATCAGTAGACGCGGAAAAAGCATTTGATAAGGTACAACACCCATTTATGATAAAAACATTCAATGAAGTGGGAATAGAGGGAGCATTCCTCAACATAGTAAAGGCCATATATGAGAAACCTACAGCCAACATCATACTCAATGGGCAAAAACTAAAATCTTTTCCACTAAGATCAGAAACAAGACAAGGTTGTCCACTTTCACCACTTCTATTCAATATAGTATTGGAAGTCTTAGCCACAGGGGTTAGGCAAGAAAAGGAAATAAAAGACATCCAAATCAGAAAGGAGGAAACAAAACCATCACTGTTTACAGATGACATGATAGTGTACGTAGAAAATCCTATAGACTTGGCCAAAAAAATCTGCTTGAGCTAATAAATGAATTTGGCCAAACAGGCAGATACAAAGTCGGAAATCAAAGGCATTTTTGTATACCAACAATGAAAAAGCAGAAGCAGAAATCAAGAAAAAAATCCCATTCGATAAAGCAAAAAGAAAAATAAAATACCTAGGAATAAACCTAACCAAAGAGGTAAAAGACCTGTATGCAGAAAATTACACAACACTGAAGAAAGAAATCAAGGAAGACACAAACAAATGGAAACACATACCGTGTTCATGGACCAGAAGAATTAACATCATCAAAATGTCCGTACTACCCAAAGCAATTTGCAGATTCAATGCAATAACTATTAAAGTACCAATGGCATATTTCACAGACATAGAACAAACACTTCAAAAATTTATATGGAACTATAAACAACCCCAAATAGCTCCTGCAATTTTGAGAAAGAAGAGCAAAGTAGGAGGGATCACAATACCTGATATCAAACTGTATTACAAAGCCACTGTAATCAAAACAGCCTCGTACTGATATAAAAACAGTCACATGGACCAGTGGAACAGAACAGAGAGCCCAGAGATAAACCCAAGTCTCTGTGGTCAATTAATATTCGACAAAGGGGGCAGCAACATAAAATGGAGCAAAAATAGCCTCTTCAACAAGTGGTGTTAGGAGAACTGGACAGCTACGTGCAAAAAAATGAAACTCGAGCACCAACTTATACCATACACAAAAATAAATTCAAGGTGGATAAAAGATTTAAATGTAAGCTGTGACACCATTAAAGTCCTAGAGGAGAACATAGGCAGAAAAATCTCAGATATTTTACGTAACAACATTTTTACTGATATGTCCCCTAAAGCAAGGGACATAAAGGAAAATAAACAAATGGGATCTCATCAAAATAAAAAGCTTCTGCATGGCTTAAGAAAACAGTAGTAAAATAAAAAGAGAACCAACTGTATGGGAAAACATATTTGCCAATGATACCTCAGACAAGGGTTTAATCTCCGAAATACATAAAGAATTTACACGATTCCACTCTAAGAAGACAAGCAACCCAATTAAAAAATGAGCAAAGGACTTGAATAGACACTTCTCCAAAGAGGACATACAGAGGATCCAGAGACACATGAAAAGATGCTCAGTATCGCTAGCTATCAGAGCAATGCAAATTAAAACCACAATGAGATACCACTTCACACCAGTCAGAATGACCATCATAAACAAAGCAACAAACAAGTGTTGGAGAGGTTATGGAGAAAAGGGGACCCTAGTGCACTGTTGGTGGGAGTGCAGACTGGTACAACCACAATGGAAAACAGTATGGAATTTTCTAAGAAAACTAAAAATAGATCTGCCTTTTGACCCAGCAATTCCACTGCTAGGATTATATCCTAAGAACCCTGAAATACCAATCCAAAAGAACCTATGCACCCCAATGTTCATAGCAGCACAATTTACAATAGCCAAGTGTTGGAAGCAACCTAGGTGCCCATCGGTAAATGAGTGGATCAAAAAACTATGGTACATTTACACAATGGAATTCTATGCAGCAGAAAGAAAGAAGGAGCTCCTACCCTTTGCAACATCATGGATGGAACTGGAAAACATTATGCTAAATGAAATAAGCCAGGCGATGAAAGAGGGGAGGGAATTTCAGGGGGCAAGGGGAAGGGTTTACAGGAACAAGTATAAAAGACACATGGACAAAAACTATAGGGGGTGGAAATGGGAGGGAGGTGGGGAGAGCTGGGACAGTGGGCTGGGGTGGGAGTAAAAGACAGAAAACTATATAAGAACAACAATTAAAATAGAATTTAAAAAAAAGAAGTAAGAAATTTGGGTGTTCAAATCCAGACTCAGTCCAGAAGTTCACAAAATGTTTACCATGTGAGAAACATCTTAAACGGACAGAAGGTGAACAGTAACCTGAATCGGGATCAACAATAAGGGTCAAACAAAACATCTTCTATGTAGATCAGTTTCATAACCAAAGATCTCATGTCTTCAACCTGGAGAAGAGTTCAAACAAAAAAGCAGACATAATTTACAAAAGTGGCTTCACACATCATAATTGATCCACATGGTCACTGTGTTAAATTTATATTATGACAAAAAGAAAATACTAGCAAATAAAAATGACATGTTTAGTGAAACAAGCCAGGCTGTGAAAGACAAATACCATATGATTTCACCTTTAACAGGAACCTAATCAACAAAACAAACAAACAAGCAAAATATAACCAAAGACACTGAAATTGAGAATAGGCTGACAGTCACCAGAGGCGAGAGGGGAGGGAATTTCAGGGGAAAAGGGGAAGGGTTTAGAGCAACAAGTATAAAAAAACATGTGGACAAAAACTAGGGGAGGTGGAAATGGGAGGGAGATGGGGAAGGCTAAGGTGGTGGGCTGGGGTGGGAGTAAAAGATAGAAAACTGTACAAGAACAACAATTAAAATAAAAATTAAAAAATAGAATCTTTAAAAATACTAAAAAAATGACATGTTTATTTCTACTGTGTTAAGCTCAAGCAAAAATTCTTACTTGATTTTATTTTTTCTGTTCTTGGACAAAAACTTTCACACCTTTAATTCAACAGCAAATTTCCTGTGTTTTTGAAAGTTTAAATAATGTTTGTAAAAATAGCAAATAAACTTTTACTCCACCATTTCTCTTTCTTGAAAATAAAATAGTACATTATCAAATTCCATTCATTTTCTTCTTTACTCACAAAACACTCTGGCAGCACCCACAACGTGCCAGCACTACATGGACCCTAAGGGACATAAAAATGAAGACAACTACAGCCTCTACCCTCTGATCATAAAATTAATATTAATACAAAATCACAGCAGACATGGACCGAAGTGATTTCATCCAAGAGTACAAAAGAAGAGCTAAAAATCATGAACCGTGGGTAAAAAAAAAAGTTATCATAGAAAGAGATGACTGTACAAATTCATAGGAAAGTATTAGCAACAAAAAAAAAAATCTGAAAATGCTTACTATGAATTTTGGCCACTCATTTGAAAACAGCGTATTTAGTGGAACCAGTGTGGCTCAGGACAAAAACACTGAGATGTTGATTAACTCAATATGCGATTTGGCATTAGAGTACTGACTATATACTTTGACATAAAACAAAACATGTGGACATTTCCACTGTTTAAATATTTATGTTACATTCTTTTATTCTGTCCTTTAAAAAATGAGGAATCTATAACGTTAGTTATCATGCTACCATATTACGCAATGAGATAGGAAGAATCAATGCAAATTAACCAATATTCTACAAGGAAATGTGGTTCTTTCTGCCTCAGCAGACACGATAATCTATCCCTTCAATCAACTTAATTTATACAATTAAACAAGTCTCCCTAAAATATCTGTAATTACAAAATATGAATGTTGCATTAAAATAAGATTTTTAAGCTAGATGTAACAATACTTGGCTTATCCCAAATAATCTAATTCTAAAATTTTGCACACCTATATTTGACTGCTTTCTTTTCAGAACTTGTATTAAAAGTCAATAGATTTCTCAAAAAGCTAAACACAGAATTGCCAAATGGCCCAGAAATCCCACTTCTAGATACAATAACTAGGAAAATGAAGCATTTGGAAACCTATTGGCTTCTCTAGAGAAAAACGCACTAAACTGTTGGTATGCAAGCAAACTAAGAACTTCAAAATACTAAGGAGCTAAATATTTCCTTTGGAATTTTTTTCTCCCATCTTTATATTTTTAACAAACTCTCAAGATACAGAACAAAGGCAAACTTCCAGTCAGGCTATATCTGAGTGATAAGGTAGCTTCCTTTATACAATGGGTCTGGATAAATAATTGGAAAAGTGAGCTTTGGCTGAAAATTTTGACTTTTCTGAGTCAAGTTTAGCTAATATGTTAAAAAAAAAAAACCCACTTTAATTAATCCCAGTTTCTTTTGTGCGCTCTTATTACTTGGATATCTTTCATACTAGGACCTAATTACATGATTACTCTGGGGAAATCTGAATGATATGAAAATTAGAATATAATTCCAAAAGGACGTCATTTGCTCACCTTAAGTTCCAAGACAGCCATATATTTTTTTCTGGGAAATGCTGGTGAAAATTCATTTTGCCCAAATTGCTGGAAATGTGACAACCTGGACTCAAAGCACTATGGATTTGGTCACAGATGCCAGAACTAATGAACTTAATACCTTATTCTTTCCCTCAAACCACACACCAGAGAAAATTTGACTCTGTAAGACATACAGCTTCCTAACCACAAATATTAATTTTTAGGTCATATTTAGTAGACTTCTGCCCAATTGGAAATCGCTCTTTTTCCCCACTAAGATGCCTGGTTTTAACATTACTTCAGGATATAAAAATATTATTTAATCAGCCATTCAGGAGCCTGCTCTCTTGCGTTCCATTTTAACACCTTCTCACACAGCATAAGCACTGAAAAGGTTATATTCTTGGACAAGCCAGGATGGTTGTGAAAAATTTTTAGATTCCCCCTTGAAGGGTACTATACCCCAAATAAATGAGTCATAGAACTAACTGGAAGAAGGGTAGTACCCAGTTTTTAGAAATATTGTGAACTATAACATTAAGAGACTTTTTATTTAATTTTCAACTTCCTGGCTGGAGGAGAGGTGATCTAAAGGGTTGTGAGGAGGGGCGAAGGTCATCATTCAAAAGCACTCAAGCTAAAAATTTAAGCCAGTTGCATTATGTTTAAATTTTAATAAAGTTACAATGATAGTAGAAGTCTAGATGTGCCATGCATAGAATAAATCTGATCTAAAAAATATAACCATGAATATGAAATTTAGAAAAGCTGAAGACCCAGGGCCTAAGAGGTTTCCAGAAGATGAAGGATCACAAGGGTCTCGTCATGCACCCATAAAGGAGGAAAGATTCAGCAGGTAAGATGTTTTGAAATAGCAGATGGTCTGAAAATTAAGAATATGTAGTCACACAGCCTGTAACTTTTTGCTACAATAATTTGAATATTACTCAGAGAAGAATGAAGTGGATACATTAATAGGCAGTAAGATCTTCTCCAACCTTCCACACTGAACAGTACCGGGAACTTAAATCAACTTCCTCAGATGGGGATGATTATCTTAACATCTAGCACTAAGCTATGAGGTTAAGAAACATCCATTAAGTCATAGGAAAATATGACACAATTCATGCTTTGTATTAACTGACTTTCTTAAAAAGTCCATTAATTGACAATAAAGTGTAAGTGCTACTATACAGCACTTATAAAAACAAAACAATTCCCTGCTAATTACAAATACAAACAAATCTGGTTAATGTGAAAAGCGACCATAAATCAAAACACAGCCCAAGGATTACTACCCCATGAACCCACCACCAAAAACTTATTTAGCAAAAATATAAAATGACACACTTAAAACATGATCATAAAAAATATCTTTACCAAATTAGAGCAAGCTTTCTTGTTATAAATTTATTTTGATAATTAACTCTGCCGAAAATTTGGAAGATTCATGATATGTAAAGGAAAGATTCCTTAGAGGTTTACACTATGGCTTTCAAAGCCCTAAATACTACTACATCATAGTGACTAAACCTAATCCAACTCTTTTCCTTGAAAATGAGTAAATCACATTTACCAAACCCACTTGCACTTGAGCAGTTTTTCAAGAAAACCTATAAGGCCACTAACACAAAACCTATAGAGCCAAAAATAATTGATATCACAACAGAAGAAATTTACTCCTGGGGAATATAATATACATAAATATGAACAAATATATAAAATTAAATTTGTATCTAAGTGGACACATATAATCTCTATATATTTGTTTACCTATTTGCATTCATATCTAAGGTAATTATATCCAACTCAATACCCAGTACAAATTACATTTTGATAGAAAGTAAAGGGGAGGTAATGAAAATTCACACTTAGGTCTCTATGGTAGCAGCAGTTATGTTCAACTCAAAACAATAGGTACTGGACTTGGTACACTTGTAATACATACTTACAAGGCTAGGAATGAAAATGGGCTTAGCCATTTTCACTGAAGGTAACTTGAGCAGAAGTAACAATGTGTGATGTACAGGGAAAAATAAGATATGAAAAAAGGGTCGTATCGTTAATATCCAGGATAAAACACTGTCTAAGAGGAAATAAAAAAATAGATAAAAATCTTAAAGGGATAACTAAGACTTTTATCTATTTAGTCCTAGTCTTTCTTAAAGACTTATTTAGTGACCCTATGCTTTATTTAAACTCTGCTCACTGGCAAGAAAAGAATTTTATGAGATAGACACTGTGCGACAGAATGTAACAAAGCATTGTTCAATGGTATTGTCTATTAATTTCTGTCACTGCTTTTGGATCCATTCCTAATTGTAACTAATAGCTTTTTGAATTGAAAATGTTAAAAGAAAAAAAAGAAAGAAAATGTTAAAGTAACAAATGCAGAGAGCAGTGCAGACAGGAAACAGCCTGCAGGGGGCGGGTGGGGCCCTTCACATTTAGACAGCTGGCAGAGAGCGGGGTTCTTCATATTTGTAACATTATAGTTTTTAAATGGTCAACAATACGTTTCACCTGACTCAATTTGTTCCAGTTATAAAAGCGGGCTAATAAATGGACATGCCAATTGAAAAAGAGTGTGGCATATTCTTAATGTCAATTTGCAGAAGTCTTTATGATCAGAAAGAATTAGAATTAAGGAATGTTATAATTTTGGCTAAATGAAGTACATTTTAAAAGATTTTTAAAATGAACACGTACGTTTCATCAGACCTGTATAAATTGGTCAAGAATCCATCCATTCCTCAAATTTATTGCCAATCAAAACCTCGGTCCTACATGAACAAAGACACTAACCTGTAGTCAAGGAGCTGAATATTAGTAGAATATTAACAGAGAAAAATCAAACCAAGCAGATTTTCTTTATTTTAGACTCAGGATTGCTCACCTCAGTGGTGCTCAGAAATCCTGCTGCTATATTTTTTGTAAGCGTGCACTTTCACCTCGGACAACTGTTCCACACCTGCTCCACTCTCCTTCAACCACACCTGACTCCAACCTCAGCTGATGACCTCACTCAGCTTCGTTAGAAAAACAAAAGCCTTTAGATAAGAGCTCTTAAAAGTCCTGCTCTAGAGTCATAAACTGCTCCACTGATGCCCATTTTCCCTTTCTTCCTCCTGTTTCTAGGGTGAAGTGCCCCTCCTCCAACCGAGACAAAGCCCCACAAAGCATTTCTGACTCATCCATCCAAGGGGAGAAAGTGCAGGGAGAACCAGAAATAACTTCACTCCTCTCTGTCTTTAAAAATACTGATACTACCGACTTGTCAAAAGTAGCTATTTCTTCCTGCTGGAGCAGACACGTTGTCTCGCTCACACTGGCTCTACGACTTGTGGAAGAATGCGCATGTGTAGTAGGCGTGCAGTAAATACTCCTCGAGTTATTTGTAGAAAACGACATTCTCTACTCCCATCACCAGCGCCATCTATTGATACAACCCCAACTACATTCCCCAAAATTAATCATCCCCATAATGTTTGTATTCTTCTCACAGCACAGAGGGAACTTTTAAAAAATATGTTCTCCCTTATTTGATTCTCAATCCACACTATAAAATAAGGTGCTAACGAGGAAAGACTGTGCCTTATTATCTTCCATTTACTGGATTCTAAATCATGCCTGAATGAACTCACTAAGTTTCTTTAACTAAATTGGGGGCAAATTCCAAAAATGCTTTATAAATTAATTTCCAACTCATTCTTATTTTTCACAAGAAATGTATAAGAAAAATACTTATTTTAGGAATAACAAAAAATTACTTTCCTTTATTTGCGAAAGTCATTTAGATATAAAGTTTACAAGTAGACTACTACAATTTGATAAAAAGATAGTCTAAGTCTGCACTGAGAAAACTGAAAACTAAAAATGTTTTTCCTCGACGTCACGGACTGAGACCATGGCAAAGTTAATTAACTACTCTTTTTCTCACTGACACCAAAAAAAAAAAAGATTTCACTTTCCACCAATCCACATCCTTAGATTTCAAGATTGCTGTTATTATGGAGATAGTTGATCACTTTATTTTGTCTATTAGAAGATAAAATTTTAGTTAATTAATTGTACTAAATAAAATGCAGCGAGGGAAACCTAGTAATATGAACAAACAAGATTTTTTCTGGGCCGTACCACACAGAGCTAGACAAAGCCACTTTTTAAAAATTCCCTCAGAGTACAATAGTTACTTTTCTGTGTGGATTCCTACAAGGTAATGTTATGCAAGAAAAACACCTAATTTCCTTTTCTCCAGAATTCTGGTGTTTCCCAAGAAAGTTACATTCACATGTGGCAACTGATGTTCTTAGAACGATCTCACATACTTATTAACCCTAGTAAACATAAAAATTAAATAAAATATCAGCAGTTTGGACCTTCTGGTTAATCATGAAGGGAATAAACAATGAAGCAAGAAACTCCATGTTAATCCACTCTGTCGATTCATTTCCTCAAAGAGAAACGTCAGATTGCACTGAAAAATAAAATGAAGCCATGTTTGTGTGACCAAAAATGTTAGCCAGCCCAACTTCTGCTACAGATAACATGCATGGCAGAATGACATGGCCAAGACTTAGAGTAAACATTGTCTATGAACTACAAGCTTATAATGTATAAGTTGTTTTGATAGTGATAAAATAGTTATTCTGATTTCAATACTGTTATTTGCATGAATAATTACAAAGTATTTTTAAGCCCATTAGTTCTGGCATTCATTAAACTATCAATTGTTTTAATTTATTCAAAGTGAAAATAAATATCCATGGAAAAAGCTTTATACAGTAAATGGTTTCAAAATAAAACACAAAATGGCCAGTTAAGTCATGCTATCAAAGTTAATGAAACACAAATTTTCGAATTTTTCAAACTAAATACAGATAGCCCCTCTCATTTTTGACTGCCCCACATCTAACTATTCTCAGGTTTTCCTGAGGAGCAACACTGACTTCGGCCACTCATGTCCAATTTCTAGGATGCCTTTAGCACTGAAGTCCAAGACTGGACCACGGCTAACAGAAAGCAAGTGCTTTGCTGCTTCACAGCAGGATGCGGATTCCTTTTTCTAAGCAGAATTCCAGACATTCCATGTGTTTCCTATAAAAATAGATGTCCGTTTTAAAGTAGGCCAGCCTGAACTCATGCTAGCACAAACAGCCCAGAAATGCACTTTTCACAAAAAGGCTGACATTTGCTCTTGCAAACACAATAGGGCTTCTACCCACACTGCTCCTCTCAGCGCTCCCTTCCACGGATGCTGGACGCTGGGAAGAGAGACGCTCTCGACCCAAGGAAAAGCACTAGGTCAGGAGAGCTTTTAGGAGGAGAAGTGAATGAAGTGTTTGATTCTCTCTACCCTCAAAATACGGGTCCTTAAAAGCAGATCTGAATAATATTTAAAGGTTGTTATTTCTCATAATTCAGTGACTTAAAAAAATCATTTTTTAAATAAATCAAAAGTACCGTGATTTTTATGACTTTTTAACCTGACAACATACACTAAAACCTAAAAAATACTCTGTTTAAACAAAGATAAGAATTTTCATTTCACATGTAAGACATAAGAGTAAAATCTTGGTGCTTAGTCTCTGTGCTAGCAAAAGTACAGATTAACATGAGTGGGATTTACACTGGTTTATGTCTACCTCTAGATGACCACAGCAGCAAGGCAGGATGCACAGGCTGGTCAGGAGAAGATTATGGGAGACTTCTAGTCCTTCACCCAAAGATTCACTGATTTTTAATTTTTTGAAGTATCTCCATACTACTTTCCACGGTGGCTGCACCAATCTGCATTCCCACCAACAGTGTGCAAGGGTGCCCCTTTCTCCACAACCACACCAGCACTTGTTTATTGATATACTGATGATAGCCATTCTGATAGGTGTGAGGTTGTATCTCATTGTTATTTTAATTTGCATTTCTCTGATGATTAGTGACATTGAGCATCTTTTCATATGTCTATTGGCCATCTGTATGTTCTCTCTGGACAAGTATCTATTCAGGTCCTTTGCCCATTTTTTAATTAGATTTTTTTTGATGTTGAGTTTTATAAGTTCTTGGTGATTCCACTTCTAGGAATTTATCTGAAGAAACACAAAACACTAATCTAAAAGAACATAAGCACCCCTGTGTTCACTGCAGTGTTATTTACAATCACCAAGATATGGAAGCAGCCTGAGTGTCCATCAGTAGATGAACAGAAAAAACAACTAGGAGACATTTACACAGTGGAATGCTACTCGGCCATAAAAAAAGAAGAAAGGTTTACCCCTTGTGACAGCATGGATGGACCTGGAGAACATCATGCTAAGTGAAATAAGCCAGTCAGAGAAAGACAAATACTGTATTATTTCACTTGTATATGGAATCTAATGAACAAACTGAACTAAAAAGCAAAATAGAGACAAACTCATTGGTAGAGAGCAGGATGACAGCTACTGGGGGAGGGGGTTAGAGGATGGAGGGATTGAGCAAAAATGAAAAAGGACTCATGGACATAGACAACAGTGTGGTGATGGTGGGGGCAGAGGGGGCATGAGGGAGATAAATGGTAATAGAAAAAATGCAATAAAAAATGGAAAAAACACAGATTCATCAAGTCTTTCCCTTGCACTAAGACTGTAGTTGGCAAATGAGCCCAAACAGACGCAGTCACTGTGCCCAAGGAGGTGCAGTCTGACAAGGGAACAAGACAGTCACACAAGCAAACACGTAGCACCTCCTGTGACCAAATGTAAGAGGGAGACCCAATAAAATCTAGGGATCAGCAACAGCCTTGCCAAAGGGCGTAATGTGTACACCAAGGAGATGTTAACCAGTGTGGAAAGAAGGGGAAAGCATATTCCAAGATTAGAAACCAGTGTGGGAAAAGGCCTGAAGCAAGAAGGACAATCCTGTTGGAGGCGCTATAGAGGCAGACAGGAGGGGGAAGGGCGTGGGTTGTGGAATGCGGTGTGTTATCTTAAAATAGTGAGAGATGAGGCTGGAGTGTTCCATGCAATAATCAATGTCAAGTACAGCATTTTGGCCTTTACGAAAATTAATGTGAAGTCGGTTATAACAGGATAAGAATTCTATAAAGAATGGGTTGAAGGTGGGTCTGCAGTACATAGCTGGAAATCGGTTGCCAGCGTATCGCAGTGAACCAGGGATAATAATGGGAGGTGAAACCATCAGGATGGCAGTGGAAAAGAAAGAAGCGGGCAGCCTTTGATGAGCTCAGATCGGGTACTTACACTGACTTTCTAACAAACTATATTAAATTTCACAACAAAAAAAGTCCTGGCCCATAATAAGCATATCATGAATATTAGTTGATTCAGTCAATACTTTCCATTCCATTTTTCTTCCTCTCCTTATTTTATAAAGTGGCCTTCCCATGTCTCCAATGGCCCCACATTTCAGAAGCAACTTCTCCAAAAAAAATGGGTAATTCATTCCCAATACATAAACACTAAAGGTATAAAAGAGATACAAAACAGTTCTAGCTGGTGTGGCTCAGTGGATTGAGCACGGGCCTGCGAACTAAAGGGTCATCCGTTCATTTCCCAGTCAGGGCATGTGCCTGGGTTGTGGGCCAGGTCCCAGTAGGGGATGCATGAGAAACAACCACACATTGATGTTTCTCTCCCTCTCTTTCTCCCTCCCTGCCCCTCTCTCTAAAAACAAATAAATAAAATCTTTAAAAAAGAGAAAGATACAAAAGAAAAATACTATGAAGAATAGTTCTCTCTGCCTTGCAAGTTCAAATCTTCATTTTCTACCAACATTTTATAGCTTGACTTGTTTTGGGTATTTTAAAAAATTAGCATATATTGGCTTCCTTCTATGAACACCTATGCTATGTACTTTCATCTACACTACTTAATCAACACACCAACTTCATTCCTTTTCCTGACAGATCAGAACCCCGAGGCCACAGTGACCACGGGGCTTGCCCATCACAGAGCCAGAGAGAACACAAACTGGGAGGCCACGTCAGTGAGAATCTAAGCTGATGCTCTTTCTCATCCACACTAGTTCTTGAATAGCTACAATTCCTTTCCCTCACTTTTTTCTCACATGCATTGACCACCAATTTAAAAATAATAGATATGTCCATTGCAAGATCATGTCAGTTTGCTGAAGGCCAGTAAATTAGGACATACAAGTTATTCTTTCTAGCAGTGCCCAGAATTAACCATGGGATCTTAAGCAAACTGTTTTGCCTCCATTTTTCATTGGTTAAATGAAGATAACGATATAAGTATATAGATATAAGTAGTATTGTTAATAATAACTATGAGAGCTCCATGTGGAAGAGCTTGGTCCCTTCCTCTGGGACCTTCTGCGCAGCTGTGGGGAATGTGGTCGGCAGACAGTCTGTAGTAAAAGCAGCTCTTCGGGCACCTCAGCGGCTGAGAGCCACCTGCCTGAGGTCACACATTTTCCCCAGCAGCCTACACTCAATGACTGAGGAAGGGGAATAAGAAAGATTAGCCACTTCGACCAGCACGGGACACCGCTAGCCGGAAACCCTCGCTCCACAGTTTACCGCCGGGTCGGTGGCGGCTTGCCAGGTCTGCGCAGTCTAGCCTCTCCCTCTGCCCAAACGCGCTTCCTCCCCTCCTTTTGACAGGTGATGCTTCCTAGAACACATCTTGCACCCCAGACTCCCTCTCAGCCTAGCCTCTGGAAAACCCACACTGCCACACTCTTTTTACTTACTTGGGAGATATTAACTAGGTCAACGTAAAACTTAACTACATATTTGAAATGCCAAGAGCAGGCCTGTTGAGTAAATTGATTTGAAATTGCTCTAGTATAACAGAAATATATATATATTTTTTTAACATTTTTTATTGTTGTTCAAGTACAGCTTTCTGCCTTTTCCCCCACCCCTCCCCACCACTCCATCCCTCCCCACCTCCCCCACCAGCTGTTTCCACCCCCACCCCCCACCCCCGCTTGTTATGGTCCATGTGTCCTTTATACTTGTTCCTGCAAACCTTTCACCCTTTTCCCCTATAATCCCCTCCCCTCTCCCCTCTGGTCACTGTCAGCCTAATCAACAAAATGAAGAAGCAAGCAAAATGTAACCAAAGACACTGAAATTGAGAACAGAAATACATTTTTATTTCATACTTTAAGCAAATCAAGTCCTAGCTGAAGCTTTAGAAAAAAATCTCAAATAAATTTAATTATATGCCAAGTTTGAACACTTGACATTTTATCCCAAATGACTCTGTGAAACAGTTATTAAGCTAAAAACAAAGGGATAACACTCAGACAGCATATCTAATGCAATGATAGTGACCCTGCCATGGGTCCCTACAGGCAGAGATCTACTGTGCTAGAAACAGACAACGTTCCCTCTGGGACCAACACAAAAGGCAACATTTGGCCTCTCTGCATATCTAATTCATGTATTTAAGGGTTCGGAGTGAACATTTCCAGACATACCACATCAAAACAAAAATGTCTACTTCAAAAGCAGCAATAAAACATGTATTCTCATAATAGATTATTTAAACTTATCTTTCAAAGGAGGTCTCATTCTACTCAGAGCACAAACTTTTAACTCTATCTTGAAAAATAAATTCTAAAATATAAAAAGATACTTAATAACATCAATAGGGTCATTTTCATATGTGTACATGCAATTAATTCCATGGTGTAAAAGAGTATGAAAACAAACACAACAATCCAGATATGTGTGATATCTGTTATTCCAGGTTTTAATGTTTTACACAAGTTGGTTCTATAACTTCTTAGCTTCAATAAGTTAACAATCAGCAATTTTGCCAGCAAAGCACATATATAAACCCAAAAAGGACAGAAGACCCACTGCCAAGGCTTTATGCAACTAGAGCCACTTAATTCTAGTTCTCATATTAGAATAAAATCATCATGCATACGCCAGGAAAGTCTCTTTTCCAACCCTCCTAGAAAGTCGAAATTAATATATTTCCCTGCTTACTTATAGCCAATGCTACAATTTTATTTCATCTAAATCTGGAGGTAATGTTTAAACACTGAAATTTCAAACCACCCACATAAGATTAATTTCTAAAACACTGCGCAGATATGAAAGGAAGTGCTCAGTCTCCACCCCAATGACCATTGAACTAGATATGCAGAGAGACCACAAGTCCCCGCATTCACTGCCTAGAATTTATTCATTCAAACATTACTGAGCGCCTACTATGTGTCAGTCTATGTTTGGGTGGGTAAATCTATCCCAATAGTAATTAGTTTGGTGAACAGAAACAGGAACTGAGGAAACATTGGGACCAAAAACCTACTCATGAAAATGGCAGAAAACACACTCTTGTATGCTGAGTAAATTAAAGAACCATACACTACATACAAACTGAAGGGTGGTGGTTATTACTCTCTTACTGGTGCACAAAAGAATATGGAAGAAAGGCCAGCTGGTCAACTGGTTCAACCAGAATGCAGAGCTGTCAGCGTTCCGTCAACTATCTGGTGAACGACGGTCTCACTGAGGCTGCTGATGAGGAAGCCTAGTAGGGCCGCCATGTCACACTGCATGTTACTCAGTGTTACCAGGAACTCAAATACGCCGCAAGTACTGAACCCTGAGGGACTTCGTAGACATTCCTGGGAGTCACAAACTTCTAAATGTATTGTAAGCACCTATGCGGCATTTTTATAAACAGAATCTGAGAAGTATGATATTTTTATTTTGGAATTCAGTCATGTTCTTTACTGAATTTAGAACCAAGCCAAGTAGATACTATCTGAGTGAAAGGGAGGCTGTGAAAACAACACTTTGACACACTGACAGAGAAATGTCACCTCCTGCAGAGAGACAGAAGTGCTGAAACCGATCAGGCTGATTCTTGTTTTTATTAATGTTTAATCATTTGCAGGACATATTTCATTTGCAATAAAAATACTTGTTCATCAAGCTGAAAGATGAATTTTAATTGCTTTTCGAGCATTTTAACATTAACTGGATTAAGGTAGGGAACTAGCAAAAAGGGCAAAAAACAAAATCTAATAAGTCACTTTTTTGATGTGCTAGAGAAGGAAAGAATTTTAAAATAAAAATTTTATTCTTTTATCCTTCAGTTAATTATGGTTAATTAAATACATGGTAAAAGTAGAAAAGTAACCTAACTTTTTCAGTTGAATTTCTTTTTAAAAAAATCAGCGCTCTGTGTGGGATGAGGGAACCGGGGATTCGTTCTGTAGAGACGATGTTAATGTTTAATTCGGTTGTGTTCTAAAGAACCCGAAGGCTCCTGCAGACTGTTTTCATTCTATGCCACTACCCCACTCCTGGGCACAGCCACCAAATTTTAGTGCCACCCCCATAAAAGCCAAGGGAGTAAGTTTATTTTTCCCAAGGTTCAACAGAGATCTCTTGTGCTTAGTGTGAGGGCAGTGGATTCCTGCATTAATGCATATTTTTATTAAGCTCTCACTTTATTTCAGCAAGCTACAGATATTTTCCAAAGGTTTTATAAACTCTCTAGTTTTCTGACTTAAAATCCAAAATACAGCCATGAATACCACATAACTAAATATTCTTCATCCAAAGTGAAAAACAAAAAAATCTCTCAAACCCACCAATCCCAGAATTAAATCATTATCAATTTAATTTTTAGTAGAAAATGACCAAATAGTCCCCAAAATTTCCAGAGCCTCTCTTGCCTCAGCAGGAACCTGGCTTCCCCAAAAAGGCACTGAGAATCCAACTAGTCACCCACTACCAAGGTCCCACTGAGTTCCAGGCTCCACACACTTCCAAGTCAGCAAACAGAACACAGGGGGATATACAAGCTCTCCAGGGAGTAGCATCTGTATAGGCAGTGGTGAGGAGTCGGGTTTGGGAGTCAACAGGTCCAGGGAGTACCTCCTGGTTTTACCAATAACTAATTGTGTGACACTGAGCCAGCTATTAAACCTCTCCAAGCCCCAACTTCCACATGTGAAGATGAAGGAGAAAGATCTGCTTTGGAGAACTGGGTGAGAACCTTAGTGAAATGCTGAGGGTAAGAGTTGTCAGAGTGGCTGCCACAGAAATGCTCAGCACAGGGTAATCACTGCTAATACCTATCGTTCTAAGCACTGAGACCAGCCAATACCCCCATCTGTCTGCTGTGCTTAGAAGGGGCCTGGCTTTTAGCAACATAATTGCTTGTCTTCCCCACTCTCTAGAGGTAGCACAGACAAAAATTATTTTTTTAAATCACTAACTGAAAAGCAAAGTGAAGATATTTGGCATTGTGATTCTTTTCAGTGCTTAAAGAATAAAGCAACCAGTACCTTTATACACTCAAAGGAAAATCTAGATCAGTAGCTTGAAACTGTATATGGTATACTTGGAAATACAAAAATTAATTACATAATGATATGTAATCATACTAGTAATAGCAGATACAATGTAATCCAACAAGCTTGGAGAAAATGAAATGCAAGTTTTTCAGATAACATGCTCAAAGGGGGTGCCAAAATCTCTAATGACCACTCAGCTGGTAAAGAGAAGAGCCGAGGTTCAAATCCAAGTTGGTTTTATCCCAACTGCTCATAACCACTACAACATATTCCAAGTGTCCTCCTCAGCAGCTACAAGCCTCACTCGGCAGCACCACGTGATGGGATGATACAAATGGAATGGAGTAAGATGGAAATGCGTGGCATGTTCATTACACAAGTGTGTGGCCTCAGTAACCAAAAGAAAGGGTCAAGCTCTCTAAATACTACAGAACATTCTGTATGAAGTGTTACCTAAAATGAGGGTCATTGAGTCATCTGGTAATTTTAGGACTAAACAATAGAGAACACAGGATATTCTGGAACTTTTCACTCTTAGGTTCTGTAGACCCTAAAGCACACATGAGTCATAACACTGTCTCTCAACCAAAAATTGCTTGAAGGGTTTCTAAAGAAGAGGGATTTAACCAATAACAGTGAAGAACATGGGCATTTTTAATATAGGCATTTTATTTTTTTTTCAATTTTTATTTTAATTATTGATCTTGTACAGTTTTCTGTCTTTTACTCCCACCCCAACCCACCACCCCAGCCCTCCCCACCTCCCTCCCATTTCCGCCCCCCATAGTTTTTGTCCATGTGTCCTTTATACTTGTTGCTCTAAACCCTTCCCCTTTTCCCCTGAAATTCCCTCCCCTCTGAAGTCTGGTGACTTTCAGCCTGTTCTCAACTTCAATGTCTTTGGTTATATTTTGCTTGTTTGTTTGTTTTGTTGATTAGGTTCCTGTTAAAGGTGAGATCATATGGTATTTGTCTTTCACTGCCTGGTTTATTTCGCTTAGCATGATGCTCTCAAGTTCCATCCATACTGTTGCAAAGGGTAGGAGCTCCTTCTTTCTTTCTGCTGCATGGAATTTCGTTGTGTAAATGTACCACAGTTTTTTGGTCCATTCATTTACTGATGGGCATTTAGGTTGCTTCCAACACTTCGCTATTGTAAATTGTGCTGCTATAAACATAGGGGTGCATAGGTTCTTTTGGATTGGTGTAATATAGGCATTTTAAAAAGACTCTTTTAACTAACTAAGGAATAAATGCAACAATCTTATAAAAACAAATAATGAATTTTTAACCACAAAGTTAGATTAATTATATTTCTTAATTCACAACATGTACACCTATCTTTACTTAATGGCTCATGCACAATCTGATTTTGTAGTTAATAATTTGTGTTTCTATGCATATGTTTGTATACTTTAGGTAATACATTGGACTCTCATGAGCCCACCACCTCACACAAGAACTAGGATATTAACAATAATTTACACCTACCAGTGCTTCTCCCCATCCCACCTGTGTTAACATTACCCTGAACCATGTACTTATCATTCACTTGCTTTTTTAATATAGCTTATAATATACATGCATATCTTAAAGCACATCATTTAGTTTTAGTTACTTTTATTTTAAGACATTAGAAGTTTAAAGGAGAAATATAGATATGTCAATAGATTCAGAAATGCATTTGAAAAAATTTGATATAAATTCATGATAAAACTCTTAGTAAATGAGGACTAGAGAATGGAATAATCTTAACCTGGTTTGATTTTTAAAACCATATAACAAATATCATAGTTAATGGGGAAACATTACAAATGTGGCCTTTATGGCAGGAGAAACTCCCAGCCTCACAGGAAAGTTCGTTGGAGAGACCCACAGGGTCCTAGAACGTACATAAACCGACCAGGAATCAGCACCAGAAGGGTCCAATTTGCTTGTAGGTAGCAGAGGAAGTGACTGAAAACCAGCCAAGAGCTAAGCAAGCTCTTGTTCCCTCTCAGACCACTCCCCCACAGTCAGCACCACAGCACAGCCATGTGGGTTGATCCACCCTGGTGAATACCTAAGGCTCCACCTCTTCCTACATAACAGATGTGCTGAGACAAAAAAATATGGCCCAAAAGAAAGAACAGATCAAAGCTCAAGAAAAAATACAACCAAGTAATAAAGAGATAGCCAACGTATCAGATGCAGAGTTCAAAACACCAGTAATCAGAATGCTCACAGAAATGGTTGAGTATGGTCACAAAACAGAGGAAAAAGTGAAGGCTATGCAAAGTGAAATAAAGGGAACCAACAGCGAAGGGAAGAAAACCAGGACTGAAACCAATGGTTTGGAACAGAAGGAAGAAAGAAACACTCAACTAGAAAAGAATGAAGAAACACAAATTCAAAAAAATGAGGAGAGGCTTAGGAACCTCCAGGACATCTTTAAACATCCCAACATCCAAATCATAGGGGTGCCAGAAGGGGAAGAGGAAGAGCAAGAATTGGAAAACTTATTTGAAAACATAATTAAGGAGAACTTCCCTAAATCTGGCAAAGGAAATAGACTTCCAGGAAGTCCAGGAACCTCAGAGAGTCCCAAAGAAGTTGGACCCGAGGAGGAACACACCAAGGCACATCATCATTACATTACCCAAGATTAAAGACAAGGAGAGAATCTTAAAAGCAGCAAGAGAAAAGGAGAGAGTTACCTACAAAGGAGTTCCCATAGGACTATCAGGTAATTTCTCAAAAGAAACCTTATAGGCAAGAAGGGGCTGAAAGAAGTATTCAAAGTCATGAAAGACAAGAACCTATATCCAAGATTGCTCTATCCAGCAAAGCTATCATTTATTTAGAAGGGAAGGGCAGATAAAGTGCTCCCCAGATAGAATCAAGTTAAAGGAGTTCATCATCACCAAGCCCTTATTATATGAAATGTTAAAGGGACTTATCTAAGAAAAAGAATATAAAAAATACAAACAGCAAAATGACAACAAGCTCACAACTATCAACAAGTGAACCTAAAAAATCAAAACCAAAAACAAACTAAGCAAACAGCTAGAACAGAAACAGATTCACAGAGATCACATAGAGGGTTATTAGCAGGAAGCGGGTGGGAGGAGAATAAGGAAAAAGGTACAGGAAATAAGAAACATAAATGGTAGGTACAAAATAGACAGGGGGAGGTTAAGAATAGTATAGGAAATGGAGCAGCCAAAGAACTTATATATATGACCCATGGACATGAATTAAGGTGAGGGAATGATGGTGGGGGGGTACAGGGAGGAGGGGAACAAAGGGGAGAAGAATACGGGACAATATTGTAATAGCATAATCAATAAAATATGTTTAAAAAATAAAAAAAGTGTGGCCTTCAAAATCAAGAACAAGCCAAGAATGCCCATTATCATACTTCTATTCAATATTGTCATGAAGTTCCTAAACAGTAGAAGGGAAAAATGCAACTAAATGTAGAAAAGGAAACAAAAATGTCAAGTATGACTGTAAACATAGAAAGACAGAAAAAATCTAAAAGTTATTATTTTTATATTTTTTTACTTAAGATTTTCTTTATTTTTAAAGAGAGGGGAAGGAAGGGAGAAAGAGAGGGGAGAAACATCAATGTGCAAGACAGACTTTGATCTGTTGCCTCATGCACGCCCCTAACACGGAACCTGGCCTGCAACCCGGGCATGTGTCCTGACTGGGAACCAAACCTGCGACCTTTCTGTTCACATGCTGGTGCTCAATCCACTGAGCCACACCAGTCAGGGCCATACATATATACACACACATATATATGTATACACACACACACATATATACACACACAGACACACACACACGTGTGTATATATATATGTATGTATTTTTTTCTGTTACCATTTATCCCCCTTATACTCTCCTCCCCTTTCTCCACCAAATCACCACACTGTTGTCCATGTCCATGAATCCTTTTTCCTTTTTGCTCAGTCCCTCCACCTTCTACCTGCCTCCCCATAGCTGTCAGCCTGCTCTCCGTCTATGAGTCTGTCTCTGTTTTGTTTCTTAGTTCAGTTTGGTCACTAGAGTCCACACATGAGTGAAATCATATGGTATTTGTCTTTCTCTGACTGGCTTATTTCACTTAGCAGAATGTTCTCCAGGTCCATCCACACTGTCACAAAGGGTAAAATTGCCTTCTTTTTTATAATAGTATTATTTTAATAGTATTCCATTATGTGTCCCCTAGTTGTTTCATCCACTCATCCAGTGATGGACACTTGGGCTGCTTCCTTATCTTGGTGATTGTAAATAACGCTGCAATGAACATAAGGGTGCGTATGTTCTTTTGAATTAATGTTTTTGGGTTTCTTTGGATATATTCCCAGAAGGGTATCACTGGATCAAAAGGTAAAATCATTTCTAATCATTTAACGTATCTCCATACTGCTTTCCACAGTGGCTGCACCAATCTGCATTCCCACATTCCCACCAACAGTGCAAGAGGGTTCCCCTTTCTCCATATCCTCACCAGCACTTGTTGTTTGTTGATTTATTAATGATAGCCATTTTGATAGGTGTGAAATGATATCTCATTGTGGTTTTAATTTGTATTTCTCTGATGATTAGTGATGTTGAGCATCTTTTCATATGTTTATTGGCTATCTGTATGTCCTCTTTGGAGAAGTGTCTATTCAGATCCTTTGCCCTTTTTTAAATTAGACTATTTGTTATTTTGAGTTTTGACTTTTATAAGTTCTTTATAAATTTTGGATACTGACCCCCTATCATGTATTAGTGAATATGTTCTCCCATTCAGTAGGTTGTATTTTCATTTTGTTGATGTTTTCCTTTGCTGTGAAGAAGCTTTTTAGCTTGATGTAGTCTGATTTTTCTTTTGTCTCCCTTGCTTGAGGAAATATAGCAGATAAAATATTGCTATAAACAATGTCCAAGGTTTTCCTGCCTGTGTTTTCTTCTAGGATTTTTATGGTCTCAGGTGTAACATTTAAGTCTTTAATTCATTTTGAATTTATGCTGGTGTATGATATAAGAAGTTGATTTAGTTTCATTTTTCTGCAGTTATCTGTCCAATTTTCCCAACACTATTTACTGAATAAACTATCTTTAGCCCATTGTGCGTGCTTGCTTTCACTGTCAAATATTGACTATAAAGGTATGGATTTATTTCTGGGCTTTTATCCTATTCCATTGATCTATGCATCTGGTTTTATGTCAGTACCATGCTGTTTTGGTTACTATGACCTTGTAGTATAGTTTGATATTAGGTAGTGTAGCGGGATTCCTCCAACTTTGTTCTTCTTTGTCAGACTGCTGTTGTTATGTGGGGCTTTTTGTGGTTCCATATAAATTTCTTGAATACTTGTTCTAGTTCTGTGAAATATGTCATTGGTATCTTGATAGGAATTGTGCTGAATCTATAGATTGCTTTGGGTAACATGGACATTTTAATGATGTTAATTCTTCCTATCCATGAACACAGTATGTGCTTTCACTAATTTGTATCTTCAATTTCTTTCTTCAGTGTCTTATAATTTTCTGAGTAACAGGTCTTTTACATCCTTGGTTATATATATTCTTAGGTATTTTATTCTTTTTGAGAAAATTGTGCATGGGATTGTTTTCTTAATTTCCCTTTCTGATAGTTCATTATTGGCATATAAAAATGCAACTCATTTCTAGGTATTAATTTTGTATCCTGCTACTTTGCTGAATTTTTTTACCAGTTCTAGTAGTTTCTTGGTAGAATCTTTAGAGTTCTCTATATACAGTATCATGTCATCTGCAAATACATTTTCACTTCTTCCTTTCAAATTTGCATGCCTTTTATTTCGTCTTCTTGTCTGATTGCTATGGCTAGGACTTCCAGTACAATGCTGAATAAGAGAGGTGAAAGCAAATATCCCTGTCTTGTTCCCTTTCTCAAGGGGAACACTTGTAGTTTTTGCCCATTGAGTATAATGCTGGCAGTAGGTTTGTCACATACAGCCTTTATTATGCTTAAGTATGTTCCCTCGATTCCCACTTTGCTGAGAGTTTTTTTTATCATAAATGGGTGCTGAATTTTGTCAAATGCTTTTTCTACATCTATGGATATGATCATGTGGTTTTTATCCTTTATTTTATTTATGTGGTGAATCACATTTATTGATTTGAGAATAATATGCCAATCTTACATTCCCAGAATAAATCCCACTTGATCATGGTATATGATCTTTTTGATGTTTTGCTGTATTTGGTTTGCTAATATTTTGTTGAGGATCTTTAGTATCAATATTCATCAGGAATACTGGCCTATAATTTTCTATTTTTTTCTAGTGTCTTTATCTGGTTTTGGAGTTAGGATAACATTGGCCTCATAAAATGAGCTTGGGAGTCTTCCCTCCTCTTGAATTTTTTGAAATAGTCTGAGACGGAGTGGTGTTAGAAAGATTACAAGATATAAGACCAATATAGAAAAACCAATCACATATCTACATACCAGCAATAAACAGCAAATACATAATTTAAAATAGCATTTAAAATATCAAGTATAACTAAGAACAAGTATTTTTAAATACACGCAAGATTCAAACAGAAGAATTTTTCAAACTTTATTAGGAGACATGAAATAATAACTAAATAAATTGAGAACTATACCAGGTTTATAATTAGGAAGACCTAATATTATCAAGATGACATTCTCCCTAAATTGACCTTAAAATTCAATAATAGCTAATCAAAATCCTAAGAGGGCTTGTTCATGGAACTTTAGAAGCTGATTTTTAAATTCACATGGAAGAACAGAGAGCCAAGAACAGCCAAGACACTCTGTAAAAGAACAGCAAGAAAAGAGTTGTACCCTATCAAATATTAGGACTTTTTTATAAAGCTAACTAATGAAAAAAGTAGATACTGACCTATGGAATATGAGAGCTCAGAAAAAATACCCCCACACATAGAACTTTATACATGATAAAAGTGGTGAATCATATGATAAAATTGAAAATTGAATCTCTATTTCACATCATACAAAAACTAATTCCAAATGGATCAGAACTTAGAATATCAAAAGAAAAACTTTTAAATTTTAGTGGAAAATACTTTTTTCCTTCTGATCTTGACAGGGAAGTCTTTCTTTATAAAAACACAAAAGCATTCATTTTAAAATGAAATATTAATGAATTTGACTCTGTTAAAAGCAAGGACATCTGATTATTAAAAGTCACCTTAGAGAAAGTGAAACATAAGTTATAAAGTGGGAAAGGATATCTCCCACCCATGTAATCACTAAAGGATTAGTATCCAGACTATATTTAAAACTCCTATAATAATAAGAAAAGCTCACTTAATCCAATTTTTTAAAAGCTAGGAAAAAGATATAAATAGGCATTTTTTAAAAGAAGAAATACCTGGCAATAATTATTCAAATGCATATTTAACCTCATTATTGATCAGAAAAATGCAAATAAAGATGACTATAAATCCACCTAATTAACCAAAACATAAAAGTCTGATAAACACCAAGTGTTTAAAGGGAATATGGATGAACAAGGTTTCCTGAGTACTGCTAGTAGGAATGTAAATCGGTACAACTACTTGGGAAGGCAGTATTGTATTACCTTGTGAATTTGAACATTCGGATAAATACTCAATGACCCAGAAATTCCACTCCGAGGCGGAAAGCAGAGGGAACTCTTATTTATGTACAGCAGACAAGACATCCAAGAATCTTCTTGGCAACAACAGTCGTAATAACAAAAGTCTTGAAATAACCCAGATAGGCATCTAGTCACAAGAAAATATGTAAATAAATGTAGGTGTATTCCCACTATGAAATGTTACACTGCCCTCAGAAAGAGCATACTACTGATGCACACACAAAAAATATAGAGAGAAATCTTGGCAACATAATAACTGCCAGGAAAATTAAGTCCCAAAAGATTACCAATACCAACATACCATTTTATCAAATATAAACTGAAATATAAAATTTAAGGATATATTAAACAAGGAATCAAAATAATAAACTAAAACCCCTACCTCTCTAAAAACTTATCTTAAAAGTGTAAATCTCTAGAATTTCCATGGTGTAATATGCAATCTACTTTACTTATTTCACTTGATAAATACAATTATGTACTTCATCAAGAACAAATGAAATATGAATGGAAAAAACTGGAAGTGTGCAATAATAAATGTTCTACCATCTCACATTACTTATTTGGAAGAGTTTGCTTGCTCATTTAAGGACAGAGATCACCTCTCAGTCACAATGACAATCGTGAAGAATTCTAGTGAACCAGAAAAATAATAGTCATATTACTGTGAAAAGGTGCATGCTGGAAAACTTATTCACATAATTTATCCTGCCACACTTGGTACAGTGGCTGTCTGTAGCCATGTTTGACTGAATGGGGTTGGCCATACATTTGCTCAAAGATTATTTTTGAGCCCAGTAAGGAAATCTTTTAGCTCCTAAATTAGAAGCCTGAAGAGCTTGGCAGCCTTCACATGTGGGAAACCTATTGAGCAGTAAATGGAATAATTATTCCCTACGACTGTATATTCTGGACATGGGAACACAGCTCAGAGCTCTATGGAAGCCACGTTTGCCCTCCCCACTCTCAACACTAAAAATGGGGGGGGGGGTCCCTCCTTAATGTCAATAGTCTATTCTGATGACAAATAATTGCCTTTGATTGTCAGATTATTTAATATACTACTTACATGGATACAACCAATTGACCTATTGTCCTGAACAACAGAAAATCTTCAACTTCTGTTCTGAATACTAAGGTAGTGCTTGGTGAGTACTGGAGAATCTGCAAACTGAATATAACAGCATCGCCATGAGTTTTCGCAGCCCTAACTATTTAGGTTCCAGTCACATGTCATATGTATGTATGTGGATATACATATATACATAATCTTTTTTCTCCTTTGAAAAGGGGAACAAAATAGTGGTAAGAGTTTTATGCAACATGACTTTAGTGTTTTTTATCAACTAAATGAGGATATGGAAATGGATTCAGTTTTTTAAATCACTAATTTTCCAATTATTAGGCATGTGATTCATGAGATGCAATAACCACAACACAAATATTTTTATGTCTTATAAAGTGTCACAGAATGCCATAATTTCAAAAGAACACATATACACATTCCAAAACCACTTGCATATACTGACAATGTCAGTGACACCTCAATGGACACAGCATTTCTGGAGAGCATGAACTTGAGCTTAATCATAATCTGTCCCCCAACTAGACCATAAGCTGAGAGCAGAGACTGTTCTATTTATTATTGTAACCCAAGGGCATGATATAATATTCATGCTTAGAAAACATTTTTTGACTAAATGAATGAACTTGGTATTATGTGTCAAGAGCCTTTAAAATTTTTTCACACCCCTTTAAACCAGTAATACTATTCCTAGGAATTTACCCTAAGGAAATTACTGGAGAAACAAAGATAAATAAACAAGGATGTTTGTTGCAACATTATTTATAATAACTCAAAATCTATGTGTTCAACAGCAAGGGAATCAGTAAAATGTGGCATATCGCACAATGTAATGTAGCACTAGCAGTTACTGAAAAGCATATACACAGCACAATTATTGACACGGGTAATTCACACACTATAACATTATATATACAATCTACATAATGCACATATAAACTATACAACTAAATTCTAATTTATTATATAGGTATTCATGTGTATACTTTTATCCATAGAAAAAGAACTTGTAGAAAAAATATACCAAAATGTCAAAAGTAGTTACATTTTGCTAATAAATAGAACTTGTCAGTATATTTAAAAGCTTACAAAAATAAAATTACCCTTAATAATGAATTTAGTTACTAATAAACATATTATTTTGTGTATGTGTTCTATCTGTAAGCAATCCAACAACCACAAAAAAAAAGCATCTAGTATTGAGTCTTATAAGACAGAAACGAGACATTCATAAGGAAGAGGAAAATATGTAAATACAGTTTAAACACCACAAGAGCAACCCCACCAAAATGAGCACATGCTTTAAAAATAGTCATGCAAATAAAATATCTCATTGGAAAGGTAAATATTAGTGAATACTTTATTTGAAATATAGAAGCATTCATATTTAGAGTAATGATAACAGTGAAATACACTTTATAAAAATACTTTCGAATCTTTTAAAATAACAAATCTAGTTGTTTCCAAATTTTGCTTTCTAAAAATAAAATTCTGCTACCAATTCTTATCGAGGATGCCAGATTTTCCTTCTTTAATGCTGTCTTATGCTACTGCAGCCTAAATTCCACAACCATCTCAGAATTCTGGGCTTGTCTGATGGAAACGAGGCACCCCACAGGAAGGCCATCTGAAACCACACGTCCCAGTCTACCTCCCTCCTAATCTTTCTGTACCAAGTCGCAAAAGCTGCTAAAATTAAACAGTGGAGACCAGACAGGCAATTCAAAGGCTTTTAGGATTTTTAATTATTTGAGTGTTACTTTACTGTTGTTGTTGTTTAATCTAGGAAAACCTCCCACTATAAAGGTCTCAAAACAGAATTGAAAAAACAAGTGTGCATCTTGCCTTGCTGTTAGGCCACACGTATGCACACATTCACTATTCAGCTGAGTTTACTATGCTGTCTAGTGTCTTTGATCCGTTTTCCTCCTTGTTGATAAAAACAAGCTAAATAGATTTTCATGAAATTTTAGGGAGTTCTGTACTTAGACAACTAATATTGGAGTTTCAGGAAAGATGGAGAGTAGTTCAGTGTAATTACTGAAGTAGCCTAGGAGTCCGAGTAGGCTAAAAAGATAAGCAACCAGGAACCCTGAGCATCTTCAATCCATCTTCAGAAACGAAACAGATCTGAACAGATACTGCAAACTGGCGTGGGGAAAAGAATGTCTGCCTCAAGTTAACACCCACATTTTGGTCACAGCCTTGGCTACCATTCAGCTGAAACAACCACCACGTCTAACTTAAAAAAAGTGTGCGGGTATATCTGAGATGACACAGAATTTGATATAAAGATATCCAAATCAAACAGGAGACTTTACCACCACATGCAACCATATCACAGACACCAACAAGAATATTTATGTTAAAGCATTTCGATGATTCATCAGTGCTAAGAAATATTAATCTATTAACAGGGAAAAGCGAACAATGTTATCATAGGCAATGTTACCACAGGTGTTTCCCTGGCTATATAATTTTCCATTTGTCACAGGCACAAATTTTAACATTAATATTTAAAATAGCCACCAGGTAGCTTTTCTAACTCTGAATTGTTCAGCATTTACCTTAATGTTTATAATCACAGAATTGAAATCTATGCCACATCAATCTGAAGTAGTAAAACTCTCGAGCAAGTTCCCATGGTACTCAACTAATTTCAATAAATAAACTGTACATCTAAAAACAAAGAACTAGGGAATTGTTAAGAATAAGGCCCAGAATCCTAGATATTGGGGAGGTCTTCAAGCACAAAAACAACTAATTTGAGAATGAAACCAAACAGTTCCTTATTCAAAAGCTATTAAGCATACAGCAATCACTATTCCAAGAATAAATAAAAGATAAAAATATAAGAAGTTAACAAAGGTATTTGCCAAGTGCATAGACAATAGAGCAGGAGCCAGTCGTTAAAGACACCATATTCAGAACACCCGCCTTGTCTCAGAGAACACTTTACGGCTGCCACAACAGGGACCACAGGTCGCCTCTCAACGTCTGCTCTCTTCTAACGCGCAAGCATTTCTAGTTTGCCATGCTGCCACTTAGCTAAAGGCTCGTTTCCCAGGCTCCCACTGCTAGGTGTCAGCACAGCACGAAGTCTTGACTGATAGGATGTGAGTGTATATACTACATGCAACTCGCAGTCATGATCTGTCCCCTCCCTGGCTGGAATATGGGTGAGATGGTCAGAGCTCCAGCAGCCACCTTAGACTGTGAGATGGGTGATATGTGCGCATCGAAGTACAAAGAGCCTAGGTCCTTAGTAACTGCGGAACCACAGTCAGCCCTGGACCTTCTATCCAGACACATGTATGGGAGAGAAATAAACTTCTATCTTGTTTGCACCATGACTATTTAGAGTTTATAAACACAGCAGCTAACATTTATTTAGCACTTACCTGACACTATGCAAAAGGCTTTGCATATAATCTCTCATTTGCTCAGAACAACACTTTAAAACCAGGTCTATGAGGGAAAACTGGGACAACTATAATAGGCCAACCAAAAAAAAAAAAAAAAACAAAAAACCAGGCCTGTGGATGAGAGGTAACTTGCCTGGAGTCGCTCAGCTATCAGCAGTTGAACACTGACCTTTCTGATGCCAGTGCCATGACCGCCCTCCACACCCTAAATTCCACTTGCCTGGTATGGAGAAGAACCCTGATCCCTCTCACAAAACACCCCAAGAACACTAATTTGTATGTCCCTCAGATTTTACTGTCACATCTTCAAGACTGTGCAGAAAACAAATGTAAATGAGGTCTGTCCAGAAGGTATCCAGCCATGTACTATGAAAAATGGAGACATTTATTGAAGAAGATACAAGATAGAAGATACAAGAAACATTGTACATAGGACAATGACGCCTCAGTCCCTTTAAAGGAGGCACCTTGGGACCTCACACAGCTCTCCCAATTGCCATCAGCTGCCCCGTCGTATTTTCCTGAGTCTCATCAACAGTCTGAAATCTCTTCCCTTTCAGAGGTAATTTTAGTTTGAGAAAAGCCAGAAGTCACAGGGTGCCAAATCTGGGCTGTGGTGAGGGGGCGGGGAGGCAGGGACTGAGTCACCTGGGTGATTTGATGTTTTACCAAAAAACTCTACACAATATGTGACGCAAGAGCAGGCATGTTGTTGTGATAAAGCTGCCAGTCACCAGTTGCCTGTATCTGTGGCCTTCTGCATCACTCGAATAGTTTCTGCAGAGGAATGTGCAAGCTTAATGCAAAATTTGATGCAGACTTCTTGGTCTACTCACTCAGTCATTTTGAATGTGACAGCCACACAATATACACACGCTCACTCAATGGTGTCTACCACCCTCACTGACTAGTACAGTGAAGTCGTCATTGTTCACACATGCACATTCCAGTCCACTCTCCTTGACTGCCAGGTTACATGGATATCACATAAACCATTCTCGTTATAGTAACAATGGCTGGACTTTTTCCAGACAGATTTCATATGTTTGTGATACGATATCATATACATCATGTATAATCATACCACAACAGAGCATAGAAATGAGAAAGCATTACATGGTCATGGTTCACAGAGGAAATATATCCATTCCACTGCCACTCCAATATAATACAACTGAAGGTCATTCCATGAAGCTATATACCAAACAGTTAACAATTTTGGCTTTCGATTCTTTTATTTTTGGTGGGGGTTTTTGGGGGTGAAACAAGATTATAGAGGACCTTTAGTTTCTACATTATATATTTCTATGATGTTTGAAGTTTTAGAACTAGGCAGTGTTACTTTTATTATCTCAAAAGGCAATAAAGATTTCTTAAAACATGTCCTAGGAATTTTCCTATTTATAATTTTACCATTTAAGAATATGCAATTGTAAGTTATGAAGAAAAAGTGTCAAAGTACTGGAGAAATGTAATGATTTGGATGAAGTGATGAAAAAACAGATTTTTTAAAAATCTGTTTCCAACTATATTATTCCAATATGGATATACAGCATCTTAGTGTTACACATAGTCAGTGGATATAACACTAACATAATATAATATGGGAGGAGAGTTAATTTAAGCAAAAGATAAAAGAAAGAAGAGGAAAATTATTCCAGATGTATGTTCAGTGTACAGAATACATGGGTTAAAGTCCTACAGTCTTGGTACAGAAAGGCTGAAAACTTTCTTTCTGAGCTTCCTGGCAGACAGGACAAAGAGGAGTGCAAGGTGCCCGTCAGATGACAGGCAGTGAGCCCGCAGAAGGCAGCCGGACCTACTGAGGTTGTCTCTCTGGTGAGTGCACAGAACTTTGTCACAAAATGTATTGTGCCTCCAAACACAAAAAGAATTTTTGAAACTTTGGGGCTCAGTTTCAAGTACAAAATTTTAATAACTTTAAGACCAAAATTTAAATAACTTAAAACTGCTTTCATGCATATTATATAGAACCTGAAATAAAATGTCTCAGTTTAGTGGCTGGCCTAGTTTCCAACCACCTTCTCCTTTACATAAATGATATATTGTAATTTACTTTCCATAATTTACTTTCTTTGCAGATACTAATATCTTAACCATTAGTAACCCATTTTTAAATATGCAGCCCTAAAATCATTATAGTCTGACATTTTTATATGCTTATAAAACACATTTTATTCCAACTGTTTTTATTAGAAGAAATGTGGCCTGCTGAAACCAAAACCTACATATTTTACTTTGAAAAAAAAAGGCAACTGGAAACATAAAACCCCACACATTTACTTTTAACACTGCTTGAGAACTAAAACCTACAATGTGAAATTGACATCTATTAATAGTTTGCTCAAAAAAAGAGAGACATGTTTTAACAGAAAGCAGCACTCTGCACTCACGCCACAAACCACGGCGTCCTCACCGCTCCCCAGGAAGGGATGCTTGGGGCGGCTGTGTGTGCTGGGGTCCCCGGGTGAGGGCTTGCTTTCCCAGGGATCTCTGTCTTGTTGTACCGTCTCCAGATTCAAGAATACAGAAAACAAATTCTTTGGAATCTAGCCTCTGAGGAGGCAAGCAAATTATGTTAACCACATGCAAACATTTACATTACTCTATGGTTTATTTGCAGATCTTTCAAAAAATTGATTTTGAAATCAGATCTTAGAAGACTACGTACGACACGACATCCACATTACTTCTTTTCTTGCCTCATGAAAAGACAAAATTTGTGAAAACAATTATCTAATATCATTTAAATTATAATATTCTAATCGCAGATGTGTTTATATTAAAGTACATATTTGTTTCTTAAAAATATAATTTATCCCCAAACTCTCCCAAGCACAAATGGAGGAAGGAGTTGCCCAGGAGTAACCGGTACATGGAAGTTCCAAGGGAAGAGAATGAAACTAAATGTAAGTAGACGGAAGTGGGTGGAGGCAAATATATTGGCACCAGAGGCATGGCTAGTCTCTGAGTGTGAGCAGAGCAGGTCAACAGAAGCTAAGAAGGTGGTTAACAGCCCAAATAGCCAACTGATCTCCACTATATTGTGTCCCAAACACAAATCTGTATGTTCGCTGCCAGTTTATCGCTTGTATGACATTTCCAGTTGGAACTTCAGAACTTGACATGAACCATGACCAAATAGGGTTTATCACTGGAATACAGTACTAGTTCAGTGTGCAAAACCCAACCAATATAATCTATCAGATTAGCAGTCTAAAGAGAAAAAGAAAATGACAACAATATAATCACATCAACTGATGCAGAAAAGCATTTAACAATTCATATAAAAACTCATAAAATTCATAATAAAAACTCTTAACAAAGTAGGAAGAAAGGGGAAGTTCTTCAACCTAATACAATCTGTAGCTAACATCATACATATTTAATTGAGAAAGATTGAATGTTTTCCTCCTAAGATTAAAAACAAAACAAAAATGTCCATTCTCACACTTTTATTCAACACTGTACTGAAAGTTCCAGCAGTCCTAAGGAAAAAAGGCAAGGAAAGAAATAAAAGGCATAGAGATTGGAAATAAATAAAACTATTGCTATTCGCAGACAAGATGACTGGCTATGCAGAAATCTCTAAGGTATTGAGGGGAAGGATGGGGTGACGGGCATCCTAGAACTAATAAGTCATTTTAGCAAATTCACAGATAAAAATTGAGACTCAAAAATTAATCATATTTCCATATATATTAGCAATGCACAACTAGAAACTGAAAAATATACCATTCACAATAGTTCCAAAAAATGAAATACTTAAGTTTATTTTTTTATACTTAAGTTTAAATCTGAAAAGCACACATAGGATCTACATACTGATTTAAACTTAACTATAAACTGCTCCTGAAAAAAATCAAAGAAGACCTTTCTAAATAGAAGGGCATACCATATTGATGGATTGGAAGGTTCAACATAATAAACATGTCAGTTTTCACCAAATTTATCTACAGATTTATGCCACCCCAATCAAATCCCAGCATGATTGTCAATACACGTAGACAAGCTGATTCTAAATTAGTACAAAAAGACAAATGAACTAGGATAGCTTAAATAATTTTGATAAAAGAAAAATAAAGTTGGAGAAATCACATGACCTGATTTTAAGACTTACAATAAAACTAGAGTAACTAAGACAGTTCAGGAGGACTTCCAGCCAAGATGGTGGCATATGTAAATGCAGTACTCGCATCCTCCCAAAACCATATCAAAATTACAACTGAACTGCAGAACCACCATCATTCAGAACCACCTGAAATCTAGCTGAATAGAAGTCCTACAACTAGAGATTTAAAGAAATCACATCAAGACTGGTAGGAGGGGCAAAGATGCAGAACAGGCTGGTGCCACACCCACCTGTGGGGGATAAAAACTGGGTGGGATATCTCAGCTTTGGTGATCCCGTCTGAGAAGCAAAAGGTCTCAGTCCCACACCAGGCCCCTAAGCACCTTCCATTCAGCTCCACAAGGTCAGTAATTCTTAATCTCCACTCAAACGAAGAACCTAAGGCATAGAGAAGTCAAGTAACTTCTTCAAGGTCAAACTATTAGTAGTAAGGGGCAGAAGAGGGAGTCAAAAACAGGCCATTTGGCTCCATACTTGTCTCAGTACTGCCTCTTACTGGGACCTTAAGATCCCAGACTCCATCACACATCTCAGCAACCACCTAACAGTGTTGAGCACGCAACAGACACTCTACAGTCAGCATTACTGCTGTGTGGCCCGGGCTACCTTTGCAAAGCCAGACAGCATCTTTAGGGGAAAGATGCCAACATCTGTTTTGAAGGGTTCTAGTTTCTTTAATTTTTTATTTCATTGCACCATGAAGAATTTCCTGAACAACAACAAAAAATCTACTCATGGGTAATAGGGACAAAATGTCAGTACACAGTCATATGTTAAGATTTTCAGGTAAACACTGCTCAAAATGGATATGAAAACAACACTAATAAAGTAAAAATCCTCCTGAGAAAATTTACTTTTTATATCCCAGTGAAAATCCTTTACTGAAACTATCCCCCACCCCCTACACACAGAGGAACATTCCAAGATTTCTTGTCACTGAATAGATACATTACACATGCCCTCTGAGAATTTTGATCATTTTTAAGATCTCTATCCTAACAGGTTTTTGTTTTTTTTTTTTTGGAGTACCTCAATATTTGACACAATTCTGGATATTGTGTGGTTTAAAGGTAAAGAAATGATTAGAGGCAGAGGTCCATGGCTCGCTCTCTATGAAGTGTGTGCCTGTTGAATATAGCTCACCTGTACGAAACAAAAAAATTCCAAAAGGTGAGTCTTCCCATTGATGTTTTTCTTCTGCAACATTCTACTAAAGGGAGATTAAGCCTAAAAGAACAAGAAAGACTTCCAAGAAAATTTCACAGCACCTGGCCCTCACCCAGACCTTTGGTTAGGTCCCATGGTACACTACAGACAATATATATGTCTTCTATCTGTTTACATGTACAGTGATATCATTACATTAAAATAGTAAACTATCACTGAGCTATGATGTTTCTAGTTTAATTCATATCTTTACTGACATAATTAGCTAAAAACATTAGCAAAATGGATAAGAAAACTATCCAGCTAGCCCTGGCCGGGTAGCTCAGTCAGTTAGAGCATTGTCTCAGTTGCAGGTTCAATCCCTGGTCAGGGCACATAGAAGAATCAACCAGTGAATGCATGAATAGTGGGAACAACAAAAGTCGATCTCTCTCCCTCTCTCTCTCTCTCAAATCAACAAGTAAATATTTTTTTAAAAAACCCATACAGCTAATAAAACTAATTTCAAATAATTAATTTGGAGCAGGATCATTTTAGTGAGCATAAAACAGAAGGAAAAACATCATCTTATCAAGGACAGCAAAACACTAATGGAATTTCCACTTTTATCTTGAAGGGATTCTCCAGGAAACGCCAACATTACACAGCAACCTACCGCTGGCACCCAATCACCTCTAGCAAGAAAGACTATAAACACGACAACGTGACCACTAGGTGGCACCTTCGCACCGTTTCTTTCCTCGGGGAATCTTATTTCCTCCTTCACTGTGGCTTTCCCAACATAACAACAGAGCAAAATTTTAGAAGTGCTTCACTTTAACAAAGAAAGCAATCAAAATAATTTAGAAAACCCATTTTTAATAAAAAATTCTTCCTATAACTTTCTACATATAATTCTTTGTTATATAATCACCAAAGAATAACTCACCAAACTATAATTATAAACTGGTATTCTGTCTCCCACTCTTTGATAGGTATTATTCCAGTGTTACAATACAGGATGGGACAAAAGGTTTACAGCTGTAAGAACAGCAGATAAAAGCTTGGAAAATAATACAATAATCAATAAATAATAACACAAGAATAAGCTGTTTCACGTACTCACAACTGTAAACCTACTTTTGCCCCACCTAGTATAAAATTGAAATGAATTCATTTTCATTCTTTTTTGTCATAAATATCTTCTGTATGCACATGGTATCCTTTCTGCCCCTCCCTATATAAGGTGGTTGACATACAAGGCTGTGTCTAACTGAAAGAAACAATAAACAGTAGCCTCTAACACTTTTCAAACCCCATTTGATGATAGCAAATGTCAAATAACCCTGCAGACAAGGTAGAATGTATATAAATTCTTCATCTATTTTAAATAAACAAGGTTGATGTTTTTAAAATGTTTTAATAACAGGTCTAGACTCTGACCTTGCACCATTCACAGCCAGCAAATTTCCCAAGACTTTGGTAGTAGCATCATTAGATTGCAAGGGAAAGTCTCAGTAATAGGCATTTTGTTTATTTGAAAATTTTAAATTTCTTTTGTTTGTCATTGGCACAGGCATCGGGAAGACAGTTCAGCCTATTTATTTGCAAAATATCACCTCTGTTTCAGATGACTACCAACGGGCTGGGTCCCAAGTAAAATTTAAAAGTGTGTACAGTTTCTGCCTGGCAATCTCAGTCTTTCCTTTGCCTCCCCAGCTTGTTTCCTTCCCTGTTTTCAGCCTCTTGCTCAATAACACCTCCTGCTCTTGACATTCAATGCCCTTTCTCCTCTATAACCAACCAAAGCAAGGGTCTGGAATCAGCCATTTCCATCTAAGGTAACCATGTGCCAGTTACTCGGCAGAGCAGCCCCTCCCTCCTGCTCGGCCCCCTGACACTTTGTTACCTGCCTCCAGTCCAGCCCCTCCTACCTCACACTGTAACTGCTGCACGAGGGTCTCCTCCACGCAGCAGTCCTCCAGAAATGCTTTCTTGACGACTGTGTCCTCTTGCCTTGCTCTATTCACATTTTAAGCCTCTTCACTAATTGTGCTAAGAAAGGCTTTCCCTCCATTTACTGCAGGAGTTCTTAATTTTAGAGTTCAAGAGCAAGCTTTTATCTGCATATATAAGAGCACTTTTTTCCTGGAAAGAGGCTCATAGCTTTCATTAGATTCTTAAGGGGGTCGCTAACCCCAAAAACATAGAGCCAAAGCATACCAAAAAGAACTTTTGTATGAGAAACCAGAAAGGAGGCATATTGTTGGACCAAGGGGCCTTTCAAGCAGCCCTAGGACCATTTCAATAGGCAGCTACCTACTCTGCTTGTAGGTAATTATCTCCTAAACACAAAGTAGACAGAGCAGTCCCTGTGAAGAAAACCAGACCAGTTTGTTCCAAGGCTGTTGCAATAATATGTACTCACAAAATAAGCACTCTAAAGAAACCACAGCTACAGGCAGAGGATAATAAGGATGCACATGCAGCAAACCCTCTCATCAGAGAGATAAAGACATGTTTAAGTCAAATTATTATACTTAAAATAATAATTAAAATATTAGTTACCTGAATGTCCCCAAAATGGTGTCAATCACTAAAGTCCTCCAAGAGAAAATATTGGAAGTAAATGGAAACTCTTTTGGGTGCCTTATTATTTTATATCCCCCTTTTGCTTGCTAATACGGGTTTTCTTAAGTCATTCATTTCTCATGTTGAAAATCTACTCTTCCACTCTCCCTTTAAGCAACACTGAAACTATCGATCAAAACTAGCCTCATAGGGGACTTCAGGCCAAGATGGAGGTATAGGTAGATACGCTTTACCTCCTCGCACAACCAAAAGGACAACAAATTTAAAAACAAAAAATAAGCCGAACTGCCAAAAAATCGAACTGTATGGAAGTCCGACAACCAAGGAGTTAAGGAAACATTCATCCAGACCGCCCCAAGGAGACATCCACATGCAGTCCTGCCCGCTGGACACCTGAACTTGGGAAAAGGCCACCGAGCGTGCAGGCACTTTCACCTCCACCAGCCGTCCCTCCTCCGGAGAGAGGGCACCTGCCTTGGCACGGACCCTGACTCGGCCAGAGGGTCTGCGTGGCCACTGACTCAGCAAGGATCAGGAGGCGGGAGTTAACATTGGAAACTTTAATGTATAAACATTATTGAGTATGAAAAAAAGCCCTCAAAGGGAAACATTTTGCTGCTGTGGAACAGGTGGGACAAAAAATGGCAGCAGCACTAAATGGCACCAAAATCGATGAGTTCCAAACTTTTTTTCCTGATGGGTGTATTGATTCAAATGGAGAGTACTTTGAAGGTGAGAGAAGTTTAAATTTGTAAGAACAAATACACAATTTTTAATAAATTTAAAAACAACTATCCTCATAGGTAGGAGGCCTGTACCTATGCATTAGACTTTCAGGGTTTGATTCAGATGGTTTGGAGTGGAGTTTTTCTGATAAATTAAAAAAAGAGACACTTGAGGAAGTTATGTGCAAAGGGCAAAACTTAATGTTAGCTAAGATTTGAATGGGCCCATGAAAAAGGCCTTTTTTCAACCAGAACAGGGCACAAGGCTGCCCAATTTTCTGCCCTACCCAAATCCATGCTTCAGGGGAACTTACCACTGCATGGGGACAAAACGGCATGCTCATCAGCAGGGAAGGAAGAGCGACCCTAGAGCCAGACTCCAAGTAAAGCCTACTGCTACCTACCCCAGGCCACATCTAGCCAGGGCATAGCCCCTGAATCTACCTGCCTCTGGAAGGAAAGAGAGAGAGGGAGGAAGAGTAGGAGAGAGGGGGTAGAGAGGGAGAGAAGAGGAAGGGAGGAAGGGAGGAAGGAAGGGGAGGAGGGACTGACCAAGCCTCTTCCCGTTTCAAAGAAGTCACTCCCACATGACTCCAGCCAGTGGAAAAAAGAAAGAGAAAACAGCGCACATTTACACATGAAAGCTTCGTTCACTAGAAAAATGTGGACATATCAAGGTTTCAAAGTAGAACAGCATTCCTCCTTTGGGAACCTTGCTCTAGAATAGTAATTTTCAACTGGTGTGCCACAAGAATTTTTAAAACATGCAATACCTGACTATTTAGTCAGGGGCACTGACCTCTTTTCCCTTAGGTTGTCAAATAAAAAAATGACAACAGCCAACACAACAAAAGCTGTCCAGTGTGAATTCCCTGTCTTGAACTGTAAATAAATAGGTCATATAATAGAGTTGCATCTTATTGGTCACATCACATAATAAGATTGCATCTGATTGGTTAACTCTTGGTACCAGAAATCCTTATACACAAGTATAGGCACCTGATTTTTTAAAAAGTCATTATGGAGCAAAAAGGGTAGTTGTAATTTTTTGGTAAATCAATCAAAATTATACCTATTTTTTGTCAGATCGGCAAAAAAAATTATACTTTTTGGTGTGCTTCAGAATTTTAGTATTAGTTTATACATGCCATGAGATGAAAAAGGTTGAAAATTGCTGCCCTAGATTGTAAGATGGAGCGGGGAAGAGGCCTTGAATTCAGCCTTGAGGACCACTCTCTCTGGCATGGTGCCAGAGGTAGTTGGGAAAGTTCCATTCCAACTGAATACTTAGTCTCCCAATCTATTCTTCAGTTCACAATTAGACTGTCAATGACTTGCCAAATAGTGGGGGGAAAAAAAAAGTTTCTTATTTCATGCTGTCGATAAAATGTGAAATTTTGTAAAATGCTCACAAGTAGGTTCTCTTTAAATTCTGATGATTTCCTACAAAGTTGAATAAACATATTAATAAACAATGCTGGTAGGAGAAGGTACTCCATAGGGAACCTCATAAGCATATAAGTTTAACTGCAGGGGAACCTCCAGGCAAGAAGAGGCAGAAGGTGGGGGCAGAGAGTACCCTGAAGGGAGGTGACTCTCACTCTCACACCAGCTGTGCCACCAGCTAACTGTGTGGCCAGCAACAACCACCTCATATTAATTCCCAAATTACCCATGTTCGGGGTTACTTAAACACCAAACAAAATAGATTATGTGGGGAAAGCTATGCAGCTATAAACCATTATTCATCTGTATTATAATTACGTCCCTACAAATTGTGGTTATTAGTTCACACCCCAAATATACCTCAGCATTAAAAACTATTCTACAAAGTTTAAAGTGACATAATAAGTTTTGAATTACACTCTGGCTGGAAGAAAATACAGAGCTCTTTGGGGGAGGGAGGAGAATAACACATCAGCCACATCTTCAACTCCATGTCCTAAATAAAGGGTTTAATCCAATCACATAACACAGCAAAGCCTGTTATCCTATAAAAGGGAAGTACTAAAGCCTCAATTTAAGGACTAGTTACAATCAATTAAAGTAAGGACACTTATAATTTAGTAAGTAAAAATGAACGCTAAAATATAATTAGTGCCTGTGAATTAAAGCAGGGTGGATTAGGCTAATTTGTGGAGTGCTGTTGGAGAGAAGACCCTAGGTTTAAAAAGAGGAAGAAAACAAAGACTGACCCTATGTTTGCACAGCAGATAAGCAGCTTAATATTCCTCTAATCAATCATAATGGAAAGGAGGAGGAGCAGCGGCGCCCTCTCTATCCCGTCAGCCCATATTATGCCTGCTTGGCGCTGCGGCCCTCACAACATGGGTACAAACTGAAGGGCCAGGCTCTGTGCCCTCCACTCATTTCCCAGCTTCATTTATATGGTAATTAGAGCTCTGCCGCCAGAAGGGACAGCATCTGCCAAAAGTAAAGTCCTCACAATAACAAAACCAGCATATGGGGTGATATCGCCAAAGTGCTGACTAAGAAATTTCTTTAATCTTCCTTTAAAGCCATAAAGTACTGTTTGTGTTATTACTAGCTGGGAATTTTTAACAGTCTTGCACTGACAGCAATTATTTAACACATGCACAAAACAATAGAGTTTCACACCACTTAATAAAGCTTTGAGCTCTCTGACTTCCAACGTTCTCACTGGCTGGATTTTATGGTCTAGTAACTCTTGAACGGTCAAGTACACGAGCCACAAAAACAGTATGAAAATTTTTTGAAACAATCTTTCTTTGTGCCCTCGAAGACTTTTAAACAAATGAGGCAGGCTCCATGATTGCGGGCTCATTAAAAGATCTGTCTGCCCACTTCACTCTCCACCCTTAACTGCTGTAGTGAATCTCTGCCAAGGAATCAAGCTGATTTGCTGTTGACCCTACATCTCATTTTTCAGAATATCTGCCAGAGTAAGATTTAAGTATTTTAACAATCTATGTGAGATACAACTATACTGTTTCCTTCTTCAGGAAAAAGAATTCCTTCAAATATATGAATGCCAACTCTGCAAATCCTTTTTTTAAAATAGTATGGCACATACAAAGAAGAACATCGAAAGTACTGCCTTGCAACATCATGACTGAGGAGCTACGATCAAATGATGAGGACAGAGGCTGTATGTGTTTAAAGAACTCCCCTGGAAGTCAGGAGACAAGGGCTATGGGCAAGTCACTTAAAGCCCCATGTCCCGGGACCTCACCCACACCAGAGGTGGTGATGGCTATGTCACGTCTACCTCCAAGGCTGTCATGAAGATCAAGTCAACTGCAGGGACCAGTACTTTGCAACCTATAATGCACAATAAAAATAAAGGGAACGGTTATGCTCTACAATGACACCAAGTGATCTTTTTATTTTCTACTCTGATTCAGAGATTTTAATATGTAGCCATCGTGGCCACTGAGGCCATGTGATTCCCCCCCTCCACTTACTATGAGGGGTCAGTGCAATTCCCCTAACCCACAGTCAACAATATAGAAGTCAGCCTAAGAGAAAAGATACACAGTAAAATCTTGGACATTTTTCTTTTTAATATTTCTTCTGATATCTCTCCTTGGGTAAGGGAAATAAAAGAAAAAATAAACAAATCAGACTACACCAAACTAAAAAGTGCTAGCACAGCAAAGGAAACCATCAACAAAATGAAAAGACAATCCACTGAACAGGAGAACATATTCACCAATGATACATCTGATAAGGGGTTAAAATCCAAAACTTATAAAGAATTCACACAACTTAACACCAAAAAAAAAAAAAAAAAAAAAATCCAATTGAAAAATGGGCAAAGGACCTAAATAGACACTTCCCCAAAGAGGACATACAGAAGGCCCACAGATATATAAAAAGATTTTTTTAAGATTTTATTTATTTATTTTTAGAGAGAGGGGAAGGGAAGGAGAAAGAGAGGGAAAGAAACATCAATGTGTGTTGCCTCTTGCATGTCCCCTCTTAGGGACCTGGCCTGCAACCCAGGCATGTGCCCTGACTGGGAATCGAACCTGCAACCGTTTGGTGTGCAGCCCGAGCTCAATCCATTGAGCTACACCAGCCAGGGCTGAAAAGATTCATGTCACTAATCATCAGAGAATTGCAAAACAAAACAAAACCATAAGGAGATTATCACCTCACACCTCTCAGAATCACTGTCATCAATAAATCAACAAACAATAATTGCTGGAGAGGATGTGGAGAAAAGAAAACCCTAGTGCACTGTCGGTGGGAATGCAGACTGGTACAGCCACTGTGGAAAACAGTATCAAATTTCCTTAACTGCCTTATGACCCAGCAATTTCACTTCCGGATGTTTATCCAAAGAACACACGCACCCCCATGATCACTCCAGCATTGTTCACAACAGCCAAGCTATGGGAGCAGCCCAAGTGCTCATCAATAGATGAGTGGATAAAAAAGCTGTGGTACACATACAGAATGAAATACTACTCCACCACAAAAATAGAATTAAATTACCATTTACAACTGCATGGGTGAACCTAGAGGATTTGTGCTAAGTGAAATAAGTCATCAGAGAAAGACAAATACCATATGATTTCACTTATATGTGAAATCTAAAGAACAAGACAAACGAACGAACGAACAAACCAGAAACTGACTCATAGATACGGAGAACAGACTGATGGTTGCCGGAGAGGAGGGGGCTTGGGGGAGTGGGTGGCAGTTACAAAACAGCCGTGGTGATGTGCAGTACAGCACAGGAAATACAGTCAGCAACAGCCTGGCAACTGTGGGGAGCCAGCGGGCGCTGGAAATACCGGGGGTCACTTTGTGACGCATGTGACTGTCTGACCACTGTGCCGTGTGCCGGAGACCAATACACAATCATATCAAATATAAACTGCAATTGAAAAAAATTTTAATAAAAATGTGAAGAATATAGAAGTCAGACTGTCAAAGTTTTAAGAATTATGAAATCTGCCTAAATAGAATATATAGTTAAAAGTGGATGGCAAAAGAAACCAGCAAATATTATAAAACAAAACCAACTTTTAAAAGATCTAAATTATATGCAGAAAATTCTCAAAAACTGTGTAAGTGTGCATCTTTATATATATTGATATGCAAATTTGAAGTACACTATTACCCATTTTTTGAAGGCATTTTTAGTCTAATCAAATAATTTAAAATCTACCTAACGTGTAGGTACCACAGAAAAATCATAATGACTTACATCCTCTCCTTATTAGCCCATTTATTCCCCCCTAAGTTTATCACAGAGATGTACTGTCAGTGGGGTGTACATTTTCCCAGCTTACACAATCACAGAACCATAGGTTGTATCTCTGTCTTGCCTTTATTCATTGTAAGCTGTGCTTCTCCACTGTTTGCATGTGTCAGCATTACACCGGTTTGCTTAGACTGCATGCCGTAGCCACGCCATGCCCACTGTTTTGACAAGGTTCTAGCTGCCTACCTAGAGTTAGTCCTTGACCTCTAGCTACACCAGGACCCACTGCTGGTCACTGCCTTCGGTGTCCCCTGCCAGCCTGCCCTCCGTGGCTGCCAATCCCCATCCATATCTTTGCGGCATCCAGTGCCCAACTGCTCTCCTCTGCTTATCTCACTCCACTCCTCCTCTCTGAATAACTCTGGTTCTACCTGTCAAGTTTTCTTTCCCACTTCCCAAAGTATCAAATACTACCTTACAAACTTCAAAATCTCTAAATTATTGTTTATGGTCTCCCACTAGTTATATATGTAATTGTTTTGTTTCCTTTTTAATTTTAAATTCTTAAAGACACAAATTTATTATGCTACTATCTTTGTAGTCAAATTTAATATTACCATGTTATTTCATACCCAAAGTTATGAGAGTGGGTAAAAACACTGCTCTGTGTGTAGCCTTTCCACGCTATGAAAAGCCCTATTTTTTAAGCAGGTATTTCAAATCCTCCCCGCCCTCCCCTGCCTTTATTGAGATATAATTGACACATAACATTGTATAGTATTACAGTGTACACAGTGTTGATTTAATATATATATGTTGCAAAATGATTAGCAACATAGCATTAGCTACTACCTCCATCCTGTCACATGGTGACAATTTCTTTTTTGTGACAAGAACAGTCAACAGTCAAGTATACAATACAGCATCAGTTAGTAGGTGTTGGAAATCTTAATACATTACTAAGAGTTCACCAGCGGCAGCATATCACTTGAGTAACTGGCTCAGGAAATTCTCCGAAGGACAATCTTAGACCACTGATGTTGACCCTGTGTGTTTCCATACAATGTAGAGATAAAGTAAATATAAATAACAGTCAGTTTGCGAGACTTCCGGCCAAGATGGAGGCATAGGCAGACACACTGTGCCTCCTCTCACAACCAAAATTAAGGACAACAAATATTTAGAAACAAGAAAACAACCAGAACTTATAGAAAACTGAACTGTACGGAAGTCCAACAACCATTCATCCAGACCAGTAAGAGGGGCGGAGTCGTGGCAGGAGAAAGTGGAGGTGCGGCCCCAGGAACGCAAGCAGCAGCGGCTGGCAGTTCCCAGGTGCACAGGCGGCGGCTGGCGGTCCCCGGGCCCACAGGCAGCAGCTGGCGGACCCCGGGCACAGGGGGGCAACTGTGCAGACCCAGTGAGGCCACACAAGGTGGCTGGCTGACTGACCAGGTGGTCTCACATTCGAGCACGCAGACGGTCCAGGCGGAGGGGAAGTGGCGGAGGGGACTGAATCCAGGAGAGAGCGGAGCAGGCGCCATTGCTCCCTCTCGGGCCCCACCCCCACATACAGCGTCACAACCCAGCAACTGGGCTGCCCCGCACTGGGGAGCGCCAGAGGCTCCACTCCTCACTACGTAACAGCACGCGCGCGTGTGCAGATAATCCAGGTGAAGGGGAAGCAGCGGAAAGGGCCGGAGTCCGGGAGAGAGCGGAGCAGGGGCCATTGCTCCTTCTCAGAACCCCGCCCCCACCTATAGCGTCACAACCCAGCGACTGGGCTGCCCCGCCCTAAGGAACACCTAAGGCTCCACCCCCTCACTACGTAATAGCCGCGACCAGACTAAAACCAAAACAACAACAACCAAAAAAACCCACCAAAAATGGCTCAAACCGGAAAACAAATAAAAGCCCCAGAGCCAATTCCTCTAAGCAGTGAAGAGATAGCCAACCTGTCAGATGCACAGTTCAAAGCACTGGTCATCAAAATGCTCACAGAATTGGTTGATTTTGCTCACAAACTAGATGAAAAAATGCAGGCTACAATCCGTGAAATGAAGGAAGATGCATGGGGAACCGATAGAGATGGAAGGAAAACTGGGACTCAAATCAATGGAGTGGACCAGAAGGAAGAAACTAACAACCAAACAGAAGACGAGGAAGAAACAAGAATTCAAAAAAATGAGGAGAGGCTTAGGAACCTCCAGGACATCTTTAAACGTCCCAACATCCGAATTATAGGGGTCCCAGAAGGGGAAGAAGAACAGCAACGAGTGGAAAACTTATTTGAACAAATAATAAAGGAGAACTTCCCCAATCTGGCAAAGGAAATAGACTACCAGGATGTCCAGGAAGCTCAGAGAGTCCCAAAGAAGTTGGACCCAAGGAGGAACACACCAAGGCACATTGTAATTACATTAGCCAAGATTAAAATGAAGCAGAGAATTCTAGAAGCAGCAAGGGATAAGAGGACAGTCACCTACAAGGGAGTTCCCATCAGACTGTCAGCTGATTTCTCAAAAGAGACCTTACAGGCAAGAAGAGGCTGGAAAGAAATATTTGAAATCTTGAAAAGCAGGGACCTACATCCAAAATTGCTCTATCCAGCAAAGCTGTCATTTAGAATGGAAGGGAAGATAAAGTGCTTCTCAGATAAGGTCAAGTTCAAGGAGTTCATCATCACCAAGCCCTTATTATATGAAATGTTAAAGGGACTTATCTAAGAAAAAGAAGATAAAACTATGACAGTGAAAAGACAACAAACTCATAGCTATCAAGAACCACACCTAAAACAAAAGCAAACTAAGCAAACAGCTAGAACAGGAACAGAACCACAGAAATGGAGATCATATGGAGGGTTAGCAACAGGGGCATGGGAGGAGGAGAGAGGGGGAAAAGGTACAGAGAATGAGTAGCATAGATAATGGGAAAAAAATAGACGGGGGGGGGCAAGAATAGTATGGGAAATGTAGAAGCTAGAAAACTTATGACCCATGGACATGAACTAAAGGGGGGAATGTGGGTGGGAGAGGGTGGGTAGGGTGGAGGGGAATGATGGGGGAGAAATGGGACAACTGTAATAGCATAATCAATAAAATATATTTAAAAAAAGGGGAAAAAAAGAGAGAAAAAAATAACAGTCAGTTTGCTAATTATCAGTTGTTAACATTAAATTAAAATATTAAAAGTAGACTCTCTCAAGAAAAGAAATTACATTCTTTTATGTTTTTACATGTCACTGCTTATCTAAACTGTAGATCCAAAGAAATGCACCTAAGAAGAGACTAGCTGCAAACTTCAAAGCTAGTAACAGGCACTTCAGCAAGAACATAATTAGATGGTGATTTCCTTGCCATGACTTACTCAAAACATACTCTAGAGATGATTCCAGGCTTAGGCATGAAAGGATATACATAAACTCAATGGATCATTTCAAGAAACACAAAGCAAGTTGCAACAGTCAACATGTATTTCTCAGAAATGACTATATGATAATAAGCTAGAGAAAAAGTACCTTGCAAAAATTTTAATACTAGAAAACCATAAAGAGAATAAACATTTGGAAATAGTTAAATCTGTAACATATGTAACAAAGAGTATGTGTTCTAAATATATGAAGATAGCTATGTATAAAATAGAGGGAAACCCTTAAAAAATGAGTAGAGATACAAACAGACAATCCACCAAAGAAGAAACACAAACTGCCAATACATTTGGAAACATGTCCAAATTCACTAGTAACCAAAAATGCAAATAAAAGCACAATACAATTTTAAACTATCAGATTAGCAACTTTTTCTTAATGATAGCTCTATTGGCATAGATATGGCACTCTGGAATACTGTCAATACAAGTGTAAATTAAACATCATCTTTGCAGGATAATTTGGCAACAGAGCCAAACTTTCCACAGATACTCTGACTTAGCAAGTTCAGTGTGGGAATTTATCTAAGAAAATAATTCAACATTCCTGCATGAACGAGGATGCTCAGTGCATCATGATTCATAATAACATAAGCACCAAACATAACAACAAATTAACAACTAGGGGACTGACTCAATAGACACACACTCCTCTAGTAGCATACTTCTTTAAATGATGGGGTTGGCATATGCTTTAACATAGGAATTTGCCCATAATGTATTATTAAATGAAAGAACAGGCTACAAAATACGTGTAGAATATAATCCCCATTTTGTAAAAAAAACAAAGAAGGAAGAAAAGGGAAGAGAGAAAAGGGGGAAAGTATGTCTGTGTGTTGTGGCAGGAGTTTGATCATGTGGGAAGCATGTAAATAGAAAAAAATGTCACGCAGGACGGCCAGGGGCTAACTATAGTTGTATTGTAGGTCACCCTTCTAAGAAGGAACATTATGGGTGACTTTTCCTTTCTTTATATTTTCTGGGTTGCCTGAATTCTATTTTTAAAAAGTCATTTTCACTATGAAAATAAATTTAAGTTGTAACCAAGTCCTCATAATTATAATTAAAGAAATCTTTTAATAAATTTAATTTTGAAATTTCTAAAAAGAACATTTAAACAAATTCTCCTTTATCTTTAGAAGCAATAATTTAGCCCTAGCTGGTGTGGCTTAGTAGAGTGAGTGCCAGCTGCGAACCTAAGGGTCACTGGTTTGATTCCCAGTCAGGGCACATGCCTGGGTTGCAGGCCAGGTCCCCGGTGGGGGTGCGTGTGAGAGGCAACCACACATTGATGTTTCTCTCCCTCTCTGCCTCTCTCCCTTCCCCTATGTCTAAAAATAAATAAATAAAATCTTTTCTTTTTTTTTTAAGAAGAAGCAGTAATCTATTATTTCTAGTTGGACACAGAAGAATACTTTGTCCTCACAAAGTGTGTGTCCAGTTCTGAAAAAAAAAAAAAACCAACCCACTAAGACTTCTTGTGTGTCTGCAAAGACCATTAGAAAATGTTCTCTGGTACTTCCGATGGGAGAGGTATTTCAGTGGAGGCAGGGCCTGGAACATCAAACTATTGCACTGGTAAATAGGGCATCTGATGCTGGTTGACAAAAAGGAAATAAAGAAAACTTCATAATAATTCATTAATTAAATGAACTGGGATAGATAACAAGCACATTAGCAAATATAATGCCCGAAGAAAGATTACTAAGATATTCTAACTTCAGGAATCAAATACAAACTAAGTTGATATCAAGCTCAACAGCTAGAAAGATGAAGTAATAAATCCTTCTGTGTTCTCCAAATTCATCTTCTCTCATTTCTCCCAATTTAAAGAAGGAAAAGGCTATACTAGCAGAATGATAAAGCAAGTTAAATGAAGTCCCACCATTTTAGATAGATATTGTAAATTATTCTAAAAAGAAACAGTTTTCTACTTCTTAATATACCCAAGAAGTGAAACAGCATTCTTTCTGCTTCCAAGATTACACATGTGGTTTCAATAAATATTTTAATTTTTGTTTCTTGGTCATCATTTTTTGTAGATCATATCTGACAACTCAGATCAGACTCACTTTAAAAAGACAGTTGGACACTTTCCATAGGACCTTTTTCCTCACCATTGTGGGATTTCCCTAGAAATGTACTATGCCTATTTCCTCTAAAACCATAGACAATTAGAATTATGGTGAAAATTTTCACTTCCTTAAAGAATAAATGGCCCTGGTTAGTATTGCTCAGTTGGTTGGGTGTTATCCCTGCAAACACAAAGGTTGAAGGTTCAAAACACAGCAACAAACAACAAGTGCTGGCAAGTTCATGGAGAAAAGGGGACCCTAGTGCACTGTTGGTAGGAATGCAGACTGGTGCAGCCACTGTGGAGAACAGTATGGAATTTCCTCAGAAAACTAAAAATGGAATTGCCTTTTGACCCAGCAATTCCACTGCTAGGATTATATCCTAAGAACCCTGAAACACCAATCCAAAAGAACCTGCACCCCTATGTTCATAGCAGCACAATTTGCAATAGCCAAGTGCTAGAAGCAACCTAAGCGCCCATCAGTAAATGAATGGATCAAAAAACTATGGTACATTTACACAATGGAATTCTATGCAGCAGAAAGAAAGAAGGAGCTCCTACCTTTTGCAGTAGCATAGATGGAACTGGAGGGCATTACACTAAGTGAAATAAGCCAAGCGGTGAAAGACAAATACCATATGATCTCACCTTTTAGTGGAACCTAACCAGCAAAACAAACAGGCAAGCAAAATACAACCAGAGACATTGAAATTAAGAACAATCTGAGAGTAACCAGCAGGGAGGTGGGAGGGGATAATGGGGGGAAGCGGAGAAGGGTTTTCAGGAACAACTATAAAGGACACATGGACAAAACCAAGGAGGTGTGGAATCAGGAGAGGGAGGCGGGATGGCTGGGGTGGGGGGAGTGGTGGGGAGGAAATGCAGACGACTGTACTTGAACAAGAGGCACCGCTGTCTTTATCCTCTTTGCAACCTCAATCACCACTACTAAAACAGCTTTTTAAATTTAAAAAATAAACATAACTTTTAATACTTCAAAGTGTTAAGATCCGCGTGATGCCAAGTCAGGACAGAGAAGCCAGTGCTGGCTGTGGCTGCTGGGCCGCAGGGGGTGGGCGGGGGCACTCACTGAGGGACTTGCTCCCAGACGACAGCCCACAGAAAGCCTGGTTCTGATTCTTGCAGCAGCAAAATTCAAGTGTCTAAAATGTCATGTATCTTTGTGTCATTAGCATAAAGTCAAAACTTTATCTGATTAGCCCATATCACTCCTTGCTTACTGCCCCTAAAATGGCCCAAGCTTTCTCATACAGGGCCCTTTTCCACCAAGTGTCTTCCTCCTTATAACACCCACCCCTTCCTCACACCATGAAGGTCTACACATTCCCCAGGATTCAACTCAGATTTCACATTCTCTACAAAGCCTTTCCAGATCCCTACAGGTGGAATGATTATAGGAAGGATTATAGGAGCACTATAATCATTCTCTAACTTGAACAAATGTAACATTTTCTTTGCATATCTCTCTCATGTCACTTGTTTTATTTTGCCTTTTCATTTTTGTTTATTAGTTCTATCTTCTACCACTTGATCAAAAGCTTGATTTTATACCCCATCTTTCAAAGACAGTCTTATACATATTAAATACACAAAAATTTGTTCGCATTCAATTAAATCTGGATTTTTTCCTATTTGACAGAACAATTAAAATTAATGTTGCAACATTACTGACCACTATGGTTTTTAAAATCTGGTCATGAATTATGACCTTCAAAATAATAATTAGCCCATTGCTTTTCACTTGGAGATCCAGAGAAAACTGTTACAACTGTCTGAAGGGATGCCCTATGGCTTTCTGAGCAGGGAAGAAAGATTGCCTAGAGTGTCTGCACAAAGCACTCATTTCACTATGCAGTCCATTGCCTCCCCCCATAAATTTAACAGCAGAATCCAGTAACACAAAGTTTCTTGAGCTCCTGCAGAGAATGAATAGATTTCCTAAGCCAAAAATTAAAACACAGGATCTTTCTGCCATTGCAGGTAAACTCCCATTTCAAATGCATCTTTAAGTGGCAAGAAGTCTTAGAATAACTGGGGCTGTCTTTGAAAATTAAAGCTGTGTATTATAACATGCACATCTGCGTTTGATTCCAATATGAGCTTAATTTTTTTCTAGAATCATCTCAAAGACAAGCTACTGATTTGTTGCTGATCAGTATACATACAGAAAACAGTGGGGAAAGATTTTTGACTTCTATTAAAGTATACAAAATTTAAATATTCTATCATTTTTTGACCTATAAAAAGAGCAATTACTTTTGGTTCAAACTAACATTGTTTAAACTCTAGTATTTGACATTGTTTTTAAATTATATTCTAGAACTTTTTGAGATATATATATGTACATTACTTAAAGCAGTGAAAAACATATTGGGAGTTAACACAAGTCACAGACTGGGAGAAAATATTAGCAAAACACATATCTGATAAATGGACTTCCATCAAAGTATTCACAGAACCCTTAAAATTTAACAGTAAGAAAATAAACAATCCAATCTTAAAATGGGAAAAGATCCGAACAGATTCCTCAATAAATAAAATGCATGGATGGCAAATAAACATACGAAAAGATGCTCAACATCACATGTCATTAGGAAATTGCAAATTAAAACAAAATGCCACTACACGCCTATTCGAATGGCTAAAGTCCAGAACACCGACACCCACTGCAGGCAAGGGTATGGAGCAACAGGAACTCTCATCCGTTGGTGGTGGGAATATAATGGTACAGCCACTTTGGAAGACAGTTTGGCAACTTCTTATAAAGTTACACATAGGTTACCATAGGTTCCAACAATTGCACTCCTAGGTATATACCCAAGTAAGCTGAAAATTTATGTCCACACAAAAACCTGCACGCATGTGTTTTTAGTAGCTTTATTTATAATTGCCAAACTTGGAAGCAACCATGATGTGCATCAGTAGATGAATGTAGTACATCCATACAATGGAATATTTTTCATCAATATAAAGAAAGGAGCCGTTAAGATACATAAACACACAAATAAATCTTATATATATATATTGCTAAGTGAAAGAAGCAAATCTAAAATTCTACATACTGCATTATCCCCACTGGAATAATACTACATTCTGGAAACTATGAAGACAGTAAAAATAAAACATTCTGGGAAATTATAAAGACAGTAAAAACATCAGTGGTTGTCAGGGATTCATGCGGAGTGAGAGAGGATGAATAGGTGGAGCGTGGGTGATTTTTAGGGCAATAGAACTATTACTCTGTGTGGTGCTATAATGGTGAGCATGTGTCATGTATTTGTCTAAATCAGAGAATATACAACACAAAGAGTAAACGCTAGTCTAAACCATGGACTTTAGTTAATAATAATGTGTCAATATTGGCTCATCAACTGTAAGAAATGTTCCACACTAAAGCAAGATGTTAGTAAGAGGGGAAATTGTGGATCAGTGGTTACTAGGGGTTGAGGGATTAGGAGAAGGAATGAATAGGTAGAAGACAGAATATTTAGGGAATGAAATTATTCTGTGATACTATAGTGGTAAAACATAACATTATGCATTTGTTAAAATGTACAGAACTGTACAACACAAAGAATGCACCCTAATGTAAAATATGGACATTAATTCATAATAATGTATCAATGTTGGTTCATTAGTTGTACCAATATTAATGCAAGATGTTAATAATAGGAAAACTGGAAGTGAGTATATAAGAACTCGATACTTTCTGTGCAATTTTTCTATAAACCTAAAACTGTTCTAAAAAAATAAAGTCTATTGAACATTTTAATTTATCAGGGAGTACATTTCTTCATTAAATCTAGTGTGTATTCCAATTAAACTGTTCAATGTAAAAAGTTCAAGTAATAAGAGCTAATACTTTAAAGTTAGAAGAAGTAGTAAAAAGTCAGATGAGTTGAAAAAATCCATCTACTAGAAAAAAAAATAGTGATGTAATCTCTCAAATGTAGGTTCTGTGTGATTATATTTCTTTTTCCTTATTCTGTCCTACAATTCAGCAGCTGAAATGCTATTCCAGAAAAGCTGCATAACAAATTTTCTATGGCTTATTTGAAAATACTGGTGTTCTCACAAGAGGGATGATACGAAGCTTTAGAAAATCTGCAGGAAAAAAATGAGGGGAAAATAAGTGTAAGTGCCAGGATTCTGTGCAGAGATCAAGGAAGGTCTAACTCCAAGAATTTCCACTTTCATTATACGTTCATTTCTGTGAGTTCTAATTGGTTCCATTTCAAATCTTCCTTTGCCAGACTCTCAAAAGCCCCTTTGATTTCTTTAAATATATTTAACAGACTTACTTTACATTCTGAAATAAGACTATTCCAAACTGCAGTCTATGTGGAACGGATTCTATAGCGTGTTTTGTTTCTATTAACTATTGCTTATAGTGGCTTATTTCCTTATGTGCTGGGCGGGGGGCGGGTAGGCTTTTATTGTGAATTCATGGTCCTCAAACCTTGTTTGTGGAAATTCTTTAAGGTCTAGATTGACATTGTGTTCTCCGGAGAGATTTCCCTTTCCTTCCACCAGGAGCCAGGGGTAATACCAATCTAAAACCACTTTCAACTAAGCATTCAACTTGGGGTTTTTTCAGTTCCTACAAGTAGTATGAACTCAAACCCAAAACCTATCTTCATGCAGACTTGTAGTTAGAAATTCTCAAGGGAGACTTTTGTTTTCCAGTCCACCCACAACCAAAGCAGATATAAACAGATACAGACAGATAAAGATATAGATACGTAGATATAAATGTCTACCCTTCCCTCTTCAGAGCAGGTTTTTCCTAGTTCATCCACTGAGGTTTTAATCATTTGGTGTGCCAGCTCTATGTTCTGATTTGGCCTCCTCATCCTCAGGCTGCTTCCTGAGCACCCTACATGTGGTCTGTTAAAACCCAGGCTTTCGGCAATTGCAGATCAATGAATACCTTGAGGACAAACACTGCCTCCAGGGGCCACTCCCCCCTACTGATTCATGCTATCTTGTAATCCCTGTCCTCTAAAAAATTCCCTTACTTTTCAGCCTGCTCAGCCATACTTTAAAAAACCTTTAAAAAATACTTCTTATCCATCATATTCAGGTTTGCTCTACTAAGAGAGGTTTCTCTAAACATTGAGTCTGCCATACAGCTAGCAGTAGAACTCAGAGAACTGGCACAGGGGCTGGCTCCAAGGTAGGTTTTCTCCTATTTCTAAGTACTTTATATAATTCATAGTCCCAGGCAGTATTTTTCATTTTGTTCCAGCTTTTTCCAATTTCCTTCCACGCCCATGGAAACGCCACACTGGCCCCAGTCCCACAAAATGAATCTGGTTTTGGTCCCAGCCTCACAGGGATCACTTTGACCTCCCAACTTCACGTCTGCTAAGTTTTATGTTTCCAGTGCATTTCTGCTTCAAATAATAATACATATCACTTTATTATTATGCTATGTCTTAAATTTCCTATATGGCTAGAGCCACAGTAATTATAAATTTAGGTCAATATATGATCAGTACATGGCCTTGACCAGAAATCAAGATTAAACTACTGCATTTTTTATAGAATTTTCAGTCAGGTAGAATTTCATAGGCAATTTTTTCACATATCTAATATGTTTTCTCCTAAAATACTAGTATAAAAACTAGGGTGTCAGCCTTGCCGAGTGTGGCTCAGTTGGTTGGACATCGTCCCACAAAGCAGAAGGTCACTGGTTAGATTCCAGGTCAGGGCACAGGCCTAGGTTACAGATTGGATCCCTAGTCAGGGCATGAACAAAAGGCAACTGATTGATGTTTCTCTCCTTCTCATTCTCCCTCCCTTCCCCTCTCTCTCTAATAGGAAGGAAGGAAGGAAGGAAGGAAGGAAGGAAGGAAGGAAGGAAGGAAGGAAGGGAGGGAGGGAGGGAGGGAGGGAGGGAGGGAGGGAGGGAGGGAGGGAGGGAGGGAGGGAGGGAAGGGAAGGGAAGGGAAGGGAAGGGAAGGGAAGGGAAGGGAAGGGAAGGGAAGAGGAAGGTAGGTGGGAGCTGAACCCACTTGTTCATGCATCCAACTGGGACACCTAACCAATCTTCCCAAGAATGGATTGAACAGCCAACAGAACTCCAGCTGATAGGAAGTTTGGAAGCCAAAGTTGCAGAGGACATTCAAAAACAGATGGTAAAGAGATTTTGTGGGCTGACAGGAGGTCCCTAGGCCCTGCCCCAGAGAACGAGCTGCTGCTGTGGCTTTGGAGGAGAGCAGGGTCTGTGATTCTGACTTTGCAGCTCCCTCCCCTCCCAAAGCTGGGAGTTCAAGCTCGCAGACCCGAGCCAGGAGCGAACTGTACACTTAAAGTTGCTGGGGGGATAATGACTCAGTAAGAGACACACAGCTAGCTGAGTATCCTGGCTGGGTCTACGGTCGCTGGCTGGGACAGTACTGAGAAAATGGGGAGCCAAATGACACCTGGAGATGGGAGAAGAGAAGGGCCATGACTGGCCATGACCCAGATAGTCTCTGGACTGGTCGGAGAGTTGGTCTGTGGGGAAAGCGGGGCATCTGATAGAACAACTTGCCGCAAACAAGGGGAATTTGCTCAAAAAAAAAAAAAAAAAAAAAAAAAGGTTCTCAGCCCCGAAAGGGGACCTCTCACACTAAGCAGCTGCACCAGCGAAGAGGGAGGAGGAGGGACACGATTTGCTCCCATGCAGAGCACCTCACAGAGGAAGCAGTGCCCAGAGAGACTTAAATCAATAGGGGAACTTAACTGCCCGGAAGGGACTTTACATGTGTGCAGATCTAGACCAACAAAGAGGGAGAAGGAGGGATGCAATTTGCTCCCACTCAGTACACCTTACGGACTAATCAAGGGGTTGCGCAATGAGGTGGATTAGAGGAGCCAGCCTGCCGCATATGCAGTGGACAGGGTGAGCCACACAATGCTCTGAGGGCACGGGAGTGAAACCGGGCACCCATGCATGTTATAGCCCAGACCAAGCCCCCATCCTTGCGGAAACACAGGAAAGGGAAAAAAAAAAAAAACAGAGTCCAGTCCCCGCCCCGCAGCAGCATCCGGGAAAACAGCAAAACCTGCTTGGCAGATTTAAAGTGAGCAGATTTTTTTTCTTTTTCTTTTTTTTTCCCCAAGTGTAAGACAAAAAGATCTGGAGCTGTGAGAAGACAAAAGACAAATCCACAAAGAGGTCAGAAGGCTGACACCAACAGCTGAGACAAATTTCACTTCTCTATCATTCAGAACTTGCATTTTTTTGTTATTTTTTTTATTTCTCTTCTTTCCATTTAGCTTTTCTTGATTTTGTTTGTTTGATTGGTTTTCTTTACTCTCCCCTTCATATTGCATTTTTTCTTGTTTCACTTCACTCATATTCTAGTAACACACTATTCTTGATCTTTTACTTTTTATTCATTTTATTCAGATTATATGCTTCTAATCATATTATTGTCATTCCAAATCCCACACATCACCCTACCCTGGTCTTAATCCATTTTGCCATCTTTCTGAGCTTAATTACTATTGTGGCTAACATGCTCTCATATACTATGTCAAGTTTCTATCCCTTACTCTCACTATATTTCACCATCTAACCTCAAATAAGTGCTCTGCTTTCTAAAGTCAGCTCATATTCTTTTTCCCTTCAAAGGAGAGTCTTCTCTCTTTTTCACCTTTTACAGAAAGTGGCTACTGGGTGAAATATCATGGTTATTGCTGTACTTTCCCAAAATACCTCCTATCTGTTCTCTACTTGTTAGTACTCTAAATCCCATAGAAAACTCTCCTGCTGTCTACTCCATTTCACCTTCACCCAGCCCCTTGTCACATATAAAATAAGGTGTGAGTACCAGGAAACCCTCTGGAGGAGAACACACCAACAAAGGAGCCACCAACAGGTAAAGACCAAGTACAACAAGACAGCCCATACAAACAGAAAGTGCAACCCTAGAGCATCCAGACAAGGAGATCAAAGAGACCGCACAACTGTCCCACAAAACTCCTACCCAGAAGTTCACCCTCTGAAGACAGCTGGCAAGGCAGATCATCAGGAATTGCAGAAATAAAAAAAAAGAGTCACCTAAAATGGTGAGACAAAAAAAGAACCCACAATTGAAATGAATAGAAGACTCCCCAGCAAAAGAGCTAAATGAAATGGAGACAAGCAAAATATCAGATGTAGAATTCAAAAGAATGGTGATAAGGATGCTCAAGAAACTCACACACAACTACAAGGAATGAGTGGTAACTACAACAGTATAAAAAAAGGAAACAGAAACTATAAACAAGAACCAGGAAGAATTTAAGAATACAATTTCTGAAATAAAAAACACAAACACACTAGAAGGAATTACATGCAGCCTGGATGAAGCAGAGGACTGAATTAGTGAGCTGGAAGACATGGTAGAAAGAAACACCCATGTAGAGCAGCTGCATGAAAAAAGACTCAAAAAAACATGAAGACAGGTTAAGGGAACTGCAAGAAAACATGAAACACAACAACATTTGAATCATAGGAATACCACAAGGAAAAGAAAAGGAGCAAGGGATAGAAACTCTGTTTGAAAAAATAATGGTAGAATACTGCCCAAACCTGGAGAGGGGAAAAGCCATGCAAGTTCCAGAAGCACAGAGGGTCTCAATCAAGATGAACCCAAAGAGGCCTACTCCAAGACAATTAAAATGCCAAGTTTTAAAGACAAAGAGAGAATCTTAAAAGCAGCAAGGGAGAAACAAGAAGTAACATACAAAGGAACTCCCATAAGGCTAAAAGCTGATTTCTCAACAGAAACACTACAAGCCAGAAGGCAATGGCAAGAAATATCCCAAGTAATGAAAAGCAAAGGCCTGCAATCAAGACTACTGTACCCGACAATGCTCTCAATTAAAATGGAAGGTGAAATAAGGAATTTTGTAGACAAAAGTAGGCTGAAAGAATGCACCTCCACCAAACCCGTTCTGCAAGATATGCTAAAGAGGAAAAGAAAGAGCAAGAAAAGAGGAACACAGGTACAAAGGGGGGAAAATGAGTAAGTATCTATCAATAATAACCTTAAGTGTAAATGGATTAAATGCTCCAATCAAAAGGCACAGGGTAGCTGAGTGGATAAGAAATCATGACACACACATATGCTGCCTACAAGAGACCCACCTCAGGACAAAACACCTACACAGACTGAAAGTAAAGGATTGGAAAAAAATATTCCAAGCAACTTGGCAGGAAAAAAAAGCTAGTGTAGCAATACCTATATCAGAGAAAATTAGACTTCAAAACAAAGGCCATAAAAAAAGACACAGAAGGACACATCACAACACTCAAGGAAAGAATTTATCAAGAAGACATAAACACTATAAACATATATACTCTAAACATAGAAGCACCCAAATATATAAGAAAAATCTTGGTGGACTTCAAGAAAGATACTGACATCAACACACTTAGACTAGGGGGATTTTTAACACCCCACTATCAAAAATGGACAGATCTCCCAAACAAAATGTCAACAAAGATATTACGGCATTGCACAATGCCCTAGATTAAATGGACTTAACTGATATACATAGAACCTTTCATCCCAAAGAAGCAAAATACACGTTTTCAAATGTACCTGGAACATTTCCAAAGAGAGACCATATGACAGGACACAAAACAAGCCTCAACAAATTCAAGAAAATTTAAATCATATCAAGCATTTTCTTGGCCCACAAGGGCCTGAAACTAGAAACCAACCTCAAGGAAAAAACTCAAAAACACTCAAATTCATGGAGATTGAATAGCATGCTATTAAACAATGAATGCGTTAAGAATGAAATCAAGGAAGAAATCAAAAAAGTTCTGGAAACAAATGAAAATGAATACACAGCCGTCCAAAACTTATGCAACACAGCAAAAGCAGTCCTGAGAGGGAAGTTCACAGTGATACAGGCATACCTAAAAAAGATAGGAACATTTCAAATAAACAACCTAAACCTACATCTACAAGAATGGTAAGAACAACAACAAATAAATCCCAGAGTGAGTAGAAGGAAGAAAATAACCAAGATCAGAGCAGAATTAAATGACATAGATACTAAAAGAACAATTCTGAGAATCAGTAAATCCAGGAGTACCAGCTCCTTTGAAAAGATAAACAAAATGAACAAGCCTTTAAGCAGATTCATCAAGAAAAAGAGAAGACCCAAATAAACAAAATCAGAAATGAAAGAGGAAAGATTACAACAAATACCACAGAAATACAAAGGATTGTAAGATATGACTACAAAGAACTAAATGTCAAGAAATTTGAAAACTTGGGTGAAATGGGCAAATTTCTAGAAAAATATAACCTTCCAAAACTGAATGAAGAAGAAGTAGAAAGCCTGAACAGACTGATAACAGATAGTGAAATCAAAGGCAGGGACCTACATCCAAAATTGCTCTATCCAGCAAAGCTGTCATTTAGAATGGAAGGGAAGATAAAGTGTTTCTCAGATAAGGTCAAGTTAAAGGAGTTCATCATCACCAAGCCCTTATTATATGAAATGTTAAAGGGACTTATCTAAGAAAAAGAAGATAAAAAAATATGACAGTGAAAAGTCAACAACCACACCTAAAACAAAAGCAAACAACTAGAACAGGAACAGAGCCACAGAAATGGAGATCACATGGAGGGTTAGCAACAGGGGAGTGGGAGGAGGAGAGAGGGGAAAAGGTACAGAGAATAAGTAGCATAAATGGTGGGTAGAAAATAGACAGGGGGAGGGCAAGATTAGTGTGGGTAACGTAGAAGCTAAAGAACTTATGACACATGGACATGAACTAAAGAGGGGATATAGGTGGAAGGGGGTGTGCAGGGTGGAGGGGAATGATGGGGGAGAAATGGGACAACTGTAATAGCATAATCAATAAAATATATTTTAAAAAAAAGAAATCAAAGCAGTAATCAAAAAACTCCCAGCACACAAATGCCCTGGACCAGACAGTTTTACAGAAGACTTTTACAAAACATTGAAGGAAGAGCTAACCCCTATCCTTCTCAGACTATTCCAAAAAATCCAAGAAGAGGGAAGATTCCCAGACTCTTCTTATGTAGCAAGCATCATCCTAATCCAAAAACCAGATAAAGATACAACGAAGAAAGAAAACTATAGGCCAATATCGCTGATGAACGTAGATGCTAAAATCCTGAACAAAATATTGGCAAACCACATCCAGCAATACATTAAAAAGATCATACACCACAATCAAGTGGAATTCATCCCAAGGATGCAAGGATGATACAATATTCACAAATCAATAAACATAATATATCACATGAACAAAAGGAAAGACAAAAATCACATGATCATAGCAAGAGATGCGGAAAAAGCATTTGACAAGATACAGCACCCATTTATGATAAAAAACACTTAGCAAAGTGCAAATAGAGGGAGCATTCCTCAATATAATAAAGGCCATATACAAGAGACCTATAGCCAACATCACATTCAATGGGCAAAAACTAAAAGCTTTCCCCCTAAGATCAGGAACAAGACAAGGATGTCCACTTTCACCACTTCTATTCAACATAGTATTGGGAGTCCTAGCCACAGTGATCAAACAAGGGAAAGAAATAAAAGGCATCCAAATTTGAAAGGAGGAAATAAAGCTGTCACTGTTTGCAGATGACATTATAGTGTACATAGAAAACCCTACAGACTCTACCAAAAAACTACTTGACTTAACAAATGAATTTGGCAAGCCAGCAGGATAGAGTCAATATTCAGAAATCAAAGGCATTTTTGTACAACAACAACAAAATATCAGAATCAGAAACCAGGGGGGAAAATCCCATTTGCTACAGCAACAAGAAAAATAAAGTACAACATTAAAAAAAGAAATTAAGGGAGACATAAATAACTGGAAGCATATACTGTGTTCATGGATTGGAAGAATTAACATCATTAAAATGCCCATACCACCCAAAGCAATTTACAGATTCAACACAATCCATGTTAAAATACCAATGACATATTTCACAGACATAGAACAAATATTTCAAAAATTTATGTGGAACCATAAATGACCCCCAATAGCCTCAACAACTTTGAGAAAGAACAACAAAGTAGGAGGGTGACAATACCTGATATCAAACTATATTACAAGCCCACAGTAATCAAAACAGCCTGGTACTGGCATAAGAACAAACACATAGATCAATGTAACAGAATAGAGAGCCCAGAAATAAACCCAAGTCTCTATGATCAATTATTTTTTGACAAAGTGGTCAGAAGCATAACATGGAGTAAAAATAGCCTATCAACAAATGGTTTGGAGAGATCTGGACAACTACATGAAAAAAATGAAACTCGACCACCAACTTACACCATACACAAAAAATAAACTCAAGGTGGATAAAATATTTAAATATAAGCCATGACACCATCAAAGTCCTACAGGAGAACACAGGCAGGAAAATCTCAGATATTCCATGTAGCAATATTTTCACTGATATGTCTCCTAGAGCAAAGGACGTAACAGAAAGTATAAACAAATGGGACTTCATCAAAATAAAAAGATTCTGCACAGCTAAAGAAAACATCAGCAAAATGAAAAGGGAACCAACCATGTGGGAAAATATATTTGCAAATGATACCTGGGACAAGGGTTTGATCTCCAAAATTTATAAAGGACTCACATGACTCCACTCCAGGAAGATAAACAACCCAATTAAAAAATGGGCAAAGGACCTGAACAGATACTTCTCCAAGGAGGACACACAGAGAGCTCAGAGACATATGAAAGGATGTGCAACATCACTAGCCATCAGAGATGCAAATTAAAATCACAATGAGATACCACTTCACACCAGTTAGAATGGTCATCATAAACAAAACAACAAGAGCTGGAGAAGTTGTGGAGAAAAGGGAACCCTAGTGCACTGCTGGTAGGAATACAGACTGGTGCAGCCACTATGGAAAACAGTATGAAATTTCTTCAGAAAACTAAAAATGGAACTGCCTTTTGAACCAGCAATTCCACTCCTGGGATTATACCCAAAGAACCCTGAAACACCAATTCAAAAGAACCTGCATCCCAATGTTCATAGCAGCAAAATTTGCAATAGCCAAGTGCTAGAAGCAACCTAAATGTCCTTCAGTAAATGACTGGATCAAAAACTGTGATACATTTACACAATGGAATACTAGGCAGGAAAAAGAAAGAATGAACTCCCACCCTTCACAACAGCATGGATGGATCTGCAGAACATTATGCTAGGTGCAATAAGCCAGGCAGTGAAAGACAAATACCATGTGATCTCACCTATAAGTGGAACCGGATCAAGAAAACAAGCAAGCAAGCAAAATATAAACAGAGACATTGAAATAAAGAACAGACTGATAGTACCCAGAGGGGAGACAGGAAGGGGATAATGAGGTAAAGAAGGGGTAGGGTGATCAAGGAACATGTATAAAGGACCCATGGACAAAGCCAAAGGCGGGTGGGTAGAGGGTGGGGCAAGGTGTAGGGGATGGGGGAAAATGGAGACAATTGTACTTGAAAAACAATAAAAAAATACATTTTTTTAAAAAAGAAAGAGACTGCAAAGAATTAAAATTAATTAATTGATTTTGTTAAAAATAAAAGCTAAAGTGTCAGTAAACAATGATATCATGTTAATCATACAGGATGTTGAGAACAAGAATTTGATAACCTCTGAGCCCAATAAACTGTAGGTCAAGGTCTCTAGTTCCCTATAATATACATGAGCCAAAGAACCAGGGAAGAATCCTGTGATAATGAGACATCACTGTGTAAGAGGAACATAGGTCTAGGAGACATAAGATGAAGGTAAAGAAGGGGGAGGACAACTACTCGCCGATGGCAGAGATCCAGGAGTCTGGTTGCCCAGAACCACGGCTTCAATGTCAGAGAATCAGGAACGGGCCTTCACTCAGTGCTCCTCAAAGCCAGTGCCAGTCCTTGAAAAATTTACCAGTCTGCTATGAGGTAAGGAGCTATGCCCGAATGTATAACAGCCATGTCAACAAGCAAGTTTTTCTTGATGAAGTAAAGAATGTATAGATTTACATTCTGGTGAAAGTTCCTTACCCCCACCAGTAACATACAGTTCTCTGACCATCTCTGTTGAGATCACTGCTTTAGATAATACTGCTTTGGCCAGAGGTAGCCTTAGCTAGTAACCAGAGGTAGATCTAGGATCTGAAAGTTTGTTAAAAACTGGCAATAGCTGGTCAAAAAGATAATGAAGGGTAAAGACTACATAAAAATACTAATAACACTTCCATTGGAGGAAAAATCATTCAAGAATGTAACATACTAAAAATAACCTTAGGTGTTAGAAAACAAATTAAATAGGATGTTAACCCCATGTTAATATCCAAGTAATAGGCTTGAGTTCAACCGCTAAAACAGTCGTAATTTTTATTTATGCATTCTGATTTTGTATCAACAAATGCTATACTGGTTACATGTACTTTATATGTACATATATCATATTATAAGCTTTATAATATTTATTTTACGCTATACAGTTATACTTAATTATATCATTTAATGAGATATTATTGCTTATTTCTTGAAGCATGTATATGCACTTGGTTCATATAACCATATCCATAACATACAGCCCCAACCAACTTTGAAAACTAATTCAGAAAGCAAAAGGTGAGTTATATTAGGACCTAACTAGCTTTATTATCTATATCTAGAACCTCTGCTCAACAATAAAGCTTAAGGGAAAAAGCAGAAAATATTATATACCAAGGTTGCCATCAAAATTTTCATTTTCAGATAATTTTCTTGATACGTCGCATCATTTGGAAACAGCACAATATCTACACCTTTTATAACAATATCAGGTTTGCATTATCTGAGCATACGTGAAGTCATAATCCAGAAGAAAACATCCTTAATGCTTTTTAAAATTTTTATTGTATAGGCAGAACAAAAAAATATTTATAACTCATTTTGTTCCAAAATAGATTTGAAACTAAAAATACAAGTATATTAATGTATTTTATAAATAGACTAAAAATTATAGTCGAAACAAAATAATCCAATGAAAAACATCCAGTTAACATCTTATTCCCAAAGCACCACAGCTCACTGTGTTCTCAACTGATCTTATATTATATTAAATTGTTATATGTAGCCAATAACTTTTAAAAAGGTTTTGGCCTCATCTATTCATTCCAGAATAATTTCTAAACACCAGACATGTACCTTAACTGCTACAAGCTGTTTCTCAACCATTCAATGATACTATTCAGTTACAAGAAGTTTTGTCAAGATTTCTATATTAAATTATATTAGTGCTTCTGAAAATTTTATGATCTACTTGTTTCAAAAAGTATTTCTTAGCCTACATTAATAAGAACAAATTTTTAAGGTTTAATTGTTAATGTGCAAACCCCACTCTCAAAATTTCACAACCAAATATTTTGCATCATTATTGTACACACCTGCCACCACCTACAGAAGAAAAACAAAGGTTGTACACTCTGTAAAAATACCAAGTTTTTGCATCAATGGTTTTTATCCATCTTCCTAAAAACTATTACAAATGAAAAAAGATTGTATAATTTCTACAGTTCTGAATAATAACACCAAAGAGAGTATAACTACTTTTCCAACTCAGGTCTAAATTAATACGCAAATACTAAAGCATTCTAGTTAGTCTTCCAGTTTAACCACAAACATGTCACGTTTATCTGAAGTTCTCTTTAATTTGGAATAGATGTATAAAGAGTTGGTAACAGCTTCAAGTTTTTAGGATAAAGCCCACACTTATAGGTAGTCTCAAATCTTGGCTGAAAATTAACTGAACTACACAGCTGTAATTGAAAAAGGTTGGACTTAATGAAAAGTTCAAAAAAGAATTGGGGATTGGCCCAAGTCTACCATAATCCATGGAAATGGCCCGTGTGACCTCTAAGGCCCCTTCAGCTCTCACATTCTATAATTCCGATTCTATGGCTTGTTTAGTTATTGAAGATAGACCCTCCATCCATTCACTGAGCAGAAGAAACCCTCCAATGTTCTGATTGGGGTCCATGTATTCTCATACTAGGTTAAATGGCAAGAGCCCATCGAAATAAGAATCAGAACAGAAGGACTTATCATCTTTTGTGAACCACATTCTTATCCACAATGCCCAGCAACAAGGCTTAGAGTGCCAAACATTTTTATGCAATAATGACAATGCAGTTCACCAAACAAGGCCAAGCTCACTGGTTTCCAGGAAACTGAAAAGGGAAAGAATGTAGAAAGAAATAGTAGAGACTTCAAATGATGAAAAAAATGAATAAAGTTCAAACTGAGAATCAAAAAGAGACACAATAAAGACCTAAAAATGTATGGTCAGTGTATTTAGAATGCTTGGAACCATGGAGAGCTTTTCCTAACAATACTAACAAAACATCTTTGAGAATTTTTATCACTAAAGGAGTCAATGAGATGAAAACAGATTGATGATTCTTTCTTGGAAAACGCAAGACTAAAATTGAATTCTTTTCATTTGTGAAAGCTATAATTATTAGACAACTTCATTAAAGGCCTTTTTTTTTTTTTAATCTAATCCAAGAAGTTGAAGATGTTCTTTAATTTAAAAAAAAAATTCTCTTAGTCTTATTATCATGATGGAACATTCAAAATCTCAGAAAAATTAGACCAAACATGAATTATTGTTACTATTTAACTTAGTCAATAAGTACATCATTAGACTAAAGGGTTAAAATGTATATCAATAAAAATTATTAAGCAATAAAATTCCCTCAATTATGGTTCCCCTTTCCTTAGAAATAAAGGCAATTTAACAGGAAGTAGAAGATAATAAGGCTATTAAGACATTCTATTTCCCTTCAGATTGTTAGCAGTATATATATTAAATAATTATAGTTGATACTTAAAATATATCTAGAATTTTTATTTTTGTTTTATATTACCCATTTCCAACTAAAAGTTACTGACAAATCCATATACTGTTGTCTTTATTGTTCTACCATAGCATTAAGTGGGTTAGGTTTGTATAAATTGCTTTGGCATTCTACTTGAGATCACTTGAATTGTTTCTTACTTTGTTTGGTTTGGTTTTCCTTGGGTATTATTTCTTTAGAAATATTCCAAAAAGTATAATTATTTGGGTCAAAAATACAAATAATGGTATACCTATAACAATTAAGCAATTGCTTTCCACGGGAAAAAATAACCTATTTATTTATTTATGTATTTATTTTAACAGAAAGAGAGGGAGAAAAAAAGGGAGAGAAACATCAATGTGTGGTTGCCTCTCATGCATCCCCTACTAGGGACCTGACCCACAACCCAGACATGTGCCCTGACTGGGAATCAAACCTGCAACCCTTTGGTTTGCAAGCTGGCACTCAATCCACTGAGCCACACCAGCCTATTTAGGACTAAAATAACCAATTTTAAAAACTACCAACAATGTTCAAATATTGCTGTCCCCACCTCCACACCACTCTCACTAACATAATTATATCGCATTTATCATTATTGATAAATGTATATAATGCCTAAAGGTTGTCTGCATACATATTGTAATCACTGGTGAAGCTGAACATTATTCATTGTGATGACTCACTCTATTTTTTCTAAACACATAAAGGCCACTTTATTGAGAGAGAACAGACTGATCTTTTGTATGTATCAATGCTTTCCATATCTTTAAACATTAATTTTGCTTACAAATGCAACGCATGTATTGTGAAAAGTTGGAATATAGAGGAAAAAAGTGTGAGATATTTCAAAATCACCCATAATCCAACTTACTCTTCCCTTTAAATACTGTATGTTATAAAAAGTGAATTTCCTTTTTTTACTCTCCATCCATCCTATCCTTACTAAAAACAATCACCATTAAGCACTTGAAAATACTGTTCCAGAAATTTTCTATTATTTTTTTTTAATGGAATCATACTGATCATGATCTTATGCAACAGGCTCTTTTTCCTTAATACTGTATCACAGGCATCTTTCCAAGACATACAGATCTACTTCATTCTTTCTGTAGCAGTGTGGTATCCTAACATGTGGATACATAATAAGTTATAAAAACAGGTCAAAGAAGTGCAAAGGGGTCCCACTGATACCTGAGGTATACACATTACAGTTGTTTCTTTTTCTTTCATTTTGGTTATGGTCTCATAGGCACCACCAATTACTGCCTCCTTGATCTTCCACTGCAATCACTGAGCCTACCCTCACCTCTGCCTCAACTTACGACCCGTTTTCTCCATTTCTGGTGTACTGCCAAGGGCTGTCAGAGAACTCCAAGCCTTGACTGGCTCCATTTCATAGTTATGGTTTCCGGCCTTGGCTGGGCTGTCCTCATGGTTCACCACTGCTTTTTTTTTTTTTTTTTTTCCATCTCCACAGAGTGTATTCCAGCCCATTGCCCCTGCTTCAAGACCCCATCTCCACTCTGCCTTCTCCTTCTGACCATGTGGCTGGATCTCTAATTTACAGAGTAAACAGAGAACACACAAACTGACCTCTATCACCTTGTCTCCATCTCTCTCCCTGTTTTTCTAGGCCCGTCCTTCCCTTCTTCCATCCGGAGTCAGAAGAAAGGCATCTCGATTTTTCTCCAAGGCTTACCACTGCAATTTCATCTTTATACTACTTTCTCCCCTTCCTTATCATAGAAACAAGCTTATGTAAATGCCACATTAATAATGTTAACAATAACAATAGCAATGTTAATAATAAACATTTATATAGCACGTAAAATGTGCCAGACCCTTTTCAAAGCACTTCACATGTGTTAAGTGATTTAATCTGCAAAATAGCCTATGAGGTAAGTATTAATTATAACTATCCCCATTCTACAGATAAAGGAACTGAACCACAGAGAGATCAGGAGACCTGACTGAGGTCACACAGCTAGCAAGTACAGAGTTGAGATTCAAATCCAAGCAGTCTGGCTTCAGCACCTAGATCTTAAACTTAACCTCTTTATCCCATTTATAGTAGCTTATATACAGGACTATAATCTAGGGTAGCAATATCGTATAAAGCAGAATGGGCTTAGAAGACTGAATGGGCAGAGAAGCCATTAGAGCACCCAAAATAATAGAAAGCTCCCTGAGCTAGATGGGAAACTCAGGGGTTGGAGGTATCGGAGCCCACTGTATGGCAAGTGACTGAGAGGTTATCTGTGGGGTTTGTTTTATGCTGTCTATTCTATGAGTATGCCCATTTCCATTTTCTTCTCATTCTACCTTCGCAAAAGTATCTCCATATGAGTAGTTACCCTGACAGAGGAACTCTTCCCCGTGAATAAACTAGGCAAGAGGTGAGTAGCTCGGCACAAAGCGTCCCCTCGTGCATGAAAAGGACCTCAAAGCCCAGCACCTCCACATACCTGCCGTATATAAACTGCCTCCTTGTGCTGGGGAAACTGACCTAAACCATTCAAACATCCCTTTGATACTTAAACCCTCCCTACAGCTATGCAGAAAAGTGTCACTCCGTTCTAACTGGAAAACCTTACCCAAGGTGGACTATTTCCACTGAGATAATTCCAACTTCCTTTATATTTGTCCGAAATCTGTCTCTTATGGCCCCTCAATCACCATACTTTTTACTGCACTACAAAAAATAAAAAGTAATACTTCAAAAGTATTACTTAAAGTAACAGAACTTTAAACCTCTTTGGGGAGTGATTATGTGTGATTTTTCTACCACACCATCCCACTCCTTCTTCCCCACAAAGCACACAAACACCTTTCTTTGCCAGTCTAAATACAGTCAGTCCCATTAACAAACCTTCATATGACCTGTTGTTAAATCTCATCCTCATACTTGTCACTCTACTATGCAAATATGATCAACTATGTTTACCTCCCCCTTAATGGGTAGCATAGCAGCTCCATTACATTGCTGACTCACACTGAGCAAATTCTAAAGATTTGCTTCTTAGCAGCCTGGCTCATCCTGCTACTTATGCAGCTGGAATGAAGGAGTTCCCACAGGGCCCCTGCATGCCCACTGAATGTCACGCTGCATTCGTAAGCCCCAACTTTACTTCATCATGACTACTTCCCCAGCTCCTGCTCACTAGATTCACTGATAACAACAATGCCGCCACCACCACCTTCAGACTAAATCAAACCCCACTTCCTCATCCAACTTTAACCAAGGAGAATGTGCATCTGAAGCCTCAGCCCACCATCTGAAACAGAATTAAGTCACTTTTTCAGCCTTTACTGACAAATCATGCCTGGGACCAACAGGACTCCAAGAGTACCCTCGCCCATGGCTCCTACAATGCCCCTTAGCTCACTTTTTCCTTCTCCCATCTCTAAGACTGAATATGGATTTGATCCTTTTTTTAAGTATATTTTATGGATTATGCTATTACAGTGGTCTCATTTTTTTTCTCCCCTTCATCCCCCTCCACACTGCACAACCACTTCCTCCAGCATTCCCCTTCTCTTAGTTCATGTCCATAGGCCAAAAACATAAGTTCTTTGGCTTCTCCATTTCCTGTACTATTCTTAACTTCTGCCTGTCTATTTTGTGCCTACCAATTATGTTTCTTATCCCCTGTACCTTTTTCTTCCCCCCTCCCCCTCCTGCTGATAACCCTCTATGTGATCTCCATTTCTGTAATTCTGTTCCTGTTCTAGTTGTTTGCTTAATTTGTTTTTGTGTTTGTTTTTAGGTTCAGTTGTTGATAGCTGTGAGTTTGTTGTCATTTTACTGTTCATAGTTTTTATCTTTTTTTTCCTTAGGTACATCTCTTTAACATTTTATATAATGAGGGCTTGGTAATGGTGAACTCCTTTAACTTGACCTTATCTGGGAAGCACTTTATCTGCCCTTCCATTCTAAGTGTCAACTTTGCTGGATAGAGCAATCTTGGATGTAGGTCCTTGCTTTTCATCACTCTAAATACTTCTTTCCAGCCCCTTCTTGCCTGGGAGGTTGCTTTTAAGAAATCAGCTGATAGCCTTATCATTTGTAGGTAACTCTCTCCTTTTCTCTTGCTGCTTTTAAGATTCTTTCCTTATCTTTAATCTTGGGCAATGTAACTATGAGGTACCCTGGTGTGTTCCTCTTTGCATCAACTTCTTTGGGACTCTCTGAGCTTCCTGGACTTGCATGTCTATTTCCTTCACCAGATTGGGGAAGTTTTCCTTCATTATTTGTTCAATTTCTTGCTTTTCCTCTTCTCCTCTGGCAACCCTATGATTCAGATGTTGGAATGTTTAAAGTTGTCCCGCAGGTTCCTAAGCCTCTCCTCATTTTTTTGAATTCTTGTTTCTTCATTCTATTCCAGTTGAATGTTTATTTCTTCGTTTTACTCCAAATTGTTGATTTGAGTCCTGATTTCCTTCCCTTCACTGTTGGTTGCCTGTATATTTTCCTTAATTTCATTTTGTATAGACTTCAATTCTTCCTTTATTTTGCAGCCATTTCTAACCACTTCTGTGAGCATCCTGATTACTACTGTTTTGAACTCTGCATCTGATAGGTTGGTTATCTCCTTGTCGCTTAGTTATTTTTCTGGTGTTTTGATCTGTTCTTTCATTTGGGCCATTTTTCTTTGTCTCGGTGCACCTGTTACATTGTAAGGGGTGGAGCCTTAGGTATTTGCCAGGGTGGAGCAACCCATTTCACTGTGCTGTGTTGTGGCACTGTCCATGGGGGAGGGGTCAGAAAGGGAATATTGCTGCTTGCTGGGCCCTCAGCCCTCAGCCTGCTTTCAATCACTTCCCTCACTTCCCACAAGCAAATTGTGCCCTTTCAGATGCTCCCCTGGTGCTGATTCCTGGGTGGGTGGGCTTGTGTATGGTCTAGGATCCAAAGGGCCCCTCCAATGGACCATCCTCTGAGACTGAGAGTTTCTCCTGCTGCTGCAACCCCCACAGGTTTTTACAGCCAGAGGTTTTGAGACTTTAGTTTCCCATGCTGGAACCCTGGGTTGCATGGCCCTGTCTCACTCCCCAGTTGTTCTTCCTGGCTTACCTGCATGCGAATGTGCACCCCATCCACCAACCACTGCCTTGCCATGCATCTTCTCCACCCTGGCTTCCCATCTCCACCCTTCCTACCAGTCTGGATGAATGTTTCTTCTTTAACTCCTTGGTTGTCAGACTTCCATACAGTTTGATTTTCTGGAAATTCTGGTTATTTTTTGTTTTTAAATTGGTTGTTGTCCTTCTTTTGGTTGGCAAGGAGGTGAAACATATCTACCTACACTTCCATCTTGGCTGGAAGCCTGGATTTGATCCTTAAATCACCAACTCAATGGCCACAGATTACTTATTTTACCCAAATTAGTGGTTTAAAACAATGTTCTATTGCAATACAGGGAATAAGACAACACTGTAAAATTAGCCATTTCCAGAAGCTACCATTCAGAAAACACAGTCTCTTGTCTATAGATAGCAAGATAACTTTATATATTTATATTTATATATAAAAAAGACAATCTCACATTCTCAAAACGAACTATTACTAAACTTCAAAAAGTAACTTTCAAAAGAATATTTAAGCCAATTAATACTAAATATTTAGGAAGTACACAAACTGAGTTTTAGATACTATAAATAATATCATCTCTCACCAAAAATAAGTATTCCAAGAATCACAGGAATAAGGACAAGGTGCTCTAACCCTACCCGGTCTTCAAAGTAATAAATCAAGTCTCTAGGAGACTCAGTGAGCTACTCGAGATAACACAGCAAGGTGCTGACAACACTGAAACAAGGATTCAGGCCTCCAGATTCCCAATCCACAAAGTACTTCAAAGCTTGTGAAGTACAATGGGCTTTGCAGAGTTTGAAACAGACAGTCTCTTCCCTCAAAAGTACACACTGAATATAATATGATAACTGTGAAACACTAAGCAACTGAAACATAAAGACAGTATAGATCAACCCTCATACGCCTTTATCAACCAGATACCAGTTTCTCAAAGTGTTAACTATAAAATACAAAACTGTGAAATTATCATTTATATGAGTCGTTCCAAACATTTTCCCATGAATATTACTGGTCATAAAAAACTTATCATACTTAAATTATCAAAAACAACATTATTCATGAAAAGTAAATCAGTACCAGAAAGGTAGTATAAGCACAGTTGTTGACAGCTAATCTTTGAATCCCTGCTTACACTTATCAGCTACATAACTTTGAGGAAGTGACTCACCTCTTGTGCCTCTACTTCCTCATCTATAAAATGAAGACACTAGTGTTTACATCTTAGAATGGTTGTGAAGATTAGATAAGTCATTAAATTGGAAAGTACTTGGAACAGTGCCTGGCACATAGTAGGCACACAATAATTATACTTCTCTACTTAAATGTTTTTTTTTTCCACTTAGTTAACAACCAACTCTTGATATTTATCATCTCTCTTTAAATCTAGCCAACCTTCATAAGGCACTAGAATAAAATATAAGATTTCCTAAAGGACCCAGATTTTAAGTCAAAAATTAAATAATGACAGAGACATGGTAGAAAAGAAGAGTTACATTTTCAAGGCATATGATAAATGATCAGAAATCAGGAAAACCGATTTACAGAGAACAGCAGGCTTTGCCTGCCTTGGATTGGCAGACATGAGGTGAGAAGTACCAACAGTTCTCAAAACCAGTGAAACCACAACCATTCTATTTGTGACATCAAGTTTGAAATGCTCCATCACCACCACCACAACTATTGGCCAAAGGCCCCTTTATACTTCCTAACTATTCCTACTTCTACTTCTTCCCCATATATACAGACTCAAGGAGGACAAAAAATCCCTCCAAAAATAAAAATAGAGGTCTCCCTGAAATAAAATCCCCATTAAATTTCCCTTAAAATTTTTTTGAAAAGAATTATAAAGAGAACCACAAGGCATTTATTCCCGTTAGATCTGCTGCCTGACTGATTAGGTAGACCTAGATAACCTTGAGGCTCCAGGTCAGTGCTGCTGCCCACAGTAAGAGCAGTTCATAAGGGTGTGTTTGTGAAGGGTGAAGAATCTCAGTCAGGATTGGTGCACACTCTTGGAGAGCTCTGAGGAGATCAGAATTTAACCAAAATCACTTACCTGCTGTCTCTCCCATGGAACAGCATATAAAATTGAATAATGAGAGAAGAGAGTGACAAGATTACAAGTGGCTAGACAGGAGGGCAATGCTGAGAGAAGGGTGACACAAGTCGGGACAAAAAAGATTTTAAGAGTCCTAAGGAACTATGGTAAGATATGGCAACAAATCAGACAGGCTGATTAAAATTTAATGAGGCTTGAAGATCACCCAAGATAACAGGATTTAGTCAGAGGCAGAAAGTAGGTACTGCTGGTAACTATGAGAAGACCAGCCCTGGGAGAGAGGATGTAGGTAAATTCACAAGTTCAGCATTGTCACGTTTAATTTTAGGTAAAAGCCAACTATCCAGTTGAAAACATTTTATGGGTAGCTGGAAAAATCATATTATAGAGTATTTTTAATAGGTTCAGGATATTAACCAGCTCACAACTTAGTTGACTTAAGAGCTTTCTCTATCAGCAATGATATGTTGTTAAATGGCAAGTATTGAAAATATGAAATAGGCTCAAGAAGGATTAATAAAATTAATGAGTAATATTTTATTAATTATGAAAAAAGTGGGAATATTTGAATGATAAATTCAATAATAAACATAATTTATATGGAGAGCAACTACCAAATTTTTCCACATTTTTTTCCAAAATGTCCCCCAAAAAAGGACATTTATGTCACTCTAAGACAGAATATTATGCATATGGATTCTTATTCTGACTTCAGATAATATTTCACAAATTTATCATGTTATATTAATTAAGTATAATACTCTGTTGGGAACTGCCCTGCCTGGTTTCAGAAGCTGTAACCCCCCCATGACTAGCTAAGACTGAGTGAGAGACTTCAGGACCATAAGCCACTAAGGAGACAAAGCTTATCTCCCTGGCAGGGGCACTGCCTCTGCCCCCTTTTACTTCACCCTGCTTGGCCCCCAATGCATGATCAGTTAGCCAATGACAGGTAAGATTCCTCAAGGGAGGGACAACCTAAGACAGGCATGGTCACAAAGGGGCCCCCAGGAAAGGACTTGGGGGGACTATAGAAAAAGGGAATAATGGACCCTTGCCCCACACCTTTGACATTGCCTGAGTCCTCATTCTGTCTGCAAGAAGTCTCCTAATCTCTTGGCTGCCTTACCTCCCCTGCCTGACTTAAGCCTGAAACAATGACAGAGGGCAGTACAGTCCTGTGCTGGAAAGAGTGGGTTCCCCAGGGCAATCAGGCCTAAGAAAGAATACATAAAATCCTGTGAAACCTGCTTTGCTAAGAATGTCCTCAATTAAATGATAAGGGTCCAAGCAAGATATGAGTTTGTTTCCCAAAGTTTTATATCCCTTTAGATAACAGACCCTGACTCAGAATAAACCCTCATAGTTCTTTGTATGTTATCTATTGTTTGATCCTTACTGCCTGACAGTGATTAATGAGTTTTACCTGTATTCTTGTGCAAATTGAACCCAATAAAAGCCCATTGAGGAAAAGGTTCCTGGCTCTTCTCCTTTAAGAGATCAGCCACCTTTCTTCCCCAAGCAGGTCATGTCTTGGTAGACTTATTCTCATCCGTGGCAGACTAGGGGCTCTGAGGATGCAGCCCCCACACAATACTCCTTTAAGTTCTATAAATCATATTATAGCTTTCATTCAAATTCTAACTGGCAAATTTCCACATTGGTTCTCTTGACAGATTTAACACATAAAAACAGCCATAAAACAGACAAAGGAAACTGGAACCTTTTAAACACAATCATTGCTTACAATTAAATTTCAAATTAAAAAAGACTTACCACATTTTCCTTCATCTTTCTCAGCTTTGCATCTATCTCTTTCAGCCGATTTTGCTGATCCCGTTGCTCTTTGGCGTTCCGAAGTGCCTCATCCCCCGGAGTTATTTCCATATTTGTATCATCATCATTAAGGTCAGGTTCCTAATTTTTTTTAAAAAAATCATGCACAGGCTGAAAATGTACCATCACACACCACTCTAAAGCAACCAAGCCTTAAAGATTGGCTTTACTTGTCAAACAATATCTCTTCCCTTAAAATGATATTTACAATTCTCTAAACCCTTCCTACTTGAGAAGGGAAAGGTTCACCTATACATAAAACGAGGGAAATAATCTCAATCACATGGAAAGCAGGAAGTTAGAGTGAAAAGAGCAATGACTAAGAAGCAGTGATCTGGGCTCTGGCCCCTGGTCTGTACTTATTACCATGGAATCTTAGGCAAATCATCGTTTCTCTAGATTTCAAGTTCACCATATATAAATAATAAGAAACAACCCTTGTTCCCTCTCAGACCCCGCCCCCACATACAGCATCACAACTCAGCGACTGGGCTGCCCCACACTGGGGAGCGCCTGAGGCTCCACTCCTCACTAGTAACAGCACGCGCACGCGTGTGCAGATAATCCAGATGAAGGGGAAGCGGCAGAAGGGACCGGAGTCCAGGAGAGAGCGGAGCAGGCGCCATTCTTCCCTCTTGGACCCCGCCCCCACCTATAGCATCACAACCCAGCGACTGGGCTGCCCCGCCCTGAGGAACACCTAAGGCTCCACCCCTCATACGTAATAGCCGCGACCAGACTAAAACAAACAAACAAACAAAAAAAAAAAACACCAAAAATGGCTCAAACCAGAGAACAAATGAAAGCCTCAAAGCCAATTCCTCTAAGCCGTGAAGAGATAGCCAACCTATCAGATGCACAGTTCAAAACACTGGTCATCAGGATGCTCACAGAATTGGTTGATTTTGCTCACAAATTAAATGAAAAAATGCAGGCTACAATACGTGAAATGAAGGAAGATGCATGGGGAACCAATAGAGATGGGAGAAAAACTGGAACTCAAATCAATGGAGTGGACCAGAAGGAAGAAACAAACAACCAAACAGAAAACAAGGAAGAAACAAGAATTCAAAAGAATGAGGAGAGGCTTAGGAACCTCCGGGACATCAAACGTTCCAACATCTGAATTATAGGAGTCCCAGAAGGGGAAGAAGAGCAACAAGTGGAAAACTTATTTGAACAAATAATAAAGGAGAACTTCCCCAACCTGGCAAAGGAAATAGACTACCAGGATGTCCAGGAAGCTCAGAGAGTCCCAAAGAAGTTGGACCCAAGGAGGAACACACCAAGGCACATCGTAATTATATTAGCCAAGATTCAAATGAAGGAGAGAATTCTAGAAGCAGCAAGGGATAAGGGGACAGTCACCTACAAAGGAGTTCCCATCAGACTGTCAGCTGATTTCTCAAAAGATACCTTACAGGCAAGAAAGGGCTGGAAAGAAATATTTGAAGTCTTGAAAGGCAGGGATCTACATCCAAAATTGCTCTATCCAGCAAAGCTGTCATTTAGAGTGGAAGGGAAGATAAAGTGCTTCTCAGATAAGGTCAAGTTCAAGGAGTTCATCATCACCAAGCCCTTATTCTATGAAATGTTAAAGGGACTTATCTAAGAAAAAGAAGATAAAAAATATGACAGTGAAAAGACAGCAAACTCACAGCTGTTAAGAACCACACCTAAAACAAAAGCAAACTAAGCAAACAGTTAGAACAGGAACAGAACCACACAAATGGAGATCATGTGGAGGGTTAGCAACAGGGGAGTGGGAGGAGGAGAGAGGGGGGAAAAGGTACAGAGAATAAGTAGCATAGATGGTGGGTAGAAAATAGACGGGGGAGGGCAAGAATAGTGTAGGAAATGTAGAAGCTAAAGAACTTATGACACATGGACAGGAACTAAAGCGGGGGGAATGTGGGTGGGAGGGAATGATGGGGAAGAAATGGGACAACTGTAATAGCATAATCAATAAAATATATTTAAAAAATCCAAAGCAAAAAAAAAAAAAAAGAAAGAAAGAAACAACCCTGCCCATCCATGTTATAAGAAGCAGGTATTTAATAGCCTAAAAGCTTCATCAGTATTTTTAAATTTTGCAAAGCTGCCATTAATAGACAAGCCACAGACTGAAAGAAAAACATCATAACACATAAATCTGACAAAGGACTTGAACCTAGTATATATAAAGAATCCACACAATTTAATAAAAAGACAATCTAGTTCTACAACAACTTGAACAGATAGATACTTTGTAAAAGATGATATGTAAATGACAAATAAGTACAGGCATACCTCAGCACTCATCAGCTTCAGAACTCAACAAACCCCGCACTCAACGCATTTTGATGAGAAAAAAATGTTTTAGGACTCGGGGCTTGCCGGGACTCATTGCACATGGTAGAACTTGCGTGATGCTGCCCCACAAGAAAAAATGCTTCATGGTTTTTCTCATCAATTTCAGCACTCATTATGAGTTCCGGAAAGAATTAACAAGTACCAACATACCACTGTACATGAAAAAAGTCTTTGAAAATGGTGACATAGGCAGACATGGCTCACCGCTTTGCACAGCCACATCAAAATTACAACTAAAATATAGAACAACCATCACTCAGGAATGTCAGAAATCGAGTTGAATGGAAGTCTAACAACTACAAAATCAAGTTGAATGGAAGTCTGACAACTACAGAATCCATCCAGACCAGTAGGAGGGGTGAGGACGCAGAACAGACTGGCCCAATACCCACATGGATGAAAATTCAGGAGGGATATCTCAGGAGCAAAGAGTCGCAGACCCACACCAGTCCCCCAGCCCAGGATTCCACCGCCAGGAAGATAAGTCCCCATGACTTCTGGCTGTGAAAACCAGCAGGGATTGAGTTGGTAAAGGAGGATGCTGGAACCCTAAGCAGTTCCTCTTAGGAAACCCACACATAGACTCACCTACACAGACTCACTCCCTCTGAGCTCCAGCAACAGGGTATACAGGGAGAGCCTGGCATTGGGGCAAGCAGAGGCCTTAGACCCCTTGCTGAGCTCTTCCCCCACAAAGCCAGTAGGCTGATATCATATCTGAGACTCCATCAACCTGGCTAATACTGTGTGACCTGACCTGGAGATCCCCAAAGGCTCTGTCCCATCCAATTTACAGACCCACACAAGCAGCTTTTCCTCAAAATGGTTCATCTTGGCTCCTAAATCCTATCAAACAACAGCTGCCTTCAGTGAGCTGTAGCAACAGCCAGATTAGAGTCAGCCTGGCTTCACCTGGAAATCTCTAAGCCCACCCATTTCAGATTGCTTTACAGCTCAGGCAGGGTGGTCCAGGGCAAAACACAGGTAGGGGCTGACCTTGGGCTGCACCACCTGGGAAACCCCAGGGCCAAACACCCAGTGGACAGCTACAGACCACATCGAAGCACCACCACACTGCCTCTGCACAGCTGATCCTCCATGGAGGGTGGAAATTGGTGGTCGGTGGTCACAGCCAGTCCTGCTCACTGGCCTGGGTAAATCCCGCCCATTGAACTGCCAACAGCAACCAAGGCTCAATTACAAGAGGAGGATGTACTATCCCACACAAAGTGTGCACCTCAAGTACCCAGCTTGGGTGATAGGGAGGCTGTGCCACTGGACCGACCCTACAGGACACCTACTACATTAGGACATGATCCCAAAACACAGAGTCAAAGCAACTCTACCTAATACACAGAAACAAGCTGCCAAAATGAAGAGACAAAAAAAAGTCCCAAATGAAAGAACAGATCAAAACTCCAGAAAAAGAGCTAAAAAATGGAAATAAGCAATCTATTAAATACAGAGTTCAAAACACTGATTATAAGGATGCTTAAGGAACTTAGTGAGGACCTCAGCAGCATAAAAAAGACTCAGTCAGAAATGAAGGATACACTAATTGAAATAAAGAACAATTTACAGGGAAACAAAAGTAGAATAGATGAAATCAAGAATCAAATCAATGATTTGGAACACAAGGAAACAAAAACAACCATGTAGAACAAGAAGAAGAAAAAAAAATCCAAAAGTTGAGGATAGTATAAATAACCTCTGGAATAACTTTACGAAGGTGAATATTCACCTCATAGGGGTGGCAGAAGGAGAAGAGAAAGAACAAGAAATTGGAAATAGCTTTGGAAAAAATAGTGAAGGAAAACTTCCCTAATTTGGTGAAGGAAATAGACATGCAAGTCTAGGAAGCACAGAGAGACCCAATTATGATGGATGCAAAGAGGCCCACTCCAAGACACATAATTATTAAAAAGCCGAAGATTAAAGATAGAGAGAGACTCTGAAAAGCAAGTGAAAAGAAGTTAGTTACCAGATGGGATGGGGTGAAAGGAATGGGTGAAGAGGTGAGGGGATTAAGAAGTACAAATAGGTAGTTACAGAATAGCCATGGGGATGTAAAGTACAGTAGAGGAGATGGAGTAGCTAAAGATCTTATACGCATGACCTGTGGACATGAACAATGGCAGGAGGATTGCCTGAGAGAGTAGGAGGCGCTGGGTGGAGGTGGCAAAGGGAGAAGAATCAGGACAACTGTAATAGCATAATCAATAAAGTGTAATTTTAAAAATAAATAAAAAATTTTACAGTCTTCAACACCATAAAGACATCAGGGAAATGCAAATTAAAATCACAATAGGATAATACTACACAGCCACTAGAACCCCGATGAAAAAGTTTAACACCAAATGTTGGAGAGGTATGAAACAAGTGGAACTCTCATACGTTGTTGGGAAGTATACAATAGTACATCCACTTTGGAAAACTGGTAGTTTCTTAGAAAGTTAAACATCTATCTATTCTATGATCCAGCAATTCTATTCCTGTGAATCTATCCAAGAGAAAGGGAAAATGTATCACTCATTTTGTACATGCACATTCATAGCAGCTTTATGCATATCCCAAATGTCCATCAACATGAGAGTGATAAACTGGGAGAGGCACCTGATGCAAGCTGGGACAATCAGACCGTCTGCTTGACCTCTGTCTCGTGATTATGTTTAGTCAATGGGGGAGGAGCATTAAGAGATTGGAGGGCAGAGAAAGAGTGCTTGGGGTATTTTCCCCTTCCCCTCTCTGCTTTGGCATTATGGTTTTGGCAGTGATGTACTCCTGAGGTGTGCATCAGGAAGGTTTTCTTATATTCACACTCAAAGACAGAGACCACACTTGGAGTAAGTCTATTCAGACAGACTTAAGACAGGAAATACAGCAAGGCAGTGTCAGGTATCCCTCTTGCATGGAAGTTTTTGCTGCAGTCCATGTCATCAGCATAAAGGTACAAGGGGCAAGGAGGCTACCCTGGTTTAAAAGCTTTATATGCAACAGAAGCATCATCTCTTGAAATGACTTTATAGGAACAGCATCCAAGGTCCCAGCAAGGGACATGCCCAGCTACAAGAATCACTGCACTTAGGGAAGCTCAAACTATGGTTTCCCCATCGGGTCTTTAGAGTTCTCCCAATACAGGGGTCGTTTTGAGCATAAGTGAAGTTGGCTTCTAACGTTGTTGAATTCTAACTTTCATCAGTTGCCAGGGAAACAATTAGAAAATTAATGACACTCAAACACTCATGCTGAAGGTGGAAGGACTGGTTAATCCTTTGCCTACATTTTCTATGATGACAACTTTGAATAGCTTATTTTTCAACCATGGTTCTAGATCTCCCTAAGCCCCAATACTCTTTCTCTTCCTCCTACCCACTGCTGCTAGTCTGTGAGTGCACCAACACCCCTTACTGGCTCCTTTGAATCTATAAGTAGTTCCTTCATTTAATTACCTTCAAAATCCAAGCTGAACATTTTTTCTGTTTCTTACCAAGAACTGTAGTATACTGTGTGTGTGTGTGTGTGTGTGTGTGTGTGTGTGTGTGTGTGTGTGTGTGTATTTGCAGAGAAACAGACTGGAAGGAAATTTAACTTTATACTAAAAATTGTATTTTTTATCTTGTTTTTCTTAGGTGTTTTTGTATTTCCTGAGTTATCTACCATAAGCATTAATTTCATAAGCAGAAAAAGTTATTTTTATTTTTAAGAAAACAAAAAAGTTTCTACCAAAGTTATTTCTGTTCTTTTCTCACAATGTGACTCTCTGCACTCAAAAGGTGTTGGTGTAAAAGTCAGATTTTAGCCCCAGTTCTACTGTGCACTTTCAAGCAAGTCACTTTCTCTTTCTGGGTCTAAATTTCTTCTCATAATGTTTCTTCAAACTCTAACAGCTTATGTGTCTGTAATTCTCTACAGTTACACCTAAGGATATATAATATCTTTCCTCAGTCATGGTCTCTGATAGCATAACTATATAGTTCAAATATTTAAAGGACAGCATTTGATGAAAGCAGAGGCTAAGAAGCAGCAAGAAAAGATAGTCATTGATTCTGGCACCAACTGCCCAGTGGCATATTCAAGAAGCTCTGTAGTATCAGGAGAGATTTCATTGGCACATCAATGTCCCAACCAGTACTGTCTGTTTTCATGATCATCAAGAAATATCTTGATCTCCTAGGATAAGAAATATTTGAGCAGACTCTCTGACCATCCATGTCTTTTCTGTGTTTCTGAGTCATATAGGAATGCTTTTATTCATTAAAAAGTAAACTTCAGATGAAGCCTTTGTGATAAGCACACAATATCTAAGGAGCCACAGGAAGAGAACTCTCCCTGAGGTCAATAGATATTTGTTGATTTAACTTATTGATTGCCAAGGGATTCTAAGTTCACCCTTAGAAAAATATCTATGCTGTTGACCGAGCCAAGAGGGGTCTTTGAAGTTAAGTAAATTTTTTTCCCAAGGCGAAATACAGAGGAAATTATTCACATCTTCATACGTTATCTGACATGCAAATAAGGCATGAGTTAAGGGCCAGAAAAATACAAAGCTGCCTAAATAAAGCCAGCTTTCCTGCGTTTTCAAACTAATGCAGTACTTTTCCATAGGCGACTGCTATTACCTGTCATCAGATGGATCATTTGCCTGGCGGCACTAACAGTAGGGAAAAAACCTTTCAGCCAGATTTGTTTTATCATCTTGGAATGTTGCCAAGAAATGAAAGAAACCTTGACTACACGGGAGGCTTAACATTAAAAAATGAAATATAAATATATAAAATTCAAAGTAATCTGTAAAATATAGGTGAATTCCTCAGATTTAAGTGTGAATGTTTAATAGGTTGCATTAGGGGCAAGAACCTCTGAAGTATCTTCTTATTTATTCCTCAGTCCAAATTCCTATGTTCTTAAGATTGGCATACTTCTATAGTTTTTGGAAGTGAACAGATGGTGGATAAGATTTCTATGCCTGTGACTAGCATACCTAAAAAATTCCTAGATTCCTGCCTCCAAGCACTGTATTAAGTAATTTGAAGTCATCTGGACTACATGGCCATTATTGGACCCCTGAAAATCCCTGGACTCAAAAGCAAAACATTTTGCAGGATTGCATGTTAAACAATGGTTTATATTTCCTCAGTTTTAGCTATTGTTGAAAGAGGAAAAGAGACAAAAAACAGTTAGTTGTTGCTATTAGCAATAGTACGCTCTTGATAACAAAAGAGATAAATGCAACTGTAACTTTCCTCAATCAAATGTTTGTTGACGCGTTGTTGCTCTTACCAAATTGTGTACAACTAGATCAATATTTTAAGGACAAGAAAATAAATCAAATTAAGAAGGACCTTTGTACTCAATTAAACTACTTTTAAAAACAAAGAAATAAGTCTCGTTCATGAGAACCATTTCTGAAGACACTCTCCCAACCAGAAAAAAAAAAATCTTACCATGAACTGGAATTCTAGATGTATAGTAAGACTGATTTCGTGAAAGATAAATAAATTACACTTCTTTACAAGAGCCAAACTGAAAAAATCTATTGTTGAATCCAGTTGGTAAGAATTTAAAAAACTGAATGCTTACACAACTCCTATATCTTAGATCTTTCTGGAGAAACCTAGAATCTAATACAGCTACAAGTAAGAAATACAGTACTACATTATGGAACATCACCCAATTTTATGGTAGAATTTATAATACACGGAAAGAACTCAATGACTTGTTAGAGAGTTAGGAGATGAATACAGGAAAGTGTGCACAGTTGAACCACAGATCTTTAACAAAATGCTTCAATTAGATCTCTTTTGCTAAGCTGAAATGAAAATAAAAAGCAGATGTAAAACTGCAGCCACATATTATTTACATTATAGCAATAGCAGTAATATGCCATTCGTTCTTCTGAACGTGACCACATACTTTGTTTTATACTAAGGAAATCAGATACGCAAAAGCCAAACACTGCTTTTAGAATACTGCCAAAAAGTTAAGAGCCTAGCCAGGGCATCTATATGAGAACATTATAATCAGAAAGCTCATAAGGAAAAGAAAGTTTCCTGTCTTCCCCTTCCATAACAATCAACACTTTCTTAATCTATGAGTCACATTTCTGGAGTCCCTCACATTATTATGACTTAAGTACCTTTATCATCCTAACCTTATGTGCCTACCAACTTGGCACCTTCATAGTTGCTGTAGTCACGTTGGTCAGAAAGTCTACATGTTTCAACTTGTTTGGGAAACTGTTTTTGGTCCATAATTTTTTAAATCTCCAAGGGAATCTTTTAAATATCATTCCTTCAAATAACTTTTTCTTTCTCTGTGCTCCCCCAACCTATACTTTCTCAGTTCCCACAATGTGGTACCTTTTGTTTCATTACACGATCACTCCGCAGCTTGTTCTGTGTTTACATCCTACCCTCCAGTACCCCACAAGCTGTTCTAGAGTCTAAATACTAGTCCGAATACTTAACATCGCCCACCAAAGCATCTCCCATGAAATAAGCTGGCATTCAAAGATGTGTTGATGGCCTGTGCAGGGGCTGGACAAGCAACATAAATGCACACAGTAGGACCCAGGGCCTGCACTACGATATGAAGTGGTGGCCGCTGGAGCAAACTAGAGAATCTGCACTCGATATAAAGCAGCAGTTGCCATTCAGCTCAGTCCTGTAGTGGCCCAAGCAAGGACTCAGGGCTAATGTGGCCAGGTTCCCTAATTTTTCAGAAAAAAATAAAATTTGGATTTTTATATGCAGTCACCCAATTTTTAAATGTTGGCTGGGAAAAAAAAAAAAAAGACTATAAATCCTATGTAGGCTAAAGAAAACCCACCTGTGAGCCAAATCTGCCATGCAGGACACCAGTTTTCCACCTCCTACTGTGTAAGGACAGCCTTCTCCTAGACCTCTGACCCTTCCGCCTCATGCACAAGTTCCTCTCACTCCCCTTGACCCTCACTTATAGAAACAGACTTCCTTGATATTCCTTCTGGATGTGTGTTCTCTCTCTCTCCACCCCACCCCCACTCTCTCTCTCCTCTGAACCACCACAATACTTCGCTTATAGCCTTCTATTGTGTGAACCTATGTTATCTATGTATAATCCACACCTCCCATAAGGAAATAAATTCCTTAAGTCATCATCATCATTATTATTATTATATCCTTGGTTGAATTCTGTGTCAGACACTGCTAAGCACTTTACATACATTAACTCATCTGCCCTTTTAAAGAATAGTATTGTTATTATTACTGTGAGGAAATTGGAGTGTGGAGTGTTCCTTATTAATTCCCAAGTCCTCGGAACTAGTAAGAGCCAGAACTTGAACACTTTTAACCCTGCAGCTCTATATTTGCCTAGCTTATCTTTAAGTGCCCATCATTCCTTGCACACAGTGAGCACTTGATTAATATTTGTTGAATTCATTGTTGAAAAAGAGAAATTTATATTTTACTTAAAAGACATTCTTTCTTAAGAAGCATGGAGAAAAATTACTGATGAGTTAATGGTTTGCAGAAGGGTTAAGAAATAAAAATAATGTGAATATTCACTGTGAATATTTGTGGTTCAGCAATAGATTGGAGCCCATTCATCAACTGAATAGGTATGCTGGGTTTATCCAAGATACTTTTCAGTGTATTTATTCAAAAAGAATTTCAATCCAAAAATAATATCCATAAAATAATTTTCCAAGTTAGCATTTCTGGCTTGAAAATTCAATGTGCAATGCTGCTTTTAGTTAGAAATGAGAAAATGCCAAGAGGAAATTGAACAAAAGCTCAAAAGATATTCTTTATTTTGCATGCAAGAACCATGAATTATTTCCTTCCAACAACTAGGATGTTACGTTTGTGTTTCTGCATCTAGTGGGAATCCCAAAATGCAGATTTTTCTTTCCCCTCTAAAAATATGTTGTTCCACATAAAAATATATAATCTTAGTACGTAACAAATAAGTAATGTACTGGTTTCCCTTTGATTATTTTTAAATATTTTATCAGAACCATAAATATAAACTATAAAAATATGATTTAGATAATGATGACAGAGTCTGGACATAGCCATGCTTTATTCAAAGTCCTAATGGCTAAACAGACCTCTAAATTCTCAGTTCCTATTTCAAGGATAACATTTGACAGCCATAAAAAAGACGTTTTCCAACTTTAGAACCATTATTCAGCTTTCAGATCTCAGCCATCTTTGATATCTAACAACAATAACCAAAAAAAAAAATCAGTAGTAACATATAAAAGACAAAGAATATCACTGAACAATTTTATTGCCCCATCTTGGCCTCCTCCTTTTGAGAAATGGTACCCAGTAACACAAGTAAACTACCAATGTAATTAGTGTCAATGTCCAGGGGTACATTTGGGTGGAGAAAAAGATTCCAGTTCTCTGTTTCCCAAGAATTTTGATCCCAATCCCAAAATTGGTGGTTTCCACTACCACCACGATTGCTGTGTAAAGGGCTCAGAAGCTGCCGTGCCTGGCCCTTAGACACAGAACCTAAGGAAGCTAAGTTGGCTCCATAGAGGTTTGCCAGTGACCAAACTTTTTTCAGGATGTTTCAACACTGCTCTTTTCCCCTGAGGTTGTTTCAACTTGCCCAAAGCCAAATCCCTAACCTTTGATTGAGAGTTTGGAGTAAAGATTCCCTAGAAAGCAGAATTATTGCCTATAGACTATTGATATTTAAATCTTTTTAAATAAAATCACATGCATCTAAGATTGTACAGCAAATGATTTGAAAAGGTGTTTACAAAACTGGTAGAAGGTTAGTAAAATAACAAAAGACCAGCCATTTTCTCTGCAGGTGAAAACTACCACTCGACCCCCAACTAAATCCCATGAAGTACTGAAATACAGCAAGGAGAAAAAGAATTCTACTTTTCCAAAGCTGGTATTATTCTTCTGTTGTTCTACCACATTTACTCACTTTGAAAAAGAATCTTAGAGCAAACTAACAAGAGGGGAAACACATTCATTTCAAAACCCTCGTAGGAGGACAATCATCAACCTAGTGAGCTTCACTGCTTCAACCTAATGACGTTAAATTAAAGGAGCTAGAAGAATGTGTCAGAATAAGGCCAAGTGGCTACCATTGCTTATACCTATAACTAGAGGAATAAAGAGAAACACAGTTCTCAAAGGACTAATTAGTGCTATCACAATTTTCTTCCCTCTCCTCTCTCCTGATCATGATTAAGAATTAACTTAAATCATAAAGAAATAATAATATTAAAATAATATTTCCTCACTGACTCCATCCCAGTGTATTACCAAATGAAATAAAAATGAATAGAGAGTAGAAGTCACCAAGAAAAATACACTTACAGAAATTACTATCATGTCTAATTTCCAGTCAAGATGGTGGCATAATTAAGCACAGTTTGCCTCCCCACACAACCACATCAAAATTACAACTAAATTATAGAACAACCATCACTCAGAACCATCAGAAATCTAGTTCAATGGAAGTGTGACAACTAAAGAATTAAAGAAACCACATATGTCCAGACTGGTAGAAGAGGCACATATGTGGAAGAGGCTGGTCCCACATCCACATGTGGCAGATAAAAATTTGGGAGGGATATCTCAGGAGCGGGGAGTCCTAGCCCCACATCAGGCTCTCCAGCTCAGGGTTCCAGTGCCAGGAAGGTAAGTCCCCACAACTTCTGGCTGCAAAAACCAGTGGGGAATTGAGTCAGTGAAAGAAACCTCTGGAGTCCCAAGCAGTTCCCCTTAAAGGACCCACACAAGGACTTACTCAGATTTACTCCCTCTGAGCTCCAGCACAGGGTAGCAGTGTGAAAGACACCAGTGGCATACAGGGAGGAACTGAAGTGTCTGGCATCAAGGCAGGAGCTGGGGACAGCTTTCTCTCAGACAGAAAGGCAGTCAGAGGCCTTGTCCCTTTTCTGAGCCTTCTCCCACACAGAGCCACAGCACTAGCAAGGTGGGTGCCACATCTGAGACTCTATCAACCTGGCTAACACTGTTTGCCCTGCCTTGGAGATCCCCTGAGACTCTATCCCACCCAATTTATGGGCCCACTCTAACTGTTAACTGTGACTTTTCCATATGAATGGCTGGTCTTGGCCCCTACTTCACAACTTCCTAAATCCTATCAAACAAGCAACAGCTGGCCTCAGTAAACCCCCTAGCCCCTGTAACTCTTCCTAAGTGGTCCCAGTCATGGCTCTAGCAGCAGCTAGCCTAGATTTACAGTTTGGCTTCACCTGGGAATCTCCAAGCCCAGCACAAGTAGTAGCCATCTCAGAGTGCTTTATAGCTCAGGCACGGTGGCCCAGGGCAAACCCAGGTAGGGGCTGACCTTGGCCTGTAGCACCCAGGAAACCCCAGGGCCTGTGCACCCAGTGGACAGCTACAAACCATATCAAAGCACCACCACCCTGCCCCTGCACAGCTGATCCTCCATGGAGGGCGGAGGTTGGTGGTCAGTGGTCACAGCCAGTCCTGGCAGCTGACTGGCCTGGGTAAATCCCTCCCATTGATCTACCAACAGCAACCAAGGCTCAACTACAAGAGGGTGTACTCAGCCCACAAGAAGGACACATCTCAAGTACTCTTGCATGATAGGGGAGGCTATGCCACTGGACCCTACAGGACACCCACTACATTAGGCCATGCTACCAAGACACAGAGTCATAGTAGCTCTACCTAATACATAACAACAAACACAGGGAGGCTGCCAAAATGAAGAGACAAAGAAACGTGGCCCAAATGAAAGAACAGATCATAGCTCCAGAAAAGGACTAAACAAAAGGGAGATAAGTAATCCATCAGATGCAGGGTTCAAAACACTGGTTATAAGGATGCTCAAGGAACTTAAGTGAGGACCTCAACAGCATAAAAAACATCCATTCAGAAATGGATACACTAACTGAAATAAAGAACAATTTACAGGGAAACAATAGTACAGTGAATGAAAGTGAGATCAAATCAATGATTTGGAACATAAGGAACCAAAACACAACCATCCAGAACAAGAAAAAAAAAAAGAATCCAAAGAAAATGAGGATAAATGGGAGAAAAAATGAGAAGGGTGTAGTCAAGGAATAATAATGACCCATGGACATAGACAACAGGGTGATTGTGGGGGTGGGCAGGAGAGAGCAATGGGGGGAAACTGGGACAACTGTAATAGAACAACAATTTTAAAAAAAGAAAATATCTTTCATAAAGAAAATGAGGATAGTGTAAGCAACCCCTGGAACAACTTCAAGCATTCCAACATTCACATCATAGGGGTGCCAGAAGGAGAAGAGAAAGAGCAAGAAATCAGAAATCTATTTGAAAAAATAATGAAAGATAACTTCCCTGATTTGACGAAGGAAATAGGCATGCAAGTCCAGGAAACACAGAGAGTCCCAAATAAGATGGATGCAAAGAGCCACACTCCAAGACACATGATAATTAAAATGCCAGGTTAAAGATAAAGAGAGAATCTTAAAAGCAGCAAGAGAAAAGAAATTAGTTATCTCCAGAGGAGTTCTCATCAGACTGTCAGCTGATTTCTCAAAAGAAACTTTGCAGGCTAGAAGGGACTGGCAAGAAATACTCAAAGTCATGAAAAGCAGAGACCTACAGCCAAGATTGCTCTACCCAGAAAAGATATCATTTAGAATTGAAGGACAGATATAAAGAACTTCCCAGACAAGAAAAAAACTAAAGTTGTTCATCATCACCAAATCATTATTATATAAAATGTTAAAGGGTCTTATTTAAGAAAAAGGAGAAGATCGACTTCCAGCCAAGATGGAGGCGTAGGTGGACACACTGTGCCTCCTCTCACAACCAAAATAAGGACAACAAAAATTTAGAACCAAAAAAAAAAAAAAAAAAAAAATCAGAACACATAGAAAATTGAATTGTACAGAAGTCCGACAATGATTCACCCAGACAGGTAGGAGGGACAGAGTCGGCGGCAGGAAAAAGCAGTGGCTAGTGGTCCCAGACTCGCAGGCGGCGGTTGGCACACCCCAGGCACACAGGCAGTGGTTACCGGGCTCGGGGAGGCAACGAGCAGACCCAGCGAGGTGCATAAGGTGGCTGACCATGGTCACACATTCACACGCAGATAAACCAGGCGAAAATGGGCAGCAAGACAGACTGCGAAACCCAGGGCTCCAGCGCCAGGAAATAAAGCCTAAAAACACCGATTGAAAACACTTGTAGGGGTGGAAGTACCGGGAGACTCCCAGCCTCACAGGAGAGTTTGTTGGAGAGACCCACAGGGTCCTAGAATGTACACAAGCCCACCCACACAGAAATCAGCAACAGAAGGGCCCAATTTGCCTGGAGAAAGTGGCAGAAGGAACTGGAATCTGAAAGACAGCCCAGAGCAAGCACCATTGTTCCCTCTCTGACCCCACCCCTACATACAACCTCACAACCCAGTGACTGGGCTGACCCACCCTGGGGAACACCCAAGGCTCTGCCGCTCACTACATAGCAGCCGCGACCAGACCAAAAAAATGGGGGGGGGGGGGGGGGGCTCAAACAGGAGAACAGATCAAAGCCTCAGAGCCAATTCATCTAAGCGACCAAGAGATAGCCCACCTATCAGATGCACAGTTCAAAGCACTGGTCATCAGGATGCTCACAGAATTGGTTGATTTTGCTCACAAATTAGATGAACAAATGAAGGCTACAATAAGTGAAATGAAGGAAAACACACAGGGAACCAATAGTGATGGGAAGAAAACTGGGACTCAAATCAATGAAGTGGACCAGAAGGAAGAAACAAACAACCAAACAGAAAATGAGGGATTCAAAAAAATAAGGAGAGGCTTAGGAACCTCCAGGACATCTTTAAATGTCCCAACATCCAAATTATAGGAGTCCCAGAAGGGGGAGAGGAAGAGGAACAAGTGGAAAACTTATCTGAACAAATAATAAAGGAGAACTTCCCCAATCTGGCAAAAGAAATAGACTTCCAGGAAGTCCAGGGAGCTCAGAGAGTCCCAAGGAAGTTGGACCCAAGGAGGAACACACCAAGGCACACCATCATTACATTACCCAAGATTAAAATGAAGGAGAGAATTCTAGAAGCAGCAAGGGATAAGGAGACAGTCACCTACAAAGAAGTTCCCATCATACTGTCAGCTGATTTCTCAAAAGACACCTTACAGGCAAGAAGGGGATGCAAAAAAGCATTCCAAGTCATGAAAAGTCAAGGACCTACATCCAAGATTGCTCTAGCCAGCAAAGCTGTCATTTAGAATGGAAGGGAAGATAAAGCGCTTCTCAGATAAGGTCAAGTTAAAGGAGTTCATCATCACCAAGCTCTTATTATATGAAATGTTAAAGGGACTTATCTAAGAAAAAGAAGATCAAAAATATGAACAGTAAAAAGATAGCAAACTCACAGATATTAACAACCACACCTAAAACAAAAGCAAAGTAAGCAAACAACTAGAACAGGAACAGATCCACAGAAATGGAGATCATAAGGAGGGTTAGCAACAGGGGAGTGGAAGGAGGAGAGAGAGGAAAAAGGTACAGAGAATAAGTAGCATAGACGGCAGGTAGAAAATAGACAGGGGGAGGGCAAGAATAGTGTGAGAAATGTAGAAGCTAAAGAACTTATGATGCATGGACATGAACTAAAGTGGGGGAATGTGGGCGGGAGGGGGTGTGCAGGGTGAAGGGGAATGATGGGGAGAAATGGGACAACTGTAATAGCATAATCAATAAAATATATTAAAAAAAGAATAAGGAGAAGATCAAAACTATGAACAATGAAATGAAAATAAATTCTTATCTATCAACAACTGAATCTAAAAAACAAACTAAGCAAACAACAGAAACAGAATCATGGATACAGAGAGGGTTTTTATGGTTGTCATATAGGAGAGGAGGGGAGTGTAGGGGAATGGGTGAAGAGGTGAGGGGATTAAGAAGTACAGATAGGTAGTTACAGAATAGCCATGAGATGTAAAGTACAGTATAGGAAAGGGAATAGCCAAAGAACTTACATGCATGACCCATGGGCATGAACAATGGTATAGGGATTACCTGAGGGAGTGGTGAGTGTTGGGTGGGGGTAGAAATAGGTTAACTAAAATAGCATAATCAATAAAATATAATTTTTAAAAATTACTATCACTGCAGGTGTAGTCAGTGAATGAAAAGCAATCGTGAAGAAACCTCTTTAGTTAACAAGCAGATTGTCAAATGTGAACTAGCTTTAGCACACACAAACCTGAATTGTCCATGCACTCTTGAGTTTAGTATACCTGATCATTCTGATTTTCAAGTCTTGGAGAACAGCTGAACACTGTCGGGGAGGCTGCAGAGAGTTCTTGGAGTTTTCCATCGATTTCAGCAAGCTGCTGGTGCTGGGTGGCCTCAAGTGTGTATCCTTCGCCTGGGACCAGCCAGCCAGACTGATCACCCTAGGAGGAAACAACAGGCACCGCATCAACCCCAGCTGCCTTCTTCCCAAAATGTGCCTTTCAGACTGCTACACTGATGCTCAGGACTTCACAAAAACAAATTTTGAAAAGAAAAGGAAAGAAAGGCACAGAATTAACACTGGCATAGAAAAAGAAAAAATTTAAATAGTTTATGGTTTCATTATCTGCCCATTCTTTGTAAAATATCTTCATAAATTACATTTAGTGGGGTTTTTGCCCTGTGGGAAAAAACCTCTTAGCCTTACAGTCTGGTTCTCATTGTATCCTCATTTCTGCACTTTGAAAAAGTGGTTGTGATATGTTGAACAGGGAGCAATCATGTTTACCCTATAATGAACGTGGTATTTTCAAAATTTGTTCTTAAAAAGTAACATAGGATCTATAAACTCAGTTGTCTGGATTTTATGAGCATAACTGGTTATCTAACTCATTCAACTAACATTATAGTTTCATAATAGGTTAAGACTCATTTATAACATTCATTCAAAAATCTCATACTGGAGTTCCTGCCAAGATGGAGGCCTAGGTAGAAACCCTTCGCTTCCTCGCACAACCGAAAGGAGGATAACAACCAATCTAAAATCAACAAACAACCAGAAGCACTGGAAAATCAAACCGCATGGAACTCTGACAACCAAGGAATTAAAGAAAAAATAAATCAGAACAACCAGACCAGTGAGACGTCACCATGCCGGCCAGCCAGTGCAGTTTGGCTATTTTGATATCGGCATGGTATACAAACTTGGTTCTCTAAACCTCCCACTGAGTCTGTGAACTACTCAAGTCTCCCAATAAATTCATTTTCTGTTTTTTTAACCCAAGTCTATCTCTGTTTCTTGCAATCCAGAACAGTAATACATTTTTTGGCAAGTTATTTATAATAAAGAGTATAGGCAAAAAGCCTAAATTTCTAAAAATAAGGATAGAATGAGTAGATTTTAGTTTATCCATACAAGAATATGAGATAGTAATAAACATTTTAAATATACTTATAAGTTGGCATATGAAAGTCATGCATAGTTATTTTAAAAATAATATTATCTAGTTACTCACAAATAAGAAATACTGGTTAATTTTTCCTAAATAAGAGTGATACAAATACTGTATGACTTAAATGAGGACAAAGAATCACCAAAAAAGTAAAATTATAAAATCACAATGCCTAAATATTGGTTAATAAATTTTAAATTCTTGTGTGAATGGGATTCTTTTTTAATGACACTGGAGGTAAAAAAAAAAAAAAAAAAAGATTAAATTCAACAGAAATTTAAATGTTTTATTCACTATGCAGTTACAGAAGAAAATTATATGTAACATGTAGTATATGTTATCATGTTTTTCTGTCTGTCTAGTACCTTCTAGACACCATGGCTATGTGTGGAAATTTCTAGCTTTTCGGAGCTTGCCTCCCTAGGACAGAACCTAGAAAATGTTCTTCCCTTGCAGCTGGGGCTCAGGCCAGCAACCAAGAGCCCACAACCAGATGCACCCATGCAGCACTGATTTAGTTGTCGTTTGAGATCTGATGGAAAACCCATTTTGCTGGGTGGGTGACAACAGAGGCATCTGGCTTTGTGGAGTACCATTAGCTATAAGCATGAGTTCCCACCACAGGAGAAAATCTCTTAAAAATTCTAAGTATCCCACAGAGATTCAAGAGAATATTACATCCACACAATTAAACATGCCACTATAAAGAACAACCAGAGGACAAGAGGTCTGGGGAATACAGATAAAATTATCATCTTAGTCATCCTCATTCAGTCACATGGCATTTATCAGAGATGAAGTGGTGGGGCACTCCATAAAGAAAAGGACACAAAGAAGTTTGAGGGAATACAGCAAATTGAAGGGATGGCAAGAAGCTTGGCACAGTTTGAGAACACAAGGAGGATAGATCCCCTCCTCAAAGTGTCCCTACATGCACCCTGCTGCACCTCATAGACCCGCCTCTGGATCTCTGGTTCGACATGGGTCACCCTCTATCTGACTTGATAGAATCTCGGTATCGAACGGCTGTCTCCCATGCCAGAGAATATGACAGAACCCTCTCTCTCCTCAGAGGACTTGACAGAAAAAACTCTCAGCAAATAGTTTTAAAAATGGTAAAATAACAACAATCTCAAAAAAGAAAAAAAGGCTAAATAACTAAATAGCAGAATAGACATGATTGAAACCCAACTTGGAAAACTGTAAAATGACCTCCTATGAACAAAATGACAAAAAAAAAGATAAAGATTATGAGAAAAATGTTGTAAGACCTGGAGGGGAGATCCAGAAGGTTCAATACCCATTTGTGATAGACACTTGTACACTGACCTGATCCACTTTTCCAGTTTTCCTCTTCCTTGTCTTCCTCTGCTACGAAAATGAGAAACTGGAGTAACTGAATCCTCAGTCTCTCTTGCAGCGACATGGGAAATGAATAGCTACGTGACAAAGGTTGGCCAGTGATAAGCAGGTAGAAGTCCTGGGGACACCATAGCTTCCCAAATGAAAAGGCAAAGCCTCAAAGGAGTGTCTCTTTGACCCTAAACCCTCCATCTTTCTTTCTATCTGAAAATGGACACATTACTACAGATACAGCAGCAATCTTACAAAACTAAAAACAAAACCACACTAAGAATGTGGAGCAGGAAGAGAAAAAGACGCTAGCTGCTCACACCTGGATTTCTTGTAACTGAAAAAGAAAGTCTTTATTCATTCAAGCAATACCTTACTACATTCCTTGACACAGCCCTCAATGAGCCTTCACCATTTTGGAAAAGACTTTTGAGCTTGGAGTCTGTTACGTTTCATGGATTTGCTTTTGGTTTGGGGTAGAGACTGCATTTGCCCACACAGAATTTTTTTAATGGAATTAGTTGTCAGCATTTTAAAAAGAGGAATGTTTCCCATTTTAAAAAAATCTGAATTTCTAGAGTCTCTTGACATGTTGGAGGACCCAGGTGGCCCTGGCTGGGATTTCCACACAGCAGCAACCAGTTGGTGCCAAGTGCCAGCTCCCAAGGACTGGCCAGCTGTCCCCCAGTGGTCACAGCTATCGCTGCTCACACCCTGCTTCTGTACCTACAGCAAAATTACCCTCAGAACCTACAGGTCTTCAGCTGGGTTCCCTAGATACAGAACCCGAGACAGGGATTGTTGTTCAAGTGATTTATGGCAGGAAGGGGATGCCGGCTAGAGAAGCAGGTTAGGCCAAGGAAACAAAGCCAAGTAAGCTGAAGACCAGCTGACCCCTGGGGAAGCTCGGGAGGACACATGCACCACACAGCTAATCTCATCCGGAGTGAGAGAATGGGGCTGGGGATGGGATGCTGTAACGGGTTGTCTGGCTCCCACTTAGGCCAGGACAGTGCTCCAGGGAAGGGGGCAGCTGTGCACCCCTGGAACAGGGCAGGGAGCCAGTACTGTTCACTACATCACGTCTCTATTAAACATAGGAAAATAAAAACTAGAAGACAGGGCTAAGAGCTTCAAGGAACACAGAACATGTTTCTTTGTAAAAGTAAAAGATATTGCTGTCAGTGTAGTATACAAATAAGTGTAAATGCCAAGAAGTGGTGCTCCTTATGTGACCTGCCCAGGCCCTATAAATACTGGCATTTGCACCCTGGATCTCATGCTGTTCTTAGACCCACTCTGTGCTCCCCCTAGACTCATCAGGGAACTGTATGCTCCAAGTTAACTGGGCAGGGGCAGGACAGTGTTCTTTAGGATTACTGAAGACTACACTGAAATATCATGGGGCCAATTTAGGGATAATAAGAAATGTCCAAAGTAAAAAAATACAGAAAAACACATTATAGGTACGTCATCAGTGACTAAGCCCATTATATCACAGGCAGAGGTTATTACTGTGAGAACCAATGTGCACTGACTCCTGTGACACAATAATCCTTTGAAAGTCAATAATGGGAAAAGATAGCAGCCTCGTAAATGGAAGCTGAGTCCACTTGCGCTTGCCACCAACTCGGATACTTGGCTGACCTTCCAACAAATAAACTGAACACTTGGCGGATATGAAGTTTGGAAGCCAAGGAGTTCAGAAGATGCTTCACAATGGCAGTAAGGAGATTTTGTAGGAAGGGAAGATACCTCATGCATGCATAGTGCCTGCAGCCACAGAGAGCCTAGTGGCAAACTGCAGCTCTGGGGCTCCCTCCCCTCCCAGGGCAGGGAACCCCCAGACCCAAACTGGGAGTGACTTGGATACACAAAGTCTGGAGATCTAGGCTACACACACCACACACACACACACACAGCAAGCAGCATACCCATAGCTGCAGCAGCAAATGCCAACCGGGAAAGTGCCAGAGAGAGAGGGACTCTATCTGCACCTGGGTCAGATGGAGGCAGGCTGCCACCAGCCTTGAGTGTGAGAGACTTTCGGCTTTTTGGAGAGGTGGTGTGTATGGAAAGCCAGACAGTGACTCAATGCTGCAGTGGGAGTGCCCAGAGAGACTTTTTAAAAGGGGAGCTAAGGCCTGTTGGGCAGAGACCCTGTGTGCAACTACCCTGCCAGCAAAGGGAAACTATTTAGGGCACAGTTTGCTCCCACTGAGTACAGCTGGGCAGAGAGATCGGAAAGGCGCGCAGCACGGGGATTTCTCCTCCCTGGCCTGGCACAGCCAGCAGGCTGGAGGTGGCACAGAGTGGAGAGTTCAGGACTGTCTGCTGTGAGGGCAGTGGGCTGGGAACTGGATGGGGGTGGGGTGGGAGTTGAGTGCCTGAGATTATTTACAGCCAGACAGAGCCCCCTTCCCTGGCAAGGATCAAACCTCCAGGAAGAGAAGGACACACCCAGCCCCACCTCCTGCTGGTTGGCAAGCACCACCAACAAAGAAGCTCTGGTAAAACAGGCAGGACAGGCTCAAGAATCCCCTGCAGGGTGCAAAAGAAAGACTGAGAGAGAAAAACCTAAACGGCCCATTTTGAACTTCTCTCAGGAAGACAAAATACACTGGTTCCTAGGGCCCTATTCCACTGAGGCCAGCAATGCAGGGAGATCAGAAATCAGTGCAGCAATGGGGGAATCAGGGCCCAGCCCAGCCTTGGCTTCCACACCGAGCTGCCATCAGTACCAAGAGGGAAAGAGCTGAGCCTCTTACACAGATTGGCCCCTCTCTTGAAACGGACAGCTAGTTCACCAGAAACTATACATTATTGGAAATAAGCTGGGACAGACCAAGATGGGCAGGGGAACATACCCACAATTTTCCCAGAAGACTGAATAGTGCCTCCCAGGGGAGACCCAGGAGTCCCACCCTCCAGTTCACAACAGAAGCCCCCTCTAGAGGCAGGTGAAGGTGATGCAGGTGGTGCTGCCAGAAGTTGTATTACCCACCCTGGACCTCGAGCTGATAAAAAACCAGAGGTGGATCCAGAAAGATAAATCAGAAAGCAAACACCAAACTCTGCTGAGACGAATTCCACCTAATCACCTAATTCTTCTTCAGAATTTGCTTTTTTCTTTCCTTCACATAGCCTTTTAATATTTCTTCTTTTGCCTCAATTGTATTCCAACTAATTGATTATTTTGTCTTTTATTTTTTATTTAGATTTTTATATTATTTTTTATTTTATTTCTATTTCAAATCTCACATTGTACCTTTCCCTTGTCTTACTCCATTTTGCCTTCTTCCTGCCCTTTGTTATTTTCGCTGTAAATTTTGTTTTCTCCATGCTACACCTTCCTTGTTTCGATTCCTTACCCTTACTTACTACTTCTCCTCCCTCTATCCTCTCAAAATCGTTCTTCCTTCCTTTAGTGAGCTCACATTCAGTTTCCCTTCTTATAATACTCTTATTTTCTTTCCACCTTTATAAATTGTGGCTTGTTTGGCATGGATATTATAATTCTTGCTGTTCTTCAGCTGTATTCCCATTTGTTCACTTTTTTTTCTTTAAACCTCACAGATTACTTTCCCCTTGTCTTACTCCAGTTTGCCTTCCTCCTGTCCTTGCTTATCTGAGTTTGGAATTTCATTTGTCCCCCTTTGTTAGCCTGAATTCTATTCCTTACTCTTACCATTTCTCCTCCCTCTTGCCCCTCAAAATAATTTTTCTTTAAGGTAGACAACTCATAGTCTCTTTTCTCTTTCATTTAATATTCTTATTATCTTTCCAACTTTATCAATCTTTGCTCAGCTACCATTGTTACTGACCCTGTTGTGGTCTTTCTGCAATTTTGTTCCCTTTGGTTTACTGCTTTCTTAATTTTATTTCAACCCTCATATTATACTCTTCCCTTTTCTTATTCCATTTTATCATCGACCCTCTCTGTTTTACTTCTGTTTTAAATTTTATTTTCTCCCTTTCTTTACCTTGTTTCTATTCCCTACTCTTACTATTTCTCCTCCTTCAAAATCATCAAAATCAAAATCATTTGTCTCCCCTGTAGTCATCGCACGTTCCCTTTTTCCTATCTTGTAACTGGCTTAACCTCTCTCCACCTTTATTAATCTTTGCTCAATAGCTGTTGATATCGCTGATGTGGTAGGGGGATATTTCTCCTGGCATGGGTCTGGTTTTCTGGATAGTATTGCCTTGTTAACCAGTACCTGTACAACAGCATAAGACATGCAGTGGTTGTGACTCCCAGTCTGCCAGCTGAAGGGAAGAACCCACCAATGAATGAGTCATCAATAATCAAAGCCCAAGTGCAACAAGAGAGTCCACATGAACTGAATTAGGGGCAACCCTAGAGCATATGCATCAGAAGATCAAAGAGACTGCACCACTGAACCCTACAGAATTCCTACCACAGCAATCCACCCCACAAAGACAAGAAGGTAAAGCAGAGAGACCTGAGATGCAGAAATGAACAAAGAGTTACTTCAATTGGGGAGACAAAGAAATAACCCCCAATTGAAAGGAAAGGAGGAATCCCCAGAAAATGGGCTAAATGAAATTGAGGCAAGCAATCTATCTGACATAGAATTCAAAACAATGGTTAAAAGGATGACCAAGGAACTCAATGAGAACTACAAGGAACTTTATGGGAGCTACAAGAAACTTAGTGGGAACTACATCAGCATAAAAAAGGACATAGAAACTATGAATGAGAACCACGAAGAATTGAAGAACACAATATCAGAAAAGAAAAATAAACTAGAAAGAATTAAAAGCAGGCTAGATGAAGCAGAGGACCGATCAGCAAGCTGGACAACAAAGTAGAAAGAAATACCCAGAGTAACAATACAGAAAAAGACTCAAAAAGAACAAGGACAGTTTAAGGGAGATTCAGGACAATAGGAAATGTAACAACATTTGCATCGTAGGAATATCAGAAGGAGAAGAAAAGGTGCAAGGGATAGAAAACCTATTGAAAAAATAATGACAGAAAACTCCTCTAACTTGGTGAGAGAAAAAGTCACACAAGTGCAGGAGGCACAGAAGGTCCCAATCACAATGAATCCAAAAAGGCCCATTCCATGACACATTATAATTAAAATGGCAAATTTTAAAGACAAAGAGAAAATCTTAAAGGCAGTAAGGGAGGAACAGCTAGTAATATACAAGGGAGCTCTGATAAGGCTATCAGAGGATTTCTCAACAGAAACACCACAAGCCACAAGGGAATGGCAAGGAATATTTCAAGTAATTAAAAGCAAAGGCTTGCAACCAAGACTACTGTACGCAGTAAGGCTCTCATTTAAAATGGAAAGCGAGACTTCCAGCCAAGATGCAGGCATAGGTGGACACACTGTGCCTCCTCGCACAACCAAAATTAAGGACAACAAAGATTTAGAAACAAAAAAACAATTAGAACTTATAGAAAATTGAACTGTACAGAAGTCCAACAACCATTCATCCAGACCAGTAAGAGGGGCGAAGTCACAGCAGGAAAAAGTGGAGGTTGGCAGCCCTGGGTGCACAGGCAGCAGTGGCTGGCAGATTCCAGGAGTGCAGGTGGCGGCTAGCTGACCCCCAGGTGCACAGGCAGCAGCTAGCAGACCCCAGGCACAGGGTTGCAACGCTGCAGACCCAGTGAGGCCGCACAAGGCAGCTGGCTGACCAGGTGGACCCACATTCACGCGCAGAGGTGGAAGGAACTGGAATTTGAGAGAAAGCGCGGAGTAAGCATCATTGTTCCCTCTCAGACCTCGCCCCCATATACAGTGTCACTACCCAGCGACTGGGCTGCCCTGCCCTGGGGAACACATAAGGCTCTGCCCCTCACTACATAACAGCTGCAAGCAGACCAAAAAAAAAAAAACAAACAAACAAACAAAAAACAAAAATGGCTCAAACAAAAGAACAAATCAAAGCACCAGAGCCAATACTTTGAAGCGACCAAGAGATAGCCAACCTATCAGATGCACAGTTCAAAGCACTGGTGATCAGGATGCTCACAGGATTGGTTGATTTTACTCACAAATTAGATGAACAAATGAAGGCTACAATAAGTGAAATGAAAAAAAATGCACAGGGAACCAATAGAGATGGGAGGAAAACTGGAACTCAAATCAATAGAGTGGACCAGAAGGAAGAAACAAACAACCAAACAGAAAACAAGGAAGAAACAAGAATTCAAAAAAATGAGGAGAGGCTTAGGAACCTCCAGGACATCTTTAAATGTCCCAGCATCTGAATTATAGGGGTACCAGAAGGGGAAGAGGAAGAGCAACAAGTGGAAAACTTATTTGAACAAATAATAAAGGAGAACTTCCCCAATCTGGCAAAGGAAATAGACTACCAGGAAGTCCAGGAAGCTCAGAGAGTCCCAAAGCAGTTGGACCCAAAGAGGAACACACCAAGGCACATCATCATTACATTACCCAAGATTAAAATGAAGGAGAGAATTCTAGAAGCAGCAAGGGATAAGGGGACAGTCACCTACAAAGGAGTTCCCATCAGACTGTCAGCTGATTTCTCAAAAGACACCTTACAGGCAAGAAGGGGCTGCAAAGAAGTATTTGAAGTCTTGAAAGGCAGGGACCTACATCCAAAATTGATCTATCCAGCAAAGCTGTCATTTAGAATGGAAGGGAAGATAAAGTGCTTCTCAGATAAGGTCAAGTTCAAGGAGTTCATCATCACCAAGCCCTTATTCTATGAAATGTTAAAGGGACTTATCTACGAAAAAGAAGATCAAAAATATGACAGCAAAAAGACAGCAAACTCACAGATATTAACAGCCACAGCTAAAACAAAGGCAAACTAAGCAAACAGCTAGAACAGGAGCAGAAACACAGAAATGGAGATCACATGGAGGGTTAGCAACACAGGAGTGGGAGGAGGAGAGAGGGGAAAAAGGTACAGAGAACAAGCAGCACAGATGGCAGGTAGAAAATAGACAGGGGGAGGGCAAGAATAGTGTGGGAAATGTAGAAGCTAAAGAACTTATGATGCATGGACATGAACTAAAGTGGGAGAATGTGGGTGGGAGGGGGTGTGCAGAGTGGAGGGGAATGAACAGGGGGAAATGGGACAACTGTAATAGCATAATCAATAAAATATATTAAAAAAATAAAAATTTAAAAAAAAATGGGCTAAGGACCTGAACAGGCACTTCTCCAAGGAGGACATATAGATGGCCCATAGACATATGAAAAGATGCTCAATATCACTAGCCATCAGAGAGATACAAATTAAAACCACAATGAGATACCACCTCATACCAGTCAGAATGGCCATCATTAATAAATCAACAAATGACAAGTGCTGGCAAGGATTCAGAAAAAAGAGAACCCTCATGCACTGTTGGTGGGAATGCACACTAGTGCATCCTGTGTGAAAATAGTATGGAATTTCCTCAAAAAACTAAAACTGTCTTTTGACCCAGTGATACAACTGCTAAGATATACCCTAAGAATCCCAAATCACAAATTCAAAATAACTTATGCACCCCTATGTTCATAGCAGCGCTATTTAAAATAGCCAAGTGCTGGAAACAGCCTAAGTACCCACCAGTAAATGAATGGATCAAAATACTGTGGTATATTTACGCAATGGAATACTATGCAGCAGAAAGAAAAAAGGAACTCCCACCTTTTTCAACAGCATAGATGGGACTCAAGACTATTATGCTAAGTGAAATAAACCAGTCAGTGAAAGACAAATACCGTATGACATCACCTTTAAGAGGAATCTAATCAACAAAATAAACTAATGAACAAAATATAAGCCCAGGTATGGAAACATGGAACAGACTGAAAGTGACCAGAGGGGAGGTGGGAGGGGGATAATGGTGGAAAGGAAGGGAAAGGACTAGACAAAGAACATGTATGAATGACCCACGGACATGGACAACAGTGTGGGAATTGACTGTGGGAGCAGGAAGTGGGATGGATGGAGGAGGGCAAAGCAGGAAAAATTGGGACAACTGTAATAGAATAACAATAAAAAGATGAGTTTAAATAAAGAATGTCAATAATGAATTGACCGAGAATAAATTTGAAAATTTCAATAAATCTGTAGCCCTGACTGGTGTGGCTCAGTGGTTTGAGTGCCAGCCCATGAACCCAAGGGTCGCAAGTTCGATTCCCAATCAGGGCACATGCCTGGGTTGCGGGCCAGGTCTCTGGTTGGGGATGTGCTAGAGGCAATCACACATTAATGTTTCTCTCCCTCTCTTTCTCTCTCCTTTCCCCTCTCTCTGGAGGGGAAAATAAATAAATAAAATTTTATAAATATAGGAAGGAATAAATAAATTTATAAAACAGGATTTTTTAAGTCAGAGAACATTATCTCATAATTTAAAATATAATTATTGATTTATACTAGTAAGTCAATGACATGATAAAAAACAAATATGAAGAAGTGTAGAGATCATTGAACATCAGAGTTCACGTACCTCAGAACTGGACAGTCCAGAATCTCGATCATCCAAGTCCTTCAAAAGTTCAGCCAGCCTTTTCTTCTCTCTATCAATCATAACCACTGGTTTTCCTGAATTCTTGGCCAGCTACAGAGTGCATCAATGAAAAATATTAAAAACTCAAAGCAATTCATTATTCAGTAAAATAAAAATGAAACCTGAGGTTTCTATAGTACAGATACACTAAGGTAAAATTTGTGAAATTAGGCATTTTCATTTACCAGGTAATTTCATTTTATGTCAGATTTTTGGTATTGGTCCATTCTCCAAGCAAATAGATTTCCACTGCAAGCAGGCCCTCCCGTTAACCATTTAACAAACATTTTATTTGAAAAAGAAAGTAAAATACAAGCAGTGCTCAAACCTCTCTTTATATTATAGCAATGAGAAAATGTATTTGCTGGGACATTTGGGAACAATCTTCTTGTCACTTCCTATGTGGCATATACCCACTAAATGAAATTGCTTTTAAAATTCAAGAAGGTCATATCAGGGGTTTAAATAAAGAATTAGTTACTATTGTTAAGAGGGAAATCTACGGAGGAGCTGCTGTGTCAACAAGAACTTGGACATGGGAAAAACACTACTGATCTGGCAAAAACAGTAAAGCAACACACGATGGGCTAACGCAAAGAGACAGTTCACGCTGGGAATGGTTTCTTTCAGGTTATAGGAACATGAGGCAAAGAAAAATCGAGAGTCCCAGACTTCAGTTCTGACAGGAGCAGGCTGACCCATGAATCCAGTCTGCCTGGAAATGACATGCCAATTGTGGAAAAAGGATCAGGCTTCAACTGTGAAAAATTATTTAACTTTCTCCTCTTGTTAACACTTCACACACACCAGTGCGGTTTTCTAATGACCTGACTGCCTCACTGGTTTGCCACGAGCCTTCTATCCACTGCACTTACATTTCTTGCTATAAATTAATTAATTAGCATTCTGGTCTAATAGAGGAGCCTCTGTGCCCTTGGTTAATCTGAGTCTGCATCAACAACAAACCAAGTGAGGCTGCGGGGCCTATAAGACCAAGGTCAGGCCTCGAAGCAGGGAGTTAATAAAGACAAGTGACAAGTGAAGGGCTGCCAGGAGGTTCGGTTGAGTGGGGCTGGGTAGGGATGTGAGGAACAACCAGCTGGCCTCTCCAGCTCTGCCAGGAGCATTTTCCATTCAAATTTCCAAGTGCACCAGCTATAAAACCTGTCTCATTACTCTAAAAAACCAATGTTACTAACACGCTATTTAAAATCTGGGAAACATGTTCCAAAACTCTTATCTAAATAAGTGTTTTTCGGATTACAAGAGCAAGATTCATTTCTGGGTAATGAAATAAATGTACTGAGTTGAAGCTAGCATTTTTAAAGGGGTAGGATAGGAGAAGACAAGATTGAATGGAAAATAGCAAATATTGGTTTCATAAAACTTTTCATTTAGTTATAAACGCTATTTACGTATACATGTATCACAATCAAAAAAATATGTAAAGACACCGAACACAACTATTTCCATTTTCAGACCTTATTTAGTCCACATTGTGGCTTCTAAGTTCCTAAGTACATACCTCAATATTTCGCTTAATAAAATCCCAGCTGTGTTGACCCCTGAGCTCAGTCTTTTCTGTATCTGAGAAAGGTCTCTTTTCTGCTTGGATCAATGGCTCATTTCTTTCCACATCACAGGTAAAATCTAATATTTAAAAAGTTCAATTTTTTTCATAATTACAATTATCTATTATGCTAAAATTTTACCTTAAGCATATATCAAAATACATAAGAAATAAAATACACATAGAAGAACTTCCAAATTCCAGATCCAGAAACCTAATACACAGAGATTCATTCTCAAAAAGATAAATGTGCTACATCATTTACAATGGAGTTCTCATAAAACTTCCATTACTTATTATCACATGTCAAACTTCTTGCTATTGATTCCTTTGGAATCATGGGGCATATGAAAAAACTGCAGGTGATACATGTGAAGGAGAAATCTCTGATGTTACAGGAATTTTAAAATATATTGTATTTTCAATAAAATATATTTTTTTAAAAATATATTGTATTTTCAATAAAATATATTTTTTTAAAAATATATTGTATTTTCAATAAAATATATTTTTTAAAAAATATATTGTATTTTCAATAAAATATATTTTTTAAAAAATATATTGTATTTTCAATAAAATATATTTTTTAAAAAATATATTGTATTTTCAATAAAATATATTTTTTTAAAAATATATTGTATTTTCAATAAAATATATTTTTTTAAAAATATATTGTATTTTCAATAAAATATATTTTTTAAATATATTGTATTTTAGTCTTTATATGAACCAGAACTTTCCCTAAAGACTAGATTCTTTACTAATTTGTCATCACCCTCTCTGAACAATAAGCTTTTTGTTCAAACCTGTCTTTTAAGCAAGTTCTGGGCATAAGTGTCCTGGGTGTTCTGCGTCCCATCTGCACACACCCCTGGGGCCCATCCTAGCGTGTCAGCTTCCTCCACCTTTGAACGGAGGCTTAAGTCAACCCTGAGTTGTTTAGACACTAAGTGCTCAAAACGAGGGAAGAAAAATACTTGGGGACTCTTATTTCCTTTGTTAAATATCTTGTTTTCACTGTAGTCATATTTAAAGCATTTAAAACAAGACCATGTGAAATCCTCATTAATGCTTTAAAACTATACATAAAGAAGAGTGTTCTTAAATAACAAATGGAGCTCACCCTAAAAAAATAGGATAAGTCGCCACAATGAAGTCCAGAGGAGGAAACACCAGCCAGCAGCTCAGTCCCGACAAGGTTTACTTAAAAGTTATCTTTGTTTTATAAGAGAGGTTGTCTCAATAAAAAGGACTAAGGATATTTGTAGCTAATTATCCCAGACTCAATAAAAATTTAACAATTAAACAATAAATTTTGATAATAGCTGGAAAGAACCAGGAAAGAGTAAGATATCTGGATTTAAATTGTTTTAAAACAAAAATAAATATCAGTTAAAAAAGTCTTACTCAAATATAAGTTACAAGTTTCTAGACAAATAAGTCTGTGCTTTATAATTGGGGTTTTATTTTCTAATCAATAACATAATTTTTTAAACAACTACCAATAGTTAAAGTAGGAGTCACTTTTTTGATGAGTGGCCTCCTTAGATATAAAATATATAACTTTTACCATAATCCAAATTATAAATAGTCTTTTAAGTTGAAATATGAGGTTTATTCATTCAGTTGAAGTTTCAAATACTCTTAAACAACACAACATTAAAGTAACTCAAATTAAATGCACCCATGTCTACATCTGAAAGACTTTCTTTAAAATATATTTTTAATAAATTATAGGAGAAAAACGTTGGATTGTCTGGTCACAACTGTCTCACTAGAAACATCCTCTTCTCCTCCCCACACCAGTGGTGATTGATGGTAGGAGCTGCCATGTTCCTGGAGTGACGCCCATCCACGCTGGGTTGGAGGAGCTGGCTGGACCAGCGAAGGCACCTAACCCAGGCTGGATCAGTTGGTCTGTAGCATTTCGGAATAGAGTGTCCTTCTCAATGACCACCCACAGAATGTGCTCTTGGGAATCAAACGGGCTATCTATCACCAGGATTCTTTCCATACATTTCCCTTATGCTTAAACTAGGTTTTCATTACTTGTAGTCAGCTTTCCTTTAAGTTGTTTTACGTTAAAATTTCAAACATCCCAAAGGAGAAAGAATGGTACAATGAATCCTCAACAATTAATTTCTACAATGATTTACTCATGACCAACTTGTTTCATCTAGAACCTCACCTACGTCCACTTATTTCCAGATTAAATCATATCAAATCATTTCATCAGTGAACGTTTCTATATACAGCTAGTAATTTCTTGTGACAATATGTAAAAAATCATACAAATCAAAACATACCTTGACTGACAGTCTGTATATGGTTTTCATATTCTTCTGGAGGGACTTGAGTATGAAACACTGAGAAAAAGGTGCCTTCATGTTCATAGTGAGAATGATCTATTAATTTTAAAAATCACTTATTTAATACACACAAAATAAGTAAGGAATTGTGCATATGAACAGTTTAAAGAAAAAGATAAAATCTAATATTCTCTGCAATAGTCCTCAATCACCTCTACACGCAAATTTCTTATGACAGTGTAACTTCCAGGTAGAAATGACAATCACCTTTGTAGACATGACCACTGAAACAGACAGCAGAAAGCTACACGGCCAAACAGCACTTGCCTAGAACTTCTGTGAACAGAGGATGTACAAGGATTTGTAAAATCTCACATTAACTCTCTGGAGATAATGCAGCTTAATTCCAACATTCATAATACAGAGATTATGCACACTGAGTAACTTTAATTGTGTTTTTCTCTTTTATTTTAGACTGCCAGGGTATAGATTTCAAATACATGGTCGGTCATTAAGATAAGACTGTGTTTAAGGATCTTAAATGTCCATTCAGGCATGCGCAGCAAATCAGCAATTCAGCAACATTTTATTACAGGTTTAAGTTACTTCATATACTTAGAGTGCTAATATATTTATTTTTGGTCCCATAATTCCTTTTTAATAGCTCAATTGAGTTTTGCTCAATTATATAGTAAAGCACTCATAAAAACACAAAAATATAAAAACCTGAAATACTAAAAACTATTATAGCAAGATGATACTTGAAGATTTTAAATCAAAGGGCTTTTCCTGGGCTGAAATTATTCTTGTGACCCTGTGGCTCTTCACCATAGTCTGCTGGTACCCACGCCTCAGGTGGAGGGTAGGTGCAGCCTATAACGAAGGCCTCAGAGCTTGGCGCTGGACCTAAAATTCAACAGTTTTGAAAGTCAAGCATTCAATGCAGGAGTTTAACTCCTTGAAAAGAAAAAAAAAAGCATTTTCTGAATTCCAGAAGTCCTCCTTTAGAAAGAGAAAGAAAGAAAGAAAGAAAGAAAGAAAGAAAGAAAGAAAGAAAGAAAGAAAGAAAGAAAGAAAGAAAGAAAGAGAAGGGAAAAGGGAAAGGAAAGGAAAAAGAAAGAACCTAGCTAATGTAGAAGAAATGATGGATTTAGGAAATAACCATTTGGTAACCATCATAATAATAACTGATTCGGTAAGAATCATCAATGAATGATAAAACTAGTGTGAAAGTTTGAAGAATAACAGGATAATAGCCTCAGAGTATCTCCTCACATGATAACTTACTCAGCACAAAAGGAAAAACAATAACTTTACAGGGAAGACTGGCAGACACTCAACCAACTGGTCAAAGTTAATACCCCCAACGATGGCACAATCAACATCATGTGCTTCCTGACATGATCCATTGAGAAGGACACAGTATCACTTCTGTGGAATTCCTGCGAAAAATGCATAACCTGAACCACATGGTGTGAAACAAAAACAGACCTGAACTGAGGAAAAGTCTACAAAATAACAAGCCTATAGTCTTCAAAAATGCAAATGTCATAAAACACAAAGAATAACTAAAAAGATATGACAACTAAATGCAATACATGATCTGGGATTTGCTTTTGCTGCGAAGGTTATTAGTGGGACAATTGATGAAATATGAATAAAACTGTAGATAGGATAAGAGTATTACTGTCTATCAATGTTAACTTCCTGATTTTCTGTGTGTGCCCATCCTCATGTGCAGAAGAAGACAGAGGGACTGTGCGTATACGCAGACATATGTAAGCATCTATACATATACACACATCTACACACACACAGATAATGTGACAGAGAGAGAAAAGGAGGATGTGGTAAAATGTTAAACTGACAGAACCTGGATTAAGGGTATTTGAGAATTATTTGTACTTGTTTTGAGACTTTAGCTTTCAAATTACATCAAAGTTAATAGGAAATTTTTTTACATTCCTCTCCTCACTACAAACATTTATCTGGAAAAAAAGAATCTCCCTTCAGAGATCAAGACCCAGAGCTTGAAGGACTAAGCGCCATTTTTAATTCGTCTTGAACAAGGAAGATTGAAGGATATAATTTGTTTGTTGCCACCTAGGGAAGAAATTGAAGTCCACCCCAGACAACAGGAAGGACCTAAAAGAGGGTATGAGTTTCAACAAAAGAGACACAAGCCCTGGCTGGTATGGCTCACCTGATTCTGTGTCATCCCACAAACTGAAAGGTCACAGGTTCGATTCCCAGTCAGGGCACATGCCTAGGTTGTAGGTTCAGTCCTGGTTGGGCTACACGTAAAAGGCAACCAACAGATGTTTCTCTCTCGTATCGATGTTTCCCTCCCCTCTCAGAGAAATAAAATAAAGTGACACAAGTGTGAGGCTGCTCCCTGGCACACATCCCCTCTGAAATCCTGGAGCTGGACAGAGAGCCCCAAAGAGAACGGGGAAACCCAGTTCAGGATGGGCTCTGCCTCACTGCACATCTGGAACTCTGGGAGGAGACTCCACGCACAGTGCTCAGCCTACCCATGACAGCTACAAAGCAGTAATGGCAGTGTGGCACATTTAGAGGGAGACAGGGCCTGAAATATTCACTCACTCACTCACACACACCCCACAGTTCCCTATGGCTGGCCAGTGGCATGGAGGAGATTCAGAAGTTCTCACTTGCCCCTGTGAACTAGAAGTGGCCCTCCCCGACCACACATCATTATGCCAACCAAAAATGCATATATACAAATGACCTCTACAACTGAGAACCACTCTATTACACTATAAAAATTCAATAAATTAAAAATATCCAAATAATAACCATATTATAAATTTCTATATTAGCTTTTAAAATATAGAGCTTATAAAAAGTTCCAGAGAACAAAGGAAAGCACCATTACTTTCTAATTAACTATTAGATCAATGAGAAAATAAGAATACAATAGCAACTTGTAGAGAATAATGATGACACCACATACCAAAGAATGCAGTATTAGAGATAAAGCCATATTCGGAAACAAATTCATAGCAATGATGCTTTTATCATATTGTTATGGGCTGAATTGTATCCTCCCAAAATTGATATGTTGAAGCCCTAACCCCCAATGTGGCTGTACTTCAAGGCAGGGCCTTTAAGGAGGTGATTAAAAATTAAATGAGGTCATTGAGTGGGGTTCTAATCGATAGAAGTGGTGTCATTATAAGAAGAGGAAAAGACATCAGAGATATCTTCACCCTCCTCCCCCACCCCTTGCACACAAAGAGGAGGTTGTACAAGGCACAGTGAGGAAGGGCTATCTGCAAGCCACAATGAGAGACCTCACCGAAGAAACAAAATTTCCACACCTTAACCTAGGACATCTAGGCTCCAGATCTGTGAGAAAATAAATTCCACTGTTTAAGCAACCCAGCCTGTGGTCTTTTTTTATGGAAGCCTTAGCATATTTGAAGATGAAATAAAATGAGTTCTTTTTTGTGGCACCACAGAGGCTGCTGGCTGTTTCAGGATGAAGCTGAACTTCTCTTTCCCAGACACTGGCTGCCAGAAACCCATTGAAGTGAATGATGAATGCAAACTTCCTATCTGAGAAACATGGCCAGAGAGGTTGCTGCTGACATGCTGGGTGAAGATTGGAAGGGTTACATGGTTCAAATCAACAGTGGAATATGACAAACAATTCGTCCCCATGAAGCAGGGAGTCTTGACCCATGGCCATGTCTGCCTGCTGCTGAGTAAAGGGCACTCCTGTTACAAACCAAAGAGGACTGGAGAAAGAACGCGCAACTCTGCTCAGGGTTGCATTGTGGATGCCAATCTCAGCATTCTCAACTTGGTCGTTGTAAAAAAAGGGCAGGGAGATATTCCTGGTCTCACTGATAACTACTGTGCTTCATTGCCTGGGGCCCAAAAGAGCTATCAAAATCCTCAAACCTCTCTAAAGACGATGATATCCCCCAATATGCTGTGAGAAACCCCTAAACAAGAGACCCAGAACCAAAGCACCCAAGATTCAGCATCTTCTCACTCCATGTGTCCTGCAACACAAACGTGAGCATATTGCTCTGAAGGAACAACATACTAAGAAAACTAAGGAAGAAGCTGCAGAGTATGCTAAACTTCTGGCTAAGAGGATGAAGGAGGCCAAAGAAAAATGCCAGCAACAGATTGCCAAGAGGCCATAGGCTTTCTTCTCTGAGAGCTTCCACCTCTGAGTCCAATCGAAATCAGATTTCCTAGGAGTAACAAATAATTAAGAACATCCAGAAAATAAGAAAAGAAAATGAGCTTAGCTAATCTAATGGAAGAAGCTGGAGAAAACAATTTAAAAAGTTCAAGAAGAGAAATATTGTAATAAAGAACGAGCTGTACTTGAACAACAATAAAAGAAAAGAAATAGTATTCTGTGCTAAAAAGAAATGAGCTATCAAGCCATTAAAAGGCACTGAGGAACCTTAAATGCATTTTAATAAGTTAAAGAAGCCAATCTGAAAAGGCTCTAGAGTACTGTGTGATTCCAACTATGAGGTCTGTACAGAAAGTATCCAGCCATGCAATAGGAAAATGAGTATGTAGGCATCAATTTAGCCAACCACGCCTACATAATGAACCTCCATAAAAACCCTAAACAGCAGGGCTCAGAAAGCTTCTGGGTTGGTGAAGGTATGGAGGGAGGTGCTGGGAGCCGGGTGCACCCAAAGGCGGCACGGCAGCTCTGCACATGCCCATCACCTTCATACCTTTCCCTATGCACCTCTTCCTTTGGGCTGTTTCTGAGCTGTGTTCCTTATAATAAATGAGTAAACATTAAAAAAAGCCACAATTAGCAAAGAAATTCAAAACTGGTTCTTAAAGGCATAAAAAAAATCAGCAAGTGTAATAACAAAAAGAGAAAACACTAATTGTAATCAAGATAACATGGTACCAATGAAAGAACAGATACATACGTCACTGAAATAGAATAGAGGGTTCAGAAACAGACCCTCAAAAATATAGTCGACTGATCTTTAACAACAGAGCAAAGGCATTTCAATGGAGAAAGAAAAACCTCTCCAACAAACAGTGCTGGAACAGCTGGATGTCCATATGCAAACAAAAGAAAGAACCTAGACACAGACCTTACCCTTTTCACAAAAATTAGCTCAAACTGAATTATGAACTTAAATGTAAAATGCAAAACTATGAAACATCTAAAAGAAAATACAGTAGAAAAATCTATGTGACCTTAGGTATGGTAATGAGTTTTTATATCCAATACAAAAACATAATCCATGAAATCAAAAATTGATAAGTTAAACTTTATTTTTTTTTAAAAACTGCTCTGCCAAGACACAATGAAACTGCAAGTTATAGGCTGGGATAAAATATTTGCAAAACACATATCTGATAAAGAACTTGTATCCAAAATACACAAAGAACTCTTTTTTTTTAATTTTTTATTTTAATTGTTGATCTTGTACAGTTTTCTGTCTTTTACTCCCACCCCAGCCCACCAACCCAGCCCTCCCCACCTCCCTCCCATTTCCACCCCCCATAGTTTTTGTCCATGAGTCCTTTATACTTGTTCCTGTAAACGGTTCCCCTTTTCCCCTGAAATTCCCTCCCCTCTCCCCTCTGGTCACTGTCAGCCTGTTCCCAACTTCAGTGTCTTTGGTTAAAGCTCAACAATAAGAAAAAGAAATCCAACTTTTAAAGTGGGCAAAATATCTGAACGGACAAGTCTCTAAAGAAAATATACAGATAACAAATAAGCATCTGAAAAGATATTCGACATCATACATCATGAGGGCAATGCACATTAAGACAAACTGAGATACCACGCTGACAATGCCAATTGCTGGAAAGGATGCAGAACAACAGGAATTCTACCTCTTTGCTAGTAGAAACGCAAAATGGTACAGCCAATTTGGAACACAGGCAGTTTCTTATAAAGTTAAATAGTCTTATGTGATTCAGGAATCCTGTTCCTAGATATTTACCTAAATAAACTGAAAAGTTATGTCTACACAAAAATCTGCACAGAAATGTTTAAAGCAGTTTTATTCACAATCACAAGAAAACTGGGAACAATAAAGATATCTTTCCATATGTGAAGAAATCCATGGTATACCCACAGAATGAAATGTTATTCCACAACAAAAAAAAAAATAGCTATCAAGCCACAAAAAGACATGGATGAATCTTAAATATGTATTGCCAAGTGAAAACACACAGTCTGTGAAGACCACATACCGTATGATTCCAATTACGTAACATTTGGGAACAGCAAACCTAGAGACAGTGTGAAGATCAGTGGTGGTTCTGGGTTTGGAGGAAGAAGGGAGGGTTGAAGAAGAAAATCACACAGGGAATCTTTTTTTCCCTATCCTCACCTGAGGACATGCTTATTGGTTTTAGAAAGAGGGGAAGGGGGGGGAGAGAGGAAGAGAAACATCAATGTGAGAGAGAAACATCAATCAGCCGCCTCTCACATGTGCCCCAACCAGGGACCAAACCCACAACCTAGGCATGTGTCCTTCTGGGAATTGAATCTGTGACCTTTCAGTCTGAAACGACACTCCAACCAACTGAGCCACAGAGGCCAGGGCCATACAGAGTATCTCGAGGGTGCAAAAAGTAGTCTGCATGATACTGTAATGGTGGTTATATGGCATTATGTATTTTTTAATACCTGTAACTTCACAGCACGAAGAGTGAATCTTAATGAATGCAAATTTTCAAAAAATTATTTAGAATGTAATAGAATCCCAGAAGAAATACAGAACACTCAAAGCAATCTAACTGAATTGCAGGTGTATGGAACAATTTCACCGAAGGGGGTGGAGGAAAAACGTGCTACCTATGCAACCTGGAGAGTGAGTGGAGAAAGACCCCAGGCAACAGGGACTGCACGCGAGCACTGTCCTCCAGTTGATTAAGTCACATCCTCTGGGGGGCGGTGCAGGTCAACAATTTTGATGTCACCATACATGTGTGGTGGAATTAAAGAATTAAGCAAAGACAAATGTGGCTGTCACCACTGAGCTGTCAGTGGTGACAGCCACATTTGTCACTCTTAGAGTGAAGGTTACAGAAAAGCAAGGGGGAAAGGCTACAGTGATCCATGTGGTAAAGTCAGAGACATCGGTGTGCAGTCATTTTTATCTTACTATAGATATGGATGGTCACACGTAGAAACATTCATAGATATGTATATAACAGGTTAGTATACACAGAAATACTCCCTTTCTCAGAGGTGTAGAATCAACAACTCCCAGCAGCAACAAGCACACCTAACACCCAAATCCTGGTTTCTAATATTTTCAAATCGGAGGAACCCGGTTTCCTTGGAAAAAGGGCTAAACCTAGGACTCAGGGAGGACGATACATAGAAGGTGAGTCTGGAGCATCCTGTAAAGCCAGAAAGTAAGGAAGTGCTCGACAACCACAATAAAACACAACACGACGACGGAGGTCTGCCAAAGGGGACAGGAGTCGACTGAGAGAGCTCCCAACGGCCGAAGCTGGAAAAATTTGAGCAAGAAAATAAATAAAGTGCTACTGGATTATAACACAAAGTATACAATAAATATCCATGAGTCTCTACTGATATTAATAAATAAATGGGGAGAATAGACAAATCCCTATGCAGAATAATTCAAAATAATGTACCTAAATATTCTGCCTTCAAGGAGGTGAAGCCTAGCTCCCTATTCCTCACGTATGGTCTGCACATAGCTCCTCCCACAGACGACGGCATGAAAAGGGGTAAGAACACAGCAGTGTCACAGTGGAGAGGCCTGACCAACACTTCTCTGCCGGGTGAGCAACCGTGAGAAATTACGCTGACAGGATACTGTGCTGCAAAGGAAAGGCACTTCACCCTGTCGTCTTCCAAGAACATACAACCCTAGCCAAATGATAAGAAAAATATGGCTTAAATCCCAATTGCTGGGAATTCTACAAAACGCCTGGCCAGTACTCCTCAAAACTGCCAAGGTCATCAAAAACAAGGCAAGCCTGAGAAAGTACCTTGCCAACAGCAGCTAAAGGAGAAATGGAGGACGAAATGTGATGGGGTATCCCGGATGGGACCCTGGGGCAGAGAAGTGGCATCAGGTAAAAACCAAATGTCTGAATGAAGTATAGACTCTAGTTAATAATATATTAGTACTGGTTCATTAATTATAACTAATGGTATGATGCTAATGTTAATAATACAGAAAACTGGTTGCAGGTATATAGAAAATCTCCTTAATACCCTTGTAATTTTTTGTAAATCTAAATTATACTTAAAAAGTTAACTTTTAAAAAAACTTCTAGATTGAAAATAGCAGAAAAACATGAACAAAAATAGGAATAAGAAATAGGACATGTAAACAATAAGGAGAATTATTACTTAAAAATACTATGGTAGCCCTGGCTGGGTGGCTCAGTTGGTTGGAGCATCATCCCATACACCAAAGGTTGCAGGTTCAATCCCCAGTCTGTCTCTCTCTCCCCACCCACTACACTTCCTCTCTCTTGGAAATCAATGAACATATGTTTGAGTGAGGATTTTTAATAATAAAAAATAAAAATACTCTGATATATGAAATTTTGTGGTGTTAAAAATTAAAATCTCAGGCCTGGCTGGTGTAGCTCAGTGGATTGAGTGCGGGCCTGCGAACCGAAAGATCGCGGTTCGATTCCCAGTCAGGGCACATGCCTGGGTTGCCAGGCCAGTTCCCGTCAGGGGACATACAAGAGGCAACCGCACATTGATGTTTCTCTCCCTCTCTCCTTCCCTTCCCCTCTAAAGATAAATAAATAAAATCTATAAAAGGAAAAAAAAAAATTAAAATCTCAGTAAAATGGATACTTTTAAGTCTCAATGACATGGCTGTATTGCCAAAATTGACTCCAGAAGACTAGTAAACTGAAATAAAATAGTAAATATGAAAGAAGCTGAAAAAACTAAGTCAGAGAATTGACTCCAAGGAATTATTTCAACCAGATGGTTTTTCCAGTGAAATTTTTCATATTTTTAGGGAATAGATAATCCCCTTGTTATATAAACTATTTCAAAGCATAGAAAATGAACAGCTAGCCCGATTTATTTTATGAAGTTAACAGAGACTGACAAAGCACACATACATACGTTTACCCCCAATCCCACCATGACCCAAACACCACAATACACATTCACATGGAGGACGCCATCGGCCTCTCCCTCTCTCCCTCTCCTTCTTTCTCCCTGCCCTCTCTTTTTCTCTCACGCAAAAAGTGCACACACACAGGGCTTATCTAACTTATAAATGTAGATGCAAAACTTGAATAAATTCAGCCATTCCAGTTTGGTACTAAATTAAAAGAATAATACTCCATAACCAACAAATATTGACCAAGGATAAGAGACTCAAAGTTTAAATTTATTAAATTTGAAACACTAAATAAGGTTGTCAAGTAAGAAAAATTTTATGATAATTTAAATAGATATGGAATGCATTCAATAAATTTCAACACTAAGTTCTTCTAGAGTTCTCAGAACATGAATAATTACTGAAAAGGACACAAAAATTAACATTATTACCAGAAAATCATAAACTAACAAGACCCAAAGCGAACAACTAAAGATACTTATAATTAGTAAGGTAATTTAACTGTCACTGAGGGCTAGAAAAGATCAGTGTACCAACTCCAGCTGTCAGGCAGAGAGAGGGAAAATCTTCCCTTCTTTCACCTTTTAGTTCTACTCGGGCCCTCAACAGACTGAATGATGCCCACCCACACTGGGAAGGGCAATGCACTCCACTCAGTCCACCAATCCAAAGGTTAGTCACTTCCAGAAACACCCTCACAGACACACCCAGAAACAAGGCTTACCCAGACATCTGGGCATCATAAAACTAACCACCACAAAGACTGGATAGATGGTGAAACCATTAACCAAGATGGAGAAAATACACAAAAGGAGGATCAGGTTTCCAGGACAAGGAAGGAAAGAAGGGAGGGAGGGGCAGAGAGGAGAACTAGCAGGGAACAATGAATCCAGTAAAAACGCTACTATTCTATGAGTGGCCAACTGTGTCAGATGCTAGAGATGTTAAGTAAGATAAAAACTGGAAGTACATCACTAGGTTAAGAGTTTAGTAAGACCACTGATGAAGTAAAGCCACTGATGATGGAGAAAATGCGTACCACTGAGGAATTAAGAAGTTGTAAGTTGACTTCCGGCCAAGATGGAGGCGTAGGCGGACACACTGTGCCTCCTCTCACAACCAAAATTAAGGACAACAAATATTTAGAAACAAGAAAACAACCAGAACTTATAGAAAACTGAACTGTACGGAAGTCCAACAACCATTCATCCAGACCGGTAAGAGGGGCGGAGTCGCGGCAGGAGAAAGTGGAGCTGCTGATCCAGGAACGCAAGCAGCAGCAGCTGGCAGTTCCCAGGTGCACAGGCGGCGGCTGGCGGTCCCCTGGCCAACAGGCAGCAGCTGGCGGACCCCGGGCACTGGGGGGCAGCTGTGCAGACCCAGTGAGGCTGCACAAGGCGGCTGGCTGACTGACCAGGGTCTCACTTTCGAGCGCGCAGACGGTCCAGGCAGAGGGGAAGTGGAGGAGGGGACTGAATCCAGGAGAGAGCGGAGCAGGCGCCATTGCTCCCTCTCAGGCCCCACCCCCACATACAGCGTCACAACCCAGTGACTGGGCTGCCCCGCACTGGCGAGCGCCAGAGGCTCCACTCTTCACTACGTAACAGCACGCGCGCGTGCGCAGATAATCCAGGTGAAGGGGAAGCAGCGGAAAGGGCCGGAGTCCGGGAGAGAGCGGAGCAGGCGCCATTGCTCCTTCTCAGACCCCGCCCCCACCTATAGCGTCACAACCCAGCGACTGGGCTGCCCCGCCCTGAGGAACACCTAAGGCTCCACCCCCTCATACGTAATAGCCGCGACCAGACTAAAACCAAAACAACAACAACAAAAAAAACCCCACCAAAAATGGCTCAAACCAGAGATCAAATAAAAGTCCCAGAGCCAATTCCTCTAAGCAGTGAAGAGATAGCCAACCTGTCAGATGCACAGTTCAAAGCACTGGTCATCAAAATGCTCACAGAATTGGTTGATTTTGCTCACAAACTAGATGAAAAAATGCAGGCTACAATCCGTGAAATGAAGGAAGATGCATGGGGAACTGATAGAGATGGAAGGAAAACTGGGACTCAAATCAATGGAGTGGACCAGAAGGAAGAAACTAACAACCAAACAGAAGACGAGGAAGAAACAAGAATTCAAAAAAACGAGGAGAGGCTTAGGAACCTTCGGGACATCGTTAAATGTCCCAACATCCGAATTATAGGGGTCCCAGAAGGGGAAGAAGAACAGCAACAAGTGGAAAACTTATTTGAACAAATAATAAAGGAGAACTTCCCCAATCTGGCAAAGGAAATAGACTACCAGGAAGTCCAGGAAGCTCAGAGAGTCCCAAAGAAGTTGGACCCAAGGAGGAACACACCAAGGCACATTGTAATTACATTAGCCAAGATTAAAATGAAGCAGAGAATTCTAGAAGCAGCAAGGGATAAGGGGACAGTCACCTACAAGGGAGTTCCCATCAGACTGTCAGCTGATTTCTCAAAAGAGACCTTACAGGCAAGAAGGGGCTGGAAAGAAATATTTGAAATCTTGAAAAGCAGGGACCTACAACCAAGATTGCTCTACCCAGCAAAGCTGTCATTTAGAATGGAAGGGAAGATAAAGTGCTTCTCAGATAAGGTCAAGTTGAAGGAATTCATCATCACCAAGCCCTTATTATATGAAATGTTAAAGGGACTTATCTAAGAAAAAGAAGATAAAACTATGACAGTGAAAAGACAACAAACTCATAGCTATCAAGAACCACACCTAAAACAAAAGCAAACTAAGCAAACAGCTAGAACAGGAACAGAACCACAGAAATGGAGATCATATGGAGGGTTAGCAATAGGGGCGTGGGAGGAGGAGAGAGGGGGAAAAGGTACAGAGAATGAGTAGCATAGATGGTGGGTAGAAAATAGACAGGGGGAGGGCAAGAATAGTATGGGAAATGTAGAAGCTAGAAAACTTATGACCCATGGACATGAACTAAAGGGGGGAATGTGGGTGGGAGAGGGTGGGTAGGGTGGAGGGGAATGATGGGGGAGAAATGGGACAACTGTAATAGCATAATCAATAAAATATATTAAAAAAAAAAAAAAAAAAAAAAAAGAAGTTGTAAGTTGACCAGGTAGCAAGCGAGCCTATGTTTCCCCGCCTTGCCCTCCTCCGCACAGCCCCTGCCCCTTCCCTCTGGCCATCACCACAGTATCACCTATGTCTAGGGTTATGCATACATGTTCTTTGATTAATCTCTTTACCTTCTTTCATCCAGTTCCCCCTCCCTCCACCTCTCTGACAGCTATCAGTCTATTCCACATATCCATGCCTCTGGTTCTATTTTGTTAGTTTATTTTGTTCATTAGATTCCACATGTAAATGAGATCACATGGTATTTGTCTTTCTCTGACTCACTTATTTCACTTATGATCTCCAGCTCCATCCATGCTGTCGCAAAAGGTAAGTTTCTTTAAACTTAACAGCCACATAGCATTCCACTGTGTAAGTGTACCACAGCTTTTTTACCCACTCATCTACTGGGGCACTTGGTAGATGGGCACTTGGGCTGTTTCCCAATCTTGACTATTATAAATAACAATGCTATGAACACAGGGGTGCACGTATTCTTTCTGATTGGTATTTCGGGATTCTTAGGATATATTCAAGAAGTCTGATCTTTAAGGAGAGGAGGAAAATTGAGTAGTATCTGTTTGGGGGTGGGATGAAGGACTGAGGAAGGAGGTTTTATATGGCTCTTTGATTCAGTTTAGGAACAGAAGATTTAACTACAGCAAACTGAAGGGAATGAGCCAGAAAAGAGAGAGGGTGATGCTCCTGGTGAGAAATGAAAAGACTGATGGATTCACAGTCAGTGGCAGGGTGAAAGGAATGAGATGTTACTGACTTTGGCCTTCTGGAAGAGCATATTCCCTCGCTCTTGGGCAGCAATTTTCAACCGGTGTGTCATGGGAGGCACAATGGCGTGCAGCAACAATTTTTAAAACATGCAGTACTGGATTAGTTAGTCAGGTGCACTGGCTCTTTTCCCTTAGATTGCTTGAAAATGACAATAGCCAACACAACAATAGCTGTCCACCGTGAATAAATCAAAATTATGCCTATTCTTTGGTCAGATCAGCAAAAAAATATAATATTGATGGGCCACAGAATTTTAGTAATTAGTTTACATGTGCCACGAGATGAAAAAGGTTGAAAATAGCTGATCCAAGGTAAGAGTGAAGAGGGACAGAGGGGCACAGAGTACAGTTTAGAGCCAGGAAGAAAGAATATGGAAGGGCTTCCCACCCAGCTGATCCATTTTCTCTGGAGAGTAAGAGTGCCAGAGTGAAGAACTTGAAGAAGAGATTAGAAGGTTAAATATATAGTAACTATTTAAAATAGCCACTTTGGAGACTGCAAAAGAAATTGCTAGGCAATACTGAGAATCACAGAGATCAAAAACCAGAATTCCTTAGCTGTACCAGTTAGCACAGTTATATGATTTTCTCTCTCCATCCTTTGCAAATCTGAGCAGAAAGAGACTACCAGATTCTTGGGCAGGGTGGGGGGTAGGGGGAGGTGGAATATTTAATCTTAATATCTAAAAGTGTTAAGTATCATATACCTGAATTTCACAGAAAAGCACTTTGAAAGAGGTATTCACAGATCATAAGAGGCATTGATTAATATGCTGCTGTTGGGTGCTTACACACACATAAATTTGGAGCCAGAAATACGAGAGGCAAATGTGACAAAGGCAAAAAAAAAAAAAATAATAATGTCTATGAAAAACACCAAAAACAAACGACCCTACCACTGAATATATCTATCTCAGAGAGTATTGAATTCTATTTTCATCCACCAGATAAATGCTAAAAAACCAAGGGAAAACTGCTGGTATAGCAAAAAGTTTGGATTTTCAAAACATTCTCTAGAAAAACTTAAAAGTGATCCCTCAAAAATGGGATGAGATCAACCTTTAAAATATTACCAAGCCCTGGCTGGTCTGGCTCAGTTGATTGGAGCATCGTCCCATAACTGAAACATTGAGGGTTCGATTCCCAGTCAGGGCACATGTCTAGATTGCAGGTTTGATCTCCGGTCCGAGCACGTAAGATCCCCAGTCCAGGCACGTACAGGAGGCAACCGATCTTTGTTTCTGTCTCACATCCATGTTTCTCTCTCTCCCTTCCTCTCTCCCTCTCAACACACGATGAAAAAATTTCCTTGGGTGAGGATTAAAAAAACAATTTAAATAAAAAAAAGTACTACCGAGATCTCTAGCAAGCACAATACTGTCTTCTTCAAAATCTCAGTAAACTTGAAGTTATTAACTCTGGGTTATAAAGTCAAAATGTGGTAAAATCAATTTAATGTGGCTTTTATCTTTCAAAGTCAAGGCCTCTTTTTATTCAGTACCTATAAATAAAACAAAATAACAACTCAACAACAAATACCTTTTTTTGCTATTGGTTATTTGTGATGTGAGAAGGGGACTGGGATGTGCTTTGTGCCTGGGGGGCTGGAGAAGAGACTGGAGGCTGCCCCTGCACCCCACTCCAAAGTCCACCAAGTTCCTCTCAAATAAAAAGTTAAGGAAATGACTGGGGGACACAAAGAATACTACTCATCCCAAGACTTCCTCCCTTTTTTTAAGGGAAAAAATATAAATAAAGGTAGAAAGTAGGTTTGGTTATGTTTGTACACGTGTGTTTAGAGCTCAAGTCCAAATGTATCTGGCTCTAACATCTTCAAGAGCCTTCATTAAAGAACGTATTCCAACTACATGCTGCCATCTACTGGACAATTTATAAGGGCTTTGTGCTTTCCTGGTAACAATGAAAAACAAAGAAAAATTCATGGAGGGAAACCATGCAAAAGATTTGTTTTCATAATAAACCTTATAGGAATATTTTACCTTAAAACTTACATATGTGCTTGATCAAAATAATTTTAATTAGTTAATATTTTGTATTTTTAATTAAGAGGTAACCGAAGTTCAGTAACATGGGAAACTAATCTCAGAATGAAAGAGATATAAACAGCACTTTATAACATGCTGCTATGCTGTGACAGTAGGAATGTGAGACTTTCAAAAATCTGTGGTCGAACTGAACTTTTGCATTCTATTTATTTCTTTCATACTCTGCTAATAACACATTTCTTAAACCAAAGAATCCAAAAGTTTCCTCTTTTAGAGTTATGCTATATAAAATGTTTTTTAAATGTGTAATTAGGTTAATAATGTAACCTAAAATAAATACTATCTCTTTTTGTTTTAAATATTTTTAAAAATTAGATTTGTAACTGCTAAATACATACCTGTGATATAAAGAGCCAGCAGAAAATTATATTAAGAAATCTGCTTTCTCTAAAAGATCAGTATCAAAAAAATTCTAATTAAATCCGAAGACATAGGAATACAATAACATTGTCTCTTCATTTTGGTGAACTGGTCAAGTGTGAGCTAATCCAGACAGACGGTAACAAGAGTGAGGAACAACAGACATTTGGTTCACCTGTCTTTTACTCCCAATTCTTGTACATCAACCGCACTTTTGCATCTTACCTGCTCTGCCAATATATAATAAATCAATTTTATAAATCTTATAAATATGAACAATAAATATATAAAAGTTAAATGAAATATAAATATCTAATATGAATAAACCTCATAAATCTTACCTGCTTTGCCAATATATAATAATTGACTATGAGCTCAAAAATCTAAAAATTGAAACTCTAAAGTGATCATTTAAAGTAACGATTCTCTCTGAACATAATGGTCAAGCCCCTGGTAACTTCAGCTTCCAGCTCACTAGGTCCAACTAATTTCCATGCTGGAACATTAGTAATGTCCTGGCTGGGCACTGAGAACCAGCCTGAAAACCAAAGGGTCGCTGGTTCAATTCCCAGTCAGGGCACATGCCTGGATTGCAGGCCTGTACATGGTAGGGGGCACTCCAGAGGCAACCACACAGTGATGTCTCTCTTCTTCTCTTTCTCCTTCCCTTCCTCCCTCTCTCTAAAAATTAATATATAAATCTTTAAAAAAAAACACCAGTACTAATCTAACATGACTGTAACTGTCTATAGGGCCTACAGTAGTCACATGACTCCAGAGCTACACCTATAAGCTCTATAAGTTTAAGCCAAATATACATGTCATGCACCTTAAAAATTAATGTATTTGATAATTCTCATTTAATTTTGCAGAAAGGGCAACTGAAAACTAACATCTTGCCCCCCGAGGCCAAAAGTTCACTTGGTGGTAACTCTGTGACTGAAAAGGTTAACATCAATAGGCCATTTTAGCCCTCACTGGTGGGGCTCAGTGGACTGAGTGTCTGCCTGAGAACCAAAGGATCGCTGGTTCGATTCTCAGTCAGGGCACATGCCTGGGTTGCAGGCCAGACCCCCAGTAGGGGGCGTGTGAGAGGCAACCACACACTGATGTTTCTCTCCCTCTCTTTCTCCCACCCTTCCCTTCTCTAAAAATAAATAAATATTTTTTAAATAGCTATTTTCAATGCAGCAAAATTTTTCCAGTATATCTCCTAGGGCAAGAGAAATAAAGAAAAAATAAACAAATGGGACTACATTAAATTAAAAAGCTTCTACACAGCTAAAGAAACCATCATCAAAATGAAAAGGGAACCAAACTTATGGGAAAACATATTTGCCTATGATACCTCAGAGGAGAGTTTGATCTCCAAAATACATAAAGAACTCATATGACTCAACACCAGGAAGACAAACAATCCAATTAAAAAATGGGCTAAGGACCTGAATAGACACTTCTCCAAGGAGGACATACAGATGGCCCAGAGACATATGAAAGGATGCTCAACATCACTAGCCATCAGAGAAATGCAAATTAAAACCACAATAAGATACTACCTCACACTGGTCAGAATGGCCATCATTAATAAAGCAACAAACAACAAGTGCTGGTGAGGATTTGGAGAATAGGGAACCCTAGTGCACTCTTGTTGGAATGCAGACTGGTGCAGCCACTGTGGAAAACAGTATGGAATTTCCTCAGAAAACTAAAAATGAAACTGCCTTTTGACCCAGCAGTTCCACTCCTGGGATTAATACCCTAAGAACCCTGAAACACCAAATCAAAAGAACCTGTGCACCCCAATGTTGACAGCAGTATTATTTACAATAGCCAAGTGTTGGAAACAGCCTAAGAGCTCATCAGTAAATGAGTGGATCAAAAAACTGTGGTACATTTACATAATGGAATACTATGCAGCACAAAGAAAGGAGCTCCTACCCTTTGCAATAGCATGGATGGAACTGGAGATAATTATGCTAAGTGAAATAAGCCAGGCGTTGAGGGACAAATACCATATGATCTCACCTTTAAGTGGAACCTAATCAACAAAACAAACAAGCAAGCAAAATATAACCAAGACATTGAAATTAAGAACAATCTGACAGTAACCAGAGGGGAGGTGGGAGGAAGAGGGATAAAAGAGGAGAATGGAGGAAATATTTTCAGGAACAACTATAATGGATACATGGATAAAACCAAGGGGGTTGGGGGATGGAAGCAGGGGAGGGAAGTGGGGATGGCTGGGGTTGGGGGGTAGTGGTAGGGAGTAAATGTAAACAACTGTACTTGAACAACAATTAAATAAATAAATAAAAATTTTAAAAAATAAAAAGAATCCTTCTTTGCCTCTTCCTAACTTCCGGTGGTTCCAGAATCCTTGGTGTTCCTTGGCTTGTAACTATATTATTCTAATCATCACCTGTATCTTCACATGGTCTTCTTTCCTATGTCAGTGTCTCTGCATCTCTATTAGTCTTCCCATAAGGATACCAACTATTAGATTTAGGGCCCACTCTGATTTCGTATGACCTCATCTTAACTAATTACATAACTAAGGTCACATTCTGAGGTTCCAAAAGGACATGAATTCTTCAGAGGGACACTACTAAACTCACTACAGGCAGAAACTGGCCAGCACCGTTCTCTCCCTGCATGGAGACAGACCCAAGCAGCTTCTGAGCTCTCACTGTTGGGACTAGAAAGAAACAAACCTGAAAAAATTTAATCCACATCACAGCTCATGCTATAAAGAGTTGCAGTAGCCTGTATCAGGTTCTTGGGATTCTAAAATGTTAAACATTCATTTTGTAAAAGACAAATGGATTCCAGGATTCTCAGAGAAATCAGGAGCCCATGCTTGAAGCCAATCTAATACCCAACCAATACTAGATAAGCACTCATGTGATGTAAAGGATTTAAAAAGTGTCCTTCCAAAAAAATATCAACTGCTTCTCAATCCCTAAAATTTTCACCACTACGTAAGTAATTTAAATAGGTTACATGATTCCATAATAGTTATATATAAGAAGAAGATAAAGGAAGATGAGGAGTAGAGGAATCACAAATATACATACACCCAGGTGGAGAAGTAAAAACATATGTGCAAAATTAATTGGCTGGTCTTTTAAAAAGAACTGTGAAAGAAGTGAAAATACGGCAAATCAGTAATGGATTTTTATGAAAGGGGTTGCAGAGACCTGAGATACCTCACAGGAGGATCCTGGGCCTTTAGGGGACTGTCAGCATAAACTGGGTGTATAGAGGCAGCTAAGACACACAGGAAGTAATGCAAAGACATGCTTTGTCTACTCCCCAACTTTTCGCTGCCCTGTCCCCCACCTTTCAGCAGATATTAGCCCTCACAACTCTGAAACATAACTAAGCTCAAGGCAGTTCCAAATAATCCTACCTAATGTGATCATTTCCTCTAAAAAAAAAAAAAAAAAAGTTAAACTCACAAAGAAAAAGAAAAAATAATTAAATTGGGAATTTTACCTCAATCCAAATATTCTATGACTCTTAGATAAAAATAAAGATGAGACAGTTTCACTCACCAACAGTTTCTTCTGATGCAGCAGTCAAAGCTAGAAACTTTTTTGTATTTTCCATTTCCTCATTACTTGGCAAAACTTCACTATTTTTTGCAGACTAATGAAAGAGAAGTGAAAGTTTAAATATGAGAAAAGAAAGCAACATTGATACTTTGTTAAATTTCAATGAGGTTTCCAATTGTACATATACAAACAAGACAACTCGGGTCATTTCTTTCCTTTAATTAAGAACTCCATTAATATTTCCTGTCCCCTCAAAATTCTGTCAACAAGTACTCACAAAGAGCACTGGAGTGTACATCCACCATTAGATCATGATAACGTTTCCTAAGATTCTGTTTAATATTTTTATAACTGATGAGTCTATCATCAAATTACAATTTCACATATTTCAAGATTACTACTGTATTTTTTATGCTTCCGGTTATAATTCTTTTTTTAATATATTTTAGTGATTATGCTATTACAGTTGTCCCATTTCTCCCCCATCATTCCCCTCCACCCTGCACACCCCCTCCCACCCACGTTCCCTCATCTTTAGTTCATGTCCATGGGTCATAAGTTCTTTAGCTTTTACATTTCCCACACTATTCTTGCCCTCCCCCTGTCTATTTTCTACCCACTATCTATGCTACTCATTCTCTGTACCTTTTCCCCTCTCTCCTCCTCCCATGCCCCTGTTGCTAACCCTCCATGTGATCTCCATTTCTGTGGTTCTGTTCCTGTTCTAGTGTTTGCTTAGTTTGCTTTTGTTTTAGGTGTGGTTGTTAATAGCTGTGAGTTTGCTGTCTTTTCACTGTCATATTTTTTATCTTCTTTTTCTTAGATAAGTCCCTTTAACATTTCATAGAATAAGAGCTTGGTGATGATGAACTCCTTGAACTTGACCTTATCTGAGAAGCGCTTTATCTGTCCTTCCATTCTAAATGACAGCTTTCCTGGATAGAGCAATTTTGGATGTAGGTCCCTGCCTTTCAAGATTTCAAATATTTCTTTCCAGCCCCTTCTTGCCTGTAAGGTCTCTTTTGAGAAATCAGCTGACAGTCTGATGGGAACTCCTTTGTAGGTGACTGTGCCCTTATCCCTTGCTGCTTCTAGGACTCTCTCCTTCATTTGAATCTTGGCTAATGTAATTATGATGTGCCTTGGTGTGTTCCTCCTTGGGTCCAACTTCTTTGGGACTCTCTGAGCTTCCTGGACTTCCTGGTAGTCTATTTCCTTTGCCAGATTGGGGAAGTTCTCTTTTATTATTTGTTCAAATAAGTTTTCTACTTGTTGCTCTTCTTCTTCCCCTTCTGGGACCCCTATTAATTTGGATGTTGGGACGTTTAACAATGTCCCGGAGGTTCCTAAGCCTCTCCTCATTTTTTTGAATTCTTGTTTCTTCCTTGTTTTCTGTTTGGTTGGTTGTTTCTTCCTTCTGGTCCACTCCATTGATTTGAGTCCCAGTTTTCCTCCCATTTCTATTGGTTCCCCATGCGTCTTCCTTCATTTCACGTATTGTAGCGTGCATTTTTTCATCTAATTTGTGAGCAAACTCAACCAATTCTGTGAGCATTTTGATGACCAGTGCTTTGAACTGTGCATCTGATAGGGTGGCTATCTCTTCATGGCTTAGAGGAATTGGCTCTGGGGGGATTTCATTTGTTCTCCGGTTTGAGCCATTTTTGGTGGATTTTTTTTCTGTTTTGGTTTTAGTCTGGTCGTGGCTATTACATATGAGGGGTGGAGCCTTAGGTGTTCCTCAGGGCGGGGCAGCCCAGTCGCTGGGTTGTGACGCTGTGTGTGGGGGCGGGGTCTGAGAGGGAACAATGGCGCCCGCTCCGCTCTCTCCTGGATTTAGTCCCCTCCACCACTTCCCCTCTGCCTGGACTGTCTGTGTGTGCAAATGTCGGACCACCTGGTCAGCCAGCCGCCCTGTGCGGCCTTACTGGGTCTGCCAGCTGCCGCCTGTGGGCCCGAGGACCGCCAGCCACTGCCTGTGCACCTGGGAACTACCAGCCACTGCTGCTTGCGTTCCTGGGTCCGCACCTCCACTTTTTCCTACCACGACTCCGCCCCTCTTACTGGTCTGGATGAATGGTTGTTGGACTTCCGTACAGTTCAATTTTCTATAAGTTCTGGTTGTTTTCTTGTTTCTAAATATTTGTTGTCCTTAATTTTGGTTGTGAGAGGAGGCACAGTGTGTCTGCCTATGCCTCCATCTTGGCCGGAAGTCCCCGGTTATAATTCTTGTTTCCAAGGTAAAAATTTGCTTTGAGATTCAATAGAAATAAGTGATAGGTTCATATTTTTCTGTTACAATTTGCACAGACTATTTCTTGAGTTTAAAGCACTGCATTTTGTATGTTGCTTTCTTTCTGTCCTAGTGTTCTTCCTGGGAAACTTGTAAAAATGTATTCTTAATTGCTGTATTATTAACTCATATTATTGCCTGGGAAATTTCCTCCAAAGTCAGTCAATTGATCAAGGAGGAATTTATCAAAACCAGTTATTACAATGTTCCTTACCTTAAAAGTGCTCTCCTTTGAGGGGCAAAGTTCAAGTGTGAGCCAATAGCTATACATCAAGTCAGTGCTAACATCTGGTCAACACCCACCCCTCTATACTACAGAGAATAAGAGGTCCAAGAAGGCCAAGGACAGTCAATCAAGCACTAGAAATATTAAGACACAAGCAAGTAGAGCATGGTCCCAGACCTCGAATCTCAAGCACTTTACAGCTTCCCGAAGGGATCTTGACCAGCATTTAAAATGATGAACTCCCCCACTTACTGGTCACAAAAGTTCACTCAAATAATAATGACAACAAGGAGTTTAAATTTTTGTGTACTTGTACATTTATCTCCAAACTGTAAACTGGCTGAAGAAAAGCAAATATACATGCTTAATGAAAGAAGGTATCACACACCTTTCTCCTCCAGAGATGGAGGAGCACCACCCAACACTGGTAAGAGGCCTACTGGGCTGCCGTCCCCGGGGAATGAGCGCACCGGTGCCAGGGCAGTGCCTGAGTGCTGAGAAGTTGCCTACCTCCACAAAATAACTCGGTCAGCGCAGACCACATTAGTAATTACCACAGTCCATGCTCTTCTTACTCATCACAGAGGAAACTGCTTCTTACATGTCAGAATGTGGTTATACAGTTCTTACCTTAAGGTCTTCCCATAGCTTTATTCTCATTTCTAGACCTTGCTTCTTAATTTCTTTTTCTCTATATTGCTTCTTCACCAATATTTTATCAAGCTTCTTCATCTTCTGAATAGCATCTTGAAGTTGAGAATCTAATTCTTTTAATTTGGGTTCATCTATATTGTGTTGAAAGGAGGAATAAGCTTGAAGTTTAGCAAACCTTAAAGCTTTGTTCTGTTTTGCTTTTACTATTTCTTCTTTCATTCAACAAATGTTTATGGCTGATAGGAATAACGAACACGAGGGTCAAATATCTTGATTTTCAAGTTGCTTCCCCATGTATTTTTTCATATAATTATCTAACAATCCTGTGAAACAGACATGTTTCTCTGGAGTTGAGATAGCTGGGCCCTTTTAAATAGCTAATAAATTATAGTACTGAACCCAAAAGTGGGTCTTCTATGATTTTATACCCCAAATTCTTTCTCTTTCATTCTGCTACATCTTCTATATTCATGATTAACAAATAAGAAATAAGACAAAGATCCCACCCCAGAGCTGCTTCGGACTAACCGAAAGAGAAGGCACGTGCACCACAGCTCTGGGAAAATACAGCACGCCGTAAGTGACACAAAAAGGTTCCAACGCACAGACACAAATTCAGAAAAGCGCTCCATGTAATCAGACACTTTTATCTATGCCCCTCCCACTTGCTCTATTTGTTCGATGTACCTAAAAATGTTCTTGAGTTGTGGATAATTCTTAGTAACTTATTTGAAATTAGGGACTCTATAGAAACTTTTATCATCATAGCAGCTAACATTTATAGAGTTACCTGATGGGCACTCTAAGTGCTTTATTTACATGCATTAACTCACTTAATCCTCATCATAACCCTGTGAAGTGCTATAATTATTGTTCCCATTTTATAAATTTGTAGACTGAGGCTAATGTGTAACTGGGTTACCTACATATCCAAGGTGATGTAACTAGTAAATGGCAGGGTCAGTTTCCACCCGGATCTGTCTTACTCCAGAGCCAAAGCTCTTCACAACAAGGCAGGTAATACTTCCTCTGTGAAGTCTGACAAAAGATAATAATCTGGCAATGAGCATAAATGCTCAAATACTAAAGTCTCAACTACCCCAGTTTAGATCATTAGAAATGGCATATTATGCTAAGAAAGGCCAAATTTGTGACTTTTGAAAATACAAAGAGTTCAACGATGGTTTTCTATAATGTATATTACTTTCTCTTTAAGAAAAATAAAATATTTTTAGAGGGAATAAGCTTACCCCAAAAGAATACTGATGGCCCTGGCTGGTGTAGCTCAGTAGATTAAGCTCTGGCCTGTGAACCAAAGGGTCACCAGTTCGATTCCCAGCCAGGGCACATGCCTGGGCTGTGGGCCAGGTCCCCAGTAGGGAGCATTCGAGAGGCAACCACTGTGGGGGCCCCTGTTCTGGGTGCCAGATGTGGGGGGGGCTCCGCCTGCAGAGCCCCATCCCTCCATCACCGATGAAAATAAAACTACCAACTTCCAGCCAAGATGGAGGCGTAGATGGACATACTATGCCTCCTCTCACAACCAAAATTAAGGACAACAAATATTTAGAAACAAGAAAACAACCAGAACTTATAGAAAATTGAACTGTACGAAAGTCCAACAACCATTCATCCAGACCGGTAAGAGGGGCAGAGTCACATCAGGAAAAAGTGGAGGTGCGGACCCAGGAACGCAAGCAGCAGCGGCTGGCAGTTCCCAGGTGCACAGGCTGCAGCTGGCAAACCCCAGGCACGGGGTGGCAACTGTGCAGACCCAGTGAGGCCGCACAAGGCGGCTGGCTGACCAGGTGGTCCCACATTCCCGCACGCAGACAATCCAGGTGAAGGGGAAGTGGCTGAAGGGACTAGAATCCAGGAGAGAGCAGAGCAGGCGCCATTGTTCCCTCTCGGACCCCGCCCCCACAAACAGCGTCACAACTCAGCGACTGGGCTCCCCGCACTGGGGAACACATAAGGCTCCACCCCTCACTACATAACAGCCGCTACCAGACCAAAACCAAGACAAAAAAAAAAAAAACCAACAACAACAACAAAAAAAAAAAAAAAAACACAAAATGGCTCAAACCGGAGAACAAATGAAAGCTCCAGAGCCAATTCTTCTAAGCCATGAAGAGATAGCCAACCTATCAGATGCACAGTTCAAAGCACTGGTGATCAGGATGCTCACAGAATTGGTTGATTTTGCTCACAAATTAGATGAAAAAATGCACGCTACAATACGTGAAATGAAGGAAGACGCATGGGGAACCAATAGAAATGGGAGGAAAACTGGGACTCAAATCAATGGAGTGGACCAGAAGGAAGAAACAAACAACCAAACAGAAAACAAGGAAGAAACAAGAATTCAAAAAAAATGAGGAGAGGCTTAGGAACCTCCGGGACATCGTTAAACGTCCCAACATCCGAATTATAGGGGTCCCAGAAGGGGAATAAGAAGAGCAACAAGTGGAAAACTTATTGGAACAAATAATAAAGAAGAACTTCCCCAATCTGGCAAAGGAAATAGACTACCAGGAAGTCCAGGAAGCTCAGAGAGTCCCAAAGCAGTTGGACCCAAGGAGGAACACCCCAAGGCACATCATCATTACATTAGCCAAGATTCAAATGAAGGAGAGAGTCCTAGAAGCAGCAAGGGATAAGGGCACAGTCACCTACAAAGGAGTTCCCATCAGACTGTCAGCTGATTTCTCAAAAGAGACCTTACAGGCAAGAAGGGGCTGGAAAGAAATATTTGAAATCTTGAAAGGTAGGGACCTACATCCAAAATTGCTCTATCCAGCAAAGCTGTCATTTAGAATGGAAGGGAAGATAAAGTGCTTCTCAGATAAGGTCAAGTTCAAGGAGTTCATCATCACCAAGCCCTTATTATATGAAGTGTTAAAGGGACTTATCGAAGAAAAAGAAGATAATAGGACAGTGAAAAGACAGCAAACTCACAGCTATTAACAACCACACCTAAAACAAAAGCAAACAACTAGAACAGGAACAGAACCACAGAAATGGAGATCACGTGGAGGGTTAGCAATAGGGGAGTGGGAGGAGGTGAGAGGGGGAAAACGTACAGAGAATAAGTAGCATAGACGGTGGGTAGAAAATAGGGGGAGGGCAAGAATAGTGTAGAAACTAAAGAACTTATAACACATAGACATGAACTAAAGGGGGGAATGTGGGTGGAAGAGGGTGTGCAGGGTGGAGGGGAATGATGGGGGAGAAATGGGACAACTGTAATAGCATAATCAATAAAATATATTAAAAAAAAGAAAAAAGAAAGAAAATAAGACTACCAAGACATGACCTGCTTCGGGAGGAGAGGTGGAGAAACTCTCAGAGGAGAATGACCCAGAGCCCCATCCTCACTAGGCTTTTATTGGGTTCAAATACACAGGAATACAGGTATAACATTTCAAAGAAATCTGAGGGCTTAATCTGAGTCAGTGTCTGTCCGGAAAGGGGGTTGCCAAACTTTGGGAGACACACTCATTTCCTCCTCGGACCCTTATCATTTAAATGAGAGCACTCTTAGCAAAGCAGGTTTCACAGGACTTTAGGAATTCTTTCTTATGCCCAATCACCCAGGGAACCGTCCTGGCTGGCACAGGGCTGCACCGTTTGCCCTCATAGTTTCACACTTTAAGCTGATTAGGAAGAAGACATCTCCCAGATGGAACTGAGGACTCCGGCTATGTCAGAATAGCCGGGGGTTGAGGGTCCATCACATCCTCTTTGCTGCAGCTCCCCGAGTCCTTCCATGAGGGCCTCCCAAGTGCTTGTGTCTGGCTTAGGTTGCCCCTCCCATGAGGAGTCTTACCCGTCATCGACTAACCAACCAAGCATTGGGGCCAGAGATGGATGAGGCAGAAGCAGCGCTCCTGCCAGGGAGATAAGCTTTGTCTCCTTAGTAGCTCACGTCCTCTTGACAGAACAGACCCAGATGAAACGGGTCCCTTGGCTCTTACACAGCCCACCATGGGGTGAGGGTTACAACTTCTGAAACCAGGCTGAACAGTCTGCAACAAACCACACATTGATGTTTCTCTCCTTCTCTTTCTCCCTCCCTTCCCCTTTCTAAAATTAAATAAATAAAATCTTTTAAAAAAAGAATACTGATTAATACTGATCATATTAATAAAGAGGCTCTGCAAATCTTATTGCTTACATACTTCAAATGCAACAGCCTCTAGTTCTAATTCCCAACTGCAAATCCAAGCATTCTCAGGCTCCATGTACATAGGTAGTCTATATAGCAGGCATTTTGAAGTAACTCACGCAGTACTAAAACAAAGGGAAGGGTCATCAAGGAACATGTATAAAGGACCCGTGGACAAAGCCAAGAGGGGAAGGACTGAGGGTAGGAGGTGGGGATGGGTGGGGCGAGAGAAAGTGGTGGTGGAATATGGAGACAACTGTACTTGAACAACAATAAAAAAAAATGCATCAAATGCCAAAAAAAACATACAAACACAATGAAACTGGGTGATAGCTAATCTCAACTATAATACCTTGATTCCTGATAACTGTAAGCCTGAATTACCTGGCCTAACTTTGAGAGCTGATCTCATCCCAAACATATTCTAAATCAGCAGTTTGCACGATTTATGAATCTCAACTTCCCTTTACAGCCTTAAAAATTACTCAAAACCCAAAGCAGCTTTTGTTTATGTGAATTATATCTATTAATAATTACATTAGAAATAAAAATTTAAAATAGTATATATTTATTCATTTTAAATAATAAGCATTATTACTAATTATATATTAACATAAACAGAACATTTTGACAACTATATTTTTTAAAAATATTGACAGGAATGGCCTTGTTTTCATTTTTGAGTATTTGGCTTAATAGAAGACAGTTGAATTGTTATGTTTGCTTCTGAAGTCAATCTGTTGCAATCTGTTATTTTAGTTAAAGTGCATGAAGAAAGTCTGGCCTCACACACACAAGCAGTAGGAAAGAAGAAGAGAAATTTAATAGCCTTTTCACATAGCAGTGAATATTCTTCTTTGACACTATATAAATCTACAAGAGTTGGTCTCTAAAAGGTGAGTTATAATGAAAAATCTGTAACCATATTAGTGAGCTTTTTGTATTTGTTCCATTAAAATCCATGGATTTATCTTTCATGTTAAAGGGATCTTTTACCCTGCATTGGTCAGTTGGAAAAGAGTGGTTCTGTTTTATTCTACTGAATTATGTTGACCTTCAAACTGTTAACATATTTCAGTACACAATATAAAAAAAATCACATTTGTTAATATAGCCACCAATTTTTATCAGAAAAGTCCATTCGGGACAATAGGGGTTCGATTCCCCAAGGGGGAGCCAAAAACAAGAAAAGGTGAAGTGCTGGGAAGCTGTTGAGCTCACACGGACATACATAAGTTTTCCAAAATTCTAATTTTCACTTGAAAGTTTGTTCAAATTTTATCATTGACAAAAAATACTGTCAATTGTCTTCCTTGAGTTAATAGGCTCATTTTATTTTTTAAAAAATGAATGCCAAATACCCAAGTCTGAATGATAACAGTTTTTCTGTTGGTCATTCTTTAAAGTAAAAATGATGCTCCATTTAAAAAGTGGCCAATTCAGCTCTCAGCTTAAACTATCACACAAGTACTTTTCCTCAACACAGCCTTCACATTTTGGAATACAGCAGAATTGCTTTATATGCTTTATCTCCCATTCTAACACACAGGATATTAAAAAGATATGTTTTGAAAAGTCAAGATTTCATAAAATTATTAATTTTTACTGCTCCAAAGACTTTCTTGAGTGACACTGGCTATTTCTTTTTCCTGACAGTGCCTGGTCATGAAGATTACAACGACTAATAGTATGGTTTGATGCCATTGCCTTGATTCAGACTAAGGCACCATCAATTTTCTTACAAGATTTTATTTATTTACTTTTATAGAGAGAGAGGAAGGGAGGGGGAAAGAGGGGAGAAGCAGCAAGGCAAGAGAGAAACATGGATCAGTTGCCTTTCACACGCCCCCAACTGTGGACCTGGCCCACAACCCAGGCATGTGCCCTGACCAGGAATCAAAATGGTGACCTTTCAGTTCGCAGAACAACACCCAACCCACTGAGCCACACCAACCAGGGGAAAATATCAGCAATTTTACCAACATTGCTTTTGTACCATCAGTGCAAATGCCCATTCATTGGGCAAGAAAGAAAATAGATTATTTCAGTATTATAATAAACTATATTACTAATATATTATGTCAGTATTATAATAAAAGTAGTTTTTACTTTGCAGAGCCCCTGAAAGGGTCTCAAGAGATCCCCAGAGCTCTGCAGCTCACATTTTGAGAACTGCTGTTCTAATTCACTCTGACCAGTATTAATTTAATAACCATGAAAAAAGAAGTCTTTTAAAATCCAAAAGTGACTAAGATCAAACAGAATTATCCCTAAAAAAATGTAAGTTACAGGATACATTTTATTGTGCAATTTTAGTCATCAAAAAGATCAACAATAAATCGTAATAAAATGCAAAAATACTTCCTACTTGATTGATATAAAGTGGTCACAATAACAATTTTATTAAATGACATATTTTTCTAAGTATATTTAAGGACTCTTAATATTCTTCTAAATACTAACGGATGGTTGTTCACAAAGTAATAACTCATTTTTTAATTATTTGTACTTAACTGATAAAAAACATATCTAATTCTAATATTTTAACATCTGTAATTATCATTAGCCAATCACCTACCTGAACATTTAGAGACTGTTTGATGTTGAACCGAGTTCAAATCTTCACCTGACCCCTCTCCAGCCAGTTTTATTTTCTCGGTGTAGTTTTCCCCTTTATCATCATCACAGTTTCTACTTCCCTCTGGATTACTGCTTAATGAGTGGCCCTCTTCATCAGAGTTCAACTTGATTGCGGTATCAACCTAAAAGTTATTTCCAAAGAAATATTTTTCAAAAATAATGTATGGTTTTAAACTTTAAATTTCTAGACTATTTTAGATAATGGAAGTATACAAGGGAACACACATACATTAGCATTAAAGTATTCTAGGAAAATAACACTTTTTAACTAAATGCAATTTAACTACACAGTTAAATCTAATAAGAATTTGCACCAAAGAAATATGCACCATTCTGCAGCAATTTCTAGCAATAATGGAGAAGAGTCAGGAATCAGTCCTGAAGCGAACTGCTGCCAGGCAGGCTCTGCAAATGAGGCATGACGGTCCCTGCTCCCTGAGCTCTCACTCAGATGAAGAGTCAGAAGTCAAGAGCTGTGCTGTCCAATACAATAGCATAGCCACTAGCCACAGGTGGCTGGCTACTGAATAGCTGAAAAGTGAATAGACTGAATTGAGATGTAGTTCTACTGAACTTCTTCAAGCCAGAATCATGTGCTTTGGTGATTAATTTATTTTTATGTTATTCACAGTCTTTTTATTTCATTATGGTTTCTCTTTCCATTTTAGGAAAGTTCCTTTTGAAAACACCACAGCTGTGTTTTCCTGAGAGAGAACAAGAAAAGACATCCATGGCTGAGTCAGGAGAAAACAGGGACCATGGGGCCCTGAGGACTGCGCAGGGCAGTGAGAGTCAAGGTGGAAATGAACACAGCCCAAGGGAGAGTCAAACCTCAGGGAGAGAGAAGCAGCCACTTCTGAGAGAAGGACCTTTTCCCTCCCAATGGACAGACTGACTGCTCCAGCCCTTGTCCTCAGTCCTCTGCATCCTGTGATCACTGTCTCCTATTGTAACTGTGCCCCTTGTGAATCTCCAAGGCAGAAGGTTGGTGGTGCTGAGAACAAACTGCCAGGGATACAGGACTGCAGGAGCATCTCTGTTCACCTGAACTAGTGCATAAATCCCAGCAGAAATGAGCTGAGTCAGTGATATGACGATTATAACCACCATTTATTGATGAATTACTATTAGCCATGTCCTGTGCTAAGTACCTTACACACACTGCCTCCTTCATTCCACGCAATGACCCTGTGGTATGGTAAAGGCACCGCTACCTGACTTGACAGAGAAGAAAACAGATCCAGTACAGAATGAAACTAGTGGAGGCCCAATTTATAAACAAACAAAACAACGCCTACTTTATGTAGTCTCAGAGGTGTCAAAGAGGGCTCCCTATTCAAAAACATACATCTATCAAAGGCCAGGTAAAATCTGAAACTCCATAATATCCAGTAAACCCTTAAGGCTATACAATTCTGTGAAAATGCTGAAATTGCTGGGAGAGGTCACATGAGCCTTGTCAGTCATTTATATCATAGCATAAATGAACTTAGCCAACCTTACCCTGAAAATGGGTTTTTATATAGGGGAATACAGAACAGACAAAAGATAACTAGATGTTGGCAATATACTCAGATACCACACTTGAGGATACACAAAGACCTTTCGCGTGTATCACCCCATGCAATCCTAACTCTTAGAACAAGCAATAAGGCAAAAAAGATGAACTGGAGGACAAAAGGCAAACTTGGCCCATTTCACAATTTTACGCATAGTGCCCCACCAAGCTTCCCCGGCCCATTCATTGCCCACTAGTCTCTCTGTTCCTTACCCTCCTGCTCTTCTGCCCTGTGGCCTGTGGGTATGATTTTGCTTTCTTCTTCATTCTCAAAGCCGCTTTCCACCTCCATTTTTCATGGCTCCATGTCCCCCACTCCATACCTTGCATGTTAGTCCCAGGAAAAGCAAATACCCTACAAAAACCTTTCTGACAATTAGATTACCTACCTGAGAGATGCGAGATTTTTAAACAAAATACAACCATAGGTTCTTTTAAGAAAAATATTCATAAGCAACGATAAACCAAAATTTTTAGAATGAGAAATCTATTACTACTAAAGAAATTTCATTTAAAATCTAGCATTTTAAACTCATTTTCTGCAACATAGAAAATTTTGGTAAGATATTACTAAAAGCCAGATTTGAACAATAAAACTAATCAAAATCCCAGGATTCATTATTCTGACAGTATACGAGGTTTCTTAGTTACTGACTCATTTGTAATCAGCAGTCAGCGTGCAGTGTGTCTGTGGCTTTCTCCCCCAGCCTAATACAAACCTTATCTTCCATAAACTTGTTAACACAAACCACAATTAGTAGGAGGCTTTCCTTTTATATAACTATCAAAGTCCTTGTTAACTAACAAATATGGTAGAGTTTTAACAGTAGTGTAGTGAGTTAAAATGAAATCTTACTTGATCACTGATACTTTTCTTCCAAAGTTTTGAACAAAGCGGTATCAATCTATGTATTAAAACCTGTGTGTCAATATTGTGAAGTTGCTGCTTTACAAAAAATCATCACCCAGGAAGAGATAAGCAGAAATACTAATTCCATGCCACTCTAAATTTTGCCAGGTCTTTGTGTATCATCCTACCTACATAAAGTGGGAAAATCTTCATTCTAAATTTATTAAACACATATTTTGTGAATACTTACTATGCACCAGAGTTTATACTTAATGCCATGAATAACACAGAAAAGACTGAGTTGAAGAATTGAAACCAATAACTAAGAAGTATTGAATACTTCCTAAGTGCTAGTCACTATTCTAAGAACTTTAAACATTTTATGTCATTTTATCTTTCAAACATGCCTATGAGGTTTGAACAGATGAGAAAACTGACGCAGAGAGTCAAAGCAATTTTCCCAAAATCACATAAAATATGGGCAGCGGAACCCAATTTAAACCCTTGCCTCTTAGAGTTTAGGTTTATAACCACTATGCTTGGAACTAAAGAACCTAAAATTGTTTTCAGATTCCAATTTTGGGTCTCTGGAAAACTGAATGAACTAAAACCCTCCATCTACTTAGAAATACATAGATGAGCTCACAAGAACATTAGGGAAATTGCCAGTAGACAGAAATTAAAAGGAAACTGAAAACTAGTAATAGGAGCTTTATAAATCCTCAAAGCAGCTGCCCTGGTTCCTGGCTAGGGGTGGGGGTAGAAGTGAAAAAGAGAGACAAATGAGAATGTGCTGGCCTTAGAAAACTATGGGCTTAGGTTTTAACACCCAATGGTAGGAGAATAGGCCTTGGATCCATGCAAGACAAGAAGATGACTGCCCTGACCAGTGTGCTCAGCAGGTTAGAGCATCATCCCACAAACCAAAAGGTCACTGGAGGGCACATGCCTGGGTTTCGGTCCCAGTTGGGGGCATTCCAGAGGTAACCGATAATGTATCTCTCTGACACTGATGTTCCTCCCCTTCTCTTTCTCCATCCCTTCCCCTCTCTAAAAATCAGTATCGTTAGCCCTAGCTGGTGTGGTTTAGTGAATTGAGTGCCAGCCTGCAAACCAAAGGGTCGCCACTTCGATTCCCTGTCAGGACACGTCTACACTACAGGCCAGGTCCGCAGTAGCAGGCACAGGAGAGGCAACCACACACCAATGTTTCTCTCCCTCTCCTGCTCTCTCCCATCCCCTCTCTAAAACTAAATAAATGAAATCTTTAAAAAAAAAAAAAAAAACACAAGAAAAAGAAAATCAGCATCTTAAAAAAAAGGGGGGGGGGAGGAGATGGAAAGGAACCTTCCCTCTTCTGCTCCATAAAAGCTAGATGCCTCAAAGAGGTGTATTCTCAGTGAAAAACACATCTAGCCAAAAGCACAGGGTAAGAATGAAGATACAAGTATGAAAAAGCCTTCCCTGAGATTTGCAGCTACGTCATACTTCATGTGGGTTTAGGTTCCAATTTATATTATTCATGTTCTCTGGGATGCTTAAAGCTGAAAAATTTGGCAAAAAAAAAAAAAAAGAGAGAGAGAGAGAGCGAGGAATTCATGCTAGTGATATATCCCTGAGGCATCCGGTAGAAGCGAACACAAGCCTGCTCTGGAAGACAGAGTTTCAAATCAGGTTCCATAAAACTCCCAGCTACGTTCTAAAAGTTTAGAAGCCATGAACATATTACCAACGATAACCAAGAATAACAATAAACAAAAAAACAATATATTAAAATGCTGATAAAGATAATCATATAAATATTTTATTTGGTATTTTTTAAATTAAAAAAAGAGATCAAAGTATGGTAAAGAACAGCTAGATTAAAAATAAACTAAAAAGAACTTCCAGAAATGAAAACTATATCATTAAATTTAAAAATTCAGTGGATAGATTAAAGAGCAGATTTGATATAAAATAAGAAATAATTCAAAAATTACGAAATACATGTTAAAAATGCCCCTGAATAAAGCACAGAGAAATAAATGAGTAGAAAATATTAAAAAGAATATAATAGACATGATGGATAGTGGGAAAGATTCTATAGGCATTTAATATGACTCCCAGAATGACAAAATAGAAAAAAATGACATTTTTGAAATAATTTGAAACATGAAAACACAATAGCTAAAAATTTTTCGAAATAAATGAAACATACAAATTCTTAGATTGAAGAAGTACTAGTCTCCAGAAGGGTAAATTACATAAATCCATTCATAGGTAAGTAATAGTAGATGCAAAGACAAAGAGAAACAAAGCAATCAGAGAAAAACATCTAAACTAGACAACCCACACTCAAATAAATATTGGGCTTACCAAAAGCCTTCTCATTGGTAACAAAAGAAACTACAAAAAACCTAAATGTAAAATAGAAAATAGAAAACTTTCAGAAAAAAACATGAGAAAATCTTTGGGATCTTGAGTTAGACAAAGAGTTCTTACATACAACAAAAAACTACAATCTTCAAAAGAAAAAAAATTAATAAGTTGCACTTGAGAAAGCATAAAATGCTCTTCCAAAGCCACAATTAAAAAATTAAAAGTGAAGCTACAGACTGGGAGAAAACATTTGTAAATCATTATCTAGAATATATTAAGTACCCTCAAAAGCCAACAACAGGAAAACAAAATTTAAAAACACACATATATATATATACATATATATATGTATGTATGTACATAAAACTGAACATATACTTCCCAAAGAAGATATGTGGACCACAAATAAGCACATGAAAACATATCAACATTATTAGTCACCAGGAAAATGCAAATTAAAATACAAAGAGCTACTACTGTAAACCTATCAGAATGGCTGTTTTAAAAAAACTATCAACTGGATGCAAAACAGCTGGAACTCTGATACATTTCTGGTGGGATCAGAAGACAGTTTGAGTTTCTTATAGTTAAACATACACTTACTACACAACCCAGTGATCCCACCCCTAGATATTTACCTAAGAGAAATAAAAACCTATTCCCCCCCAAAAAAATTCAGTATATAAATATTTATAATGGCTTTATTTATAATCACCCAAATCTGCAAACTACCCAAATATTCCTTAATGGGGGAATGGATAAACAAACTGTGGTACATCCATACAATGGAATATTACTCAGCAACAAGAAGGAGTGAACTATTGATACATGCAACATGGCTGTATGTATCAATAGTTCAAATGCACTGTGCCATTAGATAAAAGCCAGGCTCAAAATCTATATGCTTTTTAATTTCACTCACATGACCTTCTGGAAAAAGAAAAACCAAAGGGACAGAAAACAAATCAGGAGTTTCCAGGGTTAAGAGGTAGAGATTGTATACATAGGGATTGTATACATAGGGGTAACAGGAGGGAATTTTTGAGAGGTAATGGAACTGTTTTATATCTTATGATGGTATATTACTCTTCATGTTTGCCAAGCTCAAAACTATACATCAAAACGAGTGAATTTTACAGTATGTAACGTTATTAAATTAGAAGCAAAAAAGTTAGTAAGATGCAATATTAACAGACGGGAAGATTTAATAATATAAAATTAGAAGACCTTTCCAAATTAATCTATAAATTCAAAGCAATTCAATCAAAATTCCAAGAGTATTTATCATAGGACTTGAAAAACTGATCTAAAATACAAAAAGAATAAAAAGCCAAGAATAGCAAAAATAGTCCTAGGAAAGAATAGGATGGGGAGACCCATCCTGCTAGATATCAAGAACTGTTACAAAGCTACAAGAGCTAACACACAGTGTGGTAATGATGCAGGGTTAGATGAAACAAAACAGAGCTAAGCTAGAGACTGTATTTTACAAAGCTACTAACAGGTAGGGTTCAGGATGCATGTTAGGGTCATCCAGTTAGGTGTATCTGCACGAGAGTTAGACCCCAGAAGTGAGGTAGAAGCCATCTTGATAGGAAGTTGAAAGAAATAGCAAAGACAGTCGACTATCTCTGCATGTCTAGTCACCAGTTTTGTGGTTCTGATGTTGAGGAAGAGAATTTCTTGTATTCAATCCTTTGTGGTTGCAAATGCTTAGAGTGCTTACTATTTCCTACACTAAATCATAATGGACAAAAAAAATTAAGAGTGTCACAATGCAGAATCTAGCCATAAATCAAAAGAATAAATGAGTATGCATTCATAAAATTGCAGTTTTTTCCACCATAAGATTAAAATTGCTGATTGCAACCACCCTAAAACAAAAAAATTATTCCATATCACAGATGCTAAAACTTACTCTTAAAAAAAAAAAAAACAAGTTTAGATATTTTAAGAAAAGAAAAAGAGAGTATTAAATGACATAGAGACAAAAAAAACAATTCAAAGGATTAAGAAATCCAGGAGCTGATTCTTTGAAAAGATAAACAAAATCAACAAGCCTTTAACCAGACTCATCAAGAAAAAAAAAAGAGAGGATGCAAATTAATAAAATCAGAAACAAAAAGAGAATTATAACTGATACCACAGAAATACAAAGCATTGTAAGAAATTACTACAAACATGTATATGTCAAGAAATTTGAAAACCTGGGCAAAATGGACAAGTTTCTAGAAACATAATCCTCTAAAATTGAGTCAAGAAGAAGCAGAAAGCCTGAATATACTGATAACAGCTACTTAAACTGAAGCAGTAATCAAAAAACTCCTAGCACACAAAAGCCCTGGACTGGATGGCTTCACAGGAGAACTTTACCAAACATTTAGGGAAGAGCTAACCCCAATTCTCCTCAAACTATTCCAAAAAATCCAAGAAGAGAGAAGACTCCCAAACTCTTCTTATGAGGACAGCATTATCCTTATTCCAAAACCAGATAAAGACACAACAAAGAAAGAAAGCTACAGGCCAGTATCACTGATGAACATAGATGTTAAAATCCTCAGCAAAATATTGGCAAACTGGATCCATCAATACATTAAAAAGATCAGTCCTGGTGGGTGTGGCTCAGTGGACTAAGTGTCAGCCAGTGAATCAAAGAGTTGTCAGTTTGATTCCCAGTCAAGCGCACATGCCTAGGTTGCAGGCCAGGTCTCCAGTGGAGGATGCACAAGAGGCAACCACATATTGATGTTTCTCTCCTTTCCCCTCTCTAAAAATAAATAAATAAAATCTTTTTTAAAAAATCATACACACTGATCAAGTGAGATTCATCCCAGGGATGCAAGGATGGTATAATATGTGCAAATCAATAAATGTAATACATCACATAAATAAAATGAAAGATAAAAATCACGTGAGCAATAGATGCTGAAAAAGCATTTGATAAAGTACAGCACTCATGGAAAAAACACTCAGCAAAGTGAAAGTAGAGAGCATACCTTAACATAATAAAGACTATACACAAGAAACCTACAGCCAACATCGTAGTCAAAGGGCTAAAACTAAAAGCTTTCCCCCTAAGATCAGGAACAAGACAAGAGGGTCCACTTTCACCACTTCTATTCAACATAGTATTGGAAGTTCTAGCCACAGCAATTAGACAAGAAAAAGAAAATTAAAAGGCTAACAAATTGAAAAGGAGGAAGTAAAACTGTCATTATTTGCAGACAACATGATAGTGTACACAGAAAACCCCACAGACTCCATCAAAAAATTACTCAACCTAATAAGTAAATTTGGCAAAAGAGCAAGATACAAAGTCAATATTCGGCAATTGAAGCCATTTTCATATACCAACAATGAACTATCAGAAACAGAAATTACCATTCACTATAACAACAAGAAAAATAAAATACCTAGGAATAAACTTAACTAAGGAGGTAAAAGACTGTACTCAGAAACTTCACAACACTGAAGAAAGAGATTAAGACACAAATAAATGGAAGCATATACCATGTTCATGGATTGGAAGAATTAACATCATTAAAATCTCCATACTACCCAAAGCAATCTATAGATTCAACACAATCCCTATCAAAATATCAATGGCATATTAAACAGACATAGAACAAATATTTCAAAATTTATAGGGAACCATAAACGACCCCAAATAGCTGCAGCAATTCTGAGAAAGAAGAATGAAAGTACAAGGGATTACCGTACCTGATATCAAAATCTATTACAAGGCCACTGTAATCAAGATAGGCTGGTACTGGCATAAGAACAGACACATAGACCAATGGAACAGAATAGAGAGCCCAGAAATAAATCCATGACTCTATGGTTAACTAATATTCGACAAATGGGGCAGAAGCATAAAATGGAGTAAAGATAGTGTCATTCAACAAATGGTTTTGGGAGATTTGGACAGCTACATGCAAAAAAATGAAACCGGACCATGAACCTATGCCATACACCAGAATAAACTCAAGATAGATAAAAGACTTAAATATAAGTCGTGACACCATGAAAGTCCTAGAGGAGACACAGGCAGAAAAATTTCAGATATTCCACACAGCAGTATTTTCACTGATATGTCCCCTAGAGCAAGGAACATAAAGGAAAGAATAAACAGATGGGACTACATCAAATTAAAAAGCTTCTGAACAGCTAAAGAAACCATTTCATCAAAATGAAAAGGGAACTTAGCTTATGGGAGAACATGTTTGCCAATGACACCTTAGAAGGGTTTGATCTCCAAAATATATAAAAGAACTCACATGACTCAACACCAGGAAAACAAACAATCCAATTAAAAAATGGGCTAAGGACCTGAACAGACACTTCTCCAAGGAGGACATACAGAGGGCCCCGAAACATATGAAAGGATGCTCCACATCACTAGCCATCAGAGAGATGCAAATTAAAACCACAATGAGATACCACTTCATACCGGCCAGAATGTTCATCATTAATAAAATAACAAACAAGTGCCAGTGAGGTTGTAGAGAAAAGGGAACCCTAATACACTGTTGGTGGGAATGCAGACTGGTGCAGCCACTGTGGAAAACAGTATGGAATTTCCTCATAAAACTAAAAATAGAACTGCCTTTTGATCCAGTGATTCCATTGCTAGGATTATACCCTAAGAACCCTGAAACACCAATTCAAAGAATCTATGCACCCCAAAGTTCATAGCAGCACAATTTATAATAGCCAAGTGCTGGAAACAGCCTAGGTGCCCCTAAGTAAATGTCTGGGTCAAAAAATTATGGTACATTTACACAATGTAACAGTATACCACCGAAAGAACAAAATCCTACTTTCCATACCACATGGATGGAACTGGAGAGCATTATGCTAAGTGAAATAAGCCAGGTAGTGAAAGACAAGTATCATAGATCTCACCTATAAATGGAACCTAATGAACAAAACAAACAAAGAGCAAAATATAACCAGAGACGTGGAAATAAAGAACAAACTGATAGTAACCAGAGGGGAGAGGAGGGAGGGAAATGGGGAAAAAAGGGGAAGTGGCATGTCAAGGAACATGTATAAGGGATCCATATGCATGGACAACAGGATGGGGATAGACTGTGGGAGTGGTGGGTGAGGGGCAGGAGGTGGGGTTAGCAGAGTATGGGAGAGCCACAGGGAAAAATGTGGGACAACTGTGTTGAACAACAATTTAAAAAAGATATTCTGGACTTCCAGCCAAGATGGACAAATAGGTAGATATATTTTGCCTCCTCACACAATCAAAAGGACAACAATAAATTTAAAAACAAAAAATAACCAGAACTCTCAGAAAATTGAACTGTATGGGAGTCTGAAAACCAAAGAGTTAAAGAAGAAACACTTATCCAGACTAGTAGGAGGGACAGAGATGGGCAGCTGGGGTGGAGAGGACTCACAGCAAGGTGGTAGCTGGTGCACTGGGCGGTCCCACACTCATGTGCAGATAAACCAGGAGGAGCAACTAGGAAGTGAGACAGACTGTGCAACCCGGGGTTCCAGCACAGGGAAATAAAGCTTCAAAACCTCTGACTGAAAAAACCTGTGGAGGTTGAGGCAGCAGGAGAAACTCCCAGCCTCACAGGGGAGTTTGTTGGAGAGACCAACAGGGTCCTAGCATGTACACAAACATACCCACCCAGAAATCACCACCAGAAGGGCCAAGTTTGCTAGTGGGTAGCAGGGAAAATAACTGAAAGCTGGCAGAGAGCTGAACAAGCAGGACTGTTCCCTCTCAGACCTCTTCCCCACATACAGCACCACAACACAGTGAGTGGGGTGCCCTGCCCTGGTGAAAACCTAAGGCTCAGCCCCTTACTACATAGCAGGTGCACCAAAACAAAAATATATAGCCCAAATGAAAGAACAGATCAAACTTCTAGGAAAAAAAAAATAAAACTAAGCTATGAAGAGATAGCCAACCTATCAGATGCAGAGTTCACAATACTGGTAATCAGGATGTTCACAGAAATGGTTGAGTATGGTTGCAAAATAGAGGAAAAAGTGAAGGCTATGAAAAGTGAAATAAAGTAAAATATACAGGGAATCAACAGTGAAGGGAAGGAAATCAGGACTCAAATCAATGGTTTGGAGCAGAAGGAAGAAATAAACATTCGACCAGAGCGGAATGAAGAGACAAGAATTAAAAAAAAATGAGCAGAGGCTTAGGAACCTCTGGGAAACTTTCAACATTCCAATATCCAAATCATAATGGTGCCAGAAGGAGAAAAGAAAGAGCAAGAAATTGAAAACTTATTTGAACAAATAATAAAGGAGAACTTCCCTAATCTGGCAAAGGAAACAGACTTCCAGGAAATCCATGAAGATCAGAGAGTCCCAAAGAAGTTGGACCCAAGGAAGCACACACCAAGGCACATTATAACTACATTACCCAAGATTAAAGATAAGGAAAGAATCTTAAAGGCAAGCAAGAGAAAAGCAGGCAGTTACCTACAAACGAGTTCCCATAAGACTGTCAGATGATTTCTGAAAAGAAACTTTATAGGCAAGAATGAGCTGGAAAGAATATTCAAAGTCATGAAAGACAGGACCTACATCCAAGATTACTCTATCCAGCAAAGCTATCATTTAGAATGGAAGGGCAGATAAAATGCTTCCCAAATAAAGTCAACTTAAAGGAGTTCACCATCACCCAGCACTTATTATATAAAATGTTAGAGACTTATCTAAAAAAAAGAAGATCAAAAATACAAACAGTAAAATGACAACAAAGTCACAACTATCAACAACCGAGCCTAAAAAAAAAAAAAACAAAAATGAACTAAGCAAACAACTAGAACAGGAACAGAATCACAGAAATGGAGATCACATGGAGGGTTATCAGTGGGGAAGGGGTGAGAGAAGAATGGGGGGAAAGGTGTAGGGCATAAAAGCATAAATGGTAGGCACAAAATAGACAGAGGGAGGTTAAGAATAGTGTAGGAAATGGAGAAGGCAAAGAACTTATATGTACAACCCATGGACATTAACTAAGGTGGGGGATGTTGGAAGAAGGGGAGTACAGGGCAGAGTGCGTTAAAGGGGAGAAAAAGAATGGGACAATTATAATAGCATAATCAATAAAATATATTTTTAAAAAGTGAAAAAAAATTAAAGATATTTCCTTGATAAAAGTTGCTTGTATAATTGGAAACCATAAAAGTCAGTTAATTTTCTGCCAAAATTTTATCCTGCATTGTGATTTTTTATAATTTCATGTCTTCTTAAGCTATATTTAAATATGCAAATGGCTGGCAGAGTGACAATATGATTGCAAGAGTTAAATGATTGTCATGCCTTTTATGCCACATGTTCAGTCTAAATCCACTGTTATTACTCAGATAAATTTAAAAGTGTTCCAATATATCATGAGTCTTAAATGTGCACTATTTCTTTTTACTAACCTAATGGCTTAAATGGAGGATGTGAGAGAGTTTTAGGGAAGTAAAATTATTTGTCATGGGGCTTCACCCCAAAACTGTACATATGAAAGGCCTTTATACATGAGCATGATGTTTAATTTTGTACAACAAATCTACCTTAATTTTTTTTAAAGAGACTATTAAAGAAAAGGAAGTCAAACCCAGATAATATACCTACTAAACACATACCTAGTGGTCTTTAACCAAACTACATTTTTAAAATTAATAAGTCTTTTTCATAGGAAGAGTCAATGGTGGCATAGCAGATATTGGAATACAAAGCTTTCTTACAAAAATAAGCCTCCACTCAAAAAAAAAAAAAAAAAGGAGGGGAGGAGGAGGGAAGGGAGATAAAGAAGGAAACAGCCTTTCTCATAAAATGATGTACAGTAAAAATCAAGAAATCTGCGAGTGCTCCCAGCACACCCTCTAAAGAGGAACCTTAAAATGGGATGTCAATGGCAACCTTCATTTATCAATTGCTAGAGGTCAGGAAGAGGAGTTTAAATCACTCCCAAACAGCAAAGTACCTTGAAGGACACAGGCTCTGGTGAGAGCACCTCCAAAGAAGCACTTGAACACCTGCTCCCAGGACGGGTTCTTGAATGTGAGGCTGGTTTTGAAATTCCATCTAAGTTCCCCTTTATAATATCCATTGATTTCCTGAAACAAAAATTTTAAAGCAAGTTACGACATGTATTTAAATGTTTCATTAGTGTTAATATGCAATTCAGAACCTTTGTTATAAGGATTATGTTGCTACCAAAGTCACACCACCCTAATTTCATGAAAATATGTCTGTGTCTGTGGATCATGAAATCTTATGTCACTGTAGACGGAAAACATACTGCCTAGGATGTTAGATTCTGAAAGTGGCTAAAAAAGAATGAAGTGAATACCATCCTAATGGCTTCCGGTGCCTCCAATGGAAACATTTACTGTGTCCTTGGACTGAGAATACCCTCATGGAGCACCACACCTCTCAACCAAGATTCACGTTTTATCATAATGATTGGCTAAGGACTCTATTTTCTTCTGGCTTTGCCTTCCTTATTGCAGCCTTTCCCATTCTAGCTCAGACTTCAGCCCAGTCTTCTCTCCCAGCTCTATTTCTCCTCTTCTCCTTGGTGCCACATGTTCATGGAGTACCTACCTCCAGGTCACTGCTCTTTTTCTATCAGTCCCCCCTCTTCTAAAACTCATAATACTACTTCTGCCCTCTGAATCAACAGAGAGTAAAACCTACTTTCTCTACCAGGAGACAGACTTTCACTCTCTGCCTATATATAAGGTCTGTCCAGCAAGTATCAAGCCATGTAATATGAAAAATAGAGGCATTTATTGAAGAAGATGCAAGAAACATTGTACACAGGACAATGACACCTCTGTCCCCTTCAAAGGAGGCACCTTGGGACCTCACAGTTCTCCCAGTCACCATCATCTGCCCCATCGTATTTTCCTGAATCTCATTGATGGTCTGATATCTCTTCCCTTTCAAAGGTGATTTGTTTTGGGAAAAGACAAAAGTCTCAGGGTGCCAAATCTGGGCTGTAGGGGGACTGAGTCACCTGGGTAATTTGATGTTTCACCAAAAAGCTCTCCATAAGATGTGATGCATGAGTGGGTGTGCTGTCATGATAAAGCTGCCAATCACCAGTTGCCCATAGCTGTGGCCTTCTGAATGATTCAAATAGTTTCCACAGAGGAATGTTCAAGCTTAATGCAAAATTTAATGCAGACTCGTTGCTCTACTTGCTCAGTCATTTTGAATGTGACAGTACACATGCTCACTCAATGGTGTCTACCACCCCCACTGAGTAGTACATTGAAGTCGTCATTGTTCATGCATGTGCATTCCAGTCTACTCTCCTTGACTGCCAGGTTACATCGATGTCATGCAAACTGTTCTCATATTAACAATGGCTGGACTTTTTCCAGACAGACCTCATACATCACTAATCTCTTTAACTATTTTCTATGTGACACCATTGACAGGCTGCCCACCACTCTAGCTGCTCTATTCCCAGTGCTTTCTGAAGCAGGAAGTATTAGGCAAGGCGGTTTAAACTAGCGGGAGAACTTAGGTATTGAAGGCACGTTGATCCTTCCAAACTGTACTGTTGATCAGGACCGTTCCAGATGTGTTGGATAATGTATGGGTGTTATGCATGCTAAATATAATTGAATAGGGAGAATTCCAGATTTTGCCTTCTTGATACTTAGCTTTTATGTGAATGAGCATCATCCAACAAATCTTTTCCTCAATTCCTATCAATTATGAATGAAACCATTTCTCTCATAACAAAATGAAGAAAGGCAACTGTATCTGGCTCAACAAATATAGCAATGTCCTCTCCTTACCCTGCAAAAATGATTCCTCTTTGTTTTGAACAGCACAGGCAGAGCACAGGGAAGCTCTAGACACAGGAGGAAGCACAAACAAAAACAACTTGATGCTTCTCCAAAGCACACAGAGGGATAATATGATTTGGTCTCCAACCATTCAGTGTGACAAAGCTGATGCTTAAGGGACCAGTAGGTCAACTCTTTCCATCTCAGCAAATGCAAAAGGCATTGATTTCAACGTTACTCAAACTCTGCAAAAGAGTTTGGGCTCAGGAAGGCACTGACATTATTATTGTGGAATGACAGATCACCCTGGCCCGTCATGTCACAATCGAAAAGCATAAGGCACTGAAAGGCCAAATGTCTTCAAATGCCCTAAGCAGGCTGTCAGCGGAGACTTATGGCAGCTTATAGAGGGAGCGGTGAGGTGAAAGCACGTGCAGAGCTAGTATAAATCATGTCAGTAACGGCAGAGGCCCAGGGACCTGTCAGTGAGGAGGATCGGCAAAAAGGCTCCTGAAATCTTTCAATTCGCTTTAGAAATAGGCCTATTCTATTATTTTTGCTCCTGAAAATAATAAATTAAATAAAATACAGTTCCCAGGGTGAGTGGGAATGTAACTGACAATCTTTGAATTTGGCAAATAGAAAAAGTGTGGACAAAGGGCATTGCATTAGGAACTTATAGATGGATTTGAGAGTTTGAGAAGAAATCTCAACAGCCACATAGAAGTGCCACAAGAAAAATGAAGCACTGTACAAAAAAAGAAAGCAATCAAACGATAATAAAATACTTAAAATACATAGCACTAAATGATTTAACCAAATACTGTGCCTTAATTACTGAGGGGAGGAGTGTGTAAAAGGAGAGGTCGTATGAGAAATCTAATCTGTCGTGATAGAAAGTCTGAGAGAATGTCCAAAAATTGATAAAGCCAAACAATGGTTAAATAAGCACCATATTTGCAAGTGCAGATGGTTGCCTCTAGAGAATGAGACTAAAGTTCGCTTCTTTCTTTTTCCATTGTAAATGTTATATGACAGTTTGATATTTTATATTATATTACTTTAATAAAGGTAAAACCTAATTTTTAAAATAATAATATAAAATATTAAATCTCCAGTGGGTTGAAGGAAACCTAAAGACAATTTACATAATTACTAGATTAATGGCTTGCCAAGCATGACATAAAGAGCATAAATAAAAACAGAAGAGACTAATAGACTTGGTTACTGTTTAATGCTCTTGAGTGTCAAACCCCACACCTGAAAAGCACTTTAAATTGCATTAAAGGCACCTGAGAAACTGGGGAAAATGCGTACAACATAAATGATACACAAAAGCTAATAAATTTACATATTTAAAGAGCTCTTATCAATAAATAAGAAAAAGAAACATTCAATATAAAACTGGTTAAGGTCATAAACATCAAATTCACATACCCCCCCAAAATTGTTAGTATCTTCTAAAGAAAAAACAAGCCCAACATCTCCAATCACAGAAATATATGGAAAGGGACCTGAAAGAAGATCCCAAGTCAAAGAACAGAGGTAGGTTGCAGATTGATGCCTTCATGGATGTTCTTGTGTCTTTTTTTTTCTTACTTTTTGCTTATCTGTATTTCTGGTTTCCTTTTCTTTTAAGTATATCTTGAATTTATAATTAAAGAATTTATTTATGATAAAAATTTTCTAGATTAAAGTATATTCAAAAATAAATAAAAGTCACCCATTATACATCATGCTGAGCTAAATATTGTTGGCACATTTCCATTTTGAGCTATGTCTTTTCAACAAAATTGGACTCATAATTTCTCACTTAACATTGTAGGATGGGCATATTCTTATTAAAGATTACTTTAAAATAGAATATTATTTACTTCATGACATACCATTAAACAAATGGATATATAACCAGGTTCTAAATTGTAACGAGTCACTATAAACATGTACAAAATTTTTACACCATTCATTTCAAACAAGATTAAACTTTTTCAAACAGCCTTGTGAGAAATGCAACTATCATGGATAATTTAAAACCAAAATGGGGACACATGGCCGCTGTAATCTGATATTTCTTGGCTGAATGGAAGAATCAAAAGAAAATGAATCCTCCTCTGTTTATTGCTAAACAGAGTAGGATTATTACTAAACATTAGTAATAATGAATAGCCAACCTAAAGGGAATAAACTAGCTTTACATTTATTTTCATGATTTTAATGTCTAAAAAATTATTTCATGGTAGTTCTTTTAACTTTATATACTTATTATATACGAAATATTTGCCCAGACTTCTGGTCCAGGTGGAGGCTTAAGTAAACACACTTCACCTCCTCGAACAAGTATAGGGTGCGGCAGAATTAACACCTGCTTGAGTGTGGTTGGTAGGTAATAATATGGGTGTAACAATTTATAGTTAATTTGAACATTTCACCTAAAATGTCCTATGGTGTGCTTGAGTGTGATATTGTTGTTACATAATTATATGTTTATATGGTATAATAAAAGATTTTGTAATAAAAAGCAGGTGTTATTTATGCCATACCCTGTATAGCAAAAAAATATGACTATAAAACAAATATCACCCAGAATTGTCAGAAAATCGAGTTGTATGGAAGTCCAACAACCAAAGATTTTAAGAAGCCATATTCATCTGCACAGGTCAGAGGGACACAGACATGCAGAGAACAGAGAGGTGGATAGGAACGGAGAGATGCAAGAACATGGAACAGGTGGTCCTACATCCACATGTGGTAGATAAAAATCAGGAGGGATACCTTAGTAGTGAGGAATCCCAGACCCAAACCAGACCACCCAGCCCAAGTTTCCAGCACCAGGAAGATAAGCCCCTGTAACTTCTGGCTGTAAAAACCAGTAGAGGTTGGAGCAGTGGAAGAAACTGCAGGGTTCTCAAGAGACTCCCCTTAAGGGTCTGCAACAAACTTAGGACTCAAGCAGATCCACCCATTCTGGGATTCAGCACCATGGCAACAGCTAGAAGGGCATCAGTGTCATATGGGGAGAAAGTGAAGTGCCTGGCAATGGGTCAAGTGCTGGGAGACAGCTTCCTCCTGGACAAAACTCCAGAGGCCAGGCAGTGCCATTGTCCCCTCTCTGAGTCCTCCCTCAACACAGAGCAACAGAACAGTGACATGGAGATTACCTAAGATTACCTAAGGCTCCACCCAATCCAATTTATAGGTATACTGTTCTACAATAGGCCCTGCTACTATGGAAGTCAAAGCAGCTCCACCTAATGCACAGAAACAAACACAGGGAGGCTGCCAAAAGGAGGAGACAAAGAAATATGGCTCAAATGAAAGAAGAGAACAAAACCTCAGAAAAAGAACTAACAGAAATGGAGATAAACAACCTGTCAGATGCACAGTTCAAAACACTGGTTATCAGGATGCTCCAGGAACTCACTGGGTACTTCAACAGCATTAAAAAAAAAAAAAAAAAGACCCAGGCAGAAATGAAGGTTACATTAAGTGACATTAAAAAAAAAAACAAAAAACTATAGGGAACCAACAGTGAAGGGGATGAAGCAGAGAATCAAATCAACAATTTGGAACACAAGGAAGAAAAAACATTCAATAAGAACAGCAGGAAGAAAAAGAATTCAAAAAAACAAAGATAGGCTAAGGAACCTCTAAGACGTCTTTAAACATACCAACATCTGAAACATAGGGGAACCAGAAGGAGAAGAGGAAGAACAAGAAATTGAAAACTTATTTGAAAACATAATGAAAGAAAATTTCCCTAATCTGGTGAAGGAAATAGACATACAAGTCCAGGAAGTGCAGTGAGTCCCAAACAAGATGGACCCAAACAGGACCAGACCAAGACACATCATAATCAAAATGCCAAAGGTTAAAGATAAAGAGAGAATCTTAAAAGAAGCAAGAGTAAAGTAGAGAGTTACCTACAAAGGAGTTCCCATAAGACTGTCAGCTGATTTCTCAAAAGAAACTTTGCAGACTAGAAGGGACTGGCAAGAAGTATTCGAAGTGATGAAGAGCAAAGACCTACAACCTAGATTACTCTCTCCAGCAAAGCTATCACTTAGAATTGAAAGGCAAATAAAGTGTTTCCCAGACAAGGTAAAACTAAAGGAGTTCTTCACCGTCAAGCCCTTATTATATGAAATGCTAAAGGGAATTACAGAAGAAAAGATCAAAACAATGAACATTAAAGTGGCAATAAATTCACAACTATCAATAATTGAATCTAAATAACAAACTAAGCAAACAACTAGAACAGGAACAGAATCATAGATATGGAGATCATCTGGAGGATTATCAGTTGGGAGGGGGAAGGGGAGAATGGAGGAAAAGGTGTAAGAATTAAGAAGCTGACTGGTTAAAGGGATATTGAGAATCCTCCCTGTTTATGCCCAAGCCATGACCTTTACTATAAGAATGAAATACAGGCATGCTGTCTCCCAGAGAGAACTGGCCCTTCTCCCTGGGAGATTAGTACTTTTAATATTTAACTGTTCCTTTGGGGAGAACTGGTCCTTCTCCCAAAGGGACCTGTTGGTTAGTTAAGTCACACAAGGCCTTTAGTGCATCGCCAGCCACTTTTGTCTAAAAGATATTGAACCATAGCCCCCAAAGTAAGACTTTAGAATCTCACCCAAGGGAAGGATGCTCTGCTCAGATCTTTCCCAGTTGGACCCCGAATGCTATCTCTGGGATTCCCCAGCATCTGTGTTCGGGTGTTGGTAAACTCCCATCTGGTGATGTATGATCTTGATTCTTGCTTTCACTTTGCTCTCGCTTAATAAAGTGCTTAGTTATTCATATTTGACTTGGGGTTTTTATTCTCTGTGAATCTGAACCTCCAAATTAAGTGGCCACGATTTTGTACGTCCCCTTAATGGCACAGAAGCACAAATTGATAGGTACAAAATAGACAGGGAGATGTCAAGAACAATGAAGGAAACAGAGAAGCCAAAGAATTTATATGCATGACCCATGGACATGAACTAAGGAGGGGGACTGCTGGAGGGAAGTGGGGTACTGGGTGGGGGCAAAGGGGGAAAATGTATAACTATACTAGCATAATCAATAAAATATATATTTTTAAAAATACTTGCCCATGAGAGGGAGGGAATCAAATATAACTGAAGAATATAAATGTCTTTAAAGTCAAAATTCCCCTTGCCCCAAGAACCACTAATAGATTTTTGTAGGTCTTATTTTCTTAGGCCTATGCAAATTTTCTATCCTTTATACCAACCTACTGTTCCACAGTACAAACAAATGGCATGGTGCTTTGCAACTTGCTTTTTCACACTTAATATATTTCAGAGACTTCAGTGTCACACACAGATATGATTTATATTTTTTAAGGTTGTGTTTATTTTTAGAGAGAGGGGAAGGGAGAGAAAAAAAGAGGAAGAGAAACATCACTCATCTATCAGTTGCCTCTCACTTGATCCCCAACCCCGAGACAGGCCCTGCAACCCAGCATGTGTCCAGACAGGGAATCGAACTGGTGACCTTTGGCTTTATGAGACAATGCCCAACCAACTGAGCCACATAGGTCAGGGCAGATGTAGCATTTTTTAATTAGCTCAATTATATTGAATATGGAGTACCTGCTATCAAAAGCAGTACAAAAATTCATTCAAAATAGATCACAGACCTAAAAAATCTTTCTCTAATGTATGTGTGCTTGTGGGTTAGGCAAAGATTTGTCAGATACAAAATTTGTTAGCATGATTCATGAAATACAATATTGATTGAAATGCATCAAAATTTAAAATTTCTGCTCTTCAAAAGGCAATGTTAAGGAAAACAAAACCCAAATATTGAGAAAAATATTTGCAAAATACATACCTGACAAAGAACTTGTATCCAGAATACATAAAGACATAGCAAGATCCAATAAGAAGAAAACAAAAGATTTGATCAGACAGACCACCAGAGATGTGTGGATGGCAAACCAGCACGTGAGATGTTCAACATCATTAGTCACCAAAGAAATGGGAATTAAAACCACAATGAATACCACTATGCATTCGAATGGTGAAAAAGTTTTTTTTAACTAACAAAACCATATGCTGTCAAAATTGGGGAATAACTGGAACTTTCATATATTGCTTGTGAGAACGCAAACAGGACAGCCATATTGCAGAACTATTGACAGTTTCTTATAAAGTTAAACATGCACTTACCATATGACTCCAGTTTCATTCCTAGATATGATTAGTCACCCATGATATGAAACTTATATCCATACTTAAACCTGTACATGAATGTTTATAGTAGCTTCATTAATAATTGCCAAAAACTGGAAACAATCCAAATGTCCCTCAACTAGGGAATAAATAAGCAAACTGTGGTACATCCATGCAAAGCAATACTACACAGCAAAATAAGGGAGCAAATAGTTGATACAAACATGGACAAATTTCAGCTGCATTATACTAAATTGAAAGTAGCCAGATTCAAAAGGCTGTGTCGTGCTGGGCCAGTTACAGGACATTCCGAAATACACAGAACTTTAGGGAAAATGAGGAGCGGTGCCAGGGCTGGGGGCAGGAGGGGTTGACTACAAACGGGCACGAGGGGATTTGGGGGTAAATGATGAAATTGTTCTGTATTTGATTGTTGTGGCAATTATGTGTCTGTCAAAGCTCATTGAGCTGCACATTAAAAGGGTGGGTTTTACCATATACAAAGTATACCTTAATTTTAAGTTAACATTTTTTACAAAACTTTGTGTAGTAGGATTTATATATCCAGAAGTTAAAGCAGAATTGCATAAAGAACATTTGCGTTTCAAATTCTGGTAGTCTGCCAAGTTGTTCTTCGAAAGCATTGTGGTGTAGCACATCACACTACTACCGACAAGGTATGATGAAATGAAAGTCTCTTTTTCCAAATAGGACCGGGGTCAACCTGCTTAACCTCAAAGCTTTTATCATCTTTGTCAGTCTGGTGCCAAAAGGTATCTGGAGTTTGACTGCGTTGCTCTAATGACGAGAGAAGTTGAACTTCTAGTTAATGGTTGCTGACCACCTTCTATTTTTACTTTTTCGCTGAAATACCTAGTTGCATGGTTTGCCACTTATGGTCTATTTTAAATGGCTGGTGATTGATTTTTAATATAAATTGCAGGATGTTGGTCAGACAAGGCTCCCGGGCATGCCCTCCCCATCTCCCAAGACCGCCCCCCGGCCTCCACTGACCCTGCCCTCTCCCTAACAGCCAGTCTCCGGGCCCAGCGGCCAGACACGACTCCGCTCCGCTCACTCATTGGCCTGTCGCTCGGCTAGGAACCAGCTCCTAACGTGTGCGGTTCCTCACCTTCCCGGAGGAAACTTTGGGAGCTAGTCGCCAGTCGTCAGAGCACTGAGGGCTCACAAGCGCACCGCTGACACTCGCAGCGTCACCCACTGTCCCCCAAAAAGGACGGGGCTCTTTCCTACCACCCCAGCGACTCTGGACGTAAAATAAGCTGCGGATCCAAAGCGACCCTGCTTCTGAGAACGCGGTCCCCCTGGCAACCAGAGACACGAGGCTTCCAGTCTCGCGATAAGAAAAAAGGGCTGTACCATCCCGACTTGACACGTCGGGGTCGGGGGCAGCGAGCGGCTGACGTAACCCAGGAGCTGGGACAGGTCAACTGTCCCCTCCGTGTTCCCGGAGGACCGTGTGGGTGGAGAATGGTTTGTTCGGATTTAGGTTGAATTCTGAACTAGGATGTCTGGGTGCTTGTATGGCTGTTCCCTCTCTATCAATACGGTGCGCACCCTGCAGGTCCGCTACCCTCTTTGGGCTCCTCCTTTGTGATGAGGATGGTAACATTTCTTGCTCACAAGATTGTTGGGCAGCCCCAAAAGATCATGTATGCGAAGTTCCTAGTAAAGTTTGAATGCCATGTAAATTAAAAATAATAGTTACACAAATTGGACTACAGTCCAAAAAGGGTAATAGTTACTATTTATCATTTCTGATTCTCGGTGCATGAGATTCGTTGAGTCCACAAGCTGATTTTCGTCATCCCTAGTACAATGAAATATTTGTGTGTTTTTTTAGTCTGAACGGTACTTTACAGTTAACAATGCATTTCACATACTTGGCCCTTTTATCCTCGTTTTAGGTAGGTATTCTTTAAGTGTTTTTCAGCAGAGCAAATAGACAAAGGTTAAGTGAGTTACTCAGAGAGCCACAACTCCAATCTAGGGCAGTGCTGGCTGACTGTAAATTCGGCCATATGCAGCTAAATCCTGCCTTTCTATCTCCACCTCAGACTTCTCTCCTAAAGTCCAAATTCTGGTATCTGACTATGTGGCATGGACACGTGGACGCCTCCCCCTAGATGTAAGAAGCATCTCAAACTTCACATGGCAGAAAAACAATCTTCTCCACAGTCCCCTCCACCTCAAACTTCTTATCCATCTCAGTGAAGGGTTACTCCATCCTGCCAGGCTCAGACTGAAAACTTTGAAGTCATCTTCAGTCTTGTTCCTCTCACATCCTGAATCAGTTATCAATCCTAGCAGCTCTACATTCAACATACAGGGTCCCACAGAAGTAAGGCCTGCTTGAGTGTGGTTGGTAGGATAATAATATGGGTGTAATAATTTATGGTTTTAATATGAATATTTCACCTGAAATGTCATATGGTATGTTTGAGTGTGCTATTGTTACAGAATTACATGCTTATGATTGTGTAAGAAAGGATTTTGTAATACGAAGGGGCGTTATTTGTGCTGGACCCTCTCTATCCAGAACCCAACCACTTCTCATTGCCTTCAGTGCTTCCATTCTACTATCGTCTCATCTTGATTTTGGCAGTAACCTTTTAACAGTTGCCTTCCTCACCCCCACTACTTTCAAACAGTAGCCCACGTGATGCTTTCAGAACCTAAGTCAAACCATGTCACTCTCTGCTGAGGACTCTCCATGGCTCCCCATTTCTCACAGAGTCCTTACCATGCCCACCATCCTACAGGACCAGGCCCTCCACTTGCAGACCTCCAGTCCTAGTGTCCTTCCCTGGTACATGTTACTCCAGCCTCACTGTCCTCCTTGTCAGTGTTTCTATGCAGGAATTTCTTCCCAATCTTTCTCAGGAAATTTATGTTTTTCCAAATTTAAAAATAATCAACTGAGAAATCAGGAAAATGGGAAAGTATTCTAATCCTCCTATGAGAATTAAACCTTAACAATCTACATAGAGATGTTACTGAAGAAATCCACTGATGCCGAGTTAAAAGCAAGAGCTTTTGAGAAGTTGAGGTCAACATTCCAGAATCTGGGACAGGAGCACCTGGGAGAGAGATGGTCACAATCTGATTGCTTGGAGCTGGTGCCATATTATAAGTTTGTGTTCCTGGCCCTGTCTATTGCTTAACAGGGAAATAGTCTTGCAAATAATATAAATATTTAGAAGGTAATACTCATTGTATACTTTATACAAATTCTATGGTGTTCCAAGAAATAAGTTTCAATTCAAAATAAGCCCTCAAATTGGCAGTTTCCAACTCATGAGTCTGTGAAGAGCCATTAACTGTGCTTGGAGATTTGTATGTTACATTATTCTAACAGCTCCCAGTGATGTTCTCTGTGTTCTCCAGTATTTGATATGTGCTATGGGCGACAATTCTATAAACACTTGTAAGAGTTCTTAAATTTTAAACAAGTGCTTCATTCAGATGGTCATGGTAACAAGTAAACAATATGAAGAGAGTTGAAAGTATTTTAGAATAACTTAGGATTTTGAGAACTCCTGGCAGTTTTGATTAATATCTGTTGGGAATTTGGAAACACTACTCCTTGTTCTCCAATACAAATAACCACCTCCCCAACACACACACACACACACACACACACCACACACACACACACACACACACACACACACACCCCAGCTCACTGCTTCCTCTGCCCAGAATACAATTCCCCAGCTATCTTTGTGGCTGGCTTCCTCTCTTTGCTCAGGTAGCTTTTTCAGGTGGACCTTTCCTGACGGCCCTATTTAAAATAGCCCTCCCCCTCTCAACACTCCTTATTCTCTGTTCCCTTGACCCTGCTTTACTTTTTTTTATAGGGAGGAGAGATGCCATTGTTCGGATTCTGATGCTAAACAGCTGGGTGACCCAAGAGTCTCATAGGCTCCCTCCCAAGTGATGCCAGTATTTGTGGTCCGCTGACCATTTTGAGTAAAGACCAGATAATCTCCAAATGCCTGCACAATTCTGTAGTCCATGAATAAAGGTCATTCTTTCCATTTTGACAACTAATGATGCTCATCAGAAAATAACACATTTCGCCCTGGCCCACTAGCCACTGTCATCCCCTGCATCAAAAGGTCACGGGTTTGATCCCTGGTCGGGTGTGTCTGGGAGGCAACCAATCCATCCATCTCTCTCTCTCTCTCTCTCTCTTAAAACATTCTTGGATGATGATTAAAAAAGAAAAGAAAACAACACATTTAAAAACAACTAATTACTATGATCAGTGACCCTGATTAACTGGTGTTTTCATTTTTTAACTGTTGCTTTTAAAATATTTGTGACATAAGATAAAGCAAGTGAAAAGAAAATTTGGGTTCAATAAAAACTTAGTCTCTTCACTGTAATCTTTCCAAACTAAGTCCCCATTGATTACATTTTGCATAAAACACATTTTATCTTGGATTGCTTACTGTTTATTTACCTCCTGCTACTTCCCTTTTGCAAAGCGCTGAGAAGCTGTGTGTGCCTTGAGGGAAAACTTTAATAAATTGTATTTGTTGTGTTTCAGTACAGAATAAATCATGTCTTTGTTTTTAATTTTCTAAAATATTTCTGTGTCAGGAGCATTGCAGATGACACCCTCAAAACAAATTACATCCGGATGTAAGTAAGGGAGCACCATGTGTTTTATGCTGTTTTCTGAAATAGCATGTTCAAAACCCCCACACATATTCTAGGCAGTATTTTTTCCTCCAAAATAATTCATAAAGATTTCTTCTGGAGTCAAGATATTTTAAGCTAAAATTTCTCTGGTCTCATTCCAGGTTGGGAACATATGGCAGTGTCGGTTTCAGAGTTGGTTTTTGTTTTTGTTTTCAGTCTCTCTCTGTTCTTGATGTTCTCCTTCTGAGTGGAGTCAGATTTTGAATGAATGAGTGAGAGCCCACATTGTATTCCATCTGGGCTGCAACCACCCTTCCAGTCTCGTTGCCCCAAATTCCTTTTTCTCACCATAAGCTTCAGCCAAACGCAGCAACACATTAGAAGAGGAACCTCATTAAGCTTCATAGAATCTACAAACTAGATTAAATAGTCCTTTCTCTTGAAGGGCAGTTAAAAGTGTGTGTCATTGGACAGTTTCTACCTCCAGTGAGTCTATGGCTTAGTGTTATTAAAAAATAACACTGTTTAGGACATGCTTTAGATGCATTATTTCACTACATAACATCTGGTGAGGCAGCACTATTATCATCCAGGTTTACAGTTAAGAAGCAGAGCACAGGAGCGTTAAATAATTTTTCCAAAGTATTTCAGGAATGAATCGACCCTGGCATTCCAACCTGAGTTCCAAGACTGCTCTCTTCTCCTCACTGGACTGAACTCTAGAAAAGAGGTTATTTGTATCCACTAGATGGTGCTGGCTATCTTCTGTTAAAACCAAAACTGCAGCCACTCTTCCAGAGACTCCCTTTGCTTGGATTTTAGGTGTGATTCAAGAAATCACTGAACTGAAATATTCTGTATGTTTGAGCTGCGCTTGGGTACATCTTTAAATAGCTATACAAGTAGGAAAAGTGAAAATTAGATCTCAATAAAACAGAATGGATTTTTTAAATCTCTTGGTACATATTATAAATACCTAATACTAAATACCATTGGTGACTTTGAGACATTGAAGGGCTCACAGACTTGAAAAGAGGTTCGTGCTTTATTTCATTTACCCCCTTTACACCCACTGCACACCCTCCCACACCTCCCAATCTTGCTGGGCCAAAATACCATCCGTGTCATCAAGATTCATGAACAGGAAAGTAAAAAAAAAAAAAAAAAAAAAAAGCCTTAAAGAACAAAACTCAAGTTCTGGAACAGGTGATCCTATCTTTAGTCAAATAAAAATGCACTTCAAGTTTAGTACATGCTTAGTACGTTTTTAGTACATTTTTAGTACTTAAAAAGCTATGTAATAAATCTGCTAAAAATGGGCTCTCCGATTCTGTTACCCGTAAGGATCTTTTCCGTGTTATTTAAAATGTTGATGTTAGTCTGCTCTCTGATGTAGTAAGTCTGGGGTCCCGCCCAGGAATCTGTATTTTAACAAGTACTGTTACAATTCTGGTGCAGGAGAACCAAGAATATGCTCTTAAAAACAGTGACTTCAAATTGTTTCCTAAAGGATAAACAGTGAAGAGGTGGCTGCTCTGAGAGACACCGTGGAGACCCCTGGAGCCCTGCAACTCGGCCCGGAAGAGAGACACCCAGTACTTTCTGTGTAAGTAGTAAGCGAGAAACTGAAGGCTGTTCTTCCTTCCCAGGGGCTTGATTCCGAAACTTTCCCTTCCTCTTTCTGTCTATTTTGGAGTGCTACATAGAATCAAGCGCTAGTTGGAGGGTGTCCCCATTTTAAAAATCAGGGGGTAAAGCTTGTGACTTCTCAGCGTTCATTAGTCCAAACACGAAATGATACCTTCCGAATTTTGTAAGTGAAAGGAGTTAGCCTATGCATTGTCATGCCACCTTCTGTAACTCATTCACACCATGTGAATATCGGTGTGGAGAAAACAAGACGGTGCCGGGCATGCCCACACACAGACAGAGCAGCTACAGGTTTATGGGCCAGAAACTTAATAAAGTCTTGTTGTTGTTTTTTTAAAGATAGTGAAGTAGCCCTGGCTGGTGTGGCTCAGTGGATTGAGTGCCGGCCTGTGAAATGAAAAGTTGCCTGTTCAATTCCCAGTTGGGGCACGTGTCTGGGTTGCAGGCCAGGTCCCCAGATGGGGGTGTGCGAGAGGCAACCCATCCAAGTTTCTACTTCTCCCCCGACTCTAAAAATAAATAAATAAAATCTACAAAAAAAAGATCGTGAAATACATAAAAGAAAATAAAGACACCTTCTAAAATCCAGAAGTTTCTGTTATTGGTGGTGGTTTTTCTGTTGTTGTTTTGTTTTGTTTTGTTTTGTCATTTCAGTTCAGCCCTCAAGAGATCAGCTCCCCCAGGTGAGTCGTTTCTTACCAGAAAGGGAGAAACCTTCCTCCTCCTTCCTCAGAGAATCCCCTCACAGTAACAGACTACTTAACTCTCGTTATAGTTGATGGCTCCATAATTCGGTTGCCTGCGGCAGTTCTTTACCTGTAAAGAAATGGAAGTTTCCAGAAGCTTCCCGAGGCTAGCTGCAGTTCCCATTGCTGAGACCAGTGGAGATTAGGGTGTTCTACTCCTGGCTTTTTGCCCCCGCCAAAGGAACGGATGAGACTTTGCCTGTTGACAACGGCTGAAGAGAAATTTAGTAATATCACTGTGACGATCAATCTTGGGCTGACACCCAGTTTCTGCACCAGCCCATACGCTGAGTGTCGGGCTTCGTGCTTCAACCTGCTGGCAAGCTTGTCTCCGGTCTCAACCTTCTGCATCAAGCCTAGGTCTCTGTTCCTGTATGAGTTTTGTTTGTTTGTTTTTTGTTTTAAACTGGTCTCTAGATCTATGTGCTAAAAATGATTTTAGTATATAAGTTATATAAATCTTGATCATTACATGAACCTTTATATTTATTTTAACACAAAGTGAAAGAAGTAAAAAGCAATTCATACAGCATGTTAGAAATGCGTTCAAACCAAACTAAAGGTCTGAAGCAGCGAGGCAGAGAAATTATTTCCCTCAGAGGCCATGTGGCGGAGAGATGGAGAAGCAATGGGCTGACAGCCAGAAGGGTGGTTCGCAGTCAGCGGTGAGGCTGCTGACCCTGCATGCCGAGCGCCTCACTTCTTACACCCCTTGTTTCCTATTTCAAAGTCAAAGTAATGTTTCCACTTGAACATACAATGTGTTTATCAGACTAGGAACTAATCGTTTTGATGACTCTTGGCTTTCTTATTTAAATCTTTTTCTTATTTGATCACCCAAGCCTCTTGTTTAACAGAGGCTGATTTATTTTTCCTTCATTTTTATCCTAACACTCAAAATTAATGTTCTAATTCGGCTCAAAATGTGTTATGTAACTCATACATTGACACAACAGAACCATTTTAAATAATTTGTTAAATTGAAAGGCATCCCTGGTTTCTCATCTAGTCTCTGCTAAGAGCTGACTTGGGCCTGGTGTCTTAACTTTTCTCAATCTTTTCCTTTTTAAAAAAATTATTGATTTTAGAGAGAGCAGAAAGAAGAGAGAGGGAGAGTGAGAAACACTGCTTTCTTGTTCCACTCATTTACGCATTCACTGGTTGCTTCTTCTGTGCCCTGACCAGAGACCAAACCCGCAACCTTGGCCTATCAGGACGACACTCTAACCAACTGAGCTACTCGGCCCGGGTTCAGTCTGTTTCTTTATCTAGTAAAATAAGAAACTGGCTAAAGGTTTCTGTGTTTACTTTCAGCTCTTAGACTGTGATTATCTCTTAGGAAACGATCTGCTCGTGTATTCCAGCCTGAACTGCAACAGTATTCATACCAGCATAAAAGCACCTGCTCAACAGGCTGAGCAGCAAGAATTGTCTGCTTAGAAACATTTGGGCAATGGTGACAGCCATCTGTTCTATCCTCTGCAATCTACAAAGAATGAAACAAAGCAAAACCACAATAGGTATGCCCTGTTTTATAGCATGATACAATAGAATGAACCGAACATCAGCTTAGGTTTTATAAGATTTGTGTTTGTATCCCCCTCAATGGTTGATTCTAGGACAAGCCTCTTCACTTTACCAGCTTCCATTTACCAGCCCATCTATTAAATAATGGGGAAGATAATTCCCAAGTACTCTTCTTACTTTGTAGAAAAATTTAAATGTTCTTCAGATTCCATTCTGGATGTTTCACTGCAGTGCTAATAAAATGAAGACTTGTATTTCAAATAAAAGCAGCCTTCCAATCTATGCTGGAAAATGAAAAAAGTAAATTATCAGGTTCAAGTCACATCTGTCATCCATTAAAACCTCATTTATCTTGTATGTTTTGCTACAGATGACTTGGTATTTTTGTGAAAATGCCAACTATTTTTTGTTATGAATCTAGAGATCATTACACCTTGGCCCAAATTTATGGGAATTTACTATTCAGGTGGTAAACTTGCACTCATGCATTCATTTGTCTACCTTTTGTTGGTCATGTACTCTGAGTCAAATCCTCTAGCAAGCTATTTAAGGACAAGTGAACTTTTCAATTCTTTTTCTTACTCATGCTTAGTTGTTCAGCGATCCTGACAGGGGCGGGAGCTAGTTGGTCACATGAATCCCCTCCAGCTTCTTACTTCCACTCATTTCAGATAGAAAGTGTCAGGAGGCCCTGGCCACGTGGCTCAGTTGGTTGGAACATCGTACCATACAACAAAAGGTTACGGGTTCGATTCCAGTCGGGTACACACCTAGGTTGCAGGTTCAATCCCTGGTCGTGTGCACACAGTAGGCAACCAATCACTGTTTCTCTCTTACATGTTTCTTTCTCTTCCTCTCAAATCTCGAGTATTAAATAAATCTTATATATATACATATATGAAAGTGTCAAGAGTAAGAGGGATTTCTGAGTGCTAAGTAGTGGATACCCACCTATTCACAATAACTAGCAAGAAGAAAATCAAAGGCCTTAGAGAAATATTTTTTTAATCTTCTCAACCTACTACCTACTGCATTATTTAAATTTCATCATGAAACAGACATTTAAAAGGACTGGTGTCTGTTCCCCACATCTTGTTTATGGATTAGGCATTTTTTTAAAATCATGACTACTCGTCCAAGGTCTTGAAAAAAGATCACATAATCTCCTGGGCCTTGATTTCTTCATATTAAATTACAGAGGTGGGATATGACTAGGCTAAGATCCTCCAGATTCCAGGTGTTCTGACTCATGAGGTAACTGAGCATTTTTTATGGAGAAAGAAATTTCCTGCATTTAAAGAAAAACCATGCCATCCATCGAACAAAAATACTGAGGAAGACCCACTCTCAAAGAAATATAATTTTCATTTTACTTCAGCACTTCTTGTCAGAACTTGGCCATTCACTACTCTCCATCTCTTGTGAGACCTTTCCCCCCTCCATTGTTCAGAGGGCAGGGACCATATCTCAGACACTTCATACTCCATTATAATAGTGTGTATTAAATGCAATATTTACCATTATGAACGAATGAATCTCGTTAATAGTTCATAGGTTTGCAAAAATATCAAGTGACCGTGAAGGAGCATGGGCAATTGGTTAAAGTGATTTGATGTCAATGACTCTTAAATTAACCTAAGGGCAAACTCGGTGCAGAATTAAGAAGCAGGACATGGGGCAGAAGGCGATGCCTGTGAGTCCTCTCAGCCCAGTGATCTTAATCTTGGCATCCCATTAAGCATTTCTTACCATTTACTCTGAACTCACTGACTTTATAACAAAACTGGAAATTATGAAGCAGAAGGAAATTTGGGAAATAACATTGAGAAAAACAGCTGCCAGGCATTAAGAATTTTAATCCAGTCCCCAGTACAGTTTAATAATATGTGCCAAGTGGGCATTCAAAAATAGTCATAATAACGACAGATGATCATCATCATCAGCACTCTGGGTGCCGTGGGAGAATAGGGCTTTAATTCCTCCTGTACTGTTTTTAGCTCTGTTTCTAACTTGCTCCATCTCTCAGGGCTAATGACGTGGCCATCTGTGCTTCTAGTTTCCCCATCTGCAAAATAGAGATCATATCATTTCCTAAAGAAAGTCTGTGGGCTGTGCTTTAATATCCTCCAGTGAAACATTGTATATAAACACAAAGCAGGCTATGAGAAGCCAAATGCTACCAAGGGAGTAAACTTTAAGGCATAGAGTATTATAAATTAAAATTAAGATCTCCTAAATAATATTCTAATGACTTGAAGTAGTTAAGGCAAAGTTACTTTTCTGAATTCATGTTTTCCTTTTTTTCTTTTTGCATTCACTATAGGCATTTTTAAAGTAGATGAAAAAAATAATAATAAATAAATAAATAAAAATTCCAGGATACTTTAATTCATTAAACTCAATAGTTTATACATACATATCTAAAATATTACATTAGGGGTTCTAAATAGATTTCTGAAACAAACTAGCATCATTTAAGTTAAATTTATTCATAAGAGGCAGAAATAAAATTAAAAATGCTTTAATACACAAAAAAAGAAAGAAGAAATATTTCTCCTTGATTATTGAGAGGATATGGAAGAAAAATAGAATTCAGAACAGCCTACAATTGCCTAGTTCATACAACCAAACCAAAGGAATTATCTGAATAAATTGACATCAGTTGAACATATCAGAAAAAGTCATTGATTAAGTCTGAGCCTAAAAGCCTAAATTGCCTTGTTTTCTCAGTTCCCTTTAGTTATGCACATGTCCTTATTTTTCTTTTGTTTAGTCTGATGGTGCATTGCATCAAATTCAGGAGCTTTTTAAAGTTAATTTGTTTCTTTTCTATATATGTAGATTCTTTCAAAATAGAATGGAGGGCTTAAATAAAATAAATAAACAAAAACAGTCCCAGAGACAAGGACCTGCAAAAATTTTAGCTCTTTTGGCATTCACACATCTCCACATTCTAATTAATGTGTGTATTCCACTGTCTTGTGTATTATCCATTTTGGATACAATTTGATTGCAACCTGTTACAGTAGATGAGGATATTGCTCTCTTGCACAATCATTCCCTCAACTTCTCCTCTCCATATCATTACAATATTTTATTAAATCAACATTCCATGTTTAGATTAATATACCCATGCAAATATTGTCACCTCTAAAAATTATAATCTATTATTAAGCATCTTGTCTTTCTTACCTTTCACTTCTGAAGTTAATATAGCCTCATTGTTCCCTTCATTTAGTGCTCCTTGTACCCATTGCTAACGCTTCGCACATCTCCCAAAGACCTCCCTGCACCAGGTCAAGTGCTCTATCAGTTACACCCTTCGCTAGGAGACCTCCCTCCTACAGGAGTTTCTATCTCTTTTTCTCTGGACTGCTTGCTTTTTAGGCCTACTGCATATCATCCTCGGATTTCCCTCCACCCTCCTCCTAGGAGTTTCCTTGGCCTATATCCTAAACAAGTTCCCTGTTTCTTGGACTTTCATGGTTTATACTCTCATTTTGTTGAAGCACAACATCCAGTAGCTTCGTCAGATTAAAAATACAATATAATTGCAAAGTAATGCAAGTGTGGCTTCTCCTGGGCACCTCCAAGCCCAGCAAAAGAAGCAGTCATCTGAAGATTGCTCTGTAGCTGGTGCCAGGTGGCCCAAGCAGGGCATAGGCGGTGGCTGACCTTGCACCTCCCTGGAAGCCCCAGAGCCAGTGCACTCGGTTGACAGCTTCAGACCACGTGGGATTATAACCCTACCACCTTCACGAGCAACACATTCAGGGAGCGGACTCAGGGAGCAGACTCAGTGAGCACGAAAGTCCCACTGAAGCAAATCCTACTCATTAGGGTTAGCTCCTGCAAAGCAGCTCCTCTGCTGTAGTAACAGCCCATCAGCCTGGGGGTCAGTCCCTCCCAGTGATGCCAACAGCAACAAAGACTCCACCACAACAGGACAGTGCACACCACCCACACAGGGGTGCACCTGGAGTGCCCAGCTTGACTGACTGGGGAGGCTGTGCCACTGGCCCTACAGGACACCTACTACCCAAGTCCACTCTACCAAGTCTGGGAGGAATAGCAACTCTACCTCATCCATAGAAACAAATATAGGGAAGCAGCCACACTCCCCTAATGCAGAGACAAAGAAAGAGGTCCCAAATGAAAGGATAAGAAATCTCCAGGAAAAAAATTAAGTGAAATGGAGGCAAGCAAACTACCAGATATAGAGTTAAAAACAATGGTTATAAGGATACTCAAGGAATTTAGTGAGAACTTCAACGGTGTGAAAAATGACATAGAAACCATAAAAAGAACTAGTCGTAAATGAAGGACACACCAACGGAAATGAAGAATAATTTACAGGGAATCAACAGTAGAGGAGATGAAGCCGAGAATCAAATGAGTGATTTGGAACATAAGAAAGCAAAAAACATCCAATCAGAACAACAAAAAGAGAAAAGAACTTTTAAAAATGAAGATAGTGCAATGAGCCTCTGGGACATCTTCAAATATACCAACATTCACATCATGGGGTTGCCAGGAGAGAGAGAGAGAAATTGAAAACCTATCTGAAAAAAATAATGAAGGAGAATGTCCCTAACCTGGTGAAAGAAATAGACAAATAAGTCTAGGAAGTGCAGAGAGTCCCAAATAAGATGAACCCAAAGAGGCCCATGCCAAGACACATCTTAATTAAAATACAAAAGGTTAAAGACAAAAGAGAAAATCCTAAAAGTAACAAGAGAAAAGCAGTTATTTATCTGCAAGAAAGCTCCCATAAGACTATCAGCTGATTTCTCAACAGAAACTTTGCAGGCTAGAAGGGACTAGCAAGAAATATTCAAAGTGATGAAGAACAAGGACCTACAACCAAGATTACTCTACCCAGCAAAGCTATCATTCAGAATCAGAGTTTCCCATACAAGAAAATGCTAAAGGAGTTCGTCACCACCAAACCAGTATATGTGGAATATTAAAGGGCTTCTTGAAGAAGAGAAAATATTTAAAAATATGAACAATAAAATGGCAGTAAATATAGATCAACAATTGAATTTTAAAAAACAAAATAAATGAACAAGCAGAACAGAAACAGACCCATAGATACAGAGAAAATTGTGATGGGAGGGGGACTGAAGGGATGGGCAAAAATGGTGAAGAGATTAAGAAATACAAATTGATTGTTACGGAATAGTCATGGGAGTGTGAAGTACAGCAGAGGGAATATAGACAATACTGTGCTAGCCCTGGCTGCCGTGGCTTAGGTGGGTGGGCATCCTCCTGCAAAGCGGAAGGTCACCCACATTCGATCCAAGGTCAGGGCACACACATGCATGGGGTGCAGGCCCCATCCCCAGTTCGGGTGTGTGAACGAGGCAATCGGTTGGTGGCTGTCTCACGCATCGGTGTTTCTCTGCCTCTCTTTCTCCTTCCCTTCCCCTTTCTCTAAAAAAAATTAATGAATAAAATCCTTAAAAAATACTATTCTAATAATTATGTATGCTGCCAGATGGGTACAAGATTTATTAGGATGATCACTTAGTAAGTTATATAATGTCTAATCACTGGGGTGTAGACTTGAAACTAGTTGTATGTTAACTGTAATTGAAAAAGTTGTAAAAAATGAAAAGAGCCTAATTAATTAATTAATTAATTAAACTGGCTAGAGTCTTAGTATTATCTTCCAGAGCTGAGTTTTGAAAGATATACCTCTCATCATTGGTCTTTTAAATAATCATATACTTAGAGTAGAGTTCCCTCTGAGAGAAACAGCCGCAGACAGAAGGCCACAGTTTCATTCCGTACGGACCTTAGAACAGCATAGTATAAAACCTGTTTACACCATATCTCTTCCATGAAAAAATGCAAAGGGGAGATGAGAATTTTGCTAAGAGAAAGGCAAAATAAACTATACGAGTTTTTATAAACGTACTCGTATGTAGAATAATAATAATAATAATAATAATAAGCTTTAGAAGCATAAAATTTCAGAGTTGAAAGGGGATTTAAAGCCTAATTCCCCAATCAACATTTGAGTACAAACTAATTGCTTCAATCCAAAAACTCAGTGTGAAAAAAAATCTTTTATTATTATTGCTATAGCTCAATTTTCATTTTGAGATGATGGGATAACAGAAATAACCTCAGACATTCCAAGTTCCCTTCTCTCTCACATCATACCATGGGGCTGTGGGGCATGTGTGTGCAAACATCATCCTTGGTGTCATCGCCTACAGTCACCTGTACACTGGCCCCATTTGATCCAGCAACACACCCTTCCTGTCCACCTGAACCTTTGGGCTTGGAGCTTTCTTTTTCTTTCAAGACACTCATGTAAAATACCTTTGAGCCAGCTTGTGAGGCCCTGGCTGCCTGAACACACTGCCAGACTCTATGCTGGGGCTCCACACGCTGGAAAGCAGAGCATACACACGTTCCCTCTGCAGTTAATCAAGTCTTTGTATTGCTGTATCCCGGGGGCTTTGCCTGGGAGGCATTAGGGCCCCTTTGTCCAGAAGGTACAGATGTCAGCACTCCTATCACTTACCCCTGGCTCCTAGTCCATCCACTAACCTCAATTCCAAGGAAATTTTTCTGCTGAAAGGAGATGGTCCCACCCTCCTCAAAGCATCTCAAACCTCTGGCTAACCAAGGTTTCTCAACCTTGGTACTACTGGTACTTTGGATCAGATCACTCTCAGTTGTGGAGGACTGCTCTGTGAATTGTAGGATGTTTAGTGGCATCCCTGGCCTTTACCCACTAGGTGCCAGTAGAATCCCCATTTTTGACAGTCATTATCAAACACCCATTGGGCTTACCCCAAGAGTCCCATCTGTTCTCCTAAGACCCAGGCTTTGATACACAACTGGGAAGACTCACAGACTATTTGCTTTCCTAGAGACAATGAATGCCTTCCCCCACCCCTTCCCTGAGGTAAGGCGTGTGAATGTGAAGAGCAAGGCAAAGGAGGGAAGAGAAATGAGATGCATCAGGGAACATGGTTAATATTTCAAAGGCATTATCCCATGTATGTTGTATTTTCTCATCTGTTGCCTTAAAATGTACACCACGTCATTCCAGTACCTCCTTTGTGTGTATATTACCTTTTGTATATGGACTACAATAAACAAGCTTATAGCAAGAAATTTAAGAGGCAGACAGGTTTAATCACTCAGTTCTGATCAATACAACAACAAAAAAGATTCTTCACACCCCAACACATATGCCTGAGATACCTGTAGAGATTCACATAAAACAATCCTGGAGATTATAGTTTCAGCTCTACAAAGGCGTCCAGGCCTTTATTCTGTGTATTTACCAACTTATCACCTTGATGTAGTTGGAGGGAAAAACACTGGCTGAACCTGAGGCTAAGAGAAGAGGAGATATTTTAGCTTCTAAAACCTCATGTATGGAGGATCTGAATCTTAGGTCATTTCAATTTCTTTTAAAAGCCTCAAGCTCATACAAACAGGCTTTTTTTGGATGCTGCTCTGAGCATTAGTACTGATTCCAATTCCTGTTTTATTCACATATCCTCAGGTCATTAACCATGAATCATTTTTCATTTGGCTACAGAACTCTACAATAGCACAAGAGGTTGCTATAATGTTTACAACTATTTGGGGGAAGTTAATTACTTTCCTGTAATGTTATTTACATGTTACTACATTGGTAAACTGCAATATATTGAAAGCATTAACCCTTCCCCTCGACCAAAATTCAGCCTAAAATCAGCCTCTTTTTCCTGAGCACCTCGGCCCCAGCGCACAGCAACCGCTGCACACATGCCAAGCCACCCTGCCCTGGTGCAGGGCTGCCAAGAGGCCTGAGCTCCCTGAACTGAGATGAAGCAACCGTTCCCCTCTCTAGTCAAACTCACACCTGACCTCCAGATGTTATTTAGCCCACTGAGTGATTAACTTACAGTTCCTTCCCTGTGGGTGGGGCCACTTGGATTTGTACACCTGCCCTTTAGTTACTTCACTCGCCTATTAGTTTGCCAGTACAGTAAATTATGCTCACTCAGTCACAGTCTGCCTTATAGGTTTACAGCAAAGTTGAACATTCTTTTAACATTTCTCCCTTTTTTTTCAAACTGAGAATTGTTTGGTTAAGAAATATTCTAGCTTACAGTTATTTTTTCTTCAGGGATTCAAAGAGTCCTTTGGCACTGCATACCACCTCAAATGATCATTATTATAAATATTCGCCAATATTGGGGTGACTGGTGACACCAGCTTAGTATAATTTTATGCAAAACATTCCAAATAAGCCCCCTAACCACTTTTTTTTTTAAATGTAGTTCATACACACTAACACTGATAGAGTTTACTCGGTGACAGGCATCATGTTAAAACAGATCATCCCATTTGATCCCCACAATTGTCCCATGAGGTATATTATTGTCTCACTTGGATTCTCCCGAAAACAGAGCTTGCGACATAGGCTTTACTTGGTACTGTTTTGGGGAGGTGACCCTTGAAGGCATGAATGGAGGCTAGAGAACCCCAGACAGGGAAAGAAAAGGAAATTAATAATAGGGTTCATTACTAAGACACCATTGTGAGCAACAGGGACTTATTTCTGCTTGGCCTCCTGAAATACGGACAAGTGCCTCTCAGAACTGTCCAGCGGGACAGGGGGGAGAGACATCTACCCACTGGTCCCCATGCCCCACTGATCGTGGGTTACCCAGGAGCCAGGGAACTCACACCAGGAAGAAAGCAAAGGAGCTAGGCCTCGCGTGCTCGCACGGAAGAGAGCAGCTGCCGCCAGCCACAGCCACTGAAGACACGGCTCGAATCAGAGGTGAAGCACGCGAGCTGGGGCGAGGGACTTCTGACACAGCGAGTATCCTCCCAATTCACAGAGAGGAAACCAAGGCACACAGAGGTTGCCTCACCTGCTCAAGGTCATAAGGTTGGCCAGCAGCAGAACCAGGTCTCAAACACGGGCTGTCTGGCCTCAGCGCCCACGGCCCTAACCACGTGCTATCAACCCCAGCACGTGACATAGGATGACAGCTGCACGCCTCTCTCCTCTGGAGAGAAGGCAGTCTTTCCACCGACTCAATTCGGAGCCCGTGTTTGCGGCATTCATTTAAACACTGCATTTTCTCCTTTGGGAATTCATTTTAATTTGCAACAATACAAGAAAATACTCCTGCAATGTTGCATCTGTATTTATGAATTGAATGAACACCTTTCATCTGAGAGCGCGTAGGAAGACAGGGATTCAGACAGTGCACACCACTTGAGGGAAAAGAAAAATCAAAAAACACAAAGCTCATACAATCTTTTTTGAGTTCAGAAAAAGCTTTTCAATTTTTTATTAAAATGTAATTCTTCAAAGAGTATAGAATACACCTGGCAATGACTGCTAGATGTCAACCATCTGCTTCAAACATACAGAAGAAACACCTACCAAATTCTGCCTCATCAGAATTTATTGTTGTACATGTATATAATCAGAACAACACCAAAGGGGCTACATTTGACAGATTCTTCTAAAGCAGACAGTTTTCTGACAGATTGTTTCCCCTTGAGGAAAGTTGTAACAACTGTGAAGGTTTTGAAAGACAAGCTTGAAGGGCCACATTTTCACTGTCAGGGCAAGCAGCTGGAGGTGGCATGCACAAAGGGCCTGGGAGGCAAGAGGCACCGGGGGAGGGCGTGGCCGTCCCCGGTTTCTGCTGTGCGCGCACAACACTTTGAGGAGACGAAGCACACAGAAGATGGCATTCCCTCTGCAGGGGAAGGGTCTCTGGGTTTACATTCAGGAATTACAAGACATCACACCCAGGTGAAGACAGGAAAAGGAGACTCCCTACACATAGTCTCAGCTTCCCTCGAAGGACAAGGACTAGTGGAGTTAAAGGAAAGGACGCATGAGGACCATGCCTTCAGGATGCGGAAGTGTGCAGTAAGAAGGCTTACTTCCCTTCAAGCTCGCACAAGGCACTGGATGGCTCCCTTACCATTAACGGACACAAAACACCCGAGAGAGAAGAGCAGTTCTGGCACTCGGTTTGCACTCAGCAGGAGTCAAGTGTCATCTGTGGTTTGCACTCAGCCTGGTGGAACACACACAGAGTGGCCCTGACTGGCCTGCGAGAGCCCGCAGGGTCTAATCACTTGAGGGCACTGTCCTCCCTCTTCTATCCGCTCTGGCTCGGGCTAAAACTTCCTTGGAAAAGAGGAAGCAGAGAGCTCACCTGGGCTATGTGTTGCCTTGCCATTTTACGGTGAATTCTTTCTTCCTGTTCTGACTCTCCTTCATGTCCAGAATGAAGGCAGACTGCCACTGCACAGACTGAAAAGGAGACTGGCCAGCCTGTGTCTGGAGTCCTCCTCAAAAGAGCCATTTTTGTCAGCCTTCTCCCACTCTTTCGGGCAGACTCACCTTCCCTAGTCAAGTAGTTTTAGCTTGACATTTCCAGGGGACCCACTTTACACTAACTTTGCATTTTAAAATTACCTCTGAATTCCAAAAATCTGCATGAGATCATTTTTTTCAACATGCTTTACTCCTCATGACTGCTCCCTCGCATCTTGCAGGTATGATCAGTGTGCGGGCATTCCAGTCTGTCTTTTCCACCTAGGTTTCTCTCCCATTCATTGAAGAAAAGAAACAGAACATAATTTAAGGGAGAAAGACACAGGAAAGAGCTTGCAGTGTTTTCCAGCAAAAATGGCAGACATGTCTTTCTGAGGCCGTAGGGATGCCCCGAGAATGTCAGGATAATCAAGGATGGAACATCTCCCTTACTGCCAGGCCTGTCAAATGGGGGCAGAAGAGCCATTCCTTACCCATAACCCAGTGAAAGGATGAAAGGCATCAGGAGAAACTGCCAGACACATGAAAAAGTGTCAAGTACTAAACCTCTATCTTCCCTACAGATACAGATCAATGTTAAACAATTTTCATATGTTTGTCATGGTTAATCCCATCAAATAGGCATTTTCTCTGTGGCCACACCACTCCACAGTTATCTTGGGTTTCCCTTGGAGTGGTGCTGTTCCCTTTGAGCTCATGGACACTATTCTCTCTGTGTATTTTCTGCTGGACACAGAGAACTGAGGATCCCCGGAAAAGATAAATGGGGTAACAACCCCAAAACCCAATCTATAATACCCAACTTTTGTCTCCACAGAAAGGAACACAGGCTTTACTAAGGACATGGACCACTGAGACTTATATATGTATATATTCCCTCAATAAAGAAGACATTCAATTTTCCCTCTCACTCAGAAGCATTTGGCCCAGACAGGAAGTCAACCCATTCTGTGTTGCAATGAGATCATTCAAATCACAGGGCCAGAGTGAAGGGTGAGCCAGAGTAAGGAAGCTCCCTGCTGCTTCCAGGGACTTTCAATCTTTTCTAGGAATCCACCTTTGGAAAAACGCTCACTTTATTGTTTCTGCTCATCTTCCGCTCCACCCTGCCTGCCTTGGGCATCTTTGTCTGGATCAGCTCTTCTGGGGTGTTACCCAAGGGGGGAAGCAGCCGCTTTTTGCTGTTTCGAGTCTCTGAGAGCCACTGGGGAGGCAATTCAAAAGGACCAAAACCAAACTGCAGGGAATACTTGCCAGAGAACGTCTCAGGTTCCACAGGGGCTGCTGGTGCCACCTGGGATGTAGAGTCCACTGTGCCCGGAGTTGGCACAGAGGGTGCAAACTGTGGCCGCTGCTCGCCCTCCAGGCAGGTGCCAGGTATCTCCTTGGCCTGGAGGTCAGCAGAGCCAGTGTACTTGGCTTCACTCTCTTCCTCATCCTCTGTGGGCTTAAAGATCTGCTGCTGCCCGATGTGGAACATCTCCAGGAGCTGGCTTCCCGAGCGCAGGCTGGGCTCCAGGCCGGCATCAGCCAGCCCACTCCCCACACTCACCACGTTACGGCGACTGTACCGGTGGTGTAGCTGTACCAAGGTCCCTACCAAGCACTTGCGAACAGATTTATTCACAGTAAGAAAGAGCACAGGGTTCGCTAGCAGAGAGACTTTGGGCAGCCAAATGGCAGTGAGCAGCAAGAAGACAGAAGTGTCAGGGACATTAAGCACAGTCTGGTAGACGACCAGGGTAGCATACGGCACGCTACATAAGATGAAGACCATCACCATTGAGAGCAGGGTGGCGTGCAGCTCGGCCTCTCGCTGGGAGGCATAGGGGATAGAGATGGTGTTCTGCGGGGTCCGCAGGGCTGCTATGATGACCTTCTTCTTCTGGCTGGCACTCAGGGCCCGTCGAATCAGGATCAAGAAGAGGAAGACTACGGCCACAGGCACAATGACCGTGGTGATGTTATAGATCAGAACATACACTAGGTGGCCCAAGGAGTTGCTCCAAACTTCAGTGCAGGTGGACATAGCATAGATGTCTGCCACATTGGTCACTGCAAACACTGGCACACTGGCCACCACTGCATGGGCCCAGATGTACATCACCAGCTCACGGGACTTGGCATCAGATATTTTTCTCTCCAGCGGATAGAGAACTGAGTAGTACCTGCAAAATGCACAGCATAATTCATTTCACAGGAGAAAATAATGCTTCAAATTAGGGTAATCTATATTACCAAAAGTAGGAGAGACTGGAAAAAGGGTCAAGTTCTTTTATTCTACCTAAGAAAGTGGGAACCACTGGGGGAATTAGGTAGCCAGACCTTCAGTTTTGAGGACTTTGCTGTACAATTCATAACTGGCTTTATAATTATTGCCACCAGGATTAAATCCCAAAGAGTGCTCTCAATATAAAGGGTGTTTCCATCTGCTTTAAAGACATCTATTTTTCAATTTAATGGTAACTTGTAAAAGGATTTCCCATGGGCTACAGAAGATTTAGGGCAAATTTCAAAGCCACTAGCAGAAAGAAATTAGTTTGCATGCATTTCCAAAGCAGTATATGTATGGAGATATTAACTTTACAGCTGCTTAGAGCAGAACCCAATACAAAGGATAGATTCTGACAAAGTCCTTCCACAAACTCTACTGACAAAAATTATGCCTGATCGCCCTGGCCAGTGTGGCTCAGTTGGTTGGAGCATTGTCCTGTAACTGAGAAGTTGCAGGTTTGATCCCCGACTCCTCCCTGCTTCCAGGTCTGGACGCTACCATCCCGGGTCCAGGTGTGAATAGGAGGCAACCAACTGATGCCTCTCTCTCACATCAATGTTTTTCTCTCTCTCTCTTCAAGCATTGAAAAAAAATGTCCTCAGGTGAGGATAAAAAAATTTTTTTAATTACGTCTGCTCAATAGTTATTGTTCCAACGATAATCATTTAGTAATCCTAATAGTAAAACAATTAATAGGCTTGAAATGCCTCCACGATAAAACTTCTTTTTCTTCAAGCTTAACTTGATTATTCTGTAACCACCTAATCAGAATTCCTAAAGCACCTTGTTTCCATATCAGCAATGATTTGGAGGAAATGAGGAGTTAGTCCTTCAGACCCTAGGGCCGCCTCTGTCAGGAAAGGGCTGCCACTAGCCATCAGAGATATGGTGATTATCAGAGCTGAGCTCTGCCCACTTTGCTTCAGCCAGCTAATGCTGGAGTCACCTTACAACCCTAGCAACATTATTCACACCAGGGGCCAGGTAAGCATGCATGCTTTCCTGTCACAAGGATTTATGAGCCTCGCCTATGTGCCAGACACTGGGTTACAAAGCAAAAAGGACATACAGGAATGTTTCTAAAGTTAATGAAGAAAAAGGCATGCAAACAGACAATTATAAATGAGGAGCTGATGGCTCTATTAAAGGTATGCCCAGAGGTGTGGGAAAGGGAGCACCTGGGAAAATGTCAAGAGAAGGTGGCACTGTGGTGGAGCCTGGCAGGAAGCCAGCTGGGGGAGAATGTTCCAGCTGAGGGAGGCAGAGCACAAACACAACAAGACCATGGGTGACCAGAGATGTGTGCAGCGCGGTGTGTTCTAGATCTCTCTCTGGGAGGGGGGAAAAGGAGGAAAAATGCAAAAGTTACACATGCTCTCAATTTTATTTCTCTGAATATAGATAAAGTGTTCTAACCACAACTCTATAAATACAATGTGAAGACCCGGCACCGACACATGAATACGTGCTCAGGAGTCCACTATCTGGATTCCTCTCTGCTGACTGGCGGATAATCAACCCAAGCTTCCGGTCATTTTTGCTCCTGTTACATATTGGCAAATAGACTGCAACACGAGCACACAGGCTCATTATAAATAATTTTGTTAGTGTGTACGTCTCTAGAAAATGCAGGAAATGTATGGCTTCCCAATCGACTTGCTGACTCGGTGCCGTGAAAACAAAAGTCTGAGAAAGCAGTGAGGAAAAGGATCGTTGCCCTTCATCTCCATGCACACCGCACATGTAAGCTTACAGGTACTCTGTATCTCTGAACAATAAAACAGCAACCTGCTGGCCTCATTTTTGTAGCAAAAGGACTTGTTTACCCTTAAAAAATAATAATGGCAAATATACAGTAGATTTTCTGATGGAATGAAAATAAGGATTTCTTATTGTTAGCATATTTTCCCCTCTAAGCCCAAGTGCCTAGAAATAACTCGCAGTTATTATTGCACTGATTCCAGGTACGACGGAAAGTGTCCAAAATAATGTGCTCCCACTCTCATTTAATCCTATTCTTAAAAAACTTCCAGGATTCCTATCAGCATTTTTCACAATAGCCAAAAAATGGAAACAACCCAACTGTCCATCAGCTAGTAAATGGCTAAACAAAATGTGGTACAGCCATATAATGAACTATTATTATTCAGCAATAAACAAGAATAAGTTGTTATGAGAGTAGATCCTAAGAGTTCTCATTACAAAAAAATTCCTATTTTTTTTGTATCTGTATGAGATGATGGATGTTAACTAAACTTATTGTGGCAATCATTTCAGGATGCATGTAAGTCCTTTATGCTATGCACCTTCAACTTACACAGTGCTGTATGTCAATTATATCTCATTAAAACTTGGAGAAGAAAAGGAACGAAGTACTGATACATGCTACAACATAAATGAGTCTTGAAAACATTATGCTGAGTTAAAGAATCCAGACATAAAAGAATACATACTGTATGATTCCACTTAGATGAAAGGTCCAAAATCAGCAAACACAGAGACAGAAAGTAGATTAGTGGTTGCCTAGGTCCAGGGGTGGGAATGGAGAGTAAGTATAATGAGCAGGAGGCTTCTTTCTAGAGTAATGAATTAGTTCTAAAGTTCAATTGTGCTGATGGCTGCACAGCTCCATAAAGATACTAAAAGCCACATTTTAGTGGCTACTAGCTAGCCACAAAGCAACTATTAGGTGCATCTGTTAAGTGACTGACCCCAATAAACACAAATGCAGAAACAACCCCAGCCTGGCCAGTGCATTTGTCACCTGCCTAGTCTGCCACTGTGGATGGTAATCTTCTAGTGAGAAAATTCTGAAGAGCTAGAGTGGCTCACAGCAAGATCTGAATGTACCAATCAGAAGCAAAGCCTACAGAAAAAGAGGCAAATATTGGTTGGACCTATCCAAGCCCAGGCCACAAACAATTCATTTAATTTTCCTTACTGCTGAGGAAACTGAGGCTTAAAAAGGTTAAGCCACTTTGCCCAATGCCACCCACCCAGAAAGCAATATAGGCAGGACCCAGAGATCCCTCTCTTAAGCCAACAACTTCTTCCTAGTACACAAGGGCTTTGTGTGACTGTGTCTTCCCTGTGCATGACCCTAGGCAGCTAATACATCAGGGTTCGGGGCCTGAGAGGCTGAAGTGACTCCACGAACTAGTTCCACAATCCACACACCCTCATAAGTCATTAAGGTATTAAGTATGTTTTGAATGGACATAGAGTTTAAAAAATCCAAATTCATCTAAAATGCAGTTAAATTTATCATAGGGTATAAAGTCAGAAGAGCCAGCATTATCCCTTCAGCAACTTTTTCCTCTGCAAATCTTGAAATCAAAAGTACTTGTGGACACAAAATACTTTTCATTTCTTGTTTGCTTATTTAATTTTATTCCCTAAAATGTATTATCTCAAATGTATTCAGGACATGCTAGCAACAAAGGGAAAAGGCAGGAAGCTGTCGATTACTGAGACCTTTACACTTAACTTTGATAAATCTGATCAAATTACATGTGATGGCAGTAGGTCAGATATAAGATTCATTCCAAATGAACATTCTCTTAAAGAGGATGGGAAGAGAAAACAACAACCAGGCCAATATGTGGCCTTGGAAATAAATCCTCCAAAGGGATTCTGGTATTAGCTGGCCAGAGCCAAATGGATTATCTAATCATGTGTTAAATAACCACTGAATTGTTCTCTTGTTCTTCCAGGAATGTTTTCATCCTACATCGAAAAGCGCTAACTGTGGAATTATCAATCAGATGAGCCAATCTACTGCAAATGGCAACACAACACAAACAGCACCAATTCCAACCACGCTGAAGCTCCACCGTGATCCAGCAGCTCTGCCCCAGCATCCTCATGATGCGACCTGCCGTGTCACAGCTTTTCTCAATGGTCCTGTTTTCTGTAGCTGCTGTTAAATCAACCTTGTGAGGCTTCTGTTCTAGCAATTCGTTCTCTTTCTGTTGACCACAAGCTGACTAAGATGGGGAATAATGACTATTTCCCACTTGCTTCGTGATGCTAATATTTCAATACACTTAAAAAAAATTGAGCCCCTGGCACTTGATCTTACCTGTCCAAGGCAATGGCAGGGAAACTAAGAATAGTCACAGAGCAGAAGACTTTGTGCAAAAACTTGACGACTTTGCAGAAGAGCATGGTGTAGATCCACCAGCAGCAGTGAGGGCTGGTGCTGAGGACGATGTCGAAGGGCACGCAGACCAGGCTGGCGCAGATCCCCGAGCAGGCCAGGTTTTTAATGAACCTGTTGGTGACAGATTTGAACACGGTTGTGCGGCAAGTTGACCATAACACCATGACGTTTCCTGGCCAGATAGGCAAAATAAATAAATAAAAATAAATTTTAAATAAAAAGAAAGAAGACAAAAAAAGAAAGAAAAATACAGATTAAAAAAGACTGAAAAACTACATTTCAGAGTTGATTTCAAAGGATTTAATTTAAATACATATTATATTGTCTATTTATGTGAAATTATTAAATCACTTATGTACATCTCAAAAAGTCTGGAAGAATTTTTAGTAGTGAGTTTTGTTACTTAATTTAGGCATATCCTGTTGTTGCCCTTCATAGCTCTTATCATTATTATTAATGTGTTTACTAGTGTTATGATACTGATTCAGTCTCCTCTGTGGATAAACAACTTGTTAGGTATTACTTCATCTCAGGCAGTCTACTCACAAAGTTTGCGAATGACTTCCACGTTGACAAACACTGCAACAGAAATAGGGCGCAAGCCACATGTGCAATTTAAAATTTTCTAGTAGCCATATTTTTAAAAAATAAAAAACAGCTGCAATTTTAAGAGTATGTTTTATTTTACCCAATATATCCCAAATATTATCATTTCAACATGTAATCACTACTTTAAAAAGTAATAATGAAATATTTTTCATTCTTGCTTTTGTACTCAGTCTTTGAAGTCTGGTGTGCATTTTTTAGTTGAAATATAATTGACATATACCACTGTATCAGTTTTAGGTATACATGATGCGCATTTTGTTTTACACTTGTAGCACATTTAAATTTGCACTAGTCATATTTCAAGTGCTCAATAGCCAGTATGCAGCTAGTGGCTACTAAATACAGGACTGTGCAGTTCTAGACCTTCAACAGAAGTGACACATTTGACTAGCTCTCTCTGAGCATTCTCCTTTCATGGCTTCTACAGACCTACAGTCTCCCGATTTTCCTCCTACCTTCCCACCTCTCCTTGTCCTGGCCACTCCTTTCTTTACCAGGCCCTTATCTATTCTCTCTCTGCAGCCTCTTCCTACATTAGATTATCCATTCATTTGAATGGCTCTCTATTGAAATGCTGGTGACTCCCACATTCTTGTCCCAAACGAGGCCGCTCAACTCCAGACTTCTACTTCCGAACATCTGATTCCCCACCTCTCTCAGTCTGTTACACATTCCCTTGATCCTCAAGAGCCTGGGTGATCTAGGTGCCTACCCACCTAATCTCCCTCGTGTCTTCTTCCCCTGGCTCACTGGACACTGGCTACCCTGGCCTTTTTACCCTTTAAACAGGATCAAGGTTGATCCTGTCTGAGTGTCTCCGCACAAGTTTTTTATACTGCCTAACATGTTCCTCATCTGTCTGGTTTCTTTTTAATCTAAGTCTTAATGTAATTGCTGCCTCCTCGAAGAGGACCTTCTCTAACCATCTTTCTATTTTAAATACTCACTGCTCCTCCCCCCATTATAGTCTATTATAACATCCTGTTGTGGCCTTTGTGGCTCCAATCATAATTATTAATTTATTTACTTGTTTCCCCTCCATTTCATGAGGGTAAAAACCATGTCAACATTGTTCACTGTTATAACTCCACTGCCTTGCTCGGTATGTGACACACAATAGGCATTCTATAAATACTTGTTGAATACATGAATTTGTAAGATAAGGGGACAAACAGTAATCAAAAGTCCCTGAAGTAAGATGACCCCTTGTGTAGTAGGTACCTCATGTGAGGATACTGTAAGCCAGTAGTTTCCCAAACCTTCCTGTGCATCAGAAGCACTACACCAGACACTCTGCACCCCAGTTAATAGGTATGGAACTGGGAACCTGCATTTGTAACAAGCACCCCGGATACAGTCGGGCAGTTGGCCCCCAGATTAAAGTTTCAGAAACACCTCCTCTAAACAGAGTTTATACCATCACCACCCACCACCCTAGAGACTCTCAGGAAATAAGCCTTCAGGTATTCAGGGTGGCCTGCCCTCCTGGCGGAGCTTTGACCTGGTAAGGGAGCCGGATCCGTTCAGCCAACTAGTCATGACCCAAGGACACTGCCGCCTCCCGTGTGCACACTCAGAGAAGGCCCTTCATGAACTGAGGCAACGCTCAGCCTCACTCGGAGGGAGGGTGAAGGCACTGGGGCAGGGGCAGCAGGGTTCAAGGCTGTAGCCGCCTCAGCACCTCAGATGTTGACATAACTTACTGTCAAGGGTCTCTCTTCAAACACAGTATTCTATAGCTGCCTCTTACCTGCATGACAAAGTAGGAAAAATAGCCACTGTATTTAGGAAATAGGCCAGCTGTTTCTAGGGAATTTTCTACCAAACTTTCCTTACGTGAGTAGCTGTCTCGCTGAGATGAAACCAGTTATGTGAACATATAGGTACACACATTTATTCAGTGGAAGAACTGTTCATACTAACACCACCACCTCCAGCCCCCTCAAGTTTTCCTGTCACTAAGCTGACAGACTGAGCAATAACAATATATTTGAAGTTCTGTTGACTTGGGGAATTCTTTTTCCTAATCTTTCCCACTGAAGCAAATATTAGAATCTGGCTGGAGCATCTTCCCTCATGTCAGTTTACTTCTGGACTTAACTTCTGGACTTAACTTCTGGTAACCGTCTAAAAATGAAATAGCCTACTTAAAGAGATCTGCCATGAAGAATGTGTATATGTCATAGTATCTGCGGTTGTCAAAATCGGGAGTATCTCCAGTCCACCAGGAGACTTCCCAGAAAGACAGTTTTCTTTGCTATTAATCAAGACCGGTAGGCGTTTCTTTTTCTTTCGTCACTGTTGATCTCTGTAGTTTGGTCAGTTGTACTGAACAAAACATTTTGAGTATCCAAACCAACAGGAAAATTCATCACTAAGGAGGGGACAGGCTGTGGCCCAGGGTCTCTCATGCACGTAGCAGATTCTGTTGAAACTTAAACTGACTTCCATTACTACCCTCATACTCTACTCTCCTATCTTTCCCTCCCTCTCTCTATTATGTCAGGCATAACTTTTCACTGCTTTTAAAAAATCATACATTTTATTAGGATGTCCGCACTTGTGAATAAGGAGACTTGTTTTCAATAGTAATTATTGAAATACCTGAGACTCCTATAATCACATTTTATCTCCACTTATTTATAAAACTCTAAATGGCACCTAGAGCCTAATCCCTTTTACTATTAAGACCCTGAAATACTGACTTCTGGTCAAGATGGAGGCATAGGTAAGCAAGGCTTGCCTCTTTGCGCAACCACAGCAAAAATTACAACCAAATTACAAAACAACTCCCACCCAGAATAGTCAAGAATCTGAAGTCAAACAAGACGATGCTCTTTCCATTCTCTAAACCACCCCTCCCTCCCGTCACTTAAAAACGGGTTCATTTGACTCTAAGAACCTGAATTAGACCCAAATCAGGAGAGGAGCACCCTCACTCAACATCTGATTAGCCACACACAAAAAAAAGTATGTGTCTATGCGTACACATATATAAACATGTGAGTGTACACATACACCCACACAAATACACACATAACAAAGACAACCATATATCTGGTCATTTAATCTCATTAGCACTTTATAGTCTCCTTAGTTTTACAAGGCACTGAGAATAAATCAGTACATATTTTAAGTAACACAGTAACCAACCTCAAGATACTTTTTATTCCTCAGATCATGTTCTAAATCATCTAATCCCCCTTAGAAATTATTCAAATTCTTCCCTTTCTTCCTCACTTTACATGCCCATCATACTTTCTAATGCTGGATTCCATGACAACAGTCAGTGCTGGAGCTGTGGACAGAGCAACCCGGTTAGGGCACACGCACAGCACACAGAACCGAAAGGGGATTGCGAGGCAGAGGGTGATGGCGTTGGTACAAATCTGCTCTCCTGATTTTATCTATCATTCCTCCTAATCTAAAGTACAAATAACCATTTCTCTTTACACAGTATACTTGATATTCAAAGATGATTAATGTTGAAGACAGAGACACTTTAATTAACACCAAATCACAGATAGTGTCTGACAGACTTTGAGGAGCTAACCAAGCAAATTTTTTTCCAACTAAATTTGCCTCTGGAAAGTATTTTTCCTATTTATTTATTTATTTATTTATTTATTTATTTATTTATTTATTTATGGGTGGGGGGAGCAAGGGAGAGAAACGTCAATGTGTGGTTGCCTCTCACGTACCCCCTTCTGGGGACCTGGCCAGCAACCCAGGCATGTGCCCTGACCGGGAATCAAACCAGTGACCCTTTGGTTCGCAGGCTGATGCTCAATCCACTGAACCACACCAGCCAGAGCTGCCCTTGGAAAACTTTGACTGTAACTGTTTTTTTTCTTTTAACTGGTTCATAGGCTATCCATCTTTGAGAGCAACAATCCTGGTGTGTTAAAAAGACTAACAACCAAAATGAAATACTCCAAAAGTGCCTTGGAAAGTAGAGTGCCTGTGAGAATCCTCCTGAGAAAATAGATACACTACCCTTTAAAAACTACCAGTTTCCCCAGAGACTTAAAGCAGTTTTTAAAAAATTCATGGTCATGTTTTTACAGAAAGATAAACATATGCCCCAGAACATTCTAAAAAGTAAAATTTGAAGAAAATCAAAAGCAAATTAGAGGCAATATTACATTATAAGGAAAACCTTAAGAACTCAGACTGTGTCGAGAGGGAGGCCAAAGTAAATTAACAAGAATCCAAAAGACTGCAGAGGACTTTTACACTCAGCGAACACCACGTGAGACAACAGGAAACTCTAAGCAAGTCAGGCAATACCAATTCCGTAACATAAGAAAAAGACAGAAAACCACTTCGTGTAGAATGGAATTCTAAAGTTCTTCTTTCCTTTAGTTTGCACCCAAAAAGGTAACCAAGAACAAGGTCTCTTGGGTTAAAAGAATTATGTAAAACGAACGTTAGAAAATGCTTTTAATTAATCTGCCAGATAATTAAAAGTCACAGGAATGACTTTAGCCTATGTCTTTTTTTTTTAATCCTTACCAAGGATATGTTTATTGATTTCAGAGAGAGGAAGGGAGAGAGAGAAGGGGCGAGAGAAGAGAGAGAAAGTGAAAGAGAGAGAAGTATCAACCAGTTGCTTCCTAGAAGCACCCCAACCAGGAATCGAACCTACAACCTAGGTAAGTGCCCTGACCAGGGACCAAACCCACAACCTTTTGGTGTTCAGGAGGACAATCCAACCAACTGAGCCACCTGACCAGGGCTGGCCCATCTCTATGTCTTAATATTAAAAGTGGCTTTCTGGCAGGTTCTCTCACATCAACTGTCTAAGACTCACACTGTAAGAAGCAACTTCTCTTCTTCCTCTCTGCCACTCGCTCAGCAACCGCAAAGCAGCAACCATGTGTGAGCGCATCTCCATCCACATTAGCCAAGCCGGTGTCCAGATCGGCAATGCCTGCTACGAGTTCTACTGCCTGGAACATGGCATCCAGCCTGATGGACAGACGCCAAGTGACAAGACCATTGGTGGGGGAGATGACTCCCTCAACATCCTCTTCAGTGAGACAGGTGCTGGCAAGCATGTGCCCAGGGCAGTGTTTGTAGACCTGGAACCCACAGTCATTGATGAAGTTCACACTGGTACCTACTGCCAGCTCTTCGACCCTGAGCAGCTAATCACAGGCAAGGAAGATGCTACCAATAACTACACCATTAGCTAAGAGATCACTGACCTCTTCCTGGACCAAATTCGGAGACTGGCTGACCAGTGCACAGGTCTTCAGGGCTTCTTGGTTTTCCACAGCTTTGGTGGGGGAACTGGTTCCGGGTTTACCTCCCTGCTGATGGAGTGTCTCTTTGTTGATTATGGCAAGAAGTCCAAGCTGGAGTTCTCCATTTATCCAGACCCCAGGTTTCCACAGATGTAGTGGAGACCTACAACTCCATCCTCACCACCCTGGAGCATTCTTATTGTGCCTTCACAGTTGACAATGAGGCCATCTACGACATCTGTTGTAGAAACCTTGATATCGAGCACCTAACCTATACTAAACTGAATAGGTTGATAGGCTAAATTGTGTCCTCCATCACTGCTTCCCTCAGGTTTGATAGAGCCCTCAATGTCGATATTACAGAATTCCAGACCAACCTGGTGCCCTATCTCCGCATCCTCATCCTTCTGGCCACATATGCCCCTGTCATCTCTGCTGAAAAAGCCTACCACGAACAGCTTTCTGTAGCAAAGATCTCTAATGCGTGCTTTGAACCAGCAAACCAGATGGTGAAATGTGACTCTCGCCATGGTAAACACATGGCTTGCTGCCTGTTGTACTGTGGTCACATTATTCCCAAAGATGTCAATGCTGCCATTGCTACCATCAAGACCAAGTGTACCATCCAGTTTGTGACTGGTGCCCCACTGGCTTCAAAGTTGGCATCAATTACCGGCCTCTCATGGTGGTGCCTGGTGGAAACCTGGCCAAAGTACAGCAAGCTGTGTGCATCCTGAGCAACACCACAGCTATTGCTGAGGCCTGGGCTCGCCTGGACCACAAGTTTGACCTGCTGTACGCCCAGCCTGCCTTTGTCCACTGCTATGTGGGTGAGGGCATGGAGGAGGGAGAGTTTTCTAAGGCCTATGAGGACATGGCTGCCCTAGACGGATTATGAGGAGGTTGGTAGGGATTCTGTTGAAGGAGAGGGCGAGGAAGGAGAGTAATACTAAAGTTAAAATGTCACAGCTTTTACAGGGAAGCTTATTCTGTTTTAAACATTGAAAAGTTGTGGCCTGATCAGTTAATTTGTATGTAGCAGTGTATACTCACATACAATTACTGGCCTGTGCTTTAAAACACAATGCTTCATTACAGACCCAACGAGTTCACTGTTCTGATGGGTTTGAATAAAGTGTTCCCTGTCTTAAATGAAAAGAAAAAGTGGCCTTCTTGTACTTGTGTAGTTGGCTTTTTCAACTGATCTGATCTCTGTCTTTCAAATGGTATATTTAGATCATTCACATTTCATGTAATTATTGATATGGTTGGAGTAAAATCTACCATCTTGCTAGTTGCTTCTTATTTGTCCCATCTGTTCTTTGTTCTTTTTTCCTCTTTCTCTTCATGATTTTGGATTAGTTTTTAGAATACTGTCTTCTCTTCACTATTGGTTTATTATTTATACTTTTTAATTTTTAGTGGTTTCCCTATGATTACTACATACATCTTTAATTACTCACAGTCTACTTTAAAGTACTATGAAACTACTTCACATGTAGTATAACAATCCTTATAATAGTATATGCCTAATTCCTCCCTCCTAACCTTGGCACTTCCATTGTCATACACGTTACTTTTACACAAATTACAAATGAAAATACACTGCTGAAATTTTTATTTTCTGCAGTCAATTAACTTTTCTAAAAAAGGAATTTATAAAAAGTCTTTTATATTTATCTTCATTTTCACCATATCTGGAGATTTGTGTCCTTTGTGCTTATCCAAGTTTCTGTCTGGTACCATATTCCTGGTGCCTGAAGAATTTCCCTTAGTATCTCCTGTGGTGTAGGTCTGCTACTAATTAATTCTCTCAAAGTCTGTCTGAAAATGTCTCCCTTTCTTTCATTTTTGAATGACATTTTTGCTGGGTATAATTATTTCAGTCAAGAGGGTTTTTCCCCCAGTGCTTGACTGATGTCACTTTATTGTCTCCTGGATTTCACAGTTTCTGGTAACATATTCACTATAAATCCTACCTTTGTTCTTCTGCATGTAATGTATCTTTTTTCTCTACCTTCAACATTTTCTTTCTCTTTGTTTTTTAGCAGTATGAGTATGATATGTTGAGGGGTGTGTGTGTGTGCACTGACTACGATACTCTAGCTTCCTGGATCTATGGTTTGGTATCTTCGATTAATTTTGGACAATTCCTGACCAATATCTCTTCAAATATTTCTCTGCCCCATCTCTTTCTCTCCTCTCATTTTGGAGTTCTAAATGCATGTAGTGTGTGTGGTGGGTAAAACAACGCCCCACCACCAAATACATCCATATCCTAGTTCCCGGAAATCATGAATACGTCAGGTTATAAGGCAAAGAGAAATTAAGGCTCCTAGTCAGCTGACCTTAAAATAGGAAGATTATCCTAGAATATTATAGTTTTTTTAAATTATCTGATCATTTCTATATCTGGTTCATATCTGAGTTGGGGATCTTTGATTCCTTTGTCTCTTGACACCGGGTTGTTTTCCATTGCGTTTTAGTGTGTCTCATAATTTTAGGTTGAAAGTATGGTAACATCTTTAGGGCAGTAGATACTATTAAATAGTATTTACAGGACATTGGGGTAGACATACACACACAAACACCGACACACAATTACACAGAAACACTGTTTACTAGGTCAGATTCCAGATCCCAGGCTGTGAGTCAGCAACTTCATTTAGTAGTCCCATAAATATTCACACGACTTCACACAGGCAAGAAACAAGAAAGAACATGTTTAATAATTGTTAAAATGGGAGAACAGGAAAAGAAGATAAAAGAAAAAAGGATGACAGGGCACTAAGAAACACAAAAATTTTTGTGAGGCAGACATCCCCCATGACTATGCCACGCCACAGATCTTTGGTCCCTAAACCTGCATGGTTAGCGAGATCATCTGGGAGGAATTAAAAAATACAGATTCCTGGGCCTCAATCCAATTGACTCAGAACCCTGGAGGGCCTGGGAACCTTTATATTTGTGTTCAGTAGGAAATTGTGATGACCAGCCAGTAGACACCACAACAGCCGCTCACTACTGAGCCTTTACCATACCGAGGACCTCAATGTGTTCATTTTTTTTTTCAAATATAGAGAGCCTTCCCAATATTTTTTAAAAGATTCTATTTATTTACTTTTAGAGAGAGGGGAAGAAAAGGAGAAAGAGAGGGAGAGAAACACTGATGTAAGACAGAAGCATCAATCTGTTGCCTCTCAAATGCACCCCAACCAGGGGGATCAAACCTGCAACCCAGGCATGTGCCCTGACCAGGAATGAAACCAGCGGCTTTTCGCTTTGTGGGACAATGTCCAACCCACCGAGCCACACTGGTCAGAGCAAGCCCTCCCAATACTGAAGGCAAAAACACAACAGACACACTAGCTGCAATTATGGTCTCCACAGAACCCCAAGGAAATCCTTCTCTGGTCAAGGAACAGTGCTGAATGGCTGCTCAGCCTCTCGACATGGCCTACAGACACGAGATCAGCTACAGCTACAGAAATAGCTTCTCCTACCACAGGAAAACACAAAAAAAGATGACACCCTTGACCAACTTTTTATTATCAATGCTTATTGACTGACTACATCTCTCCCAGCTGCTTACTCTCATTGGCCAAACGGAAGGAACAGAAGGGTTTTAATTAACTTTAATCAATTTATTTCCATTTTAAAAATAAGCTTGTTCATTCAGTAGCCATAAAGTATATTGGAACTATATATTTTGTTTCACAAAAAAAGAGGAAATGACTGAAAAATATGGTTGCATACTAAAAGCTGCACAGAGAAGGCTGAGAAAGCAGGATGGAACAAAGAGAATGCAACCCAAGAGTCTTCCTCTCCCAGCTACAGTTTGGGTTATTGTGTAATAGAGTTCACACCTGAGTTATCAGGACTGCTGTAATTACTTGAAGGTCTGGAACCTCAGGGCACCTTATTTCAGGTTTATTTTCTGTGTTTCCCAAGTGAAACACCTGTGGCTTCTCATGATGAATAAGTAACACATAGTTAATTTTTAAAATTCAGACAATACATAAAAGTATAAAGAAGAAAGTAAAAATAATCCACCCAGTGATAACCATCTTAATGTTTGAGTATTCACCCTTTCCAACACACACACACACACACACACACACACACACACACACACACACACTTCTGTTTAATGCCAGTGAGACCAAACTATGCACACTGGTTTTTAATTACCTCTTGTTACCATATCAAACATCTTTCTATGACAATAAATGAAAATAGATATCTATGATCATTTTAACAGCTACAAAAAGCAACAATGCTTTTATGATTATATCCTAATTTATTTCATCTATTGCATTTGATAAGTTTTAAAATTGTTACCAATATATTTCTACTACACAATGTTGATATCAACATCCTTATATAAGTAATTATTTGGAAACTGAAGTCACTGTTTACTAAGGATAAATTCCTAGAAGCAGAACTTCTGGATCAAATAAATATATATTGCTAAATGGCCCTCCACATAAGGCATTTGAGAGAGATGGTTTCCCCATATGCTTGCTAAAAGTTCTGCAATCTCACTAAAATGTTTGCAATTTTGCATACTTCTTCAAGCCTAGGGTTTTATTTTCTATACTTCTAGAAAATCCATTGCCTCTTTCAATGTTGTAGTCCCCTCTTCCTCTTTATTCTCTTCTTTTGGAACTCTTATTAGACTTATATTAGACCTCATTCTATTGGTTATATTGATATCTTTTGACCTCTCACTCGCATTTTCTATCAATTTAGCCTCTTCTGCCAACTGGGAAATATTTCTCAGGTCTACTTTCCATTTTATTCTCAATGCATCTGGAAATAATCAAACGATACTTATTTAAGCTTCTTTTTTTTTTCATAGCTTTTCATTCTCTTAACTTTTTTTTTTTTGGCAAAGCAAACATTTTTTTTTAATTTTTATTTTAATTGTTGATCTTGTACAGTTTTCTGTCTTTTATTCTCACCCCAACCCATCACCCCATCCCTCACCACCCCATCCCTCCCCACATCCCTCCCATTTCCACCCCCCCATAGTTTTTGTCCATGTGTCCTTTATACTTGTTCCTGTAAACCCTTCCCCTTTTCCCCTGAAATTCCCTCCCCTCTCCCTTCTGGTGACTGTCAGCCTGTTCTCAATTTCCATGTCTTTGGTTATATTATGCTTGTTTGTTTGTTTTGTTGATTAGCTTCCTGTTAAAGGTGAGATCATATGGTATTTGTCTTTCACTGCCTGGCTAATTTCGCTTAGCATGATGCTCTCAAGTTCCATCCATGCTGTTGCAAAGGGTAGGAGCTCCTTCTTTCTTTCTGCTGCATAGAATTCCATTGTGTAAATGTACCACAGTTTTTTGATCCATTCATTTACTGATGAGCACCTAGGTTGCTTCCAACACTTGGCTATTGTAAATTGTGCTGCTATAAACATAGGGGTGCATAGGTTCTTTTGGATTGGTGTTTCCGGGTTCTTAGGATATAGTCCTAGCAGTGGAATTGCTGGGTCAAAAGGTAGATCCATTTTTAGTTTTTTTAGAAAATTCCATACTGTTTTCCATAGTGGTTGTACCAGTCTGCACTCCCACCAGCAGTGCACTAGGGTCCCCTTTTCTCCACAACCTCTCCAACACTTGCTGTTTGTTGCTTTGTTTATGAAGGTCATTCTGACTGGTGTCAAGTGGTATCTCATTGTGGTTTTAATTTGCATCTCTCTGATAGCTAGCGATATCGAGCATCTTTTCATGTGTCTCTGGATCCTCTGTATGTCCTCCTTGGAGAAGTGTCTGCCCAAGTCCTTTGCCCATGTTTTAATTGGGTTGCTTGTCTTCTTAGAGTGGAGTCGTGTAAGTTCTTGAACATTAAACTTTTTGAAATTTGTATTTGGGTCTACTTCAAACTGCCTATTCTTTATTCCTAGTGTCCAGTTATTTTATTATGGCTTCTATTCCTTCTTTACTCTGTAATCATATTGTTAAATGCTTACAGTTTCAGATTATTCTGTTGTATCTAGTTCTAGAAGTGTTAATTTTGCCATTTGTTGAATCTGCTGGTTCTCCCATATGGTTTTCCTCATATGGTTTTTAATGTTCAATTATGAGCCCGTAGTTTCTGAGGTTTATTTTCTGGCATAAGCTATATTCCCTGGTTTGGGAAATGTTCCAAATAGGTGGTCAAGCACACATTAGCACTTTGTTGCACTTTTGCGTGCACATAAAAGACGAAATGACTAAAAGACCTTTCTGAGAAAGATTAAGTATACAGGGAAATTTTTATCCTAGGAGCAGCAGGATATTCTAATGACCAAGAGGACAAGTCCCCGCTCTACAACTGACTAGCTATTCCTGATTCCACACCTAAGGCTCCGACCCTCATATGTAACAAGCAAGACCAGACCAAAAAGAAAAAAGAAAAAAAAATAGCTCAAACAAAAGAACAAATCAAAGCACCAGAGCCAATATTTTTAAGTGATCAAGAGATAGCCAACCTATCAGATGCACAGTTCAAAGCACTGGTGATCAGGATGCTCACAGAATTGGTTAATTTTGGTTGCAAATTAGATGAACAAATGAAGGCTACAATAAGTGAAATGAAGAAAAATGCACAGGGAACCAATAGTGATGGTAAGAAAACTGGGACTCAAATGAACGGTGTGGACCAGAAGGAAGAAACCAAACAGAAAAGAATGAAGGAATGAAAATTCAAAAAAAAATGAAGAGAGGCTTAAGAACCTCCAGGACATCTTTTAACGTTTCAACATCCGAATTATAGGGGTATCAGAAGGGGAAGAAAAAAAGCAACAAGTGGAAAACTTATCTGAACAAATAATGAAGGACAACTTCCCCAATCTGGCAAAGGAAATAGACTACCAGGAAGTCCAGGAAGCTCAGAGAGTCCCAAAGAAGTTGGACCCAAGGAGGAACACACCAAGGCACATCGTAATTACATTAGCCAAGATTAAAATAAAGGAGAGAATTCTAGAAGCAGCAAGGAATAAGGGGACAGTCACCTACAAAGCAGATCCCATCAGAATGTCAGCTGATTTCTCAAAAGAGACCTTGCAGGCAAGAATGGGCTGGAAAGAAGTATTCCAAGTCATGAAAGTCAAGGACCTACATCCAAGATTGCTCTATCCAGAAAAGCTTTCATTTAGAATGGAAGGTCAGATAAAGTGCTTCTCAGATAAGGTCAAGTTAAAGGAGTTCATCATCACCAAGCCCTTATTATATGAAATGTTAAGGGGACTTATCGAAGAAAAAGAAGATAAAAAATATGAACAGTGAAAAGACAGCAAACTCACAGCTATTAACAACCACACCTAAAACAAAAGCAAACTAAGCAAACAATAGAACAGAGACAGAACCACAGAAATGGAGATCGCATGGAGAATTAGCAACAGGGGAGTGGGAGGAAGAGAGAGGGGGAAAAGGTACAGAGAATAAGTAGCATAGACGGTAGAGAGAAAATAGACAGGGGGAGGGCAAGAATAGTGTGGGAAATGTAGAAACTAAAGAACTTATGACCCATGGACATGAACTAAAGGGGGGGAATGTGGGTGGGAGGGGGCGTGCAGGGTGGAGGGGAATGATGGGAGAGAAATGGGTCAACTGTAATAGCATAATCAATAAAATATATTAAATTTAAAAAATCAGAAAGGGTCAAGAAAATCAAAAAAATCAATGATACAAAAACAACTATTATGTTAATAAAACATTCAATTTGGGGAAAAAGGGAATCAATAATCTTGACATGGTTTCATTAAGAAAAACAAAAAATCTCAAAGTCATGATGATTGCCTGATAATACTTTATTTTTATTTTTATTTTTTTGTCTGATAATACTTTAAATTCAATGATCTAAACAGCTTGAAACAACCAAGAGATTATTTATATCAATATTAAAAAGTCTTAAAAATGCTATCTGGCCAAGGATATTTTACAAATAATAAAATAATGATTGTAGTTATACTTTGTTTTAAAAACCACACTTTCAAAACCATTAATCATTACCCCACCATCTTCCCAACAGGTAGCCACAAAGCACCTTTGCGCATGTAGGTTCACAGGATGAGCAATTCAGAGTTTTGACCAAATAAGGGGAAAAAACTCTATTTCTTCCCACCATTACTAGAAATCTGAGGGCCCTGGTCAATCTTACTCAGATATAATTTGGATGTAGTTCATTATGACACTGATTTTTTAAAAGAGTTAGTTATAAAAAAAAATTGCCAGAGAACAAAAACAAAGTGTGAGATTGATGAATTAAATTCATTTTAAAGAAGAGCAGAGGTACAAAAATAACTTACTCAGTTTAGCAAAAGCATTCAATAGCTCCCTACTGCCATTAAGAAAAAGGCAAGTCAAACTTCTCAACAACAAACAGTACCATTTAAGATATGACCTTTGGATGCCCCCACATTAATACCCAAAGTTTCAGCATCCAGATGGAATGGAATGAACCTCTAAATCTAAGGGTCAAATCCAGGTTTTCCTCTGAACCCTGAAATCTGCCACCCAAGCAAAACCCTCAAAGAAACTCCCTTTCTTAAGAGTGAGAGAGAGAGAGCAAGAGAGAGAGCATGAGGGAGAGGGAGATGGAAGGAAAGACAAGTGGAGAACAAAGAACTCAGTGAAGAGAAGGCAAACGGTGCCTGGAGGGCTCAGAAAATGACACTATTAATTAAGTTCTGTGAACCTGGGAGTAGGGTACACCAACATGAAAGCTGAGTTTCAAACTTCAGACTTCCAAAGGAAAGTTTAAGTGGTTCTAAAAAGGATTCTTATTCTGATTTTTTTAAAAATCTTTCTTAATATATGCAAGTAAATTTCCCAGCCACCCGGAGAATCTAGCACTAGTTAGCTGGTAAGTAGAGCTTTTCTGCCACTGGTATCAGAATTATGGCCATCAACAAGAATGAGGGGGAAGCAGGTGGAGAACCAACTTGTAGCCAGAGAGCTGTGCCTTGTGATGTTCAATACAGTTTGCTCTTCCTCCCAGTCTAAAAGTTTGAGCCTCTTCCTCACTAATGAAGTGTCAATTTGCTATAACTCTGTTTAAGCTGATCACTATTAGCATGAGAAAACTGTTATTTTAGTTACAATTAATTTGATTACAGAGGTTTTTATGAAATGATACAGGAAATTCAAATTAAGCAGGAATTGAATTAACGGGAAGAAGCTATGTAGTAAGCTTATTAAAATTCATGGTGAATTTTACATAATTACTTTGAATGAAAAGCAGCTTATGAAATATATATCCTCAATCTAACTTCTGATGGTTTCTCCTTAGAATACTTGTTCCCAATGAATAATTTAGGCAAAAATATTAACAGGATTCATTTTGTAATACATGAGAATATAAAGAGACTCTAACAATAGCCTCTTCCAATCAGCCTCTGGGAGACCACACAAAAGATTTTAGGGGAGTCCACAACAAATGCATGCATGTTTTAGCAACAATGGTACCCCTAAAGGCAAAATGTGTAGCACAATCGGGACAAAAAGATCCCAAGTAACTTTAGCCACTGGTGCTCTCTTGGAAGTTATAAAGCCCCTGAAATTAGCTCAATCCCTTGCATCTCTTAACACACACAGATGCACAAGGTAAGGGGAAATAAACAGAGTCTGAAGTTGCTGACTCTTTTCTTTAACTATTCAATTTTTTTCTATAAAAACTACATTTTCATAGCTTCACAGGATACCTTGCTCACTGATCTCTCACATTAAGTCTATTAACCTCCCAGAAAGGTATATTTTCTCTGAAAAGTTATGGCCATCTCACTAACAGGTCCTTTCTATATTAAATTGCTGATGTAGTCTTTGAAGGCAGGGTCCATATCTTCCGCACCATTCATATTGCCTTTAGGCTAGAGGGACATTTCTCCCTAAAATTCTGTAAGCCTGAAAAAATAAAATACTATGAAGCCTGAAAAACACCTTATCCAAAAAATTTTGTTGACTGGCATGAGCACCACAGGTTTATATCCAGGAGTTGCTTCACAAATACCTAAATAAATCAATAAACAAGAGCTTGAAGTTAGACATTGCTTTGTAAGAATTATCAGAATTGTTTTTCGTGTGTACTCAATTTCGTAGGTACATCCACTGATTGCAACTCCCTTCGATCTACAACCTGTGTGTTTACTAACACCCCACTGCCGACACAGCACCAGAGCAGCTCGGGAGAGGCCCCCTCAGCAATGATCCATCATGCTACACCACAATTAGTCTAGCGAACACACAGAATACTCACATACTCTATTATCTTACTCCCTCTGTTCTAGGAACTATAATTATGCAGTCTAAAGGGAAAATTATATTGGAAATATTTCCAAAGAACACAAGGGTAAGATCACTGGAGATCTAAGAAAGGACAAGGAGCCCAATTCTGCTTCAGTCCAAGGGGACCCAGTATGGCAGATGTGAAGTAGAGGAATAAGATTTTGGAAAGGGGAGTTCTTATTCCTTATGATCTGGCACAATCTGACAATGAAATTAATTAATAGTTGAAAATTCCATCGCTGTTTCCTTAGCTGAGTTTGCACAGAAAAGTAGGAGAAAGGAGAGAGGCTGGAGGGTAAGGAGCAAGGAATGGTATTCTAATTCTTCTAACAGATTTCAGACCACTCTCCCACTACTGGGGAGGTTAAATTTGCTCTATAGTAGACCTCCCATGCTTCCTTCACCACTTTGTCTCATCATTGCAAGTAAGAAGGCCAGCAACAGAGGGTGTTTGTAGAGTGAGGAGTGCCAGAGCAGCAGATGGGATAACAGCTGGAGGCAGCCAGATCGAGGACAGGGCCAGACAGATGGCCATGTCAGAGAAAGCTCTGGAAAGAAGTCACAGATCTTAAAGTCACAGCAAAGTTGAGAGTAGAACACAGAGGCATTAAAAAGATGAGTTACTGCACACAGCCAGCCCATCAGGGCGAACTGATAACATAAAAAAATGGGATAAATGCTCAGGTAAAATACTGGGTTGGCCAAAAAGTCCATTTCGTTTTTTCCTTAAAACACACATTTTTCATGTACACCAATTAACTCTATTGATTTGGATATTCTGAGTATGTCGTCTGTGTCCCGCTATTGGCTTCTAGCAAGTAGAGGCCAGGGGGTGCTGCTAAGCATCTTCCAATGCATAAGACTTATTCAGCCAAAGAATTATTTGGCCAAAATGACAACAGTACCAAGAAACTTTGCAAACCACTTTTGACACCTTCAACCAGTCACAGCACATTCTCCACCCACTGCACAGATCCTTTTTTGCATTTCAGTTGCATTTTTACCTTTCTTGAAATAATAAAGCATAATACACTAAAAATGTTGCTTATTTTCTTCCATCTTCAATATTAAAATGGCTGCACAAAAATTCACCAATTTTGATGGTTTTGTTAACGCACATTGACATGACGGCTGTCGCAATACAATCTAACAAACCTGTTTTGATGAAGTTAAAGATAACTAAGCACTACTAGAGCCATCGTATGGAAAAAACTAAACAAATTCTTTGGTCAACCCAATACTAGGAGCAAAGAGCACTGTAGGAAGGAGGGAGTGGGGTAAAGCAAGCAAAACAAAAGACTGGCACGTAGGTAACAAAGAAGGAGCTGATAACAGAGACAACCTCAGTCTAGATCCTAAACTTGGAAAATAGTTCTTGTGAGGCAAGAACTAAGCCAACAAGCTGTATCTAAGGGCATTGCAGGTAAAACATGATTTTGGAAGTACCTATAATGTGGATGGGCAGAAACAACACTTTCAGAAAAAAAATTTTAACACTTCTCTTTCTCTCTTTTCCTCTTCTATCTTCCTTAAATAGTAGTAGAGAACAGAGAGAGAGAGAAGAGGACAAATATCAAGAGCAAAATAACAGGAGAATAATTTCATTTATCTCTCATGCCAATTCCCATATTGTTTGTGCATTTCCCAGTGACATTTAAGGAAACCCAGGCCTTCAGTGCCTGCATCTTCATTAGTCACACTGGTGAAAACTGGACAAAAGATTCCTTTGCTTTGTATCATGTTCTCCGACTCCAGGATTTATGATTATGGTGACTACAGTGACACAGATAAACAGAGTTCTCCTAACATTTCAGCGTTTCATGAATAATCAGCTTCCAATTCCTGCATTTTTCCTCTAACATTAGTTGATTTGAGTAACACTGACTTATTTACCACATAATTTTCCTGCTGGTTCAAAATAAAATCAGTATGAAATGTTATTAGCTTGTTTAAAGCAGTGAGAAGATGTGACCTCTTATTTTCCCATTATAAAACAAAAGGCAGGGGGAAGAATGTTCTATCCTGTGAAATATCGATTTTCCACTTTCTGGGTTTGTAAATTACTGGCTTTCACAGTGCAATCAATGTCACTAATTCAATGTGGATGAAATCAATAAGATTAAATATAAAATCTGTTCACTCTCATTAAGCCCCACTTTACTCTGGTTTGGTCCGAGACTTTTCTTACAAAGGTTTAAGCATCCAAATACCACAGCTAAAGATAGAACATTGGCTAATAAATATTAGCTAGCAAAATTTAATATTACCCCAGGAAAAAAATAAAAGTGAGCATATAAGGTCTGTCCAGAAAAAGTCCAGCCATTGTTAATACAACAAGAATGGTTTGCACAACATCAGTGTAACCTGGCAGCCAAGGAGAGTGGACTGGAATGCACATGTGTGAACAATAACGACTTCACTGTACTAGTCAGTGGGTGTAGTAGACGTCATTGAGTGAGCATGTGTACTGTGTGGCCATCGCATTCAAAATTACTGAGCGAGTATAGCAATGAATCTGCATCAAATTTTGCATTAAGCTTGACATCCCTCCATGAAAACTGTTCAGATGACTCAGAAGGCCACTGCTATGGGCAACTGGTGATTGGCAGCTTCATCACGACAACGCACCTGCTCATGCATCATGTCTTGTGCAGGTTTTTGGCAAAACATCAAATCACCCCGGTGACTCAGGCCCCCTTCAGCCCAGATTTGGTACCCTACAACTTCTGGCTTTTCCCAAAACTAAAATCACCTTTGAAAGAGAAGAGATTTCAGATCGTCAATGAGATTCAGGAAAATACAATGTGGCAGCTGATGGCGACTAGGAGAACTGTGTGAGGTCCCAAGGTGCCTACTATGAAGGGGACTGCGGCATTATTGTCTTGTGTACAGTGTTTCTTGTATCTTGTATCTTCTTCAATAAATGTCTCTATTTTTCATAGTACGTGGCTGGATACTTTCTGGACATACCCGTATATGCAATGATCAAGGAAACATTGACATACTGCAACATTTAAAATTTTTTTCTAATTAAAAAAACTCTAAAATTCTTTAATTGGAGTAAAATGGTAATTTACAATTAAAAAATAGACTTCATATACTCATAGGGATGGAAGGAACCAGAAGAATCTTCTATACCATCCTTGTTTCCAGATAGTACTGCTGTAATTTTAATACTGAGAAAAGAAATTTCTGCTCATTGTTAAGGCTTCTGAAAAAGCAGTATCCTAAGATCCACCCCTGTGGTAAGCAGCCTCCAAGATAGATGGCCAATGATCCAGGGCCAACTTATATAAGCAATAGGATGTATCAGAAATAACAGTGAGATTTCCAAGGCTAGGTCATAAAAGGCATTACCTCTTCCATCTTAATTTCTTTTGAATCATTTGTTCTGGGGAAAGCTAGCTGACACATCTTAAGGTAAATCAAGAAGGCCTATTGAGAGACTGGAGCGATGAGTCTGCCAACAGCCATGTTGGCAAGGCAACCTGGAATATGATCCTCTGGAAGCCCCACTCAGGCCTTCTGGTGACTGCAGCTCTCGTGAACATCCTGACCACAACTCGGAGACGCTGAGCCAGCAACACCCACCTAAGCTGCTCCCAAAGTCCCGAACTGATATAATACATGTTTGGTGTTTTTGTTGCTATGTGTTCAGGTCTGCCACTTAGTCACATTGCATAGACTAAAATTTACCTGTCAGGGCTGTTGTATTAAATGAGACAATGTCTAAAAAGTGCCAAACAAAAACAAACACAAACTAAGTAAACAACTAGAACAGGAGCAGAATCACAGAAATGGGGATTGCATGGAGGGTTATGAGTGGGAAGGGGAGGGGACAGAATGAGGGAAAAGATACAGGGAATAAGAAGCATAAATGGTAGGTACAAAATAGACAGGGGAAGGTTAAGAATAGTATGGGAAATGGAGAAGCCAAAGATCTTCTATGTACGACCCATGGACATGAACTAAGGGTGCGCAGGGAGTGCCGGTGGCAGGGACAGGGGAGAGGAATAAAGGGGAGAGAAAAATGGGAAACTATCATAGCATAATCAATAAAACATATTTAAAAAAATAAATTAAAAGTGCTAAACACTGTCTCATCCATAGTAAGTGTTAAATAGCTGTAATGTTATGTATCATTATATATGTTTAACTTTTTTTTACTGATCATCATGTAACTATAAATTAGTGAGACTTATTTCTAGAAGCCACAAAAGGCTTCACAGTAATACTCTCTGAGCAACCACAAAACAATGTTTCTTCAGTGTTAGATTTACTTACCCTTCCTTTAAAAAATAAAAAATAAAAATCCTTTCCTTTCTCCTGGATGCAGTTCTATTAACTTCTGAGAGCAAATCTCCTGTTTACTTTTTCCTTGATTTTCTCAGAAGTATAGTGAACATGAAAAACCAAATAATAGTCCTTAAAAAAGGTTTACCAGCTTGATTTCGTTCCATTAGTAATAAAATTAATGAAATCAGAAAATGTACCTACTAGACTGGCAAGATGTGATTTGCCCTCCTTTGTCCTGATAAGAGGCTATTTGAAAGAACATAAAAGCCAGAGTTAAGGCACAGCCATCACTAACCCTGGAGATTAGAGATGGGGATGGCAGTGAGGGCCTGATGGTGGTAGCATCCATGTTTACCTTATGAGATAACCTTAACCACATCACTTAAAGGCCTTAGTGTTATTCCCAGTTGGGCATCAGGAACTGCCATAACACTTATGTCCAAAGTACACCCTCCTGGCTTCCTACTACCACTTTGGCTACTTCTCAGTATCTTCTCCTCCTACATCAGGGCTCAGTCTCAGCCCTTCTCAGCCTTTCTCATGTTATCTCCCCCAAGTTCTCCCAGACAATGTCAGACTATTGACCTTTCCCAAATTTTAATGTCTCCCATGTTTACTGCATCACCTCACCTCTTATCTGAGCCCTAGACCCAGATATCCATTTGCCAACCAGATATCCATATTCATATGCCCACCCAACATCTCTACATAGGACCCTCTCAAGTACCTCAAACTTGTAATATGTCAAAAACTAAACTGTTGACCTTCTTTCCCAAAGCTTCCCTCCTCCAGTTTAGCTGCCTCAGAAAATGATCATATTTAAAGCAATTAGGAACATCACTCCACTTCTTGAAAACTTCTTTTGTTCTCCCATTGTTCATTAAGACAAAGCCAAAAGTCCAGACTGCCCCACACCGGTTCTGGTGAGAATTAAAAAAGCTATCCCTTCGCTGCCATCTGTTATTTAATTTTAACAGATACAACTCTATGACTTTGAGTATGAACAGTGCCCCCTCTAGTGCAGCAGTCTCTATAGACTTCTCTTGAATCCCTAAAACTTCAAAGCTCTTGCCTTCATGTAACTATTCCTTCTGCCTTCACCCCTTCCTCTCTAAGTTTACCTCATTTTTCAGGTCTTCTTCAAAAAACCTTCCCTGACCACCACAACCTCCAATCCAAAGGGAGCCCTGCTGGCATTTCTCATCATGCTGATTACATCCTGTTTGCAGTACTTACTATAATGGGAATTAATCAATTATCTGTGCCACTTTCCACTAATTCATAAGCTTTATGAGGGCAGGGACTTCATCTACTATTTCTATCACTACAGCACCAATGCCTAGAAGTACCTGGTAATCACAAATGCTAAATATATATTTGTTGACTGAAAAATAAATAAAATAAATGAACCCTAGCCAGGTGGCTCAATCGCTTGGAGCACTATCCTGTACACCAAAAGGTTGTGGGTTCAGTCCCCAGTCAGGGCACATATTGGAGGCAACCCACTGATGTTTCTCTCACATCAATATCTCTCTCTCTCTCTCTCTCTCTCTCTCTCTCTCTCTCTCTCTCTCATCAATAAAAACGTATCCTCAGGTGAGGATTTAAAAAATAAAATAAATGAAAAAAATGAATGAACATAGGGAGAGCATTTCCCATGAGCTCTATGCTTACTAGTTACAAGTATGTAGGATCCTATATGGACCCCACATTTGAGGGGAACCCAGAAATAACATTCTGGCCATATATCACAAGCTCTGCATTTCCTCAAAAAACAGTTTATTTCTGAGGGTTTTTTTAAAAACACATGTTCACTGTTATAAATTCAAATGCTTCAGAAAAGTAAGGAAAGAAAAATCACCTGTAGTCACACCACCTTAAGATAAACATGATTAACATTCTTATCACCATCTTTAAATATATCTCGTTCTGCATATTAACATAGTTTTATGTAAATGGTATGTCATTTGCACATGCTGTTCTTGGTGGACACTATCTTCTTAAGTAACTGATGTGAACACACCTTTCTCCATTTTCATTATTTAATCATATATAAACATACACTGGTACACTGTATTTACCAACATATATGTGATTCATCATTCTTTCTTTTGTGAACATAAATTTTTATTTTATACATAGGCAATACATAGTGGGAAAATCCCCTGCTCCATGATGTGAATATATCGGTTTATTCAGTCTTTGTTCTCCAAGTGGGCATTTGCTCTTTTATGAGGTTTTGCCATTATAAACAATATTGTGATAAATATTGTTGTATGTATATACTTATTGTCTGGCGTTTCTATTTGTGATATTGATTTCTTGTTTAAATCAGCAACATGTATGCAGGCAGACCTCATTTTATTATGCTTCACAGACATTGTGGGGTTGTTTTATTTTTACATATCCCCCACAAGCAAAAATATTATAACTTGCTTTATTGCAATACTCACTTTATCGCAGTGGTCTAGATCCAAACCCGCAATATCTCTGAGGTATGCCTACAGAACCTTTTCCTCCAAAATTCCTGCCTGCAGCACGTGCTCTCACTTCTCACTGACTCTTGCCAATCAATAGGTCAGAAGTTTATGAAGACCCGAAAGGAGCAGCCTCTGTGCCCTGTGCCCGGAACTTCACGCAAAAGGCATCATTGGTAGGGTATCATTTTCAGAATGGATTACGGTGACATTTCTGGATGGTAATCCAGCTGGTTTGGGGTTGAATGTTGCTCTAGTCCCCCATAAGCTTAGTAATTACTTGAGTCAAGCAGACCCTCCTACATCAGTGCGGTATTCCAGGTCACATGCACTGCCTCTATGGGAAAAACACACCACCAAGAGAATATTATCAAGTATTGCACTGGGATACCTGCTTAATAGAGGCTGGATGAGAAGAGTGCCAGGAAAAGGAAAAAGAAGGAAACCTTATGCCTCAGAGGAAAGCTACAATGCACAAGAAAGAAGTCCCCAGGACTTTCATACAACCCTGGCCTAAGAGACACCCACTCTGAGCAAGCCAGTGTAGGGCAGGAGACGAGGGAATTCAGGGTGCTGACTAGAAGCAGAGCTAGAAAAGTCATGTACATTAATTAATTGATTATTTAACAAAATCTGCATGTCTATTTTATTTCCATTAGAAAAATATTAGTTATATCAAATTTTGGTGCACTTTTTTCTCCTTCACCTCTACCATTCAAACTTAACTCTTTCATTTTACTCAAGTAAAAGCAGAATTACATTATCTGACATAAGAACTAAATATTTCACATTATTAAATTAATGAAATTTAATTGAATTAGGTGTACTTTTTATTATTTTTCAGGATCAGTAACTCATCTATCCTACATGTTTCTTCCCTTTTATTTTTATTAGTAACTATGTAATGCATTGCACATCTCTTTTCTCACATCTGGTAATATGAGTGCGCACAAGTGAAATTTAAAACCTCAGTAACTGGATTCATAATCGACTCTTCAATTCATGTTCAGTTCCCCTTATTATATGGTATTTTTCACAATGCTTTATTTTTTAAAATATATTTTATTGGTTATGCTATTACAGTTGTCCCATTTCTCCCCCATCATTCCCGTCCACCCTGCACCCCCTCTCCCACCCACATTCCCCCCTTTAGTTCATGTCCATGGGTCATAAGTTCTTTAGCTTCTACATTTCCCACACTATTCTTGCCCTCCCCCTGTCTATTTTCTACCTACCATCTATGCTACTTATTCTCTGTACCTTAAGTATTTTAGTCAGTCTTACACTTTCCATCATCAATTGTAAAATTTAAGATATTAATTTAAAACATTATGACAATTCCAGACTAAACAACACCAGGCCCACTCAGATGGATGCTGTCATGAGATGGCCTTGGGCAGCTGCTGCTTCCAGCTCAGCATGCACTCCTTTGGGCAAAGCAGCAACCTCGTAAGCAGCTCTTACAGGAAAACTACTCTTAAAATACTGTTTGTAGATTTCATTGACAGTTTCAAAGTCATTTATGTCAGCCAGAAAAACAGTTGTTTTTACCACACTAGTGCAGTCACAGCCTGCAGCTTCTAGAATTGCACCCATGTTTCTAAGAGCTTATTTAGCTGCTTCTGCCACCTCTCCTCTAGCAGTAGCTATCCACTTAAAGGGGCCATGCCTACCTGTCCTCGCCATAGGGATCAATGACCCCTAAGGCTTTTGCAGTATCAACTTTCTAATCAAGGGCGATGTGGATAACTAACCCTCTTCTCTTGAGGCCCCTCTGAACAAAGAATCCCGTACACTATCGCTGCTCAGATCTCACATGGAAAGTCACTTTAGAAACATTTGTTCACTGTTCAGCAAAGGACTTTGAGAGAGGGTACATCCCAAAAAAGGGCCAAGAGATTTCCATAGCTGAAGTAGACAGGACTGAAAGGTGCTTAAAAGCCAGGAAAACCTCAGGAAAGGGGGACCACACAGAAAGATGGACCTAGTTTTAGAAAAAGTGTGTAAGAAAGGCTAGGAAGCTGCGCAGTCCTTACCATTCCACTCCGCTGCACTCCACCCCACCTCACCCCACTCCACTTCATGTGCTCCCCTCTCTAAACCCAAAATGCTAGCCACTGGACATCCTCCCCTCCTCCCAGGAGCTCCTGAGGGTGCTGCAGAGCGCACTGCAGAGCAAGGCAGCACGCCCACCAGGTGACCACTGCAGAGCTAGGGTGAAGCCAGAACACCCACAGTATCTGCACACGCACATTATCAATTCACTCCTCCTCCCTCCCGTAACCTTTCCAGTGGCATTTATATGAAATTCATCTTTTCGATAGTTTTAAATTCATACAGCGTACATCAGCTTCTGTGACTAAAACCCATTGTGTTCACTGAAGCTGCTGCTTCTTCTCTTGCCTGGAGAAAACCGCAGCCATGGAGGCCTGAAAGCAGCTGCAAAGGTGCCATCGGGGTCAGCCTCGAAGATCCCTGACCACTGACATGGGTACCCTAACAGGATGGCATAAATGCAAATTTTAAAAAGGGAGATAACATTTTCCACCAGTCCGTGTCAAAAATAAAATAAAATTTGTAAGATCCAATATTAAAGGGTATGAAGATATAAACATCTTTACGTGGGTTTTGTGGGCAACTAACTGGCTATATATCTGGAAGGTAACCTGGCAGTATCTACTAAATGCGTGTACCTTGAGCAGTCCTACTTTTATGAAACTATCCTACAAATAAAAAAATCAACAGATAAGACAGACTATGTTTGCTGAAGGACTGCTGACAGTGACCCCCAAAATGAAAACAACCTGAATGTACAGCATTAAGATAAGTTGTACGGTGTTCCTAAGGAAAGGCCCATCCCAGGCTGTCAACATTGCTTCCCTCAAGTAAAGTGGAATCAGGCGATGGCGTAATAAATGTGTGAACCTTAATGTGTTTTTTGAACTAGCGAAGTTAGAGGGAAAATACGTTTGTATACACACAGACCTCTATTTCTACCCAGGCTGGTATGAAAATGTCATCTCTAGGGGTTAATTTTTCTATTTCTAAAAGCCCATTGTTAGATACAAACACTCCTAAAGTTGTTTATTGGCTCTTAACACCTGGGGGTGGAAGTGAGATAATATTTTGATTGTTTTCTAACAGTGGCAACTGGCTGAGAGGAACCTCCTTAACTGAGACAGGAAGGAGTCTGTGTGGGAAGCGTGGGAAAAAAGGCCTGACGGACATGTGTCTTGCTGACACTGTTATAAAACATATCCACTTATTGCTTTGGCTTTATTAGCACTGTCCTCACCTTACCGGAAATCTTGGCAACCTGACTTTACAGTTCCAACATGGAGATTTTAAACATCTTCCTCAAGGACAAAGTTGGCCCATTCCTCAGTCAGTCCCCATCTCTCCTCTCTGAACAGGGAACCACTCTGCCGCCTACCACATGCAGCAGTTTCACTCCTAGGTGAACAACCAAGAGAAATGAAAGCATAAGTCCACACGGAAACTTGTGCACAAATGTTCACTGCACCACTATTCATAATAGTCAAAAAGTAGAAACAACCCAAATGTTCATCAATTGATGAACAGGCAAAGAAAATGTGGTATGTCCACACAATGCAATATTCTTTAGCCATAAAAAGGAATGAAGTTATAAGCTGCGATACACATAAACCTCAAAAACGCATGTTAAGTGAAGAAGCCCGTCACAAAAGACCGCATTTTGTATGATTCTATCTGTGTAAATCCAGAATAGCTAAGCTCTTAGAAATGGAAAGCAGACCAAAAATGGCTCAAATCGGAGAACAAATGAAAGCCCCCAAGCCAATTCCTCTAAGTCGTGAAGAGAGAGCCAACCTATCAGATGCACAGTTCAAAGCACTGGTCATCAAGATGCTCACAGAATTGGTTGATTTTGCTCACAAACTAGATGACAAAATGCAGGCTACAATATGTGAAATGAAGGAAGACACATGGGGAACCAATAGAAATGGGAGGAAAACTGGGACTCAAATCAATGGAGTGGACCAGAAGGAAGAAACAACCAAACAGAAAACAAAGAAGAAACAAGAATTCAAAAAATGAGGAGAGGCTTAGGAACCTCCGGGACATCGTTAAACGTCCCAATATCCGAATTATAGGGGTTCCAGAAGGGGAAAAAGAAGAGCAACAAGTGGAAAACTTATTTGAACAAATAATAAAAGAGAACTTCCCCAATCTGGCAAAGGAAATAGACTTCCAGGAAGTCCAGGAAGCTCAGAGAGTCCCAAAGAAGTTGGACCCAAGGAGGAACACACCAAGGCACATCGTAATTACATTAGCCAAGATTAAAATGAAGCAGAGAATTCTCGAAGCAGCAAGGGATAAGGGGACAGTCACCTACAAAGGAGTTCCCATCAGACTGTCAGCTGATTTCTCAAAAGAGACCTTCCAGGCAAGAAGGGGCTGGAAAGAAATATTTGAAATCTTGAAAAGCAGGGACCTACATCCAAAATTGCTCTATCCAGCAAAGCTTTCCTTTAGAATGGAAGGTCAGATAAAGCGCTTCTCAGATAAGGTCAAGTTCAAGGAGTTCATCATCATCAAGCCCTTATTATATGAAATGTTAAAAGAACTTATCTAAGAAAAAGAAGATCAAAAATATGACAGTGAAAAGACAGCAAACTCACAGCTATTAACAACCACACCTAAAACAAAAGCAAACTAAGCAAACAGCTAGAACAGGAACAGAACCACAGAAATGGAGATCATATGGAGGGTTAGCAACAGGGGAGTGGGAGGAGGAGAGAGGGGGGGAAAAGGTACAGAGAATGAGTAGCATAGATGGTGGGTAGAAAATAAATAGGGGAGGGCAAGAATAGTGTGGGAAATGTAGAAGCTAAAGAACTTATGACACATGGACATGAACTAAAGGGGGGAATGTGGGAGGGGGGTGTGCAGGGTGGAGGGGAATGATGGGGGAGAAATGGGACAGCTGTAATAGCATAATCAATAAAATATATTTAAAAATTAAAAAAAAGAAATGGAAAGCAGATTAGTGGTTGCCTGGTGAGGGTAGGGGACTCAGAGGGGAGGTGGATAGGGGTGCTAATGAGTACAGGATTTCTTTTAGGAGTAATGAAAATGTTCTAAAATTGATGGTGGTAATGGTTGGACAACTCTGTGACTATGCTGAAAACCACTGAATTGTATACTCTAAAGGGTAAATTGTATTGTGAGTGAATTATATCTCAATAAAGCTGTTATTTAAAAAAAAAAAGAGTCAGTGTGTGCCTGAAAGTATGTGAGGCAGAGAAATGAGAGAAGTCATAAAACATATTTACATTTCCCTTAAAGATTGCTTTTAGTGACTGTTTTGCAAGGAACGTAGGCTCCTTACTACGAGTATAAAGACGGCTGGCAAGGAAGTATGTCTGGCATCTCAGACACATGTCCCAATTTCACGCACCAGAGGAATCTGACATTGCTCCCTCAGCGGGATGAGCCTCTTGCTCCTCAGGAAGTGATAATAAAATGGGCAACAATTAAATATGTTGTGTTTCACTTTCAAGACATTCATTCTCTCTCTCTCTCTCTCTCTCTCTCTCTCGCTCTCTCTCTCACACACACACACACACACACACACACAGAACCCATTTTCTACTAATTCTCCCCAGACATTATAGTTTAAGTACATTCTTTCTGTTTTTACACTACTCCTTTCACAGTTCAGCAAACAGTTTATTCATTTTGCTAAGAGCAAGTTTGTTATAATCCAGTAATGACAAATCACAGGCATAATTAGAACTCTAAGCCAAGCACAGACAATTCTCTTTCTTAAAAAGAGTCTAGTTATGAATATTTTTCATAAAATTATTACTTCAATTAAAGTTCTAAATCTGCTGATTGATGAAAGCTATAAAGGTGAAACAAAAATCTTATAATCCACAAAGATCTGTTATAAGAAAGAAGTCAACCAACTGTTCTCCATTTTTAGAGAGTTGAACAAAAAGAAAAAGCAGTAGATTGTGCCAAAGATACTTTTTGAAATTTTTTTTTAAATTTTGTCCTTAAGGATGATTAAGCCCTATAATAAGCTTCCAGGAAAACTTATGAAATCACCCTTCCTAAAGGGTAATATTGAATCACTTATGATTAGATTGGGCTAAAAAAATGAAATAATAGCTTAAGCAAGACAAAGATAATTTTTCTGTCTCATATAAAAATCCAGAGACAGTCCAGGGCTGGTCCCAGAGGCTCTGCCCCACAAAATTTTCAACATCTTTCCAGTTCACTGTTCCACCAGTGCAAACACAGGGCTAACATCCTCACAGACCAAGGCGGCAACCAAAGCCCCACGGAACACATCTGTATTGCAGGCAGCAAGGCAGAAGAGGAGAAGAAGCTGGGAAAGAGGCAGCATGTGCTAACTGTCTTTAAGGAAAATTCCAGGGAGCTATCATGTGATGTTTCGCATTGGTCGCATGACCAGCCCATGGAGCCTGTCTACACTCTGGGCAGCCCCATCTGTGCCCATCTAAAAATCAGGGTTTCTACTGTTATGGAAAGAGCAAGAAAGGCTGCTGGAAAACATCCCATAGTCTCTGCCACTCGTCAATACTCATCTTTCACTTTAAACAGACCCTTCAGAAGGCATTGTTCTAAAATGTGTAATTAGGCTGGGAGAGATAAAGGGAGTTTTCAGACTTTGTACACCCAGAGACATTGAAGAACCTCCCTATCATCCATACTTTGGGGTAAATGTTTACTTTTGTTCTTCTACTTCACGTGTGACAAGGCTTCGATTATCCTAGCCAAACAAGAGCCAGAATATTATCAGTTCAGTACGGAATAAGCAGTTAATAAATAAAAGCATAAAATAACTAAACAAGCAAAAACATGAATAAACAAAAAACCCTTACTGTCAACAAGTCCCTACACTCAAGGCACACCAGAGGCAGTCCACAGGTGACAGGAAATGACCCCTTCAGTGAGCCACAGTGCCGAATCTGGTAGACCCCAGGTGAGCAGCCTGGGTAGAAGCAGCTCTTGCAGAGCATTTGCTTCCACCTGCGATGACCTAAGTAGGCCCAGACTATCAAACAACGTCCAGGTGCAGTAGAAAAACTGGGCTGTTCATGACCTCCATAGGTTTCAGATGAGTTTGATTTGGTATAAATCGAGCTGTTTGAAAATAATGTATACAGTGCTTTCTTCATATAATAATAAAATTTATAAATGAATAATAAAGATACATAATTTTATTACTGTTTTATTTAATAGGTAGGTTTTGTTTGTTAATCATTAATAATAATAAAGAGATAAAACTTGATACCAGTGATAAATAGAGATTATCATTTTAGAACACACACACTGCTTTAAACAATGATATATTGTGATGCCTAGACAGTCATCGTGGAAGTACTTTATATGAGATTATTATTGTTTCATTTCTTACCAAAGTTAATTGAAGCAAGTATCTGTGAAATCATCCTAGTTGCACATCCTCATTATGACAATGCATACACGTGTCTGCCATTCTGTGCTGGAAGGGTGATAATCAGAGCTATCCGCTTCCCACCACATCAAGACACCTCCAGAACAAGTTTTCACCTCTTCATGCTGTCACTTTCATTGCTATGTATAAGTTCACAGTCTTAGCATCTCACTGAGATATGGTGTTCCTGACTCACCATATAATATAGGACCTTGGACCACCCCATATTAGCAGGACCTCAGCCCCATATTCCCTGCCCAAACCCTTTGTTCAAGAAAATTCAGGTGTTACGATAAACTTTAGCCAATACCTTGAACACAGGAAGATGAGAAGAAGCAAGTTTCTGGGAAGTTGGGGGGAAGAGGAGGTAATCTAAGCCTAGAAGAAAGTATAGAGGAAATTCAGCTTAGAAGAGGGCACCAGCAGATGTGGAATCAGAGCCTGATGGGTGAAATGGACAAGGAAGTGAATGTGGCTGTCACGTGGGCATCCAGACTTCTGAGCAGTTGTGAAATGCCCCATTTGAATTTGAAGAGGGTTGTGCCATGCAAATAGGGGACAAGAGCCAGAACAAAATGGCCTCATTTGTATGTATTTACAAGGTAGTTTATAATCAAGAAAAAAATTATACTTCTAAATCATTATTTTCATCATCCTTAATTTGAGCCATTGTTAGACTAACCTATGGCCTCAATTTAATCCTGAATGTTACGAGGCCTACTGTACAGCCACTTCCACCCCATAGAGCTCTGCCACCACAAAAGCTGCCGTCAACAGAAACAGAGCCCCAGAGCAGCCCCAGTTACGGTGAATCACACAGCCGCTCCAGAATCACAATTTGCAGGTCAGCCCACACCTGGAGTTTGTACACACCAGTTGACTGGCAAATCAATAGCACTCTCTGCTACTGTAAAAGATTATTACATAAGCATAGCTCTTAGGAAAGTCATTCTCAGCTAAGATGTCATCTGAATTTATAATGCAATAAATCTCTCTACAATAGATATTATTTTTAAAATACCAAACATCAGATGGCAGCAGGTGAGATTAAAAGCAAAAAAAATGCTGACTTCAACAAAAAAAATAGCTTACAGATCTCTTGGGAATTGAGCCCAGTTTCAGAACACAGGGTAGCAAGTGCTATCTTTTCTGTGTGATTTTGACTCATTTCCCTCATTCAATTTTCCCTTCAGTCCCAGAGGAGACTGTAAAGCTGAAAGCAAAAGCTGGTAAACAACTATGAAGCTATGCTGTCACTTCGCACTAAAGTTCTCTCTCTCTCCACTGCTAAACTTGGAAGGAATGGCTTCAGTAAGGTGTCGGGAGGACTGCTACCATTGCTCTTCTAAAGTTTACTCACACCTTAATGCTACACAATTAGCAGAATAATAAAGTTGACTCTTAAACAACATGGGTTTGAACTGCACTTATATATGGATTTTTTCAGTAAATACTTAAATGTAGTTTCTCTTCCTTATGATTTTCTTAACATCATTTTTTCCTCTAGCCACTTTATTGTAAGAATACAGTATGTAAGACATTTAACATACAAAATATGTCTTCAACGACTGTTCATGTTATCAGTAAGGCTTCCAGTCAAAAGTAGGCTATCAGTAGTTAAGTTTTTGGAAGTCAGAGGTTATACAAAGATTTTCAACCATGTGGGGGTCAGTGTCCCAACCTCCATGTTGTTCAAGGATCAACTGTATGTAATAAAGCCCTTAAAAGTCCCAAATATTTTTTTCATAGCTCTTTAAACAAGCAGTAAAATCAGATGCTGATTTCCCCTGATATTCTCAAAACCTTATTTAAATAGTATAGAGCAACAGAAAAATGGTCCTCTAATATCAGGATTCATGAACATTATTACATGAGGTGCTTGTAAAAATGTAATTTTCTGGTCCCTCCCCAAACCTGCTGATTTCTAGTCTGTGGAGTTAGGCCTACAAATCTGTATTTAATAAGCCCCAGGTGATCTTGAAAAAGGTAATTTCAGACCATACTTTGAGAAAAACTGCTGTAAAATATGTATTTAATCTCAACCTACATTATATAGCTGTCAGTCTGGCTTTTCACCTACCCCAGTATCCAAACCACAACTAGACAGCACTCGTGGTTCTCACCATAAGTACATGACAGGCAAGGAAGGCAATAATAAAGACCAAGGAATCTTCTTTTAAATTGTTCCTGCTAACCCAATGGGAGCCTCTCCCCCTAACCACTCTTCCCCTCTGAAAAAAGAGAGATCAGGTGAGAGTCTGAAGCAAGAGTCTATAGGACACATAGATCCTGACCCAGGAAGAGCCCATCATTTTCCTTGGTTTGCTGCCTTAAGGACAACATATGCTAGAGCATTGCCTCAACAGTACAAGGTTTTAAAGAATCAAACTTGGGACAGCTCAGCAATGATCTCAACCCACTCAACGGCCTGTCAACCTCTTCCTTCCCCATTCAACTGGGAAAGGTACTGAGATGATTATCAGACTCGCCTGACCAACCATCCTGGTTTTCCTAGGACATTCATGCCTGAAACTAAAAAAATCCTGAGCAAAATGAGATGGGCTGGTCCCTCCACTCTCCCCCAGTTGTAACCATACCCCAGTACCAGCCCCTCAGAGCATATGCATCCCCAGCAGCAGGGAAGCAACTCCATGGGGACCTCAGACAGGGAGGGGGAAACAGACTCAGATAGGAAACTACTCACTAAGAGGCCATTTCTAGACCAGACCCAGGCTCACAAGTTCTGGTCCAAAAGTAAAAAACTCCTAACTCTAAAGTCTAACCAGAGATCCGAGAGATCAAGTAGCATGGGTTCCTTGCTCTCATGTAAGTCTCAATCACTAGAATCAGAAGAAGAAACCCAATTAGTACAAGTAAGAAGTTGAGTTTCCCATTCATGGACTTTAAACTTAGTTTTCCCACTAGATAAAATCTAGCAGTTAGAAAAAAATTAGTAGGTTAACAAATAGAATACTTTCAGATGGGGATAAGCAATGCCCCTATAGGATGCAAGAGAAGTAGTAAAAACCTTGGGACTAGGGAACAATATGATGGAGAATTCTCTGGGTTTTCATTTTGCCTCATGTATCCCAAACTTAGGGCTGAAAAAGTTAGCAACCTAGCAATGCCAATAGTCATAGACCCCAGAAAAAGGGGGGCCATACAAAAAAATTACTCCTTCTAGCAAAGGTATAGGAAAGGGGCAGTCTAACAAGACAGAAAACTTTTAGACAATTACTCCAGCCAAATGGCACAGAAAACATTATGTTCCCACCCACATTCGTGTTGCGAAAGGCCAGTGGGGACCCTAGACTTCCATCCTCACCAGGTTTTAATAGGACACCTCACCTGCCCCACCAGCATGTGTCAGAGAAGGTAGAGTAGAGACTCAGGACTTTCCCTACCCAGAGTAATAAGGCCAATGCCTCCCATTAGGTCCTTGGAGATCATAAAGGGAGCGGTAATGTGGCATGTCTACCCCTCACACCCAGGGAGGTGTCAGTGGAGGCCTAGTGGAGGGCCACAGGTACCACCTTACCCAGGTCTCCTGTTGGGCATCAACAGGAGCTGAGTGGGGAACCTGAGCCTCAATCCTCATCTGACAGTAACAAAGTGCCATACCCCCTATCCCTGTCACAGTGGTTTCACCAGGCAACAACTAAAACAGAAAAGATAAATAACATCCAGAATCTCATAATTCCCAAAATATCCAGGTTTCAATTAAAAATCACTCATCGTGCTAATAACCATGAAAATCTCAAACTGAATGGAAAAAAATCAAAAGATGCCAGCACCAAGATGGCAGATGTTAGAATTATTTGACAAGTATTTTAAAGCAGCCATCATAAAAAAGCACCAATAAGCAATTATGAACATTCTTGAAATGAATAATAGAAAAGGTCTCAGAAAACCTAAAGAAGAACCCAATGGAAATTTCTGCACTGAAAAAATATAATAGCCAAAATAAAAAAAACTTAATGAATAAGCTCAATAGCATAATGGAAAGAACAAAAGGAAGAAACAGTAAACTGAAATATAGAATTATAGAATTATAGAAATTAACCATCCTGAACATAAAAGAGAAAAAAGATTGAATAAAAAGTGAACAAGGCTTAGGGATCTGTAGAACTATATAAGATCTAACACTCATGTTATTGGAGTTCTAGAAGCAGAGGAAAAAGAGGGTGAGGCTGAAAATGTATTTAAAGATAATAACAGCAGGAAATTTCTCACATTTTGCAAAGACAGAAATATACAGATTCAAGGAGCACCGTGAACCTAAAATAAGATCATCTCAAAAAAGTTCTACACCAAGATACATCACAGTCAAATCTCTGAAAACCAAAGACAAAGACAAAAATCTTGAAGACAGTAAGCAAGAAAGAAATGACATCTTACCTATAGCCAAAAAAAAAAAAAAACCTGCCCTGGTTGGTGTGGCTCAGTGGATAGAGCACTGGCCTGCGAACCAAAGGGTCACCAGTTCAATTCCCAGTCAGGACACACACCTGGGTTGAGGGCCAGGTCCCCAGTAGGGGGCACGCAAGAGGCAATCACACACTGATATTTCTTTCCCTCTCTTTCTCCCTCCCCTCCCCTCTCTCTAAAAATAAGATAAATAAAATCTTTAAAAAAAAAAAGAATAATTGCAGATTTTTCACCAGAAATCATGGAGGTCAGAAAGAAGTGGCACAACAGTTTTCAAGTACTGAAAGAAAAGAACTATTAAATGAGAAATATTTAGTGAAAAAAAATGAAGGGCAAGCAGGTTCCTAAAAGAATAACTCTAGGACTACCCTAAAAGAATAACTAAAGAAATTTCTCTCGAACAGAAAGGAGATAATAAAAGAAGAAATCTTACACTATCAGGAAGAAAGAAAAAGCAATAGAAATAGTAAAAACATAGGAAAATACATTTTTCTTAAGGTTTTTAAATAATGTTTGAAGGCTTAAATAAAAATTATTATAACACTGTCTGATGTAGTTCCACATGCATAGAAAGAAAATATTTACAAGAATTATATTATAAATGGAGAAGGGTAAAAAATGATGAAGTTTCTATACCATAAACTGGTAAAATGATGGAACCCATAGACTGTGATAGGTTATATGTGTAGATAATGAAATGCCTAGAACAATTACTAAAAAAAGCTATGCAAAGGGATACATTCAAAAACACTACGGATAAATAAAAATGGAATTCAAAAAATGATTAACCCATAGGAAAGCAGGAAAAAGATAGAATAAAAAAACAAATAGTAAAATGGCAGACTTAAACCCTAACATATCAATTACATTAAATGCAAATTGTCCAAGTATACCTATGAAAAGATAGAGACTGTCAGAGTGGATTAAAGAATAGGACCCAACCATATACTGTCTCCAAGAAACTCATTTCAAATACAATAATATGCATGGGTTGAAAGTAAAAGGATGGAAAATGATGTATTGTACCATGAAAACATAAAGAAAGTTGAAGCTGCTATATTAATATCAGATAAAGTAGGCTTCAGGAAAAAAATATTATCAGACAGAGAAGAACATTACATAATGATAAAAGAGCAACTCCATCAAGAAGACAAAGCAATCCTAGATGAATATGCTTCAAAGAACAATACATGTGAATAAAAAACTCAGAACTAAAAGCTGAAATAGACAAATACCGAGTTACAGTTGGAGGCTTCAGCACCACTATTTTATAACAACTAACTGCCAAACACTTGTAAAGTAAACAATTCATTTCTAAATAATCCCTGGGTCAAAAGGGGAGTTTCAAGCTAAATCAAAGGATAAACTAAACTAAATTAAAATGAAAATAAAACATCACAGCTAAAGCAGTGCTGAGAGAGAAATCTTATAGCACTAAGTATTGATACTTACATAAGAAAAGGGGAGCCCTGACCAGTATGGCTCAGTTGGTTGGGCGTTGTCCTCCAAACTGAAAGGTTGAGGGTTCAATTCCTGATCAGGACACATGCCTGGTTGTGGGTTTGGTTCCCAGGCAGGGTGCATGCAAGCAAATGGTGTTGGGAGAACTGAACTGGTACATGCAAAAAAATGAAACTCGACCACCAACTCACACCATACAGCAGAATAAACTCAAAGTGGATTAAAAGACTTAAATATAAGTCATGATACCATAAATATCCTAGAGGAAAACATAGGCAGTAAAATTTCAGATATCTCACATAGCAATATTTTTGTCAATATATCTCCTAAAGCAAGGGAAATTAAAAAATAAAAAAAATGAGACTATATTGAATTAAAAAGCTCTGCACAGCTAAAGAAACCATCATCATTAAGGGAGCTGGGGATGGATGGGGTGAGGGGGTGGGGAGTGAAAATGGAGACAAAGGTACTTGAACAACAATAAAAACAAAAAAAGAAAGAAACCATCATCAAAATAAAAAGGAAACTGACTGTATGGAAAAACATATTTGCCAACGATATATCAGACAAGGCTTTAATCTCCAAAATATATAAAGAACTTATACAACTCAACACCAGGAAAACATATCATCAAATTTAAAAATGGGCAAAGGACCTGAATAGACACTTCTCTAAGGACAACATACGGAAGGCCCAGAGGCATATAAAAAAATGCTCACCATCACTAGCCATCAGAGAGATGCAAATTAAAACCACAATGAGATATCACCTCACACCTGCCAAAATGGTCATCATTAATAAAGCAACAAACAACAAGTGCTGGCAACAATGTGGAGAGAAGGGAACCCTAGAGCATTGTTGGTGGGAATGCAGACTGGTGCAGCCACTGTGGAAAACAGTGTGGAATTTCCTCAAAAAACTAAAAAAGAACTACCTTTTTTTTTTTTTTTAAATATTTTATTTATTTATTTTTATTATTTATTTATTTATCTATCTTTAGAGGGGAAGGGAAGGAGAGAGGGAGAGAAACATCAATGTGCGGTTGCCTCTCGTATGTCCCCTGCCGGGAACTGGCCTAGCAACCCAGGCATGTGCCCTGACTGGGAATCGAACCGCGATCCTTTGGTTCGCAGGCCCGCGCTCAATCCACTGAGCTACACCAGCCAGGGCAAAAAGAACTACCTTTTGACCCAGGGATTTCATGCTGGGAATATACCCAAAGAATCCCAAAACACCAATTCAAAAGAACTTATGCACTCACATGTTCATAGCAGTGCTATTTATAATAGCCAAGATTTGGAAACAGCCTAAGTACACATTGGTAGATGAGTGGATAAAAAATCCTGTGGTACATTTACACTATGGAATACTACAAAGCAGAAAGAAAGGAGTAATTCCTACCTTTTGTGACAGCATGGATGGAACTGGAAACTATCATGCTAAGTGAAATAAGCCAGTCAGTGAAAGACAAATACTGTGTGATCTCACTTATAAGAGAAATCTAATGAACAAAATAAACTAATGAGCAAAATAGAACCAGAGGCATAGAATCATGCAAGAGACTGACAGCCGTAAGGTAGACAGGGAGAGGTGGGGACTGACTAAAAGAGGAAGGCTTAGTCACAGAACGTACATGAAGGACACATGGACAATGATGAAGGGACTGCTTATGGAAGTAGAGGGGTGGCTGGGTGGAAGGGAGGAAAAGAGGAAAAACTGGGACAACTGTAATAGTATAAACAATAAAATATCTTTTAAAAGAGGAAAAGTCTCAAATCAATAATTTAAGCTCCCAACTCAAGAACCTACAAAAAGAACAAAATAATCCTAAAGAAAGAAGAAAAATAATAAAGGTATGAGTAGAAATCAATGAAACTTAAAACAGAACAACACAGAAAATCAATGAAATGAAAAGCTAGTTCTCAAAAAGATTTTAAAAAATTGACAAACTAGCAATACAGACAAAGGAAAAAGAGAGAAGACACAAGTTATCAATATCAAAAATAAAACAGGGGGTATCAATATAGACCTGCGGACATCAAAAACATAATAAGGAAATAACTCTATACATATAAATTTGACAACTTAGATCACAGGTGGCAAACACAAGGCCCGCAGGCAGAACCCTGCCCCTCCACCTTGTTTTATCTGGCCCGGCACCTTGTTTTACCTCGCAGCAGCACTGAGCTCTTGCTTAACTGTTAAGAAGTAGTTACAGTTATACAGTCCTGAAATTACATTCAGCCCTTCAACCATGAGGCTGATGTGGCCCCCGGTAAAAATGAGTTTGACACCCCTGACTTAGATGAAATGGTCCAACTCCTCAAAAAAACAAAAATTGTAACAGCTCATACAATGTGAATGAAACAGTTCATTTGAACAGTCCTATAACTATTAAGGATATTTAACTTGCATTTTTAAAAATGCCCCAAAATGAAATCTCCAGACCCAGTGTCACTAAAGAATTATACCAAATGTTTAAAGAATTCTACAAAATTCTGCAGTTCCAATTCTATACAATCACTTCTGGAATATAGAAGAGGATGAAACATTTCCCAATTCATTCTTATTTTTTTAATTACAGTTTCCCAATTCATTCTTTGAAGCTAGTATTACCCTGATATCAAACCCAAAGAAAGTACAAAGAAATGGGAGAGAGGGAGGGAAGAAGAAAGGAAATGCCAGAGCATTATCACTCATAGATATACACACAAAAATCCTTAACAAATATTAGCAAATAAAATTCAGCAACACATAAAAATGACTATATATCATTCCCAAGGTGACTTCAACATCTGACAATCAACCAGTGTAATCTATATTAACACACTAAAGAAGGAAGATCATAATTATATCAATTCAGAGAAGGCAAGTAACAAATTTCAACAAGCATTTATGATAAAAAGTCTCAGAAAAGTAAAAATAGAGGGAACCTCCTCAAATTGATAAAGAACACTTACCAAAACTCTGTGATAAAATACCAAATGCCTTCTCCCAAAGACCAAGAGCAATTCAAGGATAATTGCTACCACCATTCTTTCAAAAAAATGCTAGGAGTTCTAGCCATATACGCATATATTGAATGATTCCACCTATTAAAACAACTTTGAACAGACAAAATTATGGAAATGGAGAAGAGATTAGTGTTTGCTAGGGGCTAAGGTGAGGGTGACAGTGGAAGAAAAGTAGGGGTGATTATAAAAGATCTTTGTGTTGATGGAAACATATATCAATGTCTTGATATATCAATGTCAATACCCTAATTGCAATAGTATACTATTATTCATGAAAGATGTTCTCATTTGGGGTAACTGGTACATGGAATCTCTGTATTGTTACTTACAACTGCATGTCAATTAACAGTTCACTCAAAAAAAGTTTAATATATAATATATACATATATTATACATACAGGGTGAGGCAAAAGTAGGTTTACAGTTGTAAGTACACAAAACAGACTTTATTCTTATATTATTAATTACTGCAATATTTATTTGCATTACAACTGTAAACCAACTTTGGCCCACCTTATACATTTCTATTACATATTATATATCTATATCTATATCTATATCTATATCTATATCTATATATAGACACACACACACACACTTCCACTATATATACGCACACATATATATAATAGCTGTGGGGAGAAGGAATGGTAATAGCAGGAGTAGTGAGAGAAAGACCAGGTTGGAGAACACGAAGTCCTCCAGGTAAGAGATGACCATGCTAAAACTATCATGGTGAGAGTTGAAATAGGGAGTAGTGGGTAGCTGTGGGATATACTGTGAAGGAATAATCAGTAGTATTTGCAGATGGATTGTCTGTGGAGAATGAAAGAAAAAGTCAAAAGCAAACCCTAGGTTTCTTACTTGAACTGTATAGATAATGGTGTCATTTACTGAGATGAAGAAGAACCTCTTCTCCAGAAATATTTGAGATCTGAGACTACTGTTTAATTTGTTTATCCTTTTCTTGAAAAACATGCACAATTTGGATCGAAACAATTACCCCTACATATGAAGAGCTTCCAAGACCCAACACAGGTTGCTTTGAATGAAATCAATGAAGAAAACATATGCTTGAAAAGACCACAAAGGAGGCACTCCTGAGTCAGAAAAGCTTGTTTCCACAATTTCTTCAAGAATATGAATACCAGAGCAAGACAGGATTCTTTTTTAAATATATTTTATTGATTATGCTATTACAGTTGTCCCATTTCTCCCTCATCATTCCCCCCACCCTGCACACCCTCTCCCACCCACATTCCCCTCTTTAATTCATGTCCATGTGTCATAAGTTCTTTAGCTTCTACATTTCCCACACTATTCTTGCCCTCCCCCTGTCTATTTTCTACCCACTATCTATGCTACTCATTCTCTGTACCTTTTCCCCCCTCTCCTCCTCCCACGCCCCTGTTGCTAACCCTCCATATGATCTCCATTTCTGTGGTTCTGTTCCTGTTCTAGCTGTTTGCTTAGTTTGCTTTTGTTTTAGGTGTGGTTCTTAATAGCTGTGAGTTTGCTGTCTTTTCACTGTCATATTTCTGATCTTTTTCTTAGATAAGTCCCTTTAACATTTCATATAATAAGAGCTTGGTGATGATGAACTCCTTGAATTTGACCTTATCTGAGAAGCGCTTTATCTGTCCTTCCATTCTAAATGACAGCTTTGCTGGATAGAGCAAGTTTGGATGTAGGTCCCTGCTTTTCAAGATTTCAAGTATTTCTTTCCAGCCCCTTCTTGCCTGCAAGGTCTCTTTTGAGAAATCAGCTGACAGTCTGATGGGAACTCCCTTGTAGGTGACTGTCCCCTTATCCCTTGCTGCTTCGAGAATTCTCTGCTTCATTTTAATCTTGGCTAATGTAATTACGATGTGCCTTGGTGTGTTCCTCCTTGGGTCCAACTTCTTTGGGACTCTCTGAGCTTCCTGGACGTCCTGGTAGTCTATTTCCTTTGCCAGTTTGGGGAAGTTCTCCTTGATTATTTGTTCAAATAAGTTTTCCACTTGTTGCTCTTCTTCCCCTTCTGGGACCCCTATAATTCGGATGTTGGGACGTTTAACGATGTCCCTCCCGGAAGTTCCTAAGCCTCTCCTCATTTTTTTGAATTCTTGTTTCTTCCTCGTTTTCTGTTTGGTTGTTTGTTTCTTCCTTCTGGTCCACTCCATTGATTTGAGTCCCAGTTTTCCTTCCATCTCTATCGGTTCCCTATGTGTCTTCCTTCATTTCACGTATTGTAGCCTGCATTTTTTCATCTAATTTGTGAACAAAATCAACCAATTCTGTGAGCATTTTGATGACCAGTGCTTTGAACTGTGCATCTGATAGGTTGGCTATCTCTTCACGGCTTAGAGGAATTGACTCTGGGGTTTTCATTTTTTTCTCCAGTTTGAGCCATTTTTGGTGGGGTTTTTTTTGTTGTTTTGTTTTGGTTTTAGTCTGGTCGCAACTATTACATAGTGAGGGGTGGAGCCTTAGGTGTTCCTCGGGGCGGGGCAGCCCAGTCGCTGGGTTGTGACGCTATAGGTGGGGGCGGGGTCCGAGAGGGAAGAATGGCGCCTGTTCCGCTCTCTCCTGGACTCCGGTCCCTTCCGCTGCTTCCCCTTCACCTGGATTATCTGCGCACGCGCACTTGCTGTTACGTATGAGGGGTGGAGCCTCTGGCACTCCCCAGTGCGGGGGCAGCCCAGTCGCTGGGTTGTGACGCTGTATGTGGGGGCGGGTTCTGAGAGGGAACAATGGTGCCTGCTCCACTCTCTCCAAGACAGGATTCTTTACTCTGAAGTTGCAAACAAAATTATTTCACATTAACTGTCTACTTAAAATATTTTTTCCATTCAAACTAATGTTCTTGTTTAGGTGTTTTCTTCCTGATGTCAGACACAGATGCTTCACCTAGTTAAAGGAATTGGAGGACTTAACCCAAAGGCGTAAGAGAATTAGAGAACTTATTTCCTCTGAGGCTCAAGATGAGGACCTGGCACTTAAAGAAACACACCCCGGGCTCACTCCTTCTCTGAGCCAGGGCTTGGTTTTCATCCATAAACAACTCTTGTTTTCTTTAGGAGCACAAACCAGTGCACTGCCGCCCCTGGTTGTCATAGCAACTGTAATTCCACACACCAAATTGGTTTTCTCAGAACATAGATTTAGAGTACCACTTTTTTTAGTATATATTTTAGCACATGAAGGATTTGGTGCCATTTCCAGTCATCTCTTCTGTCTCAGATATGATTTGTTTTTAAAATGTCAGAATGACTTAAGACCAAGACCAAAAAAGAATTTCCAGCTTTGTCTCTTAATTAGACTTTGATTGTAATTGCTCCCTTGGCTGCTATCTGCCCTTAAACAGTCTCCTTTCGGTACTGTGGCACAGGGGTATCATAAGGCTATGTGATCAGATTCAGTCCACCAGGCAACAATAATCTACTGGCATATCCTGAAGGAAAGAACCTACTTATTCCTTTATTTCATGCTGTTCTTATGCTTCTGGTCTAGTGTTTTCTGCCAGACCAGAAAAGAACAATGCATGATGAGGTTGCTCAACTATAATATTATGAAATACAGAAAAAAGAATCATGAAGGCAATGGTTTCTTATTTGAGAACAGTTTTCAAATGGCCCTAGAGAGCATGTAAAGCCTGTATACTACCGCTCTCCCTCTCATGGCAAACACTGAAAATCCACCACAGACGTCTTTACCTCCAGTCCCAGTACGAGACCTCAAAATCCGTATCAACACTGCATTCCAGGCAGCTGCCACCAGTCAAATGGAATTGGTAAGACAACCGACATCTATTTGCTATCTGGGACTAGAATCTTAGCCTGTGTTTCAAAAATCAAATCCAGTACTCCATTTGTAGCAGTCAAAACAGGAACCTAAGACTTTGCAAAACAAGCTGAAAATTAGTCTGTTATTTCCTGGCTAACTCACTTGTAAAGCCAACTAGTCAGTTATTAATTCAGGCAATTAAAAATCAAACATATTCTTTCATTTACCTTTGATTTCATGGGTTATTTAGAAATGTGTTTGATAATACAAACAAGGTCAAGATAGAATTTCAGATGTGCCTATTAGCTTTTTCCTCTTGGCCAAAGATTATATATTTAACATTAATCAGCTATGCCACATACAGGAGGTCTGTCCAGAAAGTATCCAGCCATGTACTATGAAAAATAGAGACATTTATTGAAGAAGATACAAGATAGAAGATACCAGAAACATTGTACATAGGATAATGATGCCTCAGTCCACTTTGAAGTAGGCACCTTGGGACGTCACACAGTTCTCCCAGTCACCATCAGCCACCCCATTGCATTTTCCTGAATCTCATCAATGGTCTGAAATCTCTTCCCCTTTATTTATTTATTTATTTATTTATTTTTTAGATTTTATTTATTTATCTTTAGAGGGGAAGGGAAGGAGAGAGGGAGAGAAACATCAATGTGTGGTTGCCTCTTGTATGTCCCCTGCCGGGAACTGGCCTGGCAACCCAGGCATGTGCCCTGACTGGGAATCGAACCGCGATCCTTTGGTTCGCAGGCCCGCGCTCAATCCACTGAGCTACACCAGCCAGGGCTCTTCCCCTTTAAAGGTGACTTCAATTTTGGGGGAAAGCCAGAAGTCGCAGGGAACAATCTGGGCTCTAGGGGTGCTGAGTCACCTGGGTGATTTGACGTTTCACCAAAAAACTCTGCATGAGACATGATACACGAAGGGGCACACTGTCATGATGAAGCTGCCAACCACCAGTTGCCCATAGCTGCAGCCTTCTGAATCATTTAGAATTTCCACAGAGGAATGTTCAGGGTTAATGCAAAATTTGGTGCAAACTTGTTGCTCTACTCACTGAGTCATTTTGAGTATGACAGCCACATAGTACGCATACTCGCTCAACAGCATCTACTGCCCCCATTGACTAGTACAGTGAAGTCATCATTGCTCACACATGCACATTCCAGTCCACTCTCCTTGGCTGCCAGGTCACAGTGATGTCGCACAAGCCATTCCCATTATATTAACAATGGCTGGACTTTTCCTAGATAGACAGACCTCATGTACTATATCAGATTTTTTTAAGTACCAGATTTAAAATGTGTGGACATGTAATCAGCTCAAAACTATCATGGAAAAGCAAGTTGGGGTACATGTTTAAATAAGCCCATTTTGGAGCTATCACAAAAGACAAGCAGTAACAAGTGCTGGTGAGGGTGTGGAGAAATAGGAACCCTCATGCACTGAATGTGGAAATGCAACTTCGTAAAGCCATTTTGGTAAACAGTATGGAGGTTCCCAAAAAATATTAAAAACAGAACTACCATATGATCCAGCACAGGATCATATGGCCAAAGGAATTGAAATCAGGGTCATCAGTGGATGAATAAAGAAGATGTGATATATACACAGTGAAATATTGTATTCTGCTATGAAAAAGAAGGAAATCCTGCTGTTCATGAACTTTGAGGACATTGTGCTATGTGAAATAAGTCAAAGAGAGAAAGAAAAATACTATATAATATCACATATGTGAAATCTTAAAAAGTCAACTTTTTTTTTAAATAAAAAAAGTAGAGCAGTGGTCACTAGGGACTGGCATGGAGGAAATGAGATGTTAGCCAAAGTCTACAAAGTTCCAATTATAAGATTACAAATACTAGAAACATTATGTATAGCATGACCATTATAGCTAATGCTGTATACAACTTAAATGTTGCTAAGAGGATAGATCCTAATTATCCTCACCAGAGAAAAAAAAGAAATGGTATCTATGTAATGGGATAAAGAAGTTAGCTAATACGATGGTGATAATTACTTTGCCACATATAAATGTATCAAATCAACATAATGTAAGATGTATCTTAAGATGTATCTTAAACTTACACAATGTTATGTATTGACTGTATCTCAATGAAGGGTGGGGTGCATGAATGAATCACAAAGCAAGCCCATTAGGGACAGGGCTTGTTCATCTTATTTACCACTATATCCACAATGTCTACAACATCACTTGGCACACAGTAGGCACTCAAAAAATACCTGTTACCCTCACATCCATTAGGATAGCTACTATCAAATAAAATATATATATAGTGTTGACAAGAATGTGATGAAACTGGAACACTTGTGTGCTTCTGGTGGGAATGTGAAATGGTACAGCCATTGTGGTAAACAGTATGGTGGTTTCTAAAAAAAAACTTTAAAAACAGAATTACCACGTAGTCTACAAATTCCATTTCTGGATATATGTCCAAAAGATTCAAAACAGAGACTCAGAGATATTTGCACACCCATGTTCACAGCATTATTCACAACAGCCAACAGGTAGAAGCAACAAAGGTATCCATCAATGGATGAATCAATAAACAAAATAAGATATACCCATACAATGAATGATACAGTATTCAGGCTTTACTTTTTTTCTTCCCTTTTATTTATTTAATTATTTTTAATTTAATCTTTACTGTATTTTTTTCCATCACCATTTAGTCATCTTATGCTCCCCTCCCCCCAGCAAAACCAGGCTGCTGTCCAGGTCTAAGAATCCTTTTTCCTTTTTGCTCAGTCCCTCTACCCCTCCCCTGCAATAGCTGTCATTCGCTCTCCATCTATGAGTCTGTCTCTGTTTTGCTTGTTAGTTCAATTTGTTCATTAGATTCCACATATGACTGAAATCACATGGTATTTGTTTTTCTCTGACTATCTTATTTCATTTAGCATAATGTTCTCCTGATCCATCTATACTGTTGTAAAGTGTAAAAATTTCTTTTTTTTTATGGCCATGTAGAATTCCACTGTGTAAATATCCCATAGTTGTTGGGGTTCTTTGGCCATACTTATTTCTTCATTTTTTAAAACTATATTTTATTGATCATGCTATTACAGTTGCCCCATTTGCCCCCCTTCATTCCCCTCCACCCTGCACAACCCCTCCCACCCACATTCCCCCTCCTTTAGTTCATGTCCATGTGTCATAAATTCTTTAGCTTCTACATTTCCCACACTATTCTTGCCCTCCCCCTATTTTCTACCTACCATCTATGCTACTTGTTCTCTGTACCTTTTCCCCCCTCTCTCCTCCTCCCACTCCCCTGTTGCTAACCCTCCATAAGATCTCCATTTCCATGGTTCTGTTCCTGTTCTAGCTGTTTGCTTAGTTTGCTTTTGTTTTAGGTGTGGTTGTTAATAACTGTGAGTTTGCTCTCTTTTTACTGTTCATATTTTTTATCTTCTTTTTCTTAGATAAGTTCCTTTAACATTTCATAGAATAAGGGCTTGGTGATGATGAACTCCTTGAACTTGACCTTATCTGAGAAGTACTTTATCTGACCTTCCATTCTAAAGGAAAGCTTTGCTGGATAGAGCAATCTTGGATGTAGGTCCTTGCCTTTCTAGACTTCAAATACTTCTTTCCAGCCCCTTCTTGCCTGGAAGGTCTCTTTTGAGAAATCAGATGACAGTCTGATGGGAACTCCTTTGTAGGTGACTGTCCCCTTATCCCTTGCTGCTTCTAGAATTCTCTCCTTCATTTTAATCTTGGGTAATGTAATGATGATGTGCCTTGGTGTGTTCCTCCTTGGGTCCAACTTCTCTGGGACTCTCTGAGCTTCCTGGACTTCCTGAAAGTCTATTTCCTTTGCCAGATTGGGGAAGTTCTCCTTTATTTGTTCAAATAAGTTTTCCACTTGTTGCTCTTCCTCTTCCTCTTCTGGCACCCCTATAATTCAGATGTTAGAACATTTAAAGATGTCCTGGAGGTTCCTAAGCCTTTCCTCATTTTTTAAATTCTTGTTTCTTCCTTGTTTTCTGTCTGGTTGTTTATTTCTTCCTTCTGGTCCACACCGTTGATTTAAGTCCTAGTTTTCTTCCCATCACTATCGGTTCCCTGTGCATTTTCCTTCATTTCACTTAGCGTAGCCTTCATTTGTTCATCTCATTTGCAACCAAAATCAACCAATTCTGTGAACACCCTGATAGGTTGGCTACCTCTTAGTCACTTAGATGTATTTACTCTGGAACTTTGATCTGTTCTTCCATTTGGGCCATTTCTATTTATTTATTTATTTGTTTGTTTGTTTGGTCCGGTTGCACCTGTTACATATGAGGGTCAGAGCCTTAGGTGTTCACCAGGACAGGGCAACCCAGTGGCTAGGTTGTGATGCTGTATGTGGGGGCAGGGTCCAAGGGGGAACAATGGCGCTTACTCTGCTCGCTCTCTCAGGTTTCAGTCCCTTCCGCCGCTTCCCACAAGCAAATTGGGCCCTTCTGGTGCTGATTTCTGTGTGGGTGGGCTTGTGTACATTCTAGGACTCTGTGAGTCTCTCCAGTGAACTCTCCTGTGAGGCTGGGAGTCTCTCCCGGCACCTCAACCCCCACTGGTGTTCTCTTTCAGTGCTTTTAGGCTTTCTTTCCCGGCACTGGTGCCCTGGGTTGCACGGTCTGTCCCACTTCCCGTTTTCGCCTGGTTTATCTGCATATGAATGTGTGACCATGGTCAGCCAGCCGCCTTGCATGCCTCACTGGGTCTGCCCATTGCCACCCCACGCCCAGGGTCTGCTAGCCACCGCTTTTTCCTGCTACAACCCCTCTCCACCAGCTGCCAACTCTGCCCCTCCTACCAGTCTGGATGAATGGTTGTCAGACTTCTATACAGTTCAATTTTCTGTCAGTTCTGGTTGATTTTTGTTTCTAAATTTTTGTTGTCCTTAATTTTGGTTGTGAGGAGGCACATTGTGTCTACCTATGCCTCCATCTTGGCTGGAAGTCTCCCATAGTTGTTTTATCTATTCATCTATTGGTGGACCCTTAGGCTGCTTCCATATCTTGGCTATTGTAAATAACACTGCAGTGAACACTGGGGTGCTTATGTTCTTTCTAATTAATGTTTTGGGTCCCTCAGATATATTTCCAGAGATGGAATCTCTGGGTCAAAAGGCAGATCCATTTTTAATTTTTTGAGTTATCTACATACTGCTTTCCACAATAGCAGCACCAATCAGCATTCCCACCAACAGGGCAAAAGGGTACCCCTTTGTCCACATCCTCACCAGCACTTGTTTATTGATTTATTGATAATAGCCATTTGAACAGGTATGAAATGGTATCTCATCATGGTTTGAATGTGCATTTCTCTGATGATTAGTGACACTGAGCATCTTTTCATATGTCTATTGGCCATCTGTATGTCCTCTTTGAAAAAGTGGCCATTCAAGTCCTTTGCCCATTTTTTAATTGGGTTGTTTTTTTGATGCTGAATTTTTTTAAGTTCTTTATAAATTTTAGATATCAACTCCTTGTCAGATGTATCAGTGAATATGTTCCATTCTGTGGGCTGTCTTTTTATTTTGCTGACGATTTCCTTTGCTGTGCAAAAACTTTTTAGTTTGATTTAGTCCCATTTATTTTTTCTTTTGTTTCCCTTGCCTGGAGAGATATAGTTGATTAAAAAATTCTATTAGCAATATCTGAGATGTTGCTGCCTATGTTTTCTTCTAGGATTTTTATGGTTTCAGGTCCAACATTTAAGTCTTTGATCCATTTTGAATTTATTCTTGTGTGTGGTTGTAAGAAGGTGGTCTAGTTTCATTTTTCTGCAATATATCTGTCCAATTTTCCCAACACCATTTACTGAATAAACTGTCTTTAGCCCACTGTATGTGCTTGCTTCCTCTGTTGATTAATTGACTGTAAAGGTGTGGGTTTATTTCTGGGATCTCTATTCTGTTCCACTGATCTATGTGTCTATTTTTATGCTAGTGCCAGACTGTTTTGATTACTTTGGCCTTGTAGTATAGTTTGATATTAGGTAGCATGATTCCTCCAGCTTCTTCTTTGTCAGGATCACTGTTACTATGCAGGGCCTTTTGTGGTTCATATAAATTTTTTAAATATTTGTTCTAGTTCTGTGAAATATGTCATTGGAATCTTGATAAGAATTGTGTTCAATCTATAGATTGCTTTGGGTAATATGGACATTTTAATGATGTTAATTCTTCCTACCCATGAACACAGTATGTGCTTCCATTTATTTGCATCTTCTTCAATTTCTTTTATCAGTGTCTTATAATTTTCTGAGTACAGGTCTTTTTCATCCTTGGTTAGGTGTATTCCTAGGTATTCTTTTTGAAGTAAGTGTGAATGGGATTGTTTTCTTGAGTTCCCTTTCTATTAGTTCCTTATTGGCATATAAAAATGCAACTGATTTCTGGATATTAATTTTGTATCTTGCTACTTTGCTGAATTCATTTATCATTATAGTAGTTTCTTGGTGGAATCTTTGGGATTCTCTATGCACTGTATTTTGTCATTTGCAAATAAAGAGTTTTACTTCTTCTTTTCCAATTTGGATGCCTTTTTTTATTTCTTTTCCTTGTCTGATTGCTATGGCTAGGACTTCCAGTACTATGGTGAATAAGAGAAGTAAAAGTGGACAATCCCTATCTTGTTCCCAATCTTAAGGGGAACGCTTATAGTTTCTGCCTGTTAATTATGATGCTGACCATGGGTTTGTCATACATAGCCTTTATTATGTTTAGGTATGTTCCCTCAATTCCTACTTTGCTAAAAGTTTTTATCAGAAATCAGTGCTGAATTTAATCAAAAGCTTTTTGTGCATCTATTGATATGATCATGTGGTTTTTTTTATCTTTCATTCTGTTTACATGGTGAATCACATTTATTGATTTTCGAATGTTGTACCAACCTTGCATTCCTGGAATAAACCCCACTTGATCACAGTATATGATCTTTTTGATGCACTGTTGTATTTGGTTTGCTAATATTTTGTTGAGGATTTTGAGCATCTATGTTCACGAGGGACATTGGCCTATAATTTTCATTCTTTGTAGTGTCTTTACCCGGTTTTGGAATTAGGATAATGCTGGCCCTATAAAATGAATTTGGGAGGCTTCTATCTCTTGAATTTTATGAAATAGTTTGGGAAGGAAAGGTGTTATTTCTTCTCAGAATGTGTGGTAAAATTACCTGTTAAGCCATCTGGTCCAGGGCATTTGTTTGTTCTGAGTTTTTTTATTACTGCTTCAATTTCATTAGGTGTAATCTGTCTATTCAGATTCTCTGATTCTTCCTGATACATTTTTGGAAGATTGTATGTTTCTAAGAATTTATCCATTTTATCTAGGTCATCTACTTTGTTGGCATATAATTGTTCATAATATTTTCTTCCAATCTTTTGTATTTCTTTGGTGTCAGTTGTTATTTCTCCACTTTCATCTCATTTTATTAATTTGGGTCCTCTCTCTTTTTTTCTCAGTGAGCATAGTTAAAGGTTTGTCAATCTTGTTTATCTTTTCAAAGAACCAGCTCTTGGACTCACTGATCTTTTGTATCATTTTTTTAGACTCTTTCATTTATTTATGCTGTGATCTTTATTATTTTTTTCCTTCTAATCACTTTGGGTTTTGTTTGTTGTTGTTTTTCAAGTTACTTTAAGTGTGAAGTTAGATTGTTTATTTGATCTTTTTCTTATTTTTTTAGTTAGACCTGTATTGCTATGAATTTTCCTCCTAGGATTGCTTTCCCAGTGCCCCACAGATTTTGAATTTTTGTGTCCTCATTTTCATTTGTTTCAAGCTATCTTTTGATTAGCTGTTGATCTCACTGTTGACCCATTCGTTGTTTAATAACATGTTATTTAGCTTCCAGGTCTTTGTGTGTTTTTCAGTGTTCTTCTTGTGATTAACTCTACTTTGACAGCACTGTGGTCAGAGAAGATACTTGATATAATTTCAATCTTCTTAAATTTATTGAGACTTGTTTTATGTTCTAACATATGGTCTATCCTAGAAAACATTCTATGTGAACTTGAAAACTACATATATTCTGCTTTGGGGTGAAATACTCTAAAGATACCAATTAAATCCATTTGATCTAGTGTGTCCTTTAAGGCCACTGTCTCCTTGTTGTATTCATGGCTAGAAGATCTATCCATTGAAGTCAATCCATCGAAGTTTTATTCTTTTCCATTTGCCTGAAATATCTTTTTCCATCCCTTTACTTTTAATCTGTGTGTATCTTTTGATCTGAGATGGGTGTCTTGGAGACAGCCTATATATGGGTCTTATTTTCTTATTCATTCAGCTATCCTGTCTTTTGTTTGGAGCATTTAAGCCATTTACATTTAAGGTGATTATTGATAAATATGTATGCAGTGCCATTTTATTGTTAGACTGCTTTTCTCTCTTTTTCTTTCTCTTTTTCTTCTTCTTATTCTTCTTACAGCAAGCCCTTTAACATTTGTTGCAGTACTGGTTTGGTGTTAACAAACTCCTCTAGCTTTTTCCTTGTTTGGGAAGCTCCTTATTTCTCCTTTGATTTTAAATGACAGCCTTGCTGGGTAAAGTAGCCTCGGTTGTAGGTCCTTGCTTTTCATCACCTTCGATATTTCATACCATGCCCTGATGGCCTGAAATATTTCTGTTGAGTAACCAGATGCCTGTCTAATTATTGCTCCCTTGTAGGTAACTACCTACTTTTCTCTTGCAATTTTTAGAATTCTCTCTTTGTCTTTAAGCCTTGTCATTTTAATTATGATGTGTCTCAGTGCAGGCCTCTTTGGGTCCAACTTGTTTGGGACTCTCTGAGCTTCCTGGACTTGTGTGACTTTTTCCTTCACCAAATTAGTAAGTTTTTGTTCACTATTTCTTCAAATAGGCTCTCGATCCCTTGCTTGCTCTCTTCTCTTTCTGGTATTCCCATGATGCAGATGTTGTTAAACTTCATGTTGTCCAAAATGTTTCTTAAGCTCTCCTCATTTTTTTAATTCTTTTTTTCTTTTTGCAGCTCTGTCTTGTCTTTTTTTTTTAATTTTCTACCTTGTCTTCCAAAACACTGATTCTATCCTCTGCTTCCTCTAACCTACTGTTTATTCCTTCCAGTGTATTATTAACTCAGATAATGCAATATCTGAGATATTCTTTATTTCTAACTGATCCTTTTTTGTGGTTTCTATGTCTTTTTTCACGCTGTTGAGTATCCTTATAATCATTACTCTAAACTCTCTGATAAATTGCTTCCATTTCATCTATTTCTTCTAGAGAATTCTCTTGTTCTTTCATTTGGAGTCTTCTTTGTCTTCCCATTTTGGCTGATTCTTTGTGTTTTCCACCTAAGATTTTAAACTAATCAGTCCTTAAGCTGATCAGTTGTTGATCTAGTCAAAGTGTAATTAGCTTAAGCCCCATAGGGTGGGACAGAGTAATTCCTGAGGTTGAGGCTATTGCTTCCCCTCAGGCTGATGCCACTTAGAGAGAAGTGCTCTGCCTAAGAAAGATGGCTTCTGCCTGTGGGGAATAACTCAGCACAGGGATCCTCATAGCTGTTCCTTCAGTTCTCTCCCTAGAGCCACCAGCCCCAAACTTTCCTTAAGCATCTTTAGTTCACTCTTCCCTCCCTCCTGGAGACCAGGGTAAATGGCTGCAAACAAAATTTTGTGCATTGGCCCTGTAAGAGGCTCTCTGCATCTCTAGCACTCTCTCCCTGGCAGACAGAAAACCTGCTGCTTTTCACAGCTGGATGTTATCTGGGTCCCTTTCTGGCTCTGGTGCTGTAGGCTGGGGAGCCCACTTTGGTGTTTAGATCCCAAAACTTCTCAGGGGGAATCCCCCCAGCTGCTGAAATATGCCTCTGGCCGTGTGAGCCCAGCTAGCCCTCTCATGCTTCCTCTGCACTGCCTTACGAGTCTTGTTGTGGTGAATTGGTGTCTTCTGGATGTCCTTGGTTATAAGGCTTCCTCCCGCTACTGTTCAGTTGGTTTTTCTGGATGATTTCTCTACAACTCAGTTGTAATTCCAGATTGTTCCTGGGAAGAGGTTAGTGTAACTTCCAATTACTCCCAGTATTCAGGCTTTAAAAGAAAGAAAAACTTGTCACATGCTACAACATGGATGAACCTTGAAGACATTACACTAAGTGAAATAAGCCAGTCACAAAAAGACAAATACTGCATGTTTCCACAAATGTGAGATGTCTAAAGTGATCAAATTCTTAGAAAGGAGAATGGTGGTGATTAGGGGGAATGTGAAAAGGGGAGTTGTTTTTCAATGGGTATATGGTTTCAGTTTTGCAAGATGAAAAGTTGTAGAGATATATTGCACAACAAAATATATATAGTTAACACTACTGTACTAAACTTTGAGGACATTATGCTATGTAAAATAAATCAGAGACAAATACTACATAATATTACTTATATGTGAAATCTTAAAAAGTCTAAAAGTATATTTAAAAGTAATTAAGATGGTAAATTTTATTATGTTATGTGGTTTTTAACCACAATTTTTTAAAGACTTAAACTGGAGAAAATACCAATAATATTTTTGCTAATTAAAGAAATGATTAAAACTGGTCACACAGAAGACTATTAATTCCTTGGCTCTTAGTCTTCAAGGTAAGTGATACTCCTCTGAAAACAACACTAGAGTTAAAAAAAGAAAATCCACCGAACAATAAGTATGAATAAATGAACACTGAAGTGAACATATGATTTTCACAGTGAATGAGATGATTTTTATTTTACTTTTTAAAACATTTTATGTATTTATTTTTAGAGAAAGGAGAAGGGAGGGAGAAAGAGAGGGAGATAAACATCGATGTGAGAGAGAAACATGGAACGGGTGCCTCTGGCATGCACCCCAACCAGGGAACTGAACTCACAACCCAGGCATATGCTCTGACCAGGAATTGAACTGGCAACATTTTGGTTTGAAGCCACACCAGCAAGGGCTGACTCTGCATTTTTCTATTTCCATTGTTTTTTATAATATTCCCAATGCCAAAGCTCTATCTGAAAATGAAACATAAAGTCTTTTCTTAATTATTACAGTGCTAGACACTTTGGAATATCCAGAAATTGGCCCCATTTAGAAAGCAGGAACCAAGTGGACCAACTGAAAGAATGAGCATCAATTAATTACCCTGAAGAAGAGAAATTCTCCTAAGGGATATACTGAGATAGTCCTAATTGCAAGCATTCTGTTCATCATGGCCCCAGTAAATGTCCCAGGAATTCAATGTTTCAGCAAAGTGTGACTGAGTGAAGTTGAAAAAGTCTACATGGGAATCCTCCAAGGATACATGGCTATCCTTATCTAAGGAAAAAAAATTCCACACAACCTTGGCAGCTAGCGAAGTTTATCAACCGTGATACAATGTAGACAGGGAAGTGAATATTTTCAGGAGTCAGATAGGATAGAGGTTACTTTACTTATAATATAAAGAATGTTCAAATAATTTAATTATAATATATTTTAGTGTCAACATGACAGTAACTGTACCTTTAACATGGCTTTGCAAAGGAAATCTCTCTTAAAAAAAAAACAGATTGTGAAAATCACCATTTAACATTCTGCACCCCTTATAAGTGAGATACATGGTGCACCCAGCAGGAAATTGACATCAGTTCACATCAAAGAGACATCACTTAGCTGTCACTGGGAGAACTTCTAGTACTTCAATTCAGAAATTTTTCATAATGAACATTAAAGATGTGTTTCACAAAGGAAGTGATAACTGCATGTGACTGTTTGAGACCATTATATTCAATGTTGGGCATTCTCCTTTTGTTCTAGGTAATTGTTTAGGATACTTTTCTCCCTTGGGGACCCTTTAGGAACTCACCATTCCAGTGGCTGCGCTATAGATTCGATATTTGTGTCTCTTCCAATCACATGTTGAAACCTAATTCCTAATATGATGGTATTTGGAGGTAGAGCCTTTAGGGAGTGATTATGTCATCCGGGTAGTACCCACATGAATGAGTTTAGTGCCCTTATAAAAGAGACCCAGAGAGCTCCCTGGTCCCTTCCACCATGTGAGGACAGAGAGAAGATGTCTATCTACAAACCATGAAGAGAACCTTCACCAGACACTGAATCTGTTGGCACCTTGATCTTGGACTTCCCAGCCTCCAGAACTATGAGAAATTAATTTACATTGTTTATAAGTCATCCTGTCCAGAGTATTCTGTTATAGCAGCCAAATATACTAAGATAAGCTGTCTACTACCTGGTGACCCTCTTGGCTTAGTCCCTGTTTCTAGCCCCGCCTCTACCCTTTGAGTGAGAATTCACTTCTCCTAACTTTACTCTCAGTGTTTGGATTGTCCTTGTCCCCTGTGTTCAGCACTTATTGTTCCTAGTTCTTTGGGTAACACACCCTTGCCCTTAGAAACAGAGCAGCTAGCCTCCTCCTTCACACATACACACACGAGCACACATAAATGTATGTGCACACCCACAATCTGAAACTTATTTCCATATTGTTTTGTTTGGTTGGTTGGGGGTGGGGGTTGTTCCAAACTGTTTGAACATAAATTTCCACAACACAATCTAAAATGAAAGCTTAAAAAAAAAAACAGAATTGGTTCATGTTTTACCAGTCCTTTTGCTAAAATGTAAAAGCTTTTACTACAATATGAGGTTAGAACTTTTAAACATGATACCCTACCTGGTGATATTAGTGACAAAGTTCTCAATGTTAGGAAAAGCAGGTTCATTGGTGAGTTTGCTGAAATGTGATCTGGTTCATATGAATAAAAAAACCACAGAGGTGAAAATTAAACAGATTCAAAGAATCCTTTTCAAAAGTCAATAAACCACTATGATTAGTTGCAAGTCACACATTTGCAACAATTCTATAAACAATCCATCTGGTCTTCAAGTAATGTGGCAGCTGTTGTAGTAAAATCATTCATATTTATGTTTATTCAGTACCAGTGAAGGTTCTGAAATAATTTTGTGATCATCAAATGAGAATTGACAAGTTTGCCATATTTGAATATTTCTGATTCCTCCATCTGTTCCTGAAGGGATATGAATGAAGTCTCAACTGCCAAAATTTAATTTTAATCATTGAAAATGCTACCGTTATTTGATTAAATTTTCAAAGATCCCTGAAAAAACTGAACCAAAACTTGAACATTGTTTGCTCTCACCTAGGACTAGTCAACATTATAAAGAGACCATAACTTGCATGAGGTTTGCAACAAGCCAGTGGTCCATACACAATGAATAATACTATGTTAGGGTCTAATGCAACAGTCAAAAATTATTTTGTTAGTTGTTTCTTTTATAGTCCACCATCTAGCATGATATCAAAGAGCAGGGATATTCTATAAAGAAAAACTGAGGACTAATAAACCATTTTCTTTTTTTAAATATAGTTCATTGATTATGCTATTACACTTGTCCCATTTATTTCTCCCCTTTATCCCCCTCTGCCCTGCACCCCCCTCCCTCCAACATCCCTCCTACTCTGCCACCCCCACCTCCACTTAGTTCATGTCCATGAGTCATACATACCAATTCCTTGGCTTCTCCATTTCCTATATTATTCTTAACCTCTCCCTATCTTATGCTTACCAATCATGCTTCTTATTCCCTGTACCTTTTTCCCCCACTCTCACCCCATTCCCTCCCTGCTGATAACCCTCCATATGATCTCCATTTCTGTGATTCTGTTCCTGTTCTACTTGTTTGCTTAGTTTAATTTTGTTTTTGTTTCTTAGGTTCAGTTGCTGATAGTTGTGAGTTTGTTGTCATTTTACTGTTCATACTTTTGATCTTCTTTTTCTTAGATGAGTCCCTTTAACATTTCACATAATAAGGGCTTGGTGATGATGAACCCCTTAACTTGACCTTATCTGGGAAGCACTTTATCTGCCCTTCCATTCTAAATGATAGCTTTGCTGGATAGAGCAATCTTGGATGTAGGTCCTTGCCTTTCATAGCTGCAAACACTTCTTTCCAGTCCCCTCTTGCCTGCAAGGTTTCTTTTGAGAAATCTGCTGATAGTCTTATGGGAACTCCTTTGTAGGTAACTGTCTCCTTTTCTCTTGTTGCTTTTAAGATTCTCTCATCTTTAATCTTTTGCATTTTAATTATGTGTCTTGGTGTGTTTCTCCTTGGATCTAACTTCTGTGGGACTCTCTGAGCCTCCTGAACTTGCATATCTATTTCCTTCACCAGACTGGGGAAATTTGCCTTCATTATTTGTTCAAATAAATTTTCAATTTCTTGCTCTTCCTCTTCTCCTTCTGGCACACCTATGACTTGGATGTTGGAAAGTTTAAAGTTGTTCCAGAGGTTTCTAAGCCTCTCCTCCTTTTTTGGAATTCTTGTTTCTTCATTCTGTTCCAGTTGAATGTTTATTTCTTCTTTTTTGTTCCAAATAATTGATTTCAGTACTGGTTTCCTTCCCTTCACTGTTAGTTCCCTGTATATTTTTATTTCACTTTGTATAGCCTTCACTTCTTCCTATATTTTACAACCATACTCAACCATTTCTGTGAGCATCCAGATTACCAGTGTTTTGAACTCTGCATCTTATAAATTGGCTATCTCCTTGTCGCTTAGCTCTTTCTCTGCAGTTTTGATCTGTTCATTTGGGCCATTATTTCTTTGTCTCGGCACACCTGTTACATTGTAAGGGGTGGAGCCTTAGGTATTCACCAGGGCAGGGCAACCCATTTCCCTGTATTGTGGCACTGTATGTAGGGGAGGGGGCAGAGAGGGAACAATGCCACTTGCTTGGCTCTCTCCCTGCTTTCAGTCACTTCCCTCGCTTCCCACAAGTGGATTGTGTCCTTTCAGGTGCTGATTCCCAGGTGGATGGGCTTGTGTAATTCTAGAATCCTGTGGGCACCTCCAATGGACTCTTCTGTGAGACTTGGAGTCTCTCCTTTCACCACAACCCCCACAGATGTTTACAGCCAGAGATTTGAGGTTTTAGTTTCCCCACGCTGTAACCCTGGGTTGCATGGTCTGTCTCACTCCCCAGTTATTCCTCCTGGCTTATCCACATGTGAATGTGGGATATCTCAGTCCACCAGCCACTGCCTTGTCTAGCACCCTCACCACCCCAGCTTCCCATCCCCTCCCCTCCTGCCTGTCTGGATGAATGTTTCTTTAACTCCTTGGTTGTCTGACTACCATACAGTTTGATTTTTCTGAAAGTTCTAGCTGTTTTTTGTTTTAAAATTGGTTGTTATCCTTCTTTTTGGTTGTGTGAGGAAGTGAAGCATATCTACCTATGCCTCCACCTTGGCCAGAGGTCAGTAAAATGTACCACCATTCTTTGCTAATATCTTTCCATCTCTTACCACCAAGGTAAGGTGGAGAATGGAGATGTAGAAATATATCCCATGCAAAGTATTTCTGTAGAAATACAGTGCAGCCTCCCACCCTCAATGCAGGTTTTACTGCTTTTAACAGACCAATATGCAACAGGCAATGCCTACCATATGCTAAAGTTACCCCCCTCATCACCTTGACCCCAGGCCCCCTTCCCTAACATTCTAATGTGGTTCCTCATTGCTCTCTGGATAAATGTTTCAAAACTCTTCTTCCAGTTTCCTCAATGAACTCAAAGTCCTTTCCCTTCAATCTCAGGAGTATCTGCACAAACTCTTTTCTACCTAGTCAGATGCCCAACGCCTGGTGGAGTGACACCTTTTAATTATATTTCCTAGAAACTAAAAAAGCCAATCTAGCTGGGAATCTAACCTATCATGCTTTGAATTCAAAGAATCTCTCTTATCTGATGCCAATATTATGCTATGTACTGATCTCTACCAAGTGACCCAAAAGCAAATATGGAAAGACATTCAGAAATAAACACTGGATTAGCACTGCAAATGAAACTACTGTCAAATGGGCAAGGGCTAATGAAGCTATACTTATTTTATACAATTCAGCATTTATTTTCTGAGCACTTACAAATATGCAATCCACTGAGTTAGGCTCTATGGAGAAAACAAAGATTCCAAAAGTTAAAATGTGATGGGGCAGAGGCATGAAAATAACTCAGTAAACTCTTTTAAGGCAGGAAGAGATGAGTTGTATAATAGAGATACAAACAACACTGCAGGAGAAAGGAGAAGGTACAAAGTCTGCTCCGGTGGGCCTTGAAGACTTTATGTGTTCTCCTTTCTTCCTGCAGAGTAGGTGAGGACAGATAGAATGCTCCATCCAAATTGAAGGAGGATGCAGTCAAAGACACAGAGGAAACTAAAAGTGCATGATGTATGTGGAGAGGGTGAGTACTATGAGAACTGGGAACCCAGGCTGATAACTGGGCACAATAGGACATGAAGCTGGCAAGGCAAGATGGGACTCAAGAGTAAGAGTTCATAACAGGCATATTTCATATAGGTAATAAAATGCCAGAAAAGAACTTTTATTGTATTGTTATTGCTGCTGCTGTTGTGTGAGAGTATGTATGTTTAATAGTAAGTAATAGAACCCAGACACTGCTTTATTAAAAAAATAACTTGACAACAGTAAGAAAGTTTGTAGAATCAAAATACGAGAAGTGAAAACCATTTAGGAATTCATTATAATGATGCACATTTGGATAGCTAACACCTATTCAACACTAAGCACTGGACTTGTATTATCTCATTTAATCTTCGAGGCAACCTCACAAGGTGGATGATGGCACTAGCCTCATTTTCTAGCTGAGAAAAGTTAGCGTTAGAGAAGTAACCTGCCTAAGGTCACAAAGCTAGTGGGTGGCAGCATCAGGTTCCCAAATCAGGTCCAACTCCTAAGTCCAAGGTTTTACTGCATTATATCTCAGGTGACAAGGACTAGACTAGTGAAATGGCAGTTAATATGGGAAATATTTTGGGGATAAAATCAATCAGACTTTATGCCAGACTAGAGTTTGGAATGGGGAAAAAAGAGAAATCAAATATGACTGAAAGAATTCTGGTGGGAGTGTCACTCACTACCAAGATGACATAACAGGACTGAAAATTCCAACACTGGCTACAGTAAATGCAGAGCTACTGAAACTGTGAGTCTCATGAGTGACATTGCCTTATACATCAGCACTTCACTTTGAGAAACTAACCAGCCATGCGCCAATGTTCTTCTCACTAATGGACAGTCACTGGAAGGCCCACCTCCAAGTAGACCAACCAAGTGCATTGACTTCTATAGGCATCCTGCACCTTCACCACCACCGCCAGCCAGCCAATCCCCAAGGTCGCCTTTAAGGTTATTTCATTTTCATTTTATTCTCTTTGTGGTCCTCCTTTTGGCTGGTGTCTTTACCACTTTACCACTAAGCAGAAATGTGAAATGTCAGATGATGACATTTAAACTGATAAAATTTGTCCCTTTTAGTTCTGATTTAAATATTTTCCAGGCCAGATGTTAAAATTACTGGGTAAAATGAGAGCTGTGAAATCAACTAGCCATGCTTTTCCTAAAACCTAAAAACATGAAGAACTCAAAATTTACTGTCTAAAGGTTATATCCATAAGTCCCATGTAGCTTATTTAATTTTTCAGTCTCTAAATGTGTTTCAACCACATAAGTGGGAGATAATTCAGAGCTTAACACAAATTATCTTCCTCTTTTTTTCACTGATTTTCCTTAGAATTGAGCATCTTTTTCTAAAACACACACCTGTAATGGTAATAATGCACCCCTTTCCTTAATGACTGACTCCCCAAGAGCTGACAACCCCTCAGGAGTGATGTCAGTCACTCAACAATGACTCTTTACATGGATGGTTTGCTGATGAGAAGAGTCCGCGAGCCTGTGGAACCATCCATTTCCTCCAGACCCAGTCTTCTCCTCACCTTCTCCTAAGTTAATATGAGGCTAACTGGCATCACTTTTAATACTGATTGACTCCATCTTGAGCACCAAATTCCAAAGTTTTTCCATTTCCTCACTTTTCTTTCACTCTTGCAGTGTACTGTTATGAGTTGGCATGCATTATATAGACTTAGCTTGTCCTTCAGAAACACCCTGGTGTCAAATGAGTTATCTCTTACACCGTTGCAGAATTCATCATTGTCTCTTCAGCTTTTATTATCTTTACTCTCTTAAGAACAAATAAAAATTGGAGCAAAAAAATGCTTCTTCTTACCACTTTCACAGACAGTATATGAGATTAATAACGTTTATAAAACCCCTCAAAATTAAGTACAAGCCCAGCAAACATGAGTCTACCACAAACTAACAGAAAAGGAAGCCAGTACACAACCAATAGTGCCATCTGTTGGTGGCAGGCAAACTTGACTCACTTTTGTCTCTACCTATCAAAGTCAGTTTTAAAATTCCTAAATATATAGGAGGTGCTACCTCCCAGTTGAGCATGATAAAAGTAAAAACAACCATTTCTGATAACATCTTAAATTACCATGACAATAAGAATTTCAATGTCTATTTTATATTTAACTACAAAGGTATCATAATTTGTGTGGTGGGGTTTGTTTTCAGAGAAATGTCTTGGCAGAAAATACACTAGATGGACAAATATTTTCAAATCACTCAGAGCTGACATTTTAAAGGCATAACTGAAAAATGCGTATGTTCTCAAACAAAAGCAAAGTTGACTCATTCATAAATATTGAGCTTTTATAGTTGTGAAAATCAAGATGGCTGGGGAAGGGCATTCATAAATATTGAGCTGGGAACTCATAAATATACAGTGGACCATGGAACAGCACGGGTTTGATCTGCACAGGTCCACTTATATGTCAATTTTTTTCTTCAGTAAATACCTACACTGTTTTCAATCCATGGTTGGGAGTCCATTAATGTAGAGTATCAACTGTATGCATGATTTACTCCATTTTATATAGGGGATTTGAGCCCTAAACAAAATTAGGGTCCTTTAAGAAAGGAATAATCAGATATGTATGCTAAGTATGGAACAGGCAATAGCTACCACATGATCAAAGAAATTTTAAGTTTTTGCTCAAACTTCACAAGTCAAAAGCCATCACTCAAACCTCAAACTGCATCCTAACTACTCCCTCCAAGAAACAGCTCTAAGTCCCTGATTCTTTATTGCCAAACCTACTCTTCATGAGTGATTGATGTTACCCTGCTCTCCCAAACGACTGACTGCACCCTAGAAAACATCACTTTACTAACAATCACAAAAAGCATTTGAAAAGACAAAAAGAGTCACTGGCTCATCAGCATACTCTGAGGGAATTAACAAACCCTCTAGCACTACTCTATTAAGTTGAATGGTTTCCTACTGATTCCACAGTAAGAAATGTAGGTGTGCTCTTTTATAAAGCCAGGATGGCCTCCAGAACATATCAGGTAGAAGGGGTAAGAAGGAGGAATGAGAATTCAAAATAAAACTAAACCTATCCTCCACCACCTTGCTCCTTGGCAGTTGCTCCAGCCCAGTAACTAAATCACCTGTAAGTCTCCAAAGTAATTAGAGACAAGTCTTCCAATTAAGTAACTGCAGCACAATTATCACAGAACTTGATAATTACAGCACACTGGCCCTCAGAGACACTGAAAGCAGTCCCCTGGCCTAAGTTATTTCAGCCAAGGACTATCCCTCTCCTGTAAAAGGTAAGTAAGTGCTCACTGATGCAGAACAAGACAGAAAGAAAGACACGATTTCTCCAAATCTCAGACTGAATAGACAATTCAAAGCAATTTCCCTGCTTTCACAGGGAAACACTAAACAATATGTGTCTTTAGAAACGGGAATATTATATTTTGTCTGCCAAGAACTGTGAGATTCAGCAGAGAATTTTATAGGGATGCTTCCCTCCTGTTGGGAGGGTGCCTAAGAAGAACAGAACACTCAGGCAGAAGTGGCAAGACCTGGGGGCTTGTTACAGCTGGGCATGCCCACCTAAGTCACTTCATTCCCCTTCCCCAGCCATCTTGATTTTCACAACAATAAAATGACAGCACTGAACCAAATTAAAAATGTCTGTGTTGTTTTCCCCCAATAATAGGCCAAATGGTCCGAAACTTAGATCTAAGTGTGAAGGCTGAATGATTTTTTTTTTAAATGTTACAGAGTTGAAAGAAGCCATGCTTGGCACACAGATACTAGAGTGACAAAAAATGGGCCAAGGGTACAAAAAGAGCCCAGAGACACATGAAAAGATGCTTGGCATCACTAGCCATCGGAGGGATGCAAATTAAAACCACAATGAGATACTACTTCACACTGGTCAGAATAGCCATCATAAACAAATCAACAAACAAGTGTTGGAGAGGATGTGGAGAAAAGGGAACCCTAGTGCACTGTTGGTGGGAATGCAGATTGGTGCAGCCACTGTGGAAAACAGTATGGAATTTTCTAAGAAAACTAAAAATGGAACTGCCTTTTGACCCACTAATTCCACTGCTGGGATTATACCCTAAAAACCCTGAAACACCAATCCAAAAGAACCTATGCACCCCTGTGTTCATAGCAGCACAATTTACAATAGCCAAGTGCTAGAAGCAACCTAAGTGCCCATCACCAAATGAATGGATCAAAAAACTATGTTACATTACACAATGGAAAACTACACAGAATAAAGAAAGGAGCTCCTACCCTTTGCAATAGTATAGATGGAACTGGAGAGCATTATGCTAAGTGAAATAAGCCAGGCGGTGAGGGACAAATACCATATGATCTCACCTTTAAGGGGAACCTAGTCAACAAAACAAACAAGCAAGCAAAATAGAACCAGAGACATTGAAATTAAGAACAATCTGATAGTAATCAGATGGGAGGTAGGAGCGGGTAACAGGGGGAAGCAGGGAAGGGTTTTCAGGAACAACTATAAAGGACACATGGACAAAACCAGGGGTGGGTGGAAGCAGGGGAGGGAGGTGGGGATGGCTGGTGTGTGTTGCGGGGGGATAAATGTAGACAACTATAATTGAACAACAATAAAATAATTTTTTTAAAGTTACTTCTTCCAGCCAAGATGGAGGCATAGGTAGATATATTTTGCCTCCTAGCATAACCAAAAGAAGGACAACAAATTGAAAAACAAAAAAAATCAGAACTACCAAAAAAATCAAACTGTATGGAACTCTGACAACCAAGGAGTTAAAAAGGAAACATTCACTCAGACTGGTAAGAAGGGGAAAGATGGACAGGAGGGGTGCAGAAGAAGCATGGAAATGCAGCGGCAGCCAGAGGACCAAGTGGTCCCACATTTGTGTGTGGATAAACTGGAAGGAACAACTGGGGAGAGAAGAGAAATTGCACAACCCAGGGTTCCAGAGCGGGAAAAGAAAGCCTCAAAACCTCTGGCTGTAGCTCTGACTGGTCTGGCTCAGTGGTTGAGTGCCAGCCTATAAATAGAAGGGTTGCCAGTTCGATTCCAGTCAAAGGTACATGCCTGGGTTGCTGGCTGGGTCCCCAGGGGTAGAGGCCTGTGGAAGGCAAGCATACATTGATGTTTCTCTCCCTCTCTTTCTCCCTCCCTTCCCTTCTCTAATAAATAATCTCAGGGAAAAAAAAAAAAAACCCTCTGGCTATAAACCCCCCCCATAAAAACCTATGGGGGTTGAGATCACAGCAGACTCATAGCTTCACAGGAGACTTCCCTGGAGAGACTCACAGGGTCCTAGAATGTACCCAAACACACCCACTCGAGAATCAGCACCAGAAGGGTCCAATTTGCTAGTGGGTGGCAGGGGAAGTGACTGAAAGCTGGCCCAGAGATGAGGAAGTAGCATTATTCCCTCTCTGACCCCTGCCCCACATACAGTGCCACAACACAAGGAAGTGGGTGCCCTGCCCTGGTGAATACCTTATGACATAACAGGTGCACTAAGGCAAAGAAATATGGCCCAAATGAATGAACATATAAAAGTTCCAAATATAGAGCTGAGCAATGAAGAGCTAGCCAACCTATCAGATGTAGAGTTCAAAACACTAGTAACTGGATGCTCACAGAAATGGTTGAGTATGGTAGCAAAATAGACAAAAAAGTGAAGGCTATGCAAAGTGAAATAAATAAAGATATATAGGGAACCAACAATGAACTCAAGGAAATTGGGACTCATATCAATGATTTGGAGCAGAAGGAAGAAATAAACATTCAACCAGAACAGAATGAAGAAACAAGAATTCAAAAAAATGAGAAGAGCCTTAGGAACCTTCAGGACAACTTTAAACATCCCTACTTCTGAATCATAGGGCTGCTAGAAGGAGAACAGGAAGACCAAGAAATTGAAAATTTATCTGAACAATTAATGAAGGAAATCTTCCCCAATCTGGCAAAGGAAATAGATTTCCAAGAAGTCCAGGAAGTTCAGAGAGTCCCAAAAAAGTTGGATCCAAGGAAGCACGCACCAAGGCACATCATAACTACATTACCCAAGATTAAAAATAAGGAATCTTAAAAGCAGCAGGAGAAAAGGAGACAGTTATCTACAAAGGAGTTCCCATAAGACTATCAGCTGATTTCTCAAAAGAGACCTTACAGGCAAGAAGGGGCTAGAAAGAAGTATTCAAAGTCATGAAGGCAAGGACATACATCCAAGATTACTCTATCCAGCAAAGCTATCATTTAGAATAGAAGCGTAAGTAAAGTGCTTCCCAGATAAGGTCAAGTTAGTTCATCATCACCAACCCCTTATTATTTGAAATGTTAAGGGGACTTATCTCAGTAAAGAAGATCAAAAGTATGAATAGTAAAATGACAACAAACTCACAACTATCAACAAATGAACCTAAAAAAAAAACAAAAACTAAAACTAAGCAAACAACTAGAGCAGGAACAGAATCAAAGAAATGGAGATCATAGGGAGAATTATCAGTAGGGAGGAAGAGGGAGGAGAACGGGGAAAAAGGTAGAGGGAATAAGAAGCATAACTGGTAGGTACAAAATAGACAGGAAGAGGTTCAGAATTGTATAGGAAATGGAGAAGCCAAAGAACTTATATGTACAATCCATGGACATCAACTGGGGGTGCAGAGGGAGAAATGCTGGTGGGAATGCAGGGAAGAGTGGGATAAAGGAAAGAAAAACTGGGACAACTGTGATAGCATCATCAATAAAACATACTTTAAAAAAAGATATTCATCATAGCACTGTTCATCATGGCTTAACCAAGAAACACCCTCAATGTCCAAAAATATAAGAATGGTTAAATGATTAAATAGCATATAAATATACGAAATGGTGCTTCAAAGCATGTTTAATATGAGAAAATATTCATACATTATATGACTGTTCTTCATAATTTTCTGCTCTCTAAATTCTTTATGATTTTACAATGAGAAAGGAGTTGTTTTTTTCGAAAAATAATAAAAGCTAGCTCAAAAACAAAATGTTAGCAAGTGGCAGAACCAGGACTTACACCCAGAACTAGCTGATTCTAGAGCCCCATGACCCACTACCCAACACTGATCTCATATAAAGTCCTATTTTTATCCCAGGAATGTTATCCAAAAATAAGAGGAACAAGTATGGTATGACCAAGTACTATTTCACAAAACAGACCATATGAGCTTTCAATTTAAAATACTATCTCTAGCTCTGCTTGTGGTTTCTTGGTTTTCTGGTGCAATCTATATCGAGAGTCAGAATTCGGTTTCAATCAACTATATTATGCTGAAAAGCAACATAAACCACAAGAGTCATTACCCTGAGATAGAGTGGCCAGGAAATCAGTGAAAACAACGAAGACCCGAGCTCCCACTCTAAGCATTTCAGCTAAAAAGTAATTCATCAACAGTTCCACATTCCTGGGAGGAAAAGGAAATTATATCAATACATGCTATATCCTTAATGAAACAGACAATTCTTATTCCTTTGCATGCCTTTCCCTGTAATCACACAGATCTAGGACACAATGTGATCACCAGGCACAAAACCATGCTACAAAGACCAGTCCCTTAATAAAAGTAAAGGTATTTGCTTCATTAATTTAAATACTGCACATTTTGAGTCCCCACCAAGATGGAGGCGTAGGTAGAAACCCTTCACTTCCTCGCACAACCAAAAGGATAACAACCAATCTAAAATCAATAAACAACCAGAAGCCCCAGAAAATCAAACTGCATGGAACTCCAACAATCACAGAATTAAAGAAACAGTCAAACTGAACAACCAAACCAGCAGCACCACAGCACAGCAAGGAGGGTTGCCCTGCCAGGTGAATACCTAAGGCCCACCCCCTTACTACTTAACAGGGGCCCTGAACAAAGAAATAAGGCCAAAATGAAAGAACACAGCAAAACCTCAGAAAAAGAGCTAAGCGATGAGAAGACAGCCAACCTATTGAATGGAAAATTTAAAGCCCTGGTAATCAAAATGCTCACTGATTGAGCTTGGTCAAAAAATGAAAGAACAAATGAAAGATACCCAAAATGAAATAAAGCAAAATATTCAGGGAACCAACAGTGATAGGAAGGAAACCAGGACTCAAACCAATGATTTGGAACAAAAGGAAGAAATAAACATCCATCCAAAACAGAAAGAAGAAATAAGAATTCAAAAAGAAGAGAGTCTTACAACCTTCTGGGACAACCTGAAATGTTCCAATATCCGAATTATAGGGCTGCCAGAAGGTTAAGAGGAAGAGCAAGAAACTGAAAACTTATTTGAGCAAATAATGAAGGAAAACTTCCCCAATCTGGCAAAGGAAATAGACTTTCAGGAAGTCCAGGAAGCTCAGAGAGTCCCAAAGAAGTTGGACCCCAAGAGGAACACACCAAGGCACATCATCATTAAGTTACCCAAGATTAAATATAAGAAGAGAATCCTAAAAGCAGCAAGAGGGAAGGAAAGAGTTACCTACAAAGGAATGCCCTTAAGGCTATCAACTGATTTCTCAAAAGAAACCTCACAGGCAAGAAGGAGCTGGAAAGAAGTATTTGAAGTCATGAAAGGCAAGGACCTACATCCAAGATTACTCTATCCAGCAAAGCTTTCATTTAGAATGCAAGGGCAGATAAAGTGCTTCCCAGATAAGGTCAAGTTAAAGGAGTTCATCATCACCAAGCCCTTACACGAAATGTTAAAGGGACTTATCTAAGAAAAAAGATCAAAAATATGAACAGTAAAATGACAACAAACTCAACTATCAACAAATGAACCTAAAAAAAAAAGAGAAGAGCGAGCCTGCGAACCGGAGGATCGCGGTTCGATTCCCAGTCAGGGCACATGCCTGGGTTGCGGGCCAGTTCCCGGCAGGGGACACACGAGAGGCAACCGTACATTGATATTTCTCTTCCTCTCCTTCTCTCCTACCCTTCCCCTCTAAAAAGATAAATAAATAATAAATTTAAAAAAAAAAAGACCAGATTTTTAAAAAAAAAAAAGAGAAGAAAAACAACAACAACAACAAAAAACTAAGCAAACACCTAGAAGAGGAACAAAATCAGAGAAATGGACATCACGCAGAGGGTTTACAATGGGGGGGAAGGGAGGAATAGAGGGGAAAAGGTACAGGGAAAAAGAATCATAACTGGCAGGCATTAAATAGACAGGGAGAGGTCAAAAATGGTATAGGAAACAGAGAATTCAAAGAACTTACTATATGTACAATCCATGGACATGAACTAAGGGGGGGATGCTGGAGGGTTGGACAGTGCAGGGTGGAGGGGGGATAAAGGGGGAAAAATGTAATAGCATAATCAATAAAATATACTTTAACGAATAAATAAATACTGCACATTTTTGTATTCACACATTTATAGAATACCTGCTGTGTAAAAAGGATTACAACTTATTTCTGAAACACATACATTAAGAACATTTTGCAAATGAGGTTTTAGGTTTCTTCTCCCTTCAACCTCCACCTTTTGCTGAAAGTGAAGTTTCTTCCTCAAATCTGCAAGTGTCTAGCAACAAACATCTGATAAATAACATTTGTTGCCTGAGAGATCTATAGGAAATATTTTTAAATTTTATTAAAATTTTTCATTTGGCCATAGCCTAGTTTCTTTTGGACTTAATTTATTTCAAGCCCTGAGTCTCCACAGCTTAAATAATCAGCTAATAATCCATCACAAGGCCTGTGTGTGCAGCTTTCTAGGAAGCTCTCCATCTCTATTCCCTGCTCCTGTCAAAAAACCCCAATTAGTTCAGCAATTTGCATGAGGCCACTCTCTGAGCCAGCACGTGACCCTGTCACTGCTCCCAAAGGTGGCTAATGCAAGGTGTTGTCAGAGTTCTGAGTTATCATCTGAAAACTTTGCCATTCATCCGTGTCTGTGGGCCACATTAGTGAAATTATTCCCATCTGATAAAACTTATGATTTCTACTTTATTTTTTCATTCCCATGAAGCTATAATGTCAATGAATATTGTGTAGGTCAGCTAGACAAATTCACATAATGATAAACTAATTAAATGTATTCCTTTTCCTCTTCATTTATAGGGTGAAGTATTTATTCCCTCTTTTAAAAATAAGATTTATAGCCCCGGGTGGAGTGGCTCAGTGGATTGAGTGCTGGCTTGAGAATTAAAGTGTTGTTGGTTCAATTCCCAGTCAGGGTGCATGCCTGGGTTGTGGGCCAGGTCCCAGTGGGAAGCACGCAAGAGGCAACCACACGTTGATGTTTTCTCCATCTTTCTCCCTCCCTTGCCTTCTGTCTAAAATAAATAAATACAATCTTTAAAAAAGTCTTACAGTGAATTTACCAGGTTGACTTGGTATCTTTAAAGTCCTTTAACAAGAATGATCAGCATCCTGTTAGAGTAACACTTTCTTACAATAATTCCATAATTACAGCTACAGTGTGATAGGTAATAAAGGACCAGGAGCCAGAAAAGTCGAATTAAGGGGTTTTATTCGAGGCAGGACACTGCAATCAGGCAGGCTGAGTCTGAGCAGACTGCAGCAAGGAGAGAAAGGGTAGAAGGGTTTTTAAGGGTGTGTGGCAGACCCCCAGGGAGCGTGGGTCACCTGCTGATCAGTTCCAGGTGTCCTGGGTATAGGTGTTTGCAAGACAGTATCCTCTGAGCAGGGATGGCTGATTCAGCAACAGAAAGTATGTGAGATTTATGGGCCTTATTTCTGGGAAAAGCTCATGGAGAGGAGGGGCAGTGAGGATTCAACCAGTTTCTAGCAGGATGCCCACAGCTATGCCTCAGTTGCTTCGGATAATGGGAAATCTTGCAGTCAGGTATTTAGCCGGTGACATATACCTTCTTTGTTGCAGCACAGGCGGTGGCTTAGGTCCTCCATGACCCAGTCTAGAGGAGGAAAGCCCTGGAGCCCGTTTCATTCTTGAATTATGCAAATAAATATAAGCAGAGTTAGGACATAGTGAAAGGAATATCTGAAGAATGAGAAGTTAGCCAGGTGGTAAGGCAGGGAAGAGCTTTTATGGATGAAGGAATAATAAAAGCCAAGGCATGGAGAATGGAAAGAGAATGAGCTCTGAGAACCACGTGTAGTTTGGAATTTCACATGCTAAGAGATGAACTGGAGAGGAAAACAGAAGCCAGGTATGGAATATCACTATAAGGAGCTATGGAGAGCCAGGGAAGGATTCCAAGAGGAGAATGACATGATCAGAGTTCTTGATTGAGAAATAATCGGGAGAGGATAAAATGAAAGTATGGAATATAAGACTATTCTCCCAAGATACTGAACTATAAACAGAAAGAAGAAAGGCACTGATGAGGCAAAGGAGCCAGTGGGAGCAAGGGACATTGAACATAAAGGAACCAGGGAGATAACTGTTGGAGGAAAAGGTTGCTGGTGTGTTTCTAAGTGTAGGAATAAGAACTTGAGAGCATTATCCACCAGAGACGACCTTCCTGCTCTAGATGAGTACTCAAATCTAGATCTCCTATACAGAACACCAAGGCTTCTAGTTTCTAGCTACTCAAAGCATAGTGTGTTAGAAATGCGGAATCTCAGGTCCCACCCCCAGACCTCCTGAATCTGACTGAACATGCATTGTAACAAGATTGCTAGCAGATTCCCTTACACACTGAATCTTGAAAAGCACTATTCCACACAATTCTGGGGAACTTTAAGGAATTAATGGATAATAGAAACAGAACCAGAAGACTGGAGGTGGGGAAAAGGGAAAGAAGAAAAATACAGCAAAATTCATACTGGCAACCTGATGCTAGAATAAATTATTGACAAGAAGGTCAGGCATAATCATAATCTCTCAGAACCAGCAAGGACACATTAAGAATAAATAATGTCAGATTCTCCTAATTTTCTTGTATCAGTAAGCCTAGGAGATGCAGTAGACATAGTGCATCTAGGTTTCAGTAAAGTACCTGATAATGTGTCAAAATTCTTTTATAAACAAGAAATGTGGGCTCAGTGACAGTTCTATTTAATGTATTCATAACTAGTTTAACAATTATTCCAAAAGGGTTTTGAGTAGTGAATTAAAATTAACCTAGATTTGCAGATCTCTGGTGACAGGACCTCCAGCTGTCTCTCTCCACACCATTCAAAACTTTTTTATTGATCATTTAGAGGCAGATACAAAAAGATACATAGCTAGTGTCACTGAGAGCAATAATGTTACATAATGGCATGATCACACTCCCCCTCCCCCACAAAATTAATAGATAGAAAGAACTAAAACATTTTAGTTTAATTTAGGTAAATTAAAATGATGATAAAATTAAAGTGTTCATCTGGGCTCCTAAACTGAATAAAGACGAAGATGATGAAAGAGAAGCATAACAGCAGTACATGAAATGAAGTCTTGGGAGTGTTGGTAGATGCTCAGTTCAATGAGTCAACATACTAATGTTAACATGAACTCAGCAGGAATATGTAAGTTCAGTTCAACCTACGTGCCAAACCCCCCCAGCATCACAAGACTGGAGTTAAGATTAAAAGTGGGCAGCGGAGATTTAAACTAGATTTTGCATTCTACAACTTGAGACAGTACACAAAGATCCCACAGTCAAAATTAAAGATGCCTGATATTAATAAAAAGCCCTAATAAGCAGAACAAATTGAAGTGGAGTGTACTTTTAAAGCTGCCCACGTGCTCCCGTTTGTATTCTAATGAGATTTGCATGCCAATCAGGCACAACCAACCCAAAGCCAAATAGCTCTTAACTGGTCCTTATGATCCCCTACTGGCCCCTGTGTCTCTTGTGTCAAGCTGAAAGTGACCCTTGACTACCTCAGATGTGTTCCTGTATCTACACTGCTCTTTTGATAAACATTTGCCTCCTAGTTTGGGAAGGTCACTGCATACCTACTGGACATTTGGAGGACACAATTAGGATTCAGCATCTCAGGGACACTGGGAAATCCAGACTAGTGGCAGATGGGCAGAATTTCAAGTCCTTAATCACTGAGGTATCAAGAAGTCCCAGAAAAATGGCTGTAGGTGAGAAGGGCCCCAAATAATAGGAATGGTATGTGACAAGTCTCTGTGAGATGGTGCATACTGCCTAAATTTTTATTCAATTTCGATGAAAATATGATTTTTAAGAACATTCTGCAAAGATCAAGTAGAAAGATGACTTAGGGTTTTCCAATTTATGTAGCTTCAGACTGCCATGTTTCTGACAGTCAAGCTGGGAAGCAGAGGAGGAGCACCCAAAGGTAAGGCGAGTAGTCACGTCACCCCACCACTCCTTTAATAAAAGGATATGCCTCAAAGGCAACCATCAGAAAGCCCACTCCTGCCTTTTTGAATAAATATTTAGTTATTACTTACAGGATAGAGATTGAGACAGAGATGGAAGACAGGGGCAGAATTAGGAAATTAGATGATTTCATTCACAAAATTGTGAGGTAAGTTTCTAAGTTATATTTGAGAAGAGGGAGGCCCTGACTAATCATACTGAGAGTCTCTATTTTTTCCATATTATCGTCAAGCCTTACGAAACACTAGCTATTAAAAGATGGGTAGAACTGGTACTGATAACTCCAAATTAAATTCCTGCTTCTTCCCCATGCCAACCACCTCCCTTTGGAAGAATAAGTTGGGCGAAGACAGTGCTTGAGCAATGACTTGAGCACTTACCTTAAATAACCAGTCTTCTCCCTTCCATCCTTCTGACATCTACCCTCATTGCTTGACTTCCAGGAAGATGCCCACCTGTCACTAAGAAATCGGACGGGCATCCCTTAGATCACAGGTGACAAACACAAGGCCTGTGGGCCAAATCCGGCCCTCCACCTTGTTTTATCAGCCCGGCACCTTGTTTCTACCCAGTGGCAGCACCGAGCTCTTGCTTAACTGTTAAGGACTAGTTACATTTATACAGTCCTGAAATTACATTCGGCCCTTTGAAGGCAACCACGAGGCTGATGTGGCCCCCGGAGAAAATGAGTTTGACACCCCTGCCTCGGATCATTGTTAAAGTGAAGCACCTACATTAATCACATTGCATGTTCATTAAAAATATAGACTCCAAGACCCCCATGTCAAACCCACTGAAACAAAACTTCTGTTGGTAGAACTCAGGAATGTGCATTTTTAACAAATGATTTTTATGCACACTAGGTTTAAGCATCTCTCCCTCACGATTACAATCACAGTGAGGCAAAGTGGTTTACCAACAGTCAACCAACCCACTCAACAGCAGGGCCAGGCTAGAGTCCACCCTTCCTACGAGCCTGCTGTGATCTTTACCAGCTAGAGCCCACTAACTTGTTACTAACAAGAAAAATGATTTGGCACTCTTCAGAAAGAAGTCAGGTCCAATCTTCACAATGACAGCACCCCACCGCGAAACAGGTAGTAAACCCTCTAGTCCCTAATACTGCCTTTCATGCGGCAGAGACACAAAGCTTCATTTGAGGAGTTCTGATAATTTGTAGAATCATCGTTGCTACAGATTTGTAGCCTTGAGAGAAGGCCACAGAAATGACAGGTCAAATACAAAAGGTGCTATTCTCATTAATCAATGAATGGGTCTGGAAACCAAAATTTGATTATTTTGTCTCTGCTTGAGTTTCACTTGAACTCTGTGTTCCTGGAAATTAAATTCACACTCAGGCTGACTTGACAGAGTCATTCTTTCCTTTCCATTTAGCAGCCTTTGAAAGTGTTTCTTGTCTTAAGAAACTGCACAGGAGGCCCCAACAAAAAGTAGTTATAATTAAAGGTGCAAATGAACACACACAGGGATGCCCAGGAAACCAGGGAGTAAATATCACACACCCCCTAACATGAGGCAGAGGTGTCCTCAAACATTCTCTCTCAGAAAATACAAAGTCACTCCTAATACAAGGCATTCTCTGAACTATTTTATTTGAAACAATAAATCACTTTATTTGGAATTTTGTTTGGAGAAAGCACAATGATCTGTTGACCTCAATAAACATTACTTTGGGCTTCTTATAAAGGTCAATGGATGGAATAAGTTAAAAAAAAAAATGGGGCAATTGTATCATTCATCATTCCTGGGCAGGTAAACTCACAACTGCAAATTTTATAAAATCTTATTATACAGCCATAAATGATTATGTCATGGAGTTTGTGAATGGCAATGAGACAAATAGCAGAGGAAAACTTCCCTAAAGAAATCTGAATGGTTACTTGTGGCTTAGGTCGAAATTTTAGTGGCCACATCACACACGGATTTTTAAAAAATGATGTAGTGTCTTGCTCTCACAGCTTAGAAATGATAATGGGCCCTGAAAACTCTATGAGGTAGCTCCAAAATGCTTTGAGCAAAAGCAGTTGCTGAAGTCAAGAGGTATGTGGAGAATCAGAACAACTGCATAATGCATTTTAAGTAGAAAAATGTAGATCCAACTTAACACACTACTTTGTCACTGGAACTGAAAAATTCTATCAAGGCATCAAGACAACAGATAGAGTATACTAAAGTAAGGTGTCAGATAAAGACGCACATTTTTCAAAGTCATGACCAAGTGGTTATAACAACTGAACCCTCACCCACCTTGAGGGTCCAAAAGAACACACAGAGAGCTGTGGGTGGACACCGTGTCCTACACACCCAGGCAAGAAGGCACGGGTGATATCTTTCCCCAGAAGCCTAGTCAGAAGGCTCCAACAGGCCCATGCAGTCTAGCTTGATGTGTGGCCCCTGTGATTGGGTTCACAGTGAATTTTGACTGGCTCCAATCTGAGAAACCTAAAGGGCAACAGATGGGCTGATGAGCTGCTCAAAGAGACAGAGTGGACAGCAAGCACTCCCAGAATTTAGCAGGGTCAAGGATGTGTGTGTTTGCTTATACTGGGTGTGGGCCAATGGCAGGAGGTCATGTCAGGGCTTGTCCAAGAGGGTCACCTGTCGGGGCAAACAGCCCTTAGCAGAGAGAAGGTGGAGGCCCAGCAGTATCCACAGGCTGCGGTTAAAGTAAGCTACTAACCAACAATACAGGCGGGCATCACCACCATCAAGGGACATACAGGTGACCGTCCATGCAGCATGAAGCCACTTTCAATAGATCAGTCTGTACAGCCAAGAAACCTTCCCCAGAAGCTTGAGATGGGGGAGGAAGCCAACCAGTCCCCTTTTGCCCAACTTCAAGCTTCTCTAAGGCAACAGGTCTGGACTGGGGGGTTGTGGGGAGGGGAGAATTTTTCATCTTCAATCAAGTTTGGTGTTCTGACTCCTTCATCAGACTGCACATGTTATATATAGTAATTCCCCTTTAACTGTGAGGGATACGTTCCAAGACCCCCAGTGGATGCCTGAAACTGTGGATAGTATATACTATCCCTGTACATACCACATTCCTTTATGTACATACATACCTATGATAAAGCTTAATTTATAAATCAGGCACAGTAAGAGATCAACGACAATAATAAAATAGAACAATTAGAAGAACAATATGCTGTGGTAAAAGTTATGTAAATGTGGCATTATTAAGTAAAAAAGGGTAACTTGAACACAAGCACTGTAACACCAAGACAGTCTGCCTCACACCTGCAAGGGCTCCTGAGTAACGAGCGGGGTGCACACGGCACAGAGACGCTGGACAACGGGAAGGATTCACACCCCCAGGTGGGACACAATGGGACGTCAAAAGATTTATTTCATCATGCTACTCAGAAGAGCACATAATTTTTTTAAAATTATGAGTTATTTACTTCTGGAATTCTCCATTTTGTATTTTTGGATGGTAGTTGACCAAGGGCAACTGAAACCTGGAAACTGAAACTGCAGAGAAGGGCAACTACCGTATTACATTGAGAGTGTTCATGACTGAGGGATAACCAGAAAAGCTGTGCATGCTTGTCATGCAAGGTCATGTAAATGAAATTGAAATAAAAAGGAACAAACATGGATACACACATGATTTGGATAAATCTCTAGGGAATTACACTGCATGAAAAAAAATCCCAAAAGCTTACATAGTTTTTATTCCATCTATAAAATGGCTGTGAAATGACAAAATTAATAGAACTAGAGATGAGATTAGTGGTTACCAAGAGTTAAGAAGGGGGTGAGGGTGAGAGGGAAGTAGATCTGAATATATAAGGGCAACAAGTGGACTCTTTGTGGTAATGGAAATGTTCTATATCTTCACTGTATCCATGTCAATATCCTGGCTATGACATGGTACTCCCTTTACATACCAGGTACCATATGTGCACTATTAGGGGAAACTGGGTAAAAGGTATACAGCATGTCTCTGCATGTTTTTTTACAACAGCTTGTGAATCTACAATTATCACAAAATAAAAAGTTCAATTTATTTTATTTTATTGACTATGCTATTATAGTTGTCCCATATCCCCTCTTCATTCCCCTCCACCCTGCACACCCCCCCCACCCACATTCCCCCCTTTTAGTTCATGTCCATGTGTCGTAAGTTCTTTAGCTTCTACATTTCCCATATCATTCTTGCCCTCCCCCTGTCTATTTTCTACCCACCATCTATGCTACTTATTCTCTGTACCTTTTCCCCCCCCCCTCCTCCTCCCACGCCCCTGTTGCTACCCCTCCATATGATCTCCATTTTTGTGTTTCTGTTCCTGTTCTAGCTGTTTGCTTAGTTTGCTTTTGTTTTAGGTGTGGTTGTTAATAATTGTGACTTTGCTGTCTTTTTACTGTTCATATTTTTTATCTTCTTTTTCTTAGATAAGTCTCTTTAACATTTCACATAAGGGCTTGGTAATGATGAACTCCTTTAACTTGACTTTATCTGAGAAGTACTTTATCTGCCCTTTCATTCTAAATGCAGCTTCGCTGGACAGAGTAATCTTGAATGTAGGTCCTTGCCTTTCATGACTTCAAATACTCCTTTCCAGCCCCTTCTTGCCTGTAAGGTCTCTTTTGAGAAATCAGCTGACAGTCTGATGGGAACTCCTTTGTAGGTGACTGTCCCCTTATCCCTTGCTACTTCTACAGTTCTCTGCTTCATTTGAATCTTGGCTAATGTAATTAGGATGTGCCTTGGTGTGTTCCTCCTTGGGTCCAACTTCTTTGGGACTCTCTGAGCTTCCTGGACTTCCTGGAAGTCTATTTCCTTTGCCAGATTGGGGAAGTTCTCCTTTATTTGTTCAAATAAGTTTTCCACTTTTTGCTCTTCCTCTTCCCCTTCTGGTACCCCTATAATTCAGATGTTGGAATGTTTAAAGATGTCCTGGAGGTTTCTAAGCCTCTCCTCATTTTTTGAATTCTTGTTTCTTCCTTGTTTTCTGTTTGGTTGTTTGTTTCTTCCTTCTGGTCCACTCCATTGATTGGAGTCCCAGTTTCCTTCCCATCTCTATTGGTTCCCTGTGTGTCTTCCTTCATTTCACTTAGTGTAGCCTTCATTTGTTCATCTAATTTGCAACCAAAATCAATCAATTCTGTGAGCATCCTGATCACCAGTGCTTTGAACTGTGTATCTAATAGGTTGACTATCTCTTGGTTGCTGAGAAGTATTGGTTCTGGGGCTTTGATGTGTTCTTCCCTTTGAGCCATTTTTTTTTTCAGTCTGGTCGCACCTGTTATGTATGAGAGACAGAGCCTTAGGTGTTCACCAAGGCGGGGAAACCCAGGGGCTTTGATGTGTTCTTCCCTTTGAGTCATTTTTTTTTCAGTCTGGTCGCACCTGTTATGTATGAGAGGCAGAGCCTTAGGTGTTCACCAAGGCGGGGAAACCCAGTGGCAGAGTAGTGATGCTATATGTGGGGGTGGGGTCAGAGAGGGAACAGTGGCACTTGCTCTGCTCTCTCTCAAATTTCAGTCCCCTCTGTGAGGCTGGGAGTCTCTCCCAGCACTTCAACCCCCACAAGTATTTTCAATTGGTGCTTTTAGGCTTTATTTCCCAGCACTGGGACCCTGGGTTGCGCAGTCTGTCTCTCTGCCTGTTTTCACCTGGTTTATCTGCGCGGGAATGTGTGACGGCAGTCAGCTGCCTTGTGCACCTCGCTGGGTCTGCTCGTTGCCTCCCTGTGCCCGGTAACCACCACCTGTGCACCTGGGGTGTGCCAACCACCGCCTGCACATCCGGGACCACTAGCCACTGCTTTTTCCTGCTGCAATCCCTCCCCGCCGGCTGCCAACTCCACCTCTCTTACTGGTCTGGGTGAATCATTGTTGGACTTCCGTACAATTCAATTTTCTATATGTTCTGGTTGTTTTTTTTGGTTTTTTTTTTTTTGGTTCTAAATTTTTGTTGTCCTTAATCTTGGTTGTGCGAGGAGGTACAGTGTGTCCACCTATGCCCCTATCTTGGCCGGAAGTCACTAATTTTTTTTAAAAGGTGCTGAAAGTTGTATGTATACCTGTGGATGACCAGCCTTTATTACACTAATTCACACTCTATCAGCTGAAGATGCTTTGAATCTTTGTAAAACCTACTGCATGCAGTTGTGCAAAAATCAGGGTTTTCAACCTAATGTCTTTTGGCTGTATTGGTGTATTAGTGTACTAGGGTTGCCATAACAAAGTGAGACAAAGTGGGTGCTTAAAACAACAGAAATTAATTGTCTGATGGTTAAGAAAGCTATAAGTCCAAAATCAAGGTGTTGAAGGGCCACGCTCCTTTGGAAACCTGTAGGGAATTCCTTCCTTGCCTCTTTTGAGTTTTTGGTGGTTTGCCAGCAATCTTCAGTGTTCCTTGGCTTACAGCTGCCTAACTCCAATCTCTGCCCTTATCACAGTGTTCTCACTGTGTGTCTCTATCTTCATGTGGCCATCTTATAAGGAGACACCAGTCATGTTAGATTAAAGATCCCTCCTACACCAGTATGACCTCATCTTAAGTAATTTTATCTGCAATAACTCTATTTCCAGAAAAGGTCACATTCTGAAGCACTGGGGTAGAACTTTCACATATCCTTGGGGAGGGGCACAATTCAACCCATAACACTTGGCCAGAATAAAAATATTCTGTTTGTTGTTTTCAGACCCCCTTCAATATCCCCATTTCCACCACTGAGCTTCCAGAACAGACAGGTAGAAGGAGTGTTTCTCTAAAAGTTGATTGAAACTCAAGGATACCACCCTGATCTCACACATCTAGGATCCATCTGTCTCAGGATAGGCAGCCAAATACAACCTGGAGCTCCCTGATGACACCACCTCTCAGCTACTATCCCATAGGCAGGGTCAGGCCCCCAGGCTGCTTCCAGCAATAATTTTGACTATCTAGGATCCAAACGCCTCTAAAAGTAACAGGGACATCCCCATACACATTATGCTACTGGGTTCAAAATGTTGCCTGTCTGATTTCATTGGCTCACTCTAACTTAAATGAGGTTATACCTTCTGTCCTTCTGGATTTCCTATCAAGAGACCAGCTGTCCCTACAGATATCTGGCTTTTGTGAACATTGCTCTAGGCTACTGGCTATAACTGAGAGTGTCTGAATCCTGGCTGTAGGCAAAATACATGTTCATCTTCAGAAAGCTCTTAAGCCTTATGCAAATCAAGATAGTGGCTATCTAATTAATTGTTCTACTTAATTTTCCCCAAGCATTTCATGCCATCAGTCACTACTTACTGAGCAACAACTATATGCCAGGCACTGTTCTAGATCTTGGGGACACAGCACTGCATGAGACAAAGTCTCTGTCCCTATGGCTCTACATCCTAATGGAGAAGGACAAACAAGGTAATAGCTGGAATTGTAACTGCTATAGAGGAAACAAGCAAAAAGATGTGGAGGTGGGCCACTTTAGATAGGCCATCTTGGAGAAAGTTGAGCTGCAATTTAAAGGATGAACACAGCTCCGCCACAGGAAGCATGTGGGTAAGAACATTCCGAGGCAGAGAGAATAGCAAGAACAATGACCTTCAGTGGTACTGAACTTGATATGTTAAAGAAACTGAAAGGTGGTTTGAAAGATGTGGGGGATGTCTCTCTGCTTTGCTCCTCTCTACCTTTTGCCACTTGCTCTGTGCCTTCTGCCTTTGCGCTATTTTACTGGACAATGCCCACATGAGCCTGGCCCAGGTTCTTCCCAGTACCTAGATGCCTGGGCCTTGTGCTGACAAAGCTGCTGCTCTCCCCTTTATGCCCTAGGCTTGGATCAGCTGAGGACACACATCTCCCCTACCCCCTACCCATGCTTAGACTATCCTGAGAGATGGACACCGGCCATGGTGAAATCTGAAGCAGAAAACATTTTGCAGCTCATTCCCCAACATGCCAGATGTCTGAACTTCCTCCACACCACACAACTGACCATGGGGAGGGTTGTGTTTCTCAGGACTCACCCACAGCCTTACCTAGTGACCTCCCCATAGCTTTTATAAACACAGAAGAAAGCAGAAGCCAGCTTATGACCCAAAGGCTATTGAGACCATCATCCCCTGGGAGGCTACAACTAACAATGGCACTATGTCCCTTTTCTAACACAGCTTGATTTTTAATCACAAAGTTTTCATATTAATTAACCATGCACTAGTTATGTGTAAATACTCTTGATTTTTCTAAAGAGATATTTCACTTAGATGAAGGGAGGCTACCTGCTGATTCAGGAGAGTTGCAGCATTTCCTGATCCAGTGTGCTCTCTTCTGGGCCCCGTCTCTCACCATGAGCAAGCCTTTGACAGCCCTAAGGGGGTCAGCCTCCCTCACACTCCTGGGCCTGAGGATGACCTTCCACGCCTGACCTCTTGCTTGGCCATACTTACAGTCCTCAGTGTCGGTGTGCCTCTCCAGCTACTAGTCTATCTCTAGCTTCTACTCAATTCTTAGGACTCTGGGATTCAGCTGCCCTTCATTCCTGGGCATCAGACTCTCAATGCATCAAGCCCTGCCTGACAGTGAGAGGGGGCTAATGAGCAAGTCATGACCCTTCTAACTTGTTTACCTAAATGGAAGATACAAATGGTGACTACATATATATATCTCAGGTTATTGCTGTTGTGTATGACTGGACCCCAACTCATACAAGTTTAAAAGGGAGGTTTGGGGTTTTCTAGTTCACATAATTGGAAAATATGAGCTCAGGAACTCTCAAACAGTATCATCAGGATAGCCTGCTCCCCAGCCCTGCTTCCCTCCCACCCTTTTGGCTTTCTCTCACCCTCACCTCTGCTTCTCTCTCTTCCCTTATTCTCTCCTAAGCAGACAGCTCCTGGCTTCCTTTATTCCTACTTAGCAGCTCCTTTGAAAGAAAGAGCAAGGGGTGCTTCTCTACCAGCAACTCTATGTCAAGTACTTTGACCAAGCCTGGATCTTGTGACCATCCCTGGACTAATCACTGAGGACAAGAATAGGATCCTGGGACCAACAAAGTGTAGATCATGTGCCTACCCCTGTCTGCTGGGCTGGGAGTGGGACTATGCAGAGTACCATGAGGGGCAGGCATACTGTGAGAGGGGCTTGTCAAACTGAGCACAACTACAGTTTGACTCTCTTCATTCCATCATCTTTCAACTATCTGCTACCCTCTTCTACATAGGCTGGAAAGCTAAAAATACTACTTATCAGACAGCCTTGCAGTTAGGGTACAGGCTTACAATCTAGAGTCTGCCCAGCAGCTGTTCCCTAAGAAAGCAGACACGATTAATGTGAGGTAGTGGCTGGGTGCAATCATCAGGTTTTCTTGTAAGTACAGGGAGATGACAGATGCCTTTGCTTCTTCTGGGCCAGCTGTGTCCTAGGTTCTACAGTCTACTCCTGTACTTCACTGGTGGTACATAACTGCAGCTTCATGATTCCTGCTAGAACCAGTGGTATGACTATGCATATTTTTTCACTGTGTCTCTAGCTCTGTGACATCCAGGCTCTCGTATAAATTCTGAAAGCAACCTAATACCCTGTAATAAATTTCTTTCTTCATAAACTGGCTAGTTTGGTGTAGGAATAAAATTAACACTTGTCCTGCTGCATTATGGAAAAAAGCACATTATGTCCCACAGTCGGGAGAGGGAAAAAAAAATACTTGATCCCTGAGCCCCTCTCCTCCCTCAAAATAAAGACAAACATTTAAAAAGCCCAGGACCATGCTATCTAGTTCTGGTCCTCACAAAAAATGAAATCTTGAGCCTTTCCTACAAATTACTGACTTCTAACAAAAACTTTATCGTTTTATAACTTTATTAGCTTTTACAATGCTGATATGTGAAGATATGACACAATCTTTGAAGCTATAACGCTCATGTAAGATAAATGGTTTTTTTCTTCACAATAAAAATAATAACTATAAATTTGGTAATCTTGCAGTGGCTTTCTTTTAAATGCTTATTTTATATTACATTTGGCAAGCCAATCCTTCTAAAGCCTGAACTCCTTTGCAGTCCCTCTTAGCAAGTAAAAATGTTTTTCTTTAGTAAATGCTTTTGTAGTTGCATCTCCTTTTAACAACAGGCTCTTTGTTTACAACTAAGAATTCTAAGAATACTGGAATACTAAGAATACTGGAAAGGAGGCTCACCACTGACTGCGGACTTGTTGCTGAGGGAGAGCAGTGCTATTGTGGGGAAGGAGTATGCTAAAACAAAAAAACAGAAAATGTCCCTACCTTATTTCATAATGTTATTGTGATTGAATAATGTGGTATATGTTATAAACTATAAACCCCAGCAAAAATGAAAGGCAAAAGCAGTATTCCTGATCAGTAGTAACCACGTTGGCAGGTAAATCAAGGGCACCCTACTGCACAAGAAGCATGCATCGCCATTAGCAACACTCACCTTCTCCTTCCTCATTACGGACCCTCTATGAATTTCCTAAATGAATTGACCATCACTGGGAATCAACATTCCTGAGTTCTCTTCCTTCATTCCACTTACTATATAGCTTACTTTCCTTAATCTTCCAAGGTATTCTTACTCCGACCAGATGCCACCACCTCACTTTAAAGTAACCTAACTTTTGGTTACGTATCTCCTAGAAATGAGTCTAGCAATCATTCCACCTTGTGCCCAGAATGTGTCCTGCTTACTCTCCACCTTCTGATTCTGGCAACATAGAACTTAGAACATTGCTATGAACACCTAGAAGTGCTGAGTAAAACAGAAGACATCTTTAAATTATAGCTGAGCGTACAAGAAAGAAAAATTCCCAGTTGTCTGAGACAGAGACCAGAGTGCTTGCATTGAGGGGTAAGTTTCAGACCAGAAAATAGGCCATCACTGCTAACTTTAGGTCTCAACACCCACACAAGGACTGAACTGACTATGGACTCACCTGAAGCAGGTAGTTGAAACAGAAATCCCTGCATAAAGCCGGAATCCTCAAAGGGTAGCCGCCTCAATAAAAAAGGAAAAAACTCTATCCTCAGAGAGATGACAAGGAAATATGTCTTCTCCTAAACACCTAGCAAAAGCAAATGTGAAACTGTTGTAGAGGCCACTCTGCACCCAAGAGCAAAGAATCCTCCAGAAAAAGAAAGGAGACTCACATTCAAAAACTTAGAAATACACAAGGAAATGATTCACAATAAGAGTCAGCAGACATGATAAGCATCCCAAGGTAACAATGTGAAATAGGACGAGATCCAACCAGAAAGTATCTGGCCATGTAATATGAAAAATAGAGGCATTTATTGAAGAAGATACAAGAAACATTGTACACAGGACAAGACACCTCACTCCCCTTCAAAGTAGGCACCTTAGGACCTCATGCAGTTCTCCCAGAGTCTCTTCCACTGTTCAGAAACACTGTAAAATCCTTTGTTGGACTTGCCATCAGCTTCCCCATTGTATTTTCCTGAATCTCACTGACGGTCTGAAATCTCTTCCCTTTCAAAGGTGATTTTAGTTTTGGGAAAAGCCAGAAGCCACAAGGCACCAAATCTGGGCTATAGGGGGGCTGAGTCACCTCGATGATTTGATGTTTCGCCACAGAACTCTGCACAAGACGTGATGCATGAGTGGGCATGTTGTGATGAAGTTGCCAATCACCAGTTGCCCATAGCTGTGGCCATTTTCATCAGATTGCATCTCTCAACTGATAAAGAACACTGAAGTAGTACTCCCTATTAATTGTTTGGCTTGGAGGAGCGTAACTGTGATGGACGTAACACAATCAGAAAACATAGTTAACATGGTCTTGATCTTGCCATGACTTTGCTGTGCCTTCTTTGGATGTGGAGAATCAGGCAATTTCTGCTGGGATGACTTGGCCTTTGTTTCTGGATCATAGCCCATAGCCGTAGATCCACTATCCATACCTGGTTATGACTTTCTTGATGAAATCTTGTTCATTGGTAGCAGTTTGAATCAAGTCATTAGCAACTGCAGCACAATACCCCTTCTGCCCTGGTAGCAGAAGCCATGGAATGAATTTTGCCATGACACATTTCATACCAAGATCCTGAATCAAAATCTGGGACACAGTAGTTTTTGGAATTCCCAGATCAGCTTCTAGTTCTCGCGCTGTAAGTCCCTGATCTTTGTTGATTGCAGCCCGTACACCTTCAACATTCTCAGGCGTTGCACTTGTTGCAGGCCTTCCAGAATGTGGATCCCTTTCCACAGATTCTTGACCGTCTTTGGAGTGTTTGTGCTACATTTTTATTTGGCTGCACTCATTGCATTGTCCCTTAAAGCTCTCTGAATCATCCAAATAGTTTCCATGGAAAAATGTTCAAGCTTAATGTAAAATTTGATGCAGATTCATTGCTCTACTCACTCATTTTGAATGCGACAGCCAGCCACACAGTACACATGCTCACTCAACAACAGCTACCACCCCCACTGACTAGCACAGTGAAGTCGTCATTGTTCATGCATGCACATTCCAGTCCACTCTCCTTGGCTGCCAGGTTACATCGGTGTTGTACAAACTGTTCTTGTTATATTAACAATGGCTGTATATTTTTCCAGGCAGACCACATATGTTTTAAATTATTAAAAAATAAATAAAAGGGAGGGGAACGTAGAGCAGAATTGCGGCGCAGGGAAGGATGCAGGCAGAGGAGACTGCGGCAGAGGCTGCAGCCATAGAGGCCTTGGCCAACCTGGCAAACATTCTGGAGCGGAAGGGCCGGCAGGAGGAAGCAGAACTGCCCGGACAGATCCTGGCTGAGTTTGTGATGGATTCTCGAAAGAAAGACAAGCTGCTCTGCAGCCAGCTTCAGGTAGTAGACTTCCTGCAGAACTTTTTGGCTCAGGAGGACATTGTCCAGGGCCTGGACCCCTTGACTTCTGAAGACACGAGCCGACAGAAAGCATTTGCAGCCAAGGAGCAATGGAAAGAGCTGAAGGCTACCTACCAAGAACATGTGGAAGCCATCACAAGAGCCCTGACCCAGGCCCTGCCCAAGATGGAGGAGGCACAAAGGAAGCAGGCACAGCTCCAGGAGGCCCTTGACCAGCTCCAGGCCAAGAAGCAAGTGGCCATGGAGAAACTCAGAGCAGCCCAGAAACAGTGGCAGCTGCAACAGGAGAAGCGTCTACAGCATTTGGCTAAAGTTTCTGCAGAGGTGAGGGAGCGTAAGACAGGAATTCAGCAGGAGCTTGAGCAGCTGAATCAGGAACTTGGAACCCTGAAGCAGCAAGCAGAGCAGGAACGAGACAAGCTTGCAGAGGCACCAGACCTTCCTCCAACTGCTATACACATTGCAGGGTAAGCTGCAATTCCCAGAGGCAGAGCTTCCACAGCATTCAGATTTTCGTGAAGCTAAGCCCCAGCAACTGATCCAGCCCCAGGAGCAGAACACTGGAGATACCATGGGAAGAGATGGGGGTGTGTCCTCCAAGGTGGACGGTGAACTGAGTACAGCCTGAGATCTGACTATGACCTGTCAGGAGGCAGGCCCTGCATTCTGTTTATTAAAAGCCCTGGAACTCTAAAAAAAAAAAAAAAATTTTTTAAAAATAAATAAATAAATAAATAAATAAATAAATAAAAGGAATTAAAACCATAAAGGAAGAATAAGATACTAATATCAACTGATAACTGCCTGTTCCTTTATGTGCCAGTGTATGCCTATACCCTCAGTTTTTCTAAATGTTTTACATGTAATAAGTAGGTTTGTCTATATAATGTGACTAGAAGTTCCTAAAAGATCCACCCCACAAAGATCCATCCAACCCATTTCCCCCCATCACCTGTCAAATATATGAAATAACTCAGTCACTCTTTTTTGCTTAAGATAATGAACTTTTTCTTAAAGTATCTTTAAAGATCAATATATTAATGTACTAACACCTGTCAACATCTACATCTAAAGTAGTTTATTTATTAGCAGGCCACCATGCAGGAATGGAATACAGACACTACTACATTTGGAAGACAGAAGACAAGTTAAGCAATCAAAACTAAGGCCATTGGCCATCCAAAAGGACAAGAAAATAAGCAGTATCTGTAGAGAGGTAATAAAGACAAGAAAGTAAGAACTCTGAAAATGGGAGTTGGTTTTCTGAAGATAGGTTTTTTTTTTTTTTTTTTTTACTTTCTATGTTTATCTAGAGTACATTCTTACTTCTAAATTTTGGTTAGAGTCATTCATACCTTAGTCTAGCCAAAAACTCTAAGAACAATTTTAATAATGTGACAAACGTGACTAATAACAACTTCCCACCCAGCCAATGTGGAAGTTTCTTGACAATAAAAATGCTTTTACAACAGCTTCCAGTCACCACTCAATCTAAATGTTTTATTCTGCAAATGACAAGTAGAGAAATTCTTTGGCAAACTCTACAGAAGAAATACTTTCAGAGACTTGGATGTCCCCAAGAAAAATAGAGCCATTGTCTATTTGTTCCTGTGTTGAGATGAATTTCCTCCCATTCTACAAAATCCCACCCAATAAAGTAAATGTATATTTCTTGCGGAGCTATAGATATTTAGAGCTGAGACTTTGGGACAAGAAAAAAGTAACTAAAAATGAAAATTCCAAACAGTAAATTAGTTATTTATTTTGTTTACTAGCATCAAAAATATCCTACTTATATACTGTAACTGTCAACATATAAAAAAAATCTTAACGCCATGTAAATGCTGCTCTGATTGGGGAGGGGATTCTTGAAAAAGTGACATTTCTAATCCTAAAGGCAAAAGATTTCTCTATTTCAGTAGCACAAACCACAGACTAAAGTCCAGAACAAAACAGAACCAGGTTAAAAAAAAAAAAACACACACAATGACCAAACATTAAAGTTTGCCTGCTCCAATGGGCTCATTGCTATTGGAACATTTGGAAAGCTACAATTATTTTAAATAATTCTAGAGTTAGTTATTTTAGATGACATCAGTTCCTGTTAGGAACAATTTAATGCAGCATATTCACGATGCAGCCAGTTCATTTATTAGCATCCCAGCAGGTACACATGACTGAGCCATAACAAAAACAAGGCATATTAACACACATGAAAAGGGCTAACTGATAATCTATGTGGAAGAATTCAAGAAACAGAGAAAGAAGCAATTACCTGATTATAAGTCTTTTTTAAAATTTTATTTTACTGTTGGTGGGATTGCAGATTGGTACAACCACTATGGAAAACAGTATGGAATTTTCTAAGAAAACTAAAAATGGACATACCTTTTGACCCAGCAATTCCACTGCTTGGATTATATCCTAAGAACCCTGAAACACCAATCCAAAAGAACCTGTGCACCCCAATGTTCATAGCAGCACAATTTACAATAGCCAAGTGCTGGAAGCAACCTAGGTGCCCATCAGTTAATGAATGGATCAAAAAACTGTGGTACATTTACACAATGGAATTCTATGCAGCAGAAAGAAAGAAGGAGCTCCTACCCTTTGCGACAGCATGGAAGGAATTGGAGAGTATCATGCTAAGCGAAATAAGCCAGGCAGTGAAAGACAAATACCATATGATCTCACCTTTAACAGGAAGCTAATCAACAAAACAAACAAACAAGCATAATATAAACAAAGACACTGAATTTGAGAACAGTCTGACAGTGTCCAAAGTGGGAGGGGAGGGAATTTCGGGGGAAAAGGGGAACGGTTTAGAGCAACAAGTATAAAGGACTCATGGACAAAAACTATGGGGGGTGGAAATGGGAGGAAGGTGGGGAGGGCTGGGGTGGTGGGCTGGGGCGGGGTAAAAGACAGAAAACTGTACAATATCAACAATTAAAAAATACTGATTAAAAAAAATTTTTATTTTATTGTATTTTTTCCCACTACCATTTATCCCCCCTGTACTCTCTTCCACCTCTACCCCTGCCCTGCAATCACCATGCTGCTGTGTCCATGAGTTCTTTCTCTTTTTTGCTCAATCCCTCCAACTCCTAAACCCCCCACCAGAGCTGTCAGCCTGCTCTCTACGAGTCTGTCTCTATTTTACTTCTTAATAGTAAAATAGAATCAATTTGTTCATTAGATTCCACATATGAGGGAAATCATATGGTATTATTTGTCTTTCACTAATTGTCTTATTTCACTTAGCATAATGTTCTCCAGGTCTATCCATGCTGTTAAAAGGGTAAAATTTTTCTTCTTTTTTACAGCCAATTACTATTCCATTGTGTAAATGTACCCTCCCTGTTTTATCCACTCATCTACTGATGAATACCTGGGCAGCTTCTAAATCTTGGTAATTGTAAATAACACTGTAATGAACACAGGGGTGCATATATTCTTTAGAATTAGTATTTCAGGTTTCTTCAAAGTAAGTATTAATACTTTGGAGAGGAAAACCCACAGGATGAAAGAAAATATTTGCAAATTATATACTTAATAAAGATCTAGTATCCAGAACATATAAGGAAGTTTGAACTCAGTGACAAAGGGGCAAATAACCCAAATTAAAAATGGATAAAGTATCTAAACAGATATTTCCCCAAAGAAGATATACAAATGGCCAATAAGGGCATGAAAAGATGTTCAACATCATTAGTAATTAGGAAAATGTAAATCAAATTCACAATAAGACACCATGTAACACCTACTAGAATGGCTGTAATAAAAAAGACAATAATAAATGTTAACATGGATGTTGAGAAATTAGAACCCTCATGAACTGCTGGAAAGGAAGTAAAATAATGCAGCCACTTTAGAAGGCAATCTGGCAATTCCTGAAAAGGATAACTTATCTAAGTTGCCATATGACCCAGAAATATCACTCTTGCCATATACCCAAGAGAAATGAAAACATTATGTCCACATAAAAATGACACAAATGTTCATAGTAGCATTATGCTTAATAGCCAATAAGTATATGCTACATTTCAACCCAAATGAAGTATACGCTATAACATGGATGAACCCTGAAAACACAATTTTGAGTGAAAGAAGCCAATTACAAAGAACCACACATTATATGACTCTATAACATATGAAATATCCAAGACAGACAAATCCATTGAGACAGAAAGTAGATGAGTAGTTGCCTAGGGCTCAGGGTATTGAGGAGAAATATTATTTAAATAATATTGTATACAATTCTTTAGTTCTAAAATACCTAGCAATTAATGTTTCCTATGATTGGAATATTATAGTTATTTCAAGTTGTTGGGGATTTTTCCTAATACTAGGCACTAAAATGGTTTTCAAAGAAAGAGCTGTAAGGCATCAGTAGTACAAAGGAATTGAAGAGAAACAATTTGCCACACCAAAATATGCCTTTTGGGGATATGGATTATTTTAAGGTGGTTATTTTTAAGGAACAAAAAAACTCAGAAGAAACTTTGGCTTTCCCCTTTGTCTACCTAATGGAATTCAGATTTTAAAAACCTGCTCCAGGAATGAATGAATGAAATATGAATGAATTCAGTGTGGCAGACAGGGAGGAAGCTAACACTCATTTCTTAGAATCCCCTCCAAGTCCCATTTTTCCTGGGTGGGCCAGCAAGAACTTGTTTGCCAAATTTTGCTCCTCATCTACCTGCAAATTGCTTTCCTTCCTTTGAAGTCCAAACCACTACCCACTTTCTCTTTAGTTCAAGATGGCACATAATCCCCAATTACCCAATCTGTTCTCTGGTCCCATATTCTGCAAAACTCCTGTATGTACATACATAATAAATTTGGTTATTTACTCCTGCTAATCAGTCTCACGATAATTCCATTAGAACAGCCAAAAGAACTATGAGAGAACAAGGGAAAAATTCCCCCTCCCCCACAGAATTATTTTCAAACAGTAGAGGGTCTCTGGAAATCCCAACAAAAAATTCTAGAGAAAAAAGGAAGTATATTTGAATGTATTTAAAGGGAAAAGAGAAAACGAAGATTTATTCATTTATGTTTTGGGACAGGGTAAAAATGTGGATTAGAGTCAAATGCTATTCTAGACACTATTCCATCCTCCGTTTACTTTTCAGCCACAGAGATTCTTCCATGATAAATCTTTTTATTCCTAATCTTTGCTTTTTTTTCTATTAGCGGCAGGGGGGAGCTTCATAAACCTATGCTTCCCAAGTTTAATTGCCTTTCAACAGACTGCACATGACTCTGGAACTTAAGCTCTGAGCCTCAACTGTTATTACTGGAAAGGTTCAATTACATAGATGTGTTTGTATGGGTCAGATCCTCAGAGAACAATGAATCATGAATAGCAGTAAGTAACAAGTACACAGGACAATGTTATTTAGCTAAGCTTTTAAGGAAACCAGAAGTGTCTTTCACTTTTGCACAAGTTCTCCCTGACTTTTGATTTCTAGACATTTAACCATATTTATACTTTTTCTGAAACTAAAAAGGATCGAACAGAATTCTCTCTTAGGAGGGTCCAAGTCATGTGGAGGGGAAAATATGCCCCCTTCGACCAACTCAAATATAACGAGATCAAGGGGAAAATCAGTCTCCTGTTGGGAGACATTCACAGAAGCAGTTTTTGCATGTCAATTAAAGTGCTTTGTGGGAAAAGAGTTGAAATGGGGCAGATTTACATAGGAATTCCTGAATGCAATGCAAGTTACGAAAACAGAAGTATTACATGGGAAGCAGGGCATTAGTTAAATGTGTACCATTTGCCCTGCCTGGTAGCCCAGTTGGTTGGAGTATTGGGCAGATGCACTAAGGTTGCAGATTCTATCTCTGATCAGGTCACATACTAGAAGCAATCAATGAATGAGTGAATAAGTGAAACAACAAAATCAGTGACTCTTCTCTCCATCTCTCCCTCTCAAATAAATAAATAAATAAATAAATAAATAAATAATCTATCTCTATACGCCCTGCCCTTTACATACATGTTCTGCCTTCTATTAGTCAGACTATAGGAAAATTTCTCCCAACACCATCTTCAGGGTTGAAGCTACCCATGGGGAAACCAAAATAAAACAAACCATAGATATACATATATAAGAAAAAATGCAGAAATAAAAATGTAGGCACTTCCACTATCCTCCCAATAATCTACATTTACATTATTAAGTTAATGTGACAATACTAGAATTTAACTCTTGACCTACAGTGCATTGTGTCTGGTACCTAGTAGGTAATCAGTATTCCCTCAGTTGTTTGTTAAATGAATACTGGAAGTACTTCGAAAACAAGCTCTTGCTTTGTCAGTGTATATTTAACATTCTACTCATAAAAACACATTTACACACACGCACACGCACACTCAGTACCTAGACCCAGCCACATAGATGTCTACTCCTGAAAATACCATGACAGAAAGTGGAAGATAAATATTATGACCAAGTCAGGATGATAACAATAGAGAAATTAAGAGAAATTCCAAACACTTAAAATTCTTCCACTATCTTTTGATATCAGTTACCTCGGTTTCCACTGAAATTCACAGGAGTCTATAAAAAAAGTAATTTATTCCCACACTGAAACTTTAACACTGACTGCTGTAGGTCATAAAATCACACATAATCACAATCTTTGTACATCATTATAAATGCCACATCAGAGAATTTACATTGAAGCAAAGCCACATATTTACAAGAAATATACAACACGTTCAACAAACCTCAACAGAAATGAATACTGATTGTACCATTTATCACTTAAAGAGCAGCTATCAGAACTACTGGTAATTCTCACTAGTGGACAAATGTTTTTTACTGGTGCCTTATTTCAATTCAGTGATCTTTTCTTCCAAACAACTATACCTAAAACTGTTGTGTGTGGTGTTTTGTGGTTTTTTTTTTAAATCCTGTCTTTATTCTGTACTTTAAACAAAACATAGGTAGAGAAATAGACGAGATTTTTGTTTTGGTGTTTAAAACGTCTGAACGCAAGAGTTTAACTCCACAGGGTTGTTTACCAGCAGGTCGATGCTCTGAAAAAGCAAGCCATAAAACGTGCAAAATAAGGCTCTTTCAAAATAATTTTACATATAGGGAATAGACGGGAGAGGAAAACACATCCGTCATCAGCAACAAAACAGAAGCTTTGTTCCTCGCTATTTGTAAACAAGAGCATGGGCCGGCGCTCTGCCCTGGGACCCAAGATGTAAGAAATGATGGGCACAACCCTGCGCCCATCCCGAAGTGTTCCACAAGAGCGACCTGGGGAGGCTGACCTCCGCCTCGGCCAAGAACGCTCCTCAGGCAGGGAGAAAGCCCTACCCGAAGTCCTGTGCTTCCGGACCGGGGCTGGGGTCCACCGTCCCTGCTTAACTTCCCCGCAGTTACCCCAGCATTCTTAAGCCTCCTTCAACTATCTGCACTTTGCCATACAAGGAACAACAGTTGGGCGCCTGTGCCCCCGAGGCAAACGCCCTAGAAGGCGCCCACGCGGCCGGCTTACCGAGCAGCGAGCCTATGAAGATGACGACCTGCACAGTTGTGGTGAACTGGCGGTACAGCTGCGCTTCGACGAACTCCCCGAGTGCGCTGCGGTTGGCGCCTGCTGCCTCTGTGCCCGACGCGTTGCGCGGGTCGCTGGCGTTTCTGAAGATCCAGCTGCCGTTATGCCCCATGGCTAAACTGGGGCTCCGGCTCTGCTCTTTGCCCGCGCGTCCGCCCGCCCGCCCGCCTGCCTCCAGCTCCGCGCCAGCCTCTCCTGCCCCCGGCGCAGCGAGACGCGCGGGTACCTAGTGCAGTCCTGGAGAACGCGGGGCAGCCTCGGATCCCCTCACGACGCCACATCACCAGCCCCGGCCCTTGGGAGGCGGGGAGGGAGTAGAGCGAGGCTGCGCCCCATGCCCGTTCCCTCCTGGGTCCCCGTCAGCACCCACATGAAGGTGGCACGGTCAGAGCCGGCCGAGAGTCGCCCGTCCCTCCTCCCGAGTGGTCAGCACTGCCAAGCCCACTAAACGGACGTGGAAACACTAAAGGATGCATTTGATGGTCAAGGAGGGAGCTCTCCGCTCTCGACGCCCCTTTCAACCTCTGCTTCTTCCATCCCCCCAGCCCCCGAGGGCCGGGAATCCCTCTAGAGTCCTCTAGACTGACCGGCTCAGCCCTTCTCCTTAGAGGGAAGGGAGAATTTAGCTGAAGCCGTTTTTCAATTCTACTGGCTTCGGGGCTGGATGGCGATAAGAAACCTGCGTAAGCCCAAGGCAAGTGGTCGAAGCCCCGAGGGGGGACCCCAGTCCCCGACGGCGCCCATGGCCTGGGAGGAATGCCGTGAATCTCCCCCAACAGCCTAGCCCTCAGCACCTGGCCGTTCCCCAGGACGACCGCACGGTTTCCTCCAACCTCCCTTTCTCAGCGCCAGCTGCAGGGACCTGTCCCACAGCCCCTTTGCCTCTGCACGACCTAGCGCCCCCTTTCCCGACCCTGCTCCGGCCCTCGGCTGCTGGGAAAGAGCCTCGCAGCCACGTTAGCACAAGGAAGGACGCCCCTACATGGGTAGGGCACTATCTGCGCGGCCGCGGGACTCCCGGAGCGCGCCTGGGGCAGCGAGAAGGGGGCGCGCAGCCCGCGGGAGAGGTCACGTGAGGTGCCTGGCCCCGCCCCCCACGGCGAGACAACCGAGAGGACGGCGCCATTTTGGCCTTTCTGAGCGTGAGTTTCTCGGCTCGGAGTGTGGGAGGCCCGCAGGATTCTCGTCTGGTGTCGTCTCGCCGCGATGGCCAACCTGGCGGCGCCTTCCAGGCTTCGCTCCCTTTGTTACTGTTGTTACTGCTTCTTACCTCCTCAGCAGAGGCTGCCTGAGGCTTACAATTACATGTCGCTGTGACTTGGGCAGGGAGCACAGTCTCCCGGCTCCACAGGCCTCGGGTGTAGCCGGTGCATTTAAGAAGGATGAATATTAGGAATCCAGTGCACGGTTTCCTTAGCCTTTTTATCGAGTCTTATTTCTAAAAAGTGCAGGATATAACCCAGGGCTGGTGAATTCCAAGAATGAAGAGCTGGGAGGGAGCAACTTCCTGCAAGCTAATGTTAAAAAAAAAAAAAAAAAAAAGGATGGGAAGCGGGGATAACCAAATAAGCACGAAGAAACAGTAAAGAAAGAAGCTGAATGTGAAAAGGCATGTATGGAATCTAGAGAAAGGATCTGGGGAAAAGAAAAGGAGAAACAAGTCCGGAAAAGACTACTAAAGATCGTTTTGTTTTGACTCTATGGAAACTGGTTTCTTTTTAATAAGTAAAAGGACGTGGTTGAGTGCTTTGACATGTTGACTAATAGGACTAGGTTCCAGGACAATAACTTTTAAGAATTGATGAAAATTACAGGGTTTTTTCTTGGTCGCCTCAGGGCTGATCCTGCTACAATATGGCTACCTCACTTGCACTGGTAACACAACTCGTCTTGAAAGATGAAAAGGCCATGCCCCTACATCTTTGAATTCTCATGATAACTACACATAATAATCCTCCATGTAAGCAGTTATTTTAAACATTTTGGAGGCCAAAGAGGAGGGAGAAACTACTGATTAATTGTGGTTTTTTTTTAGTTAAAATTTGTTCTGAGAGTCCAAACATTTTGAGATGAAACCCCTCACACTATAATCATTACAAAACAAAAAGGATAACAATTCACCAACATCCATCACCCTCCTTTAGGAAGGCTTAGGGAACAATGTGTGAATTGTCTAGGTAACAGTTGTAAAAATAACCCTTACCCACCTTCATCTGCCAACCCCCTGTTCAAAATTTCTAAGAAGGATTGGGATTAGGGTGTAGGAAAGAGTCAATTTTACAGGTGTAAAGATTTTAATAAAGCAAGAAACCTCTCATTCTTTTTATTCTGAAAAGATACCAGTAAATTCTCTACAACAGGGGTGTCAAACTCATCTTCACCAGAGGCCACATCAGCCTCACAGTTGCCTTCAAAGGGCCAAATGTAACTTTAGGCCTGGATAAATGTAACTACTCCTTAACTAGGGGCAAGGAGCTCAAGGCTGCTGCCAGGTAGAAACAAAGGGCAGGGCCAGATTCGGCCTGCGGGCCTTCTGTTTGCCACCTGTGCTCCACAGCCTTTTGGTGTTAGGGTGTATAGGGTTAGTTGAATCAAGAAATAACTTGATCAGCTGAGGTCACCACGGTTTTCAGACTTGCCCGAGGATTGCTTTGTGAAAATATAGGACTGGCTACAAAAGAATTTAAGATGGACCAAAGAGATTGGACATGATTTAAATATATGTTAAGTGTCTACAGTAGTGTAATTTGTATCATCAGGTCATCACAAACTCTGGCCTCAGAAGCAGCAATCCTTTATTTTGCTCACAAACGTGCATTTTGGGCAAGGCTCAATGGGACAGCTTAGCTTGGCGCTGCATGACATCAGCTGAGGCAGCTCAAAGTTGAGGCTGTGGTCTGGAATCTGAAAGCTTGTTCACTCACATGTCTGACAGTTCATGCTGGCTGTTATTGGGAACTTAGCTGGGACTGTCAACTGGAATACCTGTATGTGGCCTGTCCAAGTACCTGCTTATTTTCTCGCTGCCTGGCAGCTATGATACAAAAGTGAGTGTTGCAAGAGAGACTCACAAGAGGGCAAGGCAGTAGCTGTACTGACTTTTATGACAATCTCATAAGAAGAGCATGTGGAATGAAAGATATTGTTGCAGTCATTTAAGGGAAATATAATCTGCCATGATACTTTCCTTTTGTCAAAAGAAATCCTTTGAAAGGTATATTTCTTTTGAAATTAAACCTGAAGAGGTCAAAAACCACAAAAATGAATTACAGTCCACTTCAATTACTTGTCATGTACAGGAGCTCCGTGGCTATGAGCCAGCCAATAGTAACACCGGGCAGCAGTGCGGCACACTGCCGTAGCTGATGGCAGGCAACTGGGACTACCAGCCATCATGTTTACGTGCTAGCTAATTTTTAGCTAAACTTTCTGGAGCTACACTAAAAGCAGATAATGGGAAATGGGGTAAAAATATAAGCAACCTCTGGCTCTTAAATAGTAATATAAGTAACGGTTCCTCTCCCATAATGAACAGTATAAGAAGGCATTCTCAACTTAAAAATACCACAAAGTTTTTAAGTTTGTTGTTTGGCACTCAGCATCTATTTCCCTATAGAAATAATAAACATGATGATAGGCTTCCCAGGCAGAGTGGGGGCAAAAAAAGGGAGTGAGGCTCTTGGGGATTACGGACTCCCAGGGAGGTCCTACTCCGTCTGTATCTGCCTCTCTGAAGGTCTGCCTCCTTCAGTCTTTTTAAAGAGTTAGAGAGTTACTTCTCTTTTCCTCACACCATTAGTTCAGTCATTTAACAAATGTTAATGCTCTTGTGCTAGGAAGGCAGGAATATAGTAGTATGGAATAGACTAGATTCTCATAGATTTCTCCAATCACCTGTTCTTTAATCATGCACCTTCTAAGACTTGCTTAGGAATTTTCCTTCTTATAACCATGGGAGAATAGGTATAATGGTTAATTTTATGTGTCAACTTGACTGGTCTGTGAGTGGCCCAGATATTTGGCCAAAGGTTATTCTGTGTTTGTATGAAAAGTATTATCTGGATGAGATTAACATTTGAATCTGTAAACTGAGCAAAGAAGATTGAGCTTCTCCATATGGAAGCAGTCAAAGTGCCCATCAATAGACTAGTGGATAAAAAAGCTGTGGTGCAGCTTTTTTATATGCAATGGAATGTTACTTAGCCATAAAACTCCAAAATCTTAACGTCCGTGGATGAACAGCATGGATGGACCTAGAGGGTATTACACTAAGTGAAAAAAATCAGATAGAAAGACAAATACCATATGATTTCACTTTTATGTGGAATCCAAAGAATAAAATAAATAATATTAAAACAGATTCATCGATACAGAGAACAGACTGATGGTTGACAGAGGGAAGGAGGTTTGGGGCTGGTTGAAAAAGATGAAGGGATTAAGAACTACAAAATGGTAGTTAGAAAATAGTCATGGGAATGTAAAGTGCAGCACAGGGAATATAGTCAATAATATTGTAATAACAATGTATGGTGCTAGGTGGGTATTTGAAATATTAGAGGAATAACTTTGTAAAGTATACAATTATCTAACCACTATGCTAAACACCTGAAACTAAAAAAAATTAATATTTAATGTAAACTGTAATTGAAAAATAAAATATAAAACATTAAAAAAATGGGTGGACCTCATCAAATCAGTTGAAGGTCTATGTAGAACAAATGTGCAGTGGATAATTTTTAAAAGCCTATTTCCTTCTCTATTATCACCCATTTTTTTCTCTTATATTCCTATAGTGTAGTGATAGGTAAAATTTGCACGTAGGTGCTAATAACAAGTCTTTCCATGCCTACAGAATGTAATAGGATCCATTTCTGTTCAAAAGAATTTCCAGATTTCAATTTTCTTGGGCATTTGTTGAAAAACAGCTAGGGGCTTAGGTAGAGGGAAGAAGAAATGAAATAGGATTTATGATCGTTGCAAAGACCAAGGTGGTGGGAAATGAGGAGAGCCTGTGGGTTTCGTTTCCCCTTCCTTCTTCTCTTTTCATTGAAGTTCTCCTCCTCCTCCCTCCTGTACCCCACACCACACCCTCACATGCCCCTGCATGCCTTCTCAATAAAGGTGGAAAAAAGAGAAAAGCTGGAGAAATGGGCATATTTTGGGTTGGTAAGCCCGAGCAGCAGCATGCTGATAAAGGATGGGTCCTTATGGCCCCTGATGACCCATCTGGAATAAATGGTTCTATTTCCAAATGGCTATTTCTATGCCTGTATAAAAGACATAGATAGTGCAGATTATTATGTACATATTACTAGTGTTCAACAATATCTTGTTCTTCTCTTCTTATGAGCACACAGAAGGTGATTTTTCTCAGCTGCTCTTGCAAGTGGGCAGGGTCACTGGACTATTATGACTAATGGTAGTGAGTTAAAATGACAAATCATCTGGGTTATGGCAGTGAAAAGCTGCAGTTCTCAAGTCTCTCTGCTACCCTGCCATTGCAATTATGGAGGGTGTCTTGTGTTGAACTAGAACAGCTGAAATACCGAAGCAGCCTATGTTTTCAGCTACCATATTGTGTGGGGCTGGCGGGGAGCGGAGGCAGGGGAATGGGCAGATGCCCTGGACAGCCACCCTGACCCACAACAAATTTTGTTTGAGCAAAAAATAAATTTTATTGTACTAAACAACCAAGATTTTTGGAGCTGCTCATTTAACAACCCAGGCTATCCTGGCAGGTACGGTTATGAAAACTGTGGCCTGCATATTTAAGAGAGTGCAGACTTATTTTGGAAGAATGGAATCTATTGAGTCAGGACTTCTAAAAAAGCTCTGTGTTGGTAATGGCAGTAAGGATGTCCTAGGTCCTTATAAGATGAAAATGGTAGCTGACAATAGAGCCTGTGGGGATCTTTGAATTGAGCTACTGGGTTTTGTCATGTCCAAAAACATATTGGTCTCTGATAAGTTCATGTCATTTAAACAATTCTTCTGGAGAGTACTTAAGCTTAGTATAGGTGATAACCCATTTCTTTTTTTCTGGAAGCCCAGACTGTCTTTTTACATAGACAAACCCACCAACTCCCTCAAGATAAGCCTAGTGTAGCAGGGGCAAGGAGAGCAGCAAGAGTGTTGGTGTCAGTTGGACGTGGGTTTGAATGCCTGCTATATACCATTTCCATGTGTTACCCTGGGCAGTCACGTGACCTGTCTAAGCTCAGTTTCCTCCTCCACCAAATAGGGATTAAAATGCCTATTTTGTAAGACTATTTCAAGGACAATAAAATACCAAATTCATGAAAAGCTCTAACGGTTCTGGCATATTGTAGGAAATCAATAAAAGGTAATATAATAATTTGTATTTGTTGCAACTTAAATATCAAAGGGGGAAAAAGTATCACCTTTCAACATCTTAAAGAATTTTCTTTATTGATTTAAATAAAATACATCTTAACAAGGCTTGTATTCCAAAAAAATTAATTTGCAATCAGCAAAGGACAGAATGACTTTTGGGAAATTTTGCTTGAAGCTTTAGAAGTCCAAAATTTAGCCTTTACATTATTGGGCTAAATATGTTTACTTTAGGGTTTTAAGGTTTTGGTATATTAAATTATCATCAGAGCAATTATTTGTTTAAAAGTTACTAATACAGACCTTCGTCTAGTCCAAATTATCTCAATATGTGGACTGTGAAATGGTTTCCTACTGATATGAATCTACGAGTATATCTCCTAATGCAGTTTCCCAATTTGTAATAGTCCTCACACCTATAGATTGCTATTAAATTCATCAAAATATCAGGGAGGTGGAAGATTGAATACCCACATAGCCTCACACACACAGAGGCACACACATGCACACACACACAGTGACTAGTTTTTTTTAATAGCAAATACGCCCTAACTAAAATATCTATGAGTATATCTCCTTAAAAGGGGTCACCTGTTTACCTATTAAAGAATATCATGACTTCTCAACACATTTTGGAGAATCCTTTTTTTTAACTTCAGAAGCAGGTACATCCTTTCCTGTATCCTGGATCCTAACAAACATGGCCTTTAAGAATAAACTTGATTGGAGAGGTTGTGGAGAAAGGGGGACCCTAGTGCACTGTTAGTGGGAGTGCAGACTGGTACAACCACTATGGAAAACAGTATGGAATTTTCTAAGAAAACTAAAAATAGATCTACCTTTTGACCCAGCAATTCTACTGCTTGGATTATATCCTAAGAACCCTGAAACACCAATCCAAAAGAACATATGCACCCCTATGTTCATAGCAGCACAATTTACAATAGTCAAGTGTTGGAAGCAACCTAGATGCCCATCAGTAAATGAATGGATCAAAAAACTGTGGTACATTTACACAATGGAATTCTATGTAGCAGAAAGAAAGAAGAAGCACCTACCCTTTGCAACAGCATGGATGGAACTTGAGAGCATCATGCTAAGCGAAATAAGCCAGGCAGTGAAAGACAAATACCATATGATCTCACCTTTAACAGGAACCTAATCAACAAAACAAACAAACAAGCATAATATAACCAAAGACACTGAAATTGAGAACAAGCTGACAGTCACCAGAGGGGAGAGGGGAGGGAATTTCAGGGGAAAAGGGGAAGGTTTTAGAGCAACAAGTATAAAGGACACATGGACAAAAACTATGGGGGGTGGAAATGGGAGGGAGGTGGGGAGGGCTGGGGTGGTAGGCTGGGGAGTGGGAGTAAAAGACAGAAAACTGCACAAGATCAACAATTAAAATAAAAATTTAAAAAAAGAATAAATTTGATTTTTTTGAAAGAGCCAAAAGTTACCTGGGACCAATTCTTGTGAAATAAGTGATCAAGGTAGTAGTATCATCTTTGCTAAAAGACAGAGATATGACTATAAAATAATGCGACTGATAGTTTGACTTGGAAGTAGTGGCACAGCTTTGGAATAACAATGTACTTATTCCAGAATTTAAAAGATAAGATTCATTTGCATATTTAAATGTATGAGCACACACATTTACAAAGTGATGCAAAAGTCACTAAGTAATTTTTATTTCATACTTTCTTGAGCATGCAGAGCTGTATTACCACTCCTATTTCTGTCTGCCAGCCACAGAAAGCTGCAAGAACAAGTGAATGCCTTTACCTCCTAGAAGGAGAAGGGGGGACAGAAAAAATATTCAAAGAAGTGATGCCTGAAAAATTCCTATATTTGGCAAAAATCATAAACCTATAGATACAAGAAGCTCAGCAAATCCTAAACAGGATAAACCTAAAGAAAGACACATCATAGTCAAACTTCCAGACACTAAGACAAAGAAAAAAAATCTTGAAGGTAGCCAAAGAGAAATACCACATTACCTATAGAGGAAAAATAATGTGAATAATAGCAAATTTCTCACTGAAACCACATAGGCAAGAAAGAAGTGGCACATTTTTCAAGTGCTGAAAGAAAAGAACTGCTGACCTAGAATTCTATATCCAATGAAAATATCCTTCAGGAATGAAGGAGGAGATTTGGTTTTTAAAATTTGGGATCCAGCCCTGGCTGGGTGGTTCAGTTGGTTGGAACTTTATGCCATACACCAAAAGGTGGCAGGTTTGATTCCCAGTCAGGGCACATACCTAGGTTTGGGGTTCAATCCCCAGTCAGGACATGTATTGGAAGCAACCAACAGATGCTTTCTCTCTCTCTCTCCCTCTCTCTCCCTCTCCTCCTCCCTTCTCCCCTCCCTCCCTCCCTTCCTCCCTGCCTCCCCCTCTCTAAAATCAATAAACATATCCTCAGGTGAGGATTTTTTAAAATTGGGGGCCCTATAACCAAAGAATGTGGGAGTTTTCCCTTGGGAAGTTCTGGGTAAATAGCAGGTCCAGGAGAAACACTTCCGGGAAGAAGGGGAGGCATGGAGAGATACAGACTCTTACTTGGAGAACTGATCTAAGGGTTTAGGGTAGATTTGGAAAATAAGGAAATCTTGGGGCATCCTGACAAGTTGTTTGTGAACCCCGCTTATACAACAACACTATAATCAGGCCGGATATTCCAAGGGCTTAGAGTTTACCTCCCAGGGGCCATTTAAGGGCCAGTCTTTTGTTTGAAATGTACAGTTTGTATATCCCAAGCCTGCTGACATACCTTTTATTTCACATAGGGCAACCAAATGCAATTGTGGGCCTTGTTTGGATCCTGATTCAAATAAAGCACCGTAAAACAAAACAAAACAAGAACATTTTAATAGCTTAAGTTATAATTGACATTAATAAATTGCATATATTCACATTGTACAGATTGATAAATTTTGGTGCATGTGTATATCTGTGAAATAATCACCACAATCAAGGTAATGAGTATATCCATCAGCTTCAAGAGTTTCTTGTCCCTCTGGAATCCCTCCCTCCAGCTTATCCCTGTTCCTCGTACCCCAGGCAATCACATGTCTTCTGTTACTAAACTCATATTTTTTAGAATTTTATATAAGTGAAGTATATGTAAACTTTGCTTGGCTTATTTCACTTAGCATAATTATTCTGCTATTCATTTATGTTATTATTAAATAGTGTATATCTTTTTATTGGTGAATAATATCCCATTGTTTTGATATATCAATTTATTTTTACCTCAGTCTTGTCCATTACTTGTTGATGAGCATTTGGATTGTTTCCAGTTTGGGGATTAAGGTGCTATGAACATTCATATACAAGTCTTTGTATGAACACATGCTTTCATTTCTCTTGGTAGTATTTAAGGGTGAAATAGCTGTGTCGTATAGTAGATAAATGTTTAACTTTTAAACTAAAACTGCATGATAGACCTAAATGAAAAACTGAAAACTATAGAACTTCTAGAAGTAAACATAGGCAAAAACATTTGTGACCTTGGTTTAGGCAAAAATTTCCTGCCTAGCAAAAAACATGACTCATAAAAGAAAAAAATGGTGAATTGAATTTCCTCAGACGTGAAACTAGTCCGGACTGGTGTTGCTCAGTGGGTTGGGGCCGACAGGTGCCAGACTTTGATTCCTGGTCGGGGTGCATGCTCTGGTTTCAGGCCAGGTCCCCAGCTGGGGGCACGCGAGAGGTAACCACACATTGATGTCTCTCTCCCTCTCTTTCTCCCTCCCTTCCCCTCTCTGTAAAAATAAATGATATCTTTTTTTTTAAAGTAAAAACTATGCTTTTTGTAAAATACTGTTAAGAGAATGGAAAGGCAAGCCACAAACTGGGAGAAAATCTTTACAAATCACACATCTGAAAAAGGACTTAATGCCAGAATATATATAATTCTCAAAACTCAATAAGAAAATAAACAACTTAATTTTTAAAATGGCAAAAGATTTGAACAGAAGATATATGAATGGAAAATAAGCACATGAAAAAATTCTAAACATCATTAATTATTAGGGAAATGTAAATTAAGACACAGTAAGATACTACTACATACCTATTACAACATTTAAAATTTAAAAGACTTCCCTGGCTGGTGTGGCTCAGTGGGCTGAGTACTGGCCTTCAAACCAAAGGGTCGTGGGTTCGATTCCCAGTCAGGGCACATGCCTGGGTTGAGGGCCAGGTCCCCAGTTGGGGGCGTGAACAAGGCAACCACACATTGATGTTTCTCTCCTGCTCTTTTGCCTTCCTTTTCCCTAAAAATAAATAAATAAAATATTTTTAAAAATAAAATTTAAAAGACTGACAATACCAATTACCAGCAAGGATGTAGAGTAACTAGAACTCTCATGAACTGGTAGGAATATAAAAACTTTGGAAAATGGTTTGTCAGTTTCTTTTGTTGTGCAATTTTGACTTCAAAATAGTATCAAACTTCATAAAAGTTATAAGAATCATCCAAACAATTCTCATATATTCTTCACCTAAATTCTCCAATGGACTTACCATAATCTCTATTGTCTGGATCATTTGGGAGCTAATTATATATGTAATGTCTATTACACCAAAGGCTACAGTGAAAATTGTCTAATAAGGACAATTTTCTATATGACCACAGCACAACCATAAATTTAATTTCCGCTAGGAAATTAAAATAATACAATACTGCCATTTAATCCACAGATCTGTCCTTCCCTCAAATTTTGCTGATTGTCTTTATTATGTCCTTTATAGGTCCAGCATCCAGTATAGATTCTAATTTTAGACAAATGGAGAATTTTCTGCATAGATTGGGTATTAAATCATATTCAGTAACTGTTACATTTTTAAGCTATAAGGGTGGTATTATGTTATATTTGTAAAAAGTCTTTACCTGTTAGAGATACATACTTAATTATTTATAGAAAAAATGATACAGTGTTTGAGATTTTCTTTGACATTCACTACCAAGGAAGTGGAAGGAGAGAAAGAAATGAAATAAGATTGGAAAGATACCTAATTATTGAAGCTGAATGATGAATACAGGGTTTATTATAATATTTCTTCTACTTTTATGTATGTTGGAAAATTTCCATAATTAGAGTTTTTAAAGAAATAGACCAATGGGGAAATTGAAGGAATTAAAGAATTGGGCTGATATGATCATACATGTGATTTAGAAACATTACTCTGGCTGCAATAGGAAGCATGGCTTAGATTGGGGCAAGAATGAAGACTGGTTTTCCAGCCACTGAAGTCTTCTAGGGAAGAGATGATGGTGGCCTGAACTAAGTGCCAGTGGGATGGAGTGAACTGTATGTATTGAAGAAATGGTGACTATCTGGATGTGCGAGTTGAGAGAAAGGGAATTCAGGATCACACTTAGCTGGACCCGGCCAATTTGGGGTGAGTGGTGCCATTTTCTAGACAGGGATCACTGGAAAAAGAATAGGTCCATGGAGACAAGAAGATGGTTTGAGAAGGCCTTGAGTAAAACTAGTGCATTTGTGGTATCTGGCCAGAACTGACTGAATAAATGACAGCAAGATACCCAAATAATCATTAATTAGCAAATAGTATAGGGGTAAGCAAAGTAGACAGAGGAAATGTCACTTAAACCTAACGAGGTAATATGATTATTCTACATCAGCAATTTTTCAACCGGTACGCTGCAAGAAGCACATGGGTGTGCCTTAAGAATTTTTAAAACATGGAATACCTGGCCATTTAGTCAGGGGCACTGACCTCTTTTTCCTCAGATTGTCAGATAAAAACATGACAACAGCCAACACAACAATAGCCATCCTGTGTGAATGAGTCAAAATTATACCTATTTTTGTCAGATCAGAAAAAAATAATTTCTTTTTCAGTGTGCCTCAGAATTTTAGTAATTAGTTTATGCATGCCATGAGACATAAAAGATTGAAAATCACTGTTTTAAATGAACATGTAGCCTTATATTAAGTGACTGGAGCTGAAGTGCAATGACAACATCTGGTAGACACGTTATTTTATAAACTCAAAAGAGACATGATTGCAGGCAGAATATTACAGAAAGACCCCTAAACTCACATTCAGTAAACTAGGCATGGAACAAAATTCTTTTCATGGGACTGTAGCTCATGAAGATGCCTGAGTGAAAAGACATCTTTCAGTTAAAGGTGGCAATGTAGGGACAGAGAACATGCATAGGATGTTGAATCCATGGTTTAAGGGAATAAGTTCGAGGGTACAAAATTGGGATAAAGGGAGTAGTAGCCTTGACTTTTACTTCTGGTAGACTTGTCGGAAAGTTGTAGGTGAGCCAGTAAGAGATTTGAAAACCCATCAAATTCTGCCCTTGAAGATTTTCCTGTCACCACCCAAGCCACGGTGAAGGAATTCCAGCAGGCATTTCTGTTGAAAAGACTTATTTCGTGAAAGTGATACCATTTGGCGTTATCGTTCCACTCTGATTGATTTGATTTCCAACGTTTCTGCAAATTCCTTTCTCCCACATTACCTGGGCAAAGAGGTCCACGGCCTCCCTTCCCTAGCTCCGGCTTCGGAAGCCGATAGAACCTGCCCCCGGCACAGCGCCCCGCCCCCCGCACAGAGCCCCGCCCCCCGCACAGAGCCCCGCCCCAGGACCGACACAGAGTGCAGCCCCGCCCCCTGACAGCCCTCCCACCGCGCGGCGTGGCGCCCCGCCTTCGGGCCAGTCCCGGCAGCGGATGCCTAGTGCGGGCCTGCCACAGCCAAAATAGGGCCGGTCTTGCCTGGGTCGCCCGGTTGCAATGGCTGGGGGTCGTGGGGCTCACCGGCGCCGCCGGGATGAGCCGCCGGAGAGCTATCTGCAGCGACAGGACCACGAGCTGCAGGCCCTAGAGGCCATCTATGGCGCCGACTTCCAGGACCTACGGCCGGACGCGTGCGGACCGGTAGGAATGTGGCTGGTGGAGTCCCGGCTGGCTTGCTGCGGCCCAGCCTCCATCGGCTGAACCTCCCTGGGCCAGGCCAGCCCTGCCGGAGCCCAGCCGCCCGCCCGCTTTAGGATTCTGCAGTCCTTTCGACCCTGCCAGTTTCACCCACGCTTACTTTTTGTCCTTGCAGCCGCTCGGCGGGTCTCCAGAACCCCCACCTGGAGAACCGAATTCTCCCACAGCCTTTTCTGCAAGTCGGCTCCTCTCTCTTACCTAGCACTGTTTCTCATTCTCTCTGACACCCTGTAACATCCCTGCTGCCTTCCAGTCTTCCCTTTTTCCCTTGAAAGTCCTTGAGTTTGGTACAACAGCGCATTCAAAGGAATCCATTGAAACTGTTCTTAGAACACTTTTTGGGCGTTTGCACAGACCTTAACTGATGCCCTCAATCAGAATTGTCTTCAAGTCTCATCCTCCCGTGTGTTCACAATTGTAAAGCACCTACTCACCAGTTTACTTCCCATGCATGCTCACTGTGTTTTCTGGTATGGAGGAATTTTCCAGTACCTTCCTCTAAGGCACTTAGCAGAGAGTATATAATACATTCATCTTAGCTGTAATGGAGAGGCTGCATGCTGAGTCTAGACCTTTTTAAATGACATTTGGTTTAAAATATTTTCCTTTTTGCCTGGAGGTAAATTAAGGCACACTGTAAGCTGCTGATACTAACAGCCTCTCCCCATCCCCCATCCTTGAGTTATCTGTTAAACTATTAGGTCTCTGAATATTATTTAAAAGGTAGTTCTTCCTTTGTGTGCTTTCAGTTCTGACATTTCACAGTATCTTTTGACACAACTTTAGCTACACATCCAGTATTTCCTCCATAAATAGCATCTTGGTTCTAGGTATTGGGAATACAGCCCCAGACAAAAGACAAAAAAAAAACCCCTGCCCTCAGGGAACTTACTTTTGTAGGTACTTAATTTCAAGACTTATTTTTAACCTGAAATGTAAATATTCCTTTTATAGATGCTTATAATGAAATAGTTACATAATTTTCTGGTAATCTGGTGATTTTTCTGTTCCCAAACATTGAGATCCAGGAAGTAGGCTCAGTAAGGAGCCAGAACAGGTGTCACACCTGTACTCACTGCAAAGGCCCTAAAGATTTCATTCAGAGCTAGTTTGTTTACTTTATGCATGGTTAGTTATCTAGTTCTAAAACTGCAGAAAAACAGAAAGGAGAAAGGAGCTGCCTTAAGCAAATATACCAATAATCCCAGAATTTATAGCTTGTGGCCTTCATAACAAGAGAGAAGACTAAACAAAACCAAACAAAAGCTATAAAAGTCAGACAGAATAATTCAAATAGCTGTCTGTGGCCCATGGTGTACAGGGCAAATAGCGTCAACATTTTTATAGGCCCAACAGGCAAATAATTGATGGTCATAAGAATGAATCAGAGTGTAGTCGTTCAGCAAGTGCTTATTACCACCTGCTATTTGCAGTCTTCAGGGAAAGATTATGCAGCCACAATCCTTTATCCAAAACTCTTGAGACCTGATGGGTTTCGAAATTCAGAAGTAAACTTGCATTCACATTCACTTGTGCACATTCCATGCCTTACCTAACACCTCCCTCAGTGTGTGTTTCAGCAGTATCCAAAATCAAACAACTAAATGTGTAACCCGGGTAAATAAAGACTTAATAAAAGCCTTGAGTCAGTTCAGGCCAAATCTGCTGCCAATAAATTCAGGTCAGAATTTACTGACCTGAATAAACTTAAGTTTTTTTTTAAACTTCTGAAGTTTTTAAAGTTTTTTGGGGAATGTGTTAATAATGCAGATTGCAGTTCAGTAGCATATGTATATAATTTATAAATAACCAAATATTTTGGGAGTGAATGCTAAAAATTATTTTGCATGCTAAAAGAGTTTGGATGCCACTAGTTTAAAATATAATTTTCTGTAGAGTTATACAATTATTATTAATTTAATTATCTTAGTTAATTTTCCACATCAGCAAAGGGCCTGCTCACTTTTAATTTGATAGCTACTGCAAACTTCCCTTCCCAAAAGGTTGCTTCTGTCTTATGGCCCACTAGTAGTGTGTGAGAGTAGTTTTCATACAACTTCAGCAACATTGTAGATGTCAGACTTTTTCATCTTTGTCAGTAAGTAGATGAAACTTTTTTATTTCTCAGTGATTCATTATGTAGGCTACCTTTGTTTGCAAGCAATGGATGTTTCTTTTTCTATGCACTGTTTTTTCATGTTCTTTGGTTCCCTTTTTCCACTATGTTGTATATTTTCTTATTCATGTGTCAGCTATTTATATGTTAGTAAAATTAGCATTTTGGATTATATATTACACATATTTTTCCCTGATTGTGTGCATTTTGATATTTATGTAATCAATGCCATTTTTTTAAAACTTTAATATAGTCAAAATAACCAATTTTTTGTTTTATAGTACCTGTAGATCTTTTTCCCTAGAAAATATTTTCCTGCTCCACTGTTACCAAAAAATGAATTCTTTGAGGGTTTCTTTTTTAAGATTTTATTTATTTATTTATTTTTAGAGGGAGAAGAAGGGACGGAGAAAGAGAGGAAGAGAAACATCAATGTGTGGTTGCCTCGTTCACACCCCCCAACTGGGGACCTGGCCCGCAACCCAGGCATGTGCCCTGACTAGGAATTGAACCAGCGACCCTTTGATTTACAGGCCAGTACTCAGTCCACTGAGCCACACCAGCCAGGGCTGAGGTTTTCTTTTAATTTTTTCATGACTTTATTTTTAAACTTGCGTCAAATAAGTATAGAGATTAGCTTTTTAAAAAGAAGTTATTAGGCCCTGGCCAGCTAGCTCAGTCACCCCAATATGCCAAGGTTGCAGTTTCTGTCCCTGGTCAGGGCACATATAAGAAACAACCAATGAATGCATAAATAAGTGGAAAAACAAAGGGATGCTTCTCTCTTTCTCTCTGTCCCTTGCCCACTCTGTCTCCCTCACCCTCTAAAATCAATCAATTAAAAAAATTAGAAAAACTTTAAATATCTTAGCTCCATCTAAGTATGAATTAAGGCCAACTCCTCCCACCACCAACTAGCCAGTTAGACTAACACCAATGGTTTGGGTTTTGGGTTGTTTTAATTTTTCCCCTACTATAGCCCTCCCCTTATCCAAGGGCAATACATTCCAAGACTCGCAGCAGATGCTCATAACTGCAGTACTACCAAACCCTATTTATACTATGTTTTTTCCTTATATCTTTCTACGATAAAGTTTATTTGATAAATTAGGCACAGTCAGAGAGTAACAATAATAACTAATAATAAAATAGAACAGTTATAGCAATGTGCTATCGTAAAAGTTATGTGAATGAGGTCTTCCTCTATCTCTGGAAATATCTGACTGTACTGCACTCACCCTTGTGAGGATGTGAGATGATAGAATGCCTACATGATGGGGTGAAGTGTGCTGAGATGAAGTGAGATGAATGACACAGCCATTGTGACAGAGCTTTAGGCTACTCTTGCTCTTCTGGTAAGATGTCAGAAGGAGAATCATCTGCTTGGGTGATACTGGGCCATCAAGGCCTGCGGATGTCAATGGTTGAGGATCCTTGATAGTTGAATTGAATCACAGCTGACTATAAGTAACTGAAATATGAAAAATGTAACCGCAGATAAGGGGGGATTGCTGTACTGAACTGACATGCCGCCTTCACGTTATATGGGACTATGGTAGGATCCATGTGGCTGTTCACACCTGCACACCCAGTGCCTGGTAAAAATTGCTCAAAATTCTTTATTGAATGAAATAATTCCCAACTGTATTTGGGTCTGTTGTTGACTTTCTGTTCTACCCCATTAATCTATTTAAGCACTGCTACCACCTTGCTTTAATTATTATAAATTTATAGTTAGCCTTCTTAGTATTTAGTGTGGTCACCTTTTACCTTACAGAATTTTCCTGAGTAGTTTTACTTTAGTTTTTCCATACAAGCTTTGGAATGAACTTGCATCAAACTTGCATCAGTTTTCTAAATTGTTCAAAAATTATTTAGCATTTTTATTGGAATGACATTACATGTATTTAATTTGGGGAGAATTCAGATTCTGAATATTTTTTAATTTAAAATTTTAAAAATATATTTACATATACTATTATATTAGTTTTAGATGATTAGACATTTATATAACTTACAAAGTGATCACCCTGATAAGTCTAGTACCCACCTGACACCATACATAGTTATCACAGTATTATTGACTGTAATGTACTGTGATGCACTTTACATCCCCATTACTATTTTTATTATAGACATTTTATACATCTTAATCCCTTCCCCTTTTCCAGATTCTGAGTATTCTTTTTTTAATATATTTTATCGGTTATGCTATTACAGTTGTCTCATTTCTCCCTCATCATTCCCCTCCACCATGCACACCCCCTTCCACCCACATTCCCCCCCTTTAGTTCATGTCTATGTGTCATAAGTTCTTTAGCTTCTACATTTCCCTCACTATTCTTGCCCTCCCCCTGTCTGTTTTCTACCCACCATCTATGCTTCTTGTTCTCTGTACCTTTTCCCCCTCTCTCCTCCTCTCACTACCCTGTTGCTAACCCTCCATGTGATCTCTATTTCTGTGGTTCTGTTCCTGTTCTAGTTGTTTGCTTTTGTTTTAGGTGTGGTTGTTAATAGCTGTGAGTTTGCTGTCTTTTCACTGTCATATTTTTTATTTTCTTTTTCTTAGATAAATCCCTTTAACATTTCATATAATAAGAGCTTGGTGATGATGAACTTCTTGAACTTGACCTTATCTGAGAAGCACTTTATCTTCCCTTCCATTCTAAATGACAGCTTTGCTGGATAGAGCAATTTTGGATGTAGGTCCCTGCCTTTCAAGACTTCAAATACTTCTTTCCAGCTCCTTCTTGCCTGGAAGGTCTCTTCTGAGAAATCAGCTGACAGTCTGATGGGAACTCCTTTGTAGGTGACTGTCCCCTTATCCCTTGCTGCTTCTAGAATTCTCTCCTTCATTTTAATCTTGGCTAATGTAATTATGATGTACCTTGGTGTGTTCCTCCTTGGGTCCAACTTCTTTGGGACTCTCTGAGCTTCCCGGACGTCCTGGTAGTCTATTTCCTTTGCCAGATTGGGGAAGTTCTCCTTTATTATTTGTTCAAATAAGTTTTCCACTTGTTGCTCTTCCTCTTCCTCTTCTGGTACCCCTATAATTCGGGTGTTGGGACGTTTAAAGATGTACGGGAGGTTCCTAAGCCTCTCCTCATTTTTTTGAATTCTTGTTTCTTTCTTGTTTTTTGTTTGGTTGGTTGTTTCTTCTTTCTGGTCCACTCCATTGATTTGAGTCCCAGTTTTCCTCCCATCTCTATTGGTTCCCCATGTGTTTTCCTTCATTTCAAGTATTGTAGCCTGCATTTTTTTCATCTAATTTGTGAGCAAAATGAACCAATTCTCTGAGCATCCTGATCACCAGTGCTTTGAACTGTGCATCTGATAGGTTGGCTATCTCTTCACGGCGTAGAGGAATTGGCTCTGGGGCTTTGATTTGTTCTCCGGTTTGAGCCATTTTTGGTGGGGATTTTTGGGGGGGGGTCTGGTCGCAGCTGTTATGTAGCGGGGGGGCAGAGCCTTAGGTGTTCCCCAGTGCGGGGCAGCTCAGTCGCTGAGTTGTGAGGCTGTATGTGGGGGCGGGGTCCAAGAGGGAACAATGGCGCTTGCTCCGCTCTCTCTTGGATTCCAGTCCCTTCCGCCGCTTCCCCTTCGCCTGATTATCTGTGAGCGAATGTGGGACTACCTCATCAGCCAGCTGCCTTGTGTGGCCTCACTGGGTCTGCACAGTTGCCCCGCTGTGCCCGGGGTCTGCTAGCCGCCGCCTGCATACCTGGGAACTGCCAGCCGCTGCTGCCTGCGTGCCCGGGTCCGCACCTCCACTTTTCCCTGCCACGACTCCACCCCTCTTACTGGTCTGGATGAATGGTTATTGGACTTCTGTACAGTTCAATTTTCTATCAGTTCTGGCTGTTTTCTTGTTTCTAAATATTTGTTGTCCTTAATTTTGGTTGTGAGAGGAGGCACAGTGTGTCCCCCTATACCTCCATCTTGGCCGGAAGTCTGAGTATTACGTTTGTTTAAAATGGAGTTTTAGGCTATTAAACTTTTTTAACAAGTCTGTCATTGTTTAAAAATTCTCACCAGCTCATAATCAGATGGTAAATGGACTTGATGATTTTTACAAGATCAGTTACAGAAAGTATTTTCAGAAAAAGAGATGTAGGGGGTAGGAATCAGTGAATAAGGCATTTAACATAAAAATCAGAGAAAGACAAATATCGTATGATTTCTCTTATATGCAAAATCCGAAACAAAGCTCATAGATTGAATGATTGGTGGTTGAAGGATGGGTGAACTATGAGGTTAAATAAGTTAAATTTTAAAAACATAAAATCTAGAGGAATGTTAGCTAATTTCCATTTTCTGAGCTTTTACTATCATTTTTGTTTTTGATATCTTCACACGTTTACCCAGCGTGCTCATTTCTACATTTGTTACAGTTTCATGCAGACTAGTTTCTTCCCTGCAGTAGTTACAGAATATCAGACCTGAAGTGGTTGAGAAACAATAGGCCATCTTGCAATCAAAATTTAAGGAAGATATGATTAGCAGAATCCTAAGTAACAATTCTATTCTAGGCCAAACATCTAAAAGTAGTTTGAATTGTATAACTTTTAAAAAATATATAATTGCGGTAAAGAAATTTTACCATCAGTGAAAGATGGTAAAACAAAAATTTACCATCTTCGTCATTTTTAAGACTTCATTTTAGTAGTGTTAAGTATACTTACATTGTGTGCAATGAAAAATTGTGTTGGTATTTTTAATTTCCCAAATCTCATCCTCATTCTGCTGCTTATCTTGTAAACAGGTGAAGTTTAATCACAGGCTGTCATTAACTCTTGTACTTTAGCTTTGGAACCAAAAAGTTTGCTGCTGTGTGGAATGGCTGATGAAGTTCTCAGTTTTTAGTAGTCATATTCTTCACTTCAGTACTTTGAACAGAAATAGACGCATCCTTATACCAGTCAATTTTGTTGGGCATGCGTGTTAGGAAGTGCCTGAGGAAAGCACAGCCGTGCTGGGCAGCAGGGGTGTGTAACAGCATGGGCTCCCACAGAGGTTTGCACTGGGCTGGTGTTCCTGACCCGCTGGGGGTGATGTAAGATCCTTAGTGTTTGTTTCTTGAAGAGCTAATCATGAGTTCCAAATGAGCACTACCTGTCTTATGTTTCAGGACTGAGTTTACATTACTCTTTCACTTTTTATATGCTTGCGGATTTATTGGGCTATTTTGTAACTGTTCAGGAGAGTACCAGCATCATAATCCCATTAAGAAGTGAATTTAGCCCTGGCTGATGTAGCTTAGTGGATTGAACACCAACCTGTGAACCAAAGGGTTGCCAGTTCAGTTCCCAGTCAGGGCACAACCTGGGTTGCAAGCCAGGTCCCTAGAGGAGGGCGTGCAAGAAGCAACCACACACTGATGTTTCTCTCCCTCTCTCTCTCTCCCTTCTCCTTTCTCTAAAAATAAATAAAATCTTTTTTTAAAAAAAGTAAATTTAACATATCTTATTGTAGCATGATAGAGCCTTCTCTCCATTATTACTTTTTATGCGGCTTGCATGTCACTTGCATTTTCAGTCTTCAAAACTTTTTTTTCCTCATGTAGGATTTTGTATATTTTGGAGCTGATTCATCTGCATTGTGTTTACTTCTCTTTAGGTGCTCTCAAAATTTTTTTATTACTTTTTATATTGTGTTTATTTGCAAATATTTCAGGAATTAGTTATTTTCTTGTACAGGTTAAGTTAAAGATTTTATCAGTACTGACTTCTAATGACTAGTTATCTTCTAAACCCATGAAGGAGGCCCTACCTCACCCTGCTCCCCAGCACATCTTGGTTGTTAAACCATTTTTAATCAAATTATGTTCAACTCCAGGAGTCCTTGAATGCCCTAATATGAGCTAATGCTCGATATTCTAAACATGCTTTACATAAAAGTTTCTTCACATTTTGGGGAGCCTCTCAGTTTGCTTGAGAAAAACCTGACAGATACTCTGTTTATATCTAACATCAGTGTTCCCTGTTTCCCCCTCCACCAGAGAGCCTATATTGGTTAGGATTAAGTTTAGCAACATATGGCAGAAAACTATAAAGTTTGCTTTTTTGCATGTAAAAGTCTGGAGTCTAGGCATTTGTCTAAATTGCTGTTCCACAATCCTTTATGGTATAAAATGGCTGTCTGAACTCCAACCATCACATCTGTATTCCAGCCACCTGGAAGGAAACAGGAATTAAGAAGTGGCATGTGTTAGTTCATCTTAGTGGCCAGAAATTAACCTAATGGAATAGCTACACTTAGGTCTGATAAACCTATCCAGTTAAAAAATCAGTTCTGTTGATAAGAAACATCAACCAGTGATTGATGATCATTGGCATCAAGTCACTGCCATCAAGAATCTACAAATTGGGGTGTAGTGAAGAAGGAAACTTTATTCAGTGCAAAATAGCTCAGTTGTGATACAGCACAGCTGTGAGACAGCCCTGGGGCCTGGGCCCTCTCCAGCTAGGCTGGTCTGCTCTGGTGAGATACCTTGTGAAATATAGCCCACAGTCCTCTGTGGAAAGGGGAAGTGCTCTCTCAGAGCCAGCGAGGAGCTGACTTTTACAGACAAAAGTCCCTGCCCCTGGTCCCTGATTGATCTGTCCTCCTGCAAATGAGGACTCACAGTCCTTGCAACTTGACTGATCCAAAAGACACTTTCCTGATTGCTCAGAATAGAGCTGCTCTGATTGGTTGGCGAAGATGTTGCTGAGACTAGAGCTATGTAGCCTCGATTGGATGGGGCAAGCCTCAGTCAGTCCTGTTGGTTGGAGTAGAATTCCAGGAGCTCCTTTATAAGTTCTGGCTCAAATGGTAGAAGCACACACAGTTCAGGCATGCAGTTCAGTGCAGACACGGGGGTCAGTGCAGGCTTCTCTGTGAAGTGTGCTTTGCATGAGATTCCCCTTTGTAGAAATGGCTGCTAGGTTCTGCTTTTTAAAAATTTGAGCCCAGTTAGCCACCAGGAGCCTTTCGTAGTAGGTATCTTTTTTCTTAGGATCCACAGAAATAAAGGAAGAAGGAATGGATTGTGGACAAAACTCTTTCCTCTTTCCTAAAAGCTTGACTGGATATTATCTGGGCTCACCACAGTTATCACTGCTGTGTTGCTCTGCCGTGGAAGTAATTGGAACACTGGGCCTGCCTGGTGTTATATGGCTGGTCCAATCCAGGAGTGTTTGCAGGATTCTAACTGCTTTTTGGGACCCAGTGTTCTATGTGCAATGTTGCCCCTGGTGGTCCCAGGGGCCTGGCTGAGAGAGGCCTCCTTCCCTGAGGGCTGCCATCAATTCTTAACTAGTTTCATGGTGCTTCATTAAGCATTCCCTTTAGCAGAAGTACCTTCAGAATGTGTAGTCCCTGTTTCCTGTTCCAGGGACTCTGAGCATAAAGTGAAGTACCCCCTCTACCCAGCCTTTACCATTTCTTAAGGAGGTTAGTTACATTCAGACATATTCTTCACTTCCTAAATTAAGACTAAAGAGAATGTTACACTAGACTTATTATAAAGGCAGAGATAACTCACTTCCTATGTGTTACAAATTTGTTTCCTTCCTGGAACCAAGAAAGATCTATCCTTTGTTTCGCATTTGTAGTTGCTACTTGTACAGCTTGCTGATAGTTACAGTCCTCCTTCTATTTACATGATTCTTGCTCCTTCCAACTTTAGAAGGCTAGCCCAGCTTTGTTGCTTCCAAAACAGAAGAGCTGCCATTTTTCCTAGGTGGTGTGCTTGCAGTTTAACATTTTGACTTACCTCTTTCACATTGGACTTGTCAAGTCTTGAATATTTTACTTTAAGAAGACCCACCTGTATGGCATTTCCCTTCATTGTCTTACTTTCTTATTTTGCCTCTTTTAAGCTACCAGTTAATTTAGTTTTAGAGCAATATTCTCATTAGTTGTTCAGAAGTAAAGTTTTCACTGGTCAATAGCCAAATGAGAAAATGAAAAGCAGAATAATGTATAATTGAAGATATATTAGCATAAGATAAGTTGACCCTTCTTAAGATAAACCTGAGCTCTACTCTATTTTTGTACTTCCTCCTACTTTTGGCACTAAAATATTCTGTATCTTATAAGGTAAAGTAGGAACAAAAAAGTATTTTCTTAACAAAATTTAAGTTGGCAATCATAATGTCTCTCCAAAATTTGTGGCCCATGAGATGAGAAAGCCTGTGAAGATTTGATAGTAAGGAGAAAACACCAGTAAAATTGCGTTTGAATCTGTCTAACTGGCCTTTCTCTCAGCTTTTACATTTCTAAAGTAGAGGAATGTGACCTCTCTGCTTCACTGGATTGTTGTTAGAAAATGAACACCAGTCACACAGCAAAGACTGTTGGTAGGATTTACTGCAGAGTAATCCACGTGGCGTTTGGGGGTAAGGACAACACGTAGGTACACAAGCCTGGCCCTGAATCGGTAATTGTTGAAACTGTCTGGGGGGTTGCATGGTGTTCGTTATATTGTCGTCAGCTTTTGTTTGCAACTTTCCAGAATGAAGTTTTTCTAGAAGTGAGGCTATTTAAGGAGACTGGCCAAGGCAATAGTCTTTCCTTTTCTTTTTAGCAACTAAAATGCTTCCTATGCCAAAGTCTCCGTAATATATAAGCAGGTAACAGTGGGCCTGCCCTGGCTGGAGGGGGACCAAGAGGCCTGGAGCGCTGTTAGTTCAGTCTCACCCCTGTCACTTTAAGGCGACTAAGAGGAAACCCACCCGGCTCTACCTGCTTTTTTTTTTCTTGTGCTCTTCTGCCATTCCAGAAGACGAGCCACATTGCCTATCAAATACCAGAGCCCAGTTTGTCTCGGTCACACCTGGCATCCATCACCTTCTGCCCTCTGGGCTTTTCCACTTCAGATCCTAGTTTTGTCCCTTTCCCACTCTTCCGTAACATTCCCACCAACTTCACATGTTCTCGTATCTCCCATCTTCAAAACACAACAAAAGAAATTTCTCCTTCAATTCCACATTCCCCTTATCTGTGGCCCCATTCTCTGTGCCCCCTAATGCCCAAACCCAAACCGTTTTGAAGGAGTTGTCTATCTAGACTTGCTGTGTTCTCTTCCTCACCTGGCGTTTGCTCCTCATCACACTAGGATTTGCATTCGGTGCCCACAGAACCCACACTTGCTGTGATCACCGGCAAGTCCCTGCGTGAGCCCAGCATTGGATGCTGTCCGTCCTCATCCTCCTCAGCCTGAAGGAGCATCTGCGATAAGACACTTCCCTTTTGTTTTCCTCCCTTGAGGCCCAGTCTCTGTCAGCTTTACCTCAAGTCCACCTTTTTCTCCTTTGCTACCAACATAGGCTGAATTCTTTTAATAGCTTTTGAGTTCTTCTCTTACTCTTCCCTGTTTATTCTTTACTCAGCCACCAACGTGATCTTTTAAAATACATGCTAGGTTATACCATTCCCATCTTAAAACCCTGACAAATATTTCACCTGGCTGACAAGGGCCTCTGTGATGTAGCTGTTCCCTCTCACACCTGCCTCACCTGGCCTCCCCCGTCTCTCCTGTGTTCCAGACACTGGCCTCCTTTTGCTTTCTGGGACACACTAATCTCTTCCTTGCTTGGAGTCTCTTGACATGCTCTTCTCTTGTCTGGAATGCCTGGCTGTGGCTTGTCTCAGCTTAAGTGCAACTGTGCAAATAGGTCTTCCTGGCGAAACGTGGGAAGGTCTTCCCACATCCGGGTGTGTTCCCTCCCACCCACCACCAGGTGTTCTGAGTGTAGGGAGGCAAAACTTCACCTCTGTCCTCTTTGGACACATTATTACGTGTACAAAGGAAGCCCCACAGGAAAATGAAGACCCGAAGAAGTGTTTGGGCCTTAAGCGTTTATATAGTAGGTTGAACAAAGGGAGGCAATTGTGGAAAAGTAAAATATATGGGGGGACTAAAGGCAGGTAAGAGTTAGTATTTTAACAAGGTCTGTTTGTACAGAACTCTCTTGGCCTCAACTCCCTTTCTCTGGTGATAAGAATGTTCCTTCCTTGCTGGTATAAGAGGGCATCTTTCATTTGGGAGTTTTATCTCCTGCTTTCAGGATGAAAAGAGGAGGTCAGAGTGCACTTCTTGCACCTGCAGTTTTCAAGCACCGTTAGCTCAAAATAATCTTTATGCCAAAGTGGAATATTTGGGGGTGGTGTGTTCTGTCACCCTTCAAGGGCTTCACACTGTCTCTTCACTAAGCACTTTCTAAACTTGTACTTACATATACAGTGTTTGGTTTTTCCCACCATGACAACTAGAAGCACGTCTGTTTTCTCACCTCTGTGTGTTACCTGGTCTGACAGAGCGGGCACTCAGTAAGTGGGTGACGAGGTGTGATGGCTGAACGATGGGTGAACGGTGGGTGAAAGGCCTCTTGGATTGCAAATGCTCACCCCTCCCCAGGACCACACTCGCAGACCTTGCTTTCCCAGGGTCTTACCACAGATTTTATCAAGGATTATTATAAAGCTGTATAAAAACTCAGCTTATGTATTTTGTACACTTAGTTGATGAGAACTTTATCGTGTAATTTAGAGCATCGCATTTAAGATTCATGTTATAAATGTCTGCTACAGTGTAGTGTTGTAAAGTACTTTGTTGCCCCTAAAAGAATTTTTATGCTCTTGTTGTTGTTGTTGTTGTGTGTGTGTGTGTGTGTGTGTGTGTGTGAAATGTGAAACGATGTCACATCTGTCTTTTTGCCCTGGCTGTTTGGACATTCTAAGACAAAGTTAAGACAGCTCAGTCACAACAAGTCAGGATTGGCTGATGAAAAAAGACACAGGTTTGGGAGTGTCAAAGCTAGATTTGAATTCCAGCCTTGTCACCGTGTATCTGTAGGCAAGAAACTGGAACTCTCTGAGCCTGAGCTGCTCCGTCTGTAAAACGGAGACAGCACAGGGTTGGTGAAGCGCCTGGGCCAAAGGAGTAGGTATTCTTCCCTCAGCCTCCCTTTTCCCATACTAGAGAGATAATATAAACCACCTCAAAGCTTTTTTTTTTGGAAAAAGTGTACTTACTACATTAAAGAACAAGAGACTATTTAATTATTTGGTGAAAAGCAGTGGGTTGAAAGAATTTTAGATGAGCTCTCAGATTTACATGTCAAGGTTTTCACTTATTCTCAGTATTCACCTCGTAAGTGAAATATCCTCTGACCCACCCATCTGAGTATCTTCTCCCCACCACTGTGTTCCATTACTCTGCCGGATTTTCTTCACAGCACTCACCGCTATTGGAAAGTGTTCCTGTTCTATTGCTATTGTGTAGCTGTATCCGTGTGTGTCTCAAGTTCCCTCTGTACTCCCAGCCTCTAGGACAGTGCCCAGATGTAACTGCACTCAGTAACACAGGAGTGAAAGGAAGCTACATGGAACATTTTGGTTCAGTCGTTAGGTAACTTCGAAAAGGAAAATGCATTCTCTCTGACGCAGGTTTTATTTTTAAATATGCTTTAGGCAAATATGACCAAACACTGTATCAGATATAATTACATGTAATATTTTAAAAAGTAGAACTTTTGAACTAAGATCATTATCTTAACCATTAATGATTGGCTCTCTAGATTTAAAGAATAATAATTTTTTTCCTTTTTTTTCTTTTAGGTCAAAGAGCCCCCTGAAATCAATTTAGTTCTGTACCCCCAGGGCCTGGCTGGTGAAGAAGTGTATGTAAAAGTGGAATTGAGGGTTAAATGCCCACCAGCCTATCCAGATGTGTGAGTACATTATAATAGCTGTGCTGTGATTTTAGTTCTCTGTTTTGACCGCATGCAAACAGGTTGAAATCAATGGTATTTTCTCTTTCCTGCCACTAGTCCTTTAAAGTTTCATTTCCTATCATTCGTATTTCATTAAAACTATATCAGCAGCAAATATTTTCATAAAGCCTGTCTCATGTTAAGTCTGCTTCTAGTTGTAAAATAGTCAGTACAGATACTAATAATTGTTCCATGACTAATTGTTTGCTTCTTCTGCCATATTAACTTTCATTTGTTTAATTCTCACAAAGTGAGAAGAGGACCAATCTAGAAGAAAAGGATAAAGTCGTGGTAACTTGTGTGCTTAGTTGTAAAGTATGACCAGCATTAGGAATTGCAGTAGCCTTCTGAGCCCAATGGGACTTTATTCCCTGGAGTAAAGGAGGATTTAGAGTCGCCCCGCAAGGAATGAAGCATCGCTGGCCCCTCCCTGCTAATGCCAGGAGTATTTTCCAGCCAGTGAGAGAACCATAAAACCCACGTATTTCCAAACTGCTCCCGAAAGTGATACCACCTCTAGTTGAGAACCACTGATAGGGAAAAAACATTGGCAATTAGGACTCAAGGGTTGTTTTTCTGAGTTATCTTGGTGTATTTCATGTAATCTCTCCCCCAGACATTCCCCATGGAAAGGCAGATTGGCCTGGATAATGTTATTGTGCCAGGTGCCAGTGAAGGAAAGTGACAAATAAAATGAAGCACTGCCTTTTACAGAGGGTGGTAAACCTACAGAATTTGTTATCCTAAGAGGTGATGGAGGATATGACAATATAGATAGGTCAAGATGAAGTTAGTAACCCTGAAGTTAGTAACCCTCTTTTGCCCTCAACACTGTGCCCACAGTGGATAAGTAGGTATGATGAAAATTAATGAATTAATTAAAGGGCAGTTAAAGTTATGAAAACAGAATAGGACAGTGCCTCCCTAGGTTTTAGTTTTCCTAACACCAAGCAGGTAGGGTCTTCTGACACCAACTTTGTGTCCAGCGATTCATTTCACTTCTGATACAGTTTATTCCTAGTTCCTGCAGACCCCGTGGGTTATGGCTTAATCCCACAAGACTTTGAATGCCAGTTGCAAGTATCAATATTTCTGATCAACTGGCTATAAATTTTCAGGTTCCCAAGACCTCCTTCTCAGGTTCAATAATTTGCTAGAATAAGCTCACAGAACTCAGAAAGGCAGTTTACTTACTACTGTCAGTTTATTAGAAAGAATGCAACTTAGGAACAACCGCATGAAAGAGACACATAGGCAAGGAATGTGGAAGGGGCACGGAGCTTCTCTGTCCTCTTGACAGCAGCAGGTGTCGCCTGGGGGACATAGTCATCCTGATTGAGAACCACTGCACTGGAGAACTATTCAGGCAAACCTTGATGTGTCCACTTGGTAAAAATATTACGGGATGGTCTTTTTAAAAAGCAACATGGAATCCTGGCCATATGGACCCGGTTGGTTGGAGCATTGTCCCATACACCAAAAGGTTGTGAATTCTATGCCCGGTCAGGGCACATACCTAGGCTGCAAGTTCAGTCCCTGGTCAGAAAGCAACCAATTGATGTTTCTCTCTTACATTGATGTCCTCCCCCTCCCTCCCTCCCTCCCTCCCTCTCTGACATCAATAAATATACCCTTGGGTGAGGATTAAAATAACAACATGGGAATGTTTATAAAAATTAAGAAAGTAAACATTATAATATCAGCTCCATAAAATTATGAATTATGTGGCAGCAGCATAAAGAGAATGTTGGAGAGTTTTTAAAAATTTAATTAGTGCTGTAGTGGAAGTTTTCACCATTCTGTTTATACTGCTATATAATGACTGCTTAATTTAGAAAATAATAATAATTATGTAAGCCTTGACTTGAGGGGAACACGCCTGTCCTTTCAGATGACATGGTGCAGAAACCTTCCTTTTCTGCAAAAGAGTTGTTGATGCCACTGGGTGAGAACCCTGAGTCAGACAGACGGTGCAGAGACTGAAGGCTGTATGGTGTTTTTATTCTTTTTCTCATGTACATAACGTATTTCCTCTCAGATTTCCATCTGTCCAAGTGGATCCTGATTGTAGCAACCCATTATAACTGAAGCATTGAGAGAACTCATAGATAAGGGGTACTCAGAATTACTCAGAAATGCTTGGTAGGAGGTAGAGAGTCATTTTTAGTTCAGTAAAATCAAATGAAGCCTGCTTAATCTTGATGGATTGGTGTTGGATGTTTATTGGTTCGGAATAAAAGGAAGCCTGAGGGCTGGCCTGCACTTCCCATGAGTAAACAGTGTTGAGTCTTACTTGTGCTCCGTAATGATGAAGAGGAGTATGAGGCAGCCACCTTTGGAAGAGGCAGAGTTTGCAGAGTGTGCAGGACTAGATTTACATGTGAGTGAGTGAGCATTTTTCCACCTCACTTACAATCAGAGTGAGTAAGTGGACACAGCCTGTCGTGGGAATACAAGTTGGATCATCGTGGCTCCATGCGGCCTCCGTTATTCTCATCCTGCTTTATGCCAGAGCTCACAGGCTAGAGCAAGCACTTGCCCTTTTGCGGGTGAGATGTCAGAGCTGGGTTCATTGATGCAGGGCCAAGCCAGGGTCGAGCATCACCATGCAAGGGAGTGCGTGGTTACACTACTACACTGGAGTCACACACAGAGCTAGAGTGATTTTTTTTAAATGCAGTAAAATAGTAATCGATGAGAAAATTTTTAATCAGTTTGTAAAGCTGAAATCAGAGACAGAGGAGTTGGGGAGATACAGGGATCAAGTCCCAATAAGTCTGATTGATCATCTTGGGGAGTAAGGCACCTGGCAGGCCACATACCAACAACTGGCCAGCCCACTTGCTCCCCACTTGCCTGCAGGTAAATCCGTGATGAGCACTGTGTCAGCTGAGTGTAGCTGAAGTCCTTTTGAGATGGAATTGTAGCTGGGCTTACGGAGGGACGTTTACAGACAAGCCCTGTATGAATTCCCTTGGAACTTAGCAAATATTAATGCAAACAGGCTACACTTTCTAGAGTAACTCCTTTTTGTTTTGTTTTGTTTTTTCTTTTCCAGAGTGCCTGAAATAGAGTTAAAGAATGCCAAAGGCCTATCAAATGAAAGTGTTAATTTGTTAAAATCCCGCCTGGATGAAGTGGCCAAAAAGCATTGTGGAGAGGTAGGATTTGTCAGGAATTATAAGAGGACAGTAAAAATCTTAACATGTTCACCAGTGTTTGCCCTCCTGCCTTTTCTTTGCCTTTAAGGTTTTTCCATTGTACCTGACATCCAGTTTTGACTAGAATGTTTTGTTTCATATTGATATCTGCAATAGAAAACATTGCTATTCGTATTTCTTTAATTTATAATATTTATGTACTACAAATTGTAGAATGTATATACATGGTATTATTAATGCTTAAGAATCTGCCCTGGCTGGTGTGGCTCAGTGGATTGAGCTCAGGCCTGTGAACCAAAGAGTCATCAGTTCGATTCCCAGTCAGGGCACATGCCTGGGATGCAGGCCAGGTCCCCAGTGGGGGGTGTGCAAGAGGCAACCACACACTGATGTTTCTCTCCCTTTCTTTCTCCCTCCCTTCCCCTTTCACTAAAAATAAAAAAATAAAATCTTTTAAAAAAATCTTTCCAAAAACAGTTCATCTGAATCTGGCCATACTTTTTACACACTTTGGACCTGGCACCATGACTTGATCTTGATTTGAACCTTTATATTATCGGAAAATGTTTACAGATAAGTGATTTCTAACCAAACTTTGCCACTTCTCCCCTTTCCGTATCAGAAGAACTAATTGTTTCCCTTGTCAGTGATTAGCAGCATGCTTTAATCCTTCAATGTCTCTTCTCTACCCGAGCATTCACACTCTCACGAGGGTAGAGTGTTCACCCTTCGATCAGTGCCCTTTCTTCCTTAATCCTCCGCACAGCAGGGTCTGCCCGAGGTCTCCCACACCTTTATTCAGTCATGCGCTGATGGACACTTAGGCTGTCTCCATGTTTTTCAGCTCTTGTAAGTAATGCTGCAGTGACATGGGAGTGCAGATAGCTCTTCAAGATTCCGTCTTCATTTCCTTTGCTTATATACTGAGAAGTGAGATTGCTACATGATATGGTAGTTCTAGTCTTATTCTTTTCAGAAATCTCCATACTGGTTTCCACAGTGGATAAACCAGTTTACATTCCCACCCACAGTGCACAAGGGTTCCCTTTTGCCCCATCCTTGCCAACACTTACTGTCTTTTTGATGACAGCCATTCTAAGAGGTATGAGGTGATAATACATCGAGGTTTTGATTTGCATTTCCCTGATGATTAGTGATGTTGAGCATTTTTTCATGTACTTGTTGGCCATCTGTATGTCCTCTTTGGAAAAATGTCTATTGAGTTCCTCTGCCCTTATTGTTATTTTCTTGGTTTTAGGGGGAGGGAGGGAGAGAGGGAGAGAAGAAATATTGATTTGTTGTTCCACTTATTGATGCACTCATTGGTTGATTCCTGCATGTGCCCTGACTGGGGGGTTGAACCTGCAGTCTTGGTGGATCACAATAATGCTGTAACCAACTGAGCCACCTGGCCAGGGCTCCTCTGCCCATTTTTCAAAAATCAGATTGTTTGTGTTTTTCCTTTTGAGTTGTGTGGGTTTTTTATGTATTTTGGATATTAACCCCTATCAGATACATGATTTGCAAATATTTTCTCCTGTCTGTAGGTTACCTTTTCATTTTATTGATAGCTTCTTTTGCTGTGGAGGAGCTTTTTAATTTAATATAGTCCTACATGTTTATTTTTGCTTTTGCTGCCTTTTAAAAAATGTATTTTAAATTATACTATTTATTTTGAGTTAATCATAGATTCATATGCAGTTGTAAGAAATAATACTGAGAGATCCCATATACCCTTTACTTAGTTTGCCCCAATGGTAACATTTTTCAAAACTGTAGTACAGTATCATAATCAGGACACTGGCACTGACAGTCAGGTACAGAATAGCCCCATCACCACAGGGACCCCTCATGTCGCCCTTTCATTGCCGCCCCCTTACACCCACCTGCACCCTCTCATTCCCACTTGACAACCGCTGGTCTGTTCTCAAGTTCTGTAGTTTTCTCATTTTGAGGAAATTATGTAAGTACAGTCATACAGTATGTAATCTTTGGAATCAGCTCTGTTCTAACTCAACATAATTCTCTGTAGATTCATACAGATTGTTGCATGTATCAGTAGTTCTTCATTTTTATTCCTGAGTGGTATCCTGTGGTGTAGTATTTCATGGTGCCGCTATTTGTTTACCATCCACCAGGAGAAATAAATCTGGATTTCCAGTTTGGGGCTATTAAAAATAAAACTGTTATAAATATTCATGAACTAGTTTTTATGTGAACATAAGTTTTTATTGTTCTGGAATGAATGCCCAGGAGTGAAATTATGGGTATGTATGGTAGTTGCATGTTCAATTTTTTATGAAAATACCAAACTTCTCCAGATCGATGGCACCCCTGTCCAGTCCCACCAGCAATATGTAAGCAGTCCAGTTTCTTTACATCCTCGTCAGTATTTCATGTTGTCACTTCTTTATTTTTAACTGCTCAAAGAGATGTTGTGATGCTTAATACTATGTGTGAACTTGGCTAGCCCACAGTAACCAGATATTTGGCCAAACATTATTCTATATATTTTGGTGTAGGTATTTTTTTTAGATGAGATTAACATTTAAATCTGTAGACTTTGAGTTAAGCTGATTACCCTCCAAAAACCATGGGTCAGGTCTCATCCAATCAATTAAGGGATTGCAGAGAAAAAGACTGGCCTCCCTAGAAGAGGGAATTGTCTGGAGATGGTCTTCAGGCTGGAACTGCACCATTAACCCTTCACTGCCAGCCTACTTTGCAGATTTTGGACTTGCCAGACTCTAACTCTGTATTCACATGAACCAATTCCTTTAAAAAATCTCTCTCTCGCCCTGGCTGGTGTAGCTCAGTGGATTGAGCACAGGCCTGCAAACCAAAGGGTGGCCAGTTTGATTCCCATTTAGGTCACACACCTGGGTTGTGGGCCAAGTCCCCACTATGGGGCATATGAGAGGCAACCACACATTGATGTTCTCTCCTTCTCTTTCTCCTTCCCTTCCCCTCTCTCCAAAAATAAATAAATAAAATCTTTTTAAAAATCTCTGTCCCCTCCTCCCCCCTCCCTCTACACAAACACACCCCCCACCCCCACCCTGTGCACATGAGCACACACAGAGTTTCTCTGGAGGACTCTTACCAATACGGATGTGTACTGTGAGAGTGAGAGCTGTTGTTACTAAGGTCAGGAGAGGCCTCAGATAAGGTGACATTTGAGCAGAAGCCCGAGGGAAGTGAGGCAATGTAGATATGGGGGGGAAAGAGGGACAATTGCCAATTTTGAAAGTGATTCTTATTTTTACCTGGTATTATATATTTTATCAGATTTGTTTATGTAGAAAGTGCTGGTAAATCAAACAGATTGGCAAAAGAAAGACCCTCCACCACTTGTCTCCTGGCTCCTTTCTGGTATTGAAGTGGTTTCTCTTTGACATAATAGAAACTACCTGCTTTTCCTAGCTTTTCTTAAAATGACTTGCCTCCTGGATTCTAGACTAGTGTTTTTCAACTGTAAATTGAAGTACACCCAGTGAATGCCACATCTTCTGGTATGCTAAAAGGCATACTGACTTCCCCCAACAATAGCTGTGGTTTCTTTGCATTTACTCCCTCAGAAAAAGGTAAACACTAAGTCAGTTAACTTTGTATTCTTGTGTACCATGACTTCTATTACTATTTACCACTGTGTTAAGTCCCTTTAGAAAATACTTTAAACATATAATGGAAATAAGAATTTTTAAGTTGCTTTCTTGTATAACTGAGGAAAAAGAAATCTCAGTGTGGTGCTCCTCATGCGCGGAAGGAGCTTGGCACTCTTAACCTCTTCAGGGTTGGGACAGTCAGTCACTGTGGGGTCCCAGAAACCCCATTCCACTGATTTCCCAGCCCTGGTATGACTTAGGACTCCCAGGAGCAGGGGAAGTGGCTTCCCGTGGCCACAGAAAGACCGTCTGAGAGGGGGCCTTGTTCCTTCAGGTACTGTCTGAATGCCTCCCCAAGTGGAAGTAAAGTGCTTTCTAGGTATTGATCAGCCTCCTCCTGGCCCGGTACTAGCAGGGAGATAACAAGGGCTTTAAATATCTGCTTCCCAACCCCCAATAGAATTATTTTCGGTATGTGGTGCGGACAGATGAAAGCGCTGATGTTAGCAGTGATTATTGTCTGCTCAGCTGTCATTGAGTAGACAGGTTTTCTAGTTAGGAAGGTAGCTTTTTACTTTTATGCAGTCTTAAACATTTTTTCAAATCATTTGTACAGAAAAATATTTTACCGATTTATTGCACAGAAAATGCCAATCGGTGGAATAGGACTACAAAGGACAAGTGAAGCTTTTTCTTTTAGTGATTTGCCTTTAGTGGTGGCAACACAATGAGGGGAGGCCATGAAAGCCTTTCCCTGCTGCGCTGGCGGCACGCGCTTCACTCAGAAGTGTCTTATCAAAATGAATCTCACTGTTGTAACTGGCTGGGTGCCTGCTTGTTTCTCTGTAGTCTCTCCTTTCGCCCTGTCTTCCCATTGTTTGACCACTTGTGGTTATTTTCATCTGCTTGTGTAGGTGATGATATTCGAACTGGCTTACCACGTGCAGTCATTTCTCAGCGAGCATAACAAGCCCCCTCCCAAGTCGTTCCATGAAGAAATGCTGGAAAGGCGGGCTCAGGAGGAGCAGCAGAGGCTGTTAGAGGCCAAGCGCAGAGAAGAGCAGGAGGTGAGACCGTTGTCGCCACCGGCGGCCAGCCCAGACAACCATGAGCTTCTGCGGGTCGTTTCTCTGTCTCCACCAACACATCTCTCTGTATTTCAGTTTCACTCACATTTGACTGAAGAACTATGGATTCGTGTGAGAGCACTGGCCCTAAGAGTAACTGAGAAATTCCGTGAGCAGTTCCCTCTCAACAAACATCAGTGCTACCCCTAGAATCCTTAGTCCAGGTCTTTAGATAAAAGAAAAGAAAAAAGAAGACAGCCTAACCAAGCTTGCTGTGATCTTTCTGCACTTTGTAAAGCTGTGCAGGAGCTCACTGAGTTTTAGAGGCTGTTTCTTCTCTCTTCTGTGAACAAGAATCTCTTACCCAAATGAGTAGTAAAAGGCAGATATTGAACTTTTTTTATGTTCACTAACCATTTGTAATGTATATTTGCATAAGGATACACACACCTGTTATTTATTTATTTTATGTATTTATTTGTATTTATTTTTTTAATCCTTACCCAAGGATATGTGTATCGATTTTAGGGAGAGAGAAATATCAACGTAAGAGAAACATCAATCTGTTGCCTGCCTTACGTGCCCTGACTAGAATAAATCCCGCAGCCTTTTGGTGTATGGGATGACACTCCAACCAACTAAGCCACCCGGCCAGTGCCACTCCTGTGTTATTTTAAGAATCCTTTAATCAGCCCTGGCTGCTGTGGCTCAGTGGACTGAGTGCCAGCCTGTGAACCACAGGGTCACAGCTTCTATTCCCAGTCAGGGCACATGCCTGGGTTGTGGGACTGATCCCCAGTAGGGGGCATGCAAGAGGCAACCATACATTGATGTTTCTCTCCTCGCCTCCTCCCTCCCTTCCCCTCTATCTAAAAATAAATAAATAAAATCTTTTTTAAAAAATCATTTGATCAGAGTCAATATATACATCTAAATTTCTTTCTCAATTTTTAACTTTGTGAAGCTTTCCAGTTTTCTTCCTATAGATCTTAGTTACTGCTAGGATTTTGTTTTTCCTGCTTTTTTTTTTAGGTCTTCCTTCTGTTTCTTTTTTTTTTCTTGCTTCATTTTGTTCATCCTGTGTTTATATTAACACTCTCTTGGGTGAACCCCACTGCTTATCTCCTATTTCATTGTATAGCCTCATTACCATTTAGAATTTAAAGCTCCTTGTTGTCATACTTTTTTAGGAAGGCACATTTTTATTAGAAGATAGTGAATATTTAGCTAACACTCTTGTTTTAGTGTACTGCTATAGCTACCTGTAAGTTTGGGGGGGGGGGGGTTGGATTTGTTTTTTGTTTTGGGTTTTTTTGTTTTGTTTTGTTTTGTTTTTTGCATTTTGTATTATTGCTGTTATGGTTTTTGGTGAGTTTTTTAATGGTTTTAATATTACAACCTTGAATTTTAGGGGACTCATAAAAACATTATTTTTCCCTACCTACATTCAGACCCAACGGAGCAATAGATGCATGAGTCAATGGGATGGGGACCAAAATATCACTTTCAGTACTGAGAGGGCTGATTAGAGAATTCAGCCTGATAATCTGTGGCTGTGGTGGTGGCACCTGTGCCACCTTGCGTCCAGGCACTGAGGACAGTTCGGCCCAGCTCCACCAAGTCGGCTCTGGACCCCACGGCACAAAGCAGGCACAAGTGCATATTCTCCGGAGACAGGCAGACGTCACGCAGGAGGAGGGACTAAGTCAAGTGTGGGGGACATGAGAGGCCCACAGTGTTGCTGTAGTGAAAGCCCCTCCACATGGAAACATGAGGAGTGAGGGGCAAATGTCCCTCCCCACTCAGTCTTCACACCTGTTCAAACGGGAATGCCTGCTGCATAAGAACTGTGACAACACTGATGGAACCACAGTTTGTCCTAAGGTGCCATAGATTCGGGTCTCTCAGGAAAGGACAGCTTGATTTTTTTTTTTTTAATTCACAAGAGTTTTTATAATTTCAGAATTTATATGTTGCAGAGGTTTCAAAGACTGGCATTTGATACCAGTATGATTTCTTTCAGCAACGCGAAATCCTTCATGAGATTCAGAGAAGGAAAGAAGAGATCAAAGAAGAGAAAAAAAGGAAAGAAATGGCCAAGCAGGTACTCTATCAGGTCTACTATACTGAAATCGTTGACATTTTGCTAAACATAAAATCTTTTTTATTGCCTGCCATTGATGATATTTTCCCCTCCTGGTGTAACGATCAGTATGAAGCTTAAAATGAAACACTAAAAGAATCCCCAAACAGAAAGCAAAATTTAGAATTGTATATTATTTGTAGATGCTTTAGGCTTATGTAACTATAGTAGTTTATCCAATGAGTCGAGGGAGAGAAGAAATGGAAACTTTGATAATTAACCCAGATGGAATTCTTAACATTTTGAAGATAAAGCAATTTTTTCATACTGAAGAGTGAATGGAAACCATAAGGCTCTCGTTGAGATTTCATTCAGTGATGGAAAAGAAGGGTTTAACAGAGCAGGTTTAAAAAGCAAGTGGTGAAAAAGGATAACGTCCTTTTTTTTCCCTATATTGTTCCTGTGTTTTTCCTGTGTCCGGCTCCATCAAAAAGCCAGTCATACATGTTTGGGGAAATCAAGAGGAAACTTTACTCATTCTATTTTCTGGAATTACGGCAGTTAACTTAAAGGAAACTGTAAGGTGGAGGGGAGGACGCACTGGTGCAGAGTAAGCAGCACCTGGCTTAAAGCTTCGGCTTTTTTACCGCCAAGTTCTGCGACCCTTAGATGACAGTCTCTGTGGCTTATTTTCCTCATCCCTTAAAATGGGATTTAAAATGCCTCTCTTTCTGTCTCATGTAATTATTCCCACAGGTGAATATACTACCCTCTGAAAGTACAGAGCCATGTACAAGTGTAAGATGATATTACTGTTTCTACTAGCTCTCCTGTGTCAGGTCTGATCTGCTTTCCCATCTGCCACTCTGCTCGTTGAAAGCCTTCTTCTGTTCATTTCCTCTTGCTCTTCTTTCTGACTTTTTAATGCATATTCTAAGATTCTAGCATTTCCATTTTAAATTCATATTCTGTTGAAACTTAATCTGACTTCTAGTTCCTGACCCAGTGCCTATTCAGACATTAAATTTTTAAAAGTTGAGTTCAACTTTATAACACTTGAAAGCATTCAGTTTAAATAAAATACGCACTCTACCGAACTCATAATTATGTACCTTAACAGTCTTCCATTTATGATGTACATCTAAAGTAGGTTTTACTTTTCTTTTTTCTAGGAGCGTTTGGAAATTGCTAGTTTTTCAAACCAAAATCACACCCCCAGGAAGGACCCAGGAGGACACAGAACAGCTGCCCTTCTACACGGAGGCTCTCCCGACTTTGTAGGAAATGGCAAACATCGGGCCGGCTCCTCTGGGAGGTCTAAGTAAGTCCTTGAGGTTTCTGATCTGGAAGGATGAAAGATGTAGAAGGAATACAACAACTTGTAGTGAAATTTTGCATTTTCAGATGGCTGTTTCAATAACTTTTCAAAGCCTATGTGAATACACAAGGTGGGGCAAAAGTAGGTTTATAGTTGTTCATATGGAAAATAGTACAGTAATTAATAAATAATATAAGAATAAACTGTGTTTCACATACAACTGTAAACCTACTTTTGACCCATGCTGTGTTTGTTAGCAGTATGAAACAAAATTTTCATTGGCTTTAACATTTTCTAAGCATCTTTAATTAAACCAGTTTTATTGCTTATTCACTTTTTATAACAGTCTCTCACATTTCACAGTCTCGCCTCCAGTACAGTTTGATCTGACTCTTAATGATCTAACTATTCAATAAGTAATTTAAAATTGTGTCTTCATCAGTCATCATCCAGTCAAATTTCACACCGTATTTGTCTTCAGTTCGTAGCTCTGTAGGCCCCACCGCAGGTGTGGGGAATGCTCCAAAGTGGGCTCAGCGTAGAAGGCCCGCTACCTGAGAACGTCAGCCCTGGTTTGTTGTCAGGGGCCTCGGTCTTCCTTGTCCTTGCCCATGGGCTCCTGGTTGGTTCCCTGTCTCGAGAGGTCACAGGAGAGATACTATGTACTTCTTCTTCCACATCCTTTTCAACTAAAAAGCTGAGACTTCCCTAAATATCTCCTGTGACACCCTGTGGATCAGAAAGAAATTTTACTACAGAATCCATTTATAAGTAGGTGGGTGATTAAGTAGTGTAGGTATTACAATTCACTTCTTTATGTATTTGAACTTTTGAGACTCTAACCAGCACTTTTATTTTTTTATTTTTTATTTTTTTTCCTTTTAGATTTTATTTATTTATCTTTAGAGGGGAAGGGTAGGAGAGAGGGAGAGAAACATCAATGTGCAGTTGCCTCTTGTATGTCCCCTGCCGGGAACTGGCCTGGCAACCCAGGCATGTGCCCTGACTGGGAATCGAACCGCGATCCTTCGGTTCGCAGGCCCGCGCTCAATCCACTGAGCTACACCAGCCAGGGTAACCAGCACTTTTAAAGCCAATACTTTTCTTCTGTGGAAAGAAACATTTTAGGTACCAAACTAAAGACTTACATAAACTTTCAGGTTTTAGCTTGTTTATAAGAATGAACCATTTCAGTTCTTGCCCAAATTACCAACTTTAAGAAAAAAATGAACCTAGAAATCGTTTGGATATTAATGTTTAACTACCCACTGTTAAGGTGAGTCAAATTTTCTCTTGAATACTATTTCTCATAACAATTCTAAAATTATAACTCCTTACACCTATTTAGATTATTTTTTCTATTTGGCTTCCAGTACGCAACATAGTTTGATATTGTTAGAGCATTTCGCTAAGAAATACTTAACAACTTTCTATTGTGTTAGAATTGGTGAAACAAATCAATGCTATGAAAAAGTTTTTGGATATATAAAAACAGTTTCATAAGTTTAAACATTTCCATTTTTGTGGCTAACTATAAATAATGCATCTAAGATTAGACTTGCTTTTAAGATCAAAGATCATTTGCAGGTTTACTCAAGGGGGATGGAAAGTTCCCTCTCCCCTTGTCATAGGCAGAACAACTTGTTACGTTACACTTGCAGAGTGATACTTGTATGTCTCGGATAGGAACACACTCCATGAGCATCCAAGAAGGAACAGGAAAGAGTTTTCATCTATCGTTTGCCAGAGCATTGCATGTACCTACATGGGTCTCTGCCACTGTGTTGACTATTGGCCTAGTAAAGAATGAATCTGTCTTAAAGTGTAATTCATGTGCTCTATTGGTTAAGAATAAAATGCCCTTGATACACCAAAGTACCTAATGATATACTCTTGATTTTGTTTCTTTCTGTTAATTGGCCTTTATGGATTAGAGAGTCAAAGGAAATAAGCAAAGTGTTCCATTTTTTCTTTTCTTTTTCTACTCCTAAAAAGCAAATACATACACCCATCTTACAGGTGAAAACAGGAGACATTAGTGACGTCGGTTTTTATCTCTTTATTCCTCCTTTTCAAACTCAGTGTGATTCACTTTTGATCCTTCAGGATTGTTCCTGCTGCCAGCCTGTCCTGGGTGGCATGTACATTTGCCATTTTCTTGGCACTTTCACTTTTATTTTAATCCTAATAATATATCTTTTCTTATTAGCACTCTCAACAGTCTCATTGAATTTGCACTTAACAGTTAGATGGGGTGATTAGTATTCTAAAACACCTTCAAAGCAGGCATTTATACGCTGTAAACTAAAGGACATAAAGATGCCCTAGACTAAAATGACTGTTAGTTGGAGAGGGTAGAGGCGCTTCTGGATAATTTATGTTTATAAGTCTAATATAAATCTTTGCTTTTATTCTTTTCTCCATAAATTTCAGTGTGCCCCTAGTAGCACAAACAACTTTAGAAGTACAATGTTTTAGTCATCCTCTGGTGTTTAGAATATGGGAACATGTGAGACTCATATCAAAGTAGGTCTTGTCAGCAGCAGGGTGGGGAGAGGGAAGATGTGCAGGATTGGGGGTGGAGAGACCAGTTAGTAATGGGATCTTGCACGTGCCAGGGAAGAAGCTGGAGATGACCTGAGTGGGGCAGGGAAAGGGAGACGATGGTGTGTGGGGATCAGTTAGATGCAGGAGGTCTAGGAGCCCAGGGAGACTCACATTTTTGACTCGAGACAGAATGGATGACTATGCCATGAACCAAAATGAAAGAACCAAGGGGAAAGTCAGCTTGAGAGTTGGTGGGAGGGAGGTGGCAGTTTTACTGACATTTCAGTAACATGAGGAGTAAGTAGAAGGGGCAGAAGCGGAGACAGCAAGTGTGAAAGTATGAAAACAGAACAAGAGGGGTGGGGTGCGGGACTGAGGGAGGAGAGTGTAGAGATGAGAGAGGTGGATAAGGGAGAGGAAGAAGCTAATCTAGAGAGCAGATTGGACATACAGGAGAGGGGGACAATCAGTGGACTGAGATCCCCAAGGAGACTGTAGGAAATGGAACTGAGACAAGCATAGCTGACCTCCTTGGAGTTTGGGGAAAAGAAACAATGGTATAGATTCCAAGTAACATTGTAGATGCAACAAGAGAAAGGGTAGGCTTCATTTCTCATTGCCTTATGTTCTCTGTGAAGGTGGAAGTCAAGACCATGCTTAGAATGAGAGGGCTGCTTTATGGAGATTTGTCCATCTGCCTCATCAGAACATTTCTTACAAGTGTCCAGTTCTGACCATCAGATATTCTCCCTGGCCTCTTTCTGCAGCCCTTTCCCCTAGTTTATTCATTACTTTTGCTTTATAATCTAGCTTCCCAGCTGTTGCTTCCCACTCAGAGGGAAAAGAAAAGTAGAAAAGAGGAGGAGGAGTTGGGCTTTGAGTGTTTTAGGGAAGTAATGGAGGGAGCGACAGAGTCTCTCTCAAAGAGAAAGAATGAGCATTCAGTGATTGGGAGCCCAGTTGGAGACCAGGAACTTGCAGTTCTCCAAACCGCCCTATTTCCCAGCTTTCTCCAGATGTGCATGTGCATCTGAAATGAAGAGATTGCGGGGTCAGTGTGGGTTGAGCAGAATCACTACAGACCTGCTGCGATGATGGAAATGTTCTGTATTGATGCTCTCCAGTACGGCAGCCACTAGCCTCTTGTGGCTACTGAGTACCTAAATGTGACTGCTGTGGTTGAAGAACCGAATGTTTAATTTAAATTTAGGTAGCCACATGTGGCTAATGGCTACCATATCGGACAGCACAGATCTAGACTCCGGAGTTTGCAGACTTCATGTGGAGAAAACCTCAGTGAGGAGTGGGGGAGTTGAACAGCTTACCCATTAGAACCTTAAGCTCAGTTCCCAGCAGAGACATATGTTAGGCTGTGAAAGGGCTAGTAAACAGGAGAAAATAGGGGCAAGAAGTTGAAAAAAAATCATCGTTCAAATTTACTTTTCAGGCGAGAGCGTCAGTATTCTGTATGTAGTAGCGAAGATTCTCCCGGCTCTTGTGAAGTCCTCTATTTCTCTGTGGGCAGTCCTGACCAGCTAATGGTGCACAAAGGAAAACGTATTGGTGAGTAAACTGGCTAAATTCATTTAAATTTTCTAGTGACTACAGTTGATCATGAAGGAACACGGCATCTAGACTGTGCATTCCAAGGAGACCTGTAAGCCAGTAATCGGTCATTCTAGCTCCCATTCCTAATGACCAGCACGAAGAGTTACTCCGGTTTCCCCTTCTATAAGATGTAAATTAAAACCTAGGCGCTTGGAAATATTGTTAGCAGAAAGATAAAGTTTGTCATCATTATAATTAGTCGAGCTTTTTGAAACTAAAAATTAAAATTTTATGAGTAGAATTTTTGTATCATGCAGGTTTTTCCTGATGAAATTCATGTAACAAAATGAGTTCTAACGCCTGTGATCTTTTAAAACATTTGTTTTTCAATTAGATTTGACGTACAATATTATATTAGTTTCACTAATGTCTGTGATCTTTAATGACCAAGTACTATTTTAAGATGATATCCATCTGCTTAGCATTTTCCCACTGGGCATGTTGTACCTGACAAGGAAAACCACTTTATTTTCTAGTGCCTTACTCAGCAGTTTGGGCTACTGATGACTGTTTGGAGTGAAGCTGGTGCAGCAATTTGGAATTCAGATTGTTTATATTGAAATCAAGTTTTCAGTGTCTACTCCTTTGCCCTAAACATATGTCATCTTTTACAAGCCATACAGATATAGCCACTAAGTGGTGTAAGGATTCCGTGCATATACATAATTAATTTGACAAATAATTTTAATATTTATATATATTTTAATTATAAGAAAAAGTTTATTTAGAAAGTTACAGAGGTAGCAGAAGTGAGCTAGTTGGGCTGTGTAGGCTCAGGAATCAAGTTACAGCTCCAAGAGCCCTTGGAGCTTAGGAGAAAGGCAAAGATAACACGCCTGGGGGGAGAAGACAGAGAAGGGAAAGGCATGGACCTTCTTCCAGAGAGGGAGAGCAGTCTAAGTTTAATTTTTAATTCCATGAATATTCTTATCAGAGCTAACAGATAATCAAACTATCTAAATCAAGCTTGGTGTTTTTCATTGTCTTTTCCCCTTCCTCCTTAAGGAGGGACAAATGAGCAGAGGAGCTGCCATGAAACAGGCAGCAGGTGGAGGGAGAAGAAACCAACTATCTGAATCGTCCATGAACTAGACGTGTAACCTTGGTGGCTGCCTGGATGCAGCCTGACTGTACAGGATTCTGCATGTACACAGAGCCTGCCCTGTTCAGATGAAGCAGCCATTGAGACAGGTTCAGGACCTTGGTAGAGATGATTAGCTTTGGTCTTGAAACTGTCCTTGACTTAGGGCCACATAAAACTCACTACTTTTAATAATCTGAGGCAATCAGGAAGGGAAATTAATCTAACTACTTACAACCTTAACTTAGTTTCCTGTTCTCATTGATTCTCATTAGACAGATCCACCTTAGTTAATACGTTCCTCAGGAGACACATTTGCAACCTGAAAATTTTTTATAAAACAACTACATAAAGTACAAGGGCGGGAGCTAAAAAAACCCAGAATTATCTTCTGGAGGGCGGGCCCCTTATAGTACAGGCTTCCGCCACTAGGTGAGTGTTTTAGGAACCCATCTGTCAGTGTATCAGCTGGTGTTGTTGTGAGAGGCTATGTTTGTCTTCAGTTAATTTTTTTTGAAGATTCTTTCAACACCTTTGCCCATTTCATGATGCGTGATTTACAAGCGCACCTGCCCACACAGTGCCGAGTGTTCAGCAGTTTTTGACCAAAAAAAATGGCGTGACCCCCCCCACTCCACCCTCCCTTTTCACCATTCACCTGATCTTGCCCCAAGTGGCTTGTTTGTTTGTTTCCCTGGATGAAAAAAGTCCTCAAAGGGAAATGTTTTGCCCAATGTGGAAGAAGTGAAACAAAAACCAGCAGAAGCACTAAAAGGCATCAAAATCTACATGTTCAAAGTCTGTTTTGAGCAGGGGAAGAAACATTTCAATAGGTGTATTGCACCACCTGGAGAGTACTTTGAAGGTAACTGAAGTTTAAACGTGTAAATAAATATACAGTATTCTATAAATAAATTCTGGGTTTTTTGGGGTTCCCCTTGTATTTATTTTGTTTTTTCACAACAGGTCTAGATTTTAAAATATGTCCTAATTTTCTGTGAAATGTTTTTATGAAAGATCAACTAACATTTATTTTTCAGTTCAAAGCAGTGAGAACTTTCTTATGAATTAATAAGCACGATATGTAAATGATGGTCATCATGAGCATATCATCAAGTCAGAGTTCTTTTGGCCACATATTTTCCTTCAGCCTCATCGCAGCATGTTCTTTTGTCTCTTGTTATCCCCATCATGCAAAAGCAACAGGAAGAGGATGGCCATAATAAAATTATAATGCAAACCACCACCCCTCCCCAGCAATTAGGAAATACTTACCTTGTCCCAGTTGGGGAGAGAAATACTGCAAGACATTGTACAGCATAATGCGCATGTGTAGTTAGGCTTTATGTAAGTAACATCGCACTTCATCTCGTAAACATTTGATATCTGTGTCTCCAGTGTGTGCTGTGTACATATTCCGCATTGCACAGGTTGCCTCCTTTGGTTGACAAATTTTCAGTCATCAGGGTTTTTTCCCCTCAGCCTAAGAACATCGGAGTGTTTATGACTGGCATAACAGATTGTTTCAATTAAATTTTCTTAAATCATCAGCATTTCTATGAAGTAGAAGCTGCTTCTCAGATAAAAAGTCTAGGGGAGCTAGTTCAGCCACATTTCTCCAAAGTATTTTTGCTGAGGCCAGCATGTCCTACACGTACGGCTTACTTCACTTTTCATTTCTTTAGTGGAAAAGAACTATTACTGTTTCTTTGAATAATCTTTTCATTATGAAGACAATGTGGCATCATGGGAAACTACTATTTATATAATAAGAGAAAAAGAACACTATGTATCAGTTGGTTCTCAGCTAGGATTGACCTTGTCCTCTGGGGGACATTTGGTGATGTCCGAAGACATTTTTGATGGTTAAGACTAGGGCGGGGTGCTATTGGCATCTCATGGGTAGAGGTCAGAGGTGCTGCTAAACACCTTCCAGTGCGCAAGGCAGCCTCCCTCAAAAAAGGATTATCTGGTCCAAAATGTCAATTGTGTCAAAGATGAGAAATCTGTTATATATGCTATGATTTGGTAAAGGAGGAGGCAAAAAAGAGTAGAGGGAACTAGAAATAAGACAAACTAATGCTATTGTGGATGGTGTTTTTTTCATTTCTAATTTTTTGGTAATTTTCTATTATAGTCTTTAATGAAAACATAGATTTCTATGTACAGCACAGAGCATACAGCCAGTAATATCATAGTAACTCTGCACAGTGGCGGATGGTTACTAGACTCGTCATGGTGGGCACCTGGCAGAGTGCACAGATGTCTATATCACTGTGCTGTGTGCCTGGAACTGATAGCGTATGCCAACTATAGTTTTAAAAAAAATTTTTTTAAATACAGATTTTTACAAGAAAATCTTTGGTGTTACGGAAATTTAGCTCTCCAGGTATTATACAAGTGAAAGCCATATGCCTATTACTAAATAAATGTATCTCTGTTTCTAGATTCGAAGTTAAACTGTCATTTCTGGTTCCTTCCCCGGAAACTGTTAGCCAGTTTTGTATGTACTGAGTACATTCAGATTTTGTGTTTAGAAATCACTGATGTTTTCAGATTTCTGGACTACTAAAACCTGCTTACACTGTGCAGTCTCGTGTACGCTGGCAGAGTAGGCTGGGTGGAACATCCTCTTTCCACACTCCTCCAGTCACATTCGCTGGTGCGGAGCTGTGTGAGGGCACTCCACCACACCGCCGGGCCACCGCCATCAGAGGTGAACTGGCCGTGAGAGTAACACCGCGAATCCCGGCTGCTGGTAGAAAGCATTCGTCGGATACTAAGATCTCACTGTTGATTATTGTCCCTTTATAGTAATTAATATTGAGGGACTTAGAGTATATTGTCAAATATTAAAACTTAGTTACAAAAGAGCGTATGTTATATGAGGTCCTATTTTTCATAAATAGCACATGGCACCCACTGGTGAATGAATGAATGTGTGTGTGTATCCCCTTTCTTTAATCTCCACAGAAAATGTACCAGTGAGAGTTAATTACATTTTCTTTTAATGTGCAGCCTGTGACGAACAGCTTGGAAAACTAGTTTATAATGCTTTGGAAACAGCCACTGGCAGCTTTGTCTTGTTGTATGAGTGGGTCCTTCAGTGGCAGAAAAAAATCGGTCCTTTCCTTACCAGTCAAGAAAAAGAGAAGATTGATAAGTGCAAAAAGCAGGTAGGCATCCAGGAGGGCTCACAGAACCCTCCCAAGCTTTAGGAGATGATAAAATAGCTCTGCGTTTGATTGGCTAGTGAAGATGATCCAAACGGTGCGAGGTCTGTTTAACCACAGGGATGGTGGGGGATCAATGACTTCCTTACCAGTTTCCTCAGCTTCTTGCTGCTCTTTCAGAACTTGCACAATGTGGTCCAGACTTTCGCAGCTGCTCTCTTAACCTCCTTTCTCGGCCTCTGTGATGGCGTTAATAGCCATCTCTCCAACTGGGAGTAAATAGCACGTCATAATCATGGCTTTTGCATCTTTTGAAATATTGTTTAAAAACTGAATTCCAGGGACTGGAGAATTTTAGAGTTAATTTATAATACTGAGTTTAAGGAGAATATTTAATTGTACATATAGCAGTGTTACATAATAAAAAGGTTACATAACAATAGGTAGGTTAAACCTTGTATTTAGATTGTACATGTATTTCTGATAGAAAAGACACTGGAAGTAAATATACCAAAACTGTAACACTTGTCTTTGGGTGGTGACCACATAGATAATTTGTTGTTTCTTTCTTTTGTGGGGTTTTTTCTTTTGTATTAGTACTTACTAAAATTTTGATAGTGAATCTTTATCCTCAGAAAGGGTTGTTTTAAAATTAACGTTTCTTTTTTTCTAGTGGCCTTATTGCAAAATAAATGTTAAAAGCTATTCACTAATTTTATAGTATTTTTGTAACTTATTATTTAATTTTTAATTATAGTATTAATAACTATAGTTTAATAACCATAGTATGTTGTAATTCATTAAAAAGTATTTTATAATGTAGTATTAATTCTATAGTTTAATAACTGTAGTATTATGTAATTTATTTTTTAATTTTTATTTATTGACTTGTGAGAGAGAGAAAGAGAAAGCCATCAGTTTGTTGTTCCACTTACTCATGCACTCACTGGTTGACTTTTGTATGTGCCCTGACTGGAGATGGAGCCCGCAACCTTGGTGGATCAGGATGACATTCTATCCAACTGAGCTGCCCAGCCAGGGCTAATTTTATAGTATTTGCACACTGGGTTTTGAGTTCAAAGAAATTGAAAATTAACTAAATTTTTCCCATCTTTATGAACTATGAGGTTGACCATATGGTTTAGGGGAGGAGTCAGTTTAAGGTATATTCCTCCTCTTATCCTTTAAAAGTACATTTTCTATTAAATATTTCACTTTTTTAAGTGCAACACCAGTTAATGCTGATCAACCCAATATTACCATTTTTTTCCTTATCAGATTCAAGGCGCAGAAACAGAATTCACCTCACTGGTAAAATTGAGCCATCCCAATATAGTACGCTACTTTGCAATGAATCTCAAAGAGCAAGACGACTCCATCGTGGTGCACATTTTGGTGGAGCACTTTAATGGGGTCTCCCTTGCTGCACACCTGAGCCACTTGGGCCCCATCCCTGTGCATCAGCTTCGCAGGTATGCCGCTCAGCTCTTGTCAGGCCTCGACTATTTGCACAGCAATTCTGTGGTGCACAAGGTTCTGAGTGCATCGAATGTCTTGGTGGACACAGAGGGCACCGTCAAGATCACGGACTACAGCATTTCTAAGCGCCTAGCAGACATTTGCAAGGAGGATGTGTTTGAGCAAACCCGAGTTCGTTTTAGTGACAATGCCCTACCTTATAAAACAGGGAAGAAAGGGGACGTTTGGCATCTTGGCCTTTTGCTGCTCTCCCTCAGCCAAGGACAAGAATGTGGAGAGTACCCTGTGACCATCCCTAATGACTTACCTGCTGACTTTCAAGATTTTCTAAAGAAGTGAGTATCACTGAGAATCTCTTAATTGCACTTTACTTTTGTACTTTTATTGTGCTTTAATGCTAAACATCTTTTTTTTTTAGATTTTATTTATTTATTTTGAAAGAGAGGGGAAGGGGAGGAAAAAGAGGGAGAACAACATCAATGTGTGGTTGCCTCTCATGTGCCTCCTACTGAGGACCTGGCCCACAACCCAGGCATGTGCCCAGATTAAATTGAACCATTGACCCTTTGGTTTGCAGGCAAGTGCTCAGTCCACTGACCCACACCAGCCAGGACTAAACATCTAGATATGTATAAGCTGAAAAGTGAGGAACAGGATTAGAATTGATTCTTTGTCCTCCCAGTCCCTTCCCAGCCACATATGTTCTGTTTTCTTGCTTATGTTTATTGTTCCCTTAACTCCACATTCTCCTAAATTCACTTGGGCTTAATAGATTTTCAGACTGCATTTTGGGGACTGTCTGGTATGCTGTAGGGAGGAAGTGAATAGGGATGGCTACATGGGAAATGCCCCAGGTATTCCAAATGGAAGAGCCTTTCTGTCTACCTTTGCTTATGGTTCCTGTGGGTCGAAGGCAAGGCCTCATATTTAGAAAACAGATGTAGGAAAGTACTTCTGCCTGTTGTTCTTAACCGTTCTTCTTTATTAGCAATATCTTGTTCAGTCAAGCCCTAGTGTACAAATGACTTCCTTGCTCTAGCCAGAGGGTTTCCAACACCTGTGAATTACAGGCGCACATTTGGGTACAGAGCCAAGTTTTATCTACTTTGAGAGATCCTTACTGAGAGGTGTTCTCTGACTTACAGTCTTTGTGCAGGTCCTTCCATTCAGTGTTATCTAGATTAGCCCTGCCTCTGTTCTCAGTCTAAGTCAGACCTAGGTTCTCTGTTTCTGGATTGAATGGGAAATAGGATCCCTTAAGTTGGGTTTTTCTAGATACTCTTCTAGTCCAACTTTCCAGCAAGTTCACCTGCACGGGTTTCGTTCCTTTCTAACGATCCGTCTTACTTCTCTCCTTATTTCTTTTTCCCAGCCATTCATTTTAATTCATTTCATTTACTCTTCATATTTCTTTTCCTGTTTCCATCGATCCCAACTGCCATTTGACCTAATCCATGTTGTTATTTCCTGTCATTCATTGTTTTACCCATTACAAAGTGAAAATAGCTGCACTTACCTTTAAATAAGATAGTTTCTGTGTAATGTAAAGTAGAAGTAATTGTGATATATGTACAGTTGTGGAAGGGGGCCAGCTTTGATTCTTATGCTGTATTTTCTCCTTAAAGTATATAAACAGCTTAAGATTGCTAAAGAAATCCTTTATGGTTTCTATTAAATGCACTAAAACTTTAAAAACATTTATTTAAACGCACCCTAATGATGCAGTTGGCCAAAATTACATCAAAAGAAATGTGATAATAGAATCGCTGACAGAAAGACTCATTTCATTCTTCAAAACGGCACCTTTAGCTTTCTGTCTTTCCTCATTGGTCAAGAATAATGTAGTGAAGGTTAACAATAACATCATGTATTTCTAAAAACAACACTGGGAAGTTTAAGTAGAACACACTTTTCACATTACATGGCAAAAGGACAGACTCAGTAGCTAACTTTCCTAGTTCTTTTCTTAGAGAATAGCTCTATGCACTGTCAGTTTTGAACTTGAGCTCTGCACTGTTTCTTACTCAGTTAACATGGTTGTCCTTTAGAATATTTTGTACATTCCTCTCTCTTCCTAGAGTGGTTTGATAGACTGCTTAGTTAAGAAGGACAGCACAGTATTTTTTTTTTTTACCACATTTGTTCTCCAGCCCCCTGTTAACAAAAGAAAAAAATCATTCACAAACAACTCAAGAATAGCAACATTTCATTTGTAGTTATATTTTTGCTTATTGGTGAGCATCCTTGGGAGAAAAGCTTTGTGTCCGATCAGTCTCTGTGGTAGGAAAGAGCCCAGACTGTGGAAGCAGATGGCTGGGTTCACATCCCACCTCTACCCATTGTGGTCTGACTTAAACACCCTACCCTACCCTGAACTTCCTCCCTGTAAAATGAGGATAACAGGAAGACTAAATAAGCTCACACCTGCAAAGGGCTTCCAGTGGTACCCAGGACTGAGCGGTGCTGAGTCAGGTTTTATCTCCATTCTCAGTAGTGTGAACTGTGGACCTAATGTGTACCTTTCCAGGCATTCCCTCCCTTTTGGTTCAAAGCTGGGCCAAGCATTTGCCTCTGCTACTTATGGCTCCTTTGAAGCCAAAATTATTGGCTCAGAGAATTCCATCTTTTTAACTGAGATCTCAGTGTCTCTAAAAATCTCTTAAAGATACAATTATATCTAGGTAGGTTTTATATTTTTCTTCATTCAGATTTATTGTGATTTCAAACACATTACTAGGATAGCTGAGTTAGAATTGATAAGGTACTTCAGAAACCCAACAAAGCATGTATAGAGCTGTTCACTGCAGCATTTTTGTACCCATGAAAAATTGGAAATAGTTAAATGTCCAACAGTAAGAGAATATGTAAATAAATTCTGGTAAATTCAAAAAGATTTCTAAGTACTGGCTTAGAAAGATCTCTAAGACACATAGTGTGATGTTGTGATTTATAACGAGAACTATATATTGGGTCTTTGTTTCTGTTTCTGGCACAGAGCTCCTAAAACCCTTAGAATTTAAGTGTTGATAGCAGCAAAGGTGTCTCTTGTTATGTTAATAGCATGGCTTTTGGCAACACCTACTAAGACTAGGTGCTGGTTGCTAGGAGAACCAACCAACCATAGGATTGGAGGGTTGGAACTTTCAGCCCCACCCAGCCCCACCCACCCCCACGCACCTCCCTGACCTCTGGGAAGGGGCGAGGGGCAGGAGGTTGAGTCCATCACCAGTGGCCAGTTTTTTAGGCAGTCAGGCCTGTGTAGCGGGCCCTCCACAAAAACCCAGAGGGCTGGAGTTCAGAGAACACATGGAGGTGCTGGAAAAGTGAGGTAGTGTCTGCAGAGGGCATGGAAGTTCCTCATCCTTTCTGACGTATCTTGCCCAATGCATCTCTTCCATTTGGCTGTTCCTGAGTTAAGTCTTCTCATAATAAACCAGTAGTCTAGTAAGTAAAATGTTTGAGTTCTGTAGGCCTCTTTAGCAAATTAAGCAAACCCAGTTAGGAGGTCATTGGAACCTCTGATCTATAGCCGAAAGGTCAGAAGCTCAGGTGACAACATGGGCTTGCAGTTCATGTCTGAAGTACAGTTTGGGGACACAGTCTTGTAAGACTGAGCCCTTCATTGCCATTGAAAATCAGGCTCTTCCTTCCATGGGATCGCAAGAAAAGCATTTCACGGACCCGGGCAGGGAGATTGTGGTGTCGCAAGGTTTATTCAGGTAGAAAGCTGCCCCTGTGACCCATCTCCATCTCTCTTGCCACGGAAAAAGTCCAACCATGTCTTCAGCAAGGCCAAAACAAAGGCCAGTGTCCAGAGTGTCTGCTTCATGTTAAAGCCTAGTCCTTTGGAACCCACGTGGTCCGCTGCGGGCCCTTGGCTGCTAGACCCACACGGTTGTGTGCGCTCTGGGCAAGGGAGAGGTTGTGAGAAAGAACGGGGCATGGACGGGTCATCTGGAGACAGAGAACACTTCTTTGTTCCCCTGGGATTATATACCTCGGGCTTGGGAAGACCAGAAGCTTTTTCAAAATAACTCATCAACTTCCCAAGTTGTCAAGGTCTTCTAACTGACAGGCCTCTTATGGTCAAGCACACGCCCCTCCACCCTCTAACAGTCCAGTACCAGAGGGTGGCCAGTGCTCCTGGGGAGATTTCCCGTGCTCCTGGGATAACTCTGACTCTCCCCAGAAGCAGTCCCCTGCAGCGTGTGAGTGAGCCTGTAATGGCTAGAGCTTCCTGGCTAAGCAAGCAGCTTATGCTCCCCAGTTTATTAAGCTCAATGTCTAATTCCCTTTGCTCTCTTTCTTATTTATTTTTATTTTTGGCTTTTAAAAAATACTATTTTTCATCACCACTTATCCTTCCTACACCCTCTCCCACCCTTCACCCATGCAATTTCTCTCTCTTTCTTATTAATAACTAGTTAACTGTCTATGGTAGCACTTTAACCTGTGGGACCTGATGCTCTCTCTAGGTAAATAGTGTCAGAGTTGAGTTGAATATAGGACACCCAGCTAATGTTAGAGAATTACTTGTTGGTGAGGGCACCCCCCCCCCCACTACCTCCGCAGTGGAATTGGTGCAGAATATTTTATGTGGTCAAAAAATGAAAGCAAACTGAAGAATTATATGTACAGGATGATGTCATTTAAAAAAATCAAAATCCACAAAATAACATTATATTTTGTTTCGATAGTTATCAAAGACTTTATCATTATCAGTAATGTTTTCATAGTATTTGTAAAGAGAAGTATTCATGTTTTGCTGACAAAATTGAAAATTAATTTTAAATTTAGGGGGAAATATAGGATCTTATCCAAATGCTTTATCACCATCTTTTCTTTTGCTTTCAGTGTATTAAATTAGGAATTCTTTACTTTTTAGTGCTGTGATACAAAAAATAAAATACTACCATTTATGATAGTTGCTGTCACCACTTTATATAGGCATCGATTTTAAGTCCAGAATTCAGAATAATGGTTGAGTCTTTTAAATATATTATTTATAATGGGGGTCAAGTGCTACCAAATGATGCTACTTGGGTCATTTGTGAGGAAAGCCAAGCACCTTAGATTGGTTAGAGCAGTGGTTCTCAGACTTCATCTGCATCGAAACCACCTGGAGAGCTTGTTAAAGCACAGATGGCTGCTCAGACTCCCAGGGCTGCTGATTTGCTAGGACTGCGTTGGAGTAGAATTTATAGTTCTAACAAATTCCCAGGTGATGCTGATACTGATGCTGCTATTCAGGGACCCCAGTTTGAGAACCCCAGGGTTAAAGGTGTGGCTTGTTTTCATTCATCAAGAAACAAATAAACAGTAAATTAATAAATTCAAGGAATGAGAATTAAAAGAAAGTACGTAATAAAGAGTGGGACTTTTACAAAGTAGTTCTTAAACAACTTCATACTATGGTGAACAGGCACATTGGGCTCCAGCCCGACCTCAGCTGTCCAACCTGCTTTTCCTTGAGAAAGCTGTGTGACTGGGCCCTGGAAAGGCTTGGTTTGGCATGACAAGTCATTGACTACTAACGGGAGTGCGTACTTGTGCTATCTTGGGTGGTTTAAAACTTGTTCTGTGAGGAAAAGTCTTTCTGCCTCTGGAGACCAGAGTAGGGCCTCCTTATCCAAGGGGGACACATTCCAAGACCCCCAAGGAGTCTGAAACCACGGAGAGTACCAAACAAACCCTATGTATACTGTTTTTTTCTATACATACATACTTATGGTAGTTTAGTATATAAATTAGGAACAGTAAGAAATTAGCAACAATAATTATGAATAACAGAGCAATTATAACCATATACTGTAATAAAAGGTATGTGAATGAGGTCTTTCTCTCAAAATATCTCGTTGGACTGTACTTGTCATAATGTGTCATGTCACCCTCCTTGTCATAATGTGACATGATGTTTACAGTGCCTCCATGATGAGATGAAGCGAGGTGGGTGGGCGATGCTGGCATAGTGACACAGCAGTAGGCTTCTCTTGCTTTTGGGGGCAGTGAGGAAGGAAAATAAGTGTTGCCTGAATGTAAGCACTGTCGGTGTGGTAGCTGAGATGGACACAAAGTGACTGACAGGCAGGCGGTTCGTGTGCTGGGCAAAGGGCTAACCCACAGGGCAGGACGCTGAGAAATTTCATCACGTTGTTCAGAACGGTGTGCAGTTTAGAACTTAGAGTTGTTTATTTCTGGAATTCTTCATTTAATGTTTTCCACAATTTCAGACCACGGTTGACCATGGGTAACTGAAATTGTGGAAATTGAAACTGTGGGTAAGGAGGGAGTACTATATACTTTTGTTTTTAATTCCCCACTTATTCCCAGCCTGGTGCTCAATATGTAAATCCTACAAGAAAGTTTATTTACTTTTAAATTTGTTTTGTTGATTGATTTGGGGGCGAAGGAAGAAAGAAACATCAATTGTTGTTCCACTTATTTATGCATTTATTGGTTGATTCTTGTATGTGCCCTGACCAGTTGCTGAAGCCGCAGCCTTTGACATATCAGGAGACACTCTAACCAACTGAGCTACCTGGCCAGGGCCCAGCAGGAAAGTGTATTCATTTAAATTTGCTTCTGAGTACAATTTGGTCCATAAGTAACACGAATTCTCTAATGCGTATTTTTTTTAAACTTATTTTTAGAGAGGGGAAAGGAGGGGGGGAGAGAGAGAAAGAGAGAAACATCAGTGTGTGGTTGCCTCTTGCGTGGCCCCCACTGGGGACCTGGTCCACAACCCAGGCATGTGCCCTGTCTGGGAATCGAACCTGCGACCCTTTGGTTCGCAGCCCGCACTCAGTCCACTGAGCTACGTCAGCCAGGGCTCTAATGCACATTTTTTAAAAAATAAACCCATAGTCAGATGCCTTGGATTAACTACCTTAACATATATTTTGTATGTCCCTGAGATTCTTTCTTTCCTCTCACTGAGGTGTGTTTGCCTGGATGACAAGGAAAGATGGAGTCCTCAGCAGCTGTTGAAACACAGCTTTATAAATCCTCAGCCAAAAATGCCTTTACTGGAACAAAGTCCTGAAGGTGAGTCTTCTACCTTTCTTTTACAATATCCTGCTGGAGATAAATTATTTTGAAAGTACACATAAACTTAAAACTGGAAGGGACTACATGAATCAATTGATTTTACCTGTTTTATGCTGAGCTATACATAAATCCATTCGTTTAATGTGTCCTGCATGCCTGGAACTGTTTTTGTCATCCTGTTTTTTCCAGCCTCTACTGATGGAGTGTTCCTTGGTGTAGCCTCTCTCAGTGTTCAGTTACCCTTCTTGTCCTATCGCCCTTATTACCAGGGAACCAGATTTCCCTGCTGCTACTTCAGTAGCATATTAAGGGACGTCAGTAGAGACTGGGATGGACTAGGAGACCTGGGTTTGGGTTCTGGCTCTGTTGTCCAGTCACTTCCTTCTCTCTGTCTCAGTTACCTATACCTGTAAACTTGGGCTAATTATATATTTCTACCTCCGTTAAAGAGGACAAGTTGAGAAAAGTTTTAAAAGGTCTGCCAGGTAAGAGGTACTTTTTCAAACTACCGGTTGGGGCTGCTTCTTGTAGCACTTGAATTGTTGAATTTTGCAGCTCTTCTTGTATTTTAATGCCTCATTTGCCTCTTGCCTTTTTAAAAAATATGTATTTTATTGATTATGCTATTACAGTTGTCCCAGTTTCTCCCCTTTTGCCCCCCTCCACCTGGTACCCCAATTCCTTCCAGCAGTCCTTCCCCTTAGTTCATGTCCATGGGTCATGCATATCAGTTCTTTGGCTTCTCCATTTCTTATGCTGTTCTTGACATTCCCCTGTCTGTTTTGTATCTACCAATTTGCACTTCTTAATCCCTGCACCTTTTCTCCCATTCCTCTCCCTGCCCCCTCCCAGCTGATAACCCTCCAAATGATCTCCATATCTATGATTCTGTTCCCATTCTGCTTGTTTGCTTAGTTTGTTTTTGCTTATCTTGGTTGATAATTGTGAATTTGTTGCTATTTTAATGTTCATAGCTTTGATCTTCTTTTTCTTATATAGTTCCTTTTAACATTTCGTATAATAATGGCTTGGTGATGATGACCTCCTTTAGTTTTACCTTGTCTAGGAAGTACTTTATCTGCCCTTCCATTCTAAATGATAGCTTTGCTGCATAGAGTAATCTAGGTTATAAGTCCTTGCTTTTCAAGACCTTGAATACTTTGTTTTTTCTCAAAGAGTTTCTTTATTTATTTTTAGAGAGGGGAAAAGAGGGAGAAATAGAGGAAGAGAAACATCAATGCATGGTTGCCTCTCGCACACCCCAACCAGGGACCTGGCCTGCAACCCAGGCATGCGCTCTGAGTAGGAATCAAACCAACAACTCTTTGAATACTTCTTGCCAGTCCCTTCTAGCCTGCAAACTTTCTTTTTAGAAATCAGGTGTCAGTCTTATGGGAACTTCTTATGGTAACTCTGCTTTTCTCTTGCTGCTTTTAAGATTCTCTCTTTACTTTTAAACCTTTGGCATTTTAATTATGATGTGACTTGGTGTGGTCCTCTTTGAGTCCAATTAGTTTGCGCTTCCTGGATTTGTATGTCTATTTCCTTCACTAAATTAGGGAAGTTTCTTTTATTATTTTTTTCAAATAAGTTTTTAATTTCTTGCTCTTTCACTTCTTCTGGCATCCTTATGATTCAGATGTTAGTACATTTGGAGATGTCCCACAGGCTCCTTATTCTATCCTCATTTTTTTAAAATATTTTTTTTCTTGCTGTTCCAATTGAATGCTTCTTTCTTCCTTATGTTTCAAATGGTCAATTTGATTCTTGGCTTCATTCCCTCCATTGTTGGGTCCTTGTAGATTTTTCTTTATTTCATTTAATGCAAACTTCATTTCTGTGTGGGTGTTTTTATGCTGTTGCCATACTCGATGAGTTCTTTGAGCATCCTGATAACCAGTGTTTTGCAGCAACCTGATGGGTTGCTTATCTTCATTTCATTTAATTCTTTTTTTAGAGTTTTGTTCTGTTCTTTCATTTGGACCATATGTCTTTGTCTACTCATTTTGGCAGCCTCCCTGTGTTTGTTTCTGTGTATTAGGTAGAACTGCTGTGACTCCCTGTCTTAGCAGCTCAACCTATTGTAGAAAAGTCACCTGTAAATTGTGTGGTCTTTGGTAATTGCCAGGGTGGAGCAATTTCCTAAAGTTTCACTGCTTTGTGGCTGTGCGTGGGGCGGGGGGCTCAGAGACGGGACAATATTGCTGCCTGGCCTCTGGAGACATGCCTGGAAGGAAGCCGTCTCTGGCACTCACCCTGTTGCCAGTCACCTCACTTTCTCCCTGGATGCCACTTGTGCCCTTCCAGCTGTTGCCCTGCTGTTAAATCCCAGAGGGTGTGGGTCTAAGTCCTGAGACTTTTGCAGACCCTATAAAAGGAATCTCTGTGAATCCTGCAGCTTCTTCTCCTGCCCCAACCCCCACTGGTTTTTACAGCCAGAAGTTATGGGGACTTATCTTCTTGGCACTGGAACACTGAGTTGGGTAGTCTGGTCAGGGGCTGGGATCTCTCACTCCTGAGGTAATCTTCCCAATTTTAATCCACCGCACATGAATTTGAGACCTCCCGTTTCTCCACCTCTCCTAGTCTCAGTCCCTCCTACCTATCTGGATGAATGTGGCTTCTTTAAATCCTTGGTTGTCTGACTTCCATGCAGCTCGATTTTCTATTTTTTCCTTTTTTTTTTTAAAGATTTTATTTATTTATTTTTAGAGAGAGAGAGGGAGGGAGAAAGAAAAGGAGAGAAACATCAATGTGTGGTTGCCTCTCACATAGCCCCCACTGGGGACCTGGCCTGCAACCCAGGCATGTGCCCTAGACTGGAAATCGAACCCATGACTCTTTGGTTTGCAGGCCAGCACTCAGTCCACTGAGCCATACCAGCCAGGGCCCATACAGCTCGATTTTCTGATGAATCTGGGTGATACTTATTTTGTAGTCTAGTTGTAATTTTTGCTGTAGTTGTGCAAGGAGGCAAATCGTGTCTTGACCAGAAATCTCTTGCCTTCTGTTTTATCTCAGACTCTGCAGGACAAGATTATGCCGAGACTGTTATTCCTCGCAACCAGCTGCCCAGTGCTGCATTCTTCAGTGAGACACAAAGACAGTTTTCCCGCTATTTCAATGAGTTTGAAGAATTACAGCTTCTTGGCAAAGGAGCTTTTGGAGCTGTCATCAAGGTATGATACAGAGTTGTCCCCAGTCCCTTTTAGAGCTCCTACTCTGTTTCATTTCTGCAGATGTGTGAACTTGTATTTTGAGAGCGGGGAGGGAGGTGAATTTGACCATTTGAAACTATGATCATCATGATCTTCATGGAATTAAAGGCTTTATTTAAAGTTATACTAAGCACATTAAGAACACATCATTCTTCTACCCATGGTTGATGCAGTGCATTAATGCAAAAACCACATATTGTGACAGCCCAAGTGGAGTCACGGCCTTTACACGAAGAACATTTTTGTGTGCTTTCATGCAGAAAGAAAATTTTTCTCTTTTTTTTTTCCCCATTTCCTCTCAGAGTTACTGTAGATAAAAAGGATGCAAGGTTAGAACTAAGATAGAATTCCAGCTGGGAAATGGCCCAACATGGTCTTGGTAGTTTTTATTTTCCAGCCCTTATTAAAGGAGAAATTAGTGATATGTTATTAAGGTATGCTGTCCTTCCTTCTTCGTGCCAGTCTATTTGGGTGATATTATTATCTGCCCCTTGATAAAGTGATTTCAGCTCTTTTTATATAACTTAAGTATTTTGCTCAAATTTAGGAAACCCAAATTAATATCATATTATTAAATCCGTATAGATATATGTTATTCACCCATAAAGAAGAGTCCACCATCAGCAGGGCTAACATTTATTTAGGATTCTGCAAGTGTTATAAGGAAGCATTACTAGTATTACTGTGGAAGGCCTTTTACACCAAAACAAGAATTGAATTAGATTTTCTGTGGTAACCAGGGACAGAAAGACCATCTTAAACAAATTTTCCAAAGGGGTGTTATAGTATAGGAAATTTTCAACTTTCTTCTTGAACTTGTAGGCATTCCATTTAGGAAATTAAATAGATACACTGTGGACAGATATTCTGATCAGGTCGTCACAGTTATCTTTAAGAGAAGTGAATGATTAAAGTATGTACTATCCTTCTAGCTCAAACTGTAATTTTGATGAAGTCCTTTAACTTCTTTATATTTTAAATTCTTGGCCCTGGCTGGTGTGGCTCAGTGGATTGAGTGCCAGCCTGTGAGCCAAACAAAGGGTTGCTGGTCTGGTTCCCAGTCAGAGCACATGCTTTGGTTGAGGGCCAGGTCCCCAGTAGGGGGTGCACAAGAGGCAACCACACATTGATGTTTCTCTCCCTCCCTTTCTCCCTCCCTTCCCCTCTATCTAGAAATAAATAAATAAAATCTTTTTTTAAAAAAATTCTTGAATGCAAAGCATGAAACTTCATTCCTCATAAGTACTTAAAAATTATCTGTAAGCTCACATAACAAAAACATCATAGTAATTTAAGCCCCTAATTTTTTCCTGTAGTTTCTCCCTATGAGAACCCCATAGACCTCACACCCCATTTATGTTTGCAGGTTAGGGCAGGGCAGTCCACTTAGTGGTCTGGCATTTCGCTGACATTTCGACCCATTACTGTTTATGCACTTTCCATTTAAATGAGTTCCTAGGAGTTTTCTTATAGCAAGCTCCATACCCCAGTCATTGACTCATAATATATGATGTATACTGAGACAGGAGGTTAAAAGACAATGCTAAGACTTCCCACAGTCCTCTGTTCTGTTACCGTGACAGGAAAAGAACAGAGGGCTATGGTTTTCTGGAGCACTTTTCTTCTTTCAGGTTGTGTGCCAGGTGGCTTACAAACATCTTTTAATCTCATGATGTTCTTATGAGTAGATATTAGTTCCATTTTCCAGATTAGGGAACTGAGGCTCAGATCAGTTATGTAATTTGCTCAAGATAACTTATATCCACTAAAAGATGAAAGTGTGTCTGTTTTACTTGAAAGCATGTTTTCTTGCAAGTGTTTCCAACAAAAAAAAAAAAAAAGAGGTCATCTGAAACTCAATTTTATGGTATTTCTTTCTCATTCCTAGAAGTCATTTTCCAGTTGTCTAATTGGAACTTAGGAGCCAAACACAAGAATGATGTGCTCTTTTGTCTTTTGTAATCAACTAGTTTCTCCCTCTGCCCATGGCCTAATTGTTGCTTTTCATTACCTCAACTGACCTGCAGGGTTAGATCTAGAATATTCTAGTGAATGGAATTTTATAGAAGGTACTTTTTTTTTTTTTTTACTTTTACTTGTATTTTTCTTACATTTGCATTTTATTGTGTTCCTAATGAAATTGTTCTAGTTTCAGTACATGCCAGTGGTAAATCTTCAGTCTGAAATGCAGTCAGTGGGCTGACACAAATGTGTTAACATTGTACCAGCTGCTGTCACTTACGGGCACCTCCCTCTGCGCAGCCTTCATGCAGGTGCTTTATTGCCCTCATCCCGTTTAACCTTAATAGTCCCCCTTTGAGGTTAAGGAAAGTGGTGTAGACGTCGTTTTATAGGTGAGAAAATTAAGTCTCAAGGAAATTTAGTGTAAGTTCACACAGCTTTGTAAGTTGAGAATTATAGTTTCGTTTAGGTCTGTTGAAATTTTTGGAGTTTAGTTTGTGTACAGTGACTTCAAATGTAAAAAAAAAATAGAGAAACTAAAATCTAATGAAATCTTACACTGACTTCAGAAAATAATTATTTTTAAAACAAGGCTAAGAAAACAACAGGGTTTACTTAGAAATTTAGATAGCACATGTGATACTGTGATAAAGAGCCCAGGGACATAATTGTCAACAAAGTTAGTTCATGGTTAATATGGAGATTGTTTTCCCCAGGGGCTCTTAGCAAGTTAAATACATCTAGTTTGGGGTGAGATATTTTCTAAGTTTTTGGCAGTCAAGACTTTCTTTAGCTTAAGAGTCCCACACTGTATCTGTTGGTTTTCACTGAGAAATCTGGGTTCTCCTTGGTGGTGCTGTGGATGCCAGTCTGCAGAAGGTTCTGAGTGACTGGCAGTACCAGGGCCTCTCCCTTTCCACTCTGCAGGTGCAGAACAAGCTGGACGGCTGCTGCTACGCGGTGAAGCGCATCCCCATCAACCCCGCCAGCAAGCACTTCCGCAGGATCAAGGGCGAGGTGACGCTGCTGTCACGCCTACATCATGAGAATATCGTGCGCTACTACAACGCCTGGATTGAGAGACACGAGCGGCCGGCAGGCCCAGGCACTTCACCCGACAATATGGGGGCCCAGGCCCAGGATGGCCGAGCCGTGCCCCGGCTGCAGGCTGGTGACAGTGACACAGATGCCCCCAACAGCGTGGAGGCCGCAGCGCCACCGCCCATCCTCACCAGCTCAGTGGAGTGGAGCACATCAGGCGAGCGCTCAACCAGCGCCCGCTTCCCCGCCACAGGCCAGGACTCTAGCAGCGACGAGGACGACGATGAGGAGGATGAGCACGGCGGTGTCTTCTCACAGTCGTTCCTGTAAGAAAGAGCACAGCGCTCACAGCGCGCTGCCTGGGGTGCACCCCCAAATTAATCACCCCCAAGCCCACCCCAGGGAAGAGCAGATTCAGTAGAAATCCAGTCCCGTGTACCACATTAAAAAACAAAATACCAAACCCACTTTTATAGAGTAACCAAATGCAATCCAATGAGATTTCCCCCATTGCTGTATTTCCAAAATCTAAGCCCAAGAAAGGAAAAATAGAAATTTCTTCCAATACCTCATCTTAATACATTTAATAGAATTTTTAAAGGTCATTTTTTTAGATAAGGGCTTCCAGCTCTGGAATACTGAAGACTAGTTTAGGGTCTTGATAACAGAGCCAGCCACAGCCTTGGGAAAGGTCACCAAACCAATAATGACGATCTTAAACTATAGTTGTCTCATCTCAGAATCCACCCCAGTCATTTAATTTCATGACTTTATTTCATTGTATCCAGTTGGATACAGTTTATCATAACTCTCAGCTATTAAATTTCTTCAGAAAAGTTATTCAGGGCAATTTTTATTTAAATCAAGAGTTCTGTGTGTCCTGTATTGGGGAAACACAGACCAGTGTGGAATTGTGGACAGAGTGACGCCTACAGGGTCATGGCACTGTGTCGCCAGCCTCTTTGCTTTCTTATCATTAACAAGTGTTGATTTTCAAAATTATAAAAGGAATTTTGGTTTCTTTCATATTTTTCTGCTTCTCTTTTTAAGACCTGCTTCAGATTCTGAAAGTGATATCATCTTTGACAATGAAGATGAGAACAGTAAAAGCCAGAATCAGGTAAATGTATAAATAGAAATTACACCACATTTTATTCATCGGGTGGGGGGGGGTAGGTAAGAAAAGTAATGTTTGATGTTATAAACCGCAGGTAAACTATTAAAGCCTTAACCTGATATGCAAATATAGAAAGCTTCCATTTAAAAATATTATTTACAATATGTGCTATTCACATGTTTATTTATAGGACTTAATTTATCCATCTAATAAAGCGTGTCTATTTGCCCTGACCAATGTGGCTCAATTGGTTGGGCATCGTACCCCAAAGTGAGGAACTGCCAGTTCGATTCCCCGTTGGGGCGCCTGCCTGGGCTGTAGTTTGGTCCCTGAGGCATGTGCTGGAGGCAGCTGATTGATGTTTCTCTTTCACACTGATGTTTCTCTCCCTCTCCTTCCCCCTGCCTTCCCTTCTCTCTAAAAATAAATAAATAAAATTTTTAAAAGTAAAAAAAAAATGCTTTTCATTTATTTTCTTTTTTATTTTTATTTTTTTATTGATTTTAGAGAGGGAGAAAAATGTTGATGTGAGAGGGAAACATCAGTTGGTTGCCTCTTGAACATGCCCTAAGAAAAGTAATGTTTGATGTTATACCCAGGCATCTGCCCTGATGGGGAATCCGACCGGCAACCTTTCAGTTTGCAGGACAACAGCCGACCAACGAAAGCCACACTGGCCAGGGCAAAACATGCCTGTTTTTAGAAAGGAGTGAATTGATACCCTGTGTTTAATCTTGATTTCTTATTTTCATAATCCATCTCCTAGAACAGTGTTTTACCACTGAGCCATGTTCTGTAACAGGTTATGAAATGAGTTTCAAGGATCACAACCAGCTTTATTTTATTCTTAATGTTTTAGAGAGGAATACAGAATACTAAAATTTATCACACTAAGGGTAAGTTCTGTGGAACTTTTCTCTTATGAGTATGTGTACTTAGTGTGATATAAAAGATATTTATCTCTTCATGTGGATCATGGTCCTAAAAGTTTGAAAACACTACTCTAGTCCTTGAACTCCACTCAGTTACATTCTTCCCTCCGCCCAGGCCAGCAAAGCCCCTTGATGCCGGTGCACGGATGGAGTCCAGGGTGAAGCTGTGTAACCACAGGGCTGTCAGTTGTTGATGCAGAGAAGCACTCTGCATCTGGGGGTTGAATGCAATGTTTATTGTCAGAAATAAAAATATAATCATTAATAATTACGAAGGACATTCGTAGTAGATAACAAAAGTCTATACGTAGATTCTGTTAGATACGCAGTTAAATTGATTTGAAGGAGGTTTTAATGCATTAGCCAATGTGTTTTTTGTTTTTTTTCTAAGATTTTATTTATTTATTTCTGGAGAGAGAGGAAGAATCATCAGAAGCAACATGATTGCTTCTCTCACACCCCCTACTGGGGACCTGGCCTGCAACCCAGGCATGTGCCCCGACCAGGAATTGAGCCAGCAACCGCCTGGTTCCCAGGCTGGCACTCAATCCACTGAGCCACACCAGCCAGGGCTAGCCAATGTTTTTATAGGTACTTTTCTTTCTATTAAAATCACCCTTTAAAAATTAAATTAAATTAAAAACAAGCCAGATAGCATATGTTAGACATCAAATGAGAGATAAAGAGGTAATAAAAGAACTCAGCAGAGGGAGGAATATGATTTGAGACTCGAATAAAATATTAAATAAAACTACTACTGAAGTATGGTGTCAGATGGGTATGAGATTTATCGGGATAATCACTTATTAAGTTATGTAATGTGTAATAATGGTGTGTACACCTGAAACTAACATAATAATGTATGTCAACTGTAATAGAGATGAAAAAATACTAATTTTAAAAAATCACCCTTAAAATCACCCTCTTGATTTAAGTTTGTAAACTATAAATGTAACCAGGAACAATTCATGTAAATACTCTAAACCACTAGAGCAAACTTTCTTTGACTTTAACATTAGTTATGAATTTAATTATTATGAGGGCACGAAATTGACAATCCTGGTCTTGCTCCGCTAAAGACTATCCCAGGGGCATTCTAATTAATGGGGAGAAGCCTCTGGGAGACTAACAATCCTCTACAGATAATCCCTAGTGTATATAAATGATTCAAGAGCAGGATGTGGTTGTTTCCAGAACGGAGTTGTTTTCCTTTGACAAGGGAAAAAAAAAACTGAAAAATGCTTCCACACTTGTACAAAAAAGTGTACGTTAGAAATGGTCAAATGCTGCTTAATGCTTTTTTTATACCTGAGTGTGGAGGGGGGAAGCATTTAAATACATCTATGAAAAGAAAAAATTACTTTTTGAAAAAAGGGACATGAGTTAGAAAATTAGTTGTAGGGGACAGGCTGGCCATGTGGAAAGCAGTCAAGAGGATCAGTGGCTGTCAGTGGCAGTGCTTGTCTGCCCGAGTGTAGCCTAGACGGCAGAGTGTTCTTTGGTCATGTGATCCACTTAAATTGTTTTAGCCCAAGATGAATTTCTAATCTTCTGTTTCCAAAGGAAGGCGTTCCAGTAAAACTGAAGCCTTACAGTATTAGCCTGTACATTCTGCTTTCAGTGGAAAGACATTAATGGTACGAAGGAATTGACATGGAGTCTCTCCGTACGTTGCCCACCTTTAATGCCTACCTGTTTTCTGCTTTCCCCATCAGTTGTTCTGTACAGTGACAGACCTAGCGACCATACAGTGGATTCAGATGATAGCAAAATTGCCTTTTGAATGCTGTACACAGCTCAGGGACAGTGGCTGTGTTCTGCCCACTGATCTCCCCTCTAAGGCAATAGGATGGCCATGGATTTGGTGGGGGCAAGTGCAAATGACTTATGATAATAACCTTGTTTAATGTTAGCCCCCATGTTGAGTTCTTGTGTGCTCCTCTTGATTTAGGATGAAGACTGCAATGGAAAGAGCAGTTGCTGTGAAAGTGAGCCGTCGGCCGCCACCGAAGCTGTGCACTACCTCTACATCCAGGTGGGGCGCTGGCGCGCGGGGGGAGACCAGTAGGTGCTGGTGGGCACATTTCAGGAGACTAAAGCACGACAAGGGTCAAAACAGGACACAGTGGCACTACCGAAGATGAATTGGCCAGAGAGGATTGTAGCATGGAGGCCCTTTCCCTCAGCCTCGCACTCCTGCTTTCCTGTACCACAGCAGCGACGGCACAGGGCGGTGCTCACGGGCTCTAGACTCAGGCTGCGGTATGAGTTCACATCATGGATCTGCCCGCCACAGCTGTGTGAGCTCAGGCAAGGCTGTTCAGCATTCTGCGCCTCAGGTTCCCCATCTGTAAATTAAATAGTAACTATTTGAGTGACTTGTGGAGCTTAAATGAAATCATGTATGTGAAGTAATTAAACCACATCTAAGTTCCATAAATACTAGACTGAAGGTAAAAAATCCACTTTGTCTAACAAGTTGGATCTGAACAAGTTAGGTACGAGCTACACACATCCTTGTGTGTGCAGAACAGCGAGCATGGCTTTAGGCAAAGTGTCTTGTCCTAGAACTTCTGGGGGACAAGAGCCCCAGGCAGGTCAGTTGCAGTGAAGCATTACTGAAGAGAAGCCTGTTGGCTTTGGCCTGCTCCCACGCCTGAGGGGGCATCCTGGACAGTGGTGAGCTCTGCCAGCAGAGGGACAGCCACAAACCAAAGAGGAAAACTAGCCTCTACCCCAAGCGAGCAGGAATGTGGCTCATTATTAGTATTTTTTTTTTTTTAATTTTCATTTATTTATCTTTAGAGGGGAAGGGTAGGAGAGAGGGAGAGGGAGAGAAATATCAATGTACGGTTGCCTCCTGTGTGTCCCCTGCTGGGAACTGGCCTGCAACCCAGGCATGTGACCTGACTGGGAATCGAACCACGATCCTTTGGTTCGCAGGCCTGCGCTCAATCCACTGAGCTACACCAGCCAGGGCTCATTATTAGTATTTTAAGTCACATCTGCAAGTAGGCAGATCTTCTAATGTGAGACAGATACAGTACCGTGTGGAAGATAAGTTTGATAGTTTTCAGACAAATACAGTGTTTCAAAAGAGACTAGCTAGGTGGTTGCTTTCCTGGGATTAGAGCTGGTTTTTGGTATTCCCTAACAGAAATGTCTTGAGATGCTGCTCACACACACAATAAAGCATTTGTCTCACAAACCACTAACTGTTCAGTATGTGTCATATGCCGTTACTCTCTAAACAGTTAGGAGATAGGAGTAGAAGAGGTGTGTCTGGGGTGTGATAGGGTTGTCTCATTGGAGTCAGAGGCCCTCGTGAGGCCTGGAGGATGAGTCGGAATTTGTAGATGGTTATTCTGATTGTGAGAGGATATTCCCCTCATTTAAAATGAGATGTTCCTCTGCCCTCGCTGGTGTAGCTCAGTTGGTTGGAGCATCATCCCATGCACCAAAAGGTTGTGGGTTTGATTCCCGGGCAGGGCACATACCTAGGTGGCAGGTTCTATCCCCATTTGGGCGTGCATGGGAAGCGTCCAGTCTCTTTCCCTTCTCCTCTCTTGGAAATCAATAAACATATTTTAATTTTTTTTATATGTTCCTTTAAAAAAAAATAAAAATCCTTCCTCATGAGAAATCTCAGCTCTGGCACTGGTTTGAAACATAGTCTACCTTCATAAATCAAATGCTACATGTTGATTTAAGATTTAAATGATACTGCATTGTTTTCTGATTAAGCCATACACTTAAGGGGTAAGATAGAGACCTTTTTGGAATATTTTTGTACTTCTAATGTTTTATTCTGGACTTGAAGGCCACTCTTGTTAATTTACTATACAGATGAGAAAGGCTAATGACATCATTAGGTTAATTAGCCCTTTAAAAAAAAAAGATTTTATTTATTGCCCTGCCTGGTGTGGCTCAGTGAATTGGGTGCCATCCTGTGAACTGAAAGGTCTCCAGTTCAGTTCCCAGTGGGGGCACATCCCTGGGTTGCGAGCCAGGTCCCTGATTGGAGGCATGGGAGAGGCAACCAAGAGATGTTTCTCTCTCCCCTTTTCTCCCTCCATTCCCCTCTCTCTAAAAATAAATAAAAATCTTTTTTGAAAAAATTTATTTTTTAAAACATTGATCAGTTGCCTCTCACATATCCCCAACCAGGGACCTGACCCATTGAACCACACCGGTCAGAACTAATTAGTCCTTGAAAATTTGGGTTTAGAAACAATCTTGTACAACAAATAAAATTATTCTTCTCATTTCTTATATTATTTGTGACAGAGATTTTTAAGTTATTTTTCAAACGAACAGTAATATAAAAAATTGGTTATGTTAGGATGCTAACACTACGCATCCTTCCTTCCCAATTTTTTTAGTACTCTTGGTTTCTTTTTTTAATTTAAAAAAAAAGCCTTTCCCATAACGATTTGAAATCTGTGGTACGTGACTGAAAGTAAAGGATGGCACGCGTTGCAGTTGCCCCCCTTGACTGGAGCCCCGTGTGACGCGGCCCCGCCTGCTTTGCCTGTGCCCGCAGATGGAGTACTGCGAGAAGAGCACCCTGCGCGACACCATCGACCAGGGGCTGCACCAGGACACCGCCAGGCTCTGGAGGCTTTTTCGGGAGATTCTGGATGGATTGGCGTATATCCATGAGAAAGTAAACCTGGCAACAGTTCTTTAAACTTATCTTTAGATAAAATTTAGGACCGATGACAACTGTAATTGAACAATAAAAAAATAATTTTTAAAAAACACACACAAAAAACGTAGGACTGAAAGAGTAATATAAGATTGGAGAAAAACAGGGAAAATTATGGGTATACTGAAATCGTCTATTTTTATAGGAACTAGAACAATGTGTCAAAAGACAAGAAAATAGTACAAAGTATTAAAGTTAAAAGAAAATATTGAAGGTTAAATAAAACAAGGATCAGCAAACTGTGGCCCACAGGTCAAATCCAACCCACCTTGGGTACAGCCTGGCCTCTGAGCCTAGAGTGACTTTTTACATTTTTAAGTGGTTAGAAAAAAATCAAAAGAATAATATTTTATGACACATGAAAATTCTATGAAATTCACATTTCAGTGTCCATCAGTAAGTGTTATTAAAACAGGGCCATGCTTGTTCATTTACATCTTGCCTGGCTGTTTCTGTGCCACAACTGTGGAGCTGAGGGATTGCAGCAGAGATTCTATGACCCATAAAGTCTAAAATATTTACGTTCTAGTCCTTTAGGGAAAAAGTTTGCCAGCCTGTGACTTAGCAGGAAACACGTGAACGAGTGTGGAGTGGGAGGGCGAATTCTTAGAGCAGGTCAGAACGACGTGAGGGTGTGATTGACACGTGCCGGGTTCTTTGGCCCTGACTTGGTGCCAGCCTTCTAGGAACGTGGAGGAACCTGCAAGTCACCTCATAAGGACAGAGATGAGACCTTTTGAGCAAGGATATGGTTATGCAGATAGAGATGAGACTTTCTGAGTAAGATGGTTTGCCACATGTATAAAATGTCATTTTAGAGCTAGAAATTGCCATTACAATGTAAATGCTAATGGGTCTAACTTCAGGGTGAAACACGGCTTACTTTTTAAAAAATGGAATTGTCCCTTGCATATTAGCCAGTGTAAATGTTTTTTTCCTTTGCCTCAATTTTCTTTAACCTCAAAATATTTATACTGTGCCATATTTTTCTACTAAAAAGCCAGGACTGTAATTTACACATGTTTACTTTATAAATGATTTGGTGGAAGCAGAATTTGCAAGACTGGAAATAAAAATGAGTTCTAATGAGGGCCACTAGAACTCTATTACTGTAATACCATCCTGGGTCCTACAGCTGTGCCTGTGGGCTCTCTTCTCCTGATCTAATTTGCTCAGAGCCTGCAAGTCATTTGTTGGGTATCTAATATTGTGCTACACCCAGAAATATGGAGAGGCATGGGTGTATGACAAGCCCCACACTTGAGAAGGACTTCTTGTATTTTGAGGGAGCCAGAATTTATCTTTGAGTAAAGGTAAAAGAGATCACATGATGTGTTTTAATTATCTCTTACATTATAGTACCTGAAACAATAACCACTGTGGGAATGCCATTAGGAAGGGGAGAAAGCATGTTCACGTAACAAATAATCATTGAGCTCCTTCCTTGTGTGCTGGGGATGGGAAGCTGGGTGTTAGAGTCACTGTGGAAAGCTTCATGAACAAGTTGGCTCTTGTAAATGTTGGTACAATTCAAGTGGGTGGAGAACAGCCAGAATTTCCTAGCAGGGGAAACAGTGTGAAGAAAGGAGTAGAAAAAGGAATGAAACTAGTGTGCATCTGTCTCCCTGACCAGAGCAGGGGTCTTGTGATGCAGCAGAGAAAGAAAACTGTGAGCCTGGTGGAGAGGGCCAGCCTTGCAGGTAGACTGGGAGGTTGTGGCAAGGTCACCGACAGGACAGTGGAGAGACCCTGCAGAAGATGAACGGTGTGGACCAGTATGGTCTGTGGGAGAAGATGCATCCAATTTCGTCACTGGGTTGGCCTTTCAAATTAGGAAACAGGTATAACTATGAACTTGGTTTCTTTGCTCTCTTCTGTCAGGGAATGATTCACCGGGATTTAAAACCTGTCAACATTTTTTTGGATTCCGACGACCATGTAAAAATAGGTGATTTTGGTTTGGCGACAGACCATCTACCCTTTGCTGTGAGTACTTTTTTAATTAGATTGTGCCTCAAAATGGACCTACATGCCTCTGTGATCATGAAAGTGTTAGAAGGCAGGACAGTAATGAGTTCACCAAACTCGGCTGTGTAATCCCCAGGAGATGAGACAAGTCGAAAGGGGTGAGCTGCACATGATCTTCTACGCTTTGCAATTGAGAATACATGTTAGTGAGTGCATTCCACTTGAGGGACATAATTCAGGACATAATCATGTTGATATTTAGGTGAAAGGCATATAATACTTTATGAAATAATTTGTATTTTGGTCTGTCACACAGGCACTGGGCTAGATGCTTTGCACTAGAGGGGATTAGTTAGTTTAATAAAATAAGCCTCAAAAAACAAAACGCCACTCCTGGACAACATATAATCCACAGGTGTTTCTTCTCCACAGCATTATAGAGTAGTCCTTTAATATATAAAGCTAAAATAATGTGAAATGAGCAAAATAGTGATATGAGAAAAAGATGCAAAAATTTACATATCGTTATGAGAATCAGGAAAGGCTCGAATCTGTATAAAGAAAACAGCATTTCAAATGTGCCCGAAAGGATGGGTGGGAGTCCAGCGGGCCAAGCTTGAGCGCAGGGCGTGGTGACTCCAGGATAGGGGGTTCCAGCATAAGCAAAGGCCCTGAACTGAGCAGCCATGATTGTTTGAAGGCCAGCATGTTTGGTTGGCTGAAATGATGACGTGTAGGAGAGAAGCGAGAGAGGATGCTGGAAGGTTGGGGGTCTTGTAGGTGGCAGACCTTGAGAGCCGGAGAAGAGGTTTACTTGGCACTGGAAGCCCAAGTTACTAAGTGCCAGAAATCTGTGGTAAATGCCATGAATTCCAAGGGTGGTCAGAGAAGATAAAACAGGATTTGGATGAATGGTAAATAATCCATTTGGATAAATGGTGAATAGAAGCTAAATTAGCGTGAGAGGTTAGAAGGAGCAGAGAGGGAGGATATGAAAGGGGGTCGGTCAGAATATGCACCCGACCAGAACAGAGCATTCCGAAGAGTGCTAAGACCCAGGAAGGGCTAAATGAAGGGGATCTTGATCCCCAAACTAAAGAATTTAACTTGCTTTCTGGGAAGCTTATATAGTGAGGTTGATAAGAGCACAGCGCTGGAGGCCCACTGACCTGGGCTAGAATCCTGCCTCTGCCACTTCTCTGCGGTGTGACGTTGGGAAAGTTGGTTAACCGCTCAATAACTCACATGTAAAAGGTGCCTAATACTAGTACCTACTTCAGACAGCTGTCAGCAGGATAAAATAAGGACACAGGTCCAGCACCTGGACAGTGCCTGGCACTGAGAATATTAAAGCCACTGGTGTTGGTGATGGTGCTTGTAATAGCAACCTGGGGAGTGATGTCAGCAAAATAGTGATTTAGGGTAATATATGAGTCGGCACTGTGGCCGATACCATGGAAGAAGGTGAGGCTACCTAAGAGGTGTTAGCAGTGATAGTGGAGTAGATTTGGTGACCAGTCTCTAGGAGAAAAGAATAAAAATTGACCCAGGTAAATGGGAAAGTTAGAAAGTGAGGCAGTGGTGGTTGTTCATATATTCTCACTCTTCCTGGTGAATAGGTGGTTTTGGCATCTGCTTCTATAAGCTTCCCAGCGTTTCTGCCACAAAGGAAGAGTTCTGTAGTGAATTGCCCTTCTTCTTGATCCTAATGGGTTTTTGGTAAGCTCTGCATTAGTGGGCCTACTAAACAAAAAAATTTAAAGCTCAAAAAAAACCATAATTATTCTGGTTTCTGTGTGATATTCTTCATTCAGTCTTCATTTGGAAATGGATAGGCCATTCCTATGGAATAACATAACACTTTAATGTGATATTTGGCTTACTTCTATTTTTAGGCTGATGGCAAACAAGATGACGCATCAGGAGATCATTTAATAAAATCAGACCCTTCAGGTAAATCAGTGTATTTAATTCATGTATTAAAAAACAGACCACAAATTTTTTTTCCCTCTCTTATTTTTTGACATCTAAAAAGTGGTACACATGTAGTGTATGCAGACTGAGGACTTTGGAGAGATATATATACCCGTGAAACCATCACCATCATCTATATGATAAACATCCATCACCTCCAAAAGTTTTCGCCTGCCCTTTTATTTAGTATTACTTTATTATTTATTCAGTTAGTTAGTTAGTTAGTTTGTGATAAGAACACTTAACATAAGATCTACCCTCTCAGGAAAATTTTAAGTATACAATACAATATAAAATTTCTTAACCCGAAACTTGTTTTTCATTTGTAAAGATTTTATCCTTAAGCAAATTATAATTATTCATTAAATTCACAAAATTGTGAAAATGCTTTAATTATTTCTTCCTTTTCATTATATCAGTTTTTCTTCAGCAAGCCAGGAAATTAAAGCTTCAGTTAGATTAACTGTCTCCCGGGGTAGGCGGTTACACTCTGTCTAACCCCACGTGGTCCTGTGCGGCTGCCTCCTGACCTGGGCCAGCGCGTCTTCTGTCTGGCGCTGCCTCCCCTCTGCAGAGGGCATGGCCGAGTGCGACTTAGTGTTAATCACTTTATGAAATGCACACTGCTGCTTCCTGTGAATAGTGTGAACAGTTAACAGATCATGCCTCACTCTTAAGAAACCTTTTCTTTCTTTTTAATAAAAATTCGCCTTATCCCTGAGTCCTGTCATTGGAAAGCCTTCCCTTGCCTTCTTCCATGCAGGTCATTTGACTGGGATGGTTGGCACTGCTCTGTATGTAAGCCCAGAGGTCCAAGGAAGTACCAAATCTGCGTACAACCAGGTAAAGGGCAAGCTCTGTGGGGGGCGGGGGGGTGGGGTAGAGAAAAGGTCTCAAGAGTGAGCTAGTAGTAAGAACATCAAGGTCACTGCATTTGGGGCTTAGTTCCCCGCTGAAATAGTCACGAACGTTTATTCACTTGATATGTATCCACGTGTACATTGAGTGACCACACTGAATAGGACATGTGTTGCCCAAGGACAGTGACTGAAGCTAGCACAGTGCTGCGGAGAGTCACAGTCTCTTCATCTGTTCATTCCAAGAAGACTTGAACTAACCCGGTTCCAGCCAGGCCCAAAAATGCAAGGAGTCAGGTAGTCAAGTAATAGGACAGATACCTTCTTTCAGCCCTCAAGGAGCTTATCCAACGAGAGCTAAGAAGAAAAGGAGTCCAGTGACCAGAGAACAAGGGATATCATCTTTAGATTAGACCAGAGAAAGCTTTTCTAAGACAATGGCTTTTAGGATAGAAAAGAAGGGAAACACTATATAAAGCTGGAGTCTGGAGCATGCCTGGGAGAAAAAAGGAGCGAGGCAGAAGGAGCCAGCATGAAGAGAGGGCACCTGATGCTAGCTTGGCACATTTAAGGCAGTCAAAAAGAGGGTCTGTGTGCCTGCAGTGTGGTGAGCAATGGAGAGAGAGGCATGAAGTGAAGCGGGAAAGGAAGGCAGGGGTCAGGTCATGCAGGGCCAGCTTAACCATGACGAGGAATGTGCACAGAGAGACCCTGAAGGACCTTGAGGAAGGGTTCAGTCCGGCTGCTGCTGGAGGCTTTGGAGAGGTCCAGGTAGAGCAGCTGGTAGCTAGAAGCAGAGTGGTAGCAAGTGAGATGGGGAGAAGCATGCAGGTAAGAGGTACATTTGGGGGGAATTGACAGGTTTTCCTCATGAAGTGGATTTGGGTGAGGAAGGGGAAGGAAAACAGGTTTCTGAGCAGCTGAGGGAAGGGAAGGTGGATGAGATGAGGAAACCTGACAAAAGACACGGGGGGGAGAAGGAGGAAACCATGGCAGGAAAATTTCGTCTGAGACATGTTATGGTAAGTTTGAAATGTCTCATGAGAAAGTCAACTGGAGATATCCAGTAGGTTGTGAGGGACTCAAGGCTCAAGACTGAGCAAGGTCAGAGTCAGGTACAAAATCTGAGAGTCATCAGCACACGCATGAGATGTAAAACCATGAGGCTAGATGAGATCTCTGAGGGCAAGAGTGCAGAGCTAAATTTTAAAAATATGTTAGGCAGGCAACTCACATCAAAGCATATTTTTAGGTTTGTAGTGGAAACACAAGCCTGGATTTTTGGCTCCAACAGGGAGTGCAGGGCAGCGACAGGAAGTTGGGACAAACCTCAAATAGGCATCAAGAATGAGGGTGCGCGGAGATGCACGTGGACGCCCTGGGCGTGGGAAGGGCCTTCGGTGTCATCTTTCTGAATGCAGTGTGGAATAGCATGAGGAAATCCTCAGAAGGCCTCTACCCTTTGGCCCAGCAATTCCACCTTTTGAAATGTACCCAAAGGAACCAGCTGGGGATGGTTCAAAAAGATCTCTGTAAAAGGCACTCTGTAGTATTATTTATAACTGAAAAATGATGAAAGTGTTTAAAAATAGGGTACTGGTTAAATAAATTATGGGACTTCCACATAATTGAATACTGTATGACATTACAGTCATATTTTAGAAGCTTGTTTTAGAAAAGTGATATAGTATTTAAAATATTCTCACCATATTAAGGGAATAGAAGTTACACGGAACACCACGGTTCTAGTCTCAGAGTGCGCATTTTCAAAAGCACAGAAGGGGCACATCTTAGATGGCACTAGTGATTCTCCTTGTGTAGTCAGACTGTAAGTGCTTGCTGTGTGATTCGTGGTGCTTTTTGTGTGTTCCACATTTTCTACAGCAAATAGGTGTAGGAAATGCCACAGTAAACATGTTTGTTTGTTTGTTTGTTTGTTTGTTTTTTAAGATTTCTAAAGTCGCTGGTTATAGACAAGCTCTCCTGCTACTCCTTGAATCCAAATTCATTCTGGAGTTCTGGAAAGTGGCTTCTGTGCCTGGGTGCCGTTGCCATGCGTCGACCCCCCCTCAGCTGGGTTGTGGAGCATCATCTGCCCCCTGGCAGCTCCCAGTCTGACACTGCACTGACTTGACCTTTCTCCTTTTTACTTGCACTTTAATATTTTGTTAGGGTTTCTCACATGGTCTTTCTGTTGTGCCATTCCTCCGCCTCGTTGGTATGGCTTGGCAATGAATAGTTGATCTTCACTGTTAGCTACAGATTTTGGTCTGTTTCCTTTTTGAGACTAGTAGAAATGCAAAGCAAATTCTTACGACAAATCTTGATTGCCCTTGCTCTTTAGTAATTATTCTCCGTGGTTGACCAGTAGCTACCTATGTCTGTTACAATTAATTTTCAAGGAAAATGTTGAGAAGTCATGCCAAATATTTAATCTCATCTGTATTTTATACCTATGCTTCTTCAGAAGAAATTAATTTTTTTCTATCTAATTGGCTTGTTTTTCACTTATACAAACTTTAATTCCAATTAACAGCGCTCGTGAGATAATTCTCTAGTAAATAACACTTCAGATTAAGGCTCTCTAAATACAATTCTTTTTCCTCCCCAGAAAGTGGATCTCTTCAGCCTGGGAATCATCTTCTTTGAGATGTCCTATCACCCCATGGTCACGGCCTCAGAAAGGATCTTTGTTCTCAACCAACTCAGAGATGTACGTATCGGATGCTTTAGTGCATCAGTTTCCAGTAACCTCAGTCTTAGTGCGGACATCAGAATTCAATGCAGAGTATTTCCCTGGTGTTTATAATACAGAAGAGGTGATCTTGCTATAATTTTCTATATTTCTAATAAATGGAAATCTACCTCGTATAAACCTCCGATAATGAGAAACTCCTCAGTTTTGTTTATTTTTAGAAATTCTAGTTGGAGAAATTGCTAGGTTATAGTTATTTTTTAAAAAACTCTTGAGAGACTTATTTTTTTATTTAATTTTTTAAAGGTTTTATTTATTTTTAGAGAGGGGAAGGTAGGGAGAAAGAGAGGGAGAGAAACATCAATGTGTGACAGAAATATTGATCACACCCCCCCAACTGGGGACTGGCCTGCAACCCAGGCATGTGCCCTGACTGAGCATCAAACCAGCAGCCTCCTGTTTCACAGGCTGGCACTCAGCCACTGAGCCAGCCACACCAGCCAGGGCTATTTCTAATTTTAAAACAAACAAAGGAGGAATTCAAGAATTTTTTAATAGAATCAATATAGTTACATTAGTGAGGATAGGTTATAAGGATAGTGGATATTTAGTTCTAGAAATTAAAGGTTCTGCCTGGTGCCTAAAGAAAACCACCATGTCCAAAAGTTAAAAGGGCTCTGGGAAAAGTATTAACCACTTGAATTTTTCTCCAATGAAATTTCCATTTCTGTTCTTGGGATTGATCCTTGCCTCCGTTATTGCCCAAACTAAAAAGGGATTAATGTTAACAATGTGTGAGGTCAAGGGTACTCGTTTGAAAAAGCATTAAGATGAAGTGGAGAGTAAGGTTCAGATGTGAGTGATTTAGATTTACATATTCATGAGCAAACGTTATTGAGAGTTTTTCTCTTCCTGAGCAGAGCGAAAGTGTTTTGGAAAATTCTGGAAGAATTTTACTGCCAGTATAGCATGGACAGCTGTGTTCATAAAGTAGCAGAGTAAATAAAGTGATTACTGTGCCCTTCCCTTGACTTGAAATGGTCTTAGAGAATTAGGTCTTCGATGAAGTGCCTTTCTTTAGTCAAAATTCATGTTTGGTCCTGGCTGGCGTAGCTCAGTGGATTGAGCGCGGGCTGTGAACCAAAGGGTTGCGGTTCGATTCCCAGTCAGGGCACATGCCTGGGTTGCAGGCCAGGTCCCCAGTGGGGGCTATGTGAGAGGCAACCACACATTGATATTTCTCTCCCTCTCTTTCTCTTTCCCTTACCCTCTCTCTAAAAATAAAAAAGAAATAAAATATTAAAAAAAATTCATGTTTGTTCCCTCATTTCAAGAATATCTAAACTGTCAAGTTGATGTTATATACAATTAGAGTCTTATTTATCAGAAGGATGAGAACTTCTGGGGAGGTAGATGTTTCAGTTAATGTTTTTCTCTTATTTACTCTGTGTTGACGGTGTTTTTGCCTTTTTTCATCTGGTGTTTAATAAAGCTACTTTGCCCTTCTCGGAAACCATTAGATTTTTAAATACTTTGTCCTCAGATAAGGTGCTTTCTATCACCTAAGCTGTCATTTAGGAAAAGTTTGCATTAAAATAATATACATGGCCCTGGCTGGTATGGCTCAGTGGATTGAGCTCTGGCCTGCAAACCAAAGGGTCACCGGATCGATTCCTGGTCGGGGCATATGCCTGGGTTGCAGGCCAGGTCCCAGTAGGGGATACATGACAGGCAACTACACATTGATGTTTCTTTCCCTTTCTTTTTCCCTCCTTTCTCCTCTAAAAATAAATAAATAAAATCTTTTTTAAAACGTTAAAAAATAAAAATAAAAGAAACACTATGTATGTACTTGGAAGAATGGGCATTGGGTTTCAAGGAAGGGACACCTCAGACTTCCCAGGTTAACAGGTTTTCATTTCTGTATTTGATTATTCTTGTCTCTAGTGAATAAATGCTTCAACTGTGGCCATCTGCCAAGCGCTTGCTGATTGAATGTAATATTTTTTTAGGCCACTTCACCTAAGTTCCCAGAAGACTTCGATGATGGAGAGCATACAAAGCAGGTAATTTTCTGATACTTTAAATACCGTATTCACTCTTGGGTTTTAATTACTGTTTTTTGGGGTTTGTTTGTTTGTTTCCAATTGGTAATCTTCTGCCACTCATTCTCTTGTATCCTGGGAATAATGTGGGGAGAAAAAAATTAAAAAATAAAGCACTTAAAATGTTTCTAGACTTGAAATACATTATAAAAATGCCAAGGACTGGCACAGGCAGTTAACAAATGACAGGGTTCTTTTGTGTAGTTCGTTGTGCTTTTGAAGTGCTATTTAGACCCTTGCTATAGCTGTTGAAAAAAAACAATGCTTATACAGCTCATTGTTTTAGAGAAAGCTTGGGACTTTAAGAAAAGAAAAACAATTTGAATCTATAATTTTGTTCCGTTTTGTGGTTCAAGTAGCTCGGATTGTAAAGGGGCAGACTGGACAGTCTGAAGTTACAGATTTTTAAAGTAAAATAATTTCTCCTCCATGCTATAAATATCTGAGAGTGTGTGCGTATGTGATTGGTCACAGGTTCATATTGTCATCCAGTCAATATGAAAGAATAATTAGAGAATCGATGTATTATACTTCTGGCGTCTATTTCTTAGTTGATTGTTTGTCTCAGTGAAGCATTCATGGTCACTCTTATCATATGGATGTTTATTCCTTAAACTGACCTTTCCTAATTATAATCATGATAAAATTCCTTCTTTAAGTAATAGTCATGGGTCACATAACTGTTTGGGTCAGCAAAGGACTATGTATATAACAGCAGTCCCATTAAGACTGGAATGGAGCTGAAAAATTCCTATCACCTAGTGACATCATAGCCATCTTAACGTTGTAGCACAACGCATTATGCGTTTGTGGTGGAGCTGATATAAGCAAAATCGCTGCGCTGCCCATCTTGTGAAAGCACAGCAGTACAATTACGGCAGTGGCTACCCCACCGAGATCTGTGTAAGTGCACTTGGTGATGTTCTCACAGTGATGGAAGTGCCTAAGGACTCACTTCTCAGCACGTATCCCTGTCTTTAAGCAGTGAGTGACTATTAATGTTGAGAACAGAAACCTAGCTAGAAAATGATATTAATTTGTTATTTCTTGCTTATTGATTATATATGTGGGTGGACAATTCACTTTTCCAGACTTTCATTTTCCTCACCTGAAAAATAAAGGGGTTAAATACCCTGTTTTTATATATCAGCACTAACGTCCTGTAATTCTTAACATGACATTTATGGCTTGAGGGACCAATTCTGCACCATCAATTGAATTAGTAAAGAACCATTAGAAAATACATTGAGTTGTGTTTCTACTTCCTTTGTTAGTTATCATTTTTTGAACTGAGTCATTTTTTGCGTTTCTGGATATCATAAGAAAATATTCATTTCACAGCCTATCCCTGTAACAAGAGCAGTTTTATTCAGAATTTCCACATATTGGTAGCTCCGGTGGCTCAGAAACTGTATCACACTACAAGCAGGAGAGCAACTATCCAAACCATTTCCCACCACAGAGATCGCGCTCCCTCACGGGTATGGACGAGGTGCCCTTGAGCATTTGCCCGTGGACTGTATAAAGCTGACGACGAAACCTCCACCGCCGCCACTTCCCACATCCCAGGCATCGCCTTCTCTCTGCAGTGAGGCAGCACAGAAAGTGCTCACGGCTGCGTGTGCCACACGTGCACCACACACAGAAATTAAGCGGGACAACAGGGTCTGTTTTGCTGAGTAGGCTGTTGTTTCTACCAGTTTAATTTGCTGTGACTTTTCATAAAAGTTGTATCATGTCAGTTCCTTTCTTTGCATGAAAGGCAATTACCAGTGTTTTTATTTCAGACTAAGACTGGGGTAGGAATTTGGCAGGGAGTGTATATTAAACATATAATTAGAAAATGCTTTATAGAATTAATCTAAAAATTGAGATTTTTCTGATCCCACATGTTCCTCAAATTTCTTATAAATCCTTATTATAAACAAGAGAATTAAGGAATCACTGAGGAACTTTCAAAGGTTTATATTACCTTCAGATTGTTCCCCACTTAATGAGGTAGTAGCTGTGAAGGTATAGAGTAACATAATCAAGAGAATTCAAGGGAATGGTATCAATATAGATAACATAAATGGTAAAGAAAAAATAATAACAAAGTGTTTTACACTGCTTTAAGGATCCCAGCAGATCCTACACATTGTAATTTGAACTAAAATTAGACACATAAAGGTATTTGTTTTATATGCTCACTTTTTTTGGTATATTTTATTGATTATGCTATTATAGTTTTCCCAATTTTTTTCTCCCCTTTCCCCCTCTGCCCTGCACTCCCCCCCACCTTCCAGCATGCCCCCCACCTTAGTTCATGTCCATGGGTGGTACGTATAAGATTTGGCTTCTCCATTTCCTCTTCTGTTCCTAACCTCCCCCCGTCTATTCTTTACCTACTGTTTATGCTTCTTATTCCCTGTACCTTTTCCCCCATTCTTTCCCCTCTCTCTCCATGCTAACAACCCTCCATGTGATCTCCATTTCTGTGATTCTGTTCCTGTTCTAGTTGTTGGCTTAGTTTTGGGGATTTTGTTTTTAGGTTCAGTTGTTGATAGTTGTGACCTTGTGAACAGTCATTTTACTGTTCATAGTTCTTTTTTTCTTTTTTAATTATTTTTTTTAAATCAGTAATTTTTTAAATTGTTGACCTTGTACAGTTTTCTGTCTTTTACTCCCCACCCCAGCCCACCGCCCCAGCCATCCCCACCTCCCTCCCATTTCCACCCCCTATAGTTTCTGTCCATGTGTCCTTTATATTTGTTGCTCTAAACCGTTCCCCTTTTCCCCTGAAATTCCCTCCCCTCTGGTCACTGTCAGACTGTTCTCAAATTCAGTGTCTTTGTTTATATTATGCTTGTTTGTTTGTTTTGTGGATTAGGTTCCTGTTAAAGGTGAGATCATATGGTATTTCTCTTTCACTGCCTGGCTTATTTCACTTGTTCATAGATCTTGATCTTCTATTTCTTAGATAAGTCCCTTTAACATTTCATATAATAAGGGCTTGGTGGTGATGAACTCCTAACTTGATCTTCTCTGGGAAACACTTTATCTGCCCTTCCATTCTAAATGATAGCTTTGCTGGATAGAGTAATCCTGGATATAGTCCTTTGCCTTTCATGACTGGGAATATTTCTTTCCAGCCCCTTCTTGCTTGCAAGGTTTCTTTTGAGAAATCAGCTGATAGTCTTATGGTCACTCCTTTGTGGGTATCTCTCTCCTTTCCTCTTGCTGCTTTTAAGATTCTCTCCTTATCTTTAATCTTGAGTAACTTAATTATGATGTGTCTTGGTGTGTTCCTTTTTTTTTTTTAATTTTTATTTATTTATCTTTAGAGGGGAAGGGTAGGAGAGAGGGAGAGGGAGAGAAATATCAATGTACGGTTGCCTCTCGTGTGTCCCTTGCCCTGCTGCCGGGAACTGGCCTGCAACCCAGGCATGCGCCCCGACTGGGAATTGAACCGAGATCCTCTGGTTCGCAGGCCCACGCTCAATCCACTGAGCCACACCAGTCAGGGCTTGGTGTGTTCCTCCTTGAGTCCAGTTTCTTTGGGACTCTGAGTTTCCTAGACTTCCTGGAAATCTATTTCTTTCTTTTTTTTTTAAAGGTTTTATTTATTTATTTTTTTAGAGAGAGGGGAAGGGAAGGAGAAAGAGAAGGAGAGAAACATCAGTGCGTGGTTGCCTCTCACATACCCCCTAATGGGGTCCTGGCCCGCAACCTTGGCATGTGCCCTGGCTGGGAATTGAATCAGCCACCCTTTGGTTTGCAGGCCAGCACTCTATCCACTGAGCCACACCAAGCAGGGCTGGGCCTCTGTTTTTTAAGAAGTATTAATATAATCTATTTTGCTGTGCCTAATACCTACTTTTGGCCAAATTTTTGAGGGAGAAATAAGGATGTGCATTATACATGGGTAAAATGATTACATTCCATGGGTATAATAATCCCATGTATAACACACAAAAACGTGGGCACGCATTATACATAGGAGTACGTTATACACAGCAAAATACGGTACATTGCCCAACACTATGGCCATATTGAAGTGCAGGGGGAAAATGACAAATTCAGAGACTTCAGAAATTAAAATGCACCCACTAAGTGCAAGAAGTGCAGTATCTTTTCTTTGACTGCAACAACTACTGGCTTGTCAGGAGAATCGTGAGCATCAGCTGTTGCTTCCCATCACCAGTATGCCTGGGTTTTGTTATAGAAATCTGTCATCTCCTGGCTGTTGAACCATGACCCAGCAAAGCGGCCCACAGCCACAGAACTGCTGAAGAGTGAGCTGCTGCCCCCACCCCAGATGGAGGAATCAGAGCTGCATGAGGTGCTGCACCACACCCTGGCTAACGTGGACGGGAAGGCCTATCGCACTATGATGGCCCAGATCTTCTCCCAGCGGATCTCCCCTGCCATCGATTTCACCTATGACAGCGATATACTGAAGGTGGGCTTAAGCTGGGCTTCCGTAGAGCACTTAATCTGGTTCACAGAAGGATCAAGTCAGTTTCTTATTTTTCTTTTTTCCTTTATTTTAATTGTTGTTCTTGTACATTTTTTTTATGGAGTCCTTTAAGGCCTCCAACACAAATTCTCATCTGAGGTCTGTGTATGCAGAATGTATGCACATGCATTATTCTAGGAAGAACCACACTTTTAATCATTCACTGGAAGAAATTCCTGATCCACCCCCTCTCTACCCACCCAAGAGACTGAAGGAGTGCTTTTAGAGACCGAGCCTTGGCCCTGCTGCCCAGAGCCGAAAGCACCCAGCCAGCTCAGATGCAGATCAAACAGTCAGCAGCTCCAAGTGCTGGCTGTGCATCAGAATACCTGGGAGGCCCTTTGACGAAACAGATGTCCAGGCCCTGCATCCATTCTAGTGACAGAATCTCCAGGGGTGAGGTACTTTAAGAATCTGTGAAAAAGCGCCCAGGTGGTTTCTGAAGCATAGGCAGGTTTGAGAGCCATCAGTGTTTTCTTTATAAAAACAAACAACAATTAAAAAAAAAAAAAACATGATATGAAGCAATATAGCAAAATTATAGCAAGATGTTAAAATTCGATAAAGTTGGATGGTAAATAACAGGTTTCTTTTATATCATCTATGTTTTTACATGCTCAAAATATGATATAATCTTAAAGGAGTAGTAGAGGAAGTAAGGATGAGGTTTGTGGAAGATCAGTATAGATTTTAGGGGCCAAACAGAGTTCTCTGGCTGGCAGTATTAGAAAGATACGAAATTATGGGTGACTCTTTTGTCTTTTTGCTTCTCTGTTGTTTCTAAATTTTCTCCGGTGAAATGATACTACTTTTCTGATAAGAAGCAAGTGAAAAGGACAGCTCTTTACAAAATATCTAAACGCCATTTGTCTTATAAGGAGCCCACAGTGAGTCACTTTAGCACATGGGAGGGGACCTGAGGCTGTTAGGGGCGCGGTCGCTCTCGGGTACCCCCGAGCTCCTCAGGGAGAAAGTACAGACTTGACTAGCTCTCTCTCTGAAAGGCAGATATCCATGTTAGGGGCTTGGACTTTGAACCCAGCTGGCCCTCCTCAAGCAGGATGCATTCATTATAAGACTTCTGGTTTCTTCTTCCTTGAATGTGTTCAAAAAGGGACTGACTTGTTGAAATCTCTTCTATAATCCTCAGAGTAAGTCACGTAATGCTGACTGGAAGCCACAGATTAATATTTTCGGTGATCCCTCTGATTAGGTTTTGATGGCATTTTCATTGGTCATATTCTAGGGGAGCTTTTCAATCCGCACAGCCAAGATACAGCAGCACGTCTGTGAAACTATCATCCGCATCTTTAAAAGACATGGTATGTTCTTTTAAAAAATCATGTTTTCTCAAAAGACGTTTTTTTCAGCATCAAAAAGTACTATTAAAAAAGCAGTTAATAATAGCTTTGGGTGCAATTGTATTTTACTTTTAAGTTCAGTTACAAGCAACTGACATCATGTGAAATTTAAGCTTATTTTTACAACTCAGTTTGATGAGGAGAAACAGACGTTTTTATTTACTTTTAATCCTCACCAGAGAATATGCTCATTGATTTTAAAAGATTTTATTTATTTATCTTTAGAGAGAGGGGAAGGGAGGGAGAAAGAGAGGGAGAGAAACATCACTGTGGGAGAGATACATCAATTGGCTGCCTCCAATACACACCCTGACTGGGGATTAAACCCACAACCTAGGTATGTGCCCTCACCGGGAACCAAACCGACAGCCTTTTGGTGTACGGGATGATGCTCCAAGCAACTGAGCCACCTGCCCAGGGCAGGATAAACATTTTAATATTACAGCCTTGCTACTAAAGTACAGCTGGTTTGGGGAGTCAGAAATAGGACTAAATTGACAAAGTTAACCTTAGGTGAGCTGCCCGTTGAGAATTGACCACAGACTGATGATGATGTCCACAGTCCCAGTAGTAAGGACGTCACTGTAAGGTTTGTGTTCATTCTAACTTGCCTCCTAGGAAGAATGAGAGCCTGATGACTGGTTATTTTTTTCTCATTTGGTGTAGGAGCTGTCCAGTTGTGCACCCCACTACTACTTCCCCGAAATAGGCAAACGTACGAGCACAACGAAGCTGCCTTATTCATGGACCACAGCGGGATGCTGGTGATGCTTCCTTTTGATCTACGGGTGAGGCTTGCTCTGCTGACAGTTTGGGTGCCATGTCTGGTCACAGGGGTGGCACAACTGTTAAAGGAGTACCCCCCACTGATCTTTCTGTTTTGCTTTTTTGGCTGAACTTATGATCTACAATGTAGATTCTACGTGTCACCCTTAGAGAACATATTTTTAAGGAAGGTATCAGGGTGAGAGCATTCCTGAAATTTAGTAATCGTTTGACCCTATGTTCATTCTCCTTGCTCATCACACAAGTGCCTTTGGCCCTAGAAACCAGAGTCCTGCATTGCTGGTGCCATGTCTGTGCCTCAATGTGGAGCTCTGCCGAGTGACCAGAGCAAGTTAACTAGGCCAACTGAGACCAATAAGGGGAGTGTTTTTCCTCTACTTCCTGGGTAGACCTTCGGTAACTTTCTGACATGTTAATGTCTACAACAATTAAATTCTTAGAACAGCAAGTGTCCCTGCTAATTGGATGTGCTGAACTTCGCTCACATGCACTGCCTTTGGATCCCCCGGGCTCCCTCTGACAGCAGCACTCTTACAGGTCATTCACTCACATGGTGTTCACTGCTGAGAAGCCCATCTGTAGCACTGTGCATGCATAAGACAGACAAGAGTTTCATACTCCTTGTGTCCCCAAAAGCACTTATAAGTAGAGAAATGAGCAAAGGATATAACCAGGCAATTCTCGAAAGAGAAAATACACATGGTTAATAAACTTCTGAGATGTTCAGCCTCACTTACAATGAGGAAATACCAAGCAAAGGTATCTCCACGTCACCTATCAGACTGACAGAAATATTTAAGTTAATATCCAGAGATGACAAGGCTGTAGAAAATAGGTACTTTCATATGTTGTTGATGGGAATGTAAATCACTAAACCTTTAGAAAAATAATCCAAAAGTATTTAATACATTTTTTTAATTATGTACAAACTATGCCCTGTAAACCAGCAATTCCACTTTGAGGCATTGATTTAAAGAAAATAAAAATACATCAGTGTATGAATATTAAAAGGATATTTATTGTTATATTGTTATGGTGGTCAAAAACTGAAAACTACATGTTTAAGGAAATTGGTTGCATGATTTACTATGGAATATTAAAGAGGTATAAGATCAAAATACATATATATCTTTTAGATATATCCATATCTATATTTGATCTGTAGAAATGTCCATGTTATATTGTTAACTGGGGAAAAAGTATGTATATTTCAAAGGAACTCTAATATGATTTCATTTTTATTATAGGAGAGAAACTTGTTTTAAAAAACCAACTGTGTGTATGCATAAGGTGCACCATGTGTTTGCATCACCTGGCATGTGTCAGGTGTAAACATACTCTCACATGCATGTGAGTGACCATGAACACCAGCTTGTTTGTGTCACTGTAGAGTTGTGAAGTGTCAGAGAATACAATACACTGAACCTTCGACTGTGTTTTTCTGGAGAGGGTATTGAATAAGGGCATTTTTCTTTTTCATATTTATGTCGTGCGGCTTATTGCAAGAACAGATTTTGCTTTATGGTTTAAGGAAGAAAATCCTTCTATATTCTTGGCTCGTTTTTCTCTTACAGTAAGTAAAGCAATTTGGGGTTATTCTGAGCCAGAGGTGAATACGTACCATATCAGACATGTGGGCTCTGTTAACGAAAGTGTAGAAGTGCAGACATGTGCTGTATTTTTCAGACTATAAGACACACATTCCCCTCACCCCACCCCCAAATTCGGGAGGAATAATGGTTGTTAATGCTGTTGTTGAGTTCTCTTTATGTTTACATTGGTGAAATATTATGTTATCTATATTATTAAATATTTACCACATTTTTTGCTTCAAATTTTTTTTCCTATTTTCCTCTTCTAAAACCTAGGTGCATCTTATGGTCCAAAAAATAGAGTACATAGTAATACTTACACTGGCTGCTGCTTCTCCCGACATGAGGAGACTGAAATACAGATTCTTGAACATCAGCTCCCTTTCTGTGAGCCGATAGACAATTCCAAAAGATAAAAAGTAATTACCCTATAGAATTTGACCTATTAGTCAGTGATACCATAAGATCTCTTGGGACAATTTGAAAATGGTTTTATAAGTTGTGATGATTATTAGTGGGTAGTTATTAAGAATTTCTCCTAAAAGATGAATAGGAAAATCAAGAAATTCACCAGAAGAGAGCACCCATTTAGATTGCATTATCATAAATGACACTTAAAAAAAAATAACAGGTAACCAAATAATTTGCACTGATTTTAATTTGGCATAATAAAATCAGCAGAGTATATTTAACTAAAAGTGAATTTTTCTCAAGCTTGAAAGCCACAACAACTCAGGTGGGTGGTGTGTGCAGCAGTGGGGTCTGCTGCTCACTGACACACTCAGGAACACATCAAGGAATGCGAGTGACAAGCAGCGCACAGCTTTGTGAATGTACGAAAAACCACTGAATAGTACTTTAGAAGGGTGAGCTCTGTGGTATATGAATTCTATCTCAATAAAGCTGTTATTTAAAAACCAAAAGAAGTATGCTAGTTGGCACATCTTGACATTGACCTTTGAAACTTTATTTTTCAGGTTCCTTTTGCAAGATATGTGGCAAGAAATAATATATTGAATTTAAAACGGTAAGAAACAATGGGGGTTTCATTTGATGGATGTGGGAAAGAAACCCAGGAAGAATGTTTTATCTTCTGTGGTCCTTACACTGTAAAGAATTTGGGGTTTAAAGTATTGAGCTTGGAATATGGTCAGAAAACCCAGGCAAAGTAGCCCTTTCTATAAAGTGACAAGGACAGTCAGACCCCTCTTCACAAGGGAGGTAGCAGTTGGGAAGGTACCCTGATGCTCCCGCAGTCTATTATGTGACTTCTAAACATCCCCAAGCAACATAATTAATTACTTTTGCAAATGGTTGCTTAGGGGAAAACAAACAAACAAAAAAAAACATCTGGCTGTTCTTGATCACAGATGGCCCATTTTAAAATTTAATTGGAGGTACAAATGGCCAACGGTCCCTATGTGAAAACTGCCTACACAGGTAACTGAACAGAAGCTGTGTGCAGGGAAACCGAGCGAACCCAGCAGGAGTGCCGAGCACTGAGGAGCCCCAGGCACTCCGCCCTGGGGAAAGGTTTTCTGTACGTTCACATACCACAGGCCTTCACTTACCACAGGGGGCCGACACCGGGGTCTCCATAAATTGGAGCAGTATTGTTGTCAAGTAGGCACCCTACTCTAAAGATCCTTTCCTCAAAAGGAATCGAAGCTCTTTACCTGCTTTTATTCTCAGCTGCCAGTGAACAATTAACAGTCGTAGTCCTCAGTTGTGGGTATTGCTGTGTAGAAAACAACCACTTAAGGTAAAATTATTTTTGTGTGTAATTTCATCTCTATTTCAAATACTTAATGAAAAACAGTTAAGTCTCATTGTTTAATTATGGGAAAACTGGGAATTGGAACCTACATCACAAGGCAAGACTGTTCTAGGCAAATCTTATCTTTAAGCTTTCTTCGTCATACCACTGATTAACTTTTTTATTTTTGTTACTTTTGTCTTGTTCAACAATTTCTTATGCATTTTTGATTTCAGGAAGCAATGACCTTAGAAATCTGGGTTTCTCTCTCCAGATACTGCATAGAACGAGTGTTCAGACCTCGAAAGTTAGACCGATTTCATCCCAAAGAACTTCTGGAATGTGCATTTGATATTGTTACCTCAACCACCAACAGCTCTCTGCCCACTGCTGAAATCATCTATACAATCTATGAAATCATCCAGGAGTTTCCAGCCCTTCAGGTTCCTGTCCATATTCTAACGTTCTGAGGGTGTCATCAGACCACCGGAGTCCTTCATCAAGCGCAGGGAGGGGTGACTGACCCCCCGAACTGCTCCTCAGCATGCGCCGACTGTGAATCCCATTTTACTAGAGTAGCTGAGGAGAGTTTGACAGGAACTGGCTTTGTTTGTGCCTATTTTGTTTTGGGAGCAGGGTGTTGCTTCTCTGCCCATTGTTCCAAAATGCAAGAAATTAAGCTAAGATTCCTAGGATGCTTTTTTAACACTTTGATAGCCTCTTCAGAGCCCTTGGTGGCTCCCTTCTGCACCCCATCTCTCAACTCCCCAGCCTCACTTTGCATCACGCGTGCATGCTCCCTAGCCCGTGGAGACTGCTTCCAGCACAGCGGTTTGCTCTCCTCAGGCCTTCCCTCCCTGTCCCACAAGCCCAGTCACCGTGTTCCTTTGTGTTGAGAGACTTTTCCTGCCCCGCCAGGGCTTGGGCCCTTTCTCCCCAGGAAGCCTTTCTGCTCCCCCACTGACGGGGCTGGCCGCCTTTTCTCAACTCTCACAGCACTTGAAATGAGACAGCACCTGCTTCCTTGAGTTGTGCTCCTTATTAGTTGTTCAGGCAGAGTGTGTGCTCTTTTTTTTATTGTTATTCCAAATTCTAAGAAAAAGTTTACTTAGAAAGTTAGAGGTAGTAGGAATGAGCCAGCTGGGCTGTGTGGGCTCAGGAAACAAGTTACAGAGGCAGAAGAAGGGCCCTTGGAGCTTAGGCGAGAGAAGGGTAAAGGGGAAGGTGCAGGTGTGCTCTCAAGGGGAAGAGCTTGCCCAGAATTTGTGCTCTTTCTGGGCGGGACCCATGTGTCTACTTTTCTGCATTCCCCACTGCACCTGGCTGAGCACACAGCTCACAACTGAACGCTCACTCAGTAACTGGCTTGTATGGATAGCTATTCCACCAGCCTGTGCTTCTGAGTGAGTTACCAATGAACCAAATCCTTTCCCTGTTGAAGTCTGTGTGAATTTGCTCAGGCTTTTCAACATAGCTGAAGACCACAGTATTTTTGGTATGTGTAATGAAGTGTTATGTTATACTCTTTGACTACAACAAATGCAAAAAGAATGTATATGAAAAATAAACTAGAAAGCAATATGCTAAAATGCAATGTTTTTACCCTGGCTGGTGTAGCTCAGTGGATTGAGCTCGGGCCTGTGAACCAAAGGATCGCGGTTCGATTCCCAGTCAGGGCACATGCCTGGGTTGCAGGCCAGTTTCCAGCAGGGGATGCATGAGAGGCAACCACACATTGATATTTCTCTCCCTCTCCCTCTCTCCTTCTCTCCTTCCCTTCCCCTCTAAAGATAAATAAATAAAATCTTTAAAAAAATAAAATAAAATAAAATAAAATGCAATCTTTTCATATTCGGTCGTCCCATGTGTTAGGATGATAAATCAGTGGTAAACTCCTAGGTTTGGTCACATATGTATACTGCTTTTATAATGAAAATAATCTTTTTTTTCTTTTGGGTATCCTAGGAAAGAAATTACAATATTTATTTGAACCACACCATGTTACTGAAAGCAATACTCTTACACTGTGGGATCCCAGAAGATAAACTCAGTCAAGTCTACATTATTCTGTATGATGCTGTGGTAAGCACTAAATTACTTTGACTTGATAAGGAAGGATAAAAATAGTCCGTGAGCATTTTCTTACTGATGTAACCATAACATTGAATTGGGACTTTTATCTCCTTCCCTCCTAGTGAAAGAACTAGGCTCTTTGATTCAGTTAACAAGTATTGGTTGAGCTTTTATTCTGGACTAAGCCTGTACTACTAGTGACCTCCAGAGTGTTTTTTAAGGCTAATTTCTGATTTCAAAAGATCAAATTGTCTTATTTCATTTGTAAGACAGTAAAGTTCTTCACTAACCTACTTCTAAAGGCAAAAAATCAGTGCTGATACTTGCCAATAATGACCTTTATTGAGCACCTGAGCCATGTGGCAAGCATTATTCTAATCTCTTCGTGTGGACCAACACACTCCACCCTCATGAGTGCAGTTTTACTTAATTTACAGAGTCCAAGAGAAGGGAATGTTAATATTGAGAATAGAAGATTTGTGCTCTGCCCTTAATTCTTCCAGCCTACCTGTGCATATCAGTAAAGTCATGCATAGATTTGGATTGGGGCAGAGTGGTTTAAATCTCTGTTGGAGCCTCAGTTAGCACCTCCTTCCTGTGGGACTGGGCCAGTGGGCCCTCCGGTTACTTCGATTAATCAGCCACATCTTAATATTCATTACTCTATAGTGTGTGTGCAGAGCCTGGAGGGGATACTTTGAAAATTTTAAGTAGCATGATATTATGAGTCTGGGATGGAGGTGAATGCTTGCTTATCTTTTCTAACTTCTTTTCAAGTTAAATATTGTTTTCATAATAAGAGGCATCTAAAAAATTCAGTAACTAACAGAGCCAAACAGTCTGTGATTACGGCAGAACAAATAGTGGAAGTCCGTAATGGCTTATTGTTCTTTATTCACCAAAAGGCTTAGCTAGCTTTTCTCGAGGTATATCTCAAGGACCCTAACCTTACTGTTTGTTTCCTGTGGTTCTCTCCTCCCCCAAAAGTAATGCTGCTGCTCTTTAGCAGTGACAGATACAATATGGTATCAGTCAAAGACTGGCAGAAACCCCAGGGAACTTGCGGAGGGGCTTCAGGTCAACTGCGTTCATATCCCACAGCCACAGCCAGGCTGCCAGCGTGGGAGGAAATGCTGAGCCTGTCAGTACGAAGTCTTTGTCAGGGGTCACAGATCAGTGGACGCCCTACACACCCAGACAGAAGCGCCCTGGTTAAGCCTGTTCCACTCTGAGCTGCTGTGTCGTTCAGCAGATGCAACTTTCCACTTTTTAATTCTTTCATGTCACGGTCTTTCAAATTTTAAAACAATGTTAATTTTATGTGAATAGGAAAAAAATTTTTGTAAATCACAGAATTATTCCATCCTTCATAATTAGGAACAGTTTATCCAAAATAAAGACAGTACTTGTCAGAATTAACCTGAAAATTGTATCTTGTTCAGGGCCATTTGGTCACTCTCACTGTTACCTTTTTCTTCTACATTAGACAGAAAAGCTGACGAGGAGAGAAGTGGAAGCTAAATTTTGTAATCTGTCTTTGTCTCCTAATAGTGTAAGTACCTCCTAATGGAGTTGTTACAGCTCGCTCTCTGAATTTGTGATACCAGGAAACATCTCCAGATTCTTGCCGCAGTAAAGCAATCGCACTTCCTGCCACCACCTCGCAGATGCGGTTTTCCCTTGAGTGTTAATAGGTACCATGGCAACCTCTGGGATTAAGGAAAGAGAGAAACCAGTGTTGTGATCAAAGAATGCCTCTCCATGCTGCTGCTTAATGTGCTGTAATCATCGTGTTCTTTCTCCATCACCAGATGCCTCTCTTTCACACCCCGTGTAGAGGCCGTGCTTGGTAGAGCCTCCTGCTGAGCAGATCTGGTACTAGCTGTCCTCTTCTGAAACAGAGTCTGTGGGACCGGAATAAGGCACAGAGCTCTGCAGATTCATTTGGGTATCCACCCATCTCACACCCTACTGACCCCAGCTGGGTCTTGAATTAAAGCTCTTGCTTTTCTGATACATTTCCTGCTCCTAAAATCTTGCATTCGATCCCTCTGGGCATGAGGAATATCTCCTGGGGTAGCCAGGTTTGTTGTACTCTCCCCGCAGTCATCAGATTGGGCCCAGATCTTTGGCAGAGTAGACCGCACTTAACTGAGTTGCTGAAAAGCAGAAGACAACAGGGATTTCTTACATTTTCCTGAATATTTATATAAGAGAGATTTAAAGAAAAATCTTTCCAGAACCCTTGTAGCCCTTGGACTAACACTCAGTTACATGATCCTGTGATGATCAGCAGAATTCACATATGGGATAGATTAAAATATGATTATCCACAGGTCAGGCAGAGTCACTCAATCTCCTGGACACTTACAGTGCAGCAGGCAGAGTGCTAAGGATATAACGAGTAGGTTGAGGTGTCCACAGACTGCTTTCGATTCTTAATTAGTATTGGCCTTTAAAAAGCCACGAGGGGATACAGGCAGCATATATCTACCCTCCGCTCTTCAAAACAGCTTTCACAGGCACATGTAAACCACCGTTTAGGATGTCCCGCAGTCCTGGCTGGTATGGCTTAGTGTGTTTGGTGCTGGCCAGTGAACTGAGCCGGTTCGCTTCCCAGTCAGGGCAGGGCATGCATGCCTGGGTTGCGGGGCCAGTTCCCCTGTTGGGGACCTGCAAGAGGCAGCCAATCGATGTTTCTCTCCCTCTCTTCCCCTCCCTCTGAAAAAGAAATTTTACATATCTTTTAAAAAAAAAGTCACCCCTACCATTTGCAGGCAGGGAAAGTTAAGCAGACACATAGCACAGGGAGTTCTAGAAATTCAGGCTCAATTTTCAATGTTAAATATTGGAGGAGATATTGATGATATGCAAAGAGACCCAATGGCATAATGTTCTAATACGGAAAACAGTATTTACTTAATACCCTAGACATGTACACAAGACATACCTATGTGCACAAATAGTTCGTGTATATAAATAGCGCAGAGAATCTACTCAAGAAACTACCTGATTCAGCATTTCCCTACCTGAAGGTTCACGACCAAAAGGTTCTTTGAACTAATGTCACATTTCAAAAAGATTTCCCTCTTGCACAGGAAAACGGCATTGGTTGCCAAAGTGTCAGCTTCTTTTTGCTGATCTCTACCCACTGGTCATTTGATGATGATGATGATGATGATAAGCATTAATTCAGAGTTATGGTTGGTCAGTTTAAAATGGAACAAGTAGTATCTAGTAAAGGCAGTTGGGACTCTTCATTATTTAAAAATGGAACTCTAAGAATATTAAAAAGGGAGTAGAAATATTGCAAAAGAGTTTCAAATGTCTGGGCCAGTCTTCTTATTTTACAAAGGAGGTGCTGAGGCCCAAAGAGATATTGTGAGTTGTGCAAAGCAACATGGAGTTAGTTGGTGACAGGGTGAGGACCCAAACATGGAGACGCTGACTCAAATGCTTCTGGTTATTTTATTAATGGGGGAATTTAATGTAAAAGTTTATTGAGATGAAATAATTTAATAAGAAAAATTAAAATGAGACTTTAAAAATTAAAATATCTTTAGTAAAGAGATTATAGGAGATTTTAACAATTTTTGGGTTTTTAAAAACTACATATGATTTATGATTATTATATTAAGCTATATTAAGCTGACTCTTCATTCAGCTCTTAGTTTCCAGTTGCCAGTTTAGAGTTGAACCAGGTTTTGCTTGCCTACATCCTTGATATAACTATAGTCTTATTTCTTAATAATTTCCACTGAAGCTCCTGTTACTTTTCTCTCCAGTTTTATAATCCCAGTTACTTCCTCTTCTCTGGTTCTGTGCCGTTACTGTGCCTGGCCCACAGAGAGGTCATCACTAGTCCCTGCCCTCTCCAGGGGAGGACGATGTGTACAGCTGGTGAGAGCTGGGCGCTGGAATCAAGGTCTGAGCTGGAGAGAAGGAAAGATCAGGAAGCTGCCTGCAGGAGATGACATCTGACCTGCATCCCCCAGCTACAAATAGGAATCATTCAAGCAAAGGGAGGAGAGGGGACTGACTGACCCAGTGTGGTATTAGAACAAGGCAGACTTTGCCTTCCTGCCCCCACCCCACATTTGTGTGCCTGTAGTAATGGGAATATATGAGAATGAGGATGGAAAGGGGAACAGTGCTGGCTTGAGAATATATAATGGAAGCTCTGCTAGAGCCAAGGGCTGCTCTGCTGGGGTCAGCATTAACCACGAGTAAGTGTGTGACTAAAAATGAACTGTGAGGAGGTGCCTGAAGCACTTTTGCGAGGTGCTTTAGAGTTGTTGGAAAAGGATAATCCTCATTTGGGATTGTGGTGAAGGCTAAAATAACCAACTACAAAATCCTCCTCTTGGAGGTGCAAAGGCTCTGCTGGGTCCCCCTGAGTGTACAAAACATAGTGCAAAGTAAGTCTTCCCTGTTGTGGACTGGAAGCTAACTATGCCTCTTTGCTTTCCAGCTGTGTCGACTCTACAAATTTATTGAGCAGAAGGGAGATTTGCAAGATCTAACACCAGCAATAAATTCATTAATAAAACAGAAAACAGGTGTTGCCCAATTGGTGAAGTATGGCTTAAAAGATCTGGAGGAGGTTGTTGGACTGCTGAAGAAACTTGGCATAAAGTTACAGGTTTGGCAACTGTTTGACTCTGGCAGTGCAGATTTGTAGCGTTAATAACAGCACAAGAGGGAAATGGGCTTTATTTTATTAATGCTAATAATGTTTTATTTTTCCAGAAGAGCTCTGCTTTCTACATTTTGGAACATGATATCTAGTAATAATTTCGGCTTAAGTCAGAATTTCTGTGCAAGCATCACAATTCCTATTGTGCAGCAATTCTTACTATGTCCCCCTCGGAGAAGTGGTTATTCTTGAAGAGGGCAGTTTCTCTTACTTGGCGGGCTGTAGCGAAACAAACTTTGTGCCAGATCTTACTGAATATTTAGTTTATGCTAATAGGTTGTCCCGATGCTGTTGATGGAAAACAGTGCCTTTGACGCATTTGTGGCCTTTCCCTCGGCAGGTCCTGATCAACCTGGGCTTGGTTTACAAGGTGCAGCAGCACAGCGGGATCGTCTTCCAGTTTGTGGCGTTCATCAGACGGAGGCAAAGGGCCGTGTCTGAAATCCTTGCAGCCGGTGGCAGATACGACCTGCTGGTGAGGGCTGGCCCTGGATTTGTTGATCTGTTCTGGCTTAATTTCATTTCTTTCTCAACTTGTTATTTTGAAAATTTTCAGACCTATGGAAAAATTGAACCAGTAGTATAATTATAATCAAACATCTCTATATCTTTTATCTAGGAAGAGGCATGGAAATGTCTTAGGACCACACTTGTAATGATTTTGAAGTTTTATTTTAAAATAATTATAGATTTACAGGAAATTGCAAAGATAGTACAGACAGGTTTGTTTACCTTTACCTCGTTTATTCCCATAGTTAAACCTAGCATAATTGTAATAAAATAGCCACGCCAGGAAGTGGACACTGGTTTACTGTGGGTGTATAACTCTGGGCCATTGGACCCACGCGGAGATTCCCGTCACCACCTGACGTGTGGGAACCGTGTCTGCCTGTGTGTCCCTTCCCCAACCCCCACTGAGATGTGCTGTGCTACACACCTTGAGACCCACACCAAACAGTGTTATGCTTGTTCCCTTGACTGTCAAACGTGGAGAAACTCAGGAGAAGAGATACTATTGTATTTCCCCACATTTCTGATTTCTGATAAGAAATCTGCTGTCATTGGAATTATTTTTCCCCTATAGGAATGGTGATTCTCACTTGATGGTTTTAAAGAGTTTTTTTCTTTGCCTTTAGTTGGAAGTTTAGCTATGATGTTTTTTGGCTGGAACAGGGCGGGTGTTGTCTAAGTTTTCTGTGCTGCTGGGTTGCCCCTTTTTTGTTCTCTTGGCCAGAAAAAGTAGGTTTTCATCAGGGCTTTTTTGTTGTTTCTCTTTGGCCTGTCTGGGTTGCAGTTTCTCCAGCACCCAATTCAGGATATCTATGAGGCAAAGACCAAACCCAGGGACCTAGCCACGTGTCCCATGGTTCCTGGCCCCCTTTCTACTTCCGAATCTTTTTATGTTCGTTTTATCTGTAGTGTCCAGGAATTTTGGCTGTACTTAGCAGGGGGAATATGGAGAAGTGTACTTACATCCACCTTTTGGTCCAGAACCTATATGTTACATTTTAAATTGACTAGTAATATAAAATAGGGCCCTGGCTGGTGTAGCTCAGTGGATTGAGTGCGGGCCTGCGAACCAAAGGATCATGGTTTGATTCCCAGTCAGGGCACATGCTTGGGTTGCAGGCCAGGTCCCAGCAGGGGACGCACGAGAGGTAACCACACATTGATATTTCTCTCCATTTCTCCTTCCCTTCACCTCTAAAGATAAATAAATAAAATCTTTAAAAAATTAATTTAAAAAAATTAGTAAAGAGAAACAGGTGGAATTAATTCTAATAATATGTTTCATTTAATACAATATATCCAAACTATTATTTCAACATGTAATTAAAACTTTAAAAATTATTAATGAGCTATTTCATGTTCCCTTTTTTATTCTGAATCTTTGCGGCCAGTGTGTATTTTACACACAGCACACTTCAACTCACATTAGCTGTATCTCAAGTGCTCAAGCCACGTGTGGCTAGCAGCTGCTGTAGTGAACAGCGCAGTTCCAGATGTGACACTTTCCTAAATTTGCACGTGTGCTTGCTTCTCTCTTGCCACATACACACACACATCTTTTTGTTGAACCCTTTGATGATAAGTTGCTGAGGGTACCTGCCCTCTAAACATTGCTTTGCCCTTAATTACAATTTCTTTGCTATTTTGTGACCAGACCTGTGGGTTTTTCTCCGCAGATTCCCCAGTTTAGAGGACCACAGGCTCTGGGGCCAGTTCCCACTGCCATTGGGGTCAGCATAGCTATCGACAAGATATCTGCTGCTGTCCTCAACATGGAAGAACCTGTAAGTTCTGCCTTTTCTTTCCAGTGTGCCTCAGGTTGTCTTTTGTTATATAGTCATGTATGTGGAACCCCCAGGCGTGGCAGTGATAGACTAGGATTTGGGAGATCATCTTTGCCGTGATAGACAAACTTGGTGTGAATCCTTGCATTTCAGTTCTTAGGTTCTAGCTAGGGGACCTCAGCCAAGCCATTCCTCCTTTTCTAGCCCCACTCCCCTCATTCGCAATGACCTGCGTAAGTGGGAGGTGTTATAGTTGTTAATGGACTCATACCAAAGCCCATTGTTTAGAAATCCTCCTGTATTCTACAGGACTAAAAATGGTTCTTTTTCCGCTGTGTTTCTGGCAAGATTAGTTTTCTCAGAGGAAAAGTATCTTTCTGATTAATGGCTTAAGGTAATTGAAATAATTTGTCTCAAAACGCTAATATTATAGTTTTTTTACTATGCTTTTCTTTTCTTTCTTTCTTTTTTTTTTTTTTTACTACTACATAATTTTGAAGCAAAGGCTCTGCACATGTGTTGCTGTACCAGGTTTCAAAACGCCTGTCTTCACATGAGTACTATGCTGCCTCCCTCCTGGTATCGGTGCCCCCACGTGCCTAGAGTCAGGCTCCTCCACGTGTCATCACTCTCTTTCTGATCCAGGTTACAGTGAGCTCTTGTGACCTCCTGGTTGTAAGTGTTGGCCAGATGTCCATGCCCAGGGCCATCAACATCACCCAGAAACTCTGGACGGCGGGAATCACGGCAGAAATCATGTATGACTGGTCACAGGTAATGCGGCAAACAGCACCAGTGAGTGGAGTGCAGACCGTCCTCCACTGCTGTGGGTTCTCAGACTCACTCTCTGCGGTTCCAGTTGCTCCCTGTATTCCTTTCTCATGGCCGCAGTAACAAATCACCACACACTTAGCAGTTAAAAACAACATGGTTTATTAGTTGAGTACATTTCTGGACTTCAGAAGTCGGAAATCAGCAGTTACTGGACTCAACTCAGGGTGTTGGTAGGGTTATTCTTGCTGAAGGCCTTGTGGGTGAAGTCCATTTCCTTGCCTTTTCCAGCTCCCAGAGGCTTCCCCCATTCTTTGGCTCCTGCCCCCATCCTCTGTCTTCGAACTTGGCAGTGTAGCATCGTCCTTCCTCTCTGGCCTCTGCTTCTGCCCTTACATCTCTCTAACTCTGACCCTCCTGTCTCTTCTTACAAGGACCCTTGTGATTGCACTGGGCCCACCCAGATAACCCAGGATAATCTCCCTGTCTCAAGATCCTTAACTTTATCATATCTGCAAAGTCCCTTGTACCACATAAGATAATAAATTTCTGGGTTCTGGGGATGAGGACGTGGACACCTTTGCCATCCATTATCCTGCCTGCCACACTCCCCAGAGGCATCCTGTGTTTACTGTGTTTTTAGCTTTATGTCCTCAGACCTCCCATACCTGACTGAACCCCCAGGTGCCCGTCAAGTTGTATGCATGTTCACCCACACTCGGTGCCCCAGAGCCCGAAGAGACAGATGCCTGGGGAGGCAGACCCCACCTCCCTGCAGCTCTTTTCATATCGCCTGGCAACTTGTTTCTGAAGCTGCCACTGTCCATTTTTGTGTTATGTAAAAATTCATGTCAGAAGTGGACTGAGCAATAGTTTTTAATCATTTCAGAGCAGTACCCTCTTCCATATGTTAACTTCCTTCGTAAATAGTTAGAGAAATGCTGTATCTTCCAGTAAAATGTAACAGTGACATCCCCTTGCAGGCATCTTTTGTTCTTTGCTTTATCATTCAGTTCTGCTTTTCACCTTCCATTATTTTTTGCCTTTGCTTTCCTCAAAAGCCTTTCGTGTATGTGTTGTATAATTCTGGCACCTCCCATCAAGATTTGAAGCTTCTAGAGGATAGGGGGGACGTGGAGCAGGGTACAGGGGCATAAACGGTGATGGAAGGAGACTTGATTGGGGTGGCGAACACACAACACAGTGTGGAGATGATGTGTTGTGGAATTGTGCACCTGCATTCTGTATGACTTTGTTAAGCAGTGTCACCCCAATGAATTCAATAAGAAGAAAAGGGGGCCAGGGGGAGATCTGAAGCTTCTGAAAACCTCTTACTGTGTCCTGACCACACTGACAACCCACGGACCCTTAGAACAGCAGTGAAAGTAATGACAGCAAGAGAGGTCTTACCCTTCCTTTGAATTCTGTACAATGCTTACTTAATATTTATATTCCCTGAGGTCAGCATGTTCATTTTGAGAATACAGTTGAACACAATGTTTTCATTCCTTTTAATTCCTTGAAGCTGCCCCAGGTGCTCCATGTTTACTTCATACACTGTTTGTTTATTTCAGTCCCAAGAGGAATTGCAGGAGTACTGCAGACATCATGAAATCACCTATGTGGCCCTTGTCTCAGATAAAGAAGGGAGCCATGTCAAGGTAAAGACCAAGGGAAAGCTTTTACAGTTCAATAGATTTCCAAAACTTCATGTTGACTGTGGGGTACCCGACTTCCCACTTGCGTGTGGGTGGAAGTCCTTATTTTGCTCTCCCTACGAATTGCTGGGCTTATTATTGGAGAGAACGTACAATGAGGAGGAGAGAATCTGAACATTTCCTTAGAACTTAAGAAAAAACTGCCATTGTAGTTTTTTCCTCCTTTTTTCTCCTTGTGTTTTTTTCCATCTAAGAAAATAAAAATAATTAGAGCTGATGCTGGTGACTGACATATCCTCTGGCTGCTTGCTAACCAGTTTTACTGTTGTGTTTAACTAACAATGCTCAGAACTATATGATCTCATAACCTTTATTTCTGTTTTTAAAGAGAAAAAATCAAAATCAACCTTTTTCTTCTTATTTTTCTCTTATAATGTCATTGTCTAGTTTTAATAAGTGTAATATTGGCTGCATAAAATGAATTGGACAGTGTTCTCTCCTTTTCTGTTTTCTGGAGAATTTTATTTAGAATTGGTATTATTTCATGCTCATATATTTGGTAGAGTTCACCAGTAAAGCCACATGGGCTTAGATATAGTGCTATTCAGGTCGCCTCTTTCTTCATGAGTGAGTTTTGGTAGTAAGTGTCTTTCCTAGAGAATGTTTCTATTTCTTCTAGATTTTCAAATATGCCCTGTTCTCTCACTATCTGTAGGATCTGTAGTTGTATCCCTCTTTCATTCCTAAATTGATCATTCATGTCTCCCATCTTTTTTTTTCCTGATCAGCCTGACTAGTGGTTTATCAATTTTATCTTCCGAGAACCAGCTTTTGGTGCTGAGTTTTTCCTGTTTATTTGTTTGTTTTATACTTACTGATTTCCATTCTTTTTTTTAAAGGTTTTATTTATTAGTTTTTAGAGAGAAGGGAAGGGAGGGAGAAAGAGAGGGAGAGAGACAGCAATGTGTCAACATTTTTGAGAGACACATGGATCGATTGCCTCTCACACATCCCCAACTGGGGACCTGGCCCACAACCCAGGCACCTGCCCTGACTGGGAATCAAACTGATGACCTTTCAGTTCGCAGGCCAGAGCTCAATCCACTGAGCCACACCAGCCAGGGTTCCATTCTTTATTATATTTTTTGTTCTGCTAATTTTGGATTTGGTTTATTCTTTTTAAGTTTATTCTCAGACAGAACTTTAGATCAGCATTTAACAAACTACAGCCTGCAGGCCAAATCTGGCTCAAGGACTATTTTTCACAGCCTGTGAGCTGCGAGCCCTTTTTACACTCTTTGTGTTTAAAGAAGAAGTGTGAGATAGAGACAATGTGTGGCCTGCAAAACAGAGTTTATTATCTTGTTTTTTACAGGGGAAAAAAAAAGCTGGCCACGTGGCTTAGATCACAGATTATAAATTTTCTTCTTTTCTAAGTATAAGCATTTAATACTATCATTTTCACTCTAAGTATGGTATTAGTTGCATACTACATACTTTTTATATAGTAGTTTTATTTTCATTCATTCAGAATATTTTCTGATTTTCTTGATGATTTCTTCTTTTATCCATAGATTATTTAGAAGTGTGTGTGTTTTAATTTCCAAATATTTGGGTATTTTTTAGAATATTTCTTTAATTTCTAGTTTGATTCCTCTGTGGACAGAGATTATACTCTATGTGATTTCAATACTCTAAATTTTATTGAGACAAGTTTTAAAGTGCAAAATATAGACTGTTATTGTAAATGTTTCATGTACACTTGAAAAGAATGTATATTCTACGTTGTTAGGAGTGTTTAATAGACATCAATTTGGGAGGGTTCTGGCCAGGATGGAGGTGTAGGTAGAAACATTTCACTTCCTCACACAACCAAAAGGAGGATGACAACCATTTAAAAACAAAAAAACAACTAGAACTTCCAGAAATTCAAACTGTATGGAAGTTCAACAACCAAGGAGTTAAAGAAACATTCATTCAGACCGGTAGGAGGGGCAGAGACAGGCAGCAAGGGCAGAGAGGACCCAAGGCAAGGCAGCAGCTGGCAGACAGGTGGGTCCCACATTTGTGTCCCAATAAGCCGGGAAGAACAGTTGGGGAGTGAGACAGACCGCGGAACCCAGGGTTTCATCGCCGTAAATTAGACTCAAAACCTCTGGCTGTAAAAATCTGTGGGGGTTGTGGCAATGGGAGAAACTCCCAGTCTCACAGGAGAGTCCATGGGAGAGGCCCACAGGGTCCTAAAATGTACACAAACCCACCCACCTGGGAATCAACACCTGAAAGGGCACAATCTGCTTGTGGAAAATGGGGCCAGAGCTGAGCCAGCTGCATCGTTCCCTCTCGGACCCCTCCCCCACATACAGAGCCATAATGCAGCAAAGAGGGTTGCTCCACCCAGGCAAATGCCTAAAGTTCCACCTCTTATGTAACAGGTGCACTGAGACAAAGAAATATCGCCCAAATGAAAGAACAGATCAAAACTCCAGAAAAATAACTAAGCGACAAGGAGATAGTCAACCTATCAGATGCAGAGTTCAAAACACTGGTAATCAGATGTTCACAGAACTGATTGAACTCAGTCACAAAATAAAGGAAGAGATGAAGGCTACCTAAAGTGAAATAAAGGAAAATATGCAGGGAACCAACAGGAAAGGAAAGGAAACCAGGACTCAAACCAATGATTTGAAACAAAAGGAGGAAATAAACATTCAACCGGAACAGAATGAAGAATCAAGAATTCAAAAAAATGAGGAGAGGCTGAGGAACCTCTGGGACAGCTTTAAATGCTCCAACATCTGAATCATAGGGGTTCCAGAAGGAGAAGAGGAAGAGCAAGAAATTGAAAATTTATCTGAACAAATAATAAAGGAGAACTCCCCCAATCTGGCAAAGGAAACAGATTTCCAGGAAGTCCAGGAAGCTCAGAGAGTTCCAAAGAATTTGGACCCAAGGAGGAACACACTAAGACACATAATAATTAAGTTACCCAAGATGAAAGATAAGGAGAGAATCTTAAAAGCTACAAGAGGAAAGGAGAGAGTTACCTACAAAGGAGTTCCCATAGACTGTCTGCTGATTTCTCAAAAGAAACCTTGCAGGCAAGAAGGGGCTGGAAAGAAGTATTCCAGGTCATGAAAGGCAAGGGCCTACATCCAAGATTACTCTATCCAGCAAAGCTATCATTTAGAATGGAAGGGCAGGTAAAGTTCTTCCCAGATAAGGTCAAGTTAAGGAGTTCATCATCAGCAAGCCCTTATTATATGACATGTTAAAGAGACTTATCTAAGAAAAAAGAAGATCAAAAACTATGAACAGTAAAATGACAACAAACTCACAACTATCAACTGAACCTTAAAAAAAAAGCAAAAACTAAGCAAATAACTGGAAGAGAAACAGAATCACAGAAATGGAGATCACATGGAGGGTTATCAGTGGGAAGGGGTAGAGGGAGAATGGGGGAAAAGTTACAGAAAATAAGAAGCATAATTGTTAGGCACAAAATAGACAGGGGGAGGTTAAGAACAGTATAGGAAATGGAGAAGCCAAAGAACTTATGTGTATGACCCATGAATATGAACTAAGTGGGGAGGGGGGGCACATTGCAGGGAGGAGGGAAATAAAGGGAATAAAAGAATTGGGACAACTATAATAGCATAATCAATAAAATATACTTTAAGAAAAATAATAAACATCAATTCGTTCATGTTAGTTTATACCATTACTTAAATCTTCTGTATCTTTACTAACTTATTTTGTCTATACGTTCTATCAGTTACTGAGAAGCATTAATATCCAGCTATAATTGTAGATTTATCCATTTCTCCTTTTAGTTCTATCACTTCTGCTTCTTATATTTTGAAACTGTTATTTGGCCCTGGCTGTTGTGGCTCAGTTGACTGAATGCCAACCTGCAGACCAAAAGGTTGCCATTTCGATTCACAGTCAGAGCATACACCTAGGTTGTGGGCCAGGTCCCCAACTGGGAGGAGTGTGAGAAGCAACCCATCAATGTTCGTCTCACACATAAATGTTTCTCTCCCTCTCTTTCTCCCTCCCCACAAAAGTAAATAAATAAAATATTTTTTAAAAATGAAAAGAAACTCTGTTATTTGGTGAATACACATTTAGGATTTTATATCTAATTGATGAATTGACCTCTTTATCATGAAATGTTCTTTATCCCTGGTTTTATTTCTTGCTCCAAAGTCTTTTGGTTAGTGTTTGCATAGCTTACCTTTCTCCATCCTGGCTGTGTCTTTATATTTACAGTGGGTTCTTTAGAGGCCGTCACTAGCTGAGTTTTGCTTTTTTAATCCAGCCTTTTAAAAACTGGAGTGGTTAGGCCATTTATATGTGATACAGTTATTAAAATGGTTCAATTTAAATTTACCATTTTACTATCTATTCTTTTTTCCATTTTTTCTGTTTTCTTGCCCTCTTAAATTCTTATTCCATTTTTATCTCTACTGTCGGTTTACTGACTATAATTCTTTGTCTTTGGTGGGACTTTTTAGTGACTTCTCTAGGGTCTATAGGATACATCTCTAATTTATTACATTGTACCTTCAAAAAATATCATACACCTTTGCATACATTACAACAGAATACTTCTATTTTCCCTTTCTCTCATCCTCAGTGCTGTTGGTCCCAAATATTTTTTCTACCTGTGTTATAAATCCCATAATACATTGTTTATATTTTGGTTTGAATTAGCTTTCTTTTAAAGAGGTTTTTAAATAAGGGGGAAATGTCCTTTATATTTACCCACACATTAACCATTTCTGAAACTGTTTATTCCTTTGCGTTGAGCTAACATTCTGATTTAATTTAACTTTCTGTCTGAAGAACTTCCTTTACTATTTCTGGTTAGTATAGGTCTGCTGGTGATAAATTCTCTCAGCTGTTATTGGTCTGAAAAATCTTCATTTTACCTTTATTTCTTTTTTTTTTTAAGATTTTATTTATTTCTGGAGAGAGGGGAAGGGAGGGAGAAGTAGAGGGAGAGAAGCATTGATGTGTGAGAGAAACATCGATTAGCTGCCTCTCGTAGGCACCCCAGTCGGAGACTGAACAGACAGCCTTTTGTCCTGCAGGACAACACCCAACCAACTGAGCAGCGCTGGCCAGGGCATGAGCCATGTTGTTGTTTTACCACTTGGCATTCCTAATCATTTTTGATTGGTCGTTGGACATTATGAATTTTACACTTTTGGGTGCTGGGTTTTCTTATGTTCTCGTAAACACTGTTGAGCTTTGTTTTAGGATGTAGTTAGGATACTTGGATTCTGTTTGACCCTTTGAAGGCTTGATTTTAAGTTTTGTTAGGGTGCATTCAGGGCAACCTTTAGTCTTGGCCTAATTTAGTCCCTAGAAAGGCACCCTTGGGAGGATTCTGCCTCATGCCCTATGTATTATGGAATCTCTCTACTCTGGTAAGAACAAGAACTGTTCCCAGCCCTGTCAGTTCCAGAAATTATTATGCCCACTAATTTTGGCAGTGATTTATTTCCTCAGCCTTGGGCGGTTTCCTCTCACCTCTGCCAGTCAGTTCTCTGCCAAAGATGTGAGTGGACTCCTCTGCAGACCTTCAGAAACCCTTCCTTCTCCGTGAGTGTAGCTCTCTCCTCTTAGGTCTTCTGCCCCACCATTTCTAGCCAACTTGGCCTGCCTGAACATCAGTCTGTCTCTTCAACCAGCAAGACTCCCTGGTCTCTTTAGGTGCCCCTTCCCAGCATTGCAGTTTGCAAACTGCCTCACACAATAACCTGGCACCTGTAGGCTCACTTCATTTCCCTTCTCTCAGGGATAATGGTCCTCCACTGCTTATTGTCCAGTGGTCTAAAAACCATTATTTATGCTTTATCTGGTTTTGCAGTTTATGGCCAGAGGCCAGTTCTTATAGTGGTTAATCCTTCATGGACGGATTTGAAAGTCCCCGCTACTAGCCTGCTTATTGGTCACAAAATTATGAGTGACCCTAAGTTCCACTGATCAGGCCTCTTCTAGAGCAGTGATTGCTCCTGCAGTATTACCAAGAGATGACTGTCTGGTCTCCGCTAGATAATTGCACTGTCGTAGCGCAGTGCTCTAATGGCTAGTGCATTTTAGAAACTGTCATCAGAATCTGCTTCCCAGACTTTACACTCATGGGTCCTGGTTCTTCCCTCTGGAGTAGTCAAGGTAACATTGAATTTTTCCTCCTTTTCTGAAGTACTTTGGAATAAATTTTAGGAGACAGCTGCCATGCCACTTTAACTTCTCTTTTCTGGTGTAAACATTCCAGTTACTTAAGCCATTCCTCGTAACATGGTTTCCAGATCTTTGACCCTCTTAACCTCCTCTAGACACACTTAACTTTGTCAGTGTCTGTCTGTAAATGTGATATTAAAGTTCTGCAGAGTGCTCTAAGCACTTTCTGACTAAATGGGAAGGGCCTCTGATTGCCCTCAATCCAGATACCGTATTTCTCCTAATATAGCCTGTGAGCGAACTCTTAGCAACTGAGTGGTTCCTTTGGCTCATGCTGAATTCATCAACAACTAAAACCCATTAGGTTTTTCTTTTTTTTTCCTCTTCTTTTTTTTTTTTTTTTTTTGAAAGATTTTCTTTATATTTTTAGAGAGGGGGAGGGAGGGAGAAAGAAAGGGAGAGAAACATCAATGTGTGGTTTTCTCTCACAAATCCCCTAATGGGGACCTGGCCCACAACCCAGGCATGTGCCCTGACTGGGAATTGAACCAGTGACCCTTTGGTTCACAGGCCAGCACTCAATCCACTGAGCCAAAGCAACCTGGGCCCCATTAGGCTTTTCACAGCTATTACCATGCCTGAGTGGTCTTCTACAATGGAGGCTTTACTTTCAGGAATTCATATTTATCTCCATTAAATGTGACCTTGTTCACATCAACATCATTCCAGCATGCTCAACTTTTTTCAGTCTTGCTTCTGCCTCTGTTAATGATGGGTAATAGCATCATCTTCACATTCGAAGGGCAAGGCATCACTTCATTCATCCGTTCAGCAGCAAATACATTTTAAGCATTCAGTGTGGGAAGGGTTAAATTTAGGTCCACGAAGGATACAGAGACATTTAAGCCACAGGTTCTGCTGTCAAGGATCCTGCAATCTGGTAGGAAACATAAGATATTTGTGTATGATTATGATGTAGAAAATGCTAAATGCCATGAAAGTCTTACAGAGAAAGTTCTCCGAGGATTCAACAGCCTAGCAGATTATTTCAGAACTAGCAAGGATGTTTTCAGAGTGGCAGTAGGATTTGTGTTGGATTGTCATGGATAGGCAGGGTATAGGTATGTGCTGAAAGGGACTCTTAAACTGAAAGAATAGCAAAGGTAATGTAGTTCTTTCATTAGGTCGTCTGAAAGATATAGGCGGGCCAGCAGAGCACTATTCTGGTATTACCCTTAATAGCCAGTTTGGGGTGAGGCAGAAAGACTGTAAAAAAGACTTCCGCCGGAAAGAGTGGTTCTAGATAGATTGTGGAGAGCTGAAATATCCAGTCAAGAAACTGGGAGTTTATTTAGCAATTAGTGGGGGGCCACTGTGTGTTTTTAACAGAAGGGGACATCAGAATTGTGTGAAAATTGCTAGTTTGTGTGAAAATTGTTAGTTTTTTAGAAAACTAACCTGCAGGGATTTCTAGTGTGGAATGGAGTGAGGGAAAACCGAAGACAGGGATAGCAGTGGGAGGAATACGGGCCAGCCCCCACCAAGGCTGAGTGCTGGGCAGGGGAGTGGAGGTATGAAGGGCAGGCATCGTAAAAGCAGGATGACACACCTGGGTTTGGGAAGGAGGGAGAGGAGTTGTAGGATCCTTGGCGATGGACCAGAGGATGATTAGGGGAAAGAATGTGTGAAAGAATGAAATGAAATAGGAGCTGGTTTGTCTTGGCCTTTTCTTTTTTTTAATTCTGTCACCTGTAATAAGCTATTTCGGTCTAGACTTTCGTTTCTCAACAGCCACACTGCGACATCCTGGGCCAGATGACTCTTAGTGAGGCCGCTGTCTTGTGCATTACAGGATTGCTAGCAGCGTGCCTAGTTTCTACTCACTGGATGCTCCACAGTCCACAGCTGTCACAACCAAAAATGTCTCTGAACTTGACCAAATGTCCTGTGAGGAGCAAGATCGCCCGTGGTTAGGACACCAATCTAAACTGTTGCCTTGTCTGACTATAGTATTCTAATTTAGCCTGTTGACTTCCAAAATGATGGATCTGTTTCATTCTCTTTAAGGTTAAGTCTTTTGAGAAGGAAAGGCAAACAGAGAAACGCGTGCTGGAGTCTGATCTTGTGGATCATGTCGTGCAGAAACTGAGGACTAAAGTCAGTGATGAAAGGACCCTCAGGTAACCTTAATAATAAACAAAAGCCCAGAAAATCAGCTGCGACTTCCTGTATAGAATATACGCACATTCACTTTACAAGTCAACGGAATCCTTTTGGAAATAAAGACCGGTCCACATTACTTTCAGTGAGTCTTTCTATTGCTTCTGAGCAGCTCAGCAGTTTAACTGTGTGACGCCTTGTGTAAGACTAGTCGTATATTATTTTCAACAAGTGTTCTCCAAAACATGTCAAGGATATTTTATCATTTTGAAAGGTCTAAGCTGCCAAACTCTGTCATTATCTTATTTGGTCTGTTAATCAGTGAATTTCGATAGTGTTTTGTCGATGAAAGGTCAATATGCTCTGGAAAGAGATCTGAAATACTCATGATGGGAATATAAATTGGTTCAGCTTTCTACATAAAAATTTAATACACCTTGACCTTGGCTGGTGTGGCTGGCTCAGTGGATTGAGCACTGGCTTGCAGACCAAAAGGTCGCTGGTTGGATTCCCAGTCAGGGCACATGGCTGGGTTGTAGGCCAGGTCCCCAGTGGGGGGTGTGCAAGAGGCAACCACACATTGATGTTTCTTTCCCTCTCTTTCTCCTTCCCTTCCCCTCTCTAAAAATAAATAAATAAAATATTTTTTTAAAAAAGAATTTAATGCACTTTAAAAGCCTTAAAACTAAAAAGAAAAAAATGATATAATGACCCCACAATTCCACTTTCAGGAATTTATAGTGAAAATTATGCCACAGAGATAGATAGATACACTATCAAGCATTGTTTATAATAGCAGTTCCCAAACTTTTTGGTCTCAGAACCCCCCCCCATATACCCTTAAAAATTGAGGACCCTGAAGAGCTTTGTTTGTGTGGGTTATATCTATCAATTTGTGTTAGAACTTAAAATGTAAACATTTTTAAATACTTACTTTAAAATAACAGTAATACACCCATTACATGCTAACCCAAATAACATATTTTTAATGGAAAACAACTGTATTATCCAAAGCAAAATAAATTTTGTGCGGAAGAGTGGCGCTACTTAACATTTTTGCAAGTGCTAATGCATTATTTTACATCTCTTTAACCCTCTTTAATGCCTTAATGGAAGAACCTAGATTGTCATGCCTGCTTTTGCATTCAGTCTGTTGCAATACCACACATCATGTGGTCTATGGGAAATCCACTGCATGTTCACAAAAGGATGACAGTAAAAAGGATAATATTTTAGGATTAATGTGACAATAATTTTCACCTTGCAAACCCCCTGTGAAAGGATGTCAGGGACCTCCATGGGTCCCTGGACCATACTTTGCAAATCTTTCATGTATAGTAAATATGATATTTGTTGCTAGAAGACTGTTTGAATTATGATACTGTGAAATGCTGTGCAGCCTTTAGTTCTAGTAAAGCCAAGTTTATTGCCATGGAAGGATTTCCACAGATAGGATATACGGTACAATCTCTTCTTTTTAAATTTTATTTTATTTATTGATGACAGAGAGAGAGGGGAAAAAAAGAGAGATTGAGCTGTCACTCCACCCATTTATTTTTACTGGTTGCTTCTGGTATGTGCTCTGACCAGGGATCAAACCTGCAACCTTAGTGTATCAGGACGATGCTCTGACCAACTGAGCTACCTGGCCAGGGCCTGATCCTATTTTTATCTCAACCAAAATGCATAACCCATACATATAGAAAAATGTCTGCGATGATATACCACATTTTTAACTTGTAGCTATTTCTGGTTATTGGGGTTACAAGAGGTTTAATTTTCTTTTTGTTTTGTTTTCTTATTAAGGTCTTAATTTTCTTAAAGCTGTTCTGTATATTTGTTATTCTCATGTATATATTCATAATCAGAAAATAATGAATTTTTGGCTTACATCAGTGTTCTCAACCAGCAGCCATTGTGCCCTCCAAGGCACATTAGGCCATGTTTGCAGGCATTTTTGGTTGTTACAGCCAGGGGTGCTGCTGGTGTCTATCTAGTAGGGGCCAGGGATGCTGCTGTACATTCCACAGTGCACAGGACAGCCAGCCTTAAAGAAAGGTTTAAAATCTTTCCTCCCATATGATTATTTTCCTGTTTTCCCAAGATAGAGTGCTGTTGTGTCTCTTAAAGGCTATAAATTAATTCACAGTCTTTAAAGAACATTCATTCACAGCTTTTGAAAGGATCTCCTTATTTACTAAATGGTCTCCTGTGGGTGATCACCCAGGTGCTGCCATAATGGAGGGAGGGCCTGCTGATGCTAATGTTTCCTTGTATTGTGAGGGGAACGGAAAGAACCGCCCATTATATTTCGTTGAAATTAGCTTCTTATGTTGAGCCAGGGTTTCCAGTCCAGTTGAATAAATCAGAATGTTGTCTTTAGGCATTTGTTAATTTGAAATGACATCCTTACAGTTTTTACCTGCTCTTGACTAAAAGCATAAGTAAGTGCAAATTTGCTGGTTTTCCTTCACTAATAACCAATATTTATGAAATACTTTTGCATTTAATAGAAAAAATGGTTCACTGTAAGTAATCTGTGTTGCTTTTGGCTTATTGACTGTTTTCTAATTGTTTTTGTTTGGTTGTTTCTAGAGAAGCTTCTGATAACCTTGCAGTACAAAATCTGAAGGGGTCATTTTCTAACACTTCAGGTATAATTACTAATTATAATCTAAGTATGATAATGCTTTTATGTGTCTTTGCTGTAAGCACTTATGACTATGGCTAACTCCTTGTTGCATGAAATATATATTTTTAAAATAACACATATATACAGTTAACTGTACCAAATGGAATTTATCCCAATGTTTTGAAACTCATATCCTAGAAAATGAGAAAATGGCAACTATTTGACTTCTGATCCTGGTCTTCTTTGTTTTACTGTCTTATTTTTATAAGTAGTTCAGTCTTTCTTCAACTTAGTTTATGGTACAGATTTATTAAATGAGAGCCATATTCCTAGAAATTTTCCCCACACAGAGGACTGAAGAAAAGTATTTTGAAATCCCTTGAAGAAAGACACTATGTACATTTTACGTTCATGACAGCCACGCGGGAACCGTGGTGCTGGTTACGCCTTCACTTTCACCACAGGCATCTTACTGAAAAAGAAATGCCCTAATTAAGTCCACAAGAAGATGTATTTGGCTGTTAGGAGAATTGGGGTTTTTTGGTTCGTTTCTGTTAGCACTGACTCTCTGGCACCTTCAGATTTCAAATACTTGGAGGATTTAAAGGAAGTACTAGAGTTCCAGAGATAATGTTTGATTTTTTCCTTAGGTTCATGGGGTTTTGGTGACTCATGTTGCCTCCCTATGCTTTTCTCAGCTCCCACACCCACTGAGCAGAGAAGGCTGTTGGTCTTGACAGAAGCATTAAAACTGCTGGGTGCTGGGGTCCTGGGTTCTCCCTAGGCAAGTGTGGGCAGTTGCAGAGAGGAAACAAGGCCCAGACATAATCTAGCCCATAGAGTCACCCCAGAATGGGTTCTGTCACCATCTCCATCCTCTCCACAGTGTGTGGACTCTCCGCAGTGTGAACATAGGACCAGAGAAGGCCATGAATCCTAAAACTGCCTCTGTTTCAGGTCTGTTTGAAATCCACGGCACAGCAGTTGTTCCCACTGTGAGTGTGGTCGCCCCGGAGAAGCTGTCAGCCAGTACTAGGCGGCGGTATGAAACGCAGGTACGCGGCAGAGTTTCCCAGGCTTTCCAATGTGGGCTGCAAAGGAGGAAGAAAACTGGAATTATATGTATTTAATATGAGTGTTAGCGTACTGCAGACACATGGGAGAGACCGAGATCAGTGTCTGCTTCACGGAAGTGGTCCTTGAAGGACTGAGACAGGCCTGGAGGCAGGGTTAGGGCATGCTGAGTGGGAGGGGCAGAGCTGATGAGCAGGGTCGGGCACTGGCCTCGCCTGGGAAGAGGGGGGTGCTGGAGAGCGGCAGTTCTTCAGAAACGTAATTAGTTTGAGATACAAAAGATCAGGTCACCTCATTTTTGTAAGCTCTGCCGTGTCTCAGGATTTCAGTGGAAACTCATTTCTCACATCTTTCTACCATATTTCAGTTCTGTGTTTCCACCACTGTCGCCTTCCCCTTTTCCAAATTCAGCCTGGTACTGAACTCTCCCGGCTTCCTGGTGTGGTGTCACTGCTCTGAGCCTTTACTGGGCGTCGTTTCATAATTATAAAGAAATAAGCAACTAGGTGGATTATTAAACAAATCATAAGGCTAGGCTATGAAATCTCATTTCCCCTGAGATCATAATAGGATACACATACATCTTTCTGAAGCGGATTAAGAGCAAGTCCTAGGATAATACTTGGGACCCCTTCTAGGCTTCCCCGTTCGTCATCTGTGATTGTTTCCTGGAATAGAACATAAAATGACAAGAACCAGGGCTTGATTTGACAGGTTCTGAATTCCGACATTTCTTCTCGTTAGGTACAAACCCGACTTCAGACATCCCTTGCCAACTTACATCAGAAAAGCAGTGAAATTGAAATTTTGGCTGTAAGTTGCTTGCTTTAACACTTTAAGGATGGCTTCCGCCCATACTGTCAAAGTAGTTCCCTCAGAGGTCGGGGCTTTTTCACTTGGTGTCAGCCGCATTGGGGTGCAAGCCTACTATCACTGATGGGAACCACATGGAATTTAAATCTGTAAATTCCTGGGGGATTTAAATCTGGGAACCACATGGAATTTAAATCTGTAAATTCCTGGGGGATTTAAATCTGGGAATTTAAATCTGGGGAGAAAACTGAAGGTTTTGTGTGTGTTTTTCTTACTGTCTTCCTGTGAAAGATGAGAGGGGAGTGAAAACGAAGATCACTTTTTAAACGTTTGAGGCCTGTGCCTCACGAAGCCCACACTGAGCGCAGGCAGCGGTGTCGAGCCTGTGGCATGTGTGTGATGTTTGGGAACGAGGAGTGTCAGTTCGCTGGGGCTGAGTCCTTATCCATGCCCAGTCCATTAGGTCTGCTTTATAGCTCACACAGTGGCTTCCCAGACGCTACCAGCCTTGCTCATGATGCTCCCTCAAAGTGACGTCATCACAAGTCATCATGTGCCACCGTGGGTTCTCTGACAGATGACATGCATTTTTATATACTAACAGGTGGATCTCCCCAAAGAAACAATCTTACAGTTTTTATCACTGGAGGTAAGCAAAACGAACTCTTCTGCATTGTGGCTTTTAAAGTCCCAAGGCTCTGCCAAAAGAAAACTGAAAATGGCATTATTTTCTCAGTAATATTAGGTATTTCTAATGGCAGTTCCAGAAATTTGGTAACATTGTTCCTTCATATGACATATACCGTATTTTTCAGACTATAAGACACACTTTTCCCCCCAAATTTAGACGGGAAAGGGGGTGCATCTTATAGTCCGGATGTAGCTTACCTGGCTTGGGGGAACGGCCTGTTATTTGTTATTAAATATTTTACCACATTTTTTGCTTCAAAAATTTTTTTTCCCTATTTTCCTCCTCTAAAACCTAGGTGTGTCTTATGGTCTGGTACGTCTTACAGTCTGAAAAATTAGGCATATTGCTAAATCAGATTGAAGAAATCATACTTTTCTAGTAACTGTCTTTTAAATTTCAGAGATTATTTAACAAATACCTTAGGTCAGGCTCAGGCAGGCCTTGTCCTAAGCATTTTGTAATTATTAAACTCATGTAATCTAAACAATCTTAAGAGAGAGGTACTGTTGTTATTGTCCCCACTGAAGTACAGAAGTTAAATATCTTACTCAAGGTCAACCAACTACTAAGTAGAACCAAGATTTGAATGTAGGCAACATAGTGGCATGTATGTTCTTAAAAGCTGTACATGCTCTGCCATGGCTGGTTTGGCTCAGTGGATTGAATGCTGGCCTGCAAACCAAAGGGTTGCCAGTTCGATTCCTAGTCAGGGTACATGTTGCAGGCCAGGTCCCCAGTAGAGGGTACAGGAGAGTCAACCACACATTGATGCTTCTCTCCAAAAAATAAGAAGGAAAAAAACAACTATACATGCTCTGCTGTTGCAAACCTTCATTCCAACTAGGAAAGCTCATTTATATAACTATATGGAAGATCTTTTTGTAAAAATTAATTAGGTCATATTTTGGGGTTTTTTTAACAGGTACATACCCTAATTATCAAATAACCAAATAAGAACTTTTAAAAATTTGAATAGTTAAACCTTTACTATTAAGAATGCTTAATAACTATTCAATTCCCAGTGAGGGCACATGCCTGGGTTGCAGGCCAGGTCTCCAGTGGAGGGCATGTGAGAGGCAAGCGCACATTGATGTTTCTCTCCCTTTCTCTATCCCTTCCCCTCTCTCCAAAAATAAGTGCATAAAATCTTCAAGGAAAAAACAAAAGGAATTCGCCCTGGCTGGTGTGGCTCAGTGGATTGAGTGCAGGCCTGGGAACCAAAGGATCGCTGGTTCAATTCCCAGTCTAGGACACATGCCTGGATTGCGGGCCAGGTCCCCAGTAGGGCACGTGAGAGGCAACCACCCATTGATGTTTCTCTCCTTCTCTTTCTCCCACCCTTCCCCTCTATCTAAAAATAAATAAAATCTTTTTTAAAACAATATAAAAAGAATGCTTAATAGCTCAGCTTAATAGCTTAATCATAGCTATAGGTGATTTTTGCAACATGTCATATAAAATACTTTGACTATCCAGAGTGTTTAGTCACAGATTAAATCAGATGAAAAATGAACCTTGTCCCAGAAGCAAAAATTCATACTGCATTTTCTGTGTTGTCTTATAAACACCACTATACTGGCAATGTATTGCTTTATTAACCATTCAAACTGATGCATATCAGAGGTGGTATGTCCATTTTACACAAAGTAAACAATAGGTAGAAATAACTGGTCTGAAGTCACATTAGCACAGTGTGGCTGCAATATCGTTAACCAGAATCTAACAAAGTAGTCTATAGTAAAGAAACTGATGCTTCAAAGGAGGAACCCCAGCAGTCTACCCCCCAGTCCTAGTATCTCCCCCTACAATGATTTCTTCACTATCCTTAAAGGGGGGAATGGCATTGGCCTTCCATTACTGATCTAAAAACAAGCCAGTTAATAAACCCTAGTACCTATTGTTAAGCCTTATCTATTTTTTCCTAGTGGGATGCTGATGAACAGGCATTTAACACAACTGTGAAGCAGCTGCTATCAGGCCTGCCAAAGCAAAGATACCTGAAATTGGTCTGTGATGAAATTTATAACATCAAAGTAGAAAAAAAGTAAGTTATCACTAATGGATTAAAACTTAAGGAGGGGTTTTAAAGTGACATAGTATACAAGAGGGGACCCAAAAAAATCCGAAATTATCTTCTGGAGGGCGGACCCCTTACAGTACAGGCTCCCCCTGCCAGGCGTGTTCTAGGAACCCATCTGTATTAGTGTACCAGCTGGTGGTGGTGTGAGAGGCTGCACTCAGCTTCAGTGAATTTTTTTTTTGAAGACTCTTGTCAACACATTTGCCCATTTCATGATGGGTGATTCACAAGCTCACCTGCCCACACCGCACAGTGTTCAGCAGTTTTTGACCAAAAACAGTTTGACCACCATGCCTCACCCTCCCTATTCACCCAGTCTCACCCCAAGTGACTTTTTGTTTCCCTGGATGAAAACTATCCTCAAGGGGAAATGTTTTGCCAATGTAGAAGAGGTGAAACAAAAATCCGCAGAAGCACTGAAAGGCATCAAAATCAATGAGTGTAAAACTGAGCAGTGAGAAAGTCTCAATAGTGTATTGCATCAAATGGAGAGTACTTTGAAGGTGACTGAAGTTTAAACATGTAATACACAATTTTTTTTATAAATGTTTTTTGAGTTCCCCCCTCATATTGTCTTGTTGAGATCTGATGACTGATAAGCTGTTATGTTAGAACTGCAATGGTAACCACTTAATCTTCCTTAGGACCTTGTCACAGCCACACTCTTGTAACAAAACAGAGGCCCCAGGGACAGCTATCCCCATTATTATTTTAATCACCCAGGTAACTCTTAGAAATGTTTAAATATTCGAAAAACAGCTGTGACTGTCTTGCTTTGTCCTCATGTCTGAGGCCAGTTGTTCCTGGGATCTCCCCTAAAGGCAACAACACAGCCTGCAAACCAATGGCGGAGGCCTCCGTCCGGACCTTTGCTGCAGACCCTAGCCAGTTCACAGCTCTTGTGAAACTTGTGTAATGCTTCAGTGCCTAGCCTTCCATCTCTTTTACTCTGAAAATAATTTTTCATTAACTTTGTTCTTCACCCATTATACTAATCCTTCCTTTTCCTTTCTTTTGCAGGGTGTCTGTGCTGTTCCTGTACAGCTACAGAGATGACTACTACAGAATCTTATTCTAATCCTGAAGGACAGCCATTGCATCGTTCAGACAGGAGCTTACACTATAAAATGTTGTACATGCACTGTAATTTTAAATTAACTTTACATTCTTAGAAGATGTAAGAACTTTACATTCTTACAAAGTGGAGCTTTGTAAGTTTTTCATGTGTTATATATATATAAAAACATCTTTTTGAGTATAATAAATGCTTTCATATATTTGCTGTTTTTTAATTGTAAATGTATTGACAGTAAAGTTTTTGTGGAGCTAGGAGAGGAAAAAAACAGCCTTGTTTTTACCTTAGCCCTAGTAAGAACATGAAAATGTCCAAACTGAAGGGCATAATCAGATATCAACTTACAATCTTTATTCTTAATTTTGTAATATGTTAATCCGAAGGTGCTTAGGCAAACTCTCATTTGACTATGAGAACTCATGCAAATTTACTAAAAGTACTATGATGATAAAATTATAGAACCAGTTGGGAAGAATACGCATGAGCTAACACAACTTCTAATGAAATTTTCAGGTTTTAATTCCAATAACCTAGAAGATTGGGGTAAAAGTCTGCTCATAATCATATCATTCCAGAATCAGTAATTATTGCCAGAAACTACCACCATGGGGAGGGGAAAGAAATAAATAAAAGATAGTCTATGCTGATAAATGCGCAGGTTTAATGATACGCTGCTCTTCACACAGGTGGCTGCAGAGACTTGAAACCATAACCCAGAGGCACACAACTGTGCAACAAAGACCAGTCAGCCAGGCCAAAAATAAAGTGGCTTCTCATAGCCACCCTGTAAACATCACAGCTCTTCTTCCATCCAAATGACCCTAATCTCACATGAAAACAGTTAACACAGGGGAATCAGAAACCTAGCTTCGTGGCCAAAAGTAAAAACCAGAGGAAAAATAGCAATTCAGTGGGCAGTTGGTGAAAACAGGGAATCGTACTCTTCACTGTGCTGCTTTGCTCTTCTTACTCTTGCTCTTTTTGTCCCTCTTCTTCAGCCCATCCATGTTAGCTCTCAACAGGTTTGAATAAGCCTAAAAGATAGAGCATGACCTTAGTGGGAAGAGGTGCAAATTGGTGGAACAGCTGCCCCATTTCCATAATGGATTTAGTGCTGCCAAAAATCTGAGTCTACCTGATAAAGCAGGTAATATCATGGGACTCTTGTACCTGAAGGAAGATGGTATATGAGGAAACACTCACATTAGAGCAGCGTCTGCAACACTCACCCGCAGTGAGTTGCACGTTTCTTTTTAAGCACAAGTGAATAAATGCAGGCAACTTCTTGTTCAACCTTACTATAGGCAGAACATATCTGAAGCCTAAGATGGCAAGATCTAGCTTATAAAAACTAAAAAGGATAGCCCTGGCTGATGTGGCTCAGTGAATTGAGCACTGGCCTGTGGACCAAAGAGTAACCTGTTCAAGTCCCAGTCAGGGTGCATGCCTGGGTTGCGGGCTGGGTCCCCAGTGGGGAACATCTGAGAGGCAACCACACATTGATGTTTCTCTTCCTGTCTTTCTCCCTCCATTCCCCTCTAAAAATAAATAAAATCTCAAAGACAAAAACTAAAAAGGAAGACAGTTTCAGTGTTGACAGTAAAGTTCATAGCCTGGCAGCTATGCATTCATCAACTACTGGTAAGAGGGCAGTGAACCTAAATATCGATTTTAACCCAGTGTTCAACATTATGCTGACACTTGCCCTGGGATAGGGAACAGCAGAAACTCACCATCTGAAACTTATTCACTTCTTTGGAGCTCACCTGGAAAAGGAGAGGGAAAAGAAGGTCACCTGGAGTCTTCATATAGGAATCCCCTGCCTCACCTTGGACAATAACTCAAACACAATATCCTAATCGTTAAAATATTTCTTCCCAACTTCAGGATCATGATACACTAAGGTATTTTTCTCCTCCACTTTCCTCTGCCTGGGGAACAAGCAGAGTAGCTCTGGACTCTCCCACACAACAGTTGAACCAAGATGGGAAAGAGGCAGGAGTGGGCACGCTGCTCACCTCCACTGAAACCTCACACATGCACAGTGCTAACTTCTCCCAGGGTTCTGAGAGGTGTCAATGGACCAAGTTCTAATCTTTTATGCAAGATATATTTAAACTATTCCCTCCGCATCTTATTCTAAGCCTCCTTCCATTAATTCAAGCCTATTTAAGCAAAATGCAAGCTACCACAAGAAATTCTACCTCTAAAAACTCCTTAGGTTTCTGTATTTCATGATACCCAACTTTATTTTTAAAAACCACTTAAACTTTACTGTAAACGTCCTCTCCAGATAACTGGTAAAGGGAGGCATCAACTAATTACAAACTAGTATCTCTCGAACATCCTATACTGGTATGGCTGGAGGGCATGCCACCTCTGCCCAGCAGAATGAAGTAGCACAGCCACACCTCAGAAACACTGGTGAGTTCAGTTCAAGACCATCGCAGTAAAGTAAGTATCACAATAAAGCAAGTTACCACCCTTTTCCTAGTGGAGAGTCGTGCCTTCAGTTTGTAATAAACTCAACACCTGGCAGCATGATAAAGCAACATGCAATAAAAAGAGGTAAGCCTGGCCCTGGCTGGTGTAGCTCAGTGGATTGAGCACGGGCCTGCGAACCGAAGGATCGCGGTTCGATTCCCAGTCAGGGCACATGCCTGGGTTGCAGGCCAGTTCCCAGCAGGGCACACACCAGAGGCAACCATACATTGATATTTCTCTCCCTCTCTCTCTCTCCTACCCTTCCCCTCTAAAGATAAATAAATAAAAATCTTTAAAAAAAAAAAGAGGTAGGCCTGTATTCATTTGGAATCCAGGGAATCTCTTGCTTCGCCACATTCAACCTGCACCTTGAAAGGGAATACTAGGGCTCTTGACTAAATTTATATTCTCACAAGTATCAAGCCTACATATAGCCACGTGTTTACTCCATGGACCACAAAGAAAAGGAATAATTAGCTTAAAAGAATCATCTGGTGACAAGAAATTGCTCATGAAAGGCCCAGCACAGCAGGCTAAGAATGTAAGTAATTATATACTTATACCAACTGTTCCTTACAGTGCTACTACGAGTGAGGACCAATATGCTAATTTTATTTCCAGAAACAATTTAAACAGAACAAGTGTTTGACTTAATTTCACTCTTGAGTTTTCTACTACTAAGATATTAAAAAAAAAAAAAACCCTGATCCCAAAACAGCTGGGGAGCTACACAATAAGTAGCCTTTATTTAAAACAAAAAACGGTCCAGATACGCCGCGTGCTATATTAGTGTTTGTTTAAACTCAAAAACCATAGTGTTAGGAATCCAGCTCACCACTGTGCTGATCTTCTTCTTCCCATCAGTAGCTCTTAACAGACACTTGTTGTCTGAGGGCTCAAAGCCCTCCACAGAACCTTTCCTCGGAATGGGTTTAGTTCGGCCATCATCTGCAGGAAAAACACACCCTGATGAACACTGCCACAGACGCTGTCAATGAGTCGTTAAAATGTTAATTAGGGAAGGGAAAAAAGAGAACTCCCAATCCACCTGCACTGCTCTAGTTCTGTTAAGCACCTCATCCACCACTGTCGACAGTTTCGCCAAAATTTGGGCAACTACTTGCTACTTCCCCGACAGGAATACTGTAATATCAAAGCAGATTAAATCCCACTCACAGAGGTTTGGGACCCTTGACAAGGGGAAGAGCCATGACACACTGGGGCCCACTGTAAGCGGAACCGTGTTAAATAAGTGCTAGGGACCGCACCCGCCACAGCCCCTAATATTCTTCAGTCCCTCAGCCCTGACTGCCCAGTACAAGGTGGAGGAAAGTAAGGGAAGGCTGGGAGGCGCCGCAGACTCAGCTCCTGGTTCCCAGACTCGGGACACCCAAACTGGGGCATCGCTCGGCCTCCCAGCTTCCTTCCGGCCTCGCCGAGTCGACAGCTGCTTACACTTCTTCAGAGTGATGAACACACTGCCCGACAACCGGCACTTCTGGAACAGCCTGGTCAGCTCCGTCAGGAACTGGAACACAACAAACCCGGCCTTTAGGCAGCCCCAAATCCCCGCCACGCCAAGTCCCAATTCCACCCACCAAAGAAAACAAAGGCTCCGAGCTAAGCCCCGAACCGCATCCCTGCCTCGGCAGGCCAACTCTGACCATACCTGCTCACTCTCCAGCAGAACCATCCCGACTCCGCCGGCCCCACCCGGTCAACATAAGACCCAAGCAATCGGAGCCGGAAGTTCCGGTCAGGTTGAGGGCGGGACTTCCGCTTTTAGGCTGCAACTCTATTCCCCAAACCCGCCTCCGCTCCTCCCCGCCTCTCCGGCCCTGCTCCTGCGCCTGCGCTCTGGGATGTCCTGTCAGTCCCGGGAATGAGGCGACTCGAAGGGCTTTTGGCTGTCGGGGATTTCACCCATCAGAAATCGCCTGAGCCTAACTTTGGCCGGTGTGGCTCACTTGATTGGGCATCCTCCTGCGAAGTAAAAGGTTGCCGGTTGGAGTCCCTCTCAGGGCACGAGCCTCGGTTGTGGTTTAAGTGCATACATGAGGTAATGATAAATACCTCAAACAGTACCTGGCACATGGAAAGTTCTGGTATTAGCTGTTACTATTTTTATCATCGTTATTATAAATTCTCATAGCCTCTGAATTCCCCCTCTTCTCTGACCAGGCTGAAGGGCCTCTAGCAAGAGGGACCGAAACCCGATCTCAGTGTTACCTCTGGATTCAGTGAAGAGACCGGTGTTCGAGGCCCTGCTATGCCAGCAGCCAACTTGATCCCTAGGTCCTCTGTAAAGTCAAGCATTCAATCATTATCGTGCAATGGGCTTTTACTGAGAGCCTCTTAGCCTGTGTTACAATACACAGCAGAATGCAAGGCAAGCTAAATTCCTGGTTTCCTGGAACTTGTATTAAAGGAGAAGTGAAATAAACAGCGAAATAAAGTAAGAAATATAACTTCAGATAATGAGTGCTGTGAAGACAAGTAAACAGGGTGATAAAAATGACAGAAACAAGGGAACTAGTTTAGGTTGGGTCAGAGAACTTGATCTAAATGGGGACAGAATGCAGACAGCAGGGAATGGCTAAAACAAAGGTCCCAAAAGGGAAACAAGTTGTCCTGTTTCCACAAGGCTGGGGGTTGGGGGTGGGAGTGGAGAGGGCACAAATGAGGAGGAGTAAAGGAGTATGGAGAGCTTGGAGAGGGAGTCACATAGGGCCTATGGCTGGTAAATTTGGGTTCTTGTTAAGCTTTAAACCGGATAGTGACAATCTTTTTTAAAAGATCTGCCTGTCTGTGGTGTGGTGAATGCCCTGTAGAGAGACAAGGCAGGAAACTGGGAGACCGTTAGATGATTACATTAGCTTCCTTCACCACAAACTTAGTGGCTTAAAACAACAAGAGCCCTGGCGGAGTGGCTCTGCTTGTTGGAACGTCATCCCGTCCACCAAAATGTTGTGGGTTTGACACCGTCAGGCGGGGTGCACATGGCGGGCAGCCGACCCATGTTTCTCTCTCACATGCAAGTTTCTCCTTCTCTCTTCCAACCCCGCCTCTCCCTCCCTCCCTCACTCTCTCCCTAAAATCAGTAAATATATCCTCAGGGGAGGATTAAAAAACACACAAATTTATTCTTTTACAGATCTGGAGGTCAGATATCTAAAGTCAGTGTTTCTGTAGGGCTGTGTTCCAGCTGGAATCTCGGGGGGGAGCAGTCTCCTTGCCCTTGTAGAAGTCACCTCTATTCCCTGACTCATGGCCCCTCTCTCACATCATTACAACCTCTTGGTTCCATTGTCACGTCTACTCCTGACTCTGAGTCTCCCACCTCCCTCTTATAAGGACCTGACGGTTACATTGGACCCACCTGGAAAATCCAGAATAATCTCCCTATCTCAAGATCCTTAATTTAATCACATTTTCAAAATCTCTTAAACATGTTAAGGTAACCTATTCACAAGTTTTGGGTATTAGAACATAGACATCTTGGGCAGAGGATGCCTACCACAAAAGTTATTGCAAAAGTCTAGGTGCCAGTACACTGAAGTCAGACTTTGTTCAATGTTACTTCATAATAAAGTTGATGACATGCCCTAGGAACTTAACTCTTGTTTGTATAAATTAGCCTGTGCTAAAACTGTTTTCATTGTAGGTCATTTTGCTTAAAGTTGGAGAATGTATAGACAACATTAAATGAAGACACCGTTCTTTGAAGGTAGAGTTGACAGGACTCACATCCCATTGGTTGTGAGCATTAGGAGGAAAAGAGAAATCAGGAATGTCTCCTAAGGTTTGGACTGAAGCATCTGGGTGGATGGTGATGCCCTTGGCTAAGACAAGAAATATTTAGGGCCCTGGCTGGTGTAGCTTAGTGAATTGAGTGCAGGCTGTGAACCAAAGGGTTACCAGTTCTATTTCCAATCAGGGCACATGCCTGGGTTGCAGGCCAGGTCCCTAGTATGAGGCATGTGAGAGGCAACCGCACGTTGATGTTTCTCTCCCTCTCTTTCTCCCTCCCTTCCCCTCTGTCTAAAAATAAATAAATAAATAAAATCTTTAAAACAAAAGACATATTTAGGAAATAAAAAGGTTGTTTCTTTTTTCATGAGGAATAAAAAAAAGACCTTGATAGCCCACCCTTTGAGTTACAGCTGTTATGACAATTGAGATAGGGCAAGAGTGGGAGGGGGATAAAGACTTAATCAGAAGGGGTTTGATGGCTGCAAGTCCTGTCTAGTTAGTTTCTGTACTGGAAGGGTTCATCACCAGTGTCATTGAGAAGACACATGCGGATGAGGGCCTCTGTCACCCCATAGAGGTCACAGTTGGCAGAGGGGTACCAGTCCTCAAAGTAACCCTTCTTCTCCTGGCTGACAGCCCAGGGAATGTGATGCCAGTGCTAGAGCTGGCCATGCCAGAAGGAGAATCGTCAGAGGTTTCGTTGAATCCAGTTAGGCACCAGGCATTTGTTCCAGCCCCCTTTGGGATCATAGGCCCGGACGTGGTGCTGGTGCCGCTTGCTCAGCCTCTTGATGTGTTTTGCAGACCGTTCTCTCACATGGCCTTGGTGCTGAAGTTGGTATGGCAGCCCAGGAATAGGCTTGAGATCAAAGGCTACTGTCACTCCCAAGTGTTCACACACTCAGTGCAAGATGAAACAAGCAACCCAGAGGTGATGTCCCATGTCAGTTCCTTCACAGGGTCCTATCAGGAATTGCCAGTGGGCAGGCATGAACTTGGCACTTTCCCCACAGTCTTGACGATGGCATACAAGCAGCCCCAGTAGTGAGCCTCCAGCATATCCTTGCCATAGGGTCTGTCTGCTCCCAGACCACAGTAGTATGGACCTTGGGTCCCAGGGAAGCCATTGGAAGGCCAACCCAAAGGATGCCCATCTGTGCCCATAAAAGTATATTCTTGCTCCATCCCAAACCACATCCATTTATCCATTAAGAGATATGCCTTCAGTTGGTCTCTACAGATTTTCAGTTGTACTCGAAGGCTTCACAGAACACCATCTTATTGAGGTCCTAGCGGAAAGGGTCCCAAAACATGGCAGCAGGGACAAGATACGTGTCACTGTTGGAGCCTTCACACTGTAAAGTACTAAAGCCATCAAAATGCCACTTGGTCAACACTTCTATACAGTCGGGCTCGCCGTCCAGGGTCCTGGTCTTGCATTGCAGTCCTCCTTCAGTACTGTCAATCCAGATATACATAGCTGGGACTTTATCACCCTCAGGCAGGGACATGTACACTCGCTCAATGCCGTCATTCAAGTGGGAACTTGCCTAGGTGGCCACAGGGGAAAATGTTCTGGGGGACAAGCAGGTGGTAGGCAGGCAGGCTGTGCGGGCAAGGTGTGGAGAGGAGGCTGCGGGTGCTGCTCAGACACTCCGTCCTCCTGTCCTCAGCTCTGCCAGGAAGTAAGAAGTTTTGTGAAAAGATGAAAAGTTTTTGTTTGGTCCAGTAATATCTGAGATGCCTGTTATGTATCTAAGTGGAACTATCAAGTAAACAGCTGAATGTACAAGTCTGGAGCTCACTGGCTCAAGAAACATTATAAATAAAAACTGGAGAGTCATCTTCATATGCCACGGGACTAGCACAGACTGGAACAGTCTGGTGAAACCCCTCCTCTGGGGCTGGCAGCACAGGATCCCTCTGCAACGACCACCACTGTGGATAACCTCTAAAGAGCCCTGGGCCTCTGTATCTCTAGTTAAGAAGCCAAAGTCCTTGTTGGGAGTCCCAGACTGGCCAGCCCTAGGTCATATTCTTGAATCTAAGTCCTGTGGACGGGTGAGAGACTGACCCCTCTGACCCTTTTATTTTCTTTGCCTTTCACCAGGAACCACACAGTGGGGGGGTTACAGATAGGTGCAGGTCCTGGGGAACAAAAAGCCAGCGTAAGTCTGCCACGGAAGGTCATCAGCCTAGCAAAAGGAGTGGGCAGAGGGTACTGAGTGTGTGCAGTCATCAGAAAGCACGCATATTCGAGATATATCACCAGATCGTCAGAGAACATTAGAGCCCACTTGACATTTGTGGTCATGAACTTAAGCGGAACCAGTTGCAGTGCTTGTGTGATCTGAGGGTTAGCCTAAATGACAACCATTGCACTCTGAGCTTCTATTATTCCTTGAACATTGAGCAGTGTTCTTTGGAGCCATGGGGTTGGTGCGAGGGGCACCAGGGAAAAGGAAACGGCCTGCCAGAGAAGAGAACAGGGCCTGGGGCCATGACTCGTTAGGAGCTTCATTGGGACAAGCCCTCAGTTGGAGACGTCTCAGTGTTGGCCATGGTCTCAGTTACACCTCAATTCTCCTCAAGAATTAACAGCTATGCTGGCCCCTGCGTGACATCTCAAGGCCATCCATGACAGGATATGCCACTCTCATAATAGAAATAGCCAAGTGTGCCAGTTTTAGCATCATACTTGGCCCAATACAATTCAACTACTGATAGAGTATTCTTTGGGCTCTATTTTTCTGTGGGAAGTGATTAAGAGCACCTGTTCTGAAGTCAAATGCTCTACGTTCAGATCCCACCTCTGCTGCTTATGAATTATGTGACCTTAGGCAACCTCTGAAAGTCTAAATCTCTTTATCAGCAAAATGACAATAATACTTCATAGATGTTATAAAGATTTTATAAAATACTATCATTGAGACCCTTAGGCTTGCTCTAACATGGTAAGTATGGATACTTAAGTTTAATTAAAATTAAATAAAACAAAAATTCAATTCTTTAGCCCCACTAACCACACTTCAAAGATTCAGAAACCACATATGTCTTGGAAGGTGCAGAGACAGAGTATTTCCGTCGTCAGATTCCATTGCACAGTGCTGTTGTGGACACCACAGCGCCTGAGCTGGTCTATGGCGAATGCTCAGTAACAGTAATAAACAGCGTTATTATTTATGGACCAGCCCCCTTCCATCATTTGGATGCCACCATCTTGATTTTTGCTACCTTAATATCACTTGTATTAAAGTTGACTCATTTTGTACTTAAAACAGGTTTATTTAATATAATTATCATAAAAGAAAAACTAGTATCATTTGCCATAAACAAAAGGAATCATAAAAATAAGTACTATGAAACAAAATGTGGCTAAATTTAGAATTTTCATATTTAAAAAATTAAAAACAATGAATAAAGTAATAGTAAAGCCAATCAACCTATAAAAATAGAGATCTGAAAATAAATTCCCCACTGAGGAAAAATGGATTGTTAATGATCAGTCAAGAATAAAGTCAGTCGGTGAACAATGGGATTGAGTCTTTATCAATAAGACGTGGTTATCCCTGGCTGGTGTGGCTCAGTGGATTGAGCACCGACCTGTGAACCAAAGAATCACCGGTTTGATTCCCAGTCAGGTCACGTGCCTGGGTTGTGAGTCAAGTCGTGCCCCCAGCGGGGGGCGGTGCTAGAGAGGCAACCACAGATTGATGTTTCTCTCCCTCTCTCCTTGCCTTCCCCTCTTTTTAAAAATAAATAAAATATTAAAAACAAAACAAATAAGACATGGTTAAAATTTAATGTTGTCAAGCTCCCCAAATCCTGCCTTGCAGTTAGGTTAGGTTGGTGGCTTATGACCCTTAAATCAGACGGAGTACTTGAAGCAGGAAGTACTTCTCCCTCACTCACCCTAAGAAAACAGGGAAATGAAAATATCTCCCAAATCCCCTCCCACTTCCTGGGGCATTCAGCAAAGGCCGAGGCAGCACGGAGCAACGTGGAGCCCCACAGCACAGAACACCTGCATCTGCTTGACCAGCTTTAGCTGCCTCCCCAAGTGCCGGGCTGCTGCAGGAACACCTGGGAGAGAGCACCCCACGCTCCTCAGCTCCTCAGTGGCCTAGTGCCTAAGGGCCTGCAGAAGTGCCCTGCTTCTACCGCCTAAGATCATCTCTCCAGAATGCTGTGGGTGTGCGTGTCCTTTCCTCAGAGCACAATTGAATTTATTAGGTTTTAATTAGGACTAGGGTTTGAATTAGGTTCAAAGGTCTTATTTAGGGGTGGGTTGATTAATTTGCAGCTGTGGTTACTCACATGCAATTGAGCTTTGTAGGGCCTAGACTGCAGAACAAACACTGATGTTACGTCCTGGTTGTCTGGGTTTGAATCCAAGGGGCAATTCTTATCTAAGTGACTGGAGGGGAATTACATGGCCTATATTAAAAGGTCACTTTTTAAAAGTGAAATGACTCATACATAATTAAGATCTATTTACCTTATTATTAATGAGGGAACCAGGGAGACGTTACAATTCATTCAAGGTGAATCCAAAAAATATATAGATCAGGGGTATCGAAATGAATTTGTAAATAGAAGCAAAATTGAATTTCCCATAAGAGAAGAAAGGTGAACAGAATTCATTTGCGTATTCATAGATCCTTGCAAACTAGCTCAAAGGCAGTGAAAAGCTATCATCAGATGGCACAGAAAGGTATGCTCTAAACAGTGAATGGTTTTTCATTGGAAATATCTGCTAATTTTTTTATTCCACACTTACTTACCCATATTTTTTGGACCATAAGACGCCCCTAGGTTTTAGAGGAAGAAAATAGGAAAAAAATTTGAAGCAAAAAAATATGATAAAATATTTAATAACAGAAATAACATACTATTTCACCAATGTAAATGTAAATGGAACTCAACAGCAGCATTAAGAACCATTATTCCTGCCCTGGCTGGTGTAGCTCAGTGGATTGAGCGCGGGCCTGCGAACCGAGGATTGAGGTTCGATTCCCAGTCAGGGCACATGCCTGGGTTGCAGGCCAGTTCCCAGCAGGGGACACACGAGAGGCAACTGTACATTGATATTTCTCTCTCTCTCCCTCTCTCCTACCCTTCCCCTCTAAAGATAAATAAATAATCTAAAAAAATAAAAATAAATAAAATACTTAAAAAAAAAAAAAAAAAGAAAGAACCATTATTCCTCCCAATTGGGTCGGGGGAGTACGTCTTATAGTCCGAAAAATACAGTAAATCCTTCTATCTCTCAATTTCCTCATCTGTAAAATGGGGACATAATTCAAGTGCTTACTGCACTGTGTTGTGCGGAAGAGTAAGTGAGCTAAGATATGCTTTATTATACCCTGGTCCCTTAGATTGCAGTTGGCTGTTCCCTTTTCAATTTGTCAAGGTGGATTCAGTCTACGGAAGCAGGTCACCATGACGACAAGCAGGATTAGTGTCCACCTTGCCAGATAGCGTGCTGGCTTCCAGTTTCACTCTGAGGGGCACCACAGGTTCTGAACAGCCTCACTGTAGCCCCAGGGTGCAGACTTTCAGTGTCAGCTCAGAATGAAGGAAGGACGGAGGGTGTCATTGAAACCCAGCAGGCAATGGCACTGGCAGGTTTGGGTTCAGGGTGGCAGGAGTGAAGTCTCAGGCCTGGAGACCTCCTGAGTCTGTGGGAAGTGGTAAGCTCTGGTGGCAGCATCCTAGAGAAGGCCAGAGAGGTGGCTAGAGGGAATTGAGGGTTTGTCCTGGACGTCTGGGTACCCACAGTGAGAGAATAACCTCCCCATAGCCATGGCAACAAACTTCTTAAACTGAATCCACTCAGACACTCCAAACTACAAATTCCTTTATTATTTCCATCAGTCAGTCAATCAACAAGTGTTCACTCTGTGTCTTCTTGGGAAAATCAAGTCTCCAGGGACTTCTGCCCCTGCCCCCAGTCCCGGGGATGAACTCCCAGGTTTAGGTGCCGGTCCCAGTGCCCTGGAAAGACAGCCTGAGAGCACTGATCAGGGAGTCTGCAGCCTGGGTTTACCACTGGTCTCTTACTTTGTGAGGGACCTTGAGCCAGGTACTTATCTGCGGTTTCCTCTGCATAGTACCTATGCCAAAGGGTTTTCAGGTTTCATTGAGATAATATATGTAAAAGAGGCACAATAAGCACCAAATAGATGCATTTCTTTTCTTTTTCACCATTATATTGAAGACTTAGACTAAATTGCTAAGGTTAATTCCACTTCCAAAATTCTGACAGCTAGTGCTTCTCTGCCCCTGGGCCCTTCTGGGGGCCCTAAGGAAGTTTCCGGAGCTCACGAGTGTCAGTGGTTAGCACTGGCCTTCCCCACGCTCACGGCAAGATAGGGGAAGCAGGCAATGCCACCAAGCCTTCCCTCCAGACGGGCTTCTCAGGGGCCGGAGCGCCGGACAGAGCCATGCCTGCAGCGCTCCTTGGGACCGGCAGGGGACGCCCTGATCTCGCCGAACCAGCGCAGCCGGGGGCAACCCCAGTCTTCTCAGGTCTTTTGTCCCATTACCTTAAACCATAGCAGTATCCAAGATCGTGATCATTATTTCTCAAAGCCATTTCTGCTGCGGCTACAAGTTTCTGGATAACGGATACATTATCATTCATTCAATCATTGAAAGAAGACTGAACGAGCACCCACCCGTGCCAGGAGTTCTGCCTGGACTACAAGAGGTTGACTAAGATCTGCGCTAGAGAAGTGACTAATTTATTCTTAAATACTAATAACTCGCTTATATTTATTGAGAATTTACTAAGCGCCAGGCTCACTTGTAAGTGCTTTGAATATAGTCTATCTTGAGCCCTCATACTAGTTCTGTGAGGTGAGTGTTGTTTATGTCCATTTTCTGACCAGAGACACTGAGGCACCAGAGTTGAAATGACAACGTGCCTCGGGTCACAAAATTAGTAAGAAGTGGAGTAGAGATTTGAACCTGGGCCCACTGACTTCAGAGCCAACCATCATGCTATACTGTCTCTGTGCTGGAGAAGAACTGCAAATGAGCAGAGCCTGAGGGAAGCTCAGGCCAGTATCGGGGCCTTTCCCAAGGACCACAGAGGTGGTAGAAAGCAGGCAGGAGATGGTGAGAAGTCAGAAAAGAGGCCAGGCCTACGGAGGGCAGAAGAACCCGGGAGTCCACTCTCCACCTGTCGTCTTCCTCTCCCTTCTTGGTGTGGATGCACATCCCAAGCCCCTGTCCACCACCACCCAGGCAAAATCCTGCCTCCTGCATCCTTCAGTCCTGGGATTCTCTGAAGGGAAGTCACTTCTTTAATCCCTATGAGCCTCCACTTCCTCAGCTGTAAAACACAAGTGTCTTCCTCACACTGCTTTGGGATTGTTGCAAGTGAGAAAGCGTGGTGGAAGGCCAGGTGCCATTTCTATTTTCCCCTCCTACTCAAGCAGTGCCCTGAGCACAAATATTCCAGCTTCCAAAACCCCCTCCCCTCCACCTCCGCCAAACCCCAGTCTCTCCCTAACCTCAACAAGCTGCGCAGAGGCAGCCCATCTGGGAGTTATAGCCTGCAAACCCGTCCGCGACAAACCGTTACATGTGTCACACACACTCCATTTTTGGAGGCAACTCGGGCAATATTAAACAGAGGGAAGACCCTGAAGGCGGGCTTTGGGGAGATTCAAAGGAGCAACCAGTGTCCCACAGACTGCGCCCAATAGACGGCCCGGGGCCTCACATGCCTAGAAGGTCAACTGCGTACAGAATCTCACGGAACACGTGTTATCTGTAACAGGTTCACCCCTGCAGTGATTTCCTCCCTTACGGAACTTCGGGAAGAGGAGGGTCACCACACCCCACATTGTACGAGGGGAAACTGAGACCAAGAAATCCAGGTGTGGTTATTGCTCAAACAGTCTAAGCAAGGCTGGAGGTGTGGGGCATGAAGAACTTTGTCTTCCCTCCTCCCACTCCCCCACCCCCGCCAGAAAAGAACTGTCCTCTTCCTGTCTTCCTCCTTCCCCACTTCCATGGGAGGAAGGGCCTCTTTATTCACGATGATAGGGGGTCCCAAAATTTGAAATTTCCTGCCGGGAAGTCAAGGACAGGAAATTATATAGTCAGAGTTTCTGCACAAATTACCCAGGTGTCCTAACTCCCAAAAGTAACAGATGCTGTTCGGCTCTCGGCCTCTGTCATCATTCCTCCCTGATTGTCCGAGAAAGCCCGCTCCACTGCTCCAAGACAGCAGATGCAGAGTGGTGTAGGGAACCTAGACAGACACAGTGAACAGATTCCCCATCAGATCAGAGCCCAGTCCTGGTAATAACATCTACAAATCACTGACTTCAGTGAGTCACAATATCAAGCTGAAAGAGGTCGCCAAGATCTTTCTAGATCAACCCTTTACCGTCTGGTTACTGACAAGTAAGGAAACTGAGTGAGACCCGAGAGACAAAGTGACTTGCCTGAGACCACAAAGCTTGGAAATGGCAGAGCGGAGGCCGAGAGCCCTGAGCCCCCAGGCCCATGCATGTCCAGCGCCCTTTGCACCTCTCAGAAAGCTCCATGGGACTGAAACAGAGGGCAGAAGGTAAAGTATAGGCCCCTCCTCATTAGCCAAAGGCAGCTCAGGCTGTCTTCCAGCAGGTGGGTTCTAATGAGCCTCAGCCCTCCCTTGGGAAGGAAAGAGCCTAGGGTCCATCCTCGCCCGCTAGGCACCAGGACTCACGTGAGAGGCTGCAAGAAGCAGCTTCCTGCTTGGCCCTCATCCAAGGCCGTTTTACAATGGGGGAAAGAGCACTGGGCCAAAGAGAGTCTCAAGTTACTGCTCACTCCACCCCACCCCAGCCCCTCTCAGACCCCCTAGGGAGAACGAGCTAGGCCCTACCTGAGATTTGGGCTGTACAAGGGAGACCAAGGCTAAAGAACCCTCATTGCGCGTGCTCTGGGAGTGGTGGCCTGGAGTGGACATGGGGGAAGCCTTGCAGGTGCCCGCCCTCCTTCCCTTTTCCTTGCCATCCACCGGCAAGCACTCACACTCCAGGAATGCTTTGTAGGACTAGAGGTGGTCCGTTCAGACTAGCCCTGCAGCACTCTCTCTGTTAGTCAGAGGTGACCTGGGAGCAAGCTTGGAGAGGGGTAAGGCCTTTGTCAGCTTCCTGTAATGAGGCTGACCTCCAGGCAGAAACGCTGCGGAGGGAAGCCCCAGTTGTCATCCTCCTCCTCGCATCATGCCCCAGCCTGGCATGACTGAAATTCAGGCAGGAAGCAAGACAGAGACATTGGATGTTCAGCAAGGATTTACTATGCCTTAAAACAGGGTCAGTTCTGAGCTCAGCTCGGTAAGGATTGTCTTTTAAGTAGGAGGCAGTGGTTAGAAACCCAAATTTTCCTGTCTTTAAGTCTTCAAGAGGAGACAAAACAAACCCAGGTGAAATGTCAAACCACAAAACAAGACAGTGTGAGACTGGAGCCCACACTCTCATGCCGGACAATCCTTGGGCGGAGTGCAGGATTGAGGGGAGAGGGGCGAATCACTGCAGACAAGGCTGAAGGGGCCCCAAAAATGGGGAGAATGCAGCTCTGCAGAGATAGTGGGCAAGGTCTCCCAGGCAGGGAAGAAGAGGCGAAGCAGTAATGAACATGCACGTTCAGGGGACAGGACCCTGTTTGCACAGCAACGAGGCTGGGAATGTGCCTAGCCTTCCTCAGCTCTCACTCCTCAATATGGTCTTCCTCTTTGCCCATGGGAACACAGGGGAACACTTCCTCTATGTCCTGCTGAGGCAGGTGACCACGTGCAAAGCTAGAAAGGGGGTGTCAGGGAGCTCAGCCTTTCCGTGGAGGAACCCTCTGACAACAGGAAGCAGCTGCAGCAGGCTCCAGGGCTGTGATGGTGTCTGTCACTCTCCTTCTACCCCTGCTGCAACCCCTGCAGAACAAACTGTTCTTCGAGAAGCTCTGGGGACAAAGGGCCCACACCTGCTTCCCAGGTCGGTTTGGACAAGCCCCCCGTCAGCCGAGGCAGGGAGCCCAGCAGAGCCATGACAAGGCTCAGCAGCTCCCCTCACCCCCTGCCTCCTCCCACCACAAGCTCTGCTGCAGTTTACTGAGGCAATGAAGCACAAAATGATAGCCTTGGGGACTGATTCTTCGTGAAGACCTCATCCCCAGGCCCCTGCCGGTAGCTCAGTTGTTTTCGGTATCATCCCAATACATCAAGGTCATGGGTTCAGTCCCTGTCAGGCACATACAAGAATCGACCAGGGAATCCTTTCCTCTCTCTCTAAAACCAATCAATCAATGAAGAAGACCTCATCCCCAGGTCCCAAACTCTGAACAGTGTGGGGATTCTAAGTGGCATGGCTTTGCAGAAACAGCACTGAATTAGACGTCAAAGCGCTGTGTTCTAGTCTTAATTCTGTCACTAAAAAGCTATGTGGCCCTGGCTGGTGTGGCTCAGTGGATTGAGAGCCAGCCTGCAAACAACAGGGTTTCTGGTTCGATTCCCAGTCAGGGCACATGCCTGGGTTATGGGCCAGGTCCCCAGTAGGGGGCGCATGAGAGGCAACCACACATTGATATTTCCCTTTCTTTCTCCCTCCCTTCCCTTCTGTCTAAAAATAAATAAATAATATCTTTTTTTTTTTTTTTTTAAAGCTGCGTGCCCTTGGACAAGTCATTGCCCGCTGGTGAAATTCAGTCTCCACCTCCGTAACATGGGGAGTTGGAATTGATTCACCTGAGTGTGCCTTCCACTTTAAAAATGTGAGAGTCCAATGCTCTGAGGTAGCTTAGGGGTTGCTATAGTAACTCTCAGGGGCTGGGGTAGCAGGGAGAAAAACGAGGATGATCAACTGATTGAGGTCTAGATCAAATGAAATTAGATTCCATGTAGGACCTGAGATGGGTTTTGTTTCCTCAGATTCCCGTGATAATGAGATTTGAGAATACCGCAAGGAGATAACTTTATGGTAGAAGATTCCCCAATACTTGGTGAAGAGCTAGAATCCTTCCAGAGTTTGAGGTCATTCCTAGTCACAGCCCCCACTCCCAATTTGGAATGAACTGGGAGAACGGGCATGCAGTAGAGCAGAGAGCCAGATGTGACAGATGCCAGGCAGGAAAGATCCTAGCCCTCCCAACACTCTTCCTCACTTAAGGTACTCCCTAAAGTTGCTTCAGCTGGGACCAAGCCTTTCATGCTGCAGTTATAGCTAAAGCTGATGCAACCATTTAAATTCTGTCTTTCTAGGACCCAGGGAGATGTTTGGAGAGGGGTGGGACTGGGAGAGGCGGGGAAGGTGGAGTTCCAAATATCACAGGAGCCAGGCTTTTTCTGAGGTCAGATCTGGGCCCGGCAGCTCAGACCAGTTCCCTGTGGGCAGTGATATGGCAGAAAGCTGTGGGCTTCCTAAATGCCTTCTGGTTCACTTTCTGAAACCCTCCACATTTGCCTCCCAGGCCCCAGCAGCCCCCGAGAAGAGGAGCCCAGTTTAGCTCCTGTGGGTCTAGGACCTGCTCATCTTCCAGTGGGGTGAGAGAGAGGCCGAGCCTCCCACCAGATTACCCATGTGGTTTAGGTGAAATAGACCCTGAGCTGTTTAAAAAGAAGCCCCAACCCTAGGCTCTTGCAGGCAGTTGCCGCACTGGGTGGAGTGTATGGAGTGAAAGGGAGGGTGGGAGTAAGTGGGAGGGGGGAACATGCCGGTCTCCATTGGCTTTCAGTCCGAAGGGCTGCGCACTGCCAAGACCAATGCTGGCAAAAAGCTAAGGGAAAGGAAGAACAGGCCAGACCAAGCTTATGTGTGCTGCTTCTCAGCTGCAGCCTAGAGCATGCAGACACGGGCTTGGCATGATCCCGTGTGTGTGTGTGTACACACACAGGCGAACATGCACAAGAGAGTATGTGTGCGTTGGCCTGAGTGAGCACTGGCAATCACAGTAGTGGAGATGCCAAAACTCTGTAATTACCATCAAGGCCAATGGTGCTGGGAGATGCAGATCCGGAGCCCACCTCCCACCCTTCCCCATCCCGAGACACTGCCTCGCACAGCACACAGGGGAGGAAGAGCAGTGGAAAGGCCTGCAGCAGTGGCTTCTTTTTCAGGGAGTGCTCAGCCGGCCCAGCAGCCTTCCTCAACTCCAGTGTGGCCTTCCGCTTCTGTTAGTCAAGGAGCATTGAATAAGCAACTCCTTGGCCCAGGGCATTCTCCAAGCACCACGTTTCTTTCCTCAAAACATGCTCAGTTGGTTAGAGCATCATCCTGATACACCAAGGTTGTGGGTTCAATCCTCAGTCAGGGCACAAACAAGAATCAACCAATGAGTGCATCTATAAGTGGAACAACAAATTAACATTTTTCTCTTTCTCTCTCTCTAAAAAAAATAAATAAATAAAAATTAAAAAAAAAAACAAAACACGCTACCTGGCAGGAGGGGAAGATTTACGCACGTAAGCAAGAGCTTCCAAGCAGCACCTCTATTACTGACTTGTGAAGGAGGTGGACTTTGAAGAAAAGAAAGGATTTGGAGAAACTGAGACTACTGGACCAGGGGGCATGGAAGCAGAGGAGGCATTTCAGGCAGGAGACAAGGGTTAGGCACGTGATTTATAGGGAAGAGTGGAAGGAGCCCTCTTTGATTGCACTCACATGTCACTGGCACCAACCGAGTCAGACCTATTGAATTGGCAGTGCCAATTCTGACGCTAACCACCCTGAGTTAGCATTGGATCCCACAAGGTAAAGGGCAAAGTCTCCTGAGGACTGCCCTTGTTCCGGAGGCCAGATGCAAATGGAGCCCCCAGGCCACCCACACTTCTCTCTGACGTGGCTCCCACTACCCCTCTTCCGGTTTGATAATTTGCTAGAATGACTCACTGAAAGGGCTGTGTTTACAATTAGTTTCATTGTAACACACAATTCTGGAACAGCCAAGAGGAAGAGGCACGTAAGGAAGGTCTGCGGGGGAGAGGATGCCGAGCTGCCACGCCCTCCCCTCAAGGAATCAGGTGTGTCGCCCTCCCAGCACCTCGGTGTGGGGACCAGCCAGGAAGCCCTCTGAGTTTCAGTGCTACATGGGGTTTCATTTGATAGGCAAGGCTGATTAAATCATTGATCATGTGACTGAACTCAGTCTCCAGCCTCCCTCCTCCCCGCAGAGATTGGGAGTGCGGTGAGGATGAAATCTCCAGCCCTTTAATCGCACCTTCCCACAGGCTGCCAGAGTGGCCAGGGTGAAACTAAGGGCCCGCCTGAGTCCTGTGACTAGCACACACTCAGGTACAGGGCAAGGGGCTTGTTAGGAATAACAAAAGACACTTCTATTAACTCAGGAAACAACAAGGGTTTTCGAAGCTCTGTGCCAGGAAAGGGGCACAAAGATCAAATATATATCTTTATGATAGAGGGCAAAGGAGGGGGTGCTGAGGTTGGAAAGGGAGGATGGGACAAGTTTATAAGGTCGGAAATTGATGGGAAAGAGGAGAAGGAATCACTGCTCCCTCCTAGGGAAGTGGAGGCAGAGGAAAAGCAGTAGCAACAACTCCCGCACTTTAGTATCTTGGTAGAGTCTCTCGCCTTTTTTATATGTTTCATTTCCTCATCGGTGTCTCACCCAGAAAGAGGAGGCGCCCGCAGCCTCTGCTTTGGCACCAAAGCCCCCAGAACTTAGGGCCACCTTCCCCCAACTCAGCCTATTGACACCTCCACCCCCACCCCCAGTTCAAATACCATTTCCTTCCAGAAGCCTTTCCTGAGTACCCCAGTGAGAAGTGACCCCACTCTAAATTCCAAACGCCCTTTGGGTCAGTCAGTCCACTACTGCCCTATATTGTCCTATTCTTATATTCCCAATTTGGCCCTAAACACCTTGCCTTTCCTCATTCCGTTTCATTCAAAACCAGCACTGTGTGCTTTGTATAACATTTGTGAGCTCTCTGCAGACATCCATTATCACCATTGTCCTCTTTTCTGTCCCTGAAGAACTTGATGCCTTCCCTCAGCAGAGCCCTGTCTCTCTGACTGAGTGTGGATGTGTATCTCTTTGAATAGAGTGTGAATGTCTAACCCCCCCAGACCAATCCTCCAGGGCAAGGACATGTCTCTAGATCCCAAGCCTTAGCCCAGCCTGCATAGGTGGTACTCAGACACGTGTGCAGAATGAACTCAGTTTCTCCTAGAAAACGTTACCTTTCTCATATTTAGGGAAGATCAAGAGAGTAGAGGATGCCTTACACTGAGGGGAGGGTTGCTAAACCAAGGGCAAGGCTGGCCTTTCCCGAAGGATCCTGGGCCTCCTGGGCCTCCTGCCAGAAGACTGTTCAGGGTAGCCCTCCACCAGCAGGCAGGTGACCAGGGTGAGAAGCCAGATCATCCCTGGCAGACTGGCAGGCAGATGGGCAGCATTAGCACCACAATAAGCCCTGGAGACAGGCATGGCTGAAAGGAGCCCTTCGGAAACCGGGAACCGTGTGAAAGCTTTCCCCTTGAATGGCTTCCAGCCCCTTTGACAACCCCAGAGCAGTGTCCAAACCATGGTTTACTTGCCACTAACAGTTACCAAGGAGGCCCTGGACTGAGAGGGAGCAGGTCTGCTCAGCCACCTGCCCCTCCTCCGAGGCCCGGCCTAATGCTCCGAGGCAACCCTCTGTGGGGTCCTCAGTGGCCAGACCCAGGGTGGGGGTGAGTGCCACACCCTTCCACCTCCTTCCAGGCAGGGTCCCATAACATGGAATTGCTCAGGGGAACGGGAAGCCAGACATGAACAGGGACATGATACCCAAGGTTTCCCAGTGGCCTCTGAAGCTGGCCCAGAGTCAGGGCTGATGCCTCCGTCCCTCTCTGCAGGCTGCAGGGCCTTTCAGGCGGGGGCTTGTCTCTCACATGCCTGGATAACAAGTTCTTTGACTTTGGGGGGGTCATGGGCCCACCCCACACTCCTGGGAGTGGTACCTGGCATCTTGGGGAGTCACAGTTTGGGAATGGAGGAAATGGAGAAGACTTGCTCCTAAGAAATAGTTAATCCTCTCCCCTTCCCCCAGGCCCCTTGCACCTGCAGGCTGCGGTGTGTGGTTTCCCACAGCTGCAGCTGGCTCTGCAGCAGCTCCCTCCCTCCCAGGGAACCTGAGAGGCCCCATGGCCTGAGTGCTTGGGAGGGGCTCCTCCCTCTGGGTCCAGCCGCTGGGGGTGGCACGGGAGAGTCCTGCTGCCCTTTGACCTGGACCTGCCATGAGGAATGCCCTAGTTGAGTGGCCAGTCCTGGGAGAGGTCTGCTGGGCTTCTTGCCAAAGGCGGAGATTCCAGTTTGGGAGACGGCCACAGACCCCTCTATAGGGCCTCTCAGGCTCTCCCTTGCTCCAACTTCAACTGGCTTCTGGAAGAAGCCAATGGCCTCTTTAGTGTGGGCTTGACATCCCCCCGGGGAAGGGGAGGGAGCAGAGCTCCTGAAGGAGAGGGTGAGCTGTGTGTGAGGTGAGTGGAAGGACAGGAAGGAACAGGAGGAAGTGAGATTTGGTGGGGCCCCACCTCCGTTGGTCAAGGCAACCTTGAACCCACCACGCTAGGACTCTGGCAGGCTCTGTTCTCTGTCTAGCCTGAAGCAGGGCAGGTGGTCTCAGAGCCTGGGCAGACACCCATTTGCCTTCCGGGCCAGACATTTGTGCTCAAGAGACACCTCTGAATGCTACTCACTATGAGGCAATGAAGAAGTGTAGAAGCTTCCCTGCTGGGACATTTCCCCAGAATAAGTTAGCAGGGTCCCCAGGCTCAGCCCCTGGATAACAGCCTCCCCACCTTTGGCCACGGGGCATAAAGTGAAACCCCAGGGGGACATGTGGTTAATGCTACATGGAGTGCTCCACTCCAGGTCACAGCCAAGAGTGATCACTTGGGTCCAGTGCCAAGGCTTGAAAGATGGAGGGATGGAAAGACAGGAATCTGACAGGCACCCATGGTGACAGGGCCCAGAGCTCTGGCTAATCTCACATCCAGCTCCGGGCAAATTGCTTCAATTCAACACTTTTCCTGTGAGGCCCTGTGGCCTGCTGCTCAGGCCTTCGGTGGCTTCCAGTCTACAGAAAAAGCCCAGTTCCCCCTCAGAGACAACTCCCCCACCAGGATAGGAAGGGGGGGGCAACTTGGCAAAGGAGGCTTGAAAGGAAACAGAGCTACCCATCTGCAGAAACCCCTGAGTCAGATGTGGGGGGGAGGAGGAAGAGAGTACTCAGTAGAAGCTGCAATATGGCCCTCACTCCCCTGTCTCAGGAAGGGGCCAGCTGCAAGGTGGCGGCGACCAAGCCCGGAGGAGGTAAGGGTGCATGCTAGGCCGGCACTGGGCAGGCTTTGGCTTTGGCTTCCTTGTAACCTGACACTCCGAAAGGGGTGTGACCAATGCCAACAACCCTTGCCAGTGCCAGCAGTCTCCTGTGTACTCCAGACTTGTGCTTGGCTCAGTCTCAGCAGCGCCACGCGGCCATGAGCACAGAGTGGGGCTGGGAGTTGGCCACAGGTTATGATTTGCCCTCAGGTATACAGAGGCAAAGTCCTTTGAAAGAACACTAAGCTCCTGAGAGAAAGGGCTGGATGAGATGGCCCCAGGTGATCCCGCCTTCACTGGGTTTCTGGCTTTGTTTTTGCTTTATTGCTGTTAATACACACTATACTCAGCATTCACTGATTATTGTTGTCCAGACCCCAGTGTCAAGACAATTCCAGGAGCCCTGGCTGGCGTGGCTCATGCGGCTAAGCATCTTCCCGCAAAGCGAAAGCTCACTGGTTCGATTCCTGGTCAGGATACATGCATGAGTCGTGGGCTCAGCGCCCCCATCCGGGCGTGTGCGAGAGGCAACCATCTCACATCGATGTTTCTCTCCCACTCTCTAAAAAGTCAATAAATATTGTAAAAAAAAAAGAAAGAAAATTCCAGGAAACCTGTTATTGGGAGAGCTGCAGTGCACACCTGGAGTACCTCCTGATTCTTGACTTAAACGGTGCTGCCGCTCTCCTCCTGGCTCCGATTCATCCATCGGACAGTTTCTACACCAGTCTGAACTTTGTGCCGAGGCTGAATCATTCCATGACTGAGTTAGGAATCTTTCTGCTCGTGAGTTTATTTTGTTTTTCATTCAAGGGATACTTAGTGGGTGCCTACTGCGGGCCACCCACTGTGTTGGTGTTGGGAACACACTGATGAGTAAAACCAGGCCCACCCTTGTAAGCTGACAGGCCACGCCCCAGAGGTCACCGCCAATGTCATCAGAGTTACTATCTGCACCCAACCATGACTGCTGAGCACTTTCAAGTTCTTGAAAGAAGGACCTTAGAGTCCTTGGAAGGTGAGCAACCTCCCCATAGGACTGTGATTTTTTTAAAATATATTTTTATTTATTTGTTTTATCTTTAAATATGTAATAGTCACATACAAAAATGTCATAAAATCTCAATAAAGTGTCCTCCTAACTTTTCCCTAACAGATCCCAACTCTCCAGTATTTTTTTATGAAAATACATTTTCTTAGTTTTTTCTCTTATTCAAGAGGTAGTTTACTGTAATCACGGTTTTTCTTGACAATATGTCCTGGGGATTGTTCTGTTTCTGCACATAGAGGGTTTTCCATTTCTTCTTCTAGCTGCAGGGTTCCTTGTTCTCAATCAGCCCTCTGCTGACTGCGCCACACGGTCGGTCTCCAGGCCTTTATCAGGCAGCCCAGGCGTGTCCTTTTGGTGTGAACAGGTACCCAGGGTCCAAGAGTTTGTGTGTTTGTAATTTAGAGAGATATTCCACACTGTCCTCCATAGAGACTGTGCCACTTTCATTCCTATCACATATGTATCGAAAGGCCTATTTTCCCACCAGGCTGAAATTTTTAAAGAGAAAGGGAGAAGGCAATACCAGGGCTCCAAAGCAGCAAGGTAGGGAGAAGGCCGAGCCCAGAGCTGGGCCAATGATGGTGTACAGACAGCTGAGGCCTGCGTGTCTTCAGGCCTTGGTGTTTTATTAGTGTTGGAGCAGTAACCCTCACGTCGCAAATGGGGTATTCTTCCCTGGGGGAGCACAGGGACTCCAGGAAGAAAATCTACAAGGAAAGCCTAGGGGAAGAGAGTTTAGCTGGTGTGGGGGGGTTGTGAGGGGTGGAGGATATATGTGAGTGAGGACACAATACCCAGCAGGAAAAGAAAATAAATGAATGAATGTGACACGGTGGGGTTTCGTTAGACCTGGGGAAGAACTTGTGACCTTGGAGGAGTCTCACACTGCTGCAGGAGGTGGAAGAATTGTGGAAACTCTTCATCGAGATTTCTAGGAGCATTGCCCAAGCCCTCATGCAGCAAATGCCAGACATCAACCGTGGGCCCAGCTCTGTTCTAGGTGCTAAGAATACAGGTATGAACAGGACAAAATCGCCACTCTGAGGAAATCTAAAGGGAGAGAGAGCCAGTAAGTGAATAAGTAAACAAACACAAATGTTTGATAGTAAAGGGAAGGGGTTGGGTTGGCAGTGGGAGGAGTTATGGAAAAAAGGAAAGTCCTCTCTGAGGAGGTGAGGTTTGGGCAGATGAATGAAAAGGAGTGGCTCACACACAGATCTGAGGCAGAAAGACTGACAGGCAAAGGTGCCTAAGGGTAAAGGGTGGGCCCTACTCACCACACTGCCAGTGAGGCCCGAGGAGACCCAAGGGGAGAGGCTGGCAGCAAGCTGGGGAGCCTGCAGTGGTCTCCAGACCTTGGCAAGGAGTCTGGCTCTTATTTTAAGAATTGCAGGTTAGCCTTACAGGTAGATCAGTCGGTTAGAGTGTCATCCCAATATGCCAAGGTAGCAGGTTCGATCCCCAGTCAAGGCACATACAGGAAGCAAGTAATGAATTCATAAATAAGTGGAACAACAAATTGATGTTTCTCTCCCTTGTTCTCTTGCTCTCTCTCAAATAAATTTAAAAAATGAGAGCGAAAAACAGGAAAAAGAGACTGGTCACAAAGACTAATATTGCATGATTCTATTTATATGAAATGTCCAAAATAGGCAAACCCATAGAGACAGAGAGTAGATTCATTTCTCAAATAGATTAGACAGCAGGGTTGGGAGGAAATGGGCAGTGAATATTAATGAGGGTGATAAAAATATTCCAAATTGATTGTGGTTGTGGTCACATAATCCTGTGAATCTACTAAACAATCACTGAACTGTGCACTATGAAGAGGTGAATTACATAGTTGGTGAATTATGTGTCAATAAAATTGTTATTAAAAAATGATAATAGCCCTGGCTGGTGTGGCTCAGTGGATTGAGCGCCAGCCTGCGAACCAAAAGGTCACGGGTTCAGTTCTGCCAGGGCACATGCCTGGGTTGGCCAGGTCCCCAGTGGGGGGCATGTGAGAGGCAACCAATCTCACATCCATGCTGGTCTCCCTCTATTTCTCCCTTCCTTCTCCTCTCTCTAAAAATAAATAAATAAAATCTTTTAAAAAATGATAACAGAAAGCCATGGAAGGGCTGCTTCAATCTGGGGAGTAACACTGTTGCCTGACTGCTGTGGGAGAACAAGCTGGAGGGAGGAAGGGCAGAGGCCACAGACTGCGGAGGCCAGGCAGGGGGGTACGGTGACTTGGTGACTTGGTGACTGGTGACTTGGTGACTTGGCTGGGAGGGGGTATGGTGACTTGGTGGAGGCTGGTTACTTCGTGTTGGCAATTAACAAGGAGGCTAGCCTGGGGTATATTCTGAATTCGATAATGGATCTGATGTGGGGGGCGGGAGAGGTGAATCTAGGCCACCTAATTGCGATGAAGAGGACTGGAGGAAGAGCTGGACTGGGGGAGGGACAGGGAGTCAGCCTCCGTGTTGGACATGATGGGCCTCTGAGTCGTGCACTAGGCAGGGGAGATGCCACAATGCAAACGATCGCGTATGCTAAGGGCCAGCAGTCCCGCGGAGAGAGCCCCTGCAGGACCTGGCAACAGTCGTGCGCAGAGGAGGCCACCCTGTTAACACAAGCCTCTATCCCTGGTTCACTCTTCCTCTCCCTCAGTCCTGCTCCCTGGGTCACGTTCCCACAGGGACTACTGACACTCGAGCCTTTGTCGCAGACTCTGCTTTTGGGAGATCCCATGTAAGATGCCATCTTACCACGGCCTGGAGGATTACTTCACAACAATGTCACGGCTCCCCAGGGGCAAGGAAGGGATTCACGTCCAGGCAGGGGTGGCTTCCAGAGCCGAAGCTGCTGTTTCATTCCCCACTCTGTCCCCCATCGCCTCAAGGATTCCATCCTCTGGCTAGCATTTAATTAAAGGCACAGTTCTAGTTGGGATCTGACTCGGGAGAGGCTGTACCTAGGAAACAAGTCCCGCACCGGGCTCACATGGAGAGATCAAGAAGAGGAAGAGCCAGTGAAGGAGTCCTGGACTCCAAGTGAACACAGCGTTTCAAGGAGGAGCGATTGCTCTATTGTGCAAATGCTACTGAGAGGCTGAATTAGATGACAGGAAACTGACCTGTGGATGTGCCAACAGGAGGCCATTGATGACTTGCACAAGTGCAGTTTCAATGGAGTGACAGAGACAAAAGCTTGGCCAGAGTGGGCGAAGAGGGAATGGGGGGTGAGCATGTGGGAAGAAGGAAGCAAGGCAGGAGCTAAAGCGGCTATAGTCAGGGGAGAGAGTTTGCTTTTCAGATGAGAGAGATTACAGCGCGTTTGTATGCCGAAGGGAATAATCTGGTAGAGGGGAGCCTCTGGGTAGCACAGGGAAGAGAAGGGTGAGTGAAAGGACTGGAGTCTGGTGCCCAGGTGGAGGAGGGGCCGACCTGGAACTGGAGAGGAAGCCCTGGGCTGTAAGAAAGGAAGGCCGAGAGCAAGCCACAGACGCAGACACCCATGGAGATCCAATGGTGAGAAGACAGGGACTTTTCCGATGATTGCATCTCTTTTCTCACAGAAAACAAGAATCAAGGTCCTTTGCTAATAGTGGGGGACAAAGAGGAGGTGTTGAGGGCTGGAGAAGAGAGGAGAAGATATGAAACACTCATCTGGAAAGTGGGCCAGTGAATTCAGTAGAGAAACACAGTAGGAGTACTGGGCAAGCTGAGTGCCCACTGGAGGTTTGTGGTCAGAAATGTAAACGAGGCTAGTCAGCGCAACTGTGAATTTTCCCCGGTGATGCTCAGCTACTCAGTGCAGGTGCAGACGAGGCAGGGCGTCAGGATAGCGCAAGGGCAAGGTGTGTCAAGAAAGTCCAACCAGAGGGAAAGGGCCAAGAGAGTGGAGGACTTGTGCAAAAGGGTGCTCATTGTCACAGAACACAGAATCAAGCTAAAGAGGGAGGCTAATGAGGAGATGAAGGGACTAATGGACAGAGAAAGGGGTGAGTTTGGTGGCATGAAGGTCCCAAAGAGGACAAAGGATAGAGTAAAGGTAATAGAGTAAATGTTCTAAACACAGGAAATGGTGGTCAGAGAGCGGGGTGGGGGTTAGAAGTGCTAAGTTACAAGCTACGGCCAAGGGAGTAGGTGGGAGGTGGGAGGAAGAAGTCTGGTGGAGAGAGAGGAGGCCAAAGACCACAGGGGCAGGTGTGGATGGAGAGGGTCATCTCCGTAGGCGATCCCCTGCCCACTGAGATAGTTCTTTCATCCCTTGCCACACTGCTCCTTCACCTGCCTTTCCCCTTTTGTAGCATCTCTAACTAATGTATTACATTACACTTATTTATTTGTTAAGCACTCTGGCTCCCGTAAGAAAGTAAGCGCCTTGAGGGCTGGGCATTTTCTCTTTGATTTATTCCTATATCTTCAATTCTAAGAACAGTACCTGGCACTCAGTAAGTGCCCAAAAATATTTGCTGAATGAAAGAATGACCGTTACGGTCTTGAAAAATAAGGAGGGAGTGGTAGTGGAGAGGAAGATCATGAGCTGGGCACTAGGATACACTGTGAGTGAGTGGGAGTGGCCAAACGTATGGTGAATGTCTAGAAGGGGTGTGGCCAGTTTGGTCTGAGGACATGGCCTTCACAGAATACGGAGCGTTAGTGTGTGGAGAAGGAGGAAATCCTGGAAACAGCCAATAGGAGCAAGGAGGATGACACCCCACTTCCAGACGCATTGGCATGAGGGATGCAGGAGAAGAAGCAGCCACCACAGGAGCTGGGTACAGGAAAGTTGTGTTTTGGGGATCAGGGAGGTTTCCATTAGAGCAGGAAGGAGAAGGAATGCTCGAAGGGAAGTTTGAGCATATGGGGAAGTTTTCCTGAGGATAAACGATGAGTTCCAGAGAGCACAGGGAAAGGGGTTGGGAACTGGGTCAGGTCAGGGCATTGCAGAGCTACATGGGAGTAAAGTCTGGGGCATGAGGCGCCAAGATTCTCGGGTGCCTGGTGGTGACTGGGCACGGGAGGGCTGCAGGGTGTAATAGGATTATTCTGATGGTCTTTCAAGGCCAGTTAGGTAACAGGTCTCGTCCTAGCCCCCGTCCTCAGCCCGGGCCCTCGGTGGCATGTAGCAGTGAGGCAGATAACCGCTGTGCAGCATGGGAGGCGAGGGCAGCCCTGGGTACCAGAAAGAAAGCTGAGTGGGCACTAAAGAGGTTGGATGATCATCCTAACCTTCCCTGTAAACAGTTATGTCACTTTAGGCAAAATGGGCATCATTTTCCTTATCTGTGGAGAGGAGAGGAGAGGAGGTCCCTTCCAGCTCTGTAAATCTTGGCCTTTCTCTCCTCTTTTCCATGACCTCCTTTTCTTCCGCCTCCGAACCACTTACTTAGCCAGCAAGGCTTCTTCCTGGGGCCCATATTTATTAACTACACTTTTGCTGTCAGGGTAGCTGGGAGGCAGAACCAAGGCATGCCCTCATCCTCCTCGCTGGCTCCAACATGCCCCTTGCACTGTCCCCTGCCACTCTGATCCCAAGCAACCAAGGGGGCAGGCATCGAAGTGCACCTCAGGCATGAGTAAGGAGAGGAATCTTCCCGCAGACAGTGGGAAACACTCTAGCAGGGACAAGCGACAAAGCCACAGACTGACACGGAGAGGCTCCCCAGGCCGTCTGGAAGGAAAGAAAACCAGCAGCCACGGCTCAGGGATGGACACTATCCAGCAGCTCTGTGAGCCCAGGGCCTGGCCAGGGAACCAGCCAGAGCAAGGTTTTGGCCAGGGGCTTAAAGTTCTGGTCTAGGATGCAAGCTTCACCAACAGCAAGCGTGTGATCCTGCCTGACTAGCTGGGCAGGGATAGTAATAAGAACCTTGTTTACCTCACTTGTTGAAAGGTGAAATAATAAATGCCAACATTCACGTAGTGCTCACCATGTGCCTGGCATTAAGCCATCCTCACAAAGATCCTCTAAATTAGCTTCTACTACAACCCCCCGCCCCCACTTAGGGATAAGGTGTCACAGTATGGAATATCGAAGTCACGTGCCTACAAGTCCCACAGCCAGTAAGCAACTGAGCCAGGATCTTAACCTCTAAACCATACACTAGAGATGTATTGTCATTTAGTTCCCTCAACCTGGGAAGCAGGTGTTACCATGCATTTTACAAATATGGAAATGGACTCAGAAGGGTTGTTTGCCCAGGGCCACTGGGCCGACTGGTGTCGCAATCAGGATTTGAGCCCAGGCCCTTCTCCAAAGCCAATCTTCTTCTCACGGGGCCACATGGCACCCCTGGTCTCAGCACAGGAATGAGTCTTCAGACTGCCTTGCCCGAAGCTGCATCTGTGATATAGAGGAAATCACAGGCCAAGTCTGGGCAGGTTCTGCAAGGTCAAGGAGGCAGCTGGCCAGAGGCTGCAGGAAGTGTTTTGCTGAGCCGCGTTCTCAACACTCCAGAACTCAGACAGCAACGCCCACCCTTCCGGACACTCACCCCATGGGGGTGGGCCTTCGGATGAATGGGAAGGGTGAAACCTACTCACTTCTCTGTGCTCTGGAGAACTATGCCAGGTAAATGGCTACTGATATTCTAGCTTCTTTAGAGAAGCTCTGGAGACCTTGAAGTCATTGTCAGATGGTAATTGTTAGCTTCAGCATTTCTCAGGTTGGATAATTAAGGCAGGAAGGGTAGACTCCTCCAATGAATCTTTTCCTGGTGTCCTTCATGCATGACATGAGGCAGGAGATGTGGACAAAGGTATTTCAGGCACAGTTACTGCTCTCAGAAGACACAAGTTAGGAGCTGGGATGTGCAGGATTCTAAGGCTTTCCATTGCCTGGTGAATGTTCACTGTTGATGGTCCTGTGGTTGATGGTCTCGCTGGCCATGTGGTTTGGGGATTTAAAACCATTCACACGGAAAGGCTCCATTCTCATCTTCTGGCTGCAACATCACACTGCTCATGCCCACACATAACACAAATACAATATGTGCTCAACAAATGTTAGTCAGTCTCATAAAAGACTCAGTAAAGGCTTTGGGGTGAAGGGAGGTGATGTTTCCCTTGGGCCTCGAGGGGAATTTAGCTGGTGCAGAGATGGGGAAAATGAGCAAGGCCACATGCCACACTGATTAGACCAGCACTCAGAGTTCCCAAGTCTTTTACTTCCAGGGACCTGGCTACAACATGGTGGCTTATACATCCTGTTCCAGAGATTTTGACTTCTCTTAGGCCCAGAACCACATTCTGCTCTCCAAGCCTTACCCCTGGCATGGAGCTGCACCTGCCCAGGGGGAAAACCTGTTATAAATTGCCACCAACGCAATGGATAGGTTGACAGGGATCCTATGTGAGGATCTGGCACTTTCCATTCATTGCAGGGACCACACTGGTGCTTAAGAGCTGACTGCAAGGATGGAAAAGTCCTCTACCAATGCTGTCCAGTACAGTAGCACTAGCCACCTGTGACTGCCAAGCATTGGAAATGTGGCTAGTGAGCCTGGAGTATGAATTTTACATTTTATTTAGCTTTAGCTAGACAGCTACACGGGGTGGGCTCATAGCTACGTATTGGGCAGCGCAGGCGCACATTGCCGCCTGGTCGTGGACCGTCAGCTCTGCGGGAGACTGACTGTGCCTGGTTTTGCTCACAGGCTTCTCCTGGGACCTGCATAGGGCCTGGGCATGATTGGCACCCCATGAATTAAAAGTTGCCAGATAAACTAATGAGCGAATTCTGTTTCCCTCACTGAATTCTATAATCACTTTAAGAGCAGAGACTGTCTTTCTTTGTGTGTGGGGAAAAAACCCCACATAACGTAAATTTATCCACTTAATCATTATTGAGTATATGGTTCAGTAGTGTTAACTTATCTTCACACTGCTGTACAATAAGAGATTTGTCACTTTGTATTCTCAGAACACAGTACAGTGCCTGGCACATAATCTTAGTAAATATTGACAGGGATCGGGGAGCTCCAGGTTTTTGAGAAGGTCAGACCAAAGGTTCCAGTGCCATTACCTACCCTCCCCCACCCACTCCCTTGGGCTTTGAGAACAACTTTGAGTGAAAACTCTAGGGCACTGGGTTATAAAGAAGGTTCACAATACAATCCACAGGGGGTAGGGAATAAAATTAACTTAATGTTTTTAAAATCTAAAATAAAGTTTAATCACATAACACGAGTTGATAGTAATATTACATGTCTATAACTTGTAAATGTACAAATATTGGGGGTGTTGCCTTTCAAATTTTGCTGATTGGCTGGATGCCACAGGCAATGGTATATTTAAATCATATCTATTTTTGAACTCACTCCTGGCAGAGGAGTCAAAATTTAAGTTCTGGCTCTCAAGTAAATTTTCAGTCTTAGTCATAAAATTGGCATCTTGTACCCCAGGAGCACTCAAAAGGGATTATAAATCAAGAGGGCCTGAAGAAGCCCTGGCTGGTGTGGATTGAGCACGGGCCTGTGAACCAAAGGGTCACTGATTCAATTCGCAGTCAGGGCACATGCCTGGGTTTCGGGCCAGGTCCCCAGTAGGGGGTGCGTGAGAAGCAACCACACATTGATGTTTCTCTCCTCTTTCTCCTTCCCTTCCCTGCTCTCTAAAAATAAATAATTTTTTTAACAAAAAAAGAGGTTTGAAGAAAATCCATTTTATGATCCTCAATTTTCTTTGCTCTTTCTTAAAGGTGATCTTTCTAAAAAGGCACCTTGGACAAGGCATCCCCTCTCGCACCTAATGGAATAGAGGGTTTTACAAGAGAAGGGGGCACCTCCCATCTATTCTGACCCCCGCTGTGGGCAATGCTTTGCAGAGCAGGTATGGGAATGCTGAGTGACTCTAAGATGGGGTAAACAAGTCTTTTTGTAAGTTGGGTGGCTTCCAACTCTTTGCTTTCAATAAAATTGAAGGAGACAGTAATCAAAGCACCAGTGGATCATTTAAAACAACTTGATAAATTAGGTATATCATTTAGAAGAAGTTAAAAGAATTGAATGACATTTCATAACAAAACTCATTGGTTTCCATTTATTTTTCTATCTATCTAGATATCTATCAACTTGAACAATGTTTAAATCTATAAAATAATGTAAGGCAATAAAACAGATGATAAATCTTTAGTCTAGCAATAAGTAACAGTCATCCACATACACACGGAATGGACGGATTGGGAAGAAACATGCCCCTACCACCTCATTAAGAGATACAGGCCCAAGAAAATTTATATGTAATAGTTGTTAACCAACTTTTATAATTATTTATACTGTTCTGATCAGTTGAGAGTGTTAACCACTATAACAACTAACATCATAACAAAACTTCATAACAAAAATTGTTAACACTTAGAGCTTTATGAACAAAGGAAGTTTTAACTAAAAAATTGTATTGTTATTACTCAACACAAGATTTTCAATCGTAAAAATGTATTATGATAAATCTATATTGGGGTGGAATGGAAATACAAGCTCCAGGAAGGAAAGGACCAGTGTAAATTGATTTACAGCTGTTAAAGAATTAAGTTTGTTGCTGAATTTTTTAAACTGGATAATGATGTCAAAATACTATGCTATTTCGATTCCCTTGGATATTTAAAAGAAATAATAAAATTTTTACTTTAAAATGTAAATATTCACTTTTCTTTGATTTTTTGTAATGACTGTCACATATAACTCAAATAAAACCACACAGAAGTGGAAAAACTTCATGTTCACAAAAGGTTAGAAAGTCCCTGGCCAGGTACTCAGTTGGTTAGAGCAGCGTCCTCGTCCCCAAGGTTGTGCCAAGGTGGCGGGTCTGATCCCGGCTCAGGGCACAGACAAGAATCAACCAAGGAGTGCATGAACAGAGGAACAGCAAATCCATGTTTCTCTCCCTCAAATCAATAAATTTTTAAAAATGCTAGGAAGGGTATTCTTTATTACTATTTAAACTTGTGATGACAATTTCAATGCCAACTTAAAAAATACAAGAGGGCATGTAATGTAAAAATAATCTTTTAGAGGACTTAAAAGCCACTGTCTGGGAGTTAAGGATCCCGTGTTTACAGCGCCTGCCCCGCTCTAAGGTACCGGGTTGGCCTCTGGGAGTCCATTTGCCCTGCTCTGCCTAATACAGGGAAATCTTTGATGTGGCCAAAAAAAAAAAAAAAAAAAAAAAAACCCTCACGAAAAACAAAACAAATCCCTCCCCAGCGTGCCCTGCCCTGGGGCTCTGCCCGCCGCCAACCAGCCGCCCGGCCCTGGGCTCAACCCGCCCTCGGGCCCTCCCCACCAGCAGCCGCCGACCCAATCTCCCACCCCCTCCCCTGCCCCGCCCGCCCCGCCGCCTCCCAGCCCCAGCCGTCCAGCCCCGGAGTAAATAAACCACCGGGCAGGGACCCAGACAATGGGCCTTGGCGAGGAGTTAATGGGCTGGGCCTCTCGCGTTAGCCGAGTGTGACCGGAGCTGGCAGGGGGCCTGGCCTGGCGCCAGCATCGATTACGACTAGACGGAGCCAGGGCAGACTTGGCACGGGCGGGCCGCACAGCTGGCAGATTCAGTCACCCTGGCCATGAGGGCATTTGGCCTGCCCCGGGCGCCCGCTGCCACCCGCTGGCCGCGCTCCCGCCGGCTGCCGGCGCGGCCAGTGGGGAAGGGCCGCCCGATGAGCCCCCAGACTCTCGGCCCTGACCTTTGGTCCTCTCCAGGGGACTGCCCCTGATCCGGCCTCTTCCTGTCCTAGGCTGCCTGGGAGGCTGTTCGGTGGCCCCACCGACTGGGGGTGGAACGTGGTGGGGGATGGGGCAGTGGCAAGGAATGAGAACCTGCGGAGGTTGCTAAGCTTGGCTGGTGTCTGTCAGCAGGAAGAGCAGGTGAAGTAGGCCTGAATTCGTCTCCAGATTGGGGCCCCACGAGGCCTTTATTTTCCTGTCCCTTGAAAGCCCTGCGGGGCCATTTGGCTCTGGTCCACCTCGGCAACCCCACCCTGCAGAAGGAAGGGGTCAGAAGGCCAGGGAGCCGACCTGAAGGGCTCTCCTAAGCTTCTGTGGGGGCTAAAAAAATTAAAAATAAAAAAAATCAATACTTTTCCTCCTACCTTCTAAATTCTTTGACTGGGCTAATCATCAAAATAACGGAGACAGATTAACAGGAGAAAATCAAATTTTAATACTTGTACATGGGATTTCAAATGAGCGTGAAAATTACAAATACAGTGAGGCAATACTGGGTTTATAGGACATTTTTCGACAAAGGAGAAAAGGGTAGAGAGGTATTAAGATTTCAGAAGTGAGAATGGGCGATTTACAAGTAGTTGAGGAAGATGGAACAGCCCGGCAGGAAAATTCTTGCTAGGCAACTCAAACAATGGGACACAGTGGGTATCTCGCTAACAGGCTTGGCGTCTTCCTGACAAATGCTCGGGTGAAGATCCAAAGGTGATTAAGCCAAGGCTCCCTTCCTAAAGCAGGTTTTTCTGTCTTGAATCTCTTGGGAAGGAAAGAGGGGAGGGTTAAAGGTTCTTTCTGAATCTCTCTGCTTTATTTTAATTTATTTTATTTATTGATTGATTTTAGAGGGAGATAGAGAAAGAAACATCAATTTGTTGTTCCACTTATCTATGCATTAATTAGTTGATTCTCGTATGTGCCCTGACCAGGGAACAACCCACCACCTTGCAGTATGGGACTGGACAGCACTAACCAACTGAGCTACCCACCCAGGGCCTGAATCCTGTTTCTTAATAAACAGCTTAAAATCAATATCCCAAAAGGCACCTTCAAGGTGGCAAAATTTTGGTTCCCTGCACTTCTCTGCTAAGAAGCTGTTCATGTTGCAGTTTACAAGCTGGGCTTTGGCGGGGTGGAAAGAAATTCTTTGCTTTTCAAAGTTTACTTCTATTCCAGACTCTGCTTGGACACTCGCCCCTGAGCAATGAAGTATACATAACTCTTCATCACGGCACGTGTCTCTACCTCAGGTTGGCTCCATGTCCTATCCTGAGGAGATCCACGGCCTCACAATCTTGCTGAGCAAAGATTTTGCAGGTTTGGCCTGACATCAACGGCATAAATCATTCCGCTGGGAAGAGCCTCCAAAGCTGAGGGGATGGATGATCAGAACACCTCTCCCCTGAGAGGTCCAGGAGCCCCACTGAGGAGAGAAAACACCTGGCCCATGCCCACAGGGACAGTCCCTGCTCCCTAAGGTGAAGAGCACGGAGGCCAGGTCCTGCTAGAGCCCGATCATCCCACATCTTCGGAACTGCAGGTAGGAATGTATCCCATCCCAGGAAGCAATTACAATCCCACCCCACTCCATTACCCAGAGAGGGAAGCTGAACTGGGGAGTGAGAGAGACATTTGAAATGGACCACCCCAGCCAGAGTGGAGGAGAGGCAGTTAGGTCTCCTGCCCCTTCCTGTTCTTCCTGGAACCCTCAGTTTCCCTCCCTTAAGCTCTAGGACCATATCTTTTACTTTTCCATGAACTCTGTTCTCAGAGGGTGTTCAATAGGTGTGATGACTGACTAGCTGAGAGTGAGTGGGACTTGGGGTGGGGGAATAGTGTGTGGCCCACCAAATGACATCAGCTCTAACAGCACTCGGAAGTTGTGGCCTCCAAACTGACTGAGGACACAGTGACAGGAAACAAAGCTGGTCTGGACAAGGGATGAGAAATGTCCAGACATTTTGGACTAAAGAGAGGGATGACTTTTCTAAAAGAAATATGGGCTTTTGATGGAGAAATAAAAATATAGACAATTCTTTTTTCTCCTCTACACTTATTTTTTAAAGGTTTTATTTCTTTTTAGAGAAGAAGAGAGGGAAACACTGATCAACTAGTTGCCTCTGGCACGCCCCCAACCAAGGACCTGGCCAGCAACCCGGGCATGTGCCCTAACGGAGAATCAAATCAGCAGTCCTTTGGTTTGTAGGATGACGCCCAACCCACTGAACCACGCCACTCAGGGCTACACTTACTTTTTTAGTGTCCTTTAAGGACCCACAAAAACAGTTAGGTCGTTTAGGAACATAAAATGTGCTATGCATAACTTGGCTCATAAAATTGTCACCTTTGTTATACGGTTTTAGAGATGTGAAGGCCTGTTCAAAACGTGTTGTTAATGGAGAGTCTTTCTTTTTCCTCAATATTTTTTAAAACCAAAAGACTCAGGGAGTTTGAATTTTGTTTTCACCCCTGGCCTCTACATCCACAGCCTAGACTCATCCTTTCGGCGTCCATTTACACGGGAGCTTGCAGACCCCTCACATGAGAGACCCTCTCCCCCAGGGCAGTCACAGGCGACCTGAGCAGCCGCAGCCACAGGGAGCCCTGTGCTGAGAAGGGCCTGCACTTGGTTTAATACTCTGCAGTTGCCATGTTAAAAATGCTTCATTATTTTTAAACAAGGGGCCCACACTTTCATTTCGTACTGGGTCCCACAAACTACCTAGGGAATTCTGCTTGCACCCTACCGGTCCCTCTGCCTGAGGCCAGTGCTGACCTTCCTGCCCTGGTCCCTGTGGGCCATTGCTGGTCCTTAACAGCACAGTCTCTCCAGGACCCCTGGATGGCCTTGTCCTTTCTTAACTCTCCTTCTTCTCTGTAGGCCTCTGCATTCCTCTCCTGATCCTCTTCTGTCCCCCGCCAGCTCATCAGCATCTCCTTCTTACATCCCCCTTCGGTCTGGCTCTGGCGACCACCTGGAGCACGCGGCACAGCTGAGCCCCTTTCCAGTGTGGAGTTGGTTTGAGGGGCCGGGCTTGCTCCTCACTCCAGCTGGGGTTCCCCTCCAGAAGCCTAGTTCACGCAGAGCAGGAAACCTTCAAAGGAGCCATGCCTTCCTGGTTGTTCCTTTCGCATCCTGATCCAGTCTGAGGGTGTTTTTGCAATTTCCCTGTCAGCTTGGTGGGAAAAGTTCAAAGAGACTCTGTCTTCCTTTCTGGCCTCCTTTCCAGATGGAGGAGCTTTCTCTGGGCTGCTCCCCTGCCCCACCTCTCTCAAGGAAATTGGTGTCTTTCTTCCTCCCTCCCCCACCAAAAAAGGTCCATTCATGAACATTATCCTGAAAGCAGGTTGTGTCTATGTATGGAGGAGGGGCGACATCTGAAGTACATGGCAGGTCAGAAGTCAGCCAACTGCCTGGCTTTGGGGTCTCTTTGCCAAGGCCCCCCTGTGGAGTTAGACTCTCAGAGGACTGGGGAGAGCGAAGCAGGAAAAGAGAGCTCCCAGGGCTAGAACGTTAGCAGCTTTCACTAGAGCACTTGCAACACCAATTCTGAAAGAAGGCGATGGACTGTTCACAATTTGTTTCTCCTGGACATACTTCCTAGCGGCCTGTGACAAACAGGGATTTGCCCCACCTGCTGCCTCCTGTGAGGAAGTTGAGGCGCTGAGGCTACTCACGGGAAAGAACCTTGGATCCCAGGGTTCTAAGAAGGGGCCTCTGCTTTCAGAATGTGTGGCAGTCATTCCCGATCCAAACTGGGAGTTTTCTAGTTCTCCCAAGGCATTAGTGTTGCTCAGCACTCTACTCCCTCAATTCTAACCGCCCCCCAATCTAGTATAGTGCTCAGGGAAGTGCGTAAACACAGTTAACGTCCCTGCTCTCCCTCTTTCCCATGCCAGCCATAACCACTCACTGCAGAAGAGCCTGCCAGGCCCAAGGACAAGCCCTGGGCTTCAAGTCTACCTTTCAAGATCAGCACTGAAGCCAGCCAGATCTGGGGACATCTCCCCAGACCTGGGGACTGGACTAAATAGGTAGGACTTGTAAGCAGGCCAGGAGGCAAGGGGAGCAGTAGACCAAGAGGCAGCAAGAACAGACTCTGAACATACAAATCCCAAAAGAATAGGTGGGGCCGATTTCCAGAGAGACCCCCCGTGGAGCAGATTCAGCTGGCAGAGGAGTATCTGTTTAGGGTCTGGAGAAAGGGGAAGGGGTCTGAGATGGGAGGAGGGCAGAGGAGCACATGAGGCAGTCAGCAAAAATTCCTTCTTACCCCACAAAAGGGAACAGGAGTAAGGGTGGAAATTACCCCCTTAAGCAAGACTGCCAAGATGCAGGGTAAAAGTGGAAGAAAAAGAGGTACACAGAGCAGGAAAATCACACAATTGGAATCAAAGTGATTCACTGAGTCTAGTGGTAAAAGAAGGAAGGGAATTGGAGCAAGTGTTGAAATTTCAGCCATCTTAGTCCATCTTGTGACCCGGCATTGCCTGGGGCTTTCCCTGCAGAAGTAATGCAAACAGACTTGGAATACCCTTTGAGGTCAGAGATGTTAACTGTGTGCCAATTAATGACGCCTTTCCCAGCCAGGTGATGCTGGGACGTGCCGCCCAGCCAGGGACTACATATCCCAGTTTCTCTTGCAGTAAATGAGGTACTGCGTGACCAGTGCTAACAGAAAGTGAATGGAGATGGTATGCGTCACTTCCAAGCTGATTTGGCTAAGAAGCAGATGTGCCACCCTGGCCAGGTGGCTCAGTTGGTTGGAGCATCATCCTGTACACCAAAAGGTTGCAGGTTTGTTCCCAGGTCAGGGGCACGTATGGGAAGCAACCAATCGATGTTTCTCTGTCTGTCCCTTCTTCTCTCTCTAAAATCAAGAAACATATCCTCCGGTAAGGATGGGAAAAAAGCTAAAAAATAAAAAAAGCAGCACGTGTGCCTTTTCCACCTTCTCTTTCCCCAGCTGTAGTGGCTTTTGAAGGTCCATGTGAGGCTGACTGAGTGACAAGCTGGAGAGAGCCTGGATCCTCGAATCATCTCATCGAAAGCCACCCACCAAACACCTGCAGTAGGCAACAGTGTGAATGAGAAACAGACTTTTTTTTTTGTCTTAAACCGTTAAGGTTTCAGGGGGTTATGTAACAGAGCAGCTAACATTCGTTACATTTCTGACCCAGAAGTTGCACATATAGGAATGTTTCCTGAAAAAATAAAGATGCAAAGATTTATAGAGCCTAAGGACAATGAGCAAAACTTTAAATGGTTTGAATCAGTGAGCACTGCACTGGGCTCTGAAATATGGGAATGGGAAGTGGGGAGAGAAAGCAGATTGGGCAACTGCACGGTAGTACAAATACTGATAGTTGTGATGGCAAATAAGGAAGAACAGAGGTTGAGAGGAAAATAAGAAAACTGATCGAGCCCTGAGTTTAACACTTGTGTAAGCTGAACCATCTGTACAAACATTTTGGAAGAGGTTGGTGAATAGATCCTGGCATGGAAATACTTTGTTAATTGCAATCAGGGAATAATCAGCATTTTGTTCCCTAAGAAATCCTTTGACACATGATTAAATTGTCAAGGTCTCTTTTACCTTTTATATCTGGATTTCTGTAGCACAAGTATCTAACATTAGTGTTTTCATAAATCTGAAGCCTTTTCTTCTTCCCTTCGTAAGTGATCCTTCTCACCATCCTCTCTGACCCCAGGTGGTGATGGTAGTGATGATAGAGTAAGTACTAGTACTAACGTTTAAACTATACTACATTTATACATTGCTTATACTTTCGAATACATGTTCACTGTTAGGATTGTCATTACCACTGCAAATGGCATTTTTTGAACTGACAACTTGCATACACACCAGAAATGATTTTCAAGGTTCTATCGTTTCACACTTTTGAAATAGTGATCTCAAATATGAGCAGAAAGTGAAAAAGGAAAAAGGAGGGGAAAACTGTCCCCCTTTGGTTACTATGTATAGTCAGGATAGGCCAGGGTCTGCTGCAGGAATAAAGTAATTCTGAAATTCCAGTGGACACAAAAAGGTTTTTTTCTCTCATAGGCTATGTGTTTGTTCCAGATTGGCTCCACACAGTTCTTGGGACCCCAGGGTGACAGAAGTTATGCCATGTGGTAGCTGCACTATCTGCAGTGACTAGGCTTCCCTAGTCACTGCGACAAGGGACAAGAGAGTCAGGAATGGCACGCGGGGATTTTCTGCACCAGCCTGGAAGTGACACACATCATTTCTGCTTGCATTTTATTGCTCAGAACTCGTCACATGGCCCACCTAACATGAAGGACTAAATACAATGTTTAGCGAGCACCACTGTCTCTGCCATAATTACTATGTCCTCTCGCATCCTGTCTACCATTTCCTTTCTGGAGCCGCCTGTTTTCTACTTAACCTACGTATGGCAGTCTAACTTTCTGACACTGTACTAGGCCAGGGCTACAAATGCGTGCTGCCCTTTCCTCCTCCCCTGCCCCACCGCCACTGCTCACTGGTCACAGCACTCTTTTCTGTTAGTCCAAGAGGAAGCCGCAGGACCTTCCCCAACAAAAGTGGCTGCCAGTCTCTCAGGATCATCACTAGGGATGAAACACACTTGCTATTCTTTGCCTGAGGAGTCCCCCTGACCCCCAGGACATGAACTGGCTGACTTGACTCCACTCCTTTCTTCGGGAAGGGACGCAAAAGGCCAGCAGGCACTTGACCATTTCTGTTAATCTGTGCTGTTTACAAATACCTAACCTGGGGCCTCCAATGTCACCAGCACTTTCTGGGCTCTGGTATTTTCCCTTCAACTTCTACCACTTTGATCAGGGTAAGAACAATCAGAGGAAACTTGACTTCCTTCACAGCTAACACGGGCAAACACAAGAAAAGGAATCTTTAGGGAAAAAACAGAAACCCAAGTCTTTCTGACCGAGAACTCTGGAATGGAACAGTCCAGACCTGCTCTCCAGAAGCCTCTATGGTTTCACGGGTCACTCCCCTAAACCAAGGAAGGGAATGTTTTGTTCCTACCCTCAGTGATGCGGAGCAAAGAGAATATCCTTCATTTTTTTAAAAAAGGAGTAATAAATTTAAAGAGGAAAGGAAATATTCCTTTTCTTACAGGTTGAACAAAGTAGGATCTTAATAAGAAAATCAGAATCCTCTCAGTTGTTAAAACTCTGGTCACCATTTTCTGTTTCTTGAGAGCTTTGTCCTGAGCCTCTGGGGTCTCTGGTAAGAGACACTTTGGAAAACAGAGAAGCTGGGGCAGGCTGCTGGCTTCCTCGGGTTTTTCCCCTTTAAGTTGTTTCCCAAAACTTCTTACTTAAAGTCCTCACATTATGTACAAAGTGAAGATTTGTTCTCTTACGCCAATAGTCCAGAAGTCTCTCCCCACAGAAGTTTTCACTACTGTTGCTGTTTGGAATTGGCTCAGCAGACGTAAACAGGGTCATCTGGGGCCAAAGAGGGTGGGTGTTTAGTTTTCAAGTTCTGGGGTTAAGAGTGAAAGCATGTGACTCCAGCCTGGCCAGGAACAGAGAAGCCTTTGTGTGCTGGGAGCAAGCGGGCGATTGGCAGTCCCGAGGCTAAACGCAGGGGGAGAGGGAAAGAGCCTGCCACAGGTTTCAAGGGTCTGACAGGACACCACTGGAGGGAGGTTAACTCTTTGTGTCAGGCTCAGAGGCTTCCGTGGGGAGCTTCTCTGTGGCTCATGCTAGAGCAAAGAACTTAAAAAAAAAAAAAAAAAAAAAGGAGCTTCCTTGTCTTGCAAAGGATACTTGTACTCCTGTAGCCACTGTTGAGATGAGGCAGGCTAAAGCAACTGGAAGCAAAAGTGGTGTCGGGAAGGAGCTGAGGGTTGATAGAGAATCCGAGAGAACTTCCTTGGAGTCCTAACATCTAAACGCTGCAGGTGTTCCACTGTGAATGCTCCCCCCTGCCCTTCCCCCTTCTCTTGCTGGATGGCTAGGATGAACCAGAGAAGAGAACAGGGCAGGCTGGACCACAGCTCCTCCTCACCAGCCCTCCTCAGCATGGCGGTTGGCAGAGCACTGCCAGAGGGAAGCTGGCAGGCTGCTGACTCAGCCCACCTCGGCTCTACCCTCAGGCACCAGCAGCCCACAGGCGGTGCTGAGGACCCACAGGCGCTTGGCGAGCTTGGGCTCTGCTCATGGTCAACACTGAGCGAGGCAGGTGGCCCTCAGCCTGGCCCACTGTCCTGCACCGCTCAGAGCCCACCTGCCCCAGTGCCAATGTGCCCTTTCCCTAATCCCACCTTGGCCCAGATGGTGCTGCACTGAATATTTTTGAAGTGAGCAGGTCAAGTTTCCCAAAAGTCTGCAGAATCTGACTTTCAGACTTTGGCAGAAGGAGGAAAAGGAAGAAAGTTCACAGAAAGCCTGGGGCCTGGAGACTCCTCAGGAGGAGTTCAGAAATAAATGTGGCAGTGGGTGGCACACCTTGCTGAATGTCACATCAGCACTCACCCACTTCCTCCATCGTTATTTAGCACTCCTCCCTTCCACAAAGATTTCTGAGCACGCGCAAGCGTCGAGTTCTTTGCTGCACGGTAGGGATACAGTAGTCAATGAGACAGACCAGCTCCCGCCACCAGGAGCCTTTAGTCTACCCAAACACGTATACGGCCACACACACGAATGCACAAAGGGCCACAGGCCCTGGCTGGCTAGCCCCGTTGGTTAGAGCGTGTCCCGACACACCGAGGTTAGGGCACGAGTAAGAATCACCCGTCTGGCCGCAGCCATCAAGGGTATTAAAAGACTTAAGTGATTTCCAGAAAACATGTAGCGGATTCATAAAACTCTTAAGACCTAAATTCCTTCCCACTCAAAAATCTTAAACCATCTATTTTGTGTATAGGAGATGTTCAATGAAAGGAATCAATGTCTATTAAACAACAACAACAAAAAAGAATCAATGAATGCATAAATAAGTGGAACAACAAGTTAATGTTTCTCTCACTCTCTCAAAAATCAATAACTTTTTAAAATGGTGATGGGTGTACTGGGTAAATAAATGGTGACCGCCAGTGGTGAGAGATGTCCTGATGGAATGAAATCCCGCTTTACAAGTGGACTTGGTTTTCCCAGTCCATGAAGTGTCACCAGCCCCTCTCCACATTCCCGGGAGGGGTCACTGCTGCCATGACACTGGTGGCAGCGCCAACTCCGGTGCTTAGGTGGGAGCCTCACTGAGCCCAGGCTTGACGTGCCAGATGTGGGGCTGATGGAGTTTTCCACGGTCGCTATTGAAAACAGTAACCCAGTCCACCTGAACGTGTGTGCATGTGCACACAGTGCCTATGAAATTGGTGCTCGGTGCCCAGTGCTCAAGGGCACTTGGCAAAATAAATTATGTGTTAGAAATGAGGTTGCCACCAGGCACTGAACCCTCTCCACTTCAAAGACGGAGTCACTGGGCAGAACCCAGGACTCGCTCAGGTGAAAAACAAGAACCTTTTATGAGAGCTGCCAGAGCGGCCAGGCTTTTGCCCTTGACAGCTCCGGGGTCTCCCAGGGCCCCCGGCCACACACCTTCAGCGTCTGATTGCTTCCCATCAGCTCCTTCGGCGCCAACCCTGAGACACCTGAGGAATGGCACCCCAGCTCATTGCCCACCGAAAGCTGGGTAAGACGGCAGGGTTGCGGAGAGAACTACGGCCACAACGCCCTGTGTGGCGATGGGGTGTTCTCCCAAAGAACCAGACCGTTGTCCCGGCTTCAGTCTGCGAGCATGCTGAAGGAGAGCGTGTCTCCAGAATCCAGAACGCAGTGTATCAAACCCAGGTGAGTCCAGAGTGCGCACTGCCCTCCTTCATGCTGCATCCAGAGGGTGGAGTATCTAGGGTCAGAAGTAACTCCTTGTGGTATGAGCCAAGTCAGGAGCAGGAAGAGGAAAGAATTGGTTTCTAAGTTTTTGTACTACTTGCTCTTCACAGATACGCAGTCTGACCCTACCCCACTTTACAGGTGAGGACACCAAGGACCAGAGAGGTGAAGTCACTTCTTTGCCCTAAGTCCTTCAGCCAGTTAGTGACAGTCAGCCTGAAAACCCAGTCCCCTCAATCCTAGTCAGTGGCGGAATCCCACTGCTTCATACCAGCCGCATTTCTTTTGGGACATAAATCTGAGGGCAGGGGTCCCGTGGCCTCTTTCTTTAAACTCTGTGCATGGGTACAGGCGGTGTCTTGCTCACGGGAAGAGGCTCGGCTCGGCCAGTGCTGCTGACTCATTCGGTGGACCTTGTCTCTGCTCCCGGGCAGAGCTTGGCGTCAATTCAAATGCTAGTGTCAAATCCACCTGCAAGGTGGCAGTAAGACAGGGACCCCTGAATGGCAGCAAAAGCGCCAGCCAGAAAGGACATCACTGACTCTTACCCTCCCCTCAGGGCAGTTCCAATTCTGATTCCACCCTGAGCCTTCCCATCGGGAGGACAGACACTTCTCCGGGGGAAGCAGGGGATTAAGGGCAGAGCGACTGGGTTTAGTGGTCCAGTGGAGTCTCATTTTCCACAGGAACTGGTTCCAAGACCTCCTGCAAGGCAAAATCACATGACGTGAAAATTGCCCTTAAAAATCCTTTCAGACACCCATGAAATACAACAAGCAGACATATCACTTCTCAGGAAACCCCAGACGGCCAGCTTTTCCTCCAGCTTGGAAGAGAGCTCTGTGGCCTCAGCTGAGCAGCAAAGAAAACCGCTGGCGCTCAGGGCCACCCCGGACCAGGAAAACTTATCTCTGAGTGTGACACAACGCGGGTGTGACATGAGGCCAGGAAAGCGCTGTCGTGCATGTTCCCACGTCACACTCACAGCAGGCACCGCATGTCCACTGAGTGGAGGGCAGGGGACCGCCTGCTGCACTGTATCACCATATACATCTCTCTCTGCCCCTGTACATGCCCCCGAACGGAGCTGGCGCAGATGATCTCGTGCAAACGAAACGGGCGCTCCAGGAATCTCCACCGTAACACCAGTCTCTCAACACGCTGCCACCTTGGGCTGCCACTCCTTGGAACTCCTGACCCACAGAAACTGCAAGATAATAAATGTTTGCGATTTTAAGCTGCTAAATTTTGGGACATTTTGTTACATAGAATATGAATGCAGAATTCCAACACAAGGGGATAGCTGGAAAAGCAAGTTAAGGAATGTGAACTGGATTCAGGAGGGCGAATTTTCCAGCAGAGAGCTCACTGTGGAAGGGACAAAGCTGGCAAAGAGACCAGTTAGGGGCTCTACAGTTGTGTAGCCCCCCCCCCCAAAAAAAAAGACATGTTAGGACAACACAACAGAGATAGAAGATAGTTGCAAGAGACAGTTCCTAGTAAGAATGGTCAGACCTTATTGATCACCTGCTTACAAATATTTTTTAAAAATAGTATCGGTTAACATAAATGGACACCTTGATATGTGCCAAGCACTGTGCTAAGTGCCTTACATATATTCACACGTTTAATGCTCACAACACCCTTAAAATACATACTACTGTCATCTCACTTTACAGATGAGGAAACTGAGGCACAGAAAAGCATGCGACCTGCCCAGTGCCCTTCAGCTGGTGAGCAGCTGAGCCTGGGCTCTAACCTGGGCAGCTGCACCTTTAACTTCTCACTGACTTCCTGGGGAGGGATCAGAGAAAGGGAGGAGCAGGGTGGGACAAGGGTGAGCTCTCAGGTTTCCAGTCCCGGCCACTGAATGCGGCCTTACCCAAAGTAGGAGCAGACGACTTGACTTAAAGAAAGACAGTACATCACCAGTCACCTACTAATTCCCCGTGTACCTCATAGGAGCTGCTAATGGGCTCAACTACAATCCAGCACGTGAAATGTAGAATAACATCCGGACATGGCACCAGCCTGCACTTCTACCACACTCCAGTAAAAATAAACCTCTCTGTCCAAATATAGAGTGGTTAGAAGTGCCATGTTTTACAGGAGAAGAGGCAGTTATTTGGCATTAAAAATAGACAAGTTTTGGCTTCCCTGCAGATCTGGGCAACGGCACTGCAAATTTCCAAGTGGAAACCCAGAAGGATGGGCTAGCACCCCCTCAGACTGACTCAGCTCTTTAAAATGCCCAATAGAAAACGGCATCCCTTTTCTGGGCCTCAGTTTACTCCCCCATACAATGAAGAGGTTAGGCAAGTCGGTGCAGTGTCCCTTCAAGCCCCCACTGTCTATAAGGGCAGGCACTGGAGTCCAAAGCTGGTCCTCAGGGAGCCAACAGCTTCCCAAGTCACAGGCACGGTGGCTTGGCCCTCTGGCTCTCAACTCACTGCTGACAGGACCAGGGGTGGTATTCCCCAAGGATTCTGAGAACTCTGTCAAGAGCTTTAAATTACCCTCTTGAGTCAGACACATTGTTAATCCACAAAGAAATGCAAGCCAGGAAGTTCCCCTACAACTAGCCTACCTCCTAAAATGCCCCAGCTTGACAGGGATGGGGTAGTGGGGGTATGGGCAGGTCCTTTGCACGCGTTCCCTCTGGTCCCTTGAGGCCGGTACAGCTGTGTTTTACATATGGAAGAACTGACAGCTCAGAGGTTACATAACATGCCTAAGATCATTCAGCTGGTGGAGGCTGAAACTGGTCCGGATTCAACGCCCGAGTCTTTCCACCTCACAGGGCCTCTGCTGTGCCGCTTACTGCGTGGTCAGAAGGCTCTTCTCCGCTCCAGCAGGGGAAGGGAAGTCCCCACAAGCCGGGAGCCCCAGGGGCAACTCGGGGCGGCAGCTGAGACACAAGGTAGGAGTCTCAAATTCCCTAACGGGTCCCTTTGCATTGTTACCACACCTTGAAACAGAGCAACTTTGCTTTAAATGGTTTTATTAAAAACTGTACCAATTGATGAAGGGAAGACACACACACACACATACGCACGCACGCACGCACGCACGTGAAGAACAAAAAGCCAAATACTCTGTACAGGTTAAAAAACAATAGGTCCCTATTCCTCTCCCTCTTTCCCTGTTGCTCTCCCACAGGCAGGGTGCCTAGAACCCAGGGAAACTGATCCCAGCTGGACAAAATGCTACATTCTCACTGGGTCTCCCCTGGCAGCCCTGTGGACCCAGGGATGGGGCCCCACTGGGCGGTGCTCACAGAGCAGGGAGAGAGGCCGCCTGTGCAGAGAGGGGCCGTGTGAACCTGGGAGCCTGCACAGGCTCCGAGCACCATCAGCTGCGATGCGCTGGGCGTTCCCTGCCACTCCCTCAGGGTTCTGAGTCCTCGATAGCCCTGAGGGGCCTGCCTGCCCACTGCCCAGTGTCCACAGGAGGCTTCACAGGCTGGTAAGTTAATCCTTTCCTGGGACAATTCTGGCCTAGGTGGCCTGCCACCAAGGGTCCCTGCCTACACACAAAGGGGTCCTAAGCTTCCTCCAGCCGGGGCTGCAGCGCTGACTCACAGAAGCCCTGAAAGCAGTGGCCATTTAAGTCTTCCTGCTTCTGCTGCTTTCTTCTCCCCACCCCCTTCATCAAGTCTGCCCCCAAAGGCCAGCGTTCGTGGGGCAGTGTACTCCTTGCTGAGTAGGACGATCCACCTTCCTTCCTGGAAGACTTCGGGCAGATGGAGGCTCTAGATGGACCATCCCAATCAACACCCTCCCTGCCACGTCCAGTCAGAAGCCACCCTTGGACAGGGCTTGGCCAATGGGGACGGTGAGACAAGACAGCTGGGCCCCTCAGACACTTTGAACATGCCTGCCACATAAGCTCTGGAAACAGACCTAGTCCCCTAGGGGGGTTTGGGAGGTCACTGGGAAGTGATCTCTTTCTGCCTCAGATTGAGCAAGAGAAGGCCAAGGGGACAGCTCTCCAGCAGCCCAGACTTTGAAGCAGGCAGAGCGGGAGGCCAGGCCCAGCCTCTCCAACTGGCTGGGGAAGAACAAAACGTCTGGCCTGGGGGTTTCCCTCCCCAGTCCTGTCCACAGGCTTCCAGAAACCCCTGCTCTGGGGTTCTGAGTTGGAAGGGCTGTTTTAACCCTGAAGAGCAGGCCTCCCTTCCTCCAGGGCATTTCTACAACCAGGAGGGAGGTTGCTTTCCAGTCCCTCTCCCACCCCCAACTGTCAGCAAACCACAAAAGCTCCGCAAGTCTTCAGCTGGTTACAGGTCAGGACCCAGGTCAGACTCTCCCTCCCTCTAAATCTGATTCTCCACCCCCTCACTGGAGACAGCCAAGCCTCTGGGGGTGGGGGGTGGGAAGAGGGGGCCCAGGGGGAGGGACAAGTCTCCTGAGGCTGGACTTGAGGAATGTTCAGACCCACTCACCAGGCAGAGGGGGAAGGGGCCCCCAGGTCTAGATCACTAGGCCAATTAAAAACAGCAGCCAGGAGGAACCTGTCCCTCCTGGGGCTATTCTGCTTCTGTGAGTTACCTCCTGGGTTTTCTGGGGGAGGGGAAAGGAGGGAGGGTTTAGAGTTGCCCCGGCTTGCTTAGGATAGTTGAGTTAGTACTTGGCTTCACAGAAGATGGAGACGGTGCAGTCAGACCATCCTCCACCGGCCCCAGGCTCAGCGTTAGGATGGGCTTGTCCAACTCTGGGCTCAGTTCTCAGCACAGGCCCTCCTGGGCCTGGCAGGGTCCCTGAAGTGGGTGGCTTTGCCTCAGCACCGAAGTATCGACCATTTATTTGCTCTCTCACTCAGCTCAGGTGGAAAGTCTGCCAAGAGGGGTTAAAAATGGTTGGTAGGAACAATTCTGACTTTCTTGTGTGTTCCAGTCAAGCATATACCAGCGGCCTGCCTGTCACAGCCTCGGTCCAGAAGAGGGGAAAACACCACATGTCCTCTACACATCCCAAATGGCTTGGGGACGTGCAGAGAAGGCTGCATTTCCCAACGGTCAGCGCGTCCAGAGCCAGTCCTCGTGCCTGTTCTCTGGGCTCCTTCTCGTAAGTAAGAACTCATCCTAGCAGACAAACCATGGTACACACCCTGAGAATATAGTTCTGGCCAAGAAGAGGTAACACCTCCAGAACATCTAAGTAGAATAAAACAAAGGCTTTTGCAGTTTGAGGTCCTTCTCCTCAGGGCCACTGTGAGCCCATATGGCACCTTCATACAAATTAGGAAAGGTACCGGTTTTTCTGGGCAGTCATAGCCATGCTATATAAGGGCAGACAACTTAGTGAGCAGAGCACAGGCTGGGTTTTAGCCTGTAGTATCTTCCTCTGCAGGTGCCCTTGTGCCGTGAACTTGCCTGACATCCAGAAGATCAATACTTCTGCCTTCAACAGCACTGAAGACCTCCTCTTCACAGAACTAGAGGTGCTGGGACTTGTGCAGATTCGAGAGTCTGCTCTGGACTGCTACTGTTTCCTTGGGTAGCCTGGGGTCTTCTCTGCCCAGGAAAACCACCTTTTCTTTGGGCCTGCTTCCCTGTTTAGCACCAATGATATCTTTTCTTACATAAGCAAAAATTATCAGTTAATTTCTAGGTGTCTGGTTAGCAGGTCCTGTTTTTTCAGATCTCCTGTGTCTGCTGCTGTCAGAGCTGTCAGGCTGGCTGCTCTAAACTCTCTCCATTAGCACCACAGCAGGGAGAGAGGGGAAGTTCAGAGGCAGCTGTGATCCTGCTGTGTTCCAGAGCAGGTCCTTCTGGCCTAGCTGGAAACTGAAGGAAGACAGGCAATGTGGTACCCAGCTTTGACGGGTCTGCACATTCATCGTTATCTGTTGCTCTAAAAGACACATTTCGGCTGATAAAGTCACTGTGCTGGCTTCTTCCTGTGTCTTACTGGGTGTGAAAAAGGAATGGGGATAAGGAGGAGGAGGTATGTAGTTTCCAAGGAAACCAAGGGCTCTGGGTTCCTCTAGGGCCGACTCTTCCAGGTGGGATGGCCACATTTCCCAGTCCCACTGCAGCCCTGCCCCTTCACACCCTAGACTGCTGATCCTGGGAGTGGAACGCAGGCTGTTGCTGCATCTTTGGAAAGGAGAGCTGACAAAGGCACAAGTTGCTGGTGATAGCACGCTGATTGGCTCTTTGGCTCATCCATGGCTGACACCCAGCCAGTTCCAGAAAGCCAGAGGTGGCAGTGGTTCTGTACCTCAGGACCAATCCTGGGGCTTCCAAGTGGGACCAAGTCAGATCTGAGGCCTGTGGAGAAGTTTGGTTCATTCTGCGGCATGTCTGAGGGGTCCTTGGAGAAACCCAGCCCTCCCTGAGGTCTGCTGGAGGTGACAGGGGCTGGATGAGAATCCCTGAGCCCTTGGGGCAGGCACTGGCTAGGCCACATGAGAACCCAGATACAGGCGGACTGGCCTGGTGAGGTCGCCGTGCTCAGCTGGAAAGCCCCTGGCCGAGGCCATGGTGGGTTAACACCGTGAGATTGTTCAGATCTCAGCCCTGTCCACGGTGTAAGGCTGACAGGTTTGGTGGAACCAGTAGTGGAATCCGGTCTCCTGTTGCTTAACTGCGTTCCTGCGGGTGAACCACGGTCCAGTCGTCAGAGCGTGTCACTACCCAGCCATCTTCGACAGCTTCTGACTGAAGGGTCTGCGCATCAGAGCCCTTGGGAGGACCCCCATTGGAGACCCATCAGCCTCCACTTCAACAGTGTTTGACAAAGGCCCCTATTCCTGGTCAAGGCCCTGAACAGGGAAAAAGGTCCCACTTGGGTATGTCTTATGTACACATAGAGATACATTTTTAAAGATACAAACAACAAAAAACAACTTCACAACACACAGCATCAGTCCTCGCCGATGTCCTTCAGTGGTGCCCCCTTCGAAGAGGCAGCCCAGCCTCACCTGGGACCCGCCCCGTTCCTGTTCTCATTTCCGTTCAAGGCCAGGTTGTGTAGGAAGAGGAGGATCTGCCACCACATGCGATTTCTGTTCTGCTGGTGCTGAAAGGAAAAAAAATCAGCGTGACTCCTGAACACAGCCTCAGATGACTCCTTATCATCTCCAATGAAGGTTCGGACCAGCAGGTCTGGGGGCGGCACTTTAACCCTATCAGTACAACAAACTTGGTTGGGGGGCGGTAAGAGAAGTGGCGACGAGGGGGAGATAGATAGTTGAGTTCTCTCAAAACAATTGCAGCTTTAACATTAAAAAGACAAGTCCAAGCTCTTTATGCACTGTGCACAAGAGGATTAAACTTTTTCTCCTGCTTGCAGGATTTTCCAGAGTTTAGCCAAGTGCTGCTTTTAATCAGATTGGCTCCTGAGCCCCTCAAACCTCAGCTGCATGAACAACAAACTTTCTTCAGAAAGAAAGAGAAGTGCCCTCCTCCCTCCCCCCACTCCATAGTAACACAGAGAACAAGGGGGAGAGGGGGGAGCTTCCATCTGCAAGTGATTTGACACTGTGAAGGTCAAAGGGTTAATCTTCAATTTAAACCACACTGCTGAGGCAGCAAAAATCTGATTTCATCCAGTGCAAACACGCACACAGACAGACATACACACACACACACTTGTGCGCCCGCCCTCTCTCCCTTCCCAGCATCTCCGGCTCAGCACTGCCCTTTTTATAGCTGCTCTTGACAGTAAGCCATAAATAACCCCTCTTGGAGCTCTTTCCTACTGACTGGAGCCAATTAAACGTTAAGCAAGAACATACTTGAAAACAAAACAAAAACAAAGAATGCACACTACTCTCTGGAGGTTATCCCAGGTCCTACTGTCAGGCAGGGAAGCTGGGGGCAAAGGTCAGGGGTCAGTGACTCAGAGGGTTGGTGGCTGGTGCCCCACCCACACAGGTACCATTTCCCTCAGGCCAGAGGAGGCGAGGAGGGGACTGAAGGGTGCTGGAAGAAGCGGTCTTTGTTCTCTCTTTGTCTGCCAGGGCAGGAAGACGGGCTGGGGCCCCTCTCCACAGGGTTCTCAGTGGACAGGGAGATAAAAACCTAGTGTGCAGAGAGAAACCAGCACAGGGTTACTGCACGGGTCCAGGCAGCAAGCATGTTTGTGTCAAGGGTCTGGGCAGGGTGGGGAGGGGGAGGGCGTGGGGCTGGAGCCCTCTCTCGGGCTGTCTTTAACAACTGCACCCCCCCCCGCCCCTGGCCACCATCAGGAGACCCCCAGTTAGACAGGATGAGGACAGGGTAAGTCAGAGGCCAAACTGGAAAGTGAGTCCAGGTCTCCTGATACCCAGAGCTTTGCAAGTACCTGGCCCCGGGCAAGCATGCAGGTTGCAGGGCCCCCTTTCACTCTGCCTTAGGCCACAAAGAGGTAAGAGGTGAGGCTCCAGCTCAGGCTGACCTCAGAGCCTGCCGACCCAGAAGGGAATGCCCCATGCCTGTGGCAACAGTATTCTTCTTTCCCCTGTAGGAGACTGGAAAACCCAGAAAGGTGAAGGCACCTTCTTCCCCCTGTGGAAGGGAGACTGGAAAACCCAGAAAGGTGAAGGCACGGCTACTGCTGCGAGGGGCGGGGAAACGGGGCTGTGCCACAGAGGAGGCCTGGCGGACTCGGACTCGGGTGGGGTGGGGAGACTGAGGGCTTCCTCGTGTTTTGTAAACACAGATGAGTAAAAAGAGGAAACACACCCGGCTTAACAAAATCTGGTTACAGTAAAGCAGCGTGAAAATGGACTCGGCTGCAAACCTGAAGACTCAGGCCTGCAGCAGCTGGGCAGAGCACCCTCCCCTTCCCCTCCCCAGCTGCTGCCCAGGACAGGTGCAAAGGTCATGTGGTGGAACAGGAGGAGATTCCAGGAAAACGACTGGTCCCTGGAGAGGCCAGTCGGCTGGAATTCCCAGTCTCCTCAGGTGCCGGTTAGAAGAGGCCAAGGAAGGATAACAGCCATGATCATAACAATAATAGGAACACTGAGCGAGCAGGGCTGTTCTGAGTATTTCACATCTTTCCCTCTCAGAGTGTGGTCCACGGACTAGCAGCTTCAGCATTGTCTGGGAGAGCTTATTAGAAATGCGGATCTACTGAATCAGAATGTGAACCTCTAACAAGATCTCCAGGTGACTTAGAGACGCACTACAGTATTAGAAGCACTGCTTTATACACCCTGTACATGAAACTCCTTTGGCCCTCCCAAAAACCCTGTGATGGAGGTATTATCTTATCACACACATTTCACAGATGAGATCAGTGAAAGAGGTAACTTGGCCACACAGCTGGTAAGTGCCAGGGGTGGGACTAAATCCAAACTACTTCTGACCCCTGAGCAATGTCCTTACCCACTATGGCTCCGACTGCCACCGCACATACCTTTCCTTACACCCATTCTGGCACTGTATTGTCCCCTTCTCTAAGCCACCTCAAAACAGCACAACATCCAGGGAAGGGAGATCACAATCCTATGATTTGGAGCTGGCCAAACCCCATCTCTGTATGCCTCAGTTTTCCCCCAAATTCCCCTAATAGAGGCTACTTGACGCCTGGGTAACTTCCTGAGCCTTAAGGTCTCCAGGAATAAGGCAAGGCAGCACCCTCACTCCCATCACTGGGGGGTGCTGGGGATCCAGAAACAGCTGTGAGCCAGACGGTGCCATCAGACTTGGAAGGCTGAGGTCTCACTGGGAAACACAGGCAGGCCTAGGCACGGGGCGGGGGCGGGGGTGGGGGTGCTCACGGCCACCGTCTGGAAGGGTCCGGGTTCTGTGCAAGCTGCCTGTGACAGACCTCAGGGATCATGAACTGGCAGGGAAGGCTCTGGGCCAGGAGTAAGAGGACCTGGCTGTAGGCTGGGGCCTCCCACCAGCCTGTCTGAATCCTCACCCTCCTTGCAAGTGAAATGCAGGTTCCCAAAGCTGGCTGCGTCACAGAATCCACTGAGGTGCTGCTGTAAATACACAGTCCCCAGGTCTCACCCAGACCAACTGGGTCAGAACCTCTAGGGAGGGGATCCAGAAATTTGCCTAATGAACAAGCTCCTGGGTGATATTTTTTTTAAACCAGAAGTAACATTTATTGTATATTTTAGTCATAATAGTAAACATGTTAACGGCAGAAAATTGGAAAATACATGAAATTACAGAGGAGAAAATAAAATCATTCATGATCCTATACCCTAGAAGAAAACACGTCTTGATTTGGTGTTTTCTTCACTCTCTTTCAACCTCTTCCCACCAGAGTGACGACCTGGCCGAGTCAGAGGTAAAGCCTGCCCAGGTGCTTCTGCAGCAGCCAGGCCACAGACAGGCATTTGGAAACCACTGAGGTGCTTTCCAACCCTAAGGGTTTGGTGATTCGGAGTGTGTCAGCCACAATTATCTTCAAGATTACAACTCAGAGCTCCAACAACTGAATCCGGTTAGCCGGGTGGGCCTGGAGAACAGGCGACCTTGTACAGAGTTAGGCTGGCGGCTGCAGCAGCAGTGAGACCAGCAGAGCGGGCCTGGGAAGCTGCCTACAGCCCCAGCAGCCCTTCCTCTAGGCAGGAGCAGAGGCCGCACATACTCCACTTAGCCTTCTCCCGCATAGGGCAGCCCCCACCGGCCCTTTTCTGAAGGGGAACCAGGCTGCCTCATATCAAGAGAATCAAAGAATACCCTGATTTTGAGGAGCAACAAAAAATGTTTAAAAAAATTAAACAAAAGGCCCTCACTAGAAAGGAAAGAAAAAGGCCTTGAAGAGAGGCCAGGGAGAAACAGTAAGAAGGAAGGAAATGAACATTCGCCCAACAGGATGAGGTACACAAAGACACCAGAACACCAGAGAACATGGATCCTTCCAGAAGAGGGCGTGGAGAAGGGGAGGAGAAAGAGGGAACCAGGAAAGAGTGTGCTTGGCCTCTGACTCTCGGGACTTGGCACAGCACCCAGCGCATAATCTCAGATCAATGAGTGCAAACCTTGGAGCAAGGCCCAGCTCTCTCCGACCCCCAAGGAACGGGAACCTGCAGAGAGTGGGCGTTCCCACATGCACAGCCAGGGTGCCCTCAGGACTAGGGGGCTGGGCTACAGGGCCTGGGAAGCCGTGGGAATTTGAGCTTCCACCACAAGCCCTGAAATTTGGAATCTAGAGGGTAGGACCACGGTGCGGAGGTAAAGACCAGAGGTGAATGCCCAAAGGAAGGAAGGAGTTCAGTCGTGGTGGGTAAAAATCTTCTCTTCAGCTAAGAGAGCACGACCAGGTGTTAGAGGTGTAAGGTTTTTCTTTGACGCAGTCCCACTTTCTTGCTGCGGTCAGGGGATGCAGGCAGTCAGATGACAAGTGTTCCAGTCACCCCCAATGTGTGTGAGGCACTGTGACCAAATGGGCATTTATCCTGAGTAGCAGGGAACTTATAGGGGCACACAGTAGGTACTCAACAAGTGCACACTGGATCGAATACAGAAAAGTTAGCCTTGCAAGATAACCTCCTTGTCTGAGGCCAGGAACTACCGATGTCTGGCCAGGTCTAAAGATGTACTTGATGTGATAGTATCAGCCTCTTGCTTGGGGAGAGGCCCAACTAGTAAAAGGTCTTTTTTTTTTTTAAGCTAGCTGACATGGTTGGATTACACAAATCAAACTCTGTTTCATCCCACGTGGCCTCTGCCCTTAAGCACAAAGAGTGTTCCCTGCCCTCCCCAGATAAGAATCTCCCTCTGCCTCTCCCCTTCTGATCCAATTCACACCTGGGGGGCTGGGTGGGAGGGTGGGGGTTGTCTGTTACCAGTGTCCAGATGCTCCAGCAGGAGCTAATTCACCCCAAAGAACTAGAGAAAGGAGCAGGGCTATGCTGCGGTCCGGCTTTCAAAGAACCCTGCAAATTTACCAAACAGATAGCACTTTATTATATCTCATCCTTAGAACAGAGTACTTACTTATCTTTCCGTTTGCTCCTCACAAAGATCTGGGACACAGAAGGGCAGGAATTATCAGTCACTGATGGGGAGGCAAAGGCTCAGAAAAGTCACCCCAAGCAAATTAGTTGAGATGGGGGATTATTCAGATCCCTGACTTCTCGTTGCAGAGCTATGTTCTCACTAAGATACTACGGTGTGTTTATTCACATCATGGAAATAGTATTAACTTTTCAAAGCGAATCACAACTGAACTGCCTTCCCTGGTATGTTTAAAGACATTGTTTCCAGATCATTAAGTGTTTAGTAAGGATGCTGTGGACCAGAAAAAATAAACCTTTCAGGGGCAGAGCTAACTGCAGATCAAACAGAAATAAAGCTGAAACTGGTCTGAAATTATAACTTCAGACCATGTTCTGAAACCATGCTTGGTTTCTTTAAAATGCAGGACAGTACATGCTCTGCTTTATGGGGAGATGCACACTCTGCAAAGTGACATTTCCCTACCCTTTCCCTTTCCGCCATCCTCCCCCATCCCTACCCTGGCAGTACTGAAGGAAAGAGGCTGGCTGTTGAGAAGCAGGAATGGAGACAGGGGAGACTTCAGGAAAATTCCACCTGAAAGAAGGTGGGAAGATACTTTTGTTCAACTCGGCAAGCTTTTGTCAAGCACCCAACTGAACTGAGGGTTATGAAGGATACAAAGACGAGCCATGTCAACTCTGTCCTCAATTATTTTACAGTCTGAAGGGGAGACAAGCCAGAACACAGACTACGTGTGACAGGAGGCAGAGCAGGGTCGGGCCAGGAGGTGGGCGCTCCATCACGCTCTCTCTGTCCGGCACGTGCCTATGGAGGAACAGGGATGGGTCGGGGACGACCGTGGCCTTCGGATCAGTCAGATGTGTATGGCTTCCAGCTCAGCCACTTAAAGAGTGTAACCTGGGCATTATCCCACCTCTCTGAAAATCGCTTTCTTGTAAGACGGGAACACGGGGGTCTGGGAGTACAAGGTGGCGTGGTGATCAAATGACCAAAACCTAAGTGACGCAGAGAGCCTGGTGGCTGCACTAAACAAGCTCACCTCCCCTGGCGAGCGCAAGGGAAACCTGGGCCCGCTTGGTTCTGCTGAGTTCTTCCGTCAACACACTCCGTTCAACGTGCCCGTCCAGCGGTACTATCTTCTGAGTGGACTCATCAAGTCCTGGGGAAATCCCTGACTTCCATTCTGAGATAGGCCTCAGCAGCCAGAGGCAACTGGGCTCAGAATTCCAGGCTACCATGCTGAGCCAGAGACTCTGAACCCCCCAGGGCAGCCGCTCAAGCCCAGTGGGCCCACTGTCCCAGAACGCTTCTGACCCTGATACCCAAGAAACATGCAACAGAATGGCAAAATGGAAAAGGAAATAATACTCCTTGCCAGAGCTTTCTCAGCTCAGCCAGCAGTGCTAATAGGACACTGAAGCCACAGGCCACCACCATGGCAAAGGGCAGCCTGGGGCCAGTGGGTTTTCAGTCAAAGACAGGGGAATTTCCTCTAATGTAACTGGAGGCCACTGCCTTCAGCCACTAGGGGCTAGGGATGAGGCAGAGACTGTGGTGCCACCCAGGCCCCCAGAGCCCTGCTTTGCACTTCCATGGCCTGGAGGCAGGAGCTGCTGAGGCCCTTACCCACCTTCCCCCTGGATGGTTCTGTGCTTCTGTTTCCCTCAGTCTGAGAACAGCTTCCTCAAACTATCAGGCACACTCTTAAGAGCTCAAAAAGAACTGTAGTCAGTGTGAGGGCTCTGGTCAAAGGCGAGGGAGAGTGGGGACTGAGAAGGGGGCAGGTCTGCTGTGGGTCTGCAGGGCTGCGTGGAAGGAACCCCAAGGCTCTGACTCCCAATTTGGGGCCTTTGCAGCTGGCTGTTCTGGTCCCCACCTGGGACTGATTCCTTGGACGGGACAAGGCCAGTAGACCACAAAGGATGGCCGGACCCCCCTTCCCACAACTACACAGGGACTGTTCTCATTCTGGTGATGGAACACGCCCTCTTGGTAGCCAGATGTGGATCAAAAGGCAAACTACACTTTTTTTGTTCTTTTTTAGTGCGCTCCCCAAACCCCTCCCCTCATCGCCCCCCACCTCCAAGAAAAAACAACAACAAAAAAAAACAAAAGCCAATTCCCATCCCCATGGTTTGCCTTGGTGAGGAGGAAGTAAACTGTTCCTAACTGCAAGACCCTTCTCCTAGAAGAGAGAGTAGTCAGGTGCAGTTGTGTGGGGAACTCAGTCTCTAGTCAGCCGCGCTGATGACTCAGAAGCTAAATATAGTGAGCGATATAAACAGAGCCAGCCGCAGAGCAAACACAGGGCCTCCGAACCCTTGCACTGGCTCTCACGCAGAGGCTTTCCATGGCCCCTCCCCCAGCCTCACACTTCCAGGCACTGTCCTAGGTGGACTTCCCACTCCTGGGACGGAGGCTGGCTTGTTGGGGCCCTTCTCGCTTTAAGGCAAATCTCTGGGGCTCCTGCCCAAGGCTGTCTCCTCTAAAGCCTGAACCACCTCACTAGCCACAGTCTGAGCTCCAGAAAACCACTGGATAACAAAGAGAGCATCTCAAAGGGTCAGGAAGCAGTCAGGGGCTCCCTGAAGGAAGGGTCCAGGCTGCTGGCCGAGGAGCTGCTGGTCACTAAACCACGTCAAGGGCACCCTGGGTGCACCTGTCCAAAGAGCTCCCCAGGAACTACAAAGGCAGGTCCAAGTGAAATCCTAAAATCTTTTCCCCCCACAGTATGAGTAATTTTATGCTTTCTTGTATTTCAGATCATCATGAAATAATTTAAGTAATTCTGGTGTCTCTACATCCAGTTTTGGAATGGAGAAGCTGTAAGCAATCAGCATTTATCTATACACTTCGGGGAGTGAGCAAACCAGGGACGGCAGCAACACTCGGCTACAATTGTTGAAGAAACCCATTCAGGACTGAACTGGTTCTTAGTTGTCAGCAGTCGCTACTTTTTAATCAGGACAAATAATCAGCAATGGAACAGATTGTCTTGAGAGTGGATCGTAGGACTGACCAATGGGAGGCCAGAAGCCTGGCTGGTGGCTCAGCTCCCGTTCAGGATCTAGGGCAGAACAGTAGGCTGGCAAAGTCTAGAGGCGGACCGGCTGGTTACTTTACTTCTTAAACCCCCCTTTTCCAAACCACCTAGATGCTTTCCCTCAAACCAGGTAAATCATCTTTTGACACATTTCAAAAAGTGTGAAACTGTCCACTCCTTAGTAGTTCGTTATATGTCTTACAATTTCCAAAGGGCTTTCACATCAACTCTGCCAAGTATTAGAAAGCAAGGCTCAGAGAAGATAAATAACCTGCCTATGAACACAGTCCTCGTAAATGACAGGGATGGAAACTGAACTGGGATCTGCCTGTAAGCCCAGGATCCTTTCTGAGATGCTGCAACTAAAGATGGTTTCAAGTGAGTGGCTGCAATTTTCCTCAGATTTCATGTTTTCCAGAAAGTCTAATTACTGTTCAGGGAATTTCCAAATCTGACTGCTCTGAATGGAGCCACTTCTTGTCCAAGTGAAAAAGCCATTTCCAACATGAAAATTCCAGCCCTCCTTTAGCTTTACTTGACAGTGTACAGTAGCTATTTTTTTTAAGGTTCTTGGCTTCTTAACATTGTCCAAAAATACCCCTACAAATTTAAAGATGGTGCCATCGGGACAGGAGACTTGCTCCAGGGGAAGGGACCCAAAGTACTGTCCATTCTTAGGCCCATGCTGGAATGGAAGAAAGCTAGGACTAACTTCTTCTGACCAGCCTGCCATGAGCTCAGTGAGGAAGCAAACCTTCACCCCCTCTTCCCTTCAGGAGCTGGACGGAGGGCACCCTCACAGAGCCTGAGTCAAGGTAGGTCACAGTCAACAGATCACGAGAGGTCACCTGCTCATAGAGGAGCAAAGAGAAGAGGGGACCCTTCAACTCCAGACCCAGCCAAAGGAAGGTGGAGTATGTGACTATGTTTGGAAAGGCTTTTGCTTACACTCACTCTGCCTCCAACTCTCTGGTTGCCTTGGAGACCCAAAGAGCTGAGAGCAAGCATCTCACTGACACTCATTGGCCACCAACACTCATCAGCCTCTGATCGCTTGCTAGTTGGTCCAGAGGAGCCACCCTGAACTGACCACTTGGGTAAACAGGCTACACCTGCATGTTCTTTGGGAAATATGCTGGGAGAGCTTACGGCCAGCATAAACTGACACTTTTCAGTCTGGGGTCATGCTGATGCACTCAATTTGCCACAACACCATCCCATAATGCACTACCTGTCATCACACCCCTCCCTCAGCGCCAAATCTCCTAGGGAGAAGGTTTCCCCTGATACAGAACAGGAATACCTGAGGTTCAAACCAGGGACAAAAAGCAGAACTCACACTCCCTACAGGACTCAGGGATCAATGGCCACTGTCTGGCTCCGGGACACCATCCCAGATAAAGGAGAAAGAAGATGCCCAGGCCCCAACTTCTGACTACCTCTTGGATTGTCTTTCGTGGCTCCCCAAACTCAGCCTACAATGATGGGGAGTGACCATCGCTCTCTGAGGAGAATGTACAAGGCCAGAGCCCACAGCTGACCAGCGTGGACATGGATTTCTGTGGATACGGCAGGCAGAGGGGAGCACAGGGACCCGAGTCATGGGGGTGGGGAATGTGAGGGCTGATCAGGGTTACAAAGAGACAAAAGGAAATGAGCATTAAAGAACACCTACTGTGTGCCTGGGATTTTCACAGGTATTATCTCACTTAAACTTCACAGTAAAATTCTGTGGTATTAGCTCAAATTTACAGAAGAGGAAATAGGCTTTGTGAGGTCAAGTGACCTCCCGATGGCTAGTAGGCACTAAAACTGGTGTTTAAACCCGAGATTTCTGACTTTATACTCAAAGCCTAAAGACTTAATCCCAAACCACTTCCTTCCTAGGGCCTCGGTTTCCCTACCTGTAATGATGAGGGAAGTGCACAGGGAAAGAAGATAAAGGATAAGAATGTAGGAGTGCCAACAGTACTTTTTAGATATGAAATATTAGACCGCAGTTTATGTAATAACCAAGTTCAGAAAATGACTCACGCCCTGGCTGGTGTGGCTCAGTGGATTGAGCGCAGGCTGCCAACCAAAGGGTCGCCAGTTCTATTCCCAATCAGGACACAAGCCTGGGTTTCAGGCCGAGTCCTCAGTGGGGACCACATGAGAGGCAACCATACATTGATGTTTCTCTCCCTCTTTCTCTCTCCCTTCCTCTCTAAAAAAAAAATAAATAAAATCTTAAAAAAAGAAAGAAAATTACTCACTTAAAACTAGCTGCTAACAGGTTCTAGGTGTGCTATTATTCCTAGCCCTTCCCCCAGGGCGAGCTTCTGGTGAAGGTCTGTGAACAGGGTCAGTGGGGAGGAGGGGTTGTAAAGCAAGAGGAGCCACAGACAAAAAGCCTAGTTCTTTGTAATGGAAAATTGGGGGAAACCAGCTCTGGGCTAGAAAGGCTTCCCTGGCCAGCCTGCTGATACTGCAAGATCACAATAGGTAGCGGGCAGGTAGATGAGGAGCTCAGAGAACTCAGGAGCCTATACGGGGTGAGGGGCAGCAGGAAGACTCTTTTACAGTTAGTTCTCCCACTCTACCCCTCCTCCTACCCGGCCGGGGTGGCTCTGGCTGAGAGGACAGCATTCTGTCTAGGGCTGAACCATGTCCTCAAAGAGGCAGCCCTGGACTCGGCTGGGGGAAACGATGCCAAGCAGCAAAGAGCAGGGTTGGACCTTGGGATAAAGGTCGCCTCTACTCCTGTTTAGGACTGTGTTGGGAAGAAAGGGCCCTGGGCTGTGGTCGAGTCCTATCCTCCGGCCTGCTCCCAAGCCTACGGGAGCTCACCAGTGGATGGGGGAATATTCTAGGAAACACCTGTTGCGAGAGACAAGGTCTGTTGGAAATTTAAAAAGCTGCCGTCCAGACGGTCCTCTAGACAAGTCTAGGAGACCCACAGGCACCATGTCCTCATCAGCTCCAGCACCAGGACTGGGAACTGGATGCTGGACTCGGCCACAGGCCTGGACAACCAGGGCCGAGTGAATGGGCAGGAAGGAGGCCAAAGGAAAGAAATCAAGAATCAGAGTGAGTCCACACATGGACTGAAAGGGAAACTCTAAGCCAAGTTTCCACAGAAAAATCAAAGGACAGACTAGAGACTGTCTGGGGCCAGAAGAGGAGGCCAAGCTGCCTTATTATCTAAGCGCAGGGCCACCCTCCCTTCCTGATCACCAAGGGGCTGGGAGCACCTACCAGGGCCAGTTCTAGACCCACATTTCCTTCAGAAGCCCTTGGCGGAAGGCACTAACCATGTCTAGCTGTTGATGGCCTCTTCTCAGGAGACCCAGAGTCAATTTCTCTTCCCCCTGGTGCTGGCAACGGTTTGGTCCCTGAGTCAAACCTACAACTACCAACGGCTCTCCTTCTCATGTTAACCTGAAGTGACCTATCGAACCTCAGGGTCTTGCCCAATCATGGTGTTATTTATTTTCCTGATTTCTAGACAGACAAACAGATAGACAGATACACACACACACACACACACACACACACACACACAATCTTGCAGGCCAGGGACAATGTCCCAGGGGCAGGGAATGTGTTCATTTCCAGGTGTCGTCCAGCCTCTGCTTCAGCTTCAGTGGTTGTACTAGCACAGATCAGCCTCGGGCTCCTCTCCCTGCCTTGGCAGCCCTCCAGAAAGTCAGTCCAGAGAGGAAGGGTTAAGTGCCTGGGGGGCGCCCAGACAGGGCTCCAGAGCAGGGCAGCCTCCAGCCCGTGGCACGACGGCTCCTCCAGCACGAGCCTGCCAGCCGCCGCCTTTGTTGACGGACTCTGCCACATGCTCGACTGACACGGACCGCCCCGCCCTGGCGGGGCTGGTGCCAGGCTGCCGGCCAAGCACCCGGCCAAGCACCCGGCCTCGGGTCTGGAGAGACTCTCTGAGGTACACTCTCCAGAGTCCCAGGCCCCAGTTCCCAGACGGAGACAATGAGGAGCAGCCTCCCCAGCTGGAAAGTGTCAGGTTACAACCGGTTCCACCACTTTCCCCCACTCAGGCCCATCCCTCAGCCTCGGTTACTCAGTTCCCACTGCACCTCAGCCAGGCACCCCCAACTGTCCATTTTCACTGCAGCACCCTGAAAATCGTCCTTTTAGGTAAAGGACAATCTCCCCACCCTGGACTCAAGAAGATACAGTTTGTCAAGCAAGGCTGCAAAAAGCCATCCCATTTTCCAGGAAGGAGGGATGGTAGCATCTCCCCACAAACCACTCTTACAGAACCTGAGCTGAGAGTGGGCAGATAACAAACTGGAAGCTCAGAGACAGGGCCGGCGTGCTCATCCAGCGGGGCCTACCCAGTGCTCAGGAATCACAACCGTCAAGGCCAAAACTCTGGGACCACACCTTGAGGTCTGGCAAAACAGAGTTGCAGAGGCAGGCCCCAGCCCCCCAGCCCCAGCAGACTGAAATCTCGCCACCCGACCCCACCCCAAAGCCCCATGCCTACTTGCTGCATATGAAGCCGATGAAATTGGTCTGCAATACACTGAAGCTTTCTGGCAATCTGTATCTCTGCTCGATGTTGCCACTGTCCTTCGGGGGGCTGCTCACCAAGGGGCAAGCCTGCAGGGAAACTGGCAGGGAGAGGGAGCCGGTAGCCAGCATTGCCTGCAAAGACAGAGGGCCCACATCTCAGCATTCTCCACAACTGCCCCTTCCTCCCCGTGCCTAACTCTCCTGGCAGAGGCCTGGGGCTGAGGCCTTATCAGGGCAGCCTGCCAAGTCTGGACAACCTGCCTTGCTTGCTGCCTAAGTGTCTAAAAGTTGATGCTGGGAGAACACAAGGGGATGGTTCCAGCCTTCCCTTCAGTTCTCCATTTGCCAGCAGTGCCATGGCAAAGGTAGTGTGTGTGGGTGAACATGCCAAACTTCTGTCCTTCTTTACCAATCTATTCTTGACCACAATTTATTATTCAGGTAGCAGCAGGATGAAGTTCTTATCTGGAAAAGCACCGGAGGCAGCTCTCCAGAGGTCCTGGATTGAGCAAAGCAAGGCACACAGAAACAGAAAACCAAAATGTGTCTTCACTTTTTAGTGTAGCAGAGGAAGGTTGGTCTCAGGTCTTAAAGTTCTGGACAATGGTACAAAAACTAGGGAGAGGAAACTCCTCACACCCCCAGAATAGCCAAGCTCCTCTCTGGAGGCAGCCCCGGGCAAGACCCGGAGATGCGCGATTCACACTTACTGCGTGCGGGCAACTGAGCTGCCGCTAGGGGCACCCGCCCGCCGGCCTCCTCCCTCCTTTCCGTCGTCCCGCCAGAACTGCTGTGCCAGAGTTACCCTACCGGTGAGCTCCCTCCGGGAATGCAGCGTCTCCCTAAGCTGTCCATCAGACCCAGCAAGAGAGCCTCTGAACCTTTCCCCTCCCTCCATAAGCTATTGTGCCAAAAGAAGAAAACTGTGTCTAACCTTGCCCTTTTGCCAGAAGAGGGCATATTGCTCACAAAACAAACCATTTAAGTCCACAAATGAAGGGGTCTTGTCGTACTGAGCCTTGGAAACAGCCCCTCTGCTGGCATGGAGCCTAGGCAGTCCCAACATCTTTTTCCAGTTCCCCTGCCAAACACAGAAAGTCCCAAGTGACAACTGGGGGTCACCTTCTGCCTTCAGGAACCTTCTGTCCCAGAACCAGCTGGGTTTTTCCCTTTGCTGTCAACAGCGAGTCACAGAACCCCCAACCTTCTCCAGAGCAACACCAGCTACTTTATGGAAGGTACATCACTACCAGGGCACAAAAGCGGGACCACTCTCCAGGCCACAGGATGTAAAAACCGAGGCTCAGGCTCAGGTACCCTCTCTCCAACCCAACAAGACACCATGGACCCAATGATCCCTCCAGAAAGGGACAAAAGAACAGAAGTAATGGCAGGGCAATTTGCCCATCTTGGTGCCCAAGGAGCACAGGTAAGGAGCAAGGACAAGCAGAAAGGCAGCAGGTGAGAGCTGAGGAAATCAATAGCCCCTGCTGCTCACTTTGGGGAAGGAAATAGCAAGGGCAGGTTAGTGGAGGGAAAGTCCCCTCTTTTCCCCAAGTCTCTATGGGAGGAGCCCTGAGGCTACGAGCACTCACCATAAAAGAGTCGCTGGGGTTCCTCGGTCACCCCACAAGGCAGCATGACACCCTGGCTCGGGGAGGCTGGACTGAGGGTCTGAGTGGCCTTGTCTTCCTGGCTGGTGGGTCGAAGCCCAGGGCCACAGCAGTGGGTGAGGGGGAAGAGCTGCAGGCGGCTGAGGGGGCAGTCCAGCTGGCTCTGGGCAAACAGGTCAGCAGAGGGCAAGCTCCCGGGCTGGGTCCCCAGCTCATCCTCTGGCTGAAACACATCATCCTCCAGCTCCTCCACACACTGAGGTGGATCCATCTCCCCTGTTAGGGTGTAATAAGGCATCCAGGATGCTACCCCTTCTGGGCCAACCCTGGAGTGGGGGCCCTAGAAGGGGGCCCTACCCTCCCCTTCCTTCTTCCCTCTTCTCCCTTCCTATCTCAGGAAGTGGGGACAGGTATTGATGGCTGATAACCCTAGCGATGTAGTACTGCCAAAGGTGACACTTGTCCCCAAATGTGGACTGTCTCACTGTTCAGGGACTCTCTGTACCTCTTTCCTGAGCCCAACCAGAGCAAACCTCCCCTCAGCCTCTTCTTCTGACCCAGCTGGTCGGTCACAGTCATGAAGTCTGACTGCTACTGGCTCTGAGCAATAGCAGGGGTATGATCAGCTGCTACAAGCACTCAGAGTACCTGGGGAAATGTCAACAAGACTAGGACTCCGTGAGTGGCTGCGGGAGGGCAGAAGGGTGCTGTGACTGGCTGTACACATAGAGCTCACAACACTCTCTCACTCACTGCCCTGAGCAGTATCCAACCACCGAGTCTGAGCTGAGCTCCAGGATCAGCAATAAAAACAAAAGCCAGTCAGCACTCTTAGGGCAGCCAGGTTCCCTCCAAACCTGCTAAGCCCCGCCCAGCTGCCCATCTATTCTAGTCTCCACCCCCAGCTTGCTCAACACAACAAACAGGCTCCCTGGTGTGGTAAGAGTATGTCCTGGGAGAGAGGGAAGAAAAACCCAAATTAGTCACTGCAGCTGCCCTCTTAGCGCAGGAGAGCAGTCTGCCCACCACAGCTTGGCTTAGAGGGTAGGTCCAGCATCCAGCAAAGTGGCTGGCCTCCCCCAGCTCAGTCTACTCACTAGTTTCCATGACTTCAAATCTTTCCCCACAGCCTACCATTCCTGCCAGTGCTGAACCTGAGATTGGTACATCCTGCCTCACAAGAGGAAGTGAAATTTGGCCCTTTCTCTGTGACCTCACTCACTGCCTATACTACTCAGGTTGTTGATATGAGTTTCTTGGTAATAAAGAAGTTCCTCTGGCTTCACTTGATGACTCTTGGAAGTCTGACCTTGGAGCCACCTAGCATCTTGAGTTCCCAACCCAGCCCCCTACACACACACTAGGAACCCCACAGAGCCCCTGGAGCAGCCAGGAGCAACAACCACCTGAATGGTTAAGGATACAGAGAAACAATGTTTGTCACTGCCAGATTCAATTAGAGATCCCCTGGGAATTCTTCCTCCTAGTCTTCTGCTTTGAAGAACAAGCCAAATGGTCTGTGGGTTGATAAAGTACTTAAAGAAATCTCAATTAAATTCAGAAGTCCCGGCTTTCCCAAATATGCAAGCTGTCTGAGATGCTTGCTTCAAGCCTCCCTCCATCCCATCTAGTCCTGAAGATATGGTCCTATCTCTCTGCCCTCTTCCCTGGAGAGTGAGGAGATGCCCACTTGGATGGCAAAACAGGCACCTGGTGTTTGAATAGTTTTTCCCAAAGCGGGGGTGAGAGAACTCCAGCTTATCAGCTCCAGGAAACAAAGTTTCCTGCTGAAAAGACCAAAGGCTGTCCTGCCAGTCACCTGGCAAGGGCTCCCCTCCTGCCCTTCAACCTCCTCTTGGCAAGCTGGCAATCCCAACCTAAGAAGGGGCCCTCCAAAGCCAATCACAAGCAGGACTCATTGTCTTGGTTCTTCCTTTGAAGCCCGTTACCTCCCCCTCCCCCTCCCAGCAAAGCCCCAAAGTTCAACCCTTACTTGGCCTGGATTGTGGGGGAGGTACAGCCAGAGGGTGTGGCTCTCCCAGCTGGGGGACCCTTCCCACTCTACAGAAACTTAAGGTAGAAGCCTCAGGAGGGGTATTGGGCAAGGTCAAGTGTAAAGTGGGATACAGTGGAGAGACCCTCTTCTCCTCCTCCCCAGAACTGAAGAGGTGATGTCCAAACTGGTAGGAGGAGCACTTCCTAAGAGCTTTGCTAGGGAAGGCTTTATTCCCAGCAAGGGGAACTAAAGCCGCTGCAGCCAACCCAGCCGCTACGGGCTCTAACAGAGATGCTGAACTTAGACTCCTCCTCCTAGGAGAAGGCGGTAGACACTCTGAACCTCGACAGGGTCTAAAATCTGGGAACGTTCACACACGCGCTCACACTCACACAACACACAACACACAGCAGACCTGGGTGACTCCAGGAGAGAGTCTCAGCCTCCGAGTCGGGATGCCAGGGCTCCGCGCCAGGGTCCAGCGTGACGAGCACTCGGGGGCTTGGCGCCCGGACTCAATTGGGAAGGAGGGAAAAGCCCAGCTGTTAAGGAGAGGGGCCTTCAGACTCCGCAAGGAGGCAAGACGCCCCAGAAAACTCTGCCCTACCCCAAAGTAAGATCCAAGGACCGGGAGGTTCTTTGGAGACCAGGTCGACTGAGCAGTGCGCCGCAGGTTCCCCTGCCCACCTGGACCCAACTTCTTGGACTCTCAAATGCTGCAAACCCCAAATCGCGTCGTGGAGCAGCGCACCTAGATGTGGATTCTGCACCCCGTGCCCGTAGCCCAGCGCCCCAGTCTTTCATGGTCATCCCAGACACCCGCAGCCCAACCCTTCCCGGGCCCCCACGCGCAGCGCGACTCCTCTCCCCACCTCCCCAAGGAGGTGCGATCCAACTCCGCCCGGCTCCCGGCCGCCCGGGCGCTCACCGGGCTGTTACGGGAGGCGGGAGGCGCAAGCAGGGGCGGCAGCGGCAGCGGGCGGGCGGGCGCGGAAGGAGGCCACTCTGCACCTCGCGGTATTGTTTCCAAAATACGCCCGCTCCGGGCATCCCGCAAACAGCTGATGAGGCCCCGCCTCCAGCGCGTCACGCCGACGGCTGGCCAATGGTGAGTGGAGCCCCAAGTCCCGGGCTGAGCGGCTGCCAGGGACAGTCAAGAATGTACGAACCTTCCCTTGGAAATATTGCAAGGGGCCGAGCAAAATTCTGACCCACGCCAGAAACGCAATTTGTGCGTAGTTGTCCTCGCAGATTCCGTTCCTTGTGCAGCCTCAGGAAGCAGCGGAGGGTCCCTGAGCCCTATTAGGATAGAGCGAGGGGGCGCTAAAATGACTTTTGTCTTCTTTCTCGGGAATGGGCTGAATAGATTCGGCATCCAGACAGGGAGGGGCGGGGAGACAGAGAGCTTTTAGACGCGGCTAGCGGCATCCAGTGGGTTTAGGTGCGGGTCCTTGTGGATCTCAGCCGGGTGACAAAGCAACCTCCCACTTACCGAGCGAGTCAGGGAAAAACCCCAACCCCAAATCTGTAGGAATCCTGAGAACATGTATCTAGTGCTGTTACTGAGTGACTTTCAGATTAAACACATCCAAAGGGATTCTCAGGTACTCTTCTTGACTGAGCGTGGACACTTACAAAATAAGCATCTGGCTGAGGAGAGGAGAAATAAAAAAAAAAAAAATGCAGGGACTACTTGGGTAATTAACACACATCCTGTTTATGGCGGCATCCAAAGGTGGTGCTAGCGCTACCAGGAGAGCAATGTGCCCTGCAGATGGTATACTATCAGTAAGTGAGTCTGTGGACTAATCCACATTTATTGAGCACCTACATTGTACCAGGTACTGGGCTGGGTGCCAAAAACCTGGTGTCTGCTGTCAAGGAGCTTATAACCTACTGGGAGAGGTAGACCTGAAAATGATGGAAAACAGTATGAAATGTGTTAATTTCGAGAATAATGACTCCTGGGAGAGGCACAAAGTAAAGACTGGCAGAGGCTTCAGAGAGATGGCTTTCAAGTTGGGCCTTGAAGGAAGGGGACATTTTTTCAATAAGGAAACCATATAAAACAGCCCAGGCCTAGGGGCAGCAGAACACAGTGAACTGGGGAATCCCGCCTGGGAGGAGGCTAGAGGAGGGGGCCATTGGGTGCACACTGGGATTTAGGAAGGGTGAGCATGGACAGGTAGATTCAAGTCAGAGTACCTTGGTGTCCCTAGATTGCCAGGTTGGGGAATCTGTACTTTATTCTGGAGGCAAAGAGAAGCCAGCAAAGATTTTATAGAAGATAGAGTGACTTGACCAAGCCTGAATTTTAGGAAAGATAAATGAAGAGTCCAGAAATGGGTGAGAGGGAGTCAGTCCCTGTGATAGACTAGACGGGCAGCGATGGGGCCTGATCCCAGCGGCAGTGGCGACTGGCAGTCCTCTGACTGCCAAGCTGCTCCCTCTGGGCTGTAGACTTAGACAGATTTAAGTTTAAGGGAGCTGGGACCCTTAGCTCAGAAGAGCCTGAAGTCATCTTATACCTTTTTTCCTACCCCTTCTTTCCCTAGCTCCCTCAAAGTTATGTAAAAGAGAGCAAACCAGGCATACTGAGCGCTGTGGTTGCTGGAGTAAGAAAACACTGTTCCAAAAGGACAGAGAGGAGGGAAAAGGAAAAGAGGGGAGCGTCAAGGTTGGCCAGTAGCCCAGTCCCCCCAGGACTTGACGGACATCCAAAAAGAGGTGCTGGAGCCAAAAGGAGGTATATTATTTGACCAGGAGGCTGGGCCAAGAGGGGCTATCAGAACCCATCAGGGTGGCAGTGCACGTGGGGAGACATGAGGAGACCAAACCCAGCCTCTGTGCAGGGTTCTCGGGAGCCCTCATCATGTTCACCACACACAGATCTCCTTCCCCTCCTCCCTCCCATCCTTCTTATTGGCTTTCCTCCTGGGCCAGAGTTTCAGGCTGGCCAGTGATGATGACAGGAATTACTTAGGGTAAAGAGTGAAACTAAAGGATAGAGCGCTCTGAATCTGTCCTTCGGGGGGCATCGTAGGCCCCAGGGGACAGAGGTCATCCTAGTCCTCCTGACCCACCTAAGCTGCTAAGGCTCTATCTGCTTTGGGTCTACAGGGCCAGGAAGCTGGTAGAGCAGGGTGTTCACCTGAGATCCATGTATTTGCCAAACTTACAGGGTCTCCTCAGCAACTGTGAACCCCTGAGTCTGGCTAAATTCCGTGTGGGTTAACACAAACATTTTTAGGGGGGTGGCTCCATAGCTTATAACAGTTTCCGAAGGGGTCTGTGACCCTATGAAAGACTTAAAGTCACCACTCTAGGGGAGCAGAGGGGATCATCTTAGTGGGTCTGGGCAGTTTGCAAGATGAAGGGAGGGCCACACCCTGTAGTGACATTTCTTCTGAGTCCTCTCTCCCAGGCTTTCCCAGGCTGCTCCCTCAGGCTAGTTCTAACGGACACCTGGTGGCTTGGCCTCCTGGGCTCTCAGTCTCTAAGGTCAAGCAGCAGGGGCTGAGCCTTCTGAGCCAGAGGGACCAGAAAAGACTGTCAGGGATAAAGGGGTCAGGGAGGTCAGGAGCCTCACTCCCCACCTCTCATCCCTGTCAAAGCAGACCCCGCCCCCCACCCCACCCTTTCTCCCCTGCCAGACTGGGCAGACTCTGCAGAGTTAGGACCTGCTGGGCTAGAGATCTGGGCTCTGAGCCCCTGTCCAAGAGCCACATGCTAGTAACAGAGGAACCCTAGGCTTTTGACAGTGCAGCCGCAGCAGCCTTTATTTCAGAGAATTTCCTTTCTCTCTTTCCCTTCCCACCCCTTGCCCTAATTTGTTTTCTCTTCTGCCGACTGGTCGTGGCTCTAGAAGGAGGGTCCCCAGAGAAAGGCAAAGTTGCTCTGAACAGCATCAGTGTGCAGGCCTGAGAGGGAGGCAGACTTTCCCCCACAATCTGGGAGGGATGCGAAGAGTTAAGGGGAGCGCTTTCAACAGAAGAGAAAACCCAGCTCCCTGTAGACAGCAGGCAGGAGCCCTCTCCATTGTTTCACCTGGCTATAAGATTTCTCTCTGAGACAAGGAATGGGCTCTAAAACTCCGGTAACTGGATCACTGGGAAGGGAGGTTTTTTAAAAACCAGCTGACAGCTGAATAATAGGAATTACCAGGCAGGCCGCCCTGGGGTTACCGAGGTTTGTAACTCAACCCCCAGGGAGGGGTTAGATTGGAAACTGATTTATGGGTAAGGTGGGGGTCTTGGTGGGGGAGCCCATAGTGCTTGACCCCCTTGCCTCTTAACTCCCTTGAGGATGGATCCTGAATGTAAGAAAGATCAAGAACCTGGAAGGCTTGGTGTCCCTTCCCTCTCTGGATTTGCTCTAACAGAGTGCATTTATCTCTCTGTGCATGATTCTATCTGCCTGCATAGGAATTAGTTCCTCTCTTCTGAGTTGCAGAGGGAGTGTGTGTGTGTGTGTGTGTGTGTGTGTGTGTGTGTGAGAGAGAGAGAGAGAGAGAGAGAGAGAGAGAGAGAGAGAGAGAGAGAGAGAGGGGAGGAGAGGAGTGGGAGACAATAGCAGAACAGACAGCAGACAGATTGACTTCTGCTAATTGGATAAACAAGTAGCGAGACTTGATTTCCCAGTCAATTGGCTCACCACATGCCAATCACTAGTTCAGTGGGACTAAAATAGAAAAAAACAGGTACTAAGGAGAAAACATTTAGGAATTCAGAAACCTGCATGTAAAGGGCAACGCAGAGATGGAGGCAGCCCTGCTAACGCCCAGAGGAACCTAGGAGATAAGGTGAAGTCCATGGGTTACAGCATTCAGCGCATATTCAATTTTGTTTGGAGGGGCATGCAGTAAATATTTCCTGAGTCAGCAAATGGATGAATGTATATTTCCACATTAAAAAATATGAGTATCAGGGAGTGGAAAAACCTTCAGTGGAGCATTTTCCATGAATGCCCCATCTTACATTGTGTTTGCCACTTGGGATGGTTGGTCTTACCTGAGTTTCTTCTCAACCAGCAAAGCCTTAGAAGGCAAAGGTGATGCCATCGGCACTTTGGTACCCTCAGACCACCCTCCCCCAGGCTTGGCATGTGATGGAACTACGTCTACAGAGGCAAATTTACAGAATAACTTTAAGCACGGCCCTCAGCATCGTGCCTCAGCTCTCCTTCCCCCCACTCAGCATGCCCAGCCTACAGGGAAAAAGTTGGCCTTATCCTGGTAAGAGATGAAGAAATCCAATTAAAATACTCTTCCTTTACATCTACTTCCCCCAGCATGCAGCCTCTTTCCTGGGCAAAGGTACCTCAATACATCAGTACATATTTTCGTAGGGATTGTCAGGGAAACATCAGAAATTTCCACCCGAGGCCAGAGAATGATCAATTGTTATCAAGGAAATCTGTCACTCCAGAAGAGCTGGGGACTGGTCCCTTCTGGGCCTAGAGCCTCCCAAGCTTTGAATCTGGGGTTCAAGAGGATCTGGGCAGAGAAGATAAGTTGAATCAGCTGTTTCCCAGCCAACTCCTCAGCCCCCACTTTCCAGGAGTAGAAGAGGGTCCCTATCTGCCAGCGGGGGAGGTGATCGATCACCTGGTATGAGTTTGTTACACATTAACTAAGCAGCTGCCATATACTAGGCTCCTCTCCAAGGGCTAGAGGTGCAGATACAGTCCCTCGGGGGTCCTTGAGTATATCCATACCCTTTCTTCCCAAACACGAACCTTCATGCACACAAGCTAAGGGAGATACGGGGACAGGAGGAAGGTATGGCAGAAGCTGCAACTGGACAAGATAAGGGTAAACAGCCTTCCCGGCAGGGCTGGGCCTCCCTGAGGTGACCTTGCCTTTCTCCTGGAAATGTCTGATGCCTCACTTCTTTTCTGCCCACAAAGCCCCCCTGTCATCAGATCGAGTAGAAAGAACCCCAGGCTAGATGTTAAGAGATCTGGGTTCAGTTCCCAGCTGTGCCATCAACAGGTGACCTTCTGATACTCACATTTATGTCTCTGCCCCAGCAGAGCCAGGGTTGGCATGACTTGGGTAAACTGTCTGACTCAGCAGGGGGTTAGGATTTGGGGCAACACCAGCCTCTTACCCAATCCTGCCTGAGGTCCTCAGGCTATAATCCAAACAACTCCCAACTCCCACCTGCTGAGCACATACTGCATGCTAGCCCTGTGACAAAAGGTGTCTCATTTAATCCTCAACAACCCCAAGAGGAAGTCATCACCATCAGTGCCATTTTACACTCAAGGAAACTAACGTCATATTTCTAGACAGGCAAGCAGCACCAGAACTATGACTGGAGGCCACATCTGTCTGGCACGAAAGCTGGTGCCACAGCCCCTGAACCTACTGCCTGAAAGGCACACCCAGTCCCTCCCCACAGACGGAATTCACTTCCCTTCCCCCATCAATAACACAATGTCCCCTGTGCCCCCAGAACAGGAAGGCCAAGCCTGAGGCAGCCTAGCGAGGTGAATTCCAGCCTCTCTCGGTTGCAAACACTCCCACAGCTACCACCACCTGTGGCAGAAGAGATTGCATCACCCCGCAGGAAGCGGTCCAGCAGCCCAGCATCAGCTCTGGGGCACGTTTTCAGTTCCTACTTCTATCCTTGCCTGCGATGAGCACACTGCCTTATCTTCTACCCTTGCCCCGGCCCTGTGGGTTTAAGCTAGTGTGCATGACTGGACAGGGACTGTGGTCTGTCGCTGGATGAGATGTGTACAGGGCCAACTGGGACCCCTTATCCCTTTTCTGAACGCTGTCATGGGGGGGAGGAGAGGCCAGCCTGAAGGGGTTTTCCCAGCCAACGACCAGAGATCATGCGGGCTCAGAGGAAAAGTACTCTTGGATATAGGAGACCAGTCCCCAGCAGCCACCATTACTTCACATCTGCCTTCAAGGATGAGTACCCGCATGTCTGGGCCATGTCCGCTGTCAGGTGGGCCAGCAAGAGGAAGGTGCTGAAAAGCCTGCCAGCACAGTCAGGGTATCTCTGGTGCGGTGTCTGGAGCCCATTAGATTGACAGACACACTGCACTGGGCTTTGCTTCCTTTCCTACATCATCATGGAATCTTCTGAAACTGAGGATAGATCCTTGCCCTTGTAGTTCCTCTTCTGCCAACCTTGGACTTCTTGGCTCTCTGCCAACTTCCTTTGCATTACTAAGCTTACTCCTTGGCGGGGGTTTGGGCACCTGAATCAGTGATTTGAACAAATACCAAGTTCTTTTAGGACGAGCCCAGCTTTAACTTAACAATACTTGTTACTTTGTTTTAAAAAATGTCAAAATGCAACATGTAACTGGGTAATTTCAGGCTGTCTCCTAAGGTTTCAGGATCATTAAACCTGTTCAAGATGTAGTAAACCTCTAAGGATTGAAAGGGAACTCCGAGGACTCTGAGCTCTTCCCCCAAATCAGACCCAGTTAAGGAGCCTATTCCAGGTTTCACGGCCTCCTAAGCATCCTCAGAGGCTGTGGGAACTCATGATGAAGAAACTAAATATTGGGATCAATCCTGGATTTCACAACTGGAGAAAAATATCAAAAATTCCTGGATGCTTCAGAGTGAAATCATTTTTTTCAATCCTGACCCCTCTCACAATGAGAGTATAAAACAGACAAAACTGACCTCTGTATAAGCCTTGGCATCAATTCTTATTGACCTTAACGAGAAACGATTTCCCCAGCTTAGTTTAGCTCCAAGACAGATCGTGGACTGTGACCTTTACTGTACCCTCAGACTAGGTAAACGCTCAGAGGGGAGGGGGAAAAATCTTGATGTGGCTTTGGTTTAGAATGCAGTTCTTCAGAAAGCATAACTACAGTTTACTAATCTCCTTGTGTGCAGGAAGGAAGTTTTGCTTAATGTTTATTTCTCAAATACACCCTGTAGGGAGAGAGCTTCTGAATTCCATTTCTTTGGTACCTAAAGCAAAATTTGTATCATTGTCTTTGCAATGTTATTTTAAGAAAGAATTTAATGTTATGTTTTGGGGATCTTGTTTCATTTTGGTTCTTTGTCTCTTTTGGTTCTATTCTTATTTCTACATATCCCTAACAGGATTAAGTTCTCTTATGCACTTTATTACTTCTCTGAAAACAAAACTATTTCCTTTAACTAAGTATTTATTAAACACTTACTATATGCTCCAAACCATATTAGGAATGTTAAGGAGGCCGAGAGGTATAAGACAGATCCAGCTGCCTTCCCACTGCCTGCCCTATTGTCTGTATTGAGATATAATTGAGCCCTAGATGGTGTGGCTCTGTGGATTGAGTGCCAGCCTATGAACCAAAGGGTTGCCAGTTCGATTCTCAGTCAGGGCGCATATCTGGGTTGTAGGCCAGGTCCCCAGTAGGGGTCATGCTACAGGCAACCACACATTGATGTTTTTCTTCCTCTCTTTCTCCTCCCCTTCCCCTCTCTCTAAGAATAAATAAATAAAATCTTTTTAAAAAATATTTTATTTATTTTTAGAGAGGGGAAAGGGAGGGAGAAAGAGAGGAGAGAAAGAAACCAGTGTGCGGTTTCCTCTCATGCGCCCCCTAATGGGGACCTGGCCCACAACCCAGGCGTGTGTCCCAACTGGGAATCGAACCCCAGACCCTTTGGTTCACAGGCCAGCACTCAATCCGCTGAGCCACACCAGCTAGGGCAAATAAATAAAATCTTTTACAAAAGAGAGATATAACTGAGATATAATTCACTTACCATAAAATTCACCCATTTAAAGTGTATAATCTAATGGTTTAAAATAGTTCCAGAGTTTTCTAACCACCATCACAATTTTAGAATATTTTCATCACCCCAAAAAGCCCAAAAAGAAGTATCTCTTAGCAGTTACTCTTCATTTCCCCCAGCCCCTCCCAGCCCAAGTAACCATGAATCTACTTTCTGTCTCTGTGGATTTGCCTATTTTGGACATGTCATATAAATGGAATCCTACACTATGTTGTATTTTATAACTGACTACTTTCACTTAATGTTTTCAAGATTCATCCACGTGATAGCAGGTATCAGTGCTTCATTCTTTTTTATGGCTGAATAATATCCCATTGTATGAGTACATCCCATTTTGTTTCTGTTCATCAGTTGATGGACATTGGGTTTGTTCCACCTCTTGGCTATCATGAATAGTGCTGCTATGAACATGTGTGTACAGGTTTTCATTAGAACACCTGTTTTTGATTCTTTTGTGCGTGTGCCTAGGAGTGGAATTGCTGGTCAAATGATAACTCTGTGTCTAATCTTTTGAAGAATCATGTGGGTTTGATTTGCATTTACCTAATGACTGCTGCTGGTAAATTATCTTTTCATGGGTTTTTTGGCTATTTTTATATCTTCTTTGGAGAACATCTATTAAAATCCTTCGCCCAGCCCTTGCCGAGGTGGCTCAGTTGTTTGGAGGGTCATCCCGAGTAAACCAAAAGGTTGGGGTCGATTTCCTGTCAGGGCACATACCTAGGCTGTGGATTCGGTCCCATGTTGGGGCACGTTTAGGAGGCCACCAATCAACATTTCTCTCCCTCTCCCTCTCCCTTCTTCCCTCTCTCTCAAATCGATAAATATATTTTAAAAAATCCTTTGCCCATTTTAAAATTGGATTATGTCTTTTTATTGTTGAGTTGTAAGGATTCTTTATATATTTTGGATACAAGTTTCTTATCAGGTACATAATTTGCAAGTATTTTCCACTATTTTCTATTAGTTGTCTTTTTACCTGTTGTCTTGATGATGTCATTTGCAGCATGGAAATTTATAATTTTAATGTAGTTCCTTTTACCTATGCTTTCTTAAATTGTTTATGCTTTTAGTGTCTTATCTAAGAAACTATGATCTAACCCAAGATCACAAAGATTTACTCATATATTTTCTTCCAAGCGTTTTATAGTTTTAGCTCTTACACTTAGGCCTATGTTCCATTTTTAGCTAATTTTTGTGTATGGTATAAAGGGGTTCAAGTTTATTATTTTGTGTGTGGATATCTAGTGGCCAGAGTACCATTTGTAAAAGACTGTTCTTTGCCCCATTGAATGGTCTTGGAAGTCTTGTTAAAAATCAATTTACCACATATGTGAAGGTTTATTTCAGGACACTTAGGCCTGTGCATTTTATCTATATGTCTGTCCTTCATGCCAGCACCATGCTGTCTTGATTGCTGTAGCTATATAGTGACTTTTGAAATTGGGAAGTGTGAGTCTTCCAACTTCGATTTGGTTTCTTGAAACCATTTGGATATTCTTGGTCCCTTGCATTTGTATGTGAATTTTAGGATTTCCTTTTAATTCCTGCAAAAAAAAACCCAGCTTCTAATTTATGAACCTGTCTTTCCATGTATTTAGACCTTCTTTAATTTCTCTCAACAATATCTCATAGTTTTCAGTGTATGCATCTTGCACATCTTTTAAAAATGTATTCCTAACTATTTTATTCTTTTTGATGCTACTGTAAATATAATTTTCTTCATTTTATTTTCAGATTGCTTATTGCTACTGCATTGAAATACAATTAATTTTTGTATATTGACCTGTTATTCTACAATCTTGCTGAATTCATTTACTAGTCAAATAGTTGTGTAGGTTTTTTTATTTTCTTTTTTGAGAATTCCTAAGGCTTTTCTGTGTACAAATTCAGGTCATCTGTGAATACAGAGTCTTACTTCTTCCCTTTCACTGTGCATATTTTTTTGAATCGTCACCTGAGGATATGTTTATTTATTTCTTTTTTAAGAGACAGAGGGAGAGAGAGAAAGAGAAAAAAAAGTGATGTGAGAGAGGAACACCGATCCGTTGTCTCCCTTTTGTGTCCTGACCAGCGATCGAACTCGCAGCCTTTTGGTGTGTGGGACGGTGCTCCAGCCAACCGAGCCACCCGGCCAAGGCCGTCTGCACACCTTTTATTACTTTTTCTTGCCTGACTGCCCTAGCTAGAGCCTCCGGTGCAACAGTGCACAGAGTGACAAGAGTAAACATCCTTGTCTCGTTTCTGATCTTCAGGGACAAGCTTTCAGTCTTTCACTATCAAATATGATGCTGCCGTGGGGTTTTGGTACATGCCCTTTCTCAGGTTGACAAAAGTCCCTTCTATTTCTAGTTTATTGAGTGTTTTTATCTTGAAAACATGTTGGGTTTTGTCACATGTTTATTCCGTGTCTATTGAGATGATCGTGCAATTTTTGTCCTTTATTTTGTTGATATTGGGTATATATTGATTGATTTTATGTATTAAACCAGCCTTGCAATCTTGCGACAAATGGTACTTTGTGTATAAGACTTTTTATGTGTTTCCAATACCAGTTTGCCAATCTTTTGCTGTCTTCATCTTTTGAGAAGACACAATTTCCCCAAAAGAAGGAATAGAGGATATTTAATACAAAACAGTATATAACCAAGAGCTACAATATAAGGTGCAATCAGTTCTACTCCATTAAATACAGGCATACCTCATTTTATTGTGCTTTGCTTTATTGCCCTTCATAGCTGTATTTTTTTGCAAATTGAAGGCAAGAACATCCACCAACAAAAAGATTACACTTAGCTTTATTGTGGTGGTCTGGAACGAAGCCCACAATATCTCCAAGTTTGCCTGTAAATATTTATTGTGCATCAGCTACGAGTCAAGTTTTTTGGTTTGGGAAGACAAAAGCTGCAGGGCCCAAGGGCCCCCCGTGGGAGCTAGCATCCCCAAAGTCATGATGACCTGCTCACCCCTTTTCCACTTCTGCCACGCCCAGGGCCCATTGAAAAAGGAGCCGGGACTCACTGAGGCTTCAGTTAGATGGACAGAGATAATACCACAGCACAGTTAAAGAGCCAGAAAACAGGGTGAAAACAAGGTTTTGGAGTCAGACAAATGAGGGTTAAAATCCTAGTATTGGCACCTACTGGTGATAATGGGAAGAGTAAATTAACCTCTCTGAACTTAGTCACATCACCTGTCAAATGGAGGTCATTACAGCCCCCTCCTGCTGTGGCTGCTGGGGAGCAGAAGTTGTGATAAACTACGCAAAGCAGCTCGCAAAGCAGCTCGTAGACTGCTCTGACACATCATGGATGCGCAACAAATCACAGTCCTTACTGTGCGTCCAGCTCTGTGAGACAGCCACAGGGCGGGGAGAGAAAGTCCAGAAGAAGAGTGGAAAAATCATTGGCCCTATTTTCAGAAGGCACATGTTGTAGTCAGGGAGTCAAATCTAGCACATACAAAATAAATGTAGCATTATAAAAAACACCATATATTTGACTTAAAAGATCAAATTATACAGGTTATGAGAGGAATAAAGGAGACCATAATATACACAATCTTTGACACCAAAGTGCCTGACATACAGTAAGTACTTGTATAAAGGTAGTAAAAATCAACCGTTTCCTTCACCTCCAGAGTCGCTCTAGAGCAGTGGTTTTCAAAGCGTAGTGCCTGGTCCAGCAGTATCAGCATCACCGGAGCTTACTAGAAATGCAAATTCTTGCTCTCTTTGCCAGACCTACTGACTCAGAATCTCAGAGGGTGGGTGGGGCCCAGCAATCTGTGCTTTAATAAGCCTGTCAGATGATTTAGATGCAGTGGTTCCAAACACTGGATGCATGTTAGAATTACTTGGGGAGCTTAAAAAAATCCTGATGCTGGTCCTCATCAGTGTGGCTCAGTTGGTTGGGCATTGTCTTGCAACATGAAAGGTTGCTGGTTGGATTCCCAGTCAGGGCACATACCTGGGTTGTGAATTTGGTTCCTGGTTGGGGTGAATGCGAGAGGCAACTGAATGATGTTTCTCTCTCACATCAATGTTTCTCTCGCTCCCTCCCTCCCTTCCCCACTCTCTAGCAATAAATAAATAAAATCTTTTTAAAAAACCATGATGCCCATGATCCCCACAAGACCAATAAGAATCTCTAGGGATGGGATCCAGGCCTTAGAATTTTCAAAGCTCCCCAGGTTATTCAAATGTACATCTGGGGTTTAGGACCTCTAGGTAGAACTTTGCATTTACAAGGGGAAGAGAAGATTCGAACTTTAAAGTTAGTAAATTAATGCAGGTTATGAAAGAGGACTTAAAAATACCCATTTTCTATCTTATGCCCCTCCCCCCAAATCAGCCTATAGGAAGAGAGACAAGGGAGAAAACAGCCTCTTTCCTAACCTGAGGTGGAGGGGGCGGGGGGGGGGGGTCAGGGAACAATGACTCCCGTGCCCTCCCCTTAAGTGGACCACCATCCCAGGGAACAGCTTGAAAGCTCGACCCTGATGTTCATTTTCAATTACCCAGCGTTCCATTCCCTCTGGAGGACAAGGAGACATCTGCCCTCAACACAGGAGGGTCTCGTGCCACCCAAATACTTTACTTACCCATAAAACAAGGCAGAGCCTTCGGTGGCCCCAGTCGCGCATTGACCCAGCCTGTCCCCCTGATGCACGCACTCTGGCTACACCCTGCCCAACCCAGGATGATTTCTCAGACAGAAAGAAAACTCGGTGTGGCGCTTAGCAGAGAATACAGTGAAATGAGGCCAGGAGCCAGGAGCGCCCATTCCCTTCTGTATAAGTAGTTGTGCAAAATGATGCCTTTAGGAGCAGTGGCTTTTGGCCTGCAGTCAGGGAAAACAGCCACCGGGCTCTGCCGGTGTTAGCCAGTGCAGCAGACCCTCCTCTGCTCTGGGCTGTTTTAGGGAAGTAGTTAGCAGTAAAAGATGGGTGGGGCTTAGAATCCTCAGACAGGGATAGAAATCCTGCTGTGCCCCTTATAAATTACTAAACTTTGAGCCTCAGTTTCTTCACCTGTTTATAAAAAATGCAGATTAAACCTGGTGACAACACGGGTAAACCCTGAGCATGGTGCCAACCACATAGACGCTCAGGCAGTGTTAGTTTCCCTTCCCTTTCCCAGGAAAGGGAAGGAGTGGCAGGGGCATGATGGGTCAGCTGCCCAAGCTTTCTCTGTGACCCCCGCGTCCAAACCACCAGTGTCCCTGCCACTCAGTGTCTGTGTCTTTCAGAGCTGTTGCTAATTAGGAACAGGCTAAGACATATGTGAAATATTCCTCTAATAATTCCCCAGCTACTGCTACAGCAGACTTGTGATTTCATCCACTTTCAGTTACAATCGACATTCCCAGTACATAACTTAAAAACTCAAATACTGAACATAAAGTTTATTTTAATTCTAAAATTATTATTGTAAAAGAACTAGAAGACAATCTTGTGCCCCTGTAAGATATGGGGGAGACGGGGCCTCATAAGCTGCACCCTTTCCCACGAGGGCGTGGGGCTTTCTTCCAGGCCCTCATTTTTGGGTTCAGGGTCACATTTCTTCATTCTCTGAGTCTAGGGCTGATTTCTAAAAGAAAGAAGAAAAGAGCCCTGGCTGGTGTAGCTCAGTGGATTGAGCGTGGGCTGTGAACCAAAGGATCGCGGGCGGTTCAATTCCCAGTCAGGGCACATGCCTGGGTTGCAGGCCAGGTCCCCAGTGGGGGCTATGTGAGAGGCAACCACACATTGATGTTTCTCTCCCTCTCTTTCTCCTTCCCTTCCCCTCTCTCTAAAAATAAAGAAATAAAATATTAAAAAAAGAAAGAAAGAAAGAAAGAAGAAAAGAAAGTAGTGTGGGGGGAATGGGTTGTTTTCTTTAAAAAGGAAGTGGCCCCAATCTTTAAATGACCCCACCCCTCTGGAGTGCCCACAAGAACCCCACCAACCCAGCCTGGGAATCAGAGCAAAAATAGTGCCAGGCCTCTTGGGATAGCAAAAATGTTGTGATTATTTGCACACATTTGCATACAGTTAGAAGTGAATGTGCACAGTGAATTAATTAGGATCCCCAGTGGTGACTGCAGTCAACCCCCGTATTACAAACAGGCCTGTGGGAAGCAGGTGGCATGACCACAGGGCCGGGCAGCGCGGTGCTGCAGCCTTGAAGCAGCCACCGCGCTGGGGCCTCCTCCGAGTGAGGGCCAGAAACCCAGAGTCACAGAGATCAAGCGTCTCCCTTGATCTCTCTGCTCTCCCAACTTCCTCTTTCCCCCGCTTCAGATCCAGCAGATCCTGGGGAGGCCATGGCTCAGTAAGTTAGGACATGCCTGAGCCCTACAATATCCTCAGACTGCAGAGAGCTTCCCAGTCTGGGAAACAGGGGCCCACATGCACTTTGGCAGTGCCCACCCCACAAGAGAAACTGCATAGCAGCTGCAGTGGGGCAGACACGCCGGAACATGCGGCAGCGTGGAGACCGCTAAGGACAGCTCCAGGAAGGCAGGCAGACCTGGGAGTAAGGGGGAATTTGGCCCGGATCCGTTACACCTGCCTTTAAAATACACTATTAAAGTTGCATGCTGTTTGCTTCCCGTATCTGTGGAACCCTTTGTTCTCTGGTCATCGCTGACCAGCCTGGCTCCAGGACAAAGCCAGACAGATTGTTCTAAAGTCTGAATTTCTACTGGCTCTCTGCAACTAATGAGCAGTCACACAGAACTCTGCCTTAGAAACCAGCCAGTGCCTGGAGGAAGTGGGAGAAGACAGCACGCAGAGCAGCGTCCACAGCTGGGCCTGAGCCACCCCTGATTAGAGGGAAGTCTGGTTGCCCTGACCTCTGGTCCCAAACTCCACTTTCCAACTCCATGCCCTTAAGCAAGGTCTCTAGCTCCTGCATAACCCTCAGGCCAGAGCCGCCCACGTGGCATTGCTACCGCTACCTTCTTTCTTCCCAAGATTGTCCACACTTAGGCCGAGATGACGGCTGCCAATATGAAATGGTGTGAGAAGGGTGCCCCAACTTCTGGGTTTCCACAGCCTTCCCTTAGGCCTGCAGAACCCACAACTGTAATCCCTCTTTTGGAATGTCCAGAAGGCCCTGTTAAGATGCAGCTGTTGCTAGAAGAAAGCCTCGAAGGAAGGGGCTGTAGCCGCCCCTGCAGGAGGTGCTCCAGCTTCTCTGTGGTAACATTCAGCCAGAACCTCCTCCCGATGGGTTTTTCCTTACTGTGGTTTAACGGGAACAGTAAAACAGACCCACAGAACATGTCATTTCAAAAGTGCTTTGCCTCTAACCGTCCGTATAGTAAGTATACCCGCTTCCTGGCTCAAGCCAACATTGAGAGTCCTGTGCTGAATGCCTAGGACAGTGTTGCTCAAACCTTAATAAATCGTCTGTAGATCCTATTATAATGTGAACCACACTTCGATTAGCAAGGCTGTAGAGGTTTCAAAGATGAAAAAGAAAAGGTGCCCGCCTTTACTTTGCTTTAAATCCAGACACCATAGCCTGAAAGGGTGAGAAGTGCCATAACAGAGGCTCCTAAGAGAGCACAGCACAGAGAGGATTTCATTGGTCTCAATCAAAAAGTGCAAGATTTTGGTAGATTTCAAACCTCAAACCCCTTGACAGATTTCACATCTAAGACTATTTGGCAAAGGAATGCACTGGGGCAGAGGTGGGTTAGGGGCAGACACAGAAACTCGGGGAGTATGTATGGAACCAACATGCAGAATATGCTATCAAAGTCCTTGCTTTTCCTCTCTTCATGCTGCTGGAAACTGCTGGAAGGGAAGAGACCACCATCTTGTCCCAGACAGTGTAGACGTTTTCTCTTAGGCAAAGAAGGTCCCGGGTTGGCTGTGGGGAGCCTCCGAGAGGTGAGCGAGAGGAAGTGCATCGAAGGGAAGCACAGGAGGACCCAGAGGTGGACCATTTTTGTAAAGGGAGAACAAAGCAGAGAGGACCAAGCAGCCAGAAAGGCTATATAACTCACTGTAGGTTACTTTGAGTTCTTGTCATTTCTAAGCAGGGAGCCCTGTTTGCTTCTTTCAAATGGGGTCTGCTCTGAAGGCCTGGTTTTGGTACAACCTTAGGCAGATTTTGGTACAACCTTAAATCTAACACCAGCCCTGAGGGCTAAGGCTGATCAATGTCAGGCTTGTCACTCAGGATCTGGATGGGGCAGGAACCATCACAGAATCATGAGACTTTAGAGCTGGAAGTTCCATCTTTGGACCCAACATCTTCTCTTTAAGCTAAAAAAATAACAAACTCAGAGCCGGACCCAGTGCTCTCTGGAGCAACCCACTGGGCCTCCCTTGTCCTGGAGCTGAGATCCTCCACAAGGAAGGATGGCTCCACAGTCCTCCAAGGATCCTTCCTGGGCCCCTCGGCAAGACACGAGAAATGAAGAGAAGAGAGGCACAGCCCCTGCCTGGGGTGGAGGGTTGGAGGTGAGGAGGGCTGGTGTATCAGCTCTGGGGCCATCCTCAGAAACCAGAAGGCAGGGCTGTATGCCAGGTGACTCAGTCCCAAGAAGAAGAACCAGAAGGAGGGCCCACTGCTTGGCTGCTGAAAACAGTGTAAGTTAACCTGGATGGCTCTGGATGCACCCCCAAGATCCAGCACAGCAAGAAGTAGGGGTCTGGGCTCAGGACTCTTTGGGGAGCCTGGGAGGCTCAGCCTGACCTGGGGGCAGCTCTGGAAGGGTAGAGAGGGGGCCAGGAAGTATGCTGGGGCTGCCGTGAGATGGGAGATGGCCCTGGACCACACCAAGCCCCAGCCAGGCTTGTTCTAAAGCTGACTCAGAGCCCCTCCCTCAAGAGGAGCAAGGCTTGGGACAGGGCACGCACTTCCTGGATATCGGCACCATGATGTTAGTCCTGGGAAGTCAGGGGGTGGTGCTTGGGAGACAACAGACACCTGGAAGCCAGGACACTGGGCCAAGACAAGGTAATCAATTACAATTAAAACTATAATCACACTATTCATCAATATTTATATCATTGCAGGCTTGTCCTATACCCAAGGACTGGCTCTAGTACAGTTCAGCTATAGGCCTCAAGGAAGTCACACTCTAAGGAATTACATGCCGGATGTACCTTCCCATGGGGCCCGAGTCTGGGCCTTTGCCTCTGAAGAAGCCACATTTTCTTCTTCTCTTGGCAGCTGATTGTTGGGCCCACCTCAATTCCTCCCTTTCTCCACTACCACATTCTGCTCCCCAAGGTGGGAGGCAAACTTCATCCAAGCCCAACACGTTCCTGGAATCCAGGTGTCCAGAGGGTCTGCGGACCTCGGGGAGGGCCCTCACTGCAGCAGGTACGTTGGAGCTGGAGCTAAGAGGACTTGTCCTGGGTGAGGCCTGGGGCTGGTGCCTCTGCTCAGTTGAACGGTCCTTTATTTGGCTCCTGGCAGATAATTATACTATCCTTGGCAGGTAATTAACAAGAGGGCTGAGTTGCAGCTGGCAGCCAAGCAGCCTGAGGCCAGCTGTTCTCCTGAGGACTTGTGGAGCACAGCCTCCACGCTGGGCATGGCCTGCCTACCCCCAGACAGTCACTTAAAGAGAAACAGCCTCTGTCTTGTTAAAGCCACAGCCATTTTGAGTATCCATTACCCACAGCTAAACCTAATCCCTACTGATATAAGTGTGTTAAGACTTTTTGTTCACACTCCACTTATATCCAAAAATAATTTGAGACAACTTCATAGTAAGTGACCAGAAAATGATAGAATCATGCAAACAAGGATAAATGAATAAAAGGCATATAATAAAAAAGGGTTTCGGGGAAAAGGGGAACGGTTTAGAGCAACAAGTATAAAGGACTCATGGACAAAAACTATGGGGGGTGGAAATGGGAGGGAGGTGGGGAGGGCTGGGGTGGTGGGCTGGGGGTGGGGTAAAAGACAGAAAACTGTACAATATCAACAATGAAAAAATACTGATTAAAAAAAGGAAAAAAAAAAGAAAAAAGAAAAATAAATAAAAAATAAAAAAGGGGTGACAGGTTTTCCAGAAAAGTGTGCATTAAGGGTAATTATTATAACTGCATGCAACTTTCACATCTAACTTCCTGATGGCCAAGTCAAGTAAAGGCTACCTGGTGACTTAAGATGCCTCTCTTTGTCAGTGACTCGGAACAAGACTCTCCTCTGATGTGTGCCGCATTGCCCAGTAGCACCTGGCATGCGAGAGTAAATGCTCAGAAAGGACCTGCAGGCTAAACAGCTGACTGCACAAAGGAGTGGGAGTTGGGTTGTGCTCTCAGCTTTACCCCTGCTGTGCTGTGTGACCGTGGGTAAAGGACTTCTCTGAACCTCAGTTCTGTGTCTGTCACTTACGAGGGTTGCACTAGATAATCTGCAAGACCTCTCCTCATTCTGCCATTCAGTGATTTTTAACTCCCACCTCTGGAGTTATTTCTTTGAGTTGAGACATTAGCTATCCAAATATCCTCTGTTAAACCACACACATACAACACATGGGGAGGTTAGCATAACAAAAAATCCATCAGCATCACTAAGGAAAATTCTCTGATGTTTCCGAGGAGCTAGTCTCAGAGAGAAATGTCTTGTGGGAGGGGGCATAGGAAAGTAATTTTGGATATGGATAGAAGAGAGAGTCTGAAGCCAGGTATACTGTCCAGGTACTCTGGTTCTAGTTGAGATTTCGCAGGAAATAGAGAGCAGGCAATATGCCTGGGTAAGTGGAAAATGGGGGACATAAGGACAGTGAGAAATTTGGGGGGCACAGAAAGCTGCCAGAGAAAATGCCATCAATTAATTGCCCATGTCTGTCTAGCAGAGCAACGAAGCATGATGAGCCGGGCTGCGCATCGCAGAGGGGCAGGGGGACAGGGGTCGGGCAAGGGACAGTGCCTTGTTCCAGGAGGGCTGGCCAGAGGCCACATGGGAGGCCCCTCCAGGCAGCAGGTTGTCAAGATGTGACCTGTAGCCATTGGGACTGTGATACCCATGGGTCAGTCCTCAGGGGCCCCGCGTGGCTGAAACTGAACACAACAGGGAAGAGCCTGTCTCCCATGCCTCGAGATGTCCCCTCCACTCTGCACGTGCTACCAAAGAGTCAGATCCCAGGCAAGTGGCATTCTTCCCAAGGTGCCTACTTTTGTCTTTTTGTATAGCCTGTCACGTTCTCGTCACTCGCAGATGCATTTTGCCATAAGTATAATGGCCTTGCTTCATTATTTGTTGCTCACGCTGGGAAATTCTGTTTATTAACCCCAGGTACACTGGCTCAATCACAATCTTTGGCCAATAGCCCTCGTTCTTCATTGATGCAGGCATGGTCTGCCTTTGTGTTTATTTATACCTAACTATTTATTTCAAAAGAATATAAGAAACTTGAAAACCCATTGCCAGAACCAGACTATGAGTCATGCCCACATCTACCTATGTGCTTGCTTCTCCTACATCCTATCCCTCTCCCCACCACCCCACTACCTCCTCTCTTCCATAGATTTTTTAAAAATTGCTCTCCAAGCCCTGACTGGCCTGGCTCAGTGGGTTGAGCATCATTCTGCAAAGCGAAAGGTCGCTGCTTCAATTCCCAGTCAGTGCACATGCCTGGGTTGTGGACTGGTCCCTGGCTGGGGTGTGTGCAAGAGGCAGGCGATCAAATGTTTCTCTCCTCTTTCTTCCTCCGTTCCCTTCTCTCTAAAAATAAATGAATAAAATCTTTAAAAAATATATTTGATCTCTGAGGCTGTGAAAATCTAACACCTACCCAGAGTTTGGTACCTGAACCACAGCCCAGTGCTTCTGATTTCTAACTTGCTCACCTGCTCACACTCAGAGGGGCCCAAGCCTCAGTCAGTGACACATGTTCACAGCGATTGTGGCTATAGTCGCCGACCTACAGTGAAGTCGGACTGCCCACAAATATATTTTGCATTGTTTTAAAGTTTTATCTAACCCAGGGTTTCTTAACCTTGGCACTACTGACAGTGGGCAGGACAATGGTTTGCTGTGAAGGGGTGTCTCGTCCTCTGTAGGATGTTCAGCAGTATATCCAGCCTCTACCCACTAGATGCCCGTCGCGCCCCTGCGACTGCCCTCCTAGTTGTGAGAGTCAAAAATGTCCCCTGGGGAAAGGGCAAAGTCACTCCTGGTCAAAAACCACCAGTCTAAGCAAATATTTGGCAATGTCTAGTTCAACAAATTCTACTGACAAAATGCTCCCAAATACACACCCCTCCTAAAAGAAATACGTACATCTGTGCTGTAAAGTCTTGCTTCGCAAAGTGTGGTCCTGAACCAGCAGCCTGGACAATACCTAGGAGCTCTTCAGAAATATAGAAACTCAGGCCCCACCCCAACCCTCCTGAGTTAGGATCTGCATTCTTACAAGCCCCCCAGGTGATTCAGGTACACAGGAAAGTTTGAGAAGCCCTGATATAGAGATTTGCACAAATTGCACTTCCGTGAATAAAGTGGGCCCAGATGCAGTGTTTCTTGATGGCGGAGGTTACGACCACTTTCAGTGGGACAATCCACTGTTCTGTGGGGTTGTCCCCACTTTGCAGAGCATCCCTGACCCATCCTCATTAAACACTCACAGTGCTCCCTGGTCTCCAAGACAACCAGAAATACCCTCCCCCTCCAGGAGCCTGTTGGGAAGCAGAAGCACCTGGGGTGCAAACCTCTGGGTAGGAGTGTTCTTGCAACACTCAGCAGTGTGCCCGACAGCAGGGCTGCCTCGGTCTGCAGATGGATCCAGGAGGCAAGAAAGATTCAGAAGTTAAAACTTCACAGTGCCTTCCATCCTCAAGTCGGGAGGGGTGGTGCCAAGTGATGAGTACTGGCCAAGGAGGATCCACACCAGCTAATGGGAATGTGTTGGGGCTGCGGACAGCATGAAGCGGAACAGGGGAGATACAGAAGCCCTCTGGGAGAGACTTGTGCTTTTTAAAAAATATTTATGCCTATGGTGTCATGCACACCACCTGACACAAAATATTTAATAAATGTTTGTTGAGTGAATGAATGACATCGTAGAATGCTTGGTCTGATAAGGTCATGTGCTAGCTATTCTCTATTATTCTCTTCTGTCAGTTAGTTAGTTAACTGATGTTTCTTGAGCACCTGCCTTGGGCCAGGTCCTGGAATTCAGGAAGAGTACGAACTGCCACGCCCTGCCTCTTGGCTCTACCGCTCCAGCGAGGGATGCCAGCTGAAACAGCGGAACTTTACGAAGCCTTTGCTGGGAGAGGCCTGCAGGTCCAGTTGCTTTGCAGTTGAGGAGGAAACTGCAGCCCATGGATGGGAGGGACGAGCCTCTCTTGAGCTTGTCTGTGTGGCAGGGTCTTCCCAGGACAGCGCCGTAGGTACTCTGTCCAGCACATGTCAGAAGCCAGTCTCCCTGGTAAAACACAGGGGTCATAGCTGGCCAACCTCCCTGACTCTTTCTTAGGATGCCCACCGCCATCCCTAACTCATTACTAGGGGCATGGATGGAAAATCAGAAACAGGATCAGATGGGTTCCCTTCTGTCTTTGGCTTTCTGTCTCTGGGTTCTCTTCTACTTGCTTCGCTTTTGGAACCCGTTCTGGAAGAAAGGCATAGAAACTTCCCAGAGACGATGTGTCCCGAAGACCTCCGCAAAGAAGAAGGGAAGCTTGTGTGGTTTTGTCCTGGCTCAAGAGACTGGAGTTCTCACTGCTGGCCCGTTCAAGGTCAGGGTGAGCCTGGGATTCTGAAATGTGAAGAGTTCCTCTGGCATTGCTCTAGATGGCTTCCAAATTCAGGTTTCCCCAGGTCCTCAGTCTCAGAATTGCTTTAAGACAAGAAGAATGTTGGTTAATCCTGGGGAAGACCCATTCCTCCAGACAAGGCCAAAAAAGAACAGCCTTCAGGGTAGAGGGTAGAGGGTAGAGGGTGGAGGTGGGAACTGAGACCAAATAGCTTGTCATCTCACTTCATTCTTCTCTGGACCATCTCACGTGTAGCCATGGTCACCTTCCCACTGTGCCATGCAAACATCATGGTCGCTTGTACACTCAGCCAAACTACGTTGTTTCCAATTGTCTCACCCTCTCCCAGCCTGGGGGCCTCTGACCTCTGGCTTTTCCTTGGAAAAGCAACGTGGAATCCAGATCTGCAGGAGTACCTCCCACAGCTGGGCAGCTCAGAATGTCAGAAGCAAACTTTCCACAGTCTGCACCAGGTCCTAGGAGGCAATGTCTGAGCAAGGGAGCAGCGGGAGCCCAGATACACCTTCCCCCAAATGCTCCACCCTCCTGTCAGCTCTCCCACACTGCCTGTCTCCCACACTCTGTCAAGAGCCATCCCCGCTGCTGCTCAGTTATCATGGGATCGCCACCTCCTTAAACAAGGACAGGCCAGTACGTAACTCATTCCCTCAGGCTTCACCACTATGGAGCCACAGGAACAGAGTAATGAAAAATTCCACTGTCTCTTCCACAGGATCTCCACAGTTAGCACACACAGTGCTTTGTGTGAATTAGAAAAAGGAGGCCCTCTGGACACATACACTTTGAAAGGTGCCTCCTCCTCTGAGTGAGCAAAGCAAGAAAAAGTATCCCCATTCGTGTGTCTGGTCAAGCACTCTTAGGCACAGCCTAATTTGCGCAACTGTAATATACACGCAGCCCTGAGTCAGCCCCCTTTGCAAAGCCTCCCCTGGGTCATCGGAGTGTTTTCCAGAGCTCTTATGCTCACCAACCAGTCCAGCCCTGGTAGTTCCCACCCAGCATCTGCCCTGCTCTTCCTTTCCTGCTCTGTCTCTGCTGGAGCTGGCTACCAGGGTGCTGATGTCCAGGCCCAGGTGTGGCCTGGCAGTGCTTTCCTGACCGGCAGGCTTTGATATGCTGGAGCCGGGTGTGCCCTCCGCACCTGGGCATGAGGGCAGCGTTGCTGGAGGCCAGCCTCACGCAGAGCCAACTCCTGTAGCCCCTGCCACAGGCTCTCCTCATGAGGCCAGGAGTCTTGACAGCCAGGCTGGGCGGGAGGGGGGGGAGAGGGGGGGTGTCACTGTCCAAGTGGATATTACGTGGCCCTCTCCATTCCTGCCCCCCATAAGCCCATGGTCAACCCTCCTGCTTCCACCATTCCTCTTCCTCAAAGGCAAACAAGATTGCCTGCCAGGGGTCCCACACGTCAGTTTTTTCCAACATTTATCATGTTGGAGCGAGTGGAGGCTCCCTCTGCATATGACCCTGGAAGACCCTGAATTCACTTTTCCCACAGAATGTGGCACCCAGAAGCTGAAGTTGATTAAACATTAGAACTGGTTGAATCCTTTAATTTAGAACTGAGGCATGTGGCACCTGGGTACTAGGCTTGGGTGGGAAACTGGTAGCATTCGGATCCTACTCCGCTCTTCCTCAATGGGAAGTCTCATAGTCACTTTGCTCATGTGTTAATTGAGCACAGTCATGAATATCTGGGAACTCCCTAGATTCTCCAAGCCTTCCTGGAGCACAAGACTCTGGTCAGGTTAATGCCAGGGTAAATAGCATAATTTTGCACTTCTATTGGCTGAATAGGTTACTTAGCTCCATGTAGTACTTTGTTTCTTAACAGCCCTGCTTCTGTTCTCAGCTTATTTGTCCATTCTGACCTTTTGGTTCTTTTGTCAGATGTAGAAAAGTTGATAACTGGTATCTCTTTGTTCAGCATGTATATTTTTGCATGTATTGGTGTGGAAATTCTGGGTCAGGCAATTTCCGACGGTTTGAGAAGACCCATGAAAAGTAAGGTAGTTCTGCAGAAAAGTAGAAGCATAGTCCAGAAAGGAGTTCCCATGAAATTAAAGAGAGAAACTCAGCTCCTTGGGTAGTACCCTAATACCCTGCCAGCAAGAGCAACTGTGAGATGCAACTGGGCAGCAGCCAGTAGTCCCCAGCCCTGGGCTAATGTATCTTTTTACCCTTTACCTCCCTTTCTCCTGGCAACCCAAGATGGTTTGGATTATTATGCCTCTTTCTCATTGGTTCTTGTACCTCAAGCCACCTCATCACTGGTAAATACAAGATGCAGATGCTGCTCTGATTGGCTGATCTGTTGCTGGGGTAAAGGCCAGCAGGGTGATGCTGCTTTCCCAGATGTGGTCTCCTTCAGGCCCTGAACACACACCCCCATTCTGTCTCTCTTGACCTTCCTCCCACCCCTGGGACAGTCCCTCCCTCCTGCTGTGGTTGCACAGTAAACAAGCAGTCCATCCAAGGGTTCCCTTGAGACCCAGAGGTTTTTATCTTTGCAGTTTAGCCTACTAAAGCTGGATTTTGTGTCATCCATGAAGGCAAAGTTGGGGGAGATCGGCCTTTGACAATCAAGAACATACACATCTCCAGAAGGAAGAGATCATAGATTTTTCTAACAACTAAATTCCTGTAACAGCCACTGATGCAGATAGGTATGGCTTTGCATGTAAAGTAAATGGGTGAAAATGAGGGGCTTGCTAGTTCCCAACTGCTACCAGTTGCCACTGTGCCTGAAATTCCACCATTAAGATTTTTTAAAAATTGATTTTAAAGAGAGAGAGGAAGAGAGAAACATTGATTTGTTGTTCCACTTATTTATGCATCCATTGGTTTGTTCTTCTATGCACCCTGATGAAGATCAAACCCACAGCCTTGATGTATCAGGACAATGCTTTAACCAACTGAGCTACCTGGCCAGGGCCGCTACCATAAAGATTTAATTCTTTTTGCATTTTCTTCTCCTGGGCCTACTGTTACAATACAAAGAACCTAAACTCCATTCCGAAAGATGTTTGAGAAAGTTTCTTCAGCATCAGATAAGTTTGGAGATGCCAACATATTTCAGCACCCTCAGTGATAGGTAGAATAATGGCCCCCAAAGAGGTCCATATCCTAATCCATGGAACCTGTGCATACATCATCTTATATAACGAAAGGGACTTGGCAGATCTGATGAAGGTTCAGGACCTTGAGGTAGAAAGGTTATTTAGATCATCTGGATGGGTCCAATCTAATCACATGAGCCCTGAGAAGCAGGGAGATTTTCCTGATTGTGGTCAGAGAAAGAGATGTGGTGACTGAAGCCAGAAAGCTGCTATGCTTCTGGCTTTGAAGATGGAGGAAGGGGCCACAGCCATGGAATACCAGTTAATGCCCCTAAAAACTAGAAAAAAGGAAACAAATTCTTCCAAAGGGCCTCCAGAAGTGCAGTCCTGCCAACACCTTACTTAGCCCAGTGAGATCAAGACAGACTTTTGACATATCAAACTGTAAGATAACAAACTGGTATGGTTTTAAGCTATTGAGTTTATGATACTTGTTACAGCAGCAATAGAAAACTGATACACCCCTTCAGAGATTCATGGTGCACTCTGGCACAGTAGGGGCTCTAGGGAGCCTTTTAGTAAAGGCTTCAGAAACTTATTTGAACACCAAAAACTTATTCCTCTGTAATACCAATTAGCATCGTAGAAAATGATGCGGAAAATACTGCATTCAAACATTAACTGTTATACACATCTTAGCATGATTTAGTTCATATGTTTTCAATGTGACAGCTAGGTGAGGGGGAAGAGGACAGAGGACAGGTAAGTTTCCATTGGCCAGCGTGGAGGTCTAAAGAAGGCAGGCTTGGGTGTGAGAATTCAGTGGAGAGGGTGGGGAATGGAGGGGAGGTGGGCACATGCTACAGAGAAACTTCAGGAACTACATAACTTGTGTCATTGGGCTTAATAGTTCATGCCGAATCCTCCTTGCCCTTCAGGTTTACCGTCTTCTCCAGGAAATTTTCCCTGACCGTCTCCTCTCCCCAGGCCTAGATTGGAGGCTCTTCTTATGTGCTTCCATGGCCCCCTGTGTTTATTTACCTCTAGCTGGGGCAGCAATGTACTGAAATTCCTTGCTTGTTTGTTTGCTTTTTTTGTTCTGTTTTGTTTTTTGTTTTGCCTGTCTCTCCACTAGACTGAAGCTTCTGGAGGACAAAACTGTGTCTAGTTCACTGTTCGCATCTTTTGTGTCCCACCCATGCTTGGCACATTAAAGTCCTCAGCCTGAGCCTTTGTCTCATCCTCTTTGGACCATAAAGTGTAAGAGCTTAACCCTGACTTTCCTCACAATTGGTGGGTGCTGTTGAAGCCTGTATCATGTCTGGGCCCTGTGCTGGCCACACAGCTATAATTCAGCCTAACAAGAACTCATGTTCCAAATAAGACCACGGAGCACCACCGCCATGCACTTTTTGTTTTGACTATCTCCCTTTTTCTCTGGCCCAACCAGCAAAGGGTTTAGCCTGAATATGATCTATGCTGTACCACAGTTTATGGGGTACCTAACTAGGCTACAAGAAAGACTGAGATCAAAGGAGCAAATGCTACACTTCCAAAATAGTGTATAGAGAGCAGTTGAAATTAAGGCATTGCAGATGTGAACGGGACACTCCAGGGAAAGGAAAGGAGGTGCTAGGTCCATACTGGTGTAAGGTAACGGATAAAATGAGCCAGAGAGAAAATCCCATATACCACATCTCCCATAGTCCAGGAGGTCTTCCTCAGTGTAGAGGACTTGGAAGTAAAGAGTAACCAAAGTTTCTATGGGGAACCAGGTGAAATGCATAATTTGGGCCTGAACAATTACAGCCCTGAATCCACTAACTCAGTGATTGTGTGGGGGAAGGAGCTACTCAGAGTGACTCTGAGTCTGAATTTGAACCTGGAAGGATAAAGTCCTAAAACTTACTCAGGGGAGAATGGCAGTATACCAACGTGAAGAAGAATGGAGGTGGGAAATGGGGAGGCCCAGTCCTGATGACACCCCTGGAGTGTAGGTTTAAGCCTTTTCCATATCAATCAGTAAATTATCTTTTCTCGGTAAGCTAATTTGAATTGAATTTCCATTCCATTGCAATCAAAAGAGTCTCGAAAATCTAGAGGAAATAAAACCTTATATAGTAAAAATAAAGACAGAAAAAGCTGGGAACCAAGACCCAAGGAAGAGTGGACACCTACTCCCAGCTTCCCACTCCGGGAACTGCCATCTCTTCCACCATCCCCACCATCATACAGGAGGACACCCATGTACCTGGACTTCTTCAAAAGACTTCTCCCTTGGTCACCACTCAGCCCAACATAGTCACTTCCTCTAGAAATTGAAACAGGGCCTCAGAGTCCGGTGTCGGTGGAGGCAATCTCCTGAAGGGGAAAGAGTCCAGACCTGGAGAGCTGTGGCACAGCTGTGTTTTCCCCTGTGGACTGTGCAATAGAGAAGGCAGGGCAACATCATCACGGCATTATAGATGAAGAAAATTGAAGGTCAGAGAGATTAGGTAGCTTACCTAAGGTTGCAACTTTGGTACGATGATTACAGAAGTAGAATTCAGCTTTTCTTTTCTAAGATTTCTTTTTAAAAAAATTTAGAGCGAGGGGAGAAAGAGAGGAAGAGAAACATCGATGTGTAAAAGAACCATCAATTTGTTGCCTCTTGTACCTGCCCCAACCAGGGACCAGGCTCGCAACCCAGGCATGTGACCTGACCACTGATGGAACTGGTGACCTTCCGCGTTTTGGGACAACGATCCACCCAACTGAGCAACAGCAGCAGGGGTCTCTTCTTTTATTTAAATTTATTGATTTGAGGTGGGGGGAAGGGGGAGAGAGAGAGAGAGAGAGAGAGAGAGAGAGAGAGAGAGAGAGAGAGAGAGAGAGAGAGAGAGAAAGAGGGAGGGAGAGAGAGGAGAGGGAAGGACTTGTTGTTCCACTTATTTAGGCGTTCATTGCTTGCTTCTTGTATGAGCCTTGACCAGAGATGGAATCTGCAATGTTGGTGTACTGGGATAATGCTCTAAGCCAGACTTTTTGGCACCAGGGACCAGTGTCATGGGAGACAATTTTTCCACAGACAGGGGTTGGGTGGAAGGTTTCAGGATAATTCAAGCGCATTACATTCAAGCTCTCCTCCTGCTTTGCGGCTGGTTCCTAGCAGGCCACGGACCACGGGTACTGGTCTGTGGCGCCGGGGTTGGGGACCCCTGCTCTAACCAACTGATATACTGCACCCGGGGGGAATCCAGCTTTTCTGAATTCTAGGGACAGGCAGGAAACAGCTGGGACAAAGCATCCTAAGAACTCTGGACACATGTGAGACTTGGGGCAGAGAGCAGGGCGTGATCATACAGCCTGGCCAGCCACGGAGTAAAAAGTCAAGCCAAATGCAAGCAAAGATATCTCCCTACACTCAAGACATCAAAGAAATTCTGGTGCTGAAAGTATCTCTGGCTTGGCTCAGAGGCTGGCCTTCCACTCGGAGAACACCTGCAGGGAATTTACACCGCCTAGGCCTGCGGCACCTGGGCAGCCACCCATGGTGGAAACTACTACTCCCACTATGCACCGCGACTGCGTGCGCCACACCCAGGGTAAACTACAAGCCCCAGAATGCCTTAAGAAAAAGGCGCGAGTGCGAGCGCAGGGACGTAGCCACGTCGTGCGGGACCGTTAAATTTGAAAGTTGGCGGCTGGTCTAGAGGTGGTTGGTTTGTGAGTGAGTTAGGTACGTGTTCTTCTTTTGTCCCGGAGCACTCTCTGGTCGCTTCGATACCTCAAAGGGCAGATTGCAGAAGGAAACCTAGACGGTCTGCGTCTCCGAGGAAAGGCCCGTAGGAGGACGAGGTTCTGAGCCGGGAATGCAGGATGGACGCGAAGAAGGAAGGGGGTGCTCTCAGGTAGGTACAGGAGCTGAGAGCTGGGCGTGCGAGACCCGATGGTGTCTAACAGGTAACAGGCCACACTAAGAACAGCCAAGGAGAGGAGTGGACGGTCAGTAGAAGAGCAAACCAGGTCGCAGCCTTCTTCCTGTTCCAATCGGACGCGAGGGATGGAGGTGAAGATTCGGGGTAGTCACTGGCCTCATTGGGGTGCAGGCACTGAGAATCCCGCTCCATGTGGCTTCAACATAAAGGAGGCTTTGGAACCCAGTGTTATGAAGACCTTGGAATTTGTAGAGGGATCCGCGTTTGAATCTCAGCGCAGCTATTTGCTAGCTCTTTGACCTTGGACTCGTTTTAATATGGAAAAATACTGATTAATCTTACCTTACCAAGTTCTGGGAAAAATCAAAGTATTCGTAAAGGAAGGGCCTCCAAATAACTGCTCAACAGCCTGTAGGTGCTTTAATTTTGCCAGTGGCAGTTAGAAATCTAAAAAGCCCTTCTTTGCATACTTGCTGCTTTTCCATATGTAAATGTACCAGCTTTTCTAGGTTGGCGTTCTCTCTGTTTTCATTTTGGGGGGCACAATATGAAAGCGTCATATCATGAGCTGTTTAATTCCATGCAACAAATATTTATTGATGACCTACCAAGTGCTAGGTGCAGCAAATAAAAGACAAAAATCTCTACCCTCCAGAAGCTTAGTTTCTGGGGTGGGATGAGGGTAGGGACAACAGACAATAAACAAGATAGATAAGCTAAAAGTTAGATGGTGGTCGCTACTTTAAAAAAAAAAACGACAGTGGGGAGAAGGGGATTGGTACAATTTTAGATAGTTTGAACAGGAGTTCTTAGTGGGAAGGTGTCATTTGGGTCAAAACTTGAAGGAGGCCGAAGAGTTAGTCATACATATATACAGGAAAAGTACAAAGGCTGGAGGGTGAGGGTTGGGGGAGAACCAAACCTGACAAGTAGCTGGAGCAGAATGAACCGGAAGAGTAAAAGGAAATGAAGGAGAAAAGGTGAGGATGCAGGCATTGTAAAGACTTGGCTTTTACTCTGATTGTAGTCAAAAGTCATCGGAGAGTTTTCAGCAGGAAAAACACATGAACTGACATGGGTTTAAACGGAGTCACTTTGGCTGCAGTGTTGAAAATACTAAAGGCAGTAAAGGACTGGAAGCAAGGAGATCAATTAAGAGGTTACTGCAATAATCCAGGCAAGAGAAGCAGGGGCTTGAGCCAAGCTGGAATCTGTGGAGATGGTGAGAAGAGGTTGACGTCTGGATATGTTTCGAAGGTAGAGCTAGCAGTATTTGCTGAGTGACTGGAAGATGTGAGAGGGGTGTCAAGGTTGGCACTGAGACTTTGACTTGAGCAACTGGAAAAATGAATTGAGATGAGGGAAGATTGTGGGAGGAGGCAGGAGAAGGACAAAGCAAGGGAGAAGTCCCAACTCAATTTAGGACATTTAACTGAGATAATTTAATTGCTAGTTTAAGAGGAAGAGGAGAAATTCAGATGAACTCAAGTATTTATTCAGTGCTTACTGGTGTCAGATCCTGTTGCTGGACCATGGGGGATACAAAAGTAAACAACATGGCTGTTATAGGATTCATACAATATTAAACAAATGTGCATAGTTACAACCTAAATTATTAATAACATTTTAAGTGTTTTTGCTCTCATCTAGACGAAGGTCACAGATAACTTTCACTCTATTTTGAAAATTAGTGCCTAATCTTCCTCTGTTTTAAACCCAGAAGTAACGCCTGGCGTCCAGAAGTAGGCTTTTATCTGACTATGGCAGAGCTCTGAAATTGAGAGTGAATACCCAGTATGGTGATTGCCTCCAGAACACTTGTGGGGAATTCCTCGCAAAGGCTTGGTAGAATTGGGAGGTGGGGAGCAATTGAGACCAGTAAGCTATATTTCTATCTGCTTTTGCTCTGGGCCACCTATGTATGTAAACTTCAGTTTTAAGTCATCAGCTGAAACCTGGGGTGTTATTCTGACAAACATTTCACTAATTTTAAATTAAACTAGATGGTGTGTTCAATGGTAGGCACAGAACTGCTTTTTGTCTACTTTGCCAAATTTATAATACTTTTTCCCCTTCTTTCTTTAACTTTATTCTTAAATTTAAATTTTTTAAATGTATTTATTTGAGAGAGAGAGACAGACAGACAGACAGAAACATTGATTTGCCATTCTACTTATTTATGCACTCATTGGTTGATTCTTGTATGTGCCCTGACCAGTAATCGAATCTGCAACCTTAGTGTACGGGGATGATGCTATAACCAACTGAGCTACCCAGCCAGGGCTAAACTTTATTCCTATAGTACTGTTCACAATACCCTGCTACATTTTCCCTTCCATTAGGCATATTACTACAGCCGTAAACTTGGAAACCAGGTCACAGAAATACTCAGGAGCTTTGAAGTGTAATAATGCTACTAATGTGTGTGCCCATGATATTCAATCCGGAAATCATGACTAATTACTTATCTGAGAACATTTTCAATAATCTAGTAATATAATAACTCGCTATAGGTTGGTATAAAACTTACTTTTGTTTCCCTCTTCACAGTGAAGCCATGTCCCTGGAGGGAGATGAATGGGAGCTGAGTAAAGAAAATGTGCAACCTTTAAGGCAAGGGCGGAGCATATCCACACTTCAGGAAGTATTGGCACAGCAAGAATTGGCCCGTAACACTACTCTACAGCAGCAGAAATGGTGTGTAGAACATCCGGGGCTCACCCTGTCATGATTCATCCCCAACTGTGGTAGATAATTTGTGTGGATCCATGCACGATGGTATAAGAAGTGCTCTTCAAAAACTGATAGTCCGAGAATCTGTTGCTCACCTGCTTTTTCATCACATGACAGCTATCTAAAGATCTCCTCAGATATGATGAACAAGAGCTCTGGGATTTCATTTCATTGCAGAGCAGCCAAACTCTTGTATCAGTAGAAATGCATTTTATACAGGGGACAACGAGAAGTAAAGCAAAGAAAAGCAAAGCAAGTAGCCCTGGCTGGTGTAGCTCAGTGGATTGAGCACAGACCTGTGAAGCAAAGAGTCACCGGTTCGATTCCCAGTCAGGGCACATACCTGGGTTGCAGGCCAGGTCCCTGTTGGGGCATGTGAGAGGCAACCACACATTGATGTTTCTCTCTCTCTCTTTCTCCCTCCCTTCCCTTCTCTCCAAAAATAAGAAAAAATAAATAAAAGCAAAGCAAGTATCATATTACAGTATTTCCCAAAAGTATTATGTCATTCTGAATCCCTAAACAGAGTTAACTTCTTTCATTGATAGTAATCAATTAGAGGCATTTCTTCCCTGGATTCTGAGTACCGAGGAAGAGTGAGTCTGCTGTCTTTTATTTGTATTCAATTATTAACTTTCTAGGAAAGTATTCTGATAATGTACTGAAAAGAAATAGTGATCTTCAAAGAAAACGTAAACCTCAAAAAAACTGAATTGATGCTAAAAAGTGTCTCAATAATGATTTAACAAACTCTGGATAAACAAAAGCTGAAAAATATGACATTATTCAAATGAACTTAGGGAATTTGCTTTCCTTTGAATAATACATATTTTGATAAATATGCTTTTGTCAAAAAAGTATAGCTTCTATCCTCTATCTCTGACAAAATTCGCTCATCATTGGCAAATTATAATATTGGGCTATAATATAATGAATATTCTTGTTTGTCTCATTGGATCTTTAAAAGCATTGGGTTTTTTTGTTTTGTTTCAGAGCTATTGGTACTGTATTCTGTTCTTACCCCTTCTTCCTGGCTTCTGTGACATTGTACTAGTTTTTTTCCACTTCTCCACTTAGTCCTTGTCCTTGTTGATTTCCTGCTGTTTTATCTAAGTCTCTGTTCCTTGCCCTGCGCTCTCCTTCCATATTTAAGTTTTCCAGGATTATTTAACTACTGTGTACATCTCTTACATGTTTTCTAAATGTCTTTTCATGTACCCATAATATATAATTAGATAAATGTCTCACTGATGTGTTATATACTAAATCTCTCGTAAATAACCTTCCTTTTCTTAAAGATTTTTATGTATTTACTTTTAGAGAGAGGGGAAGGGAGAGAGAAAGAGAAGGAGAGAAACATCGATGTGTGGTTGTCTCTTGCGTGTCCCCTAATGGGGGCCTGGCCTGCAACCCAGGCATGCGCCCTGACTGGGAATTGAACCAGCGATCCTTTGGTTCGCAACCTGTGCTCAATCCACTGAGCTACACAAGCCAAGGCTTTATCAGTATTTAAAAAAAACTGATTTGAGAAAGGGCAAGAGAGAGACAAACATTGATTTTGTTGTTCCACACAAATGCACACAATTTTTGTATTCATAGGTAGCTTTTTGTATGTGCCCTGACCAGAGATCGAACCCACAACCTTGACTGGATTGTGCGCTAACAACTGGGATACCCAGCCAGAGCTAGTACCATTTAATCAGCTTTGACATGCATTTCAAGACACATTTTCATTACCTCAAAAGTTCTCTCATGCCCCCTTTCGATCAATGCAACCAGTGATCAGATTTCTAGCAGCATAGGTTATTTTTGCTTTATTCTAGAACTTTATATAAATGGAATCATACAGTTTTTTACTCAGCATGTTTTTAGACTTTTTCATGTTGCATGTATTAAATAGATTGTTCCTTTTTATTACTGAGTAGTAAGTAGTCCATTTGTTTATCCATTCATCAACTGGTGGACATTTACATTTTTTCCAATTTTGTGTGCTTATGAATAAAGCTGCTATGGACATTCTTATACAAAGCTTTTTCTGGATATAGATTTTCACCTCTCTTGGAAAGGAATTGCTGAGTCATAGAATAAATGTATCTTTAACTTTTTAAGAAACTGCCAGTTTTCCAAAGAGGTTGTGAAGTTTTATGCTTCTACCACTAATGTACCAGAGTCTGTCTGTTCCAAGGCCACTCCAGTATTTGGGGGGTCAATCTTTTGTTTTAGCTATCCTGGTGGATGTGTAATAGTGTCTCATGGTTTTACTTCCCATTTCTCTGGTGCATAATGATAGTGAACACTTTTTACATGGCCTTTAATAACAATTCTTTTGTCATGTATTAGATAGATGTTATGCCCAGTTTTAAAATTACGTTGCAGGAGTTCTTTTTATAGTCTGTATATAAGTCCTTTATCAAATATATATTTTATAAATATTTCCCCCAGTCTATGGCTGTTTTCTTGCTGGTATTTATTTTTTAAAAAAAGATTTTATTTGTTTATTTTTAGAGAGAGGGGAAGGGAAGGAGGGAGGGAGAGAACTACCAATGTATGGCTGCCCGCCTATGCCCCGCCTACTGGGTACATGACCTGCAATGGTCCTGAGTTCCATTTCAGTTCTGGGCATATACCTAGGTTGTCCCAGGTCAGGGTACTTAAGAGAGGCAACCCAGCAATGTTTCTTTCTCACATCGATGCTTCTCTTCCTTTCTTTCTCCTTCCCTTCTGCTCTCTAAAATCAGTAAGCATGTCCTTGGGTGGGGATTAAAAAACAATTTGATTGTGCGAATTATTTCTGGACTCCATTCTGTTCGATTGCTCTAATTGCCTATTCTTTCATTAATTATACATTGTCTTGATTAGCTTTATATGATAAATCTTAAAGTCAGGTAGAGTTTGTTCTCCAGTTTCATTGTTCTTTAAAAATTTTTTTGCTTAGTTTTGGTCCTTTGCATTTCCAAATAATTTTTTTTTAAAGGTTTTATTTATTTTTAGAGAGAAGGGAAGGGAGGGTGAAAGAGAGAGAGAGAGAAACATCAATGCGTGGTTGCCTCTCATGTACTCCCTACTGGGGACCAGGCCTGCAACCCAGGCATGTGCCCTGACTGGGAATCGAACCAGCGACCCTTTGGTTTGGAGGCTCGCACTCAATCCACTGAGCCACACCAGCCAAGCCCAAATAATTTTTAAAAACCATCTTGTTAATTTCTAGGAAAGAGCCTGCTGGGATTTTGGTTAGATTGCATTGAATCTATAGATTAATTTGGAGGATGGCTGGTTTTTCCAAGTAATGTCTTGGATTTTATTTTTTCACCATTCTACAGATAATCCCCTCATTATCTCATACTTAAGTCACCATATTAGCTTCATAATTGTAGCCCTTTTTGAATGGGCCTGTTCTTATAATTTTACTTGGTTAGTCTTTTTAAAGTCTTATCATATTCAAGATGCTAACCAGTTGAAGAATTAAAGATCCAATAGTGGCTCATGCCCTTTTTTCTTTTTTAAGATTTTATTTATTTTATTTTTAGACAGAAGGGAAGGGAGGTAGGGAGAGAGGGAGAGGAACATCAATGTGTGGTTGCCTCTCTTGTGCCCCCAACTGGGGACCTGACCGGTACTCAGGCCTGTGCCCGAATGGGAATTGAACCTGTGACCCATAGGTTCACAGGCTGGTGCTCAATCCCCTGAGCCACTATCCAATATTGACTTTGTGTTATAGCTCCATTTCCTTTGGATAAACTTTCCCACCTTCATAACTTTATTTAATACTGATTTCCTTCTTGGAAAACACCCTTTTACTTTCAAAATTATGGTTCCTTCAGAGTCCCACTTTCTGAGGGTGCTTCTTTTTCTTTTCCTTTTTTTTTTTTTTTTTGAAGTCTTAAAAAAAATTTTTTTAAAAAGACTTTATTTTTAGAGAGAGGGGAAGGGAGGAAGAAAGAGAGGGAGAGAAACATCAGTGTGTGCCTGCCCACCTCTGTGCTGCCTACTGGGTACCTGGCCTGCAACCCAGGCATGTGCCCTGACTGGGAATCAAACCGACAAACTCCCAGTTCACAGGCCTACATACACTCAATCCATGAGTCACTGAGCCAGGGCTGAGGCTGCTTCTTTGACTCCTTTAAGCCTTAACAATCTGTTCTTGGCAATTGTAATATACTATACAGCTTTGTATTTTTAGTTAATTTTTCATTTTATACTTTGTCTTTCTTATTAGAGTTTAAATTCCTTTGTGTTAGGAACTATTTTACTCTTTAAAAAAAAACAGTGATGTTATTTATTTACTTTTAGAGAGGGGGAGGGAGAAAGAGAGGGAGAGAAACATTAGTGTGTGAGAGATACATTGATTGGTTCCCTCTTGCACACCCCAGCTGGTGGACCTGGCTCGACACCGAGGCATGTGCCCCGGTCAGGAATTGAACTGGTGACCTTTAGGTTCAGAGGTGGGCGCTCAGTCCACAGAGCCATACCAGCCAGGTATTTTATTCTTTATATCAAACATAACGCCTTATACAGTTTTTGTTGATTTATCAAAATTATAGATTATTACCCAGTCCTTCTCTATTCTAACTGGTCAGTCTTAACTTAGTCTTAGCCCTCTGTCTTTTCTAAGCCTTTACGAAGTCATATTTTATACTTTCTTAAGGCATTTCCCAAATTTATATGGTGTTATTCTTCTCTAATGTTGCCCACAGGATTTTTCTTTAAGATATATGTGTGTGTCCGTTTCATTTGTTCAGTACTATTATACATGTATGATAACTATCATTTATTGACTACTTGCTATGTCTAAACACTTTAAGACTAATCAACCTAATAAGATAGGTAGTATTACTATCCCCATTTTTCAGGAAAGGAAACTGAAAATAGAGTGTAAATAGCTTGTCCGTTGGCCCTGAATCAAGGCCAGCAGTTTGCTGGAGCTGCTGGTTTCAAGCAGGAGCCTAAAGCATTGTCTTTCTATGGTCTGTTGGCCATTTCAGAGCTTAGGAAATGTAATGGTCAATTCATTAGAAAGAGACATCTAGGGGGAAAAGGGAAAAAAATAGCTTGTCCAGTGTCACTCAGTTAGTGACTGCTGGAGCTTCATTTGAACCTAGCGAGTCTCGCTCCGGGGCTGTAACTTGCTGTGTAACACTGCTCTCCTGTATGTTGTCTTGGAATGCGCTAATTTGTACATGTTTTGTCCCTCTTGTTCTGTTACCAGCAGAATCCGAATTATTTCTATTCTTGTTCCTTCTGTTTAACAAACTCTTAAACTCCAGTGCAATTATCTAGATTGACATTAAACACTTAATAAATGAGTAAAAATGGAGGTGATACTTGTTCATTTGGCTATTTTCATTATTGCTTATGCTAACATTTCCTGTTTAAATTTCAGGGCATTTGAGTCTGAAATTCGATTTTACACTGGAAATGACCCTCTGGATGTCTGGGACAGGTGGGTCTTTCTATTTAACAGGGGCAGGAGAAACTTAACATGTGAGTCCTTATGGTCATGCTTTTCAAATTGGGATGTACAGAGCTGTGTGCCAGAAAGTAAAGTGGTCTTTTGGGGACACAGAGAGAGAATAGTCATAATGTCTCTTCCTCAGGTATGCAGGGTGTGGCATGTAGCTGTGAGTTTCACCCTTCTGTCCTCATCCCCATTACTTCCAACAAGTATTTAATTAGAGATACTTAGAAAATTTGAGGGGTACAGGCTTGGGGCATGTCGTTGAGGACCTCTAGATAAACATACTTTCAATATATTAGATATTTCTGCTTTAAAAAATTCCAGAATGGGTCTTGGAGCAAGAACAAAAGTTTAACATATTTCTAAAATATTCTTTTCCTTTTCTTTCTGTTCAGGTATATTAACTGGACAGAACAGAACTATCCTCAGGGAGGGAAGGAGAGTAATATGTCAACATTATTAGAAAGAGCCGTAGAAGCACTACAAGGGGAAAAAAGATATTATAATGATCCTCGATTTCTTAGTCTCTGGCTTAAACTGGTAAGTCTCAAATGCCATCTGAATTTAAAATATTAAACCAAGAGATTTTCTCTAGAAGTATCTGGTACACCAAAAAATGGCAAGACCTGAGCTATTTTGTAGATATTAAACATTTAGTAAATATTCAATATTTGGTAAATGGGTTTTACTTTAAAGATGGATAGATGGATTTTAATATAAGGTTTTATACGCCTTTAAGGGTGATCACAAGGCTGGTATACCTCTCCGTGGGAGTGGCTTACTTTGTTTATTTTAAACATAACTGGGTCATGCAACTGTATTGGAGGAGGATATATAAGAGCAAACATAGGGCATTAGTAAAATGGGAAAAAAGCTCTTGTTGATTCTGATATCCTTTTCTCCCTTTTTTGAGAACCATCATTAAAAAATTATGTTTAATTCTTCATCTGTCTTTGGGCTTGTTTTATCTAGTTTATTGCAATATCAAAAAATGTTTGCTGACTACATTGTACTGTCTTACTTGACATGTAGTTCTTTAATTTCTAGAACACTCTTGAGGATTTTTTTATGAAAACATTTTCTTTGTAACAAATAATGACCAAGGTTACTTAGATATTAATTTTATTGTTTTTACTCTAAAAGAGATCAGAAAAAAGTAAATGATAAGTATTTAGAATGGGATGTTAGGTAATGGATAATTAGATACTTTAAAAAATTAAAATAAATTAAAAAATAGGTACCAAATTTTTTGGACTGTAAGATGCACAGGACCATAAGACACAACTACGTTTTAGAGGAGGAAAATAGGGGAAAAAAATTGAAGCGAGAAATGTAAAATATTTAATAACATAAATAACATAGGCTGCCGCCCACTCCCCCCCCACAGCAATCCAGGTAAGCTACATTCAGACTATAAGGCGCACCCCCATTCCCCCCCAAATTTGAGGGGGAGTGCATCTTATAGTCCGAAAAAATACAGTAATTAGGTATTAGATTAGATAATTCTAAATAATAGAATATTTACAATAACTCTTGTAATTTGATGAAATACTGACATTTGAAATGGATGAAATTTTTGGCCTAAATATGTCTCTTGAGGAGGGCTTATCTTTTTTATTTTTAATTTTATGTTTCAATTAAAGTTTACATTCACTGTTATTTTGTATCTGTCTCAGATGTACAACATGACAATGATATTCTTTACAAAGTGTTCCCCCAGGGGGAAAAAACCCCCAAAAACAAAGTGTTCCCCTGATGTTTCCAGTACACATCTGGCCCCATACATAGTTGTTACAATATTATTGACTATAGTCCCTGTGCTGTACTTTACACCTCATGACTGTTTTGTAACCACCAATTTCTACTTCTCAGTCTCTTCACCTTTTTCACCCAGTACCCCAACCCTCTTTTCCCCCCCGGCAAACATCAGTCTGTTCTCTGTCTATGAGTCTGTTTCTATTTTTATTTGTTCCTTTATTCTGTTCTTTAGAATCTACATGTAAGTGAAATCATATGGTATTTCTTTCTCTGACTTGACTTATTTCACTTAGTGTAATACCCTATAGGTCCATCCATGCTGTTGCAAATGGTAAGATTTCATTCTTTTCTGTGACTGAGTCCACTTGTCTGTTGATGGGCACTTGTGCTGCTTCTGTATCATGGTTATTGTAAACAATGCTGCAAAGACCATAAGGGTGGTCATTCTTTCAAAATCGTGTTTTGGGTTTCTTCAGATGTATATCCAGAAGTGGAATCACTGAGTCATGAGGCAGTTACATTTTTAATTTTTTGAGGACCCTCCATACTGTTTTCCACAGTGGCTGCACCCATCTGCATTCCCACCAACAGTGCATGAAGATTCCCTTTTCTCCATGTCATTGCCAACATCTGTTTGTTGATTTATTGACTGTAGCCATTCTGACATGTATGAAGTGATAGCTCTTTGTGGTTTTTAATTTACATTTCTCTGATGATTAGTGACATTGAGCATCTTTTCATAGGTCTATCGGCTATCTGTATGTCCTCTTTGGAGAAGTGTCTATTCAGGTCCTCTGCCAATTTTTTAATTGGGTTGTTTGGTTTGTTGGTGTTGAGTTGTATGAGTTCTTTATAAATTTTGTATGTTAACCTCTTATCGAATGTATCATTGGCGAATATGTTCCTCTATTCATTAGGTTGTGTTTTTGTTTTGCTGATGGTTTCCTCCACTGTGCAAAAGCTTTTTAGTTTGATATAGCCCCATTTGTTTATTTTGTTTGTTTCCCTTGCCTCAAAATTTTTTTTGCTAAGAGAAATGTCAGAGATTTTACTGCCTATGTTTTTTCTAGGAGTTTTATGGTTTTGAGTCTTACATTTAAGTCTTTAATCTATTTTGAGTTTATTCTTGTATACGGTGTAAGAAGATGGTCTAGTTTCTTTTTTCTTTCTTTTCGCATTGATCCATATGTCTGTTTTTATGCCAGTATAATGCTGTTTTGGTTACTATCGGCCTCATAGTATAGTTGGATATCAGGTAGCATGATACCTCCAACTTGTTCTTCTTTTTCAAGATCTCTGTACCTATTCAGGATCTTTTATGGTTCCTTATCAATTTTTAGATTTTTTGTTTTAATTCTGTGAAATATGACATTGGTAATTTGATAGACATTGCATTGAATGTATAGATTGCTTTGGGTAGTGTGGACATTTTAATGATGTTAGTTCTTCCTATTTATGAGCATGGCGTATACTTCCATTTATTTGTATCTTCTTCAGTTTCTTTCTTTAGTAGGGCCTTATAATTTTCCAAGTACAGTTCTTTTACCTTCTTGCTTGAATTTATTCCTAGGTAATTTATTTTCTTTGAGACAATTGTAAATGGGATTGTTTTCTTAGTTTCCCTTTCTGATACTTCATTATTGGTATATAAGTATGCAACCTATTTCTGAATTTTCATTGTATCCTGCTACTTCACTGAATTCATTGATCAGTTCTAGTAGTTTTTGGTGGAAATTTTAGGGTTTTCTACATACAATATCATGTCATCTGCACATAATGAGTTTTACTTCTTCCTTTCCAATTTGGATGCCTTTATTTCTTTTACTTGTCTCATTGCTGTGTCTAGGACTTTTAGTACTGTGTTGAATAACAGGGGTGAAAGGGGACATCCCTGTCTTGTTCCTGATCTTAAGGGAAATGCTCTTAGTTTTTCCCCATTGAGAATGATGATAACTGTGGGTTTGTCATGTACAGCTTTTACTATGTTTAGGTATGTTCCCTCTATTTTCACTTGGCTTAGTTTTTATCATAAATGGGTGCTGGATTTTGTTAAGTGTTTTTGCTGTACCTATTGATAAGAGCATTTGATTTTTATCCTTCATTTTGTTTATGTGATGTATAATGTTGTTGATTTGCAGATATTGTACCATCCTTTAATCCCAGGAATAAATCCCACTTGATCTTGGTTAATGATCACTTTAATGTATTGCTGAACTTGGTTTCCTAATATTTTGTTGAGGATTTTTGCATCGATGTTCATCATGAATATTGGTCTATAGTTTTCTTTCTCTGTAGTCTTTTTATCTGGTTTTGGAATTAAGGTAATGCTGTCCTCATAGAAAGAGTTTGGGAGTCTTCTTCCTCTTGAATTTTTTTGGAATGATTTTTTGGAGTATGGGTGTTACTTCTTGAATGTTTGGTAAAATTCACCTGTGAAGCCATCCATTCCAGGACTTTTTTATGTTAGAAGTTTGATTATTGCTTTGATTTCATTAGTTACAATCAGTCTGTTCAGGTTTTCTGTCTCTTTTTGTTTTGGTTTTGGGAGATTGTATGTTTCTAGGAATTTATTCATTTCGTTCAGATTGTCTAATTTGTTGACATATAATTCTTCATAATATTTCCTTATAATCCTCCGTATTTCTGTGATGTCACTTGTACTTCTCTTTCACTTCTGATTTTATTTCTGTTGGTCCTCTCAAAGAGCCATCTCTTGGTTTCATTGATCTTTTGTGTTGTTTTTTAGGCTCTATTTTGTTTATTTCCACTCTGATCTTTATTATTTCCTTCCTTCTACTCACTTTGGGCTTTGATGTTCTTTTTCTAGTACCTTTAGTTGTAAGTTTAGATTGTTTATTTGATACTTACCTGGCAGGGGAGACACCATGATCATGAAGGTGGTTTTCCCAGGGTGAGGCTCATCCACTGCGCTCTGAATGTGCTGACCCCTGTGATTTCCCCCTAACGTGGGAAACTGGACTGCACGATTTGTGGTAGAGGGGGACTGCATTTGCACTCTCCCCTGGGGGAAAAAAGGGAAAAGAAGATTGTTTATTTGAGATTTTTCTTATTTCCTGAGGTATGCCTCTAATGCGGTGAATTTCCCTCTTAGGACTGCTTTTGCTGTGTGCTGTATATTTTGTGTAATCGTGGTTTCATTTTCATTTGTCTCAAAGTATTTTATTTTTAATAATATATTTTATTGATTAAGTTATTACAGTTGTCCCTTTGGCATTTTAATTATGACATGTCTTGGTGTGGTTCTCTTTGGGTTCAACTTGTTTGGGACTCAGTGCTTCTGGGACTTGCAGGTCTATTTCCTTCACCAAATTAGGGAAGTTTTCTTTCATTATTTTTTCAAATAAGTTATCAATTTCTTGCTATTCCTCTTCTCCTTCTGGTACCTCTATGATTTGGATGTTGGTACGTTTGGAGATTGGTTTTTTTTTTTTTTGAATTCTTTTTTTCTTCTTGCTGTTGTAATTGAATGCTTATTTCTTTTTTATGTTCCAAATCGTTGATTTGAATCCTGGCTTCCTCCTTCCACTGGTGGTTCCCTGTAGATTTTTCTTTATTTCACTTAGTGTAACCCTCATTTCTTCCTTTATGTTGTTGCCGTTTTCGGTGAGCATCTCAGTATGCTCAGTGGCAAACATCCTGATCACCAGTGTTTTGAGCTCTGCATCTGATAGGTTGATTGTTTTTGATCTTTCATCTTCTTCATAAAGAAGTCCCATTAACATTTCTTTGTCTGGGAACCTCTTTATCTGTCCTTCAATTCTAAATAATAGCTTTGCTGGGTATAGTAATTTTGGATGTAGATCCTTGGTTTTCATCACTTTGAATATTTTATGCCAATCCCTTCTAGCCTGCAAAGTTGCTGTTGAGAAATCAGCTGACAGTCTCATGGGAGCACCCTTGTAGGTAACTAACTGCTTTCCTCTTGCTGCTTTTAAGATTCTCTTTGTTGACCTCTAACCAATGTGGAGGATTACCCCAAGAGCAGGACTTACTTCAGCATGGCTAGTGCCCACTGAGTCTTCCTTTGAGTGTATTGGTTGTGGAGGTGGTTGGGTGGTGGCGCTTTGACATGGTCTGAAGCTGTCCACTGGTTGCGCTGGCCTTGGGGCCTTCTGCAGGGTGCAGGCCAAGGTCAGCTGCCACCTGTGTTCTGCCTGGGGTTGCCAGTGGTAGTTTCAAAGCCATCCACACATGATACTACTTGTGCTGGGCTTAGAGGTGCCCAGGTGAGGCCAAGCTGTAAACCCTAGGTGGCTTGCTGCTAGTGCTGGGCCTGGGGCCACTTAGCAAGAGGTACAGGACACGCTGAGGCCAGATGCTGCTTGTTTGATAGCTTTTAGCGAAAATCTGAGGTATGAGTCAACACAGACAAATCTTATGGAAAAGCCACTGGAAACAGCTTAGGTGGGCCCAAAATTTGGGTGAAGTACTTCTCAGGGAATCACCAGGGTGGAGCAAACAGTGTGAGCCAGGCTGATGGAGACTCAGATATGGTGCCTGCCTGCCTGTTCTGTGTGGGATGGGCTTATCAAAAGAATAGTGGCCTCTAGCAACATTTCTGTCTGGGAGAAACTGCACCCCCAGATCTCACCTTGATGCCATGCAATTCAATCCCTCCCTGTATGTTTCTAGTGACTTTTAAGCTGTTGCTTTAAAAGTCAGTCTGAAGGAGTGAGTCTGAGTAAGTCTGTGCATGGGTACTTTAAGAGGAACTACCTGGGACTCCAGAAACTCTCTGTCTCCCTCAGCCTCAGTGTATGGTGATTTTTTTTTTTTTTTAATCTTCACCAGAGGACATGCTTATTGATTTTAGAAAGAGGGTAAGGGAGGCTGAGAGAAACATCAATCCCCTGTCCGGTGCATACCAGGAGACTTCCATTGGTTCTTTTCCTTTGTGTTTCCATCTGTTGTTTTTGTTTGGTGCTATTCCATACTTGTTTCCTCTTTTTCTGCGCTGTGTGTCAGTTTTGTTTTGTTTTGTTTGGTGTGGTTACCATTAGATTTATGAAAAAGAAAGTTTCATATATAGAGTAGTCCTTTTTCTTTTGAATGTATCTGACTTCCACTCTCCTTTGCAAATTTAGATCTTTTCTCCCTCCCCTTTTATGTTCTGTTGTCAATTATCCCTGTTTATGCTATAAGTTTGTTGTTGATCTTACTTGTAGATTTGTGACCTTTTGTTCTTTGTTTCAGGTAGAATAACCCCTTGATAAATTTCCTTAGCTGCTCTATGTCTGGAAGAGTCTTCATTTCTCCTTCATCTTTAAAGGATAATTCTGCTGGATATATTACTCTTGGCTGATCATTTCTCTCTTTCAGTAGTTTGAATTGTTTTTTTCTTTTTAATCCTCACCCGAGGATATGTTGTTGTTTTTTTAATTGATTTTAGAGCGAGAGGAAGGGAGAATGAAGGAGAGAGAAACATCGATGCCTCCTGTGCATGCCCTGACTGGGGATACAACCTGCAACCTAGGTATGTGCTCTGACTGGGAATTGAACCTGCAACCTTTGGGTGTACAGGTGGACGCTCCAACCAACTGAGCCACCTGGCCAGGGCAGTAGTTTGAGTATTTGTTTCCACTCTCTTCTGGTTTGTAGAGTTCCTGCTGAGATGACAATGGGCTTTCCTTTATAGGTTACTTTCTTTTCCCTGGCTGCCTTAAGAATTCTTTCTTTGTCATTCTTTTTTGACAGTTTTAATGTAATGTGCCTTGGAGAAGGCCTCTTTAATGTTCAAGTTTCTGTCTTTTTCCCTCTGTGTCATTTCTAGATTTTTTCTTTGATAATCACTGATCTTTTCCTCCATTTGGTTTGCTCTACTTCCTGTGTTGCTAGTTCATTCTTGGTCTCTTTGATTGAGTTGTTCTTCTCCAGAATTTCTGTTTTGTTCTTTATTAAAGTTTCAATCTCTTTGAAGGACTTGTGTTGTTTGTTATTTTTTGAGCTTGCTAAATTGCCTGTCTGTATTTTCTCACATCTTGTTGAGTATTTCCAGAACTGCAGTCTTTTGTTTTTCTAAGATTTTTAAAATTTACCTTTAGAGAGAGGGGAAGAGAGGAAGAAAGGGAGAGAAACATTAGTGTACAAGAGAGACATTTATTGGTTGCCTCTCGCATGCCCCCAAGTGGGGACCTGGCCTGCACCCCAGGCATGTGTCCTGACTAGGAATCAAACTGGTGACCTTTCTGTTCTTTTCTGAAGATTTTTCATTTTCTTTCTAAACTGACTCTATACCATGGTTATTCATGATATTTGTCTACCTTAATTATTCATATTTGATGGATTCCTTCTCTGTCTAGGTATCAGTATGAGAGTGTCATATCTCTGGCAGATTAATATGAAGAGATCTTTCCATTCTTTTTCAGTAGGTGGTACTGAATCACAAGGGATTCTTGTTTGTTTGTTTGTTTGTTTGTTTGTTTTGCTCTTAGCTCTGTGAAATCCCAGTGCTCTCCATCAGAGCCAGATGCTGCAGTCAGTGTAGCTGCAGTGTGTGGAGTTTGGGAGAACCTGCCAGCTTCTTTGCTGTTTTGTTCCTCCTGCGACCGGACTCTGGGATTAGTCAGAGAGTACATACACCTTTGTTCAGGGGAAAAGGTGATGCTGTAGTACTAGTTCTCAGGTTTGCAGATAATGTATTCTACAACCCAACACCAAGGGCAAAGGGGATCAAGTCCTAGGAAGTTAAGATGAGTTGGCCAGGCTCTGTGGATTTGTTTCTCTGTCTGAATTGTTGACCACTCAATAACCACAGCCCCGTTCCTGTGCTATGTCCTATCCCAGGTCTTTTTGCCCCTCCCGGCTAAAGGGCGTGTCAGCTACAATCAGCTTCCTTCCTTCTCTGAGCAGAGCCCTACTGTGAGCTCTAAGCTGCCAAGCTGCATCCCTGGGTCCTCTCAGCTTCTCTTCCTTTTCTCTTCCCCCTTTTGCTCCACCTTGAGAGGTTTCAATGCATGGGTCTCTCAGGCATATTTGTGCATTGAACTGGTACTCCTTGTTGAGTTATAGCTGTTCAAATTGTGGACATTTCAAGGGGAGAGACCAAAAGATCTCTCACAATGCCTTTCCTCTGGCATCACTCTCCCTCCCAATTTTTATCTTCCACACATGGGTGTGGGACCAGCCAATTCATGTCTTTGGCCCTTCTACTAGTCTCCATGTGGCTTCCTCTCTAATTCCTTAGTTGTAACACTTCCATTCAGCCAGATTTCACGTGGCTCTGAATGATTGTTGTTCTGTAGTTAGTTGTAATTTTCATGTAGTTGTTGGAGGAGGTGAATACCATGTTTACCTATGTGATTTATTAAAAGGTAGATTAGGCAAACATCTAAAATGACTTAATCCCAGGATTCTATGGTTATATTTTGTTGGCACTATTAAGAGAAACAGTTAATTGGAATAATTTTTCTGTTCATTTATGTTAACTTGGCATTGCTACTGAAGAGCAATGACATTTTTGTAAAGTAAAAAGTCAATCTAGATAGTGTTACTGAAAGAATGGTCTGCAGACTCTATGAGATAAGTATAAAAATTTAGAATAATGACTTATCTATCTTGTTAACCATTTGACATTATCACGACATCCAACTGCATTATCATTTATCTAGTAACTTCTGGTTTTATTGTATTGTATTTGTTTTAAAGATTTTATTTATTTATTTTTAGAGAGGGGATGGGAGGGAGAAAGAGAGGGAGAGAAACATCAATATGTGGTTGCTTCTTAAGCACCCCCTACTAGGGACCTGGCCTGCAATCCAGGCATGTACCCTAACTGGGAATCGAACTGGCAACCCTTTGGTTCACAGTCAGGTGCTCAATCCACTGAGCCATACCAGCCAGGGCTGTTTCTATTGTATTTTTAAAAAATATCAGTCCACAATGAAGTGGAAATTTTTATACAACACACAAACACCCCAAAACTGGCCCCTGAGGTAATCTGAGCAGACTGATCTAGACAACCCTCAGATTCAAATGATCAGCTCTAAATGATCAGCAATAATCTTAACTTTTTTTCCTTAAAAGTATATTGTATTGATTCTGCTAATACAGTTGTCCCATTTTTTTCTCCTCTATATCCCTCTCTGCCCTGCACCCACTCCTTTTCTTCAGCATTACCCCACCTTAGTTCATGTCCATGGGTTGTACATTTAAGTTTTTTGGCTTCTCCACTTCCTATACTACTCTTAATCTCCCCCTGTCTATTTTGTGCCTACCAATTATGCTTCTTATTCCCTGTTCTTCCCCATTCTTCCTCTTCCCCACTGATAACCCTCTATGTGATCTCCATTTCTGTGATTCCAAAACAGGAAAAGCTGGTGTTCATACCGCTGGTCACCTACCAGACCCAGTGAACAAAGACAGGATTTAAATCTTTATGGGCGCTTTATTCAGGTGGTTTGCGATCTGAGAAGACAGTGGGTTTTTACTCTAACAGACTGTCTTAAATTCCATTTTGAAATAGCTTTTTATAAGGAGAACAAAGTGTAGGTAAGGGCTTCGGAAGGGGAAAGTTAATTGGATTAAAAACTGCAGCATTCTTCCCTGGGTGGTGGTCATCTCACTCTGGAGCACAAGGGCTCAGACACCACCTGGGTTGCCTGTGGTCCTCCTGAGGCACAAAGGTGGAACTGCTTATTGTCTCCTGGAGTTGGGCTGGGTCATACCTTCAGTTCTTGGAACAATGGCTTTTACATGCATTGATTACTAAGCTTATTAGCTATTGCTTAAACTAAGTTCCCCATCAATTCTGCTCCTGTTCTAGTTGTTTGCTTAGTTTTTGTTTTTTAGATTCAGTTGATAGTTTGAGTTAGTTTTCATTTTACTATTCATATTTTTTATCTTCTTTTGTTAGATAAGTCTCTTTAACATTTTATATAATAAGGGCTTGGTGATGATGACCTCCTTTAACTTTTCCTTATCTGGGAAGCACTTTATCTGCCCTTCCATTGTAAATGATAGCTTTGTTGGAAAAAGTAATCTTGGATAGAGGTCCTTGCCTTTCAAGACTTTGAATACTTCTTTCTTGCCCCTTCTTGCCTGTAAGATTTCTTTTGAGAAATCAGCTGGTAGTCTTATGGGAACTCTTTCATAGGTAACTGTCTCCTTTTCTCTTGCTGCTTTTTTTTTAATTTTTATTTTTATTATTATTATTATTATTATTATTTTATTTATCTTTAGAGGGGAAGGGTAGGAGAGAGGAAGAGGGAGAGAAATATCAATGTACGGTTGCCTCTCGTGTGTCCCCCGCCGGGAACCGGCCCGCAACCCAGGCATGTGCCCTGACTGGGAATCGAACCGCGATGTTCTGGTTCGCAGGCCCGCGCTCAATCCACTGAGCTACACCAGCCAGGGCTTTCTCTTGCTGCTTTTAAGATTCTCCTTACCTTTAATCATGGGTAATTTAATTATGACATGTCTTGGTGTGTTTCTTCTTGGATCCAACTTCTTTGGGACTCTCTAGGCTTCCTGGACTTCTATGTCTAGTTACTTGGCCAGATTGGGGAAGTTCTTCATTATTTGTTCAAATAAGTTTTCAATTTCTTGCTTTTCCTCATCTCCTTCTGGCACCCCTATGATTTGGATGTTAGAATGTTTAAAGTTGTTCCAAAAGTTCCTCAGCCTCTACTCATTTTTTCAAATTCTTATTTCTTCATTCTGTCCCAGTTGGATGTTTATTTCTTCCTTTTGTTCCAAATCATTGATTCAAGTCCCAGTTTCCTTTCCTTCACTGTTGGTTCCTTGTATATATATTTTTTATTTCACTTTGTATAGCCTTCACTTCTTCCTTTATTTTGGAACCTTACTCAGTCATTTCTGTGAGCATCCTGATTACCAGTGTTTTGAACTCTGCATCTGATAGGTTGGCTATCTCCTCGTCACTCAGTTCTTTTTCTGGAGTTTTGATCTATTCTTTAACTTGGGCCACATTTCTTTGTCTTGGCTCACCTGTTACGTTGTAAGGGGCGAAGCCTTGGGTATTTGCCAAGTCTGGGCAGCCCACTTCATTGAGTTGTGGCACCGTATGTGGGGGAGAGGTCAGAAAGGGAACAGTGCTGCTTGCTTGGCTCTCACCCCACTTTACATCACTTCCCTCACTTCCCACAAGCAGATTGTGCTCTTTCAGGTGCCGATTCCCAGGTGGGTGGGTTTGTGTACATTCTAGGATCCTGTGGGTCTCTCCAACCAACTCTCTTGTGAGACTGGGAGTTTCTCTTGCCAACACAACCCCCATAGATTTTTACAGCCATAGGTTGAGGCTTTAATTCCCTGCTCTGGAACCCTGGGCTGCTCCCCAATTGTTCCTCCTGGTTTATCTGCACACGAATATGGGACCGCTGGCTCTGTTAGCCGCCACCTTGCCTGCCCCAGTCAGCCAGCCACTGCCACCTTGTTGCAAGTCCTCTCTGCTCTGGCTTCTCATCTCCACCCCTCCTACCAGTCTGGATGAATGTTTCTTCTTTAGTTTCTTGTTTGTCGGACTTCCATACAGTTTGATTTTCTGGCAATTTTGGTTTTTTGTTTTTAAATTGGTTGTTATCCTTCTTTTGGTTGTGTGAGAAAATAAAGCATGTCTACCTACTCTTCCATCTTGGCTGGAAGTCCTGTACCTCATAATCTTAACTTTGTACATCGGTAACAAGGTGCATCTTAAACTATTTTGCTATTTTTAAAAAATAAAATAGTCAAGAGGAGTAACAGATGGTTTTCTCACTAATTTCACTTGCACAAAGATGTCTCCAGTCAGTTATTTTTATAAGGGATAATTACAGTCCAGCTAAGGAAATGTTTGTTCTTAGAAATATCCAGTATTTTTAGTTAAAAGGGTAATATTATTTTAGTTTGGCTCTTTAGGGGTTACCAAAAAGACTTGTTTAACTTTTGGATCTATTACTCTGACCATATTGTCCCTTTATTTATGTTTTCTGAAGTGATCTCATTTAGCACTCTGGAATAACCATAGGACAGCCAGCCTTTATTGGCTGTTCCGTTGTACACTAGAGCTGTTCACAAAGTTGTTAAAGTGAAATTAATGTTAGGACTGGATTTTATACTGATAACAGAGTTATCACTTTTCTTGAAATACTCTCACATATTGGAAAAGATCACTAATGTAGGTAAGCAGAAAACAACCATTTACTGAGTTACTGCAAATTTAAACGATAGAATACTGTTTTTGTCAGAGATATAAATGGAGCATTTCATTTATTCAACCTTTTTCTACCAGACCCTGTTCCTGGCTAGGGACTGAGATATAGTAAATTGCAATGTTTTCTGCATTTGCAGAGCTTACTTTATTGGGGAAGACAGATGTTAAGCAATTAATTGTAACAAAAAAGAAAGAGGGAAAGTATTGAGTTGTGTGGGTATACATACAAGGAGGACTCATCTTAGGCTAGACAATTAGGAAAAGGTAGGTATGCAAGAATATACATCTAATAAATAAATAGGAGAAAATGTTAGCCTACCTGGTGGTAAAAGAATTAATTAGAATACTGAAATGACATTTTTATATCAAATTAAGGAGTTTTAAAATTATTTTCTGTGAATTAGTATTTGGGAATTATTACTAGCATTTTAAATTCACATAACTTTTAAAAAGCAATTTTTACTTTTCACATAGCCCTACTATGGACTTTTTAGGAATTAAGGAATTTTTCTTAAGGCGGTAATGCAAAATGTGAATATCCAAAAATAGGTGAATAGTTAATTGATGTAAGATCTACACAGGGAACATTGAGCTATTTAAAAATAGTAGTGAAGAGTAAGCAGCAGCATGAAAAAATGAGTAATACACTAATTGGAATATAAGTAATTTTTATCATTAAAACTTTATAAAATTATAAAAATTGTCTTATCCTGTATAAGATGAAAGAAAGCACATCAAACTGTTAATGGTGTGGAATTTTAGTGATTTCCACCTGCATCCCCCGTACCCTTTCCAGCTACTAGAATCGTCTACATTGTATCTGGTCTTATAAGGTTCCTTCTAGAATATAGATTTGATTATGTCGTTGTTGTTGTTGTTGTTGCTGCTGCCATTGCTGCTTTTAGCTCTCCCACCTCATCACACTTACATTGACTATCAAGTAAATTAAAAAGTTACTACCTTAACATCCAAGACCTGTCATACCTTTTTCTTCAAATTCCTATCTTTCCTATACTGCAGCAAAGTATTCTCTTTGTCCTGCCCTTCCTTTCCCGTTCTCTGTCTCATGTAAGCCTATTCCTCCTCCAGGGTCACAAGTAAATATCATACTTTCTTGAAGGCTTTCCTCCCCATCCCTTTTTCTCACAAATTAATCTCTTATTTTTGTCTGTTTCTTAGGTCCTCTCAGTGTAGTCCTTACAACGTTGTATTATAATAGATATATATTTTTTCAGCGTGGAAACTACAGATAGTATGTCACCAGTGAGTGTTTGGCACGCAATAGACAGTAAGTAAATAGAAATTGGTTAACTGTTGGTGCTTTCAATTTGTTACAGGGGCATTTATGTAATGAGCCTTTGGATATGTACAGTTATTTACACAACCAAGGGATTGGCATTTCACTTGCTCAGTTCTACATTTCATGGGCTGAAGAATATGAAGCCAGGGAAAACTTTAAGAAAGCAGATACAATATTTCAGGAAGGGATTCAACAGAAGGCTGAACCACTGGAAAGACTGCAGTCCCAGCACCGGTAAGCTGCTTCTCTGGAGCTTGTTTAAACTCTTTAAAACTAGTGGCTATAAATGGTCGTTTTTACATCTAATAAAGTGTTCTCCATGGATTGGCAGGTTTACTCAGTTACTACTCAGTTTTTTAAAAGACATATTTAACTTTTTAACATACAGTAAAATTCATTCTATGGTATAGGATTTACAAGTTTTCACAAATGAAAAGAGACACGTAACAATTACGATGATGTGATAGAAACTAGTTCCATCTCTCCATGGAATTCTAGAACCTTTGTGCTCAACACCTACTCTCACTCCCAGCCTGTGGCATCAACTGATCTATTCTCTAGCCCCATAGTTTTGCCTTTCCATTATGTTATAAACGGGATGATACAATATGTAGTCTTTTGAGTCTGGCTTTTTTCATTTAGCATCATGCATTTGAGGTGTAAGTGTTCTTTATGTATTCTGATACAGGTCGTTTGTCAAATAAGTGATTTGTAAACTTCTCTCGGCTTAAGTCTGGTCTATTTAAGTCTGTTTTTTTAACAATACCTTTTATGGAATAAAAGTTTTTAATCTGAAGAAGTCTGACATCAAGTATTTCTTATGGATGATTTTGGTATATCTGAGAATTTTGTCTCAGCAAAGGTCAACAAAGATTTTCTCCATTGTTCTCATCTTGAAGTTTTATCATTTCACTTTGTACACTTAGATCTGTGATCCATTTTGGGTTAATCGTTGTAGAGGATTTGGGCCAAGGTTCTTTTTTTGTAGATGAGCCTCTATTTGTATTTATGCCACTTGTTGAAAAGGCTTTCTCCATTAAATTGCCTTTGCACATTAGTCAGAAATCAGTTTCAGTTTGATCATTTTCGTGTAGATGTATTTCTTTTATTCTATTTTGTTCTATTAATCTGTGTATTCATTGGTGTATACCATGTCATCTAGATTACTGTAGCTTTATAGTAAGTCTGGAAATCAGGTAATATGAATTCTCTGACTTTGTTCTTTTTATCTCTTCTAATTCCTTTCACTGTAATGTCTTGTTTTTCTCTAGGTTTATTTAAGATTTTTTTTTAACATTGGTTTTTAGCAGTTTGGTTGTGATGTGTCTAGATGTGATTAACTTGGCATTTAATCTATTTGGAGTTTAATGGGCTTTTTGAATTTATAAATGTATGCCATTCACAAAATTTGAAAAGTTTTCAGGGGGTGGAAATGGGAGGGAGGTGGGAAGGGCTGGGGTGGTGGGCTGGGGTGGGAGTAAAAGACAGAAAACTGTACAAGACCAACAATTAAAATAAAAATTAAAAAAAAAAAGAAAAGTTTTCAGCCATGATTTAAAAATATTCTTCTGCACCTCTATCTCTTTCTTCTTCTGGGACGTCAGTTTCACATATGTTAGATCTTTTGATACTGTCCTACAGGTCCCTGAACCTCAGTTCCTGTTTTAAAAAATTTTAAATCTTCTCTCTGTTCTTCAAAACGGCCAGTTGTTACTGATTTGTCTTCAGGTTTGTTTACTCTTTCATCAGCCCTCTACATTGTGATACTGAGTCCATCCAGTACATGTTTTATTTTAGATACTGTGTTTTTCAGGTTTAAAGTTTCCATTTGATTCTTTTTATATGTTCTATATCTCTGCTAAGAACTTTTATCTTTATATTCATTTCAGATGTTTCTACCTTTATCTCATGGAGCATAGTTATGATAGCTGCTTTAAAATCTCCGAAAACTTTCATACCTGGGTCATCTTGATGCTGGTGTCTCTTGGTTATCTTTTCCTTTGAGAATTAGCACATTCTCCTGGTTCTTTGTATGTCAGTAATTTTGGATTATATCCTGGATATTTATCCTGATAAGATATTATTACACTCTGGGTCCTGTTGGTTGATATTCTGTGGAGAATATTGATGATTTTGTTTCAGCAGGTAACCAACATTCATATGTTACAAGTTCTTTCTCATTTTATGTGGGTAGTGCTTCGTGTCAGTTTAGTTTTCAAGACCTTTGGGTTTGTGCTGTGTGTGTTGCTCAGGGGATATTCTGGGACTTGGGCAGTAGTTTATATTATAGCTCAGTTCTCGCAGCCTTTTTTGTGCTGCTGTGGTTCTGCCCTGTGTGTGCATAGCTGAGGAGTGAGTGAGTCCAGGGTTTGTGCCAGTTCAGGTACAGAATTAGGAGGTCCTCTTCTTCAGTACACTCTCTCCCTTATTTGTCCCATATCCATTGGCCCTCAGAGTCCCCCTTCCCCAGGCCTTTGGCCAGAAAGATGAGATTTCTCTAGGAGTTTTAACTTTCCACACCACCATTACAACAATTCAAAACCACAAGAGAGCCCTGGCTGGTGTGGCTCAGTTGGTTGGAGCATCCATCTAGTAACTGGAAGGTTGCAGGTTCAACTCCTGGTCTGGGCACATACCTAGGATGCGGGTTTGATCCCCATTCCTGGTGTGTTCAGGAGACAGCCAATCAATGCTTCTCTCTCCCTTCCTCTCTCTTTAAAACCAATGAAAAAAATGTCCTCGGGTGAGGATCAAAAACAAAAACAAAACAAAAAAACCACAAGAAAAAAATAGAAGAAGGGAAAAAAATAGAAGGGGGGAAAAAAGAGGAAACAACCCTGTGTGGGTTGTTTCTTCAAGTTTGACTCGTCTCCACAGTCCACTTGCTTTTGTTTACTTTTGCTTTTTTGTGTTATTTCTAGAGATTTTAACTCTAACCAGTGAGGGGGCTGCTGTCATGGGCTTACTCCATGTCAGCCAGCACTTGCAATTTATTTTTTGTTTTTGTTTGTTTTTACCCTTTCATTAATACTTAAAACTTTGGCAGCAGCACAAGTTTAGTCTTCAAACTTCTGCCAGTTTTGCTAAAGTGAAATGTTATGCTGCATGCAACTTTATTTCACATGGTTCCAGAAAAAGGGTGAGTTGTGGGGGCCCTCTATGGAGAGAGACACACACATAAACACAGTGGTAAAATAATGTGACAAGAAGTTAGCAATTGATAAATCTACGTGAAAGCTATTTGGGTGCTTATTTACCTTTATCAACTATATTATAAGTTTAACAAGTTTTATAATAAAACTCTGACATTAATAAATTCTGTAATCTTAGTCACCCTGATCTTATCCGCATACCATCCTAATGGTGATCTTCAGAGTGTTTTTAATTGGTCACACTTAGACATTTAAAGGGGGAAGCTTAAGCATTCTAGCCCAAACCTCTCATCCCAAGGTGGCTTCTTTATGCCTGAGAAAATAAACACTTCATTTGTGCTATTTCTATATATTTCTTCCCTCATCCTACCCTTCTCTCTTGTTTTAACAAATTAGAAATTTGAATCTGGTGAGTAGTGTTTATCTCACCAAAAGTTAATTGCTCATTCTTTTCCTTTAGACAATTCCAAGCTCGAGTGACTCGGCAAACTCTGTTGGCACTTGAGAAGGAAGAAGAGGAGGAAGTTTTTGGATCCTCCGTACCACAACGAAATACACTGGCGGAACTTAAAAGCAAAGGGAAAAAGACAGCAAGAGCTCCAATCAACCGTATAGGAGGTGCTCTGAAGGGTGAGTTTGTTCAATGTTATGGTGATCTCTTAGTCTCAAGTGGTAGGCAGATTATGTAAAGAGATAATGTATAGGTAGACATTGTCCTAGTTTTCTGAGTACTAGGTAGCATAAAGAAGGAGAGCTGAGATCACAGTGTGCACAAAAAAACAAAATGTGCCAGCAATTTTGTGTCTTAATTAAGAAAAACCTAATATAGGAAGCATGAAGGGTTTCTATTTAAGTGTTGTTAGTTGAAAAAAGATATGTATTGTCAAAGTTTATATAATTAAAGTTTACACCTACCAAAACCTCGGAGAATGTATTAACATAGTCTTCAGTCTTTTGGGCCTAGAAGTTGGTGTATCTTTGTACACCTAAAGATGAACAGTAAGCTATTTTTATTTCACTATTTTTTAGGGAAATTTTAGGTTCACAACAACATTGAGCAAAAGGTAAAGAGAGCAATAAGCTTTTATTAACAAAATTTGTAGCATTAGGCATGTAAATAAGAACATTTTTTAAAAATCTCTTATCCCTTCCTTGGTATCAACTTCTCAATATTTAGAATGTTTCTTGGAGATCCTCGAATTAGAGTATAAGGGAGTAGATGGTCCTAAAGAACATTTCATTCAGTAACGATGAAGCTTGGTTGTAACAAGCGGCCCTCCGACAGAGGACAGCCCTAGTAAATGGGCTAATTGTAGTTCGTCTTCTCTAGATTCGTACATCTCAGCTGATTTCCACTGACAGAAAAATTTGAACTGAAAAATGAAGATTTAGGTCAGGTTAGTCTCCATAAAAGCAGATATTGTTAGAATGGTGACTGAAGGAAGATGTAGTATTTGGGTTTTTTGTATCTATGAATAGAGAATTGTAGAAGAGGGAAAGGGAGAGTGTGAGTAACAACACACAATGGACTAAAAAGTTAACTAATTATTTTTAAAAATCTTTTTGCTTCCATGGTAGTAGAAGTAACCTTTTTTGGCATCTAAGGATAATTAAAGATTTTACATGGTTTTAATGTTTTTCTCCTAGCTCCTAACCAGAACAGAGGACTCCAAAATCCATTTCCTCAACCAGTGCAAAGTAATTCTAGAATTAGTATTTTTGATGAAAATGCTGGTGAGGATTCCGTAGCAGAGCTGTCTAAGCCTACAGCGCAGCCATGGACAGCACCCCCTGTGCCCAGGGCCAAAGAAAATGAGCTGCAAGCAGGTCCTTGGAACGCAGGCAGACCTTTGGAACACAGGGTAAGGACTCAGAACCAGTGTATTTGACAGTGTAACAAAAACTTCAGGTTTAGGGTAACAGGAATATTTTTATCATCTTTAAAAAAACTTCCTCTTGAATAGTTAGGCATGGTCTGCATATTTTGTGTCAATGTAAAACTATGGTAATTTTAATTGTCTTCTTCATCACCAGCATTATGGCAATACAGCTTCTGTGACAGCCACGCCCTCTGTACCTCCCAGTTTTACTCCATATGTGGAAGAGACTGCACAACAGCCTGTTATGTGAGTTTGATTTCCAGATTTTCTGAGGCGGGGATTATTAAGTGTGGATAGAGGCACTTACCCTAGTTCCCAAAGGCATTTTCTTCTTTAGGGGTATGAAAGTAACCAAATGAAGTTTTGTGTTTCCTTTATGTCTGTGTTCTTTGAGGATGTTAGGGCTCAAAGACTATTCAGTAGTATTCTAATTGAGGAGTAAGCTTAATTGGTTTATATTTACATTTCTGTAAGTCAAAGTTAATCACTGTGATTTAAGTGAGATCTTCTACCTTTGTTATTGACAGGAATTAGAAATTATGATAATTTTTTCTCTGATCCTGCTCCTTCAGATGTCTTTTGCTTTTTCTTCCTAGTCCTTAGCATTTCTGTTTATAAGAGAATAAGTGATGACTAGATAATCAGGCAGCCTGAGGCTTAGATTAGTACATGACATTGTGGAATTCTAGTCCTAGACCGTATTCTGTCCCCCAGTGCAAGTTCCCTCATACCTGACCTGTAGCCCTGCACTATATGCTAGGTAGTTTGGCAGTGTGGAAATAGACACGATTTAAAGTGGAACTTCTGTCTGATAAGAATTAAACACAAGGGAGATTATTCTTAAGAAAATCGAATGAGCCCTTACAGAGGATCACCTGAAGAAATTGATAGTACATGCTTATGGATGTTTAATTTTCTTAATGTTTCAAATCACTTTGTAGACTCAATTATGTGAAAATAAGTATAGTATAGAAAATGTTCAACTTTATTTTTATTTCTGCTCTTTTCTATGGCTGTCTTATTTGACCTCTGTGACATTTTTCTTTAGTTTGTGTTTCTCTTAATGTGTCTCAGGGACTTTTCATAGATTAAGAAAACCAGCTAAGATCTATAATGGGAGTTGTAAATATTTTCCCCTAGTTTGCCCTTTATCTTTTGATGTCACATAGCAACCGTTATATTGGGTTGGCCAAAAAGTCCATGTGATTTTTTTCCATAAAATAAAAAACACATTTTTCATGTTCACCAATAACTTGATTGATTTGGATACTTTGAGTGTGTCGGCTGTCTTCTGCATGGTATAGTTCATTGTTCTCAATTAATGTCTTGATTTGATTGCTATCATCTTCATCTGCTCTACCTGACCTTGGAGTATCATCCAGTGAGAAATCTCCAGCACGAAACTTCACAGACCACTTTTGACACATTTGATCAGTCACAGCACCTTCTCCGTACACTGTACAAATCTTTTTTTGTGTTTCGATTGCATTTTTACCTTTTTTAAAAAAATAAAGCATAATATTCCAGGGCCCAGATGCCCTTGGGTAAAACAAAATCAAGGGCTGAAGCAGCATTGTATCTCACAGAGATAAATGAAGGGGAAGACCTACAAGGGAGCATCCACATGCAGCGTATTCACAGGGACCAGGTGGTCCCCAGAAGGGTGAGAGAAAGGAGGGGTAGAAGACATATTCAGGGCAAGTCCTAGCAAAGTAGGGGAAGATGAGAGGAAAAACTCCTACTGAAAGAACACTGGCCCATAAATACAGGTCCTTTGCAGAACCCTGTCAGAAAGGCCCTTCCTTACACACAGAGGTATCACACTGCTCTCCTTTGGAGGTATAATCAGAAAGGCCTGGCAGCACAGGCCTCAGTCTGTCACACGCAGCTCTCCTTGCCCGTCCCCGACCTACCCTTAGAGGGGAGCCAAATGAGGACCCACTGGGCCCCTCCCCAAATGATTCCTATGGGAGAAAAATAAAAAAGCACACACCTAGGAATAAGAACCTTAATCATACAAAAGGTCCAAATAGTCTAATTTTTGCCTTCTGACAAGGTTTCCTGTCCAGTTCAGACATTATTTCATTTCTTAAAAATAAAGATACCCACTCTCCCTCTCCCCGAAAGCTACTTTATACAGCCCATCCCACACACCCCAAACCAGGCATTGCTCCTTTGACACGAGGTAAACTTACAACTTTGCTGCAACCTCACAGCCTCTAGGGGGCTGCTCATTACAACCAACTCAAACTCAGTCTGCAGAGGAGGGGATAGCAGAGGGCAGGGAGGCCTGCCAAGGGCCCTGCCCCTTCACAAGGAAAAGGAAAAGACAAATCAAGAACAGAGTTTTCTTCCCCTTGCTCCACCACCAGACTGGGGCCCTGGGCCTGGGCTCTGCTGGGCTCACGGGGTTTCATGACTTCGAGATTCTAGTGTATACCAGCCGGTCTTCTCCTGGGCTAGGTCCAGCCATCACAGGCAGATGTGCACCTAGTCAAGGAGAATATTCCCTACATCCTTGCTCACTCAGCATTAAGCTGTAGCTCTCGCTGCTGCAGTCGCCCTTGAGGATCCCATCACATGCATTTTACCGTAGGTGAGATTGTTTCCTGGGCTGCTTTCGTTTTCTTCTGGGTGGTTTTCTGAAAGTCAGGAAGTAGATAAATCTTCACATAAGGGTCAGGGTCATTCCCATCCTGGAGCAGTTGCATGGCCTGAATATGCATCACTATGATGAAGAGTTTGCTATTTTTGTAGGAGGTAGACAGCTTTACCTCCCCTCCCACCTTCCCAGTGTGGCCAGGCTGGTACTTGCAGCCTTTTCATCCTGGGGCAGGGGTAGAAGAAGGTATATACCAAATCACACTTGCCACCTCCATAGTAGCATGGATCAAATTCCTTTTTATGATTTCTGTGTCTCTGTCATTTTTCTCTGGGATTGCTGCAGCCTAACTAATCTCCCTACCTCTACTTTACTCAGCCCGTGCATTCTTTATGCTGTCACAGCTGCACTGCCAATCTGCTCATGTGTTTTCCCGATCAGAGTCCCTTGCTCCATAACCTATGGGGTGAAACCCAAACTCCTTAACATAAATTATAAAACCATTTATGATTTGGCCTCTGCTAATATCTTCAGTTTTCTTACACTATACTGTTTGCAAGAGTAGCCACTCTTTGGACATTTGGGTTGTTTCTTTTTACATTTTGGCTATTGTGGATAATGCTTCTGTGTGTATATATTTTTGTGTAGATGTTTTCGATTCTTTTGGGTATATGAGTATAGCTAGAAGGGAGTTGCAGAGTTGTATAGTAACTCCATGTTTAACATTTCGAGGAACTGTTAAACTGTTCTCCAGAGAGGCTGCTCCATTTTATATTTCTACAATGCCTCAATGAAGATTCTGATTTCTCCGCATCCTAACCAACACTTCTTATTGTGTTTTTGTTTGTTTTGTTATTGCCATTAGGGTTTTTGATTTGCATTTTCCTAATCACTAGTGATGCTGAGCACCTTTTATGGGCTTATCGGCCATTTGTATATCTTATTTGGAAAAATGTCTACTCAAATCATTTGTCTATTTTTCTTTTTTATTCCTCTAAACAATGTGACTTTTTTTTTTTCTTTTTATCCTCACCAGAGGATATGTTTATTGACTTTAGAGAGAGAAGGGAGAGGAAGAGAGAGGGAGAAATGTCAACATGAGATAGGAACCTCAATCAGTTGCCTGTTGTACGTCTTCTGACCGGGAATCAAACCTGCATCTTTTCAGTTTACAGGATGATGGCTCTAACCAACTGAGCCATACCAGCCAGGGCCAAATCCTGTGTCTATTTTTCAGTTGGATTATTTGTCTTATTGTTGAGTTGTAAGAGTTCATATATTCTCACAAGATTGGGCACTTTCAGGGTGGTATGGCCATAAACTGAGTTCGTATATTCTGGGCAAAAGTCCCTTCTTTTGTTTCTTGTGCTTTTGGTATTGTATCTAAGAAGGCTTTGCCTAACCCAAAGTCATGAAGATTTACTCCTATGTTTTCTTCCGAGAGTTTTATAGTTTCAGCTCTTACATGTCTGTGATACATTTTTAGCTAATGTTTGTGTATGGTATGAGGAAGGAGTCCAACCGCATTCTTCCACATGTAGATACTAGTTGTTCTAACACGATTTGTTGAAAAAACTTCTTTCCCCATTGAATAGTCTTGGTGTCCTGTTGAAAATCAATTGACCGTAATATATGGATTTATTTCTGGACACTTAATTCTATTCCATTGATATATATGTCTATCCTTATGCCAATACCAAGCAGTCTTGATTACTGTAGATTTATGGCAACTTGACTATAAAAGTTACTACACACACACACACACACACACACACACACACACTATATACTATGGTATTTAGAAGTGTGGGTCCAACTTTGTTCTTTTTAAAGATTGTTTTAACCATGTAGTCCCCTTGAAATTCCATATGAATTTTAGCATCAGCTTGTCAATGTCTGCAAAATAGCCAGCTGGGATTTTGATACAGATTTTGTTGAATCTGTAGATCAATTTAATGAATATTGCTGCCTTATCAGTATCAAATCTTCTGATCCATGACCATGAGTTGTCTTTCCATCTAGTTATATCTTTATGTTTTAATTAAAATTTTTAAAAATTTATTGATTTTAGAGAGGAAGAGAGATAGAGACTCATCAATTTCGTTCTTATTTATGCATTCATTGGTTGATTTTTTTTTTTTAATGTATCCTAGACACTATGCTGCCTCTTTTTTATTTTTTTAAGATTTTATTTATTTACTTTTAGAGAGAGGGGAAGGGAGTGAGAAAGAGAGGGAAAGAGACATCAGTGTGTGAGAAATACATCAATTGATTGCCTCTCACATTCCCCCAGCTGAGGATCTGGCCTGCAACCCAGGCATGTGCCCTGAATGGAAATCGAACCGGTGACCTTTCAGTTCACAGGCCAGCACTCAGTCCACTGAGCCACACCAGCCAGGGCTCGTTGGTTGATTCTTGTCCGTGTCCTGACCAAGAGTCCTCCACAATGTTGATAAATAGGGATGACATTCTGACCAACTGAGCTACCTGGCTAGGGCCTAGTTATACCTTCTCTCATTTCTTTCAACAGTGTTTTATAGATTTTAGGATACAAGTTATGCACTCTTTTTAAACATCAGTAGACTTTATTATTTTTTTTTTTAAAGCAGTGTTTTTTTTTGTTTTGTTTTTGTTTTTAAAGATTTTTATTTATTTATCTTTAGAGGGGAAGGGTAGGAGAAAGGGAGAGGGAGAGAAATGTCAATGTAGGGTTGTCTCTCGTGTGTCCCCTGCTGGGAACTGGCCTGCAACCCAGGCATGTGCCCTGACTGGGAATCGAACCGCGATCCTCTGGTTCGCAGGCCCGCGCTCAATCCACTGAGCTACACCAGCCAGGGCCAGTAGACTTTATTTTTTAGAGCAGTTTTAGATTTACAGAAAAATTGTGCAGTAAGTACAGAGAGTTCCCATATACTCCCTCCACCCCTCATTCAATTGTCCCTATTTTTTTTTAAACTCACTGTCTTATTTTGCTATCCAGTAGAGCATTTTGAAGATTTTATAGAAAGGGAGAGAAACATCGATGTATGAGAGATACATCAGTCAGCCGCTCTTGCATGCCACCATCTGGGGACCTGGCCTGCCCTGGCATGTGCCCTGATTGGGAATTGATCCAACAGCCTTTTGGTTCACAGGCCTGCACTCAATCCACTGAGCCACACCAGCCAGGGCAATTGTCCCTATTATTAACATCTTGCATTAGTGTGGTGTATTTGTTATGAATTAACAATCCATTATTGATAAATGATTTATTAAAGTTCATAGTTTACATTAGGATTCACTTTAATGTATTTTACATTTCTATGGGTTTTGACAAATGAATGTCATATATCCACTATAACAGTATCATACAGAATATTTTTACTGACCTAAAAATTCCCTCTACCTTATTTATTTATCCATCCCTCTACTGAATTCCTAGCAACCACTATTCTTTATGTTGTCTTTATAGTTTTGCCTTTTTAAAAATATTCTGAAGTATTTTATTCTTTTTGATGCTGTTAATAAATAGAATTATTTCCTTAATGTTTTCAGATTGTTCATTGAAGGTATATGATATACTATTGATTTTTATATATTACTCATTTGATGAACTTATTAGTTCTAATAGTTTTTAAGTGGATTCTTAGGATTTTCTATATATAAGATTAAATCATTTGCAAATAGAGATCACTTTACTTTTTCCTTTCCTATCTGATTGCCTTTTATTTATTTTTTTTTGACTCATTGCCTTGGCTAGAACTTCCAGTACAATATGTAGCAAGAATGGACATTCTTATATTGTTCCTGATCTTAACTGGGAAAGCATTCCATCTTTTATCACTAAATATGATGTTCGTGTAGGTTTTCATAGATGTTCTTTATCAGGTTAAGCAAGTTGAGGAAGCCTTTTAAGCATGTAGATGCTTGTACCCTACCATTGAAGGCTCTGATTTAGTGGACCTGGGGTAAGGACCAAGTATCTTTAGTTGTAAGAAGATATATAAGAAAATAAAAGGTATATAAGTCATTCTGATCCATAGCCAGGATTCATCTAACACCTGCCTTATCCTGATTGAGGTACTTCATGCTTCATTCTTTTTGACCTATATTATCTCTCTCTTTCTTCAGCTGAGAACATTGACCTTCATACCATCAGTTCCCTAAATCCTGTATTCCTAACTCTAATTCTTTTGAGTGCTAAAATGTGGGAAATGGGCTGTATTGCATATGGGTTTGATTAAGAAATTATATTATGATATTTTTCTCCTGTAAGGAATATAAGTTATTTGATGACCCTAACTTATGGTTAATTTCCTTCCTCATCATAACAAAGTAGTACTTAGAACATAACTGTCAATGACTCGTGTAAATTATTTTTAGTCTCTTTTCTCAACCTTATTTGTTTTTGCTTTTTTAATCAGTCATATATAATCTTGCTGCTAACATTGTCCCCGTGTGTTATCAAAACATGCTAAAAACAGTTCCTTTGGCCGGTATGGTGAATAGTAATTATTTTGCTTCTTTTAGGACACCATGCAAAATTGAACCCAGTATAAACCATGTTCTAAGCACAAGAAAGCCTGGAAAGGAAGAAGGTGATCTCCTGCAAAGAGTTCAAAGCCATCAGCAAGTATCTGAGGAGAAGAAAGAGAAGATGATGTACTGCAAGGAGAAGATTTATGCAGGAGTGGGAGAGTTCTCCTTTGAAGAGATCAGGGCTGAAGTTTTCCGGAAGAAATTGAAAGAGCAAAGGGAAGGTATGACTATTGATCTAGTTTAAATTTGTCAAAATAACTCAGTTGTAGGAAGGTTGAGTTATATATTAAGTCCGAGGAAATTGTCCCATTGTTTGTATGTTTATGTGATGCTTCTAGGGTTTCTACTATTTCTTTCTCTATTTAAGCTGAATTCCCATTGCTGCTTTCCATGGAGACCCTTGGGTGGAAAAATGAAGCAACTAAGTCTGTTCAAAAAGGAGAAGAAGTTCTGAACTATAGGAAGAATTCATGTTCATTGATGCAATAGGCAGACGGCTGTGACCCCTGATGTATGCACATGCTATGCCTCCCCATTAAGTACTTTCTTCATATTGCCTGAGATATTTCACTCCACTTTTGATACTCTACCTGGAATTTCTCCCAGGGCTTATTTAGGTTAACATACCCAGTCACACTTCAATCACTTAGATGATTCTTATTCGTATTGGTTTTTTTTTAAAGACATTATCTTCTTTCTAATTTAGGAAAGTTTCACTGTCAATTGGGAAATTTAGAATTTTTGGAAAATGGGAAGCAGTTCTGTTCTGGAGCTTGGAGTACTTGGGGCGAGGTAGTACAGAATGGGCTGAAAACTACTGAAGTATAGTATTTGGAGCTTAAGGCATTAGAAGATGAGGGACAGGACAGTACAGGAAAGGAGTTGGGACAGAGTCCAAAAATAAGTTTAATCCATTTAGATAGTTTGACTATAATCTATACCAAGAAAGGAGAAAGAAATATTCTACACATATATCAAGAATAATTTACTAACATAACTCAGCTCACTTAACAGGATAATGGTATACAGAGTCTGTCCAGACGGTACCCAGCCATGTAATATGAAAAATGGAGACATTTATTAAAGAAGATACAAGAAACATTGTACATAGGACAATGACACCTCAGTCTCCTTCAAAGTAGGCACCTTGGGACCCCCCATAGTTCTCCCAATGGCCATCAGCTGCTCTGTCGTATTTTCCTGAATCTCATCAATGGTCTGAAATATCTTCCCTTTCAAAGGTGATTTTAGTTTTAGGAAAAGCCAGAAGTCACAGGGCACCAAATCTGAGCTCTAGGGGGGCTGAGTCACATTGGTGATTTGATGTTTCACCAAAAAACTCTGCACAAGACATGATGCATCAGTGGGCACCTTGTCATGATGAAGTTGCCCTTCACCCGTTGCCCATAACTGCAGCCTTCTAAATCATCTGAATGATTTCCTCGGAAGAAAGTTCGCGTTTAACACAAAATTTGTTGTAGGTTTGTTGCTCTACTCACTCAGTCATGTTGAATGCAACAGCTACACAGTATGCATGCTCACTCAACGGCATCTACCACCCAAGTGACTAATAAGTGAAATCGTCATTGTTCACGCATGAGCGTTCTAGTCCACTCTGCTTGGCCGCCAGGTTACATCAATGTTGTACAAATTATTCTCGTTATATTAACAATGGCTGGACTTTTTCCTGACAGGCCTCATATGTAAGGCAAGCTAGAGAACTTAACCATTACTTATAATTTACTTAAGGAAAAATCATTTCTGAGTTCCAGGTGAAAGATTAGAAGCAAGCTTCTATAAAGCAGACTGTTATTAGTAAGTTTGGCATTGCTTTCATTCATTGTATCAACTAGTGCCTTCCAAGACTGATAAAGATGCTCTAGGCTCAAATAATGTATTGAAAAATGAAACCTGTGTATCTAAGTAGGAGAGGAGTAATAGTTAGGAAGCAAGGAAATAGTTGAGCAAGGCTTTTAAAAAATAGGAACTATCCAGGGCCCTGGCCGGGTATCTCAGTAGGTTCAAGTGTCATCCCCATGTGCCAAGGTTGCAGGTTCAACCCCTAGTCAAAGCCCATATAAGAATCAGCCAATGAACACATAAATAAGTGGAACAACATGTCAATGTCTTTCTTTCTCTGTCTGTCTCTCTCCTTCCCTCTCCCTCCCATCCCTTTGTCTTCCTTTCTCTAAATTCAATAAATAAAAAAATTAAAAAATGGGAACCACCATAACAAAAAAGTAGGCTGGGATGGTAGGCAAAGAAGAGCTGGGAAAGGAAGTAGGTGCTTAGATAAAAAACTAGTGTTTCCTTCAACCTGAGTGTCCATCGACAGATGAATGGATAAAGAAAATGGAATGTAGAAATGGATAAAGAAAAGGAACAAAAAAGAATGAAATCTTGCCATTTGCAATTACATGGATGGACCATGAGGGCATTATGCTAAGTGAAATAAGACAGAGAAAGACAAATTCTGTATGATCTCATTTGTGGAATCTTAAAACAAGCAAACTTAGATACAGAGAACAGTTTGGTTGTCAGAAGCAGGGGATGGTAGAAGGTGGGCAAAATGAATTGAAAGGAGTCAGAAGATACAAACTTCCATTTCTACAGTAAGTCATGGGGATGTAATGAACAGCATGGCAACTGTAGTTAATGCTGTGTTAACATATTTGAAAGTTGCTAAGAGTAAATCTTAAAATGTCTTATCACAAGAAAGGAAATTTTTTGCAACTGTACATGGCGACATGATACCTAGACTTATTGTGGTGATCATTTTGCAGTATATACAAATATAGAATAATTATGTTGTATGCCCAAAACTAATATTGTATGGCAATTATACTTCAAAATTTTAAATAAATAAAACAACATTAAAAAAAAAAAGAAAACTACTGTTTTCTTAAGGGAAAGATCTAGCTTAACATCAGGTATATAGTTGTAAGATGATAGTACATTTTATTCTCAGCAAGCCAAAGAAGGACCTGTGTTAGGGTTAGATGGGATTTGGATAGATAAAAAGACCTCTTTGGATTTTTTTAATTCTACTTCCTAAGCTGGTCTCTGAATCTAGTTCATGAAGATGTAATTTCCCTGCTGTATATAGTTTGCATTCTTATAAATCCTCATGCCTATAATAAAGTGATTTCTGGTCACTGTTAAAAACTGGCATCAAAATGATTGCTGATTGGTCACTGTCAGGTAGGAATACTAGAAGTGAGGGAGCCATGGGCAGGGCCTGGAGAGGAACAAGGTGGTTCTTTCTTTCCATTGCTACTTCCAAATCATCTTTTTCTCCTCCTTCAAAACCTCTAGTTTCTTTCACATTTGTGTCTTTTTTTTTTAATTTATATATATATATTTTTAACCTACCTCCTGAGCCTCCTTAGTGTTCTCACCTCAGACTTTTTGCTCACTCCCCATTATTCATTAATTGACCAAGTACCTAGTTCTGTATCTTCCCTCCACCCCTACACCTTCCAGTGCTGTGGCTTCTCAATTTTGTGGCCACCATACCTCCTGTGATCTCTTCCTCGGCCCTGCTCACTGCCTCGTCCCTGGTCTTACTGTTGACCTTATCACTCAGGAACTCTTTTGAAAAAATTTCTTTTCTTTGACTACTACCTTCTCCTCTAGCTTACTTGCTTTAAGACTCCTCTCCTGGAATTCTTTATCCTTATTGAGATCACTAATCCATCCCTACCAATTTTATTTTTTACTGTTTATTATCATCCTTATGTCCTGATTTCCTTTCTTCCCAGCTTAGAGTCAGTGATTCATCATTATGATCACTCCCTTGTAAATACTCTTTACCTGTTTAACCCTCTCTCTATTGTATTCGCCTGGCAAAACCTCAACCCTGGTGAAATTAACCTGTCTGCTCACAGTTTGTGTCTGCATCCAAGTAGTTTAAAAATAGCTGGAGAAAAATGCAACTATGTGTACAAGTCTCACTTTAAATTCGTGACCACAGGTCTCAAATTGGCATTCACCAGTGCTTAGCAGTCTTACTGCAGTTTCCTGGTAGGTGAATTTCTGCTAAACAACTAATTTAACATTTTTCATATTTTCAAATCTTTTATATCGCTGATCCTCCTTAGCTATGATCTAGCATCATACTTCACTGGGAAAGTGAAAGAAATATAATGGTAACTCCATTTTCTTCTACCACAGCTACCATATCCAATTCGTATCTATGCACCTTAACATTTTTTTCTGTTAAAATTAACATTTTTCTGTTCTTATCAAAGGAGTAGCTCTTTTTTCTTCCCCTTCCAACGTTTTTTTCTGAATCATTCTCATCATTAAAACAAAGATACTTTTAATGTCTCCAGTTCTTTTTATTTTTAAAATTTTCTCAGTTATCCTCATTCTTCTCCAGCTACTACCACCCATTTTTCTCCCTTCACAGCAAAATTTCTTGGGAATTGTAATCATCTTCACTGCCTATTATTTCCTCAAGCACCCTCTGTTCCAGTGAACTGGTCTGATCATGGCCACCGGGAAACTCCTTTCAGCCAGATCCGTTGGCTTTTTCTGTCCTGATCTTGGCTTCATTAGGCAGTTGATGAAAACTTCTTTATGAAATCCTTCTCTTGGCTTCTTTGTTGATGTATATTACTTCTCAGTTTCCTTTATTGCTGTCCTCATATAGGACCTCTTCCTGAGGCCCAGAATAAAGTTGTGGAATATTCCAATTATCTTTTCTTTCTACAGCTATCTCTAGGTAATGAACTAATTACTGTTTATAAGCTATAGACTCCCAAATTTATCTATACACCCCTGTCATTTCATTTGAACTCCAGACTCGTGTCTATTGTCGATACATTAAAAATTTTAAATTCAACATAGCCAAAACGGAATTGATTTCTGTCATAAACCATACTCCAGCAGACACATGTACCAGCAGTTCTTCATTTCAATAAAAGGTATCACTATGCACCCTGGTTATTTAAGCCAAAACAATCCAGAAGCCATTTTTGATCACCGTTTTCTTACTATTTCCCACAACTAGTGAATAAGCCCATCAACTTGACCACCCCAAAATTCTCCAAATCTTTCATTTATCCCATTCCCATTATTACCTTAATCCAAAGCACAATCTTTTATCTAGACTACTGCATCTGGATTTTCCACACTCTTCCTTACCACAATCTGTTTTGCTCATAGTAAATGATCTTTTTTAAAAAATCAGATCATGTTATTTCTTTACTTAAAATTCTCCAGTGTTTGTCGTTGTCTTAGAATGTAATACAAACTCTTTACCCCCACATGACTTGGCCTCTGCCTACTTCTCCAGCCTCACCTTTTATTTTTCTCCCTCTTACTGTGCTTCATCGAGCCATGCAGGCCTCCGTTGGAACACAGTGTGATCCTTGAACACAGTGATCTTGTTCCTGAATTAGGGCCTTTGTGCCAGTTCATCCCTTGACCAATTATCTTTTCCTGGGTCCGTATGGGACTGGCCTCTAGTCGTTCAGATTGTAGCTTTATAAAGTCTCTTTCTTAGAATGATCTCTTATCACTGGTCTTAAATAGCCCCTGACCCCATCTCCCAACCCAGTCATACATTCTCATATCACCTATTTTACTTTATTTTTGACATTGATTTTTCTTATTAATGTATATGTGTGCATGTTCAACTCCCCCAAATTAAATGTTAACATCACATGACCAAGGACTTTGTATTATGCACCACCGAAACTTAAATGCTCAGAGTTGTGCTTGGCATGTGGCACATATTCTATTTTTTATTGATTGAATAAATAAGAGACCTCAGTCTGAGGATTTTGTACCACTTATATCATTCTTATTTGTAGTATGAATATACATGCTGAGGACAGGAGCCCCAAAGATGGTTTTTGACAGAATAAATTGCTATCAGAAGTAAATGCCTTAGCCAACTTTATTGTTTCTAGCTGAGCTACTGACCAGTGCAGAGAAGAGAGCAGAAATGCAGAAGCAAATTGAAGAGATGGAGAAGAAACTAAAACAAATTCAAACTACTCAGCAAGAAAGAACGGGTGATCAGGTTATTCCTCTTTTTTTAATACATAAAACTAAAGCTTATTGAAACAAATTTAAGAAATGTAAAAGCATAGAAAAAGTACTCTCCTCAACCATTTTGAGTTTTCTTTAGTTTCTTATCTATTCATTAATAGCAACAAAATTGAGCAAGAAAGTAATTTAACAGGTGACTTCAAATGGAATTTATGGTATGTGATATAATTTATTGACTTAGTTATATTCTAAACCATTGTTACCTGTAACTGTAGCTCTTTAGTCATTTTCCGTTAAAATGGGGTTAACTAAGAAAATTCAGTATATGGTTGGCACTGCTCAGTTGATTACAACAGTTCCAGTTTATACTAGGAACGTAAATTATTAGAAAGAACTTTTGGGGAACAGATATTTTATCTTGTTAGTTGGTATCCAGGGGGAAAGTATGAGAAAGTTGATTTTGGTACTAAAGATTGAAAATAGGTAACATGTTCTAGAGGGGATAAATTGGTTTTGTTTATTTAATGCACATAGCAAGAAGAAAAGATGCCTACAAAGGAGACAGCCGACCTGCAGATTGCTTCTGAGTCTCAGGAAATACCAGGAATGACTCTGCCCAATTCTGTTTGTCCAGTAAATTCTTGTGCCAGGTAGGACCACATTAATGGAGAGAATGATGCTTATGGGAGGGCATTTAGAACCAACCTTTGACTCTCTAGTGGCTTGAAGTCTCCTTGACTTCAATAGTATTAAGACATGATTTTTGCAAGTCTCTGTCACAGCGTAAACTTTGATGTTGTTGAAGCAGGCTAGGGTACTGACTTTTTTCCATTTAAAAAAAAAACACATAGCCCTGGCTGGTGTAGCTCAGTGGATTGAGCGTGGGCCTGCGAACTAAAGGATTGCGGTTCGATTCCCAGTCAGGGCACATGCCTGGGTTGCAGGACAGTTCCCAGCGACAGTTCTTAGCAGGGGACACACGAAAAGCAACCATACATTGATATTTCTCTCCATCTCTCCTTCCCTTCCCCTCTAAAGATAAATAAATAAAATCTTTAAAAAAAAAAAAAAAAACCCATGTTTTTTAATAGAAGCAATCAAATATAAATAATTCTTTAAAAGGCAAAACCAGCCCTGGATGGGGTGGCTCAGTGGGTTGGGTGTTTTCCCACAAGCTGAGAGGTCATGGGTTTGATTCCCAGTCATGGCACATGCCTGGGTTGCAGGCCAGCTTCCTGGTTAGGCACATGCAAGAGGCAACCAGTCAGTGTTTCTCTCACATATCAGTGTTTCTCTCCCTCTCTTTCTCCCTCCCTTCCCCTTTCTCTAAAAATAAATAAATAAAATATATATACATTTTTAAAGGCAAAACCAAGCTCTGGGTGGCGTGGCACAGTGGATTGAGTGCCAGCCTAGGAACTAAAAGGTTGTGGATTGGATTCCCAGGCAGGTCACATGCCTGGGTTGTGGGCCAGGTCCCCAGTAAGGGCACATGAGAGGCAACCACACATTGATGTTTCCCTCCCTCTCTTCATTCCCTTCCCCTCTCCCTAAAAATAAACAAAATCTTTAAATAAAATAAAAAAGGCAAAACCAGCTGGTGTGGCTTAGTGGATTGAGCACTGGCCTGCAAACCAAAGGGTTGTGGTTTGATTCCCAGTTCAGGGCACATGCCTGGGTTGCAGGCCAGTTCCCAGCAGGAGATGCATGAGAGGCAACCATACATTGATATTTTTCTTCCCCTCTAAAGATAAATAAATAAAATCTTTAAAAAATTTTTTAAAAATAAAAAAATGAGAATTTACCATTTTGTAATCTACTTTAATTACACTGTTAATGTAACTTAACATCTATCATCTAACATACTTCTACAACAATTTTAATGACTAAAAGTTCCATCTTATTAAAGAATTTGGATTTACAATACTAGAATATTTTCTTTATCTTAGAGTGAAGATTATATTTAATAAAAAGCCTCTTGAACTTCTAAGAATTAAATAATTCTGTGGATACGAAACATTTTAAAACAAGTTTCTTTACAGGGAAACTTCACTTGCAGAAAATGTTTGGCAAGAACAACCTCATGCTAAAGGTGAGTTGTATTTGACAATGTCATGAAGAACTTGCTGATAACCCATGCATGCATTATGTAACTCGTAAATATATTTCTTAATACTATAAAGGGAGTTGAAAGAAGGCAGAGAGGGGACTAAGGTCATTACTGTATCTTTGAATCATGGAATTCAGTTATAAGCATGTGATTCAAGGTAAGACAGATATTTGAAAGACTTTTTATAGGATTCCTCAGGGTTTTGAAATATTTGGTTTAAATGTAAATTTAAATTTATACTGACTACCAAATAATTTTCCACTTTAGTTAGTGTACACTAAGCTAAGCATATCTATAGTATCCAGCAGCTAGCTGAAAAGTTGTTTTTGGAACAAAGAAAAAAAGCTTAAAACTGATATTATTTTATATTCAAATTTGTTCTCTTTTCTGTTTAGAAACTTGTTAAAGTAATAAAAATATGAATATCCACCATAAGTAGTTTAAAAAAAAAAACATTAAATTGAATCTGATTAAACCTCTAATTCCAACCACCAAATTATAGGAAACAATCATAGAGGAACAGGTTAAACAACACGGAAGTGTGTGGGTGGCAAAAAAAATTCAGCATTATGGGGCAAACAACCCAGTTTCTTCAACAAAAAATTACTTTAAAAAAATTCAATGGAATAAAAGCTATTTCAGAAATATTTTTGCCAGTCACAATACATGAATTTTACTCTCCATTCCCAGTTCAAACTTTCTAAAAAATTATGGTAAAATGGGAAACTTGGCTGCCTGGATATTTGATATTCAGAAATTGTTAATCCTAGAGGTATGATCACATTTTGAGATTATGCTTTTTTAAAGAGCCTCTCTATAGCAATGCATACTGAAGTATTTATAGATGAAATTATATAATGTCGTGGATTTGCATCAAAATAATCTGGAGTTGGGCTGCGTTTGGAGAGTAGTAGTGATGGGGAATAAAGGTAAGCAAGATCGTTCATGTTTAGATAATTATTATTAAATGATCTTTACCTTTATACATTTGCAATTATTAATTATGAAAAGCAGATTGCCTTTCTGCTTTCAAACAATGCAAAATATTAATTAACCAATCTAGTTGTCTTGAAGAATAGAGCATTTACTCTCAAGAGTATAAATCCAGTCTTTTTTTCTATAGGTTCCAGTATACCTTTCTCCATTTTTGATGAGTTTCTTTCAGAAAAAAAGAATATCAGGTTTGAAATTTTTGTTTTGTCTTGAACTTGAAAGTTTTCTAGTTTTATAAATGAGAGATTACTGTTATCTGTGTCAATAGAAAAAATTGCTAAATGCAATGTGTCTTTTTCCAGTCCTCCTGCAGATCTGTCACGGGTTTTAGTCCAGCGAAGACCCCTTGCAGTTCTTAAAACTTCAGACAGCATCACCACAAGTGAGGATGTATCTCCAGATGTTTGTGTAAGGAGGAGCAGTGTTTCTAAAGAAGTTAATATAATGGACTAGTGGATTGTTTCATTCAGTTCTCAAAATAGGGTTCAAATGAACATTATTGACTTGAAATAAGCACATGAAAAGATGCTCAACACCGGTAGTCGTCAGACTAATGCAAATCAAAACTACTGTGAGATACTACTTCACAGACACTAGGATGACTGTCATCAAAAAGACAGAAAATAGCAAGTTTTGGTGAGGATGTTGAGAAATTAGTACCCTTATTATTCACTGCTGGTAGAAATATAAAATGGTGCAGCAACTTTGGAGAACAGTTTGGCAGTTCTTCAAAATGTTAAACAGAGTACCACATAACCAGAAAAATCCCTCCCAGGTTTATATCCAAGAGAATTAAAAACATATGTTCACACAAAAAAAACTCATACATGAATATTCATAGCATTATTCGTAATAACCAAAAAGTGGGGACAACTCTATCAACTGGTACATGGTTAAGTAAAATGTTATATATTCATACAGTGAAATATTATTCAGGCATAAAATTGAAAGAGCTACCGATACATCTTACAACATGGATGAACCTTGAAAACACTTTGTTAAGTGAATGAAGCTAACCACCAAAGACCACATACTGTATAGTTCCATTTTCAAGAAATGTCCAGAAAAGACAAATTCATAAAAATGGAAACTAGATTAGGGATTTTCAGGGGGCTAGAGATTGTAGGAGTTAGAGACTAACTGCTAATGGGTATGAATTTTTTTTTTTTTTTTTTTTTTTGGTGGGGATGGATACGTTCTGGAGTTACAGTTAGTGGTGGTGATTATTCAACCTTGTGAGTGTGCTAAAAACCACTGAAATGTTCACTTTCAAAAGGTGAATTTTTAAAAAATTTGAATTATATAATTATATCTCATTTTTTTAAGGTTTTATTTCTTTTTAGAGAGAGGGGAAGGGAAGGAGAAACACCAATATGTGAGAGATACATCACTGGGTTGCCTCCTGCAAGCCCCGAACCAGGGACCTGGTCTGCAACTCAGGCCTGTGTGCCCTGACTGGGAATCCAACCGGTGACCCTTCGGTTTGCAGGCCACACTCAATCCACTGAGCACCACCAGCCAGGGCTCTCAATTTTTTTAAGTGGGGGAAAAAAATCACTGTCTTAAAAGCCTTTAGTACTTTTTCTTTTTAAACTAACATAGCAAAGAATCTTTGTTCTTTTTATATAAAATGCTTTTTGTGGCAATGGAAGAGTTATGTGGACCAACCATTTGACTTTAGTAATGTTCTGTTTTAAATTTTCTTTTAAAGATTTTATTTACTAATTTTTAGAGAGAGGGGAAGAGAGGGAGAAAGAGGGAGAGAAACACTAATGTGTGAGAAAAACATCGATCAGTTGCCTCTTGCAGCTGCCCAACCAGGGACCTGGCCCACAACCCAGGCATGTGCCAAGACTGGGAATTGAACCAGCAACCCTTTGATTCAAAGTCCACTAGTCAATCCATTGAGCCACACCAACCAGGGCAATGTTCTATTTTAATCACTATGGACAAGTGACGTGATAATATTTAGGGTAAAAAAAACCTCACATAAAAATTCAAGTCTTGAAATTTTAAGGAAGAAGTTATCATTCTCTTCAAGCTAGCATCTGGAAATTTGTTGTGAGGTTGAAGACGGTGGAATACAAGGTCTGTCCAGAAGGTACCCAGCCATGTAATATGAAAAATGGAGACATTTATTAAAGAAGATACAAGAAACATTGTACATAGGACAATGACACCTCTGTCCCCTTCAAAGTAGGCACCTTGGGACCCCCCATAGTTCTCCCAATTGCCATCAGCTGTCCTGTCATATTTTCCTGAATCTCATCAACGGTCTGAAATATCTTCCCTTTCAAAGGTGATTTTAGTTTTAGGAAAAGCCAGAAGTCACAGGGTGCCAAATCTGGGCTCTAGGGGGGCTGAGTCACATTGGTGATTTGATGTTTCACCAAAAAACTCTGCACAAGACATGATGCATGAGTGGGCATGTTATTTTGATAAAGCTGCTAATCACCAGTTGCCCCTAGTTCTGGCCTTCTGAATCATCAGAATAGTTTCCTTGGAGGAATGTTCAAACTTAATGCAAAATTTGATGCAGATTCCTTGCACTCGCTCAGTCGTTTTGAATGCAACAGCCACACAGGGTACATGCTCACACAACGGTATCTACCTCCCCCACTGACTAGTACAGTGAAATCGTCATTGCTCACACATGCACATTGCAGTCCACTCTCCTTGGCTGCCAGGTTATGTTGATGTTGCACAAACCATTCTCGTTATACTAACAATGGCTGGACTTTCTCCAGACAGAACTTGTATTTTACATTCAGTAAACTACAAATTTAATTGTCCAGCTACATGAGATTTTTACATGTGTGAATATCCATGCAATCTCCACCTAGATCAAGATTACAAAATTTCCAGCAACCCAGAAGAACCTAGGGAGCTAACTATAGGTGTTCAGGCCACATTCTAGCTATATGGAATTGGAATTTCCGGGGGTGGTATCCAAGCATTTATTTTTTGGAAAATAATTTTTATTGAATTTATTGGGGTGATAATACAAGCAAGTATTGTTGTTTTAAATACTTTACTAGATAATTCTGATAGTCCACTGACTGCTTTCAGAAGATAACAGTCTCGAAGGGTAATTAATTATATACTGTGTTCCTGAGAATACCACCAGAGAACATAATGCTAGTCTAGATTTTGAGGTCGTAGTTCTATGTTCAGGTGTTCAAAACTGGGCTAAATTATTAAAGGAGTCAATCTTAATTTAGTTTTTTGGTTTTAAACCTTTTATTTAAATTTTGTTAATAGGTACTTATCAGAATTTTTCCTCCTAAAAAAATATTTCAAATGGCTAAAGTGCCATTTTGAAAAAAGTGTATTTGCATAGAATGTATTCCTAGACTATAAATATCTATTTTACTTCTATTTTATAATTTTTAGCCACATTATTTCTTCTAGATGTACCTCTACCTACTAATGTCAGATTTAAAGTATACGTCAAATTAATAATCTAGAAAATTAATATCTAGTCTGCACAAGGGTTAAGTGAAGTACGCACTTTTGTATACAACAGGTAAATGTTTCAAGGGGTACAATCTCTCTGAGGTCAACCAGGCAGTATGTATAAAGAACCTTAGCATTCACCACCTTTTTGGTAAGATGTTATTTATTTTTTAGAGAAAGGTGCGGGGGCGGGGGGAAGAGGGAGAGAAACATCAGTGCGTGGTTGCTTCTTGGACGGCCTCTACTGGTGAGCTGGCTCACAATCCAGGCATGTGTCCTGACCGGGATTTGAACCAGCGACCCTTTGATTTTCAGGCCAGCATTCAACCACTTAGCCACACCATCCAGGGCAGCATTCATAACCTTTTGACCTGATAATTCTACTTTTAGGAATTATTCTTAAGAAATTAAGGGATTATTTCCTTAATTTCTTTTTTTTTAATTTTTTAATTTTTTAAAATATATTTTATTGATTATGCTATTACAATTGTCCCATTTCTCCCCTATCATTCCCCTCCACCCTGCACACCCCCTCCCACCCACATTCCCCCCCTTTAGTTCATGTCCATGTGTCATAAGTTCTTTAGGTTCTACATTTCCCATACTATTCTTGCCCTCCCCCTGTCTATTTTCTACCCACCATCTATGCTACATATTCTCTGTACCTTCCCCCCCCCTCCTCCCACGCCCCTGTTGCTAACCCTCCATATGATCTCCATTTCTGTGTTTCTGTTTCTGTTCTAGCTGTTTGCTTAGTTTGCTTTTCTTTTAGGTGTGGTTCTTAATAGCTGTGAGTTTGCTGTCTTTTCACTGTCGTATTTTTGATCTTCTTTTTCTTAGATAAGTCCCTTTAACATTTCATATAACAAGGGCTTGGTGATGATGAACTCCTTGAACTTGACCTTATCTGAGAAGCACTTTATCTGTCCTTCCATTCTAAATGACAGCTTTGCTGGATAGAGCAATCTTGGATGTAGGTCCCTGCCTTTCAAGACTTCAAATACTTCTTTACAGCCCCTTCTTGCCTGGAAGGTCTCTTTTGAGAAATCAGCTGACAGTCTGATGGGAACTCCTTTGTAGGTGACTGTCCCTTATCCCTTGGTGCTTCTAGAATTCTCTGCTTCATTTGAATCTTGGCTAATGTAATTCTGATGTGCCTTGGTGTGTTCCTCCTTGGGTCCAACTTCTTTGGGACTCTCTGAGCTTCCTGGACATCCTGGTAGTCTACTTCCTTTGCCAGATTGGAGAAGTTCTCCTTTATTATTTGTTCAAATAAGTTTTCCACTTGTTGCTCTTCTTCTTCCCCTTCTGGGACCCCTATAATTCGGATGTTGGGACGTTTAACAGTGTCCCGGAGGTTCCTAAGCCTCTCATTTTTTTGAATTCTTGTCTCTTCCTCATTTTCTGTTTGGTTGTTTCTTCCTTCTGGTCCACTCCATTGATTTGAGTCCCAGTTTTTCTTCCATCTCTATCGGTTCCCCATGCGTCTTCATTTCCTGTATTGTAGCCTGCATTTTTTCATCTAATTTGTGAGCAAAATCAACCAATTCCGTGAGCATTTTGATGACCAGTGCTTTGAACTGTGCATCCGATAGGTTGGTTATCTCTTCACGGCTTAGAGGAATTGGCTCTAGGGCCTTCATTTGTTCTCCGGTTTGAGCCATTTTTGGTGTTTTTTTGGGGGGGGGGTTGTTTGTTTTGTTTTGGTTTTAGTCTGGTCCGGCTATTTCGTAGTGAGGGGTGGAGCCTTAGGTGTTCCTCAGGGCAGGGCACCCCCGTCGCTGAGTTGTGACGCTATAGGTGAGGGCGGGGTCCGAGAGGGAAGAATGGCGCCTGCTCCGCTCTCTCCTGGACTCCGGTCCCCTCCACTGCTTCCCCTTCACCTGGATTATCTGCGCACGGGCGAGTGCTGTTACGTAGTGGAGTCAGTCCCTTCCGCCACTTCCCCTCTGCCTGGACCGTCTGCACGCGCGAATGTGGGACCACCTGGTCAGCCAGCCGCCTTGTGCGGCCTCACTGGGTCTGCACAGTTGCCCCCCAATGCCCGGGGTCCACCAGCTGCTGCCTGTGGGCCCAGGGACTGCCAGCCGCTGCTGCTTGCGTTCCCAGGTCCACACCTCCACTTTTTCCTGCCACAACTCCGCTCCTCTTACCAGTCTGGATGAATGGTGGTTGGACTTCTGAACAGTTCAATTTTCTATAAGTTCTGGTTGCTTTCTTGTTTCTAAATATTTGTTGTCCTTGATTTTGGTTGTAAGAGGAGGCACAGTGTGTCTGCCTACGCCTCCATCTTGGCCGGAAGGCCTTAATTTCTTAATTTCCTTGATTCCGTAGGATTCCTAAGATATTCCCAAAGTTATAAATGTACAATGATATTTTAAAGAAAAAATGGAATGACCTAAAAAAATTAGTTGACTTCTGATAGATCCACAGTGTGACCATATTGTTTTTAAAGAATTTTTAATAGCACAGAAAAATAACTAAAAATATAAGAAAGAATAATACATACAGTTGACCCTAGAACGACATGGATTTGAACTGTGGGCCCACTTATACATGGACTTCTTTTCAATGTACTGTGGCTCTCCCACTTCCCCAGTGTTCACATCCATGATTCAACCAACTGAACAGTAATTTTCATCTGTGGTTGGGAATCTGTGGATTGGGAGGCCCAAGTGTGTACATTGTTCTGTGCCATTTTATATAAGGGACTTGAACTTCTGGCAGGGGACTCCTGGATCAAATCCCACACAATACTAAAGGACAACTTGTAAGTTAAGTTTTGGGGAAGTCAAAAGTTATCCAAGGATTTTCAACTGTGCAGGGGGAGGGAGTTGGCTCCCTAAACCCTGAGTTGTTCAAAGGTCAACTGTTTTAAAATACCTTTTTTAATGCATAGAATATGCTTGTTCATGTATCATACCAGATATATCTATCTATCTATTTATATATATATATATATATATATATATATATATATATATATATATATATATGGCAACAGTAGTTGCTTCTAAGAGTGATCATTGAAGGGGAGATGAAGGAATGAAGGGTCAAGTGCCAAAGGGAGAGTTTTTCACTATATGTCCTTTTAAAGTAGTTGATTTTTTTAAACCATGTATATGTACTACTTTTATCTTTTAAATTTTCATTGGTTTTAGAGAGAGAGGGAAGAAGGGAGGGAGAGAGACAAAAACATGGATTTGTTGTTCCAACTTACTCATGCACTCATTGGCTGACTCTTACATGTGCTCTGACCGGTGATCGAACCTGCAACAATGGTGTATCAGGACGGTGCTCTAACCAACTGAGCTACCTGATCAGGGTATTACTTTTTAAGACAAAGGCATATTTTAAATTTTTTTATACTTTATATTTTGTTTTACATATTTTCTACCATGATTGTGAATTACCTTTAAGAAATGAAATAAAGCCCTGGCTGGTGTGGCTCAGTGGATTGAGTGCTAGCCTGCGAACCAAAGAGCTGCCGATTCAATTCCCAGTCAGGGCACATCCCTGGTTGCAGGCCAGGTCCCCAGCTGGGGTCTCAGGAGAGGAAACCACACATTGATGTTTCTCTCCCTCTCTTTCTCCTACCCTTTCTCTAAAAATAAATAAATAAAATCTTTAAAAAAAAAAAAGAAATGAAATAAAAATTAAATATTTGGTCTAGAAGATGACCTAAAAGGTAGGAGGATAGCAGATTATCAGAACATTTTCTAGGCCAAAACAAGACAAAAGATGATATTAGTCCTCTGGTTCTTAAGTGAAATTGTTGTGAAAAAGACATTGTTTGGTATTTTTCCTTTGTGTAGAGAATCCTCACAATGTAATTTTGATGAAGTGTAGTTTGCTGCTTTCATGATACAAAACCTTGTTCCTCAAATATTATGATATGCTTTTTAAAAAAGATTTTTTTTATTTATTTTTAGAGGGAGGGAGAGAAACATCAGTGTGTGCTTGCCTCTCCCACACTCCTAACCAGGGTCCTGGCCCACATCCCAGGCACGTGCCCTGACTGGGAATTGAACCAGCAATCTTTTGGTTTGCAGGCCGATGCTCAGTCCACTGAGCTACACCAGCCAGGGCTATGATATGCTTTTAAAAATTGTATCTCCTTAGAGATTCTGATAGCTTTTTCTGTACCCTGTTTTAAAAATCACTTAGCTAACATATGTCTCTAAGTAAAAAAGATAGGGCATCCATATGCTAATTAAATTATTTCAGCTAAACTTTATGTGGTTTTAATTTCAGGATGAATTTACGGGAATTGAACCATTGAGTGAGGATGCTATTATCACAGGTTTCAGGAATGTAACTATTTGTCCTAACCCAGAAGACACTTGTGACTTTGCTCGAGCTGCTCGTTTTGTATCAACTCCATTTCATGAGATAATACCCTTGAAGGATCCTTCTGATCCAGAGAGACTGTTGCAGGAAGAGGATCTTGATGGGAAGACCTCTGAGGACCAACTGACTGCTTGTGGCACTATGTACAATCCAACCCTCAGCACCAAGAAGCTGAGGTGACTGGTGATTATAGGTTGCACAAACCAGATTGTTTAAATGCTCTTATTGTGTGCGCTTATCAGTTGTAGCAATTAATTATCAAGTGCTTTACATGACAGTCGGGCTGCCCCAGATAAAATGTCAATGGAATTTAGTAATTGATTTGAATATGAGGGTTAGAAAAGTACATTTTGATGGTTATGAGATTAGGAGGCCAAGGAGGATTATGGTGTATACTTGATTGGGAGAGAGAAGGCATTTATTTTTCCTTTAATGTAAATTTAAAATAATGGTAAAATAACTTAATACTATTTTCAATTAGGCAACTAGAGATGTATTTTTTAAAAGTATTTTTTGATAAAGAGTTGGAAATGAACAAAAAGTAGGTAAGAAGGAATCGCATAGAGAGCCAGAGATTAAGCCTTATGATCTAGCCATATTTAAAAGTCAGCTAATTTAAACAAAGTTATTCCAGCTTGAGGGATATTCTTAAATTTGCCAATTTGTGCTTTTAAACTACATTTTCAAACTTTTTTCCAACAAACTGTTTATCACATTTGTTAGCATGCACTCACCTTGAGTGATGTCGGTGTCCCCCTTTGTTGACCCCTTGTTACTGCAGAGTAAGCAGTTCAGAGAAGGGTAAACAGGAAGAAGGTTAGTGTCTTAGTCAGTTTTCTTAATAGTCTAGAATCGATGTAGAATTGGCATTCACTATAGATTAGGTAAATAAGTCGTAAGTTGAGAAATGTAATGCTAGTTATTGCTTGTCAACCAGGGTAAATAAAGTTACCTAGATTCTGATTATGAATCCATTTCTGTTACGGGAAAATAATGGCCTTTGAAAATGAGACTATTAAATATCAAATAAAATTACAACAGGTAAATTGAAAGGACTGACTCATTTGTTGTTCTTCTAGCCCAATTATTGAAGACAGCGGTGAGGCCACACACTCCTCTGGGTTGTCTGGATCTTCTGCCTCCGTGATAAGCACCTCCTCCATCAAATGTCTTCAAATTCCTGAGAAACTGGAGCTTACTAATGAGGCTACAGGTAAGTGCATATATACCACTGACTTGTAAGCAATCATCCGCATCCATGTCTAGTGAACACTTATTTATCTCAGCAAACCGAGCTATGTTTTTCTTTTCTAGAAAAGTTCCTATAAACTGAAATTTCTAAAATGTCTTAGTACTAATTGAGCATAATATCATAGAGGCCTGAGATAGATAAGTGTTGTTAGGTTATCGGTATTAACCATGTAATCTTGTTTTTATCCCCTCTGTTATAATACTCATTTTAGGTTTTCTGGGTGATGTTTTGTCTGTTTGGTTTTTTTACAACTGCCCCTCCCCCTCCAGAAAACCCCAGTCAGTCACCCTGGTGTTCACAGTATCGTAGACAACTACTAAAATCCCAACCAGAGCTGAGTGCTTCTACAGAGTTTTTTGTAGAAGATAGATCAATGCCTGAACTGGAAATAGAGAAGGAAATTGAGTTAGGTAAGTACCATTAAATGCATGTCTTTTTGTATATAACAGTGTACAAAGTGATTATTTGTACTTAAGCTTAATGCTTTTGGCCAGTAAGTATTTCTAGATTGTAAGAAACAGAATCATAGAAGTTGACACACTGATAAGTTCTTGTCCTGGTAACAGTAGGAATTATATGTTCTTTCAGTGTTTAACAAGTGATTTCGAAAAGTATTCTAGCTGGCAAATATATAGTGCTATTAGCCCTTAAACCAGGAAGTAAAAGTGAGGGGCTTATACATATTCCAGTGGTTTTTAAATGGAATCAAACCTTCCCAACAGGTAATGAGGATTATTGCGTTAAACAAGAATACCTAATATGTGAAGATTACAAATTATTCTGGGTGACACCAAGAAACTCTGCAGAATTAACCTTAATAAAGGTGGGACTGATTCCTTGTCATTACAATTACCTTGTCAGTAATGTGGGTTGAAGCAATAACTGTGGCTCCACAGTACCATCAAGTCCTTGGAATAGTCTGTAAGCTTCTTATAGAAAGTCACTGATGCGTCAAGAAATTACTCATCATTATGTGCCAGGATCAGATATCAGAAATAAGAAGCTATTGTATAGGTCTCTTAATGTGTCCATACATACTAACTATTCCTATAATTTTATCTTTTTGAGGAAACCTGAAATTTTCTGGCTTGCTCCAGTATGGAACAGTTACATTCTAGCCTTCAATTGCGCGCGCACACACACGTGCACACACACAAGTATTATTTTGAAAATTTCATTCACCACCATCCTAGAGAGTCACGTTACCTCTTTCTTGTATTGGATACCTAGTAATATTGGATTCCATTTTTTTCTTCTTTCTTGGTTTAAGCCCTCATGTTTTAGTAGCTTCCTGAGAAGGGTTGCAGGAGATGTAAGCTTTTTGAAATCTTTCATTCAGAAAATTCCTTATTCCCCATTTTTACTTGATTAGTAGTTTGATCAGATGTTAGAATTCAAGGTTTAAAATGCTTTTTCCTTAGACTTTTGAAGATAAGTGCTATTATCTTTTGACTTCTAATCTTGCTCTTAAAGTTTTGCCATTCTTTGTGAGGGATTATTTTCTCCTCTCTGAGTCCTTGTAGGACCTTTTGTCCCTTGTCTTCCAGAATTTCACAATTACAAGCTTTGGTACAAGTCTTTTGTTACCCATATGCTAGGCACCCCGTGGCCATTTCAATCTGAACTCCTCAATTCTGAGAAATTTTCTTCAAAGAATAAAATTTTTCTTCCCCACAGTCTTCTCTGTTCTCTCATTTCAGAACTCCTGGACAAATCTTTAAAAATCTTATCTCTTTCTCCTATTTTCTATCTCCATCTTTTTTACTTTCTGGAATGTTTTGTCAACTTTATTTTCTGTCTTTTTACCAGGTTTTTTATTTCTTTGTCATGTATTTAATTTGCAAGAGCTCTTTTATTCTCAGAATTTTCTTTGTAGCATTCTCTTCATTTCAAAAGTGGCATATTCCTTATCTCTCTGAGTATATTAATGATGCTTTAATTTTTTCTTCCTTTGTTGTCTGTTTCCTTTCGTCTGTTTTGATCTCTGGCTTTCAAGTCTTGAGTGCTCTATTAGTCTTTAGATGTTTGCTCTGAACGCCAGTGGAAAGCTCTCTGTGTGGAAGGGACCTTGACAGCTGTGGGGCTCACTTTAGGATGATCTTGCTTGGCCATTTTATTAGAAAACCCCCAATCTTTAGATCTTTTCTATTGAACTGATCAGATCCCTCAGAGAAAAATTCTCTAATTTCCTGCCTGGAGCATATAATCCTGGCTGCTAATTTCTGAAAAGCTGAGTGGAGAAATCAGTCTGGAGAGTAGAGGAGAAGGAAGTCATCTTAATGTTTGATATTTAAATTTATTTCTCTTGTCCATGTGGTATTCCCACCCTCAAGAGTGCCCGGTATCCTCTAATCCAGAGCCCTTCTGTTTTGTCCTCTCTAAGAATAAACTTCTGGTGTTCTGGGGGAGAAGCAGTTGCTAGGCTAGGTTACAAGAGGAGGAGGGAGAATCTGGGATCTAACTTCCTCTTTAACAGTTCAACCTCTCCTGGTGTAGCTCTGCCTTCACCCTGCTATAGCTAATTGGTGCCACCAGTTTTATACTATAGGGAGGTGGTTTTTTATCATAAATTTGGTTGCTTTCAGCTTGCTCTGTTGCTAGAATCAGCTTTCCTTGGGTCTGCCAAGTGGATTGTTCTCTTTTCAGCTTCCAGAATTTGTTGCTGCTGTGTCCTTATTATACATTTATGCTTTTAAAAATATCCCTTTACTATTATTTCTGTTGGGGTATTGGAAAGGCTGGAGGGAATGTTTTTAATCTGCCAACCATAACCATAGATTCTAACTGCTCTTATTTTTAAAACATAATTTCTGACAGGTATCTTCTCAAACTGTCCCGTGGGACTTTTATATCAACCTTAAGTTAAAAGAACGTTTGAATGACGAGTGCGATCATTTGTGCAGCTATTATCAGTACCGAGACGGCTGTATTGTTTGGCACCAGTATACAGACTGCTTCACCCTTCAGGTTTGCAATAATCTAAAAACATAATTTCAGTCCCCAGGTAGAGAGATTTGTGCTTCATTTAGCAAAAGGATTTAGAACAAAATTCTTGTTAATCTTCTAGAAATAGACCAATTCATCATAAATGAAAAGCATCGATCATTTTCTTTTCCCAAATTATTTTTACCAAGAATCTCTTTTAACTTTTTATGATGTCGGTGTTCAGACACGTACGAAAGTAGATAACAGCACAGTGCACCGGTCATCTGGGATCACCATCGGCTCCTGGTCCCTCTGGTTTTAAAATTCCTACTCAGATAATTCCAACGTCCCCGCCATGTCTGATTTTGATGCTTGGTCTGTCTCTTCAAATTTTGTTTTTGCATTTTAGTATTCCTTGTAATTTTTTTCTTGGTAGCCGGACATGATGTACTTGGTAAAAGGAACTGCTATAAATAGACCCTTAGTAATGTAGTGATAAGGTGTGAGGAGAAAAGAAGCATTATATAGTCCTGTGATTTATGTTCTTTTTTAGTGAGCCTATGCCTCTGGACTATGAACTTCATAAGTTTTTCTCAGTCCACTCCCCCCGCCCCCCCACCCCATGTGGAACAGGATAGCTATAACCAGCTGGAGTTGGGGGGTTCTTTTCCCCAGGTCAGGTAGGCCCTGTTTAACTAGTTTCCCCTGAGGGCAGACCCTGTTAAGAACTGCGCACTGGCCCTGGCTGGTGTGGCTCAGAGGATTGAGTGCCGGCCTGGGAACCAAAGGGTCACTGGTTCAATTCCCAGTCAGGGCACGTGCCTGGGTTGCAGGCCAGGTCCCCAGTAGAAGGTGTGTGAGAGGCAAACACACATTGATGTTTCTCTCCCTCTCTTCCCCTCTCTCTTAAAAAAAAATAAATGAAATCTTTCAAAAAAGAAAAAAAGAAAGAAAAGAACAGAATGCCCTAGACTATTTCAAAATGGTTTCTTTTCTCCTCCTGCCAGAAGCATGAGAGGAATTTGTTTCCAGTATTTACTGTGAGAACTTGGTATATAGCTTATAGGTGAAAAAAGCTCACAAAAGTGTGGGTCTATGCTTCCAGATCCTAGAAGAGTTACTAAGTTTTTTACTTGATAAGACAGAATGGCAGCTTCCAAACTCCTTTTGTAAGGAATGGGAACCAGAGGTTAAAAGGTCTATTTTTGCCACTCTTGTTTTATCTATACTATGCCCCACTGCATTATTTTTAGAACCCAAACACAATACAACATTTTATTCTTTGGAATGTTCTTAAGGTTTTGCTAAACATTTTGATTATAATATGAATTCTCTAAAATGGTTGGAATGAGGGTATTTAAAAACTACCATTTATAGAGCACCTTTTATGGGCCAGGTCCATCCTTGATGCTCACCATCCATTATTTCATGAAATCCTCACAAAGAATCTTACAGAAGAACAGTGTTGTTAAAACCGAGGTGAAGGCCCAACCTACAAAGGAGCCTACATTCTACTAGAGAACAACAAGTAAGAGTATAAAGTGGCAGTAAGCAAGGTATTAACTGTAAGTACAGTCACTCTAATTTAAGAAATAGTGAGTTTGTTTGTCCTTCTATCTGCAGGATCTTTTGCAACACAGTGAATTTATTACTCGTGAAATAACAGTGCTGATTGTTTATAACCTTTTGACAATAGTGGAGAAACTACACAAAGCAGAGATAGTCCATGGTGACTTGAGTCCAAGGAGTCTGATTTTTCGAAACAGGTTGGTCCTCTTCATTCTTTTAATGTTTCTCTTAGCTTTCTCTTAAAACACGAATAGCTGTCATTTTCTTCTGTCTTCTGATAAATGCCACATTGACCAACTAGTGTGTTAAGAGAATATTTGCTGTCTAAAAGGTAGTAATCACTGGGAATAGTTTAAAAGAATTCAAAGAAAGAAAACATTTTGGAAATAAATTAACTCAGAGAAAAGAACCACCCACTCAGTGTTGCAATGACTCCGGTCAAGAAGCAATGTAAAATAAGAACGTGGGGGTTAGGTGGACAGTCCGACCCGTCTTTGAGTGCACCGGCTCAGACCTGGCAAAATGAGGCACTGCTTAGTTTCATAGACCAAAGCTGAAGTCAGGCCAAGTTGAGGTAGTTGCGGGAGGAATGGGTAAAACCAAAGTACAGATGCTTAGTGTTCAAATGAAACCCAGCTTAGCCATCAGGTTCAAGGGGTAAGCACAGAGCAGGAAATGAGAAAGCCCAAATACTTAAGAACTGAGAGAATATAGAACACATCAAGGCATGTACATTTACACAATGGAATACTACTTGGCCCCCAAATAGAAGGAAATTTTACCTTTTGCAACAGCAAGGATGGACCTAGAGATTGTTATACTAGGCCAAAAAAGCCAGTTAGAGAACAAATACCATATGATCTCACTCACATGTGGAATCTGATGAACAAAATAAACTGATGAACAAAATAGAAGCAGAGGCATGGACACATGAAGTAAACTGACAGTGTCAGAGGGGAGGGGATTGAAGGCCTGGGTGGAAGGAGGTGGAGAGATTAAGGAAAAAAAATGACGAATGTATGACACACAGATAAAGACAACAGTGTGGTGATAGCCAGAGGGAAAGGGGATTGAGGGATGGGGGCGTGAAGCTGGGCAAAGTGGGGAAAACAGGGGTGGAAAGAGACTTTGCTTGGGTGACAGGTGCACGATGCAGTGTGCAGGTGGTGTTTTATTGACTTGTACACTTGAAACCTGGATGGATTTGTGAATCAATGTTGCCCCAATAAATTTAATTAAAAAAATGGTAAAATAAATTATTTTTTAAAAGAAGAACAAATTAAAGCATGGACAAGGAAGGCAGAGCCCACAGTTTTTGTTTCATGAAGAGGAGTAGAGGACCAGCACCCTTGTAGTGACTGCTGGTCCCATGGTGGTTGAGTACAGCGGTCCGGTTTGAAGAGTCTGTCCACCCCAGTCCTGTGTCTGCCCCAGCTTCGGGTGACCAGTTAGCTCTCTCTGAGGTCACTGATGTATATGAAAAGCTTCCATCATTCTTTCTGCTTCCCCTGATTACGTAATTGGTAAGAGAAGACTGAATTATAGTTGGCATGGAAATCAAAGGAACCCTCAAATGTATTTCTGCAATTATAACCAAAAGAAGTGGAGCATCCCACCTTCTTTCCTGAGAAAGTACAATCCTTTTGCCTTCCCCAGGCATAATGTAGCAGCTTCTCATCCAGGGCCCCAGAGGTATTTTAGATGAGACAATTCTTTGTGCAGGTCTGTTCCAAGCATTTTGGGACGTTTTATATCTCTGTTCCACCCAGTTAAATAGATTCCCCCAGCCATTGTGACCACCAGAAACCCTCCTACGTGTTTCCAAATGTGAGAACCTGGGTATAGTTTTTACTTTCACTGTTTCCCACCACTGAAAGTTTAGAGGATAGTGCTCGAGTTCTGAGGTTGATGGAAATTTTAAGCAAAGGGATGTTCTAAGCTTTTTATGGGTTGAGCATTTGTGCGCTGTGTCTTTAGCTATCCCTTCTCGCAGTCACCAGTGACTCCAGAGAAGCACGTAGTGTTAAGGGGGTGTTGCCTTTTTGTCACCGTGTACTAAATTCAGTAGGAACTTTCATATAGATTGAAAAGGAATTAAAAGAACTTTTCAAAGTCATTTAATGCAGTTTCTATATATTTTTTATGAGGAAAATAAGATAAAAAAAAGTAGAATGCCTTGCCCATGGCAACAGTGAGTGGCCAGTTCGAGAGCAAAGAGACCTACCTGCTTCTTTTCATTAATCTAATAAATGTTTTCCTGCCTCTTTCAAGTTTAAAAATATCTGAGAATTATAGTTTTGTGATGGCCAAAAGAGTGGTTGCATCTTGTACCAAGGAAAAATGGGAGCAAATATAAATTTTAAAGTAAAATAGATCGCTCAGTGCTGTGTATGATGGGGTTAGTCAAAGCCTGTGTTTCGGAATAGAGGGCCTGCCAGCAGGGTCAGTCGGGGCTTTGAGGGGAGTAACTGGGAGAAGCAGGGAGACAAACACAAAACTAGCCCACTGTTTTCTCTCGCATAGATAGTTCCTGCGCCTCTGTGAGTATAATAGCTTTATTGCATGGAATAAACCTAACAAAAATAAAATCAATTAAAGTGAATTAGTGTTCCATAGTTCTGTTTTTGTTTTTGGGTTCTGTTTGTTCGTTTGTTTTTAGGAAATAAGAGTTAAAATAAGAGCAAGGTAGAATTTTGTATTAGTTTAACAGGAACAGTATAGTTTACATTTCAGTGTAGGTAGCACTTTACCAGAAAACAGCTTTATGTTGTTTTCAGTTAGACTCTGGGAGGGAGGAATCTGAATGAAAATGGGAACTTGGAAAGTCTAATTTATAATAGTAAACAAGAACGACTATGACACCTATAAAAGCTTACTTTCGTCTATCATAATTCTTACCAGTGTGTATAGTCATTGCTTTTATACGTATAGTGTAAGGCCAGAGGCATGCACGCTACTTCCAATACTTACTTTATATATAATATGGAAACTTGGTAAATGTTCTGTGGTGACCACGGACTATGGTTTAGATATACAGTAAATACTTTGTGTCATTAAAATATAATCTTGACATTCCTTTCTTGGATGGATGGACACTGCCTCTGCTCTTACAGGTGCATTTTAAAAACTAACCACTGGAGGGAGCTGTTGTCATAGCTAAGACACCTACAGAACCTCTTTTTCTTCTTCTTTTTTTTTTTTTTTTTTTAAGACCATCTATGCAGCTTCTTTCATGGCCTATTTTTATCATCTCTTTCTCTTTAATCTTGGTTTAGAATCTATGATCTCTATGATTGTGAAAAGAACAATCAAGCTTTGAACATAGTGGACTTTTCCTACAGCGTTGACCTTAGAGCACAGCTGGACGTTTTTACCCTCAGCGGCTTTCGGACTGTGCAGACCCTGGAAGGACAAAAGATCCTGGCCAGCTGCTCTTCTCCCTGCCAGGTGAGTGTGAGCAAGCCTGAGCATGTGCGGAGGGTTTCCTGATCTCTGTCTTTTCTGGATACGCTATGGGAGCTACTGTTTACTGATATTTTCTCTCCTGGAATAGATGACCTAGTTTTCAAATATCATCAACTCAAGCAAAATGTACCATTTTTTTTGTCTCAACACTAAAGAATAGACACACACGTGCAGACCCATGACTAACTCAGCAGCCTGGGTGTTGGGGCCAATTCTACCACTTATCCAGGCAGTCTTTTATAAGTCATTTTCTGTGATCTTCTCTGTAAAATAAGGATAGCGGTCTGCTCTATATTCATCAGAATTGTTGACTATTAAAATCAAGTAATGCAATATAAAAATAACGTCAGGACAAATATAGCGTGTTTTATATGTTATATGCACAAATGCTTTCTGACTCAGCTCTGGACCTACAGCATTTGCTGACTGAATAGGTGGCATGAACCTGAATTAATCATGTGGACCACATTTAGATCACAGCTGGAGTCCACGCAAATGCGGTAGGTCCACAAATTTGAACAGATATTTCTGTTACTTTTTGTTCTTAAGGATGATTCCTAGAGTCGGTTCCACTGATCACTTCTTAAGGAGCTTTTCCTTTACCATAAGGGTAAAGAATGGTCTACAAAAATAATATGTCATGAAATAAACTTAATCACTATAGTATCTCAACTTCCTTCATAAATAAATTGCCATGATAATAGCAGAGAATTATTTTAGCTGATGGTGCTTTTTGTGATTTCAGGTAGATCTGTTTGGTATAGCAGATTTAGCACATTTACTGTTGTTCAAGGAACACCTACAGGTCTTCTGGGATGGGTCCCTCTGGAAACTTAGCCAAAATATTTCTGAGTAAGTATTAGTGATTTCAGGGTCTCTGCCTGCTCAAATAATCTTCGCTTTCTCTTGGGCACTCTCTCTGCTTTGGCAGCCTTAGTTTTCTTAGTCCCAATGCCATGATTCCATTCATTTCAACCAGTGTTTCTTAGGCGTATTGGCGGAGCACCTAGTGCGAGACAGAGGAGTTGGTAATTAAAAATAAGAAACAATTCAGACTTCAGGACATCATTCTGGACCTAGATTTATCATACAGACTGCAATTGTAGTATTAAAGCCTCTTAATTTAGGAGTGTTAGTAGAAATGTTTCATGAGAATAATTTTCTAACCGATTGGTCTTAGTCTTTTTTGTTTTGTTTTTTAAGATTTTATCACCTTAAAGGCCAGGACTGGTCTTAAGTCTTATATCCCTCTTTCATAGGTGTCGTTATCAAAGGTTAAGCATCTCTTGAAGAGAATTAAATTTCTAAATTATATACTAATTGTAGGCTATTATTTGTTTAACAAATGGATGGAACCAAAACAGAGAACTGAATCTCCTTGGTAAAGAAGTAAACGGTCTCTTAATAACAGCTGCTTGGTCTCAGAACTTTAGTGCTCCCTTAAGCCTGCTCATTCAACTTACTAAATATGCCATATTCTTTGTTAGTTTATCAGAGCTAATAACTTCTCAGAACAAGTCTACCAATCTAACGCTTATTGATAAGTTCTTTTTTAAAAGATTTATTTCCTTTATTTTTTAAAAAAAAATTTAGAGATTTTATTTATTTATTTTTAGACAGAGGGAAAGAGAGGGAGAGAAACACCAATGTGTGGTTGCCTCTCACGTGCCCTACCAGGGACCTGACCTGGCTGCAACCCAGGCATGTGCTCTAGACTGGGATTTGAACCAGTGAGCCTTTGGTTCACAGGCCGGCACTCAATCCACTGAGCTGCACCAGCCAGTGCTAAGATTTGTTTATTTTCTAGAAGTGGGAAGGGAGGGAGAAAAAGAGGGAGGAAAACATCGATGTGCAAGAGAAACACTAATCAGTTGCCTCTCGCACACCCCCAACTAGGGACCTGGCCTGCAACCCAGGCATGTGCCCTGACTGAGGATCGAACCCTTTGGTTTGCAGGCTGGTGTTCAGTCCACTGAGCCACACCAGTCAGGGATGTTCTTTGGTTTAAAAAAAAAAAAAATTCAGTGTTGAAGATTTAACACCTCTTCTCCTCCATTCCCCCTACCAACAATTGAATAGCATTTTTTTCTTTATTTGAGTCAGAGTTTGGCCAGTCTCCTCTGACATGTACTTTAAAAATAGTTTGAAATATAATGTAAGACACAGAGGCCAGAGTCAGTTATCTCCAGTTGTTTGTGATCCTAGGTGGGTCTAACACAAATAGAAATCAGTGGGGTCATTTGGGGTCTTCTGATAGCTCTGCCTTATACAATAATTGAAGCATTTCTGATTTAAAAAAAAAAAAAAAAGTACAAACATCATAGACTTAAGCAGGAGTTACTTCAGTCAAGCTTCGAGTTCTCAGAGGATTGTGAAGATAATAAACCCCTGGGCGGGCGGCAAGGTGCTGCGGTCTCTCTAGTGACCTGGACTTCAGGAAAGGCAGAGTAGAGGAGACAACATTCATTTCTCTTCTATCTGGAGAAGAGAAGTGCTGTGTCTTAGTGCAAGGGAAAGGTATAGATTCAGGTGAGACAGTTTTTTTTCCCCTTTCTGTGCATTGTATTATGGCTTTTCCCACTATGGTAGGTCTTTTTTTTTTTTTTTTTTTTAAGTTTCATCTTGGACTTTCAAAGGACTGCTTGAATGATCTCTAACCCTAGAGTTCTGGGTTATCTTAAATCATCTTGATGCATAAATGTACTTCTTGAGTTAAACACAAAGAATTTTAACTTTTATATGCCTAATCTTGATGGAAATGGTTTTATATATTTTTAGGCTAAAAGATGGTGACTTGTGGAATAAATTCTTTGTGCGGATTCTGAATACCAGTGATGAGTCCACAGTGTCTGTTCTGAGGGAACTTGCAGCAGAAATGAATGAGGTGTTTGACACCACATTCCAGAGTCACCTGAACAAAGCTTTATGGAAGGTAGGGAAGTTCATTGGTCCTGGGGCTTTGCTCTTCCAGCAAGATAGGCAGTCAAGTCTCTCGCAGATCCCTGCCTGAGACCACTGGTTCTGTTGCAGAACACTGACCTGTGTGTGCTATAATCTATGTCAGGGCACGTTTAGATGCCTCGCTGACACTTTTCTACTTTTTGGTAGTGGTATACTTCTAGGTAACTGGCATTTTTTTACACAGCAATGTACCTACTCTTGTTCTTGTCTAATTGTAACAAAGAACTGTTTTATTCTAAATGCTGTCCATGTGAATGGGTACTTTGTTGTTTAATGCATTTGTCTCTACTTTTCCCTGTACTTTTCCTTTTTGTAATTTGTGAGATGTACCCTTTTAATCACTATGTATTTTAGTAAATAATAAAATAGCATTTGTTAAATTTGTGCTTCTACCATCTCATCTACTTTTTGCCAACTAACATGATAAATAGCCTGAGTTTTGTAGACAGGAACTGTTGTGCCATGGAAATGTACATATTCTAGATTTGGAACTGTTACGATAGGGTCGTGACAAGACAGAATAGCTAACAGATCCTTCAGGTGTTCCTGACCTTCAACTAAGTGGTCTAGATTGAAAAGTAGATAAAACCATTTACACAAAGCCAAATTTTCTTAAATTTCAAGTGGCAAGGTTGTTTATATTCTCAATGTATTTTAATGTTTTTTATTTTTATCCACCAAGTTCTTGGTCTGTTTATATAATGTAGTGGTTGCTACTGGGTCTGATTATGTCAGTGGCTGTTAGAAAGGAAAAGAAAAGGTTTGAATGAGGTTTAGCAGCCCTTTAGAAATGGACTGATGTTCCACACAGAATGACTTGGTGGAGACTTGAAGGAATAGAAAGGGGTCTTGTTATTTGGAAGATTTGAAGACACGGAAGGTCAGAATAAAGAGATAACTCTGATGTGTGGAATAACTTGAAAGAGTAGGTCTAGATGAAGTATTTGGGACCCTGCATGGAAGCATGAACTACACCTGGCCTTGGGAATAGGGAAGGAAATTGGTATGAAAGGGCACTGAAAATTATCTACTCCATATCTACATATCAGAATTATCATATATGGCCCTGGCTGCTGTGGCTCAGTGGATTGAGCACAGACCCGAGAACCATAGGGTCACTGGTTCCATTCCCAGTCAGGGCACATGCCTGGGCTGCTGGCTGGGTCCCCAGTGGGGGCCATGCAAGAGACAACCACACATTGATGTTTCTCTCCCTCTCTTTCTCCCTGCCGTCTCCTCTCTCTAAAAATAAGTAAATAAAATCTTTTTTTTTTTTTTTTAATTATCATATATGTCTCCATTCCGGTGCCTGATTTTTTTAAACCTCTAGTTGTCACTGTTATTGCTCTAAGATTTCTGGAAAGCAGAAAATTCTAAATATATCTTAACTAAAAATATTTAAGCATATATAGTTGAAGCACCAAGTCAGAAACTCTTGCTCTTGATTAAAATATGACTCCTCAAACATTTTCATGTTGGCTTCTCATACAACTGAAGATGTAAAATTATATAATTGTATCTTCTAGTAATTGAGCCCTTCAACCCCTCTGCTCTCCTCATTTTTCCATCTACCGCTTTAACACAAAGGCATTACTCTGAGGCTGGACAATAAATTTAGATTCTTTCTTACATAAGCTTAGCTACCATCTAGTGAATTCTTAAGCGGCCTTGACAGCAAGGCGGACAAACCAGTGGGCATGGGGAAAGATTAATTCCTGAAAGTCCACTCTGAAGAAAGGGAACAGAATCTGAGGAAGCTACTTATTAAAGAACTTGCAACTGTTTTGCTGCCTCTCCCCCCATTTCCCGTCCCCTCTAACTCCAGGCCTTGGTCGGGGGCGGAGGCAGTGCCTGTCCAGTCGGGACCTGCGATGTCTTAGTCTTCTCTCTGCCTGAGCACAAAACCACAGCGCTGGCACATTCGTGTTTCTCTTACATCTTATGCTCGTTTATCTTGGGAGAAAGAAGCTTCTGATTTTTTACGGAAGTTTCAAACGATTCTTAATTCTTTTCTCACTGAGGCAGAGTAGCATGATGATGGACCTAGAAGGAAGGAAAAAAAGCTGAAAAGGCAGGATTTTCACTTCTGTTTGAAAGAGACCACGGAGCGTAGAGTGCCTCACCACCCACAAAGTGCGCCTCCACTGATGTGCTGTCACTCCGAAGCTTCACCCTCCTGTGAGGCCGTGTGAGAGCCCTCCCCCCGGGCAGAGCGCCCCAACCGGAGCGAGCCTGAGTCTAGAAGTGCAGAGTTTTCCTGTAACAGCAGGACTTCAGACTGTTAGTGGAGCCGTTATCTCAAGGTAGATGAGAAAGCACTTCAGAGGCACAGGACTCTGAAATGAATCTTACTGTGATTTAGGGTCAAGTTTTTAAGCAAAGACAGCAAAGAAGTGATTCTTGTCTGTTGCATCAGAAAATGAGAAATTATTTGTCCAACTGCACCAACTCTTTCTAATATGTTAAAATTTGCTTCCAATCTGGTTCCTAAAATTAAAAGTTCCCTTTGTAATTAAAAGTTCTCTTTAATTTTTTCATTAAAGAAAAAAAATTTTTAATATGACAAACTTCAACCTTAATGAGGTTCATGGTTCCACCAAAGACCCATGAAGCCTTGAATAGAACAGGATAAAGGTGGCGTCTCAAGTTAATGTGGGGAAAGATGTGTTATTCAATGACTGCCGTGGAGGCAGTGGGTTAGAGTTTGATCGCTGCCACCAGTGGCACCACTGGCCCGCGCTGCGCATTTGTGCAGGTCGAAGAGAGGCCGGTCCTTGGGCGCCCTCGGTGCCGCTCCGTGCACCGCTGCATGGCTGGGTTCCGGCCCCACTCAGCCTGGTGCTCCTGTGCGATGAATAAGTGTCACAGCCATGCGCAGTGGTCTCTGCCTGTTTTAATGCTTATCCACAAAACAATTTTAGATAGATCAAAAATGTTAATATAGAAAAAGAATATAAAATATTAGATTACTTTGTAATTTTTTTGTCTGTGTGACCTTAAACCAAGATATAAACAAGAAGATTGCTGTATTAGTATAATAGATAAACAAAATCTAACATGGCCACTTATCTCTCCTGTCAAAAAACAAAACAGTAGGAAAAATTACTTACAAATACATATGAGGTGGGACCCAAAAAAACCCAGATAAATTAGTTATTGAATATAAAAAAAGATGTATTCTTATATGTTTAAACTTCAGTCACCTTCAAAGTACTCTCCATTTGATGCAGTACACCTATCAAGATGTTTTTTCCACTGCTAAAAACATTTTTTTTAAGACTTTATTTATTTTTAGAGAGGGGAAGGGAGAGAGTGAAGAGAAACATCAATGTGTGGTTGCCTCTCTAATACCCCCTACTGGGGACCTGGCCTGCAACCCAGGCATGTGCCCTGACTGAGAATTGAACCAGCGACTCTTTGGTTCGCAGGCCAGTGTTCAATCCACTGAGCCACACCAGCCAGGGCTCAAAACAGTTTTTTTTTTTTTTTTTTTAAAGATTTTATTTTTATTTATTTCTTTTTAGAGAGGGGAAGGGAGGGAGAAAGAGAGAGAAACATCAATGTGTGGTTGCCTCTTGCATGGCCCCCACTGGGGACCTGGCCCACAACCCAGGCATATGCCCTGACTGGGAATCGAACCTGCGACACTTTGGTTCGCAGCCCGCGCTCAATCCACTGAGCTACGCCAGCCAGGGCTCAAAACAGTTTTTGAACTTGTCGATTTGATGCCTTTTAGTGCTTCTGCCATTTTTGTTTCACCTCTTCCACATCGGGCAAAATATTTCCCTCTGAGGGCTTTTTTTTTAAAGATTATTTTTATTTTTTTAGAAAGGGGAAGAAAGGGAGAGGGAGAGAAGAAACATGGATGTGGGAGAGACATCCATCAGTTGCCTCTCCCAAGCCCCCAACTGGGGACCTGGCCCGCAACCCAGGCACGTGCCCTGACGGGGCATCAATCCAGTGACCTTTTGGTTCGCAGGCCGGCGCTCAGTCCATGAGCCACACCAGCCAGGACTCCCTTTGAGGACTTTTTTCATCCCAGGAAATAAAAATATAGCTAGGGGTGAGACTGGGTAAATAGGGAGTGTGAGGCACGGTGGTCATGTCGTTTTTTGGTCAAAAACTGCTGAACACTCAGCACAGTGTGGGCAGGTGCGCTCATAAATCACCCATCATGAAATGGGCAAATGTGTTGAAAGTCTTCCAAAAATTTCACTGAAGCCAAACAGATAACAATGCCAACTGGTACACTGATACAGAGGGGTTTCTAGAACACTCATCTAGTGGGGAAGCCTGTATACCACAAGAGGCCCACCCTCCAGAAGATAATTCCAGTTTTGGGGGGTTCCCCCGCATACTTGCATCATCTTTCACATGGATTGCCTCTGGTTCTCTGCTTAACTGTCTGCATAACTGTCTCTGCTTCCCGCTCCCGCTCCCAGGCATGTATGAACCCTCCAGTGGCCTCCCGTCTCTGGCAGCGCAGTCGCAGACCCTGCCAGACCCGACCCCGCTATTTCCCGACCTCTTTCCTGACTCCTCTTTTCCTTGCTCAGCCCGCTCCGGCCCTCTCATCTGCCCACCTCCTTGCTGCTCTTCAAGCACGCCCACTAGTTTCTCTCTTTGCAGCCTGTTTGCGTTGCCATTTCTCCTCCCTGAAATGTCCTTTCCTGGGTTTCACGTGGATTACTCCCTTACTTCTCTTCAGGTGTCTTCTCAAACACCCATTTTATCAGAGAGGCCTTCCCTGGCCGTTCTGGACAAAATAGCATCCCCCCCACACACCGCTATTACGTTCTGCCCTCTTTACCCTGCCTCACTTTCTCTGTAGCACCTATCAACCAGCGTGTGTGTGCGCGTGCGCGCGGTGTCCTGTTTACTTTTCGAAATTTTTTTCCAAGTTTATTTAATCAAAACATGTACCCTATTTCCCACATGTTTAATTTAGCCTCTCATTCATTTGAAAGTGTGTGTGTGCCCTACTACCAGAATTTAAGCTGCTAAGGGCAGGGATTTGCTTTGTTTCCTGTAAAAATACAACATAAACCTGAAATTTTCATCATTCACGTAGTAGTTGAAAGTTGTGTTTGAGGATAAGGGGAGCAAGCACTCATCATTAGGTGATTTGGCAGTTTTTATTTAAATATTCATTTCTTTCTGTTGATCAAGTCTCCTATTATTTGCCTGAAAGAAATATTGACACTGGTGGTCAGAGATAAAGTGCTGTTTGTAATCATCCTCCCTGCTTCCAAGGCTCATTATGTCCTAAAGGATAATCAGACCCTGGGAAAGCAGGGGTCCTGGCACTAAGCAGAGGTGACATCAGACCACTTTTGTAGACGGGGACGCCTTGGCATTGCTGCTGAAGGCCAGTCTTCCAATTGGGCAGGAGCCATGGAGATGGCAGAACCTGAGTCAGGCTTTGAAAGATGAGTTCCCCACATTTTCAGCTTATGTTAAAAAGGAAAAAAAAACCTGAAAGGAAAAAGCAATTGCCTGTGGGGGCAGGGTATAATGGTGGAAAGAGGAAAGAATGAAGGCTTTTACTTTTCAATTTGTACATTTCTGCACATGTACAGGTATTGCTTTCTCATGTCCATGGGATAATCTAGGCTGAGAAATTACGGGCCATGGTTTGTCATCTTCTCCCTTATCTACATTTAAAAAAGTAAAAAGCTTAATACATGTTAGTCGTTTTTCTAATGAGAAATGTAGGTTAATTTGGAATTAAAATGTGAGCCTGAAAATAATTTTAAATTATTGAGGATAATATATCTAAACTTCTATTTTTAGTATGCTAAAAATTCACATGTTCAAATGTTTTGTAATGTTTCTATTCAAGATATGCTTTCTAAAATTACCATCTTCCTACTGTTACAGCTTCCTATGTCTGAACAAGGGATTGAATTATATAAAACTCAACTTGTTCAAAATAAATATATTTTATAGCTTTCATATTAAAAACTTGAGTTTCCACAAACTGACACTGTATGATTGAGAAAGGAACAAACAGTAATGAACTTAGGCTAAACCTCTACAAACACCTACTTGTTTACCATCAGCGCACAGTACTTCCGATAATCTTGCTCCGTTGGAGGCTCCGGTGGCAAACTTTCCTCTGCTGAGCATTATTGTTCAGATTTCTCTCCGTGGGGAACAGTGGTTGCTCAATCAAACTGCTAGTTTTCAAACCTCGTATGAGCAAAGGACTATGTATCTATTTATATACTCCCAGAAGTTAGCACATAGTTCTCAAAAATAAGGGAATTAAAATGTTGGAAAAGAGCAGCCATGAGTTTCAAGAAACGAGGTACACGAGAGCCTTGGTGAGGGGTGCGGGTGGGGGGGCCTGTCCAAGCGCTGCGTGCGCGCCTGGCGCCGAAACCCCCTTTCCTGTCGGCTGCGGCACTCCGTGCGCGCTTCTGTAACCTGCTGGAACTGGCTACCGACCTTGCGTCATGCTACATTTCATTGTTCTGTTCATTCTTTTCAAAATTAAACGTTCTTTTTACAGGTTTATTTATTCCATCAAAATGCGTACTTTATTTCCCACGTGTGTTTAATTCTGCTTCACATTCATTTGAAACAGTTAGGTGAATCAGTGTAGGCTGCAGTTTCAAAGTAGCTTAATCTTACCGGCCTGGTCATGGGATGTGTTTTCCTTGTTTCAGTCCTGCAACTAGCAAAGTGAGGATGGGATTTCATTAAAAATACCCATTAAAATCTGTGCACAAAAGTATGAGTATCCATTTACTTGTTTGATTTTGCATTTTTTAGACAAAATTGAAAAAGAAATGTGGTAACACTAGAATCAAGTAATGAAATATTGAAAAGGATGACACGTGAAGCATCAGTGGAATTGGCCCATTCAGGAGAGGAGACAGTGGAGGGTGAGTGTGTGTGGCACAGTGGGTCAGGGAGTCCCCATGAACCCAGCGGGTCAGATGGGCAGAGACATAGCTAGGTGGAGCAGACAGAAGTTAACCAGCATTGCTGGGAGGGACTTTACTGGTCAGCTGGACCCTGTCGTTAGACGGACAAAGAAGCCATTTGCCCAGGACTCACCCAGTCAGGCACATCCAGGATGCAACCCTGTGGACCAGCGGTCAAGATTCCGTGCTGTATAGACCGCTGGGGGCAGCCCATCGCTCCTGCCTGTACCGGTCCCCTGCCATGTTATTAGTTGCCTAGGACAGGTGCGCACGTACATGCCTTACCTTAACTCAGATGAGCTCTTTGGGACAAGATCTGTGTCTCTTATACCCTAGATGTAATTTGCATGCAGTGCTCACACTACAGGGCATCAGCCTCACAGGCCCAGAACCTCCTCAGTATTGAGGAGGCTCCCTGCCTATGGTACCGAAACCAAACACTAGCATGGTTGTTAGAAATGCTCTCTCTAGAGACCAGAATGCCTGGGCTTGACTCCTGGCTGCGTGGCACTGAACACGTTGCTCTAAGCCAGAGCCTTCCTCTACAAAACGAGGATACTCTGGGTGCCTACTTTGCGGAGTACTGAGAACTAAAGCTTTTAGTACAGATACTTGTAGATGCTTATACTGATTTAGTTCTAAATGTCATTTAAATGGGTCTAAATTTCTCTGGAAACTTCTCAAGTGCATTGGGATCCCAGCTACTTGATTGGAGTCTCAGTCTTGGATTAATTTACAGCACAGAGTAGAGCTAAGTCTGTAACATAATTAAGGTGAGTGAAAGAAGTGCGGTATTCTGTAACCTAAAGGATAAGGCAAAATGGCGTGTTTCTGTTGGGAGTGGCCTTCAGGCAACAAAATATTTGTACTTAAAGAAGACAGTCTCGAGATCAGCCAAGAATCAAGCACCAAGCTATCAGGAAGGTCCATCTAGTCCCCAGTCTTTAGTCTCAAGGTCATTTAAATGCAAAGGGCCTCCGCTGGCTTGCCAGATGCTGCTGCTGTGCCGTGGTCCGAGCACAGACATGTGAAGGACGGGCTCCAGTCCCGTTTGCTGTGACAGGTCAGGCCGGGTCTTCCTGCTCACATCAGTGGGAGGCAGGGTGCAGATCCCTTCTCTCCACCTGCACTCTCATCTCACTCCTCCTTTCTCTTCTCCCTTACCAGGGACATTTCTGACTTGGGGAGCAGGGCCTACTCAACCCATTTAAATCCTAAACATTTCGTGTCTTCCTGAGACTTCTTTGTAGAGGCTTTTGGAACTATTTCTGTTTATGCTTTGCTACATCCCTGTCCTGAGCCAATGGATAAAAGGTGACCACTGCTTAGTAGGAAAAAGGAAAGGGGAAGCATAGGAAAACCCAGGCTCCCACCCCGGGTCTGCTCCTTACCAGCGGCCTGATCAGGGCAGGCCAGTCTGCCAAGATGGAAACTAATGCTGACGGTTCCTGCCCCAAAGGGCATTGTGAGAACTAAAAACATGGTATGGTTGCCAAGCACGAACATTTCTTGGCTCGTAGCAAGCGGTAGCTTCCTGTCTCCGCAGCAGCCGGCTCAGAGACGGGCCCAGGAGAGACAGGTGGATCCACCACGTTCACTCAGGCCTCCTGTTGCCTCCTGTTTTACTTTATTTTTATTTTTAAGATTATTTATTTATTTTTAGACAGGGGAAAGGGGAGAGAAAGAGAGAAACATCAATGTGTGATTGCCTCTCACATGCCCCCCTCCCCCGCCCCCACTGGGGGCCTGGCCTGCAACCCTGGCATGTGCCCTGACTGGGAATCGAACCAGCCACCCTTGGTTCATAGACTGGCACTCAGTCCACTGAGCCACACCAGCCAGGGCCTCCTATTTTACTTTAAACGTGTTCTTTTACCCACTCCAGGACAGGAAATAATCTCTTGAAATGTATTGAAGAAGATTAGCTAATAAATATATATTGAGCTCTACAAGGGCTCCAGTAGGATGGAGAGACATAAGGCGTGCTGACTCCCTTCAGGGAGTTTATAACTTAGCTCGAGAAACAGGATGTTATGGGTTAAAATCCGAGACAATATACAGGGCAGTCAGTCAAGGGACATCTCATAGAATAAGCCATTAGAATAAGCCATGACCAGAAGCCAAAGGTGTGTTAGGATACTCGGCAGACACGGATGCGAGGGCCACCCTGGGTTGGGGTGTCCTGGAAGCCATCGTAGTATGACAGGGATTGGAGCTGGTTTGTATTAGGTAGTTTTCACCTGCAAAAGTAATCACACAATTAAAAATACTGTGAGGGCTAAGAAGGTCTGCTGTCTCACAGGACACCAGCCTGGGGCTGAGCGCCTCGTACAGAACCCAGTCCCAGCTTTCTGCTCCGCCGTCCTCAGCGTACTGGCTTTGTCCTCTGGCTGGTCTCCTTGGCAACGCAGATGGCTCCCACAGTGCCCAGCTCAACAACTTGGAGCAGCACAAGAAAACTTTCCCAAAACCCGGCAATCTTCCCCTCTTATTTCTTGGTCATATTGTCGCATGCCCTGGGCTCCCACACCGATCCCTGGCAAAAGGAAGGGAATTACTGAAATTGGTCCAAACTAAGAGTCATCCCTGGGACTGGTGTTGGGGAGGGGCCTTTCCCCGATCACACAGGAAGGGGAGGAACGCACACCCAAACACACTGGGTTCCTTCCAGCCAGTGAGAAGAGAGCTGAGATGGCTTTAGAGAGGCAACCAGTAGTGTCTGCCCTATGGTTGGTGTTGGATTCGGTAGCAAAGTCGCATCCTGGACTGAAAACATTGCCTGGGTTGTCAGCCCCTGTCCTGTTAGTGCCTGAGCAAGGGAGTTAACGTCAGGAGGCCTTGGTTTTCTCACTTCGAAATGGGATAATAGTTCCTACTTAGGGCATAAGTTACATGAGGACAGGGACTTGAGCTTTGTGTCCAGCAAGTACTCAATGGATATTTATTGAATGGATTCACTGATTGGATTATTTGAGGATTTAAGGAATTAATGTATAGTAAGTACAGTACATAGCCTATAATGTGTGCTCGGGAAAATTAGCGTTTAGCTACAGTCACTGCCGGGGCACTAGGAACCCTCCAGGTATCTCCTTTTCCCACTTTGTATCACCTGGGTGGCCAGATTCATCACTAGTCCTCGCCCACTGCGGAAGCTGAGCTGCGTGGAAGACTCTGCTGCTGGTAGACTGGGGCCGGGATGGCAGAGGCCCATCAGGTCCTCTGCTGAAAAGGACGTACTTGTAGAGTCTGGTACTTGGGACTCTGCAGTTTGTAACTGCTCTGACCTGTTTCTGAGCCAGCAGCCCTCACCGTGCTGTTAACTCCTCCAGGTCGATCCCCTGAAGTGCCCCCGGGACCAGCCTCGTGGGGAGGGATGCCCACAAAAACCTTTTCTTTTTCACTGTCTCAGTGGAGGCCCAGACCATTTCTGCTAGTCCTGCCTTTTCTGTGCTCAGACAGAGACAGGCCAGCCCCTCCCATAGAGGCTGCTCCCAGGAAAACGCCACTGCTGGGCCTGCTGCCAGCCACCGAACTTCCGAGGACTGAGTGCCGACTCCCTCCTGAAGTCTCAAGGCCCTGTCTGCCCTCTGTCCCACAGAGATGAAAGCCAGCCAGAGGCAGCACATCCCTTTCTGCAGCGCTCCCAGCTGGGCAAAGCAGGATGTGGCCAGACCCCAGCCAGTGGCTCCCTTCAGCCATCTGTGCAGTGTCGCACAGAAACGGTGGAGCCAGAGCTGCCCCAGGGGGTTCCTGCCTCAGCCACAGGGTCACAGTGAGAGTCAGGATGACACTCAGAGTCGCAGATCCCTCATCTGTACAAATCAGGGCTATGACAGCGACATTTTGGTGTTTTGAAGAGTCAATGAACTAACAGCTGGAAAGATCCATCCTGTGCTGGCACCTGCCAAATACTTCATTAAAGTGTTTTCAGCTGCTGCCACCCCGCCTCACGAAACCAAGTATTTTCACAATTCCACACACCCCTGGAAAAAGTATTCCATTCCCTTGAAGTGCACTGTTTCTCCCAAGGGGAGACTCCCGGAGGTCAACAGCAGAGTCCCTAGCCCAGTCACCGCTAATCTCCAAGAGATCCTGGTCTGTGCTCCTCTCCCTCGCGCCCCCTACAGCATTGTGATGGATTGGGCAGGACAGGATGCCTTCCAGAATGGTGCCTCTGGCCAGCTGCTGACACTGCCCTCTCCTCCGGGTCTGTCTCCCTGCTGACCATTCCCCTGTCACTCTCTCTGTTGGCTTCATCCGGTTGCCCCGGAGGCGTGGGGGATGCCAAACCAGCTTCTCGGGGAATAATCCGTTTTCTGTCAGACGCCACTTTCGTCCCTTCGCCTGCCTCCTCCCCATCTCCCTGCCCCTTGGTTTCCAGGCCGCTTCTGCAGCCCACACTGGCTGTTGGAAGGCCTCCACTCTTCACTTTTAGGCAGAGGGCCAGTCTTGGGCCTTCTGCTCAAGGCCAGAGTGGCAGTGGCCAGGTAGCAGGGCTCTTGGTAGTAACTCCTGGGCTTTTCCAATTTGCTTTATTTGTAGTAAAGAGTTGCTGGAGAAATCCCCTACTCTGCAGCCCAGCAGGCACCCCCATTCCATGGAGCATGATAAGGAAAAGCCCCTGCCAGCCATCCTCCACACACCTTGCCCTACCGCCAGGGCATGTCATTACCCTGGGCTCCCTACCCCCACCCCAAATACACCGGAGAGGGCACAGAAGACACCCAGAGTACCCCTATCTGACAAGGTCCTTAAGCATCCTTCCTCCTGAGGACCCCCAGGACTTCACCTGGTCATCCTCCCTTTTGCTACCACACCTGAGAGGGTGGCCAGGTGCCCTGGAGGCAACTACTCCCCAGGCACCCCGCCTGCCATGTGGGAGGCCATTTGGGAAAATCTCTTGGAGGTGAGGCCCCTGCTTCTGCCCTGGCTCTCCTGCAGGCCCAGGGCTGAGGGACACTGCTGAGGTAACTGCAGCCCTGCCTGGGGTGCAGGACACGGGCCTCCCGTGACAGCACCTGCTCACTAATCCAAGGCTTCCTTTCTGGAGCCTGCCCTGGCTCGGGATGGTAGGAGGTGAAGGCGAGCAGGATCCGTTCCTTCCTCGCTGGCCCTGAGGTGCGAGGTGTGGACGAGTGTAGGCAGGTGCGGACAGGCCCGCTCAGCCATCAAAAAGGCCTGCGTGAAGCGCCCTCTCTACATGCAGCGGGAGGAGGTGGGGGAGTGTGTGGAAGAATCTGAAGATCTAGAAAAATTTGGCAGTGAAAGGGAATTCTTCCCACATGCTAGAACACTACGCTTGTTTCTGAAACGTCAGTCTCTGGGAAAGTTTAGGACTTCACGGTGACAGGGCCTTTCTAAGCGTAACTCCAAATGATTCTTTTCAAACCGTGCACAGGCATCGTTGACACAGGCGATCATTCCAGCTGCACCTAACTCACCAAAGTGCTGCAGATGAGGCAAGTTGCGTTGAGACTCTAAGTACACGTCCATTTTCAAAAACAAAAGAGCTTCAAGTCAAAGACTTTATTAAGAAGTTGTAAGGACATCATCTTGGCTGATTTGCACACTGCAACCCTGAAAGCCAAGATTCAAAGGCAGAAATGCCTGTGGTAACAGCGCTACTGCTGCCTGTGACTAGATCACGGATACATCGCACTCGGGGCTGAGCTAGAACCGGGCTGCGTGGACAGCAAAGGGAACAAGAGGCCTGTGAGGAGGGGAAGCCACATTCCAGCCCTGCCGTGCTCCCCCCGCATTTCCTGTGTGGCTTTGCTGAGTCCCTTAATCTCTGGGCTGCAGTTTGTTCACCTGTAAAAGAAGGGGTGGGGCTGATGATTCTAGCTGACCCTCTCAGCTCCTAGATTCACCATATTCCAAGTAAGGGAGGCCAGAGCACAGAAGCCCTGCGGGTGTTTGTTCATTCATTCAACAAAGTTTGCGTGAGCATCTACTATGTGCCCAGCACCATGCTGGGATTCCTGCCCTGGACAACTCAGCCTCCTGGGTTAGCAGAGAGGCGACTCCACCGGGATAAAGGGCACAAGGCACACCACTGGCCCAGGAGCAGAGGCTTCTGCATGCCTGCCCCCTGCTACAGGCCGCCAAGCTTTGTGGGGCTTCCTCAGCAGGCTGGCAGATCCCTCCCCCCGCCCACCCCCACCCCATCCCGCCACCCTTTCTACAACCTGTGAAAGAAATGAATCTAAATTTGCTGATATTTTCACCAAATCAAGCAGTCATGCAATGTCATAGAGCAGAGGAATGAGTCTGCTTATGCAGGCCATCCATTTTCAGAAGTCCATGAAGAGAAGAACAAAAGAATCAACAGTGACAGGTGATCACACTCAGCAATTTAAAATGATTAGAAAAAGTGCCACAGATGCCTTGGTGACCAATGGCTGGTTTGGGGCCTCAGGCACCCTTTCCTTTAGTGCCAGCACCCCAATCTTCACCACATTGTGTCTGGTGACGGAAGCATTATGCCCAGGCTACTGTCCCCTATACTGGAGCCAGAGGTGGACACGTGGCCTGAGCCCACCGGCCACACGCTGCTCTTTGCCTTCAGCTCACAGGTGTGGAGGTGCACTAGGTGGTGTGTGTGGTGGGCGGACCTTCCGTCCAGGTCAATCCAGATGCCTGGAGACCTCAGGGCTGCACTGGTTCCTGTCCTGAACTTGATGCTCCAGACTTCGCATCAGCGCTAGGAATTAGTTACCCGGTGGCCATTAAAAAACTTTCTTTTCTGCTCAAGATGTAGCTAGGGTGGGTTCCATGGCTGGTAGTTGGAGGACCTGACTAATTGGAGTTTGTATGGTTAATGCCATGTGGGCTAATACTTTGCAGTTCAATCAAAATGTCTATGTGTCCATCTTGAGCCCTTTGCACAGGAGGTGACTGGGGTCATGGTTGTGAAAGACCAACCTGCCCCCTGTTGGTAGGTGGATAAGAATGAGCAACAGCCACAGTCATGCCAGCTGAAAGCTAAGAAAGAAATTCATGTTTGTCAAACTCTCAGAATGAGTGGTCCTGTGCCAGGAGCTTTGTTCATCTAATTTCCATAATCCTGGAAGTCAGGTGAAATCATCCCCATTTTATGGACGAGGAAATTGAGTTCAGTTGCTAAATAACATGCCAAAGATCACTTGGCTGATGAACAGCAGAGCTAGGACTTGAAGTCAGAGCCTGGGCTTTTAACCAAACACCACACTGCTCACTATGGAAGAAAATGTATGAAAGAGTTTTCAAAAACGATGAGTAGCGTAGTGCCACCTTGGTTATAGGGGTCTGGGGAGTAGGAAGAGTCGGCCCGCCGTTTCCATCTGTGGGCAGCACTGGGCACTGGGAGCGGGACCTGGCCAGTCAGGGCGGCCCCTGCAGCGGGGCAGCGGGACGTTGGGCTCCAGGGTGAGCATCGCCAGGTCTATGGTCAAAGCCACGGAGAGGAGTGTTTCAACTGAGTGTGGGTGGGGAGAGAGGGGTAAGGAGCCAAAACTTGGGCACCCCACAGGGGGATACTGGGAGAAGAAGTAAGGGAGCCAGTGAAGAAGGCAGGCAGGCTCAGAGAGCGGAGGGCACTGTGGAAGGTCGGGCTGCACCTGAAGCGCTCACGAGAGGGGGCTGATGGGCGCATGCGCAAAGGAGCTCAAACTACCCACCTGCAAATGCCCCCGTTTCTGACCAGGGGCGATGATACTTTGGGGGCGGTTGAGCGGCTGCCTTCTGCTTCCTGCAAACCCAGGGTGCTAGCGTTCACGCTGCCCAGCACCCACTGTGTGCTGCTCACATTAAAACCAGCTGAGACCCGGAAAGGGAGCTCAGCCCAGCTGTGATCAGGGCGGGCCAGGTCTGAATCTCGCAGCTCTGCGGGGGTGGGGAGCCTGGGAGGTCCGGCCTCTGGGGGGCTGGGGGAGGTTCCCGCTGATCCCGGCAGGCAGCCCTTCCTCTCCCTCCCCCTCAGTAAAGGAAGGCAGGAAAAAACGTGTTTTTATAAATAGCTCCAGCCCCAGCTGATTTGTAAATTCAGTGGGTTTTTTGTGTCAGTGACATCACCCTCTTCCCCATGGCAACCCTCGACGATATCAAAATTGCCAAGCAACGTTGGAGCAGGTCGCTGCCTGAGGATTTAATGGAGAAATCCCAAAGTGAGCCGCGGTGCGCGGTGGAGGAGGGGCGCGCCGCGGCGGGGAAGGACGCTGGAGCCGCCGTTGCCGCCTGCCAGGCAGCCAAGGGCCAGCTGGGGCTCCTCCGGCCACGCTGCCTTTGGTAGCCCTGCTGTGGACCGCAGGTGGGGGAGGGCACTACTCCCTGCCTGACATTCCAGGAGCTGGGAGCAGTCATCTAGGTGACTAAGCTGGCCCACTGACACTGAGTCACCCGCTGGCTTGGAGGTTTCTTTCTTCCCTTTTGCATCCGATTATTTTGGGAACTGAAAACTTGGAGCTGCACCTGAGTCTCAACCCTTCTAGCCTCCCCTCCCTACGTTGGGCACCGTGGAAGATGGGTCCTGCTGTGAGTCTGCCGGCACTTCCTAAGGACGTGGAAGACGCTGCGGGGGCCCGAGGTGCCATGGGAAAGACTCCCGCCAACAAAGTGCAATAGCAGATATGGTGATCAGGCTGCTGTGTCCTCTAGAGGTGTCTGGAGAGAAGGGGAGTCTGGCCCATGCCGACTGGAATCCTCCCGGGCTGGCTTTGAACTCGGCTCCCATGAGAGATTTCTGTGAAGGAGTGTCTTCTAGGGTCAGAGTGGCATTTGGAGAGTGAGGCTGGACTGGCTTAGGCTGGCCTGGGCAGGTAGGTGGCTGTGTGCTGGGTGTGGCCCCACGTGCGTGCGAGTGTGTGTGCTGCCAGTGCTGAGGACAGCAGGGGGCATCCGCAGAGAGCTGGCGATGGGGAATTTGGCAGCAGCTCACCCTAACTGGTGCCGAACCAGCCCGGGTTCTGAGATGGGTGCTGTGGAAAAGGGAACTAAGCACCTGGGCCTGCGCAGGGCGAGGAGCAGCTAGCTCCAGCTCAGACAAGCCCAGGCCCTCTCCGAGGCCACAGCACAGACACACGGCGGAATGCCGAGGCAGGGAGGGGTCCAGGGAGGCAGGCCGAGGGTGGAAGCCAACCCGCCAGTGGGCTGGACAGCACAGGGGCTGCTTCCTCTTCTGACAGCCCTGGGCACTAAGGAGACAGCTTTCTACCAAGGAATTCTGTTGCTCGCCCATGCGGTGCCGGCTGGTGCCCGTGCGTGCTCTCTGCCCAGCTCACAGGGGTGCGCTTCCCAAGAAGAGTGCTGCCAGGGCACAGCCTCCCCGCACTCAGGCCAGAGCCCCCGGCCCCCACGGGGCATGCTCCGGTGTGTGTCAGGCAGAGGGGCGTGGGCCCCCTACCTCCCCCACACAGCTGGCAGTTCCATGGGCACACCGGTGAGTAAGCTGCCGAGGGAGGAGGCTCTGTGCCCACAGAGGCAGGACGACACCAACCAGGAGCCTTTGGGAGAAGCGGCTGAGCAAGAAAAACACTGAGGTTTCCTTTTTCTTTTCCTTTTTTTTTTTTTTTTTTTTTCCTTTTTGCCTGAAGGGAGTGGCGCTTCCTGGGCTAGAGACAAGCACTAGCCTGCACTGGGGAGCTCAAGGCCCAGCTGCCCGGAGGAGTGGTCACGGTAAGGTCCCTGCTACCGACGTGGACATGGGCTCAGGCGTCCCAGGCCAGGGTGGAGCGCAGAGGTGTCCAGGCTACTTGCTGTGTGGGACGGGGGAGCAGCTCTGGATTCCTGTGGGCCCCATCCAACCTGCCACTCCCTTTCCAGATCGATTTTGCAACAGCCCAGTCCAACCTGGCCTCTGGTATCCTTATTTCTGCTATTCCTGCCTATACTTTCCTCTCCTCCTGGGCCAAGCCAGTGCCACCTCTCCTGGATGTCCTCTTCCTCTACTACCTCTGGGACACTCCCCTCTTGTATTCACCCCACAAATATTTATGGAGCATCGCTGGGACCCAGGCTGCATGCCATGCCTTATGGAGTGCTTCACCTGGTACAGTCTGACCCCGAAACTTGGCGGCAGACAAGGTGCAGAGATGCCTGGCTGAGTGTCACTCCTCCTCACAGACCTGGGGCCCCTCACTGCTGCTGCAGGTGAGCGACCTGGTTTGTTCCAGGTATGTCAGGCCAAACGAGCTTGGGCTGTTAAAGCGCTGGGGCCCCACCAAGAACCAAGGCCAATACAGTGTAATTTGTTCTTTTTCTGGTGTTATACACCAAGGTTGGGGGGCCCTGCTTGGTTTTTTCCCTAAGCTGGTTCTGGTAGAAACCAGGTTCTAAGCGTTGAGCATGAGCTCTCTGGGCTGCCTGGCCCTTGGGCTCCACGGAAGCTCGTCTAGCTGGGAATAAGGCCTTTGGGCCAGGCGAGGGGTCCTCTCCATGGATCAGGAGTGGCAAACCTGGGAACCCTGGTGCCTAATCAGCAGTGGCTGTGCACCAGGAGCAAGGCAGCAGGAAGCACTTGATTTGGGGAAAGCTTTATGCCCCTGTGAGTAGCCGCAAGGTGGGATTGTGGGGGCTGCATGGGCCTCCTGGTCCCCCAAGAACAGACCGATTCTTTGTGAGCTGAGCTCTCTATGCTGTGCCAGGCACAGGGAAGGTGCAGGAAGGGGGAGCCCATGGGACCACAGTCAGGATGAACCCCTAAGTGTCTCCCCCTCAACTAACCCCCACACCTGGCTCCAGGATGAAGAAATACTGCTTCCCCACAAAAGGTGACTCCAAGCCCGGGGAGTCCCCTGTGTCCAAGCCCGGTGGGTCCCCTGTGTGTGCAGAGCTGAGCAGCAGCCATTGTCTGGCTGGGTCCGCGTGGCAGAGGGTATAGAGCGCTAGACAAACAGCAGGCAAGCAGGGTGGCATCTGATGGAGCCAGGGGGGAGCAGAGGGCAGAGGCCAGATACAGGGGGCGGGAGAGGCTGCCTGAAGTTTAAAGATGGCTTCGGGAGGGCTCTGGATGCTGATTTTCTTATACCTGCCCGCCTCTGCGGGATGGCCGGGCAGGGGGTAGGTGGAAAGGCTGAGACTACATTCCTTACACACATGGCCCCAGAGAGAAGTCCAGCACACTCTGTCTTGGATGTAGAAGGCCGAGGGACTCGTGGGAAGCTGTCCTGTGGCCTAAAGCAGAGCCCTCCTTGTAGGATGCCCTCTGCCCCGTGAGTGGGACGGTCCAGGGCTCAGGAGCAGCGTCTGAGACTGGGAAGTAGGAAGGGTGCTGGCAAACCTCATCCACAGGCGTTCTGCAGCCTGCCCACCCGTGAGGGCTCAGAGAAGAGCGTTCATTTCTGCGCACCTGCCTTGGGGGAAGGAAGCGGGCTGGCTACCAGGCAGGAATGGAGCACGGGAAGGTGAAAGCCTGGAGGCAGAAAGGGCTCCCAACCTCCTGAGGCCCTGCTGGCCCTCCTGCCCGGGAGAGCATGCTGACGGGAAGCCCCCTTCTGAGCTCAACCCTAGGGCCCACTAAGGGCTAAGGTGAGCTGTGCAGGGTGTGAGATAAAGGGAAATTTGTCTTGTCTTGGCAAGATGCGGGCTCCAAGCAGCACTTGGGAGATGGCGATTGGTGCCTTGTTCTGGCTCGCTTGCAGGCAGGGTACAGCTGTTGCCTGACTCCTAAGTACAAAACACTGGTGGCAGAAACGGAGGGGGGGTGGAGTGCCAAGAAAGGGACAGGATGGGGCCCTTGCCCCGGGGGGCTCACAGCCCTCAGCAGAGGAGGGGAAGGAAAGCTGAGCGTGGGGCCAACCCCACCGGAAGCCAGCTGAGCTGCGCAGCGACACGGGGGTGCTGCCTTCTGCTCACTCTGGGCTCCCTGTTCATCACGGAAAATACCAATCATGACCCATCCAGTCTGGGTAATTTATAAATTTAGACCAATACCAGGAGGTGGTTCTTAACTTAGAACTTTATGAAGGTAGACTTAAAAATAAAAGATTAGCTGAGAATGAAAACACAAAGGAAGAAGTAGCTTCTACCGTTTATGGGCAGAAGACAGGTTCTCGGGGACCAGAAAAGGCAGAATGGTGGAGGGTTAACAGCAAGAGTCAGCAGGTGAGTGTCAGGCCCCGAGCAGCCGGTTCCTGCCAGGTGACCTCAGATGAATTACCTCATCTCGCTAGGTCTTAATTTCCTGTCCTGTCCAACGGAGATAATTACAGGACCCATGAGCCAGGATTGTTGAGAGGATTAAATAAGGCCCCGTGCAAACACTCTCGGCGGCTCGGCGGGCACAGGAGCGCTCAGCAACCCTGTCACGGTTGTGGTGACTGTTAGTGTCTGAGAAACAAAGTGCCAGGAGGCAGCGACCTCACCGGGGTCTTCAGGGGAATCGGAAAAGGCTTCATGGAGGAGGTGGCTTTGGAAGAACTCTTCCTTCTAGAAAAGTTGAAGCACTCAGAATGCTGAGAGATCCATGCCTGATAATGCTGGAAGAAATGCAATACCAGATCCATTTCTTTCCCAAATAGCAAATTGTTTTTCTACTGAAGTTCTCTAAAGAATGATTTGAGACTATTAAGAGTTTCCTTCTTTTTCTGGGGGTCTAGAGTTTGGCGTCTTGAGAACTCGACATGGACCTTATGTAGTGAAGGAATCTAGCGGCCCGGTCTGACTCTGGCCACATTCTCCTCTGGGCCTGGGATCTCATCACAGGGTGGCCCTGCTTCCTTGAAGGACTGCGTCCACACCTGGAGGAGGTGTGTTGTGCAGAAGGGCTGGACTCTCCAGTCCACAGTGATCTCTTGGACTGCTGTGGCAGGGGACTCAGAAATGCCCAAGATTCATAAGGCTCAGATGCAGAGACATTTTTCTTTTCCTAGCCAAGGGTTATTGCTCAATGAATTTAGGAAAGATAATCCCCAGGTTCTGTTCACCTGAAAGAACAAGGCAAACCCAGAACACGAAAGACTTTCATATGCTGGGGGAATTAGCATGCAAAAAAAGGGGCGGTTCCCTTATAACTACAGGGGGCCACATCAGCTCCAGCAAAGGGACACCCATTCTGGCCAGCATTTTCTGTACAACTTCATCACGATGCATCAGGCAGTGCCAAGACCCATGTCCTTACAGAGAGACAGTGATGACCTTGCTGTACACCCGTGGGTTCTCTGTGGCAACCCCCCGCCCCCGCCCGCCCCCGTCAAAGGGCTGCGTTGTCAGCCAATGCTGGCATCTTTCTGCTTGGCTCTGGTTTGCCCAAGACTCAAAGAGCCCAGGCCCCTGGGCCTCTGGCTAAGGGGGTGGAGGCAGGGCTCTGTCCTGCATGCTCAGGCTGCCCAGGACCAGAAATGGGGGCCTCTGGGTGCTCGGAAAAGCAGGTCCAGAAAGCTCGGGTCAGGTGAGGCATTGTTCTGCTCTCTGATCCCAATGCGGCAGCTCACCTCAAGGCAAATAGCGAGGAACCAGTCACCTTGCTCAAGGCCCCCTGCTGCCTGCCTGTGGGCCCCAGCTCCTGAAGGCTGCAGCAACAGGGTTAAAACCGGAAGGACTGGTTCTCTGGTTCAGCTTCCTGGCCTGGAGCCTCCAGTCTCCATTTTCTTTCTTTCACCTTCAAATGAGGCTTCAAGTGGAGTTATGCAAAAAGGCACAGAGGGTGGAGGAAGCCTGGGGACCCACTGGCGACAGCCTCCTTGCAGGTCCAGAGCAGTCCCAGGTTGGCGAGGAGAAGCGCAAAGATGGAAAGGGCTGCCCCAGAAAGGAGCTGGCTGCCTTGGATGGCTGTAGCCCATTCAGAAGGAGTCCCTAGGAATATTTAATCCAGCCACCATGATTTTAGAGAGGGAAGAAGAGGCCCAGAGAAGGGAAGTGGGTCCTAAGGTCACGCAGCTAACTGGTGGCAGAGCCGGTTTCAGGCCTGGGGGCTCCCGCTTCCCAGCCCTGTACTCTCAGCACTCAGGCTGCCTTTCCACGGGCAGCAGCTTCAAAGGCACCCCAAGCAGAGGCGGGCACTTGTAGCTGCCCGGTAACTTGATGGATTGAGAGCAGTGGCCTGGCCTGACAAAGTAGGAGGGTGGACAGGTCCCAGCCGTCCTCTGTGCCTCCTGCCCTGACGGTCCTGGCCCCCGCTGCCCCCCTCCCACACCACCAATCTTGCTCTTCATAGAAGCCCAGCTTAGCTCCTGCTCGCTCAGCACAGCCCCGCAGAAAGAGGCTCTGCCCACCCCTCCCAGGCCACTGAGTGGAAATGGTTGACTCAAGTTCTTCTTGTCCCAGGAGGCAGTTTACATTTTAGCCAGAAGGCTGTTGATGTCTTAAGCCCAGGGGGATAATGATGAGAGTGTCTGGGAATGAAAGAGAAACTGGGGCAGAGGTTGGGGGTTGGCATACGGGAGGCCCTTTCCCTTGGGTGGATTTTTCCACAGTATATATATTCTGACCCCTGTCAGGAATTTAAATGTCCAATGGCCACCATCAGAGGTCAGATCTCAGAAGCAGGAGGCCTGTCATCTGTCACCCTGTCACCAGGCCCAGGCTGGACAAGAAGACTTCAGTACTACTGTGTTCAGTATTGCTGTGTTCAGTATTACAGTATATACTATTGTGGGTCTTGCTGGAGATAGTGCGTCTGGGATTGAGAAAGGTGGAGGTCTCGACCCTGGTGAGGGGTGGAGCCAAGCCCAGGGGCAAGGATGCAAGGTCCCGGAGTGAGCAAGGGCACGGGCTCCTGCGGAGGAGGGGCGGTCCGGACAGGAGGAGGAGCTGCCTCCCGAGGGGCCATCGTGCCAGCCACCAGTGAGGGTGTGGCCGTGCACACCAGGCCCTTGCCAGTCCAGCGTTTGCATGGAGGTCCTGAAGGCTGCCGCCCCTGGGGCAGTCAAGGTGTGGGCCAGAGACTAAGGAAGGAAGGACCCCGAGAAGGGCGGGCACCAGCTGCCTGGGCCCCTCCAGGACCCTCTCAGCACAGCACAGCCCAGCAGCAGTTACACAGGCCATGCGTCTGACACCAACCCAGGGCAGAAACAGAGGCAGAGTTCCTGGAGCCCTATAGCCAGGGGATCAGTGCTCCAGGAGACCACACAGCCCACAGCCTGTGAACCTCGTGCATTTAGAGCTCAGGTGTTCCGGCCGGAGGGCTGTGAAGGGGGCTCGGACAGCCGGCATTGTGCTTCCTCAGACTCTTCCCTTTCTCTGGCCGGAGCCCCCACCTGGTCACAAGCCTTCTACTCTCCCCCCTCACCTGTCCTTCCTTCAAGTCAGGCTCTGGGCACCAGAGAGCTTGGGTGCCAGTCACAGCCCTGCCCCAACCTCAGACTGGGGTGGCCACCAGAGGCTCAGGAGAGAGAGGAAAGGACAATGAAGGCATTAGGGCAATGAAGGGTTTCCATTCAAGGAGGCTTCCAGCTGTTAGTTCTGCCAGCCAGAGTGCCAGCCAGAGATCTAACCTGCTAGCAACAGACATTTGGGTGGAACTTTGGACCCCATTAAGAGCAGGAGCTGCAAAGTGATCATAGTGAGAAGATATTAAATGAATTCATCATGTCTCTAAGATGTGTGTTCTCAGCACAGAAGTGACTGTTTTCCCAGTCCTCCCCAGGGCAGCTTATAACCTCTGTCCTGAAAACGGTGCCGCAGCCTACACTGCCCCAGCCCCAGCCCCCTGAAGGGGGTGGACAGTGGCCCCTGCCTCTGAGTGGCTCATCCAGGTCAACAGGCTTCTTTGGGACAGTCAGGCAAGTGGCCCCAGCGTCAGTTTGCATTTGGAGAGGACCGGCCTTGTATGTTCGCTTTGGCATAGGGAGCCTAGTACAGATGCAAGCTTGAGAACCAGCACAGAGAGGCTGAGAGAGAGAGCGCGCGGCTTCGGGGTGTGGGAGTTGCCTCTGAGGAGGTTGGAGGCAGCAGGCTGTGTCTGTCCGGCAGCCGGGCAGGAGGCCCCATGGACTTCTCCCAAATACCTCACTGGGCCCAGACTGTGCTGCCCCTGGGCTGGGTTCTCTCCCCAGGATCTGGAGGGGATAGAGCTGCAGGGTCGATTCCTTAGCATGTTCTGCTGGAAGAACGCTGGCACACACCCCCGTGGCACACCAGACTGGGCTCTGTTGCTCCCTGCGGCAGCTATGTGCGTGCATGGCCCGGCGGAGGGGAGTTTTCTCCTCCGTCCCTCACCAAGGGTCAGGAACCTTTCACCCTGTTCTACATCTCATCACTCCATCCCGGTCCGGAGGGCAGGCGACACGCCCTGCCCCATTATACACACGAAGAGACCGAGACGTGCTGGAAGTCTGGAGAGGCAGAAAGGCTCCAGTCCTGCAAGAACCCATGCTCTCTGCAGCTGGGCTCTGTCTGTCTCCTGCTCAAGGACCCCAAGGGCGTGGCAATGTCAACCCGCTCAACTCACACTCCCAGGCTCTCAGAGGTGGGCACCTGCCTCTCAGCCCCATCAACAGAGAGAAAGAGAAAGATGTGGTGCCATCAGAGTGAGGGACGCTGGCCCAGGCCACCCCAAGAGCAGGAAGGGATGGCTGTTGGACAGCCTGGAAGAGAAGGAGAGATCTCCAAAGACCGCCTCTCTCCTAGGGCTGGGGACTGCCTCCCTCCCAGGCGCCAGCGGGTTCCTCCAGCCAAGTCGCAAGCCGCTGTGCCAGGCCCCACCTTGCCGGCAGTGCCTGCATGTGGGCCTCATGGTCCTGGGCCCATTCCAAGTCTGTGAACTTGGATGGCTTGATGCAGGGACTTCAGGCAGGGTGCTGGCTCATGACCGGGGGAATCTAGCACCTGATTCCTGGCAGAGAACTCAGTGACAGGGTGGGAGAAAATGAAGTGCCTCTGCCCCCCACCCCCAGTCCTGTGTAAGGGTCCTCATTTCCTTGTCAGAAACTGGGGGGAAATCAGTGTCACGTGACTTGCCCATACAGGGTGGCAGCGTTAGCACAAGAAGGCAAGAGACCGGTGCCCCCCGCACCAGCTGTTCCCAGGACCATGACCTGTCATGGCCAAGCCGTATCAGGCAGTGCTCGGAGCCGGGGCCTCTGAGCCGGGGCCTCTGAGCCGGGGCCTCTGAGCCGCTCGGAGCCGAGACAGCTGTCGGGCGGTCCACGTGGGTGGAAACTCAGGCTCTGCCGTTCAGTAACTACCAGACCTGGAGCTAGATCCTTAATCACCTGGAGTCTCAGTCTCCTCACCTGTAAAGTGAGAAGATAATGGGATCATTCTTCTGTGCCAAGGTTGTGGCAAAGACTTGAGTGAGATAATATGTGTGAACGGCTGAGCATGGGGCCTGGCCTGTCGGAAACATTTAATAATTGGCAGGTATTGTTACTAGTATTATTAGAGGAGAGCAGAGTCATCCAGAGAAAGGAGCCCTAGCAGCGAGCGAGCTTGTCAGCAGTGTGCCCGATCCCCAGGCAGCTTTTCAAGTCTCGCCGCAGAAAGGTGCAGGGAAAGGATAATGTGTTTGTGTTTCTAAACCACAAGCCGATCCGTATCTTCCCTCCTTGGTTCTAACCCAGGCTCCCAGCCCTCGCTGTAGGTGCTCAGACGCTGCAGCAGGCCCCGACAGACGCGGCCCAAGGAGGAGCCGGGAAATGCCCGCCCTGCCAGGGCCAGAGGCAGGCACATGGATGCTGGAGGAGATGCTGTCCCCCAGACACTCCCTGCCTCTCCCTGCACTGTAGTTCTGCCCTCTCCTCCAGGCAGGCTGAGCTGGGCATGGCTCAGAGGACAACAGAGAAGGTGGGGAGGCGCACACAGGAGTTAATCACTCAGGACCTGTTCAGCACATCGCAGCCATCCTAACTTGCAGAGAGTCCTCCACCCCAGTGCTGCTGACCCACCCGTAGATGCGGCCAAAAGTGCAGAAACATGGGGTTGTGAGGGCCCCGAGCGGTGCCTTGGTCCAGCCTAGCATCCAGCATGGAGCTTTTCTCTAGCACATGTGGGGTCTTCAGTGATGGTGGGTTCATTACCTCCACAGTCAGTCTTATTTGGGGGTCTCTACCTCTCCCCAAACCCCATTGAAGTTCCTAAAGGTGGGGGGACCTCAGGGTTCCCTAGACTCGCTGCCTGCAGGGTGAGGATGGGACTTGACTGGTAGCCTCTCTGGAATACCTAAGCCTGGATTCAAACCATATTAAATAATAATTCACTTCTGATAATATTCTAATGTTTACACCTTGTCATAGTTCAAAGGTTCAAAAGTACTGCTTAGAGCTGTCGTTTTGGTATATAAGGCATTTGTATGAAAATTCATGTGTGCATTTGTGAGTCAGTAAAATATAATTTAGGGTGCTGATTCTCAGTTCAACGATGTTATTATGCATTTCATTCTAGCTTTGGTTCATGGCTCTCTTCAAATCCTCAGCAACCAACACCCCCTGCAAACCCCCTCCCTCTCCCACCCGGCACAACCCGCTTCCCACAGCCGGTGCTGCTACGTAACTAATCTGTGGAGAAAGCCGTATTTGTGCCGCGTTGCCCCTTTGTCCGAGGCTCAGCAGGCAGCTTCCTGGGGGGCTGCGGGAGGTCAGAAGTTGACTAACAGAGTTGGGCCTATGGTGTAGCCTGAGCAAAGAGAAAGAATTTGGCGGGGAAGACACAGAGGGGAGGAGGGGAGAACTGCGGGCGATCACCCCAGCTTCCACACTGCGCTCCGGCTCACAGGGCCGGCGTCTCTGGCAGGCGCCGCCATGCTTCCCCACGCAGGCCGACGGCACTGCGGCAGCTGGACCGGGTGCAGACCTGCCTGGGGCTGGCGAAGTCCCACTCAACACCTTAGCTAAGCTCGGTGGGAGTCTGCAGTAAACTGTGCATAAGCAATACAGCCCATATGCAATTGCTTTATCCGTAAATTGCATTGATATATCGAAAGAATTAGTGAAGAAAAATGATACATGATAATAGTGACCTCAATAACCAAAGTTTGAGGTGCCCAACTCCTCTGCACTGCCCCGGGTCCCCTTGTAGTTACTGATCACCCAGCCACCACTTGCAGGCAGCCATTTGGGCCATAGGTGTACTGAATTTCCAAGCCAGAATCCCCTCAACACTCAATTGGAAACAGCTCTTTCTGGGGGCCCAAGTCTAAAACAGCAAGGATATTCTCACTTCTTTATTTGGGGAAGAGACAGATGGCCTCTGCCCCTCCCCCACAACATTGTTACACAGGAGAAATCACCCTCTAAATCAAAAGAATTAGGGCAAAGGGCAGCCAGCAGTGAGCCACTTGGGAAAGCCATGCTGGTCCTAAGCCAGGCCACTTAGGGTACAACCGGGAGGTGCTGGCTGTGGAAACAAGCCCCATCCTCTGTTTGGGGATGCAGGGCTCCTGAAAGCTTTCTTTCCCCCAGAGGTCCCCTACCTGAGACCAGAGGGTTGTTAGAACTGAGCAAGATCCGGCAAGGAAACTGGAATCTCTTTTAATTCCAGTTTTCCTGCCCAGGACAGTCTCAGGGTCTTGTCCAGATGGACAGACAGGCCAAGGTGGCAGGTGGCAGGTCTGCCGCGGGGACTCTCCAAGGTGTGTGGGAGGTGACCGCAGCACCTCTTGGATCTGGGAGGAGGCAGCCTAGAGCATCTACAATGCAAACTGATGAGTTAATTACACAGAGAGGGGCTCAGCGAATAATCCAGGCCAGGCAGGCCTCTCGCAGAGGCCCTGGGGCCTCGTGGCCACTGGCAGATCACAGCGGGCCAGGCTGGGATCAGGGTCCCAAGGTGATGGTGGGTCAGAGGAAGCTGGGGCCCAAGGGTTTGAGGGAAAGGGTTGAGTGGGGAGGCGCCGCTCACGCAGAGAGGCTCCTGGCCACGGCCCCGGGTCCCTGCACCCCTTGGTACTTTTTCCCGGGCAAACCTGAGCTCTGTGTTCCCCGCCGAGTCCTACCTGGGGCCACACCCTGAAATCAAACTCGCAGCCAGGTGAAGCGGGCGCTGTACCGACTTGTAAGCGCGGCCTCCCCTAGCAGTTCCTGGCGCCCAGGTCCTTCCCGCGGAGGGCGGGCCCGACTCCCGCGCCCTCTCCGAGTGCTCCAGCGGCTTCCTGCTCACAGGTGGGTGCCCCAGCCACCCCTGGAAACTTACTAACTTCCCTGGGCTGGCCGGGACCAGGGCACAAGCTTCCCTGTACGCGTGGTTCCCTTTCCCGGTTTCTCACTCCCTGAAGTTCGGAGCCGCCGGTGCCTGAGCGCAGGGACTGAGAGCTCGGGCGCCACTGGCAGGGATTTTCCTCCAGGAGTGCGCCCGGCCCGCTGAGAGATTCCCGCCCCATTTGGGCCGCGAGGCGGGGAAGGGGGCGCTGTGGCTGCTGTGGGTTGGGAAGCCGCTGGAAGAAGGGTCTGAAGCGCTGCACACTGCCCCTTTTCAACCTGTGAGTTTCCCTCCTCCTCCCTTTGCACCTGAGAAAGTGGCTTAGTGGGGAGGCTGGTACGGGGCTGTTCAGCATGCTCTGGATTCCAGCCATTAGCAAAATCCGTGGGGACACTTGTCATATTTGTCACAATGAATCTCTGGTCTCTTTCCATCCAGGCCTCACAGGACTGACCGGCAAGGTGCTTAGTGTTCCCTCACCTGGTGCCTGAGAGCTCTGCCCACTGAAGGGTGAGGAATCAGGAAGAAGAGGAGGCTAGGGAAGCAGCCAGCCAGAGGTGAGTGAGGGACCTCCATCCCTGGTAGGGTGTCCAGGAGGAGCCTTCGGAGACCAGCATGAGGACAGATCGGAAGGACAATGAGCAGGCAGGTGGCTCTCCTAGGCTGGCCCGTTCTTGGTCCTGTTAGGCAGCAGCTGTCATCCCTTTTAGGTGCCGTTTCTCAATCCTTAGTGGAGGTGCGTTGTTACTTCCGCAACCTCAGCCCACAGCAGGCTGCTGGCTTCGAATGCCCCGCCCTGCCCCCTGGCCCAGCCTCTGCCTGTCATCAGGCACGATGCCCGTCTGGGGCAAGGCAGCAACACCACAGCTGTGCACAGGAAGTCAGCAGCAGGCCCAGCGCCTGTGCCGAGCAGGCCAGGAGGCAGTCCCAGGCAGAGGTGCTGCTCTGCACACCCCAGCCTGACAGCTCGCTCCTTGGATCTCCAACCTGCTAAAATCCCTCCGGCTTTTCTGGTACCCAGTGCACAGGGCTGGGATGGAGATGCCGCTGGGGACACTAAGCGCTAAGACATAAGGAGTTCCCAGGGTATAGCTGAGCTTTCTGTTTCTTGCCACCTTCTGCTGTTCTTCTAGGGTCTTCTTGTTTTTGTAGGTGGGGGAGTTGAGGAGTCTTGGGTCTGTGTTCAGGTCTTTTGTGGCCGGTGCAACATGTACTGTGATGCTGTGAGCTCCCCCTATGCCATGTGTAGGACAGTGGCTGAGAACACATTTGGAACCAACAAGAGCTGGGTTCGAATCCTGACCTTGCCTTTGATCCCATAGGCAAGTCGCTTTACTTCTCTCCAAACTTTAATGTTCTCAGCTTTAAAATGGGGAGGATCATGCCCTCTTCACAGGATAGTCGTGAGGAGTCACAGCAAGAAATGAGAACCCAGCCCAGCAGAGGACCATGTATCTCATCTCTACTTGTTAGTATTAGAAAAGGCGAAGCTGCCTGAGCTCTCCTCGCTTGGAGAACATTGGGAATGGTCTGGCTCTGTGGCAGGAGACTGGAGGTTGTTAGAGTGAATCCCCGGGAAGACAGTGCAGGCAGAAGAGGGTCCGTGGCGGGGCAGGTAGTGACCCGGCCCCGGGAAGGGCCCATTTCTGGAAGTAGGTGTGAGTTCGGAGGCAGAAGCTGCGGCAGGCTCTGTGTGTGTTTGTGGTGACACCCCACACAGGTGTTGCCTGGGGTAGAGAGAGCCTCTGGCTTGAGGCTTTCAGTCTGATCTCTAAGTGGCTCTGTGATCTGAGGCAGGCCATTTACCTTATCCCAGCATACTACAGGAGCCTGGAGTTGGAGAGACCAGGGTTTGGATCCCAGCTCCACACTTACTGTCTCAAACAATAGCTTCTCTATTATTTCTTCTCTATTGTTTGTCAAGCCCCAGTTTCTTTACTTGTAATGCAGAGCACATAGTATCTACCACATAGAGTTGCAACCATTGAATGCACTAATAATAAAAAGCACCGGCACCGTGCCTGGCATGTTCTGGGTATTTTGTACATGTACCTGTGTACATTCCCTTTCTTGTCCCCTCCTTCCTCTCCCCAGCCTCCTGTCATCTTTAAAATGCACCCAGCAGAGCAGGTTTGGCCCAAGTCGCAGTGGTACTGTAAGCATAGAGTGAGGAGATAAACAAAATAGACAAAGTTAAGGACTGTGAAAACATAATCTGTGTGTGATTGGGGACCTAATCTTGTGAGTGGGAGACTCTGGAGGTTCTTTCTGGCGAGGCACTGAGGCCTCTGTGATGGGGACTCAGGCCTCTGCATGCTGAAGCTGTTGAAAATCCGAGCTGGTGGGGCAGTGCCTGGCCTGCAGCACCACCGGGCAGGCCATTCTTCTCTCTTCTTTCGGAGATAACCCCATGCCCAGGAAAGTGCAGTCCCGGGGACTTGGGAGGGGTCAGGATTCTCAGTACTGTGAGCAGAGGTCAGAGGGCTGGTCCACCCTGAGCTGCCACCGCTGGGCCGCAGCACTGAGTGTGCTGCTGGAGCCGGGCCTGAGAGGCGAGCCTGAGTCAATATTGATCTGCTCTGGCTGGCCAGCCTGGCTCTTTGGCCTCTTATTCAACTGGAGTGTTGACACAAGTGATTGAATGAGCTTTATTATCATATTCTTTTCAACAACAGCCCCATTATCTCTCCCCTGGGGATTCACTGGGACCTATAGTGTGGGAATGATGAGGAGGGCGGGGAGCCCAGACACGCAGGCTTGTTATGCGCACAGAGCCCTCTGCCCTGCACACACAGCGTCTCTCTGGGCCACTCCAGTGGGACAATAGAACCCAAGTACTACTCAACATCCTGGGGACACTGCAGCACAGTGGCCTTGGGCAGATCTTACGGAACCCTCAGGCAATGGGCGTGAGGGCCACGGCCTGGGTCTAGGACCCACCCACCCTGCCGGTGACAACTGGGCAGAAAAGCAAATGAAATTCTTTCCAGGCTCTTCCCCCTGCTATATATTTGGGGGCCAGGAAAGGGTGCAGGGGTGCCACCTCCCCTGACTCTCATGTCCTATAAAGAGGGGCAGATGGTAGTCCTGGATGCCTGGGGGAGGCTGAGAAAGGACAGAGCTCAGCCCCACACAGAGGATGAGTAGCAAGGGGACAGAGGGACAGAGGGCAGGGGCCTCGGGAAGGGGGAGGAGCTCCCCATCACCGAACTCATCTGAGCAGTGCCCGAGCAGGAGACAGGCAAGAGGGACAGCAGTTTGGGGAGGGCTAGAGGGGAGGCCAGACCACCCCCCCCAAGCGAGCCCCCCAGGGCGAGCATCACCGTCTCCTCTGGTGGGAGGTGAGCTCAAGAGGGCGACTGGCCACGTCTGTTTGGAAAAGCAACCTAACTCCACGGGAGCAAGGGCTTCGTTTTGTTCACTGTGGTCCCAGAGCCCAGAGCAGAGTAAATGCACAATAAGTACTTTCGGATAAATTAATGAATAATATAATTTTATATTTAAACAAACTCCAGAAAGTAAAGTTTGAGAAAAATCTCCTGGCTGATGAGGATCCCTTGATGGGAAGCTGGCGTCCGCCCACCGTCTTCTCAGCCAGGGGCCGCGAGGCGCCCAGCTCTTCAGGATGGGCGAGTGGGAAGCCAGTCCCCAGGGGGCCGTGAGGAGGGTGGGTAGCCCGACCGCAGATGTCTGGGTGAGAGGGCCAGCTCTGGAGGTGACGTGACAGCGTCCTCCGTGGGCCACTCTGTGACCGGATGGTGGCAGCAGTAGGGGTGCCTGTCTAATTGCTGTGGAACTCAGGGTCATACTTTGTCTCAGTGCCATGATTCTAGAATAGTTCCTTCCCCCAAGCAGCACCCCGGGTGGGCCGAGAACTGCGCATTGCGGGTGGAGGGAGGGGGCAGCTGACTGCAGCCGTGGTCTTATCAGGGGTTGGGGCAGACAGACGCGCTCTGCCCCTTCTTTGCTCTTGGACTTGGGCAAATCACTTAATCTCTCTGAACATCAGTTTCCTCTTCTGTGTGATGGGACAGTAACGGTCTTACCTCACGGGCTTGTGGTGAGGACAAGCCCGTGAGTGCTCGGCCCACGACCTGGTGCTTACGCTAGGCCCTCCCTGCGTCGTGGTGACCGGGAATGTCTGAATGAGGCCTCGAGCTAGAGCGGATGCTGTTCCTCCTCTCACTCTGCCACGTGTAGGAGAAGCTGGCAGAGGTGAAGGAGTCCATTCGTTGGGCACCACCTAAAAGGCCGAGGCCTTGAAAGGACAGTAGGCCAAGGCCACAAGCTGGAACTCAGGAACCGTGTTCCCTGGGGCCACCCTGAGCCAGAGCTCAGCTCTGATTAGCAGGCCCTGAGCCTCCCGCAGAGGAAGCCCTGGTGTGCCCCCCACTCTCGCTCGCTGGCACTCAGAGCAGGGTGCTGGGTGCAGCTGCCTCCTCTCTTCCAGTCTTCTGGCTTCATTCCTAACAGACAGTTACCCAGCACCCCGGAACGCAACCAACCAAGCCCCGCCCCCTTCAGAGTAGCCGCACACTCCTTTGACTTGCTCTCTGGAAACCACCTTCCCAGCCTGCGGTGTGTTTCCGTGAATCCCTTCCAGGGGCTAAGTGTCCTTTCCTTGAAAGGGATTTGATGTATAGAAATAGCCAAAACCCACTGGAAGCCAGGCCTGGAGGGGAAGGCGGGCAACCAGGTCAGACACGACCACTTCCAGTGAAAGCAGACGGGACAGGTTCAGAGAACAGTAGATGTTGGTTCAAGATGGGCCCCAAAGGTGGTTTCCAAAGAGGACTTCTGGAAGTACTGGAGCCCGTTTAGAGCAGTCAGAGTCACTCCCAAGGGCCGCCTCCAGTGGCAGCAGTCATTGGGATGTCAGAGCTCTGGTCTGAGGTCCAAGTGCCGACTCATTTTGCTGTAGTCCCATCTGGGGCTTATAGGAGCCAGCAGCTTGGTAGCCCTTGTACCCCAGGCCCTGGCCCTAGAGGAGAAGCAGTTGGAGAGGGTGACCCCCGAGCCACAGCCGCTCTGCTTACCCCTGTATGAACTCTAGACCAGCCACACCACAGCGCCCTGCTCTGAGGGCTGCCACCGAAACCCTGGGTGGCCGCAGAACTGTAGCAGCAGCCACAAAGCTCTGCCTACCACTCCTCGAGCCAAGCCTGTGGGTTGTCTGCCTTCAGGCCGAGACCCTGTGGAGGGGGCCTGACCTACTGGAGAGAACACACCCCTGCTGCTTCTGTGGCTCTTTCATACGTGCCAGGCCCTGACATCACAGCCACCAGCATGAGCTTTTTGGAATATTTCACCCACCCCTCACAAGACAAAAAGAAACCTGGTTTCAGATAAAGTGACGGTCCGCCTGCAAGCCAGGGCAGCCCCAGCGCCCTGGCTTCTGACTCACAGATGGGCCTGGAAAGAACCTAGCAATCTTGGTCGACAGAGCTGGCCCTGGCCCACCCGCTCCTACATGTTGCCATGAGCTTACTCAGGCTGCTCAGCCTGGCCGTATTCACAGAGACCCCAGGAAGCAGATGAACAGCAACCCAGGGCCCTCAGAGTGGGCCTGGTGGGCGGAGCAGGCGCTGTGGAACCACAGCCAGGGCCCAACCCCAACCCCGATACGTCCCAGTTCTATGACCTTGAGCAAGTTATTTAACCTCTCTGGGCCCGTCTGGATTTGTGAATGATAATAATTCCTACCCTTTAGCGTTGTTGTAAGGATTAAATGAGTTGATCCTTGGAAAGGGCCAACCACATAGTGGGTGCTCAGGAACAGTAACTTCCCTTTCTGTCTCCAGTCTCCTCTAGCACGACAGTCCCACCCCTCAGTGACCCCATTCTGTGGTTCCCCGAGCTCTCCCATCAGCTCTGCCCTCGGGTTCCCTGGGTGCGGCAGCACTTCCTCCAGAAAAATCTCTTCCAGGAACTGACGGGCTCCTCTGCCAGCTCCGGCTGGAGGAAGCAGCCTCCGCAGGGGCTGCGCCCAGGGATCTTCCTTCTCCAACTGGTTTGGGCTGGGCTCTTCCCTGCCAGCACTGGCATCCCCCTCTGGTCCAGTCCTGGGCCAGCCAGCCGGAAAGCAGCATCTGCAGGCATTCAGAAGAGGAAAGTTCAAAGCATTCCTCTGTCACAGAGCTGCATCCCAGCCCCAGGAAAGAATCCTTAGCACCTCCCTGCCCTGTGCTGGGGAGAGGTGTCAGACAGACAGGAGGTCACCCGGAGTCTGAGCTGGCACCCTGCCTCTGTCCATTTCTCCTGCAGAGTCCGAGGCCCACGTCACTTCTAAGTCAGAAGGAAAGGTAGACTGGCTCTCTGAAGAAAAATCATCTTCCTTCCTCCTCAGGGTACCGTCTTTGAGGAAAGTGCCTCTACTAGATGAATTGAGTGTGGATGCAGAGGTGAGAATCTGGGGATGGCAACTGTAAGGGCTGGTGCTGCCTGGCTTGATTTGCGTTAGCACCACACCCCCAGGGCTGGTGCAGCACCGCCCTCCCTCAGCCCCCGGGGCGCTTGGGGGCGCTTGGGCTTGGGTCTGAGGTAGGACCTGGGGTGGAAGACAGAGACCTAGAACCAGCAACTTGAGGGTCCCTGTGTGGCAGGCGGGTGTGCTCCCAGGGCCTGGGCTGTATGGCTGGAAGGAAGCAGGATGTTCGTGTCTCAGATGTTTCAGGCCCAATGACTCGGCAGCATTAGATACTTGAGTGGGCGAATGGCTCCTAGGAGCTCAGTCATCATGGATCGCCCTTTTCTTTAGAGAAGCAGTCCGTTGTGTTTAAGGAAAGTTGAGAAGAGTCGAAAGATGGCGTTCCCCTGATCAGCGTGGCTCAGTTGGTTGGGCGTCATCCCCTGGAGTGAAAGGTCGCTCGCTGTTCGGTTCCTGGTCAGGGCACGTGGCTGGGTGGCGGGTTGGTCTCGTTCAGGGCACCAGCCTGTACAAGGGGCACCAGATGGATCTTCCTCTCCCTCTCTTTCTCTCTCTCTTCCTCTCTCTCTTTCTCTCAAAAAGAAAAAAGAAAAAAAGATGGGGTAGGAGGAAGTCACCTGTAGCCCACCAGTCAAACTCAACAATAATGAATATTTTGCTGTGTTTCCTTCAACCTTCATTGCATTCATACTACATTTACAAATCAATCTTGGTGACATCTTTAGAAAGAAGCCCCACTCCTAACCTGTGAGATCAAGACTTCTGCTTTGGTGTGGAAGAAAAAGGGGTTCTGTGGAAAGTTACCTCACAGGGTGCCCTGACTGCAAACCCTAACTGGGCGGGCGATGGTGGGGAGTCCCACCCCAGGCACCGCACTTCTTTGGCAGCAGGGCCGTAAGCCAGCCGGTGCGTTACTGCTGTGCATCCTGGTTGACCCAGCTCTGAAACGCCCCCTGTCAGCCCCTCCTTCTAATCTTAACTGTCCTGTAACGTAATCCCCCTCTCTGCCTCTGCGTTCTCCCACCTTCCCCTCACTGTTCTGACGTTCCCTCCTTGATTTCAAATGCACAGAAGGAACTACAAAACTGCTACTCCCCGGATCCTCTGAGATCTTCTCCCCGGCATATGTTGTCAGTTTGGCTCAAGTAAACCCTTATAAACATTAAAAAAAAAAATTATGCTTTGGAAAACGAAAACCAGGTAGTTTAATTTGCCTCTGGGACCCCTGGGTGTGGACAGGTTTTGGCCCCAGCAGGTCAGAGGCTTCAGGAGCCCCCCCCTGCTCTCCCTGCCCCCCGCCCAAACTTGGGCTCCACACAGTCACTCACAGGGGACCACAGGCAGGGCTGGCCAGACATTGGGTCCCCCCTCCCCTGGCCCCACCACCAGTAGCTTTATTATTTTATCCTTCACATTTAGATCCAATTCATTTTGAGGGATGATATGAATTCATTTTTCAGGATTCCTTTTTTTGTGTGAATAGCTAATTGCTTCGCTGCATTTATGGAAAGGGTCATCTGTTCCCACCATGTTGCAGCGTCACCTTTGTCATAGACTGAGTGACCTGATATGACTAAGTCTGTTTCTAGATTCTCTGTTCTATTCCATTGGTCTGCTCATCGATCTTTGTGCCAGTTTCATATATATTAATTAATATGGCTTTACAGTAAACCTCGATGTCTAGCAGCATAATCCTCCGACTTTGTTCTTTAGGATTGTCTTGGCTATTCCTGGCTCTTTATGTTTCTCTGTAAATTTTAGAATCAATTTGTCAATTTCCACAAAAAGAGATACACTGAGATTTTGACTGACATTGAACTAAATCTGTAAATAAATTGGAATAATTGACATCTTGACAATATTGAGTCTTTCAGTTCATGAACATTCTTTAATATCTTTAATTATTTTGTACTTTTTAATGTAGAAAACTTGCACATCTTTGATTAGATTCATTCATAGGTATTCGGTATACTTAATGTCAAATGGTAAATGGTGTCTGAGGGTTCTTTTCCCTGACATCATATGAGAGAGGTTTTTCCTCCCGAGGCCATTTCTCCAGCTCGGACACCAGCTGGGTGTTGAACAATTCACTTCAGTTCAACTCCGGCGCTGACTTCCTGGGGGAAGCGCAGACCCACGGGCTCAGTCTCCCAAGCTGCCCCCACTTCAGATTCCAGTTGCCAGTCGTGGGCCACCTGTCCTTCCGACCAAATGGCCATGAAAACAAGGTTCCCGTGACCCCTCCTCAGTTCAGTGATTTGTGAGAATAGCTCATGGAACTACTTACTTACTCGTACCGGCTCATTATAAAAGATGCAACTCGGGAACAGCCAGATGGGAGAGATGCATCGTGGTGTAGGGTTGTGACCAGGAGCATGGAGGTGCCACGCCCTTTCTCGACGCCTCACCCTCCCAGCACCTGGGTGGGCTCGCCAACTCAGAAGCTCCCTGAACATTGCCATTCAGGAGTTTTTATGGAGGCTTCATTACACAGGCTCGATTGATTAAATCACTGACCACTGGTAATTAACTCAGTCTCCAGCCCTTCTCCCCTCCCCAGAGGTGGGGGCAGGGGAGGCTGAGAGCTCGACATTCTTGTTACTCTGGGGAATCCAAGGGTTACTCTGGCGCCAGGAATGAGGGGCCATGACCAGACTTCTATTTCCCATTATATCACAGAATCTTTTTTAAAATTTTAATTTCTATTTGTTGCAGATATGTCAAAATACCATTGATTTCTCTTTTTTCTTTTTTAAATCCTCACTGAAGGATATGTTTATTGATTTTAGAGAGCAAGGAGAGAGGGGAGAGAAGGAGAAAGAGAGAAACATCTATCAGTTACCTCCTGTAAGTGTCCCAACTGGGGATCGAACCTGCAGCCTACATATGTCCCCTGACCAGGGGTCAAACCCGCAACCATTTGGTGTACGGGATGACGCTCCAACCAACTGACCGACCCAGTCAGGGCTACAGCTGACTTTTTATATTGACCTTGAATTGGAGATCTTCTCAACTCACTTACCTGATGAGCCCAGGAGTTTGTAGGTAGAGCTTTGTGCCCGGACTTTCTGTGTACATCATTGTATCGTCCCAGGCAGCGCTGACTCCACCACACTTTGGAAGAGTGCTGGCAGGCTCCTGGGAGGTGTGAACTGCCCACTAGCTAAGTGTCTGGCTCTGACTTTGAACTCTCTGCTCAGCCTGTAGCCTGAGCTCAGTTATTGCTTCAGCTGGCTCCCACCCTCACCTCCACAACACCCAACCATCTTTATTTTCCTCCAGCCTTCCTTTCTGCCACTGTGAAGAGTGTTCTGAAACCACTGTTGGGGTAGCCTCAGGGATCCTAGAGTAATTTAGATGATTTGTCAAGGATGCTGTTCCCTGCAAAACCCGGTCCCTCAGCAGGGCAGGGGTGTAGGGGAGGTCCTGGGGGGAGGAAGTATTAGCCAGCTGGTCTTTAACTCTAGGGCATGTCCCTGCATCTCCAGGGAAGTTAATGGAGTCGAGTAGCAGGACGAAACCATCCGCTCAGCTAAGCTAAGCATGGGTTGGAGGGTCTACCTCAGATGCTGTGAGGACAGACGGAGGGATGAACTCTTCTATAGCCAAGGGCTGAGAGGGAAGAGGTTAGGTTTTACCAAACCATCAAGAATCAGCATAGTGGAGAGGTGTCGAGGGCCAGAGGAAGACAGGCCTGGCCCTTTGACAGGGGAATCTAAGGTTGGAGTTTAGTGTTGCTGCCAGGCTAGTATTTGCTCACGTTCCCCCATCTGGAGGACCCTGAGCTTAGAAGCAGGGACCCAGAGAAGTGGCCTAGAAATCTGCTCACATGATACTCCCCAAACCCTGTGAGGTGTCTCCCATTAACCTCGTTTTACTGATGAAGGACTCCAAGGCTCACACCATTCAGGTAACTTGCTCCAAGTCTCCCAGATTAGTGGGGGACCCCCACAGCTCACCTGCAACTCAGACAGGTGTATGTCACTCCAAAGTCCTTGGTCCTTGGGGGTCCCATATGGGGTGCTTTGCTCGTAGAGGGTGTTTGGTGGACTTCTGAACCTCGAGGTCCTGGAGAGCAGCTGACATTCCAAGGGGTAGGATGTGGATTCAGACTGACCCACACTGGGTGAATTCTAGTGGGGAAGCTGTGGCTGTTCCAACCCACAGCTGTCCTGAGTGGGCGCCAGCTGCCTCCCGGATCTGTGACCTTCTCCAGAACCTGCTAAAGTGCCCCGGAAGGTGCTGTTTCCAGAGGATGCCCCAGTATCCATAGGTCCCCCAGATCTATGGACAGATGAATGACATGAGCATTCAAGAAACAAACATTTTTTAAACCCAGAAGTGACCTTTCTAGGTGACATAAGAACCTACTGACTGTATTTTATTTACCACACTAAAGAAAAAAAAAATGAAAAACCCCACTGAGCTGTTCTGAGCCACTTCAGACACAAAGTGACCCTGTGACCCTGACCTCCATCCCTGTGGTCCCAGTCAGGGACCTCCTGAAGGTGTGGCTGGAGCAGCACTTGGGAAGAGTCATTTACCTCCTGGGTTTCCAGTCTCCCTCTCTCAACTCCGAGGGCCAACGTTGCTCCGAGCTGCCGAGCTGCCGAGGGAGCACACCAGGGCCTCAGCTGGACCCCAGAGCAGCAAAGAGAGGGGCAGCTTTGACTGGATGTTTTGCAAGTCAGTGTTCTGAGACCCAGAGAAAGGGGCCCAAGGGGAGCGGGGCTCTCTGTCCCCTGGAGAGCTTTACCTCTGAGACAGCTGCCCCTCGGGGCTTTCCAGAATCTGGGCCGAGCACCCGCTAACACCAGGGTCCCAGACTGTGGCAGGCTGGGCTGGCCTTCATGGAAGCCGTGTGCCGCATCCACAGGCCTTCTGTTGCTGAGCCACGCTGGGGCAACCCGAGCTGATCGCGGTAAAACGAAACTTTAACATACTATTGGATTCAACTTGCTAGTTTTGTTTAGGATTTTAACATTTATGTTCATAAGCGAGATTGGTTCATATTTTCCTTTTCTTCTACTTTCTTATCTGGTTGAAAAGTCAAGGTCATACTCACTTCATAACATGCATTTGCCAGCTTTCCTCCCTCTTTGCCCCATTTTTAATTCTTTGACAGTGGGTGATATTTGTAATGGGCTTTGGATCTTACAAGGACACGCCCCAGACCCTGCCTGCTCCACAGGGGACTTGGCACAGACAAGAAGACAGGCACCTCTTTTCTTTGTTTATTGTCTGTGTTGGCTTATATGGCGCTTTGGTTTCTTCTGGGACCCCTCTGCTGGGAGCTGGGCGTTTTCCTGAGGAAGTGGGATGGCCGGCGAGGGGAAGCCCTGGGCCCAGGCAGGGAAGATGTGCTCCCAGGGAGGGAAGGCGCCCAGAACCTGGTGCCCCAGCACCCCCTGCAGCCACCCCTGCTCCCCAGGGCCAGGCCCCCGTGAAGCCCCCACCAGAGCTCAGCCTGGCCCTCCCCACACAGGCACCATGTTCCGCAAGAAAAAGAAGAAACGCCCTGAGATCTCAGCCCCACAGAACTTCCAGCACCGCGTCCACACCTCCTTTGACCCTAAAGAAGGCAAGTTCGTGGGCCTCCCCCCTCAATGGCAGAACATCCTGGACACGCTCCGGCGGCCCAAGCCTGTGGTGGACCCTTCGCGCATCACGCGGGTGCAGCTCCAGCCCATGAAGGTGAGATGAAGGGTGGGGATGGTGAGGCCAAGTTTAGCCTCTCCTGCTCCGCCGATGCCTGGGCCTGGCCAAACCACAAAGGCACCTGGAGGACCCACCTAATTACCAGCTATCAATTAGCTGCCGTTTATTCCGTTAATCAGCCTCTCATTCACTCCCCAGGTGACCCAGGGAGGAGGGCCATGGGGTGTCCTCTAAAGGGAAGGGGTGCCAGATATGGCAAATAAAAATACAGAATGCCCAATAACGTTTGAGTTTCAGACAACAACAAATAATCTTTTAGTAGGAAGGGTGCCCACGCAGCACCTGGGCCTGCAGCCCCTGTGGGACTGGGGGTTTAGTTGTGTGGGTCAAGAAGGGTAGAGCCAGGAGCCTGGGAGGGGCCGGGTCAGGATTTAGAGGGTGCAAAGCCAGTATGTGCGGAGGAGAGCCCGGGACCGGTCCCTGCCTCCTCGGGGAGTTCTGCACATCTTCCTGAAGGCAGCAGGCAGAGCTGGAGGATGGCAGGGGGCCCCGGGTGGTGCCTGGTGGGTGCCCCGTCCCCGCTGGTTCCCCTCAGCTCCCCAAGCTCAGCTGCCCACGCCATTCGGCGTGCTGGATTGTAGCCCGTGGTTCCTCACCTGTGTGCCCTGCTGGACTGCGAGCCCCATGGAAATGGGCCTTTTCCCTTTATTTCCGCTCCAGCACAGGCCTGACCCACCGCAGGCCCGGGTAAGTGACTGAAAAATTGAGGAATGGATGGATGACACAGCAGGCAAGGTCCTTAGGCGTTCCTCCTCAAGGCCCCCAGGGAGGCTCCCCGGCCTGGCCCCAGGCTGCCCCTCGCTGTCGAGAACGGGCCTCTCACCCATGCTCTTCCGCTCTCGCCTGCAGACCGTGGTGCGGGGCAGCTCTGTGCCCACGGATGGCTACATCTCGGGGCTGCTCAACGACATCCAGAAGTTGTCAGTCATCAGCTACAACACCCTGCGTGGGCGCAGCCCCACCAGCCGACGGCGGGCACAGTCCCTGGGGCTGTTAGGGGAGGAGCCCTGGGCTGCCGACCCGGACATGTACCTGCAGAGCCCCCAGTCTGAGCGCACTGACCCCCACGGCCTCTACCTCAGCTGCAATGGGGGCGCACCAGCAGGCCACCAGCAGATGCCGTGGCCAGAACCACAGAGCCCTCGGGTCCTGCCCAACGGGCTGGCCACCAAGGCACAGTCCCTGGGCCCCACCGAGTTCCAGGGTGCCACGCAGCGCTGCCTGCAGCTGGGCGCCTGCCTGCAGAGCTCCCCACCCACCACCTCACCCCCTGCAGCCGCTGGAAGGTGTGCAACCAAGGCTGCCAGGCATGGCCCTGAGGAGGCCCGGCCACAGTCCTGCTTGGTGGGCTCCGCGGCAGGCAGGCCGGGTGGCGAGGGCAGCCCCAGCCCCAAGACCCAGGACAGCAGCCTGAAGCACAGGCTGTTCCGGAGCATGTTCCTGTCAACTCCCGCCACGGCCCCTCCCAGCAGCGGCAAGCCAGGCCCCCCGCCACAGAGCAAGGTATGTTGGGGGCTGCCCTCTAGGGCCACTCGGCAGGGCCGGGTGCTGGCCTGGGGGATGCGTGTCAGGGACCCCAGCCCTGCCTGGCCTTCCCCATTTACCACGTTGGATCGGGGACAGCCTGAGGGGATGAAATAATCAAGAAATCAGCTCAGCCTCGAATGAGGGCTCTATCCTGAACCAGCGCAGCCCTCCTCCTCCAAAGGCTTCACACATGCGAGTCAGAGGTTGTGCGCCAGGTCGTTTTCCAGGGGTGCTTCGGAGGGGCTTGGGGTACAAGCAGCTCACGCCCCTGCCCTCTGGGGTGTGTCTAGACGGACCGTGCTGGCTGGCAGACACCCTCTGAAAAAGAAGCATCTTTAACCGCAGAAGCCCAGACCCTCCCCTGTCCCGGGTGCCCAGCAGCCCCCACCCAGGCCCCAGCGGAGATGAGGGCTGCGGCCCTGGGCAGGGCAAGGCCTCTCTGCCTCCCTCTTCTTGGACCTTCTTGCCACTCCCATCCCTCACTTGCCCCAGAGGCCCCGCACTGCCTCTCCCGACCCGCATTCAGCAGTGTTCCCGCCTCTAGTGAGGATGCCTGCCTGCCCTTTTTTTCAGTGGTGGTTGTTTCATTTGCTATTTCTGTGGTGATTAATTTTGAGTTCGTGTGTGGTATGAAAAGCTAGAGGATTGAATCTGCCTGGGTTCAGAGGGAGCCGGAGAACTGACTTTTGGCCTGTGTGACAGTCTCAAATGCACATATTTTTCTTATAAAAAAGGAAACAGTGAAGGGAGACCTCATGGTGACATTTCTGGGCAGGCAGAGGAGAACAGTTTTGCTTCTTACGTGCCGTGAGGCATCCTGCCTGCGGTGAGAGTAACATCCTTTCCCGTTTGGCAGATGAGCAGACTGACTCAGAGAGGGTGAGGCAGCCCCCAGGTGTCACTCGTGAGTCAGGGAAGGAAGGCTTCGCTGTTTTGGCACCACTTGCTCTCTAGCTCCTTCCTGAGGGGCAGGCAGAAATGAGCTGAGGCAGCAGCCCAAGGGTTCAACGTCAGACCTAAGAAACTCGGTGGCTCAGTGATGGAGGCTCCTCTCCCTGGAGGAGAGCAAGCCTGGTCCCCCCTCGCAGTGCCGGCACTGTCCAGCCGGCCTGAGCGGGGGTGCGGAGTGTGGGGAGGGGCCTGGACCCTTTGCCTTTCCCAGTCAGTCACTGCTGGCCCCGCCCCCACGTCCAGGGAAGGTTCCCAGCTTTGTGCCCTCCGCCCCCGCGCTGGGATGAAGAACAGTGGGCCTGGCTCCCCTGCGGGGGCGGAGGTCTGGGGACAAATAGATGAGAAGTGGTTTGATGTATCCTCCCGTGTGAGGAAGGGGAGCGTCTGTGAGTGGAGGGGTCTGGAAGTCTGTGCCCCTGAGGAGACATTCCCCGGAAAACCAAGGTGGGCGCAGCACATTGCGTCCTGCTGGGGAGGGGGCAGTGGGAGCTCGATCGCTCCCTCCCTCTTGGGAGTCCTTCAGGAGGGCTCCAGGGACTTGGAGAGCGGGGGTGTCAGCACTGGGCTGGGCCCCAACACGCATGTTTCTGGGCTCTTGGCAGCACCCCACAGCCGGGCGAGGGCTACCCGCCCAGCCTGCCAGCCTGCCGGTGCCCTCACACTGTACTGGGCGCCCACCACAGGGCCCCGCTGCCAGTGTGCAGGGCTGGCCCCGCACCCGTGGAGGCAGGTGGGGGTTGCCTTGGGCTTGGAGACACCACGGTTCCAAGTTCAGTGGAGCACTTTCCTTGGCACTCTGGGCGCATGTGTCTAGCAAATACCCTGAGCCGGGCCTCTGAGGCAGGGCTGAGACCTCTGAGCCGCTGGGAGCCAGAGCCTCTCAACCCTGCACTGTTAGCGTTTGGGTCATTCTTTGTCACAGGGGCTGTCCTGTGCATTGTAGGACATTTAGTAGCATCTCTGGTCTCTACTCCCTAGACTTCAGCAGCACCCCACTGATGGGACAACCAAAACTCCTTCCAGATACGGCCAAACTTCCCTTGAGTGGCAGTCACTCCCAGTGGGGAACCTCTGCTCTAGGCAAATCACCACACAGATGGGAGGTGTCCGGCTTGCTCCTCCCCCACAGCCCCAGGAACCTGGGAGCCAAGCCGACAGCCAGCCCTGTGCACTCAGCCCCCCAGCAGCAGGGCTGCACCGGCCCAGGGCAGGAGGGCCAAGGCCTGCCTGGAGTAGCTGCAGGCGCACCTGTGGCACTAGGGCGCTCGCACTCAGTCCAGGCAGCTTGGCCTGTGGTCACTCACTTTGGCTAAAGAGCAAAAGAAGACCTCGAGTGGGACTGGGGAGACCAAAGAGACAGGACAGTTATAAATCTGGGGAATTTAGAAGTGCTTCCACTTAGGGGCAGAAAGGCCACGCCAGAAGACCTCAATAATCAGCAAACATTGGTTAAGCCCCTACTGTGTACAGGGTACTCCATTATATGCCCATACATCATTATATGATATACAACTCCAGTAGGACCGTGCACAGGGGCTGAAGTCCGGCCTTGCCCCTCACTATTCAGTGACTCTGGGCAAGTGACTTAGCCTTTCTGACCCCGTGTCCTCATCTACAAATGTGGTAATAAGGGCACCCATGGAATAATAAAACAGCCCACAGGGGCATGGGAATTAAATGAGATAATGCATTTAAGGCCCTCGTCCAAGTGTTAAACCCACAATGAATGGCTTTATTATTTTTTAAATATTATGCCATGGTCTCTGCCTTTGGGGCACTTACCGTGCAGTCCCAGACCCACAGCCGGGGAGCCCAGTGCTGCTACCGTGGCCGGGAAGGCAGCCTGAACATCAGTGTCACTCCGCCCACGACTCTGCTCATGGCTCCCTGCTGGAGAAAAGGTCTCAGGCACACAAGGAACTCCGGAATTAATCCAGAGCCCATAACAATTCCTTAATTTTGTATTTGTCTCCTCTCCCTTTCTCAGTGTGGTTTTTAGCAAGTTTCCTTTGGTCCTTTCCTGTGGCAACATTGAGTAAAAGCTCCCTCCTTGTGGAGACAGGCAGCCAGGCCAGCAAAGGGACACTTGGACCGCCCCTGCGGAGGTGAAGACCAAGTCTGGATGCACCACCCCTGTGTCCCATGTCCCAGGCCATGGCAGTGCTGGGCTCTCAGCCCTCTGCAGGCAGGGATACCTGCTCGACCCTAGACAAGGCTGGGGACTATGATGGGGGTGGGAGCCCCGACGTTTGGGGAGGGGTGCTGCAGAGGCTGGAAAGGCTCTGCCTAAGCCCAGGGGACCCAGGGCCCAGACTTGGGGCTCCTGAGCAAGCAGCTCAGCCCAAGTTTAGTGCTTGAAAAGGCTTCCTGAAAGTGGGGGCAGCTCCAGGAACCCGGACCAGGAGCCAGCGGCACCTACACGACCACCTGCAATGGGCTCCGGGGAGCCCTAAGAGGGCCTCCCTGCAGCCCCGAAGGCCCCTGTTGGGTTGCATAGGGCCCTCTCCCCATGCCCCTCTTAAAAACACATAATTCATGTCATGTCGCACACCACCAGCTGCATGCGGAGCACCCCAAGGTTGGGGGTCATTTCCTAGCAGAACAGGCAGGAGACTCTGGGCCTAGAAAGGTGGGGAGCCTCAAAGGCTTCCAAGTTTGGGCTGCACAGGGCTCAGTGGCAGGCAGGGGTGGGGGACAGTCTGCCACTCAGCTCCAGCTTCCCTCCTTTCCCACAGGACAGGCCCTGCCGTCCCTGCCTTGTGGGCGGTCCCCAGCCAGGAGTTTTGTGCTTGAAAGCAAGTGGAGGGGCTCCTTAGGGAAGCCCTTAGAAAACCTGGACAGGATCCCTGGCCCCAAGGGTTGGGTTTGGCTGGACCTACCCTCCTGATCCCAGTTCCCCGCCGCAGGGGGAGCACTGCCTCCCAGTGGCTTCTCTGGGGTCTGGCTGTCACCTCCCCAGGAAGAAACACCTAGCTAGCACAAGGATGCCCCAGGGACTCTGCTTTCTTTGTCTTCCCAGGAGCAGGCAAGTTGGATGTAGAGAGCTCTTGTGTGGTCTGCTCACCTGGGAACAAGGGGGGTTGGTTTCCCAAGCAGGACTGTGGTTTGGCTTCTGCTCCGTTTGAAAAGCTTTGCTTGCGGCACCACCACAACTTGGCCTGATGCCCTGGTGATTAACTTTGCCCATGTCTGGGCATCACGGCAGCCGCCCTCTGCTGTGGGACGTTTGCTCCAGACATCCTCACGGCCAGACCTCTTTCTGTTTCTTTTCCCTGCAGCCCAGCTCCTCATTCCGACCACCACAGAAAGACTCCCCCACAAGCCTGGTGGCCAAGGCCCAGTCCTTGCCCTCAGACCAGCCCATGGGAACCTTCACCTCTCTGAGCACCTCAGATACCAGCAGCCCCCAGAAGTCCTTCCGCACAGCCCCCACCGCTGGCCCTCCTCCAGGCCGGTCTTCCCCTGCTGGCTCCCCACGAACCCGGCACACTCAGATCAGCACCAGCAACCTGTACCTGCCCCAAGACCCCACGGTAGCCAAGGGTGCCCTGGCTGGTGAGGACACAGGCATCGTGACGCATGAGCAGTTCAAGGCTGCACTCAGGATGGTGGTGGACCAGGGTGACCCCCGGCTGCTGCTGGACAGCTACGTGAAGATTGGCGAGGGCTCCACGGGCATTGTCTGCCTGGCCCGGGAGAAGCACTCGGGCCGCCAGGTGGCCGTCAAGATGATGGACCTCAGGAAGCAGCAGCGCAGGGAGCTGCTCTTTAATGAGGTGGGAGGAGAGGGTGGATCTGGGAGGGCATCTGGGATGGGTAATGAGCACCAAGCCAAGCCAGGCCGGACAGGTGCGAGCGGGGCGGTGGCGTCTGCCCAGCACTCAGGCACCCCTGCCCGCCCCCAGGTGGTGATCATGCGGGACTACCAGCACCTCAACGTGGTGGAGATGTACAAGAGCTACCTGGTGGGCGAGGAGCTGTGGGTGCTTATGGAGTTCCTGCAGGGCGGGGCCCTCACCGACATCATCTCCCAAGTCAGGTGGGCAGCTGGGGGCTGGGCCCTGAGTGCTGGCTGCCCTGCCATTGCCCTGGCAGGGATGTCAGGCAGCCTGGGGCCCAGCGGACTTGGGGAACTCTCAGACTGTCCCGAGTGCCCCCTGTCTATTTGGGTTAATAGGACCCAAGGACCCAAGGGCAGTGGGAGGACAAGGTGGTACCCAGCCTAAGCCCAGGCCCACTTCCTCCAGGGTCCCGTCCTAACAGGGCTCCCGCACACACCGCCCAGGAACTGTGGGGCTTGGTACCAGGGGCGCCTACTCTCTCAGCCCATCTGTCCTGCAGCCCAGCCAAAGCTAACATTCTCTTCCGATGGTGGCCCTGCCTTCCCTGTCCAGGCTGAACGAGGAGCAGATTGCCACTGTGTGTGAGGCCGTGCTGCAGGCTCTGGCTTACCTGCATGCCCAGGGAGTCATACACCGGGACATCAAGAGTGACTCCATCCTGCTGACCCTTGATGGCAGGGTAGGGACCTCCCCACCCTGACACACCCACACCCCCACTTCCCTGCTTCCAGCATGGCCCCTCCTAGTTCACCACTCCCCCTTTTCCCTCCTGCCTGACCCCCAGGTGAAACTGTCAGACTTCGGGTTCTGTGCTCAGATCAGCAAAGACGTCCCTAAGAGGAAGTCCCTGGTGGGAACTCCCTACTGGATGGCCCCGGAAGTGATCTCCAGGTCTCCGTATGCCACCGAGGTAACTGATCCCTCCATCCCCCATCCTCCCAGAAGAGGCTGGGGAACTTTTCCACTTTGGGTCCCCTCCCACCAAAAATAGCCCTGGTTCTCAGGTCCCCACTTACTCAAGACCCTACCCCACTGCCCACTGTCCCTTCTTGGATGGGTCTACTCTTGCCTGTGACTTCGCTGCCACAAACTGGTCCTCAAAATGCTTGTCCCCAGCTCAAGGGCAAGGTGGGGTATGGCCAGGTTTCCCCATATGTGATAACCTTTCTCAGAGAGTGTCCCTAGTCAAGGTCACTCATGCAGGAAGTAACTGCTCACAGGGCAAGTGTCCAGGAAGGAGGCTAACTCACTAAGGAGAACTGGGAGCAGCTGTTCCCCTCCCCCTACAGCGTGCTGCTACCCAGGGGTCAGACTCTGGCCAGCGGAGTCAGGGACATTCTCCTCCTGCAGGTGGATATCTGGTCTCTGGGCATCATGGTGATTGAGATGGTGGATGGGGAGCCACCCTACTTCAGCGACTCCCCAGTGCAAGCCATGAAGAGGCTCCGGGACAGCTCCCCACCTAAGCTGAGAAATTCTCATAAGGTCAGTGGGTGCATAAGGTGTGACCCCACAGACCCCATCTCCCTGAAGTTTAGAGGACCAGAGCCTGGGCTCCCGGGCCCAGCTCTCCCTTTCACAGAAGCCAAAGTCCGGGTTCCTGGAAAAGGCTCCTCCTTCTCCACACAACGCCTTGCACCTAGGCACAGAGCCACATCTCTATACAGACTCCCACGGTCCCTCCGGCAAGTTTCTACCTGCAGGAGATCGACGGGAGCCTGAGAGAAGGGAGAGCAAGGCTGCCAGGAATCCCTGGTGATCTGGGGAGGAATCTAGAGACGAGACCTGTGCAGGAACCCTGCAGGGCCAGCCCTCGCGGGAGCTGAGCCTTGGCATGGCGCTCCCCAATCTGTCCCAGTGAATCGGCTTGTCCTCCATCACTGCACATCCTGACCACATCCGAGCCAGTTTTTCCCTTAAAACCCATGTGTGTGCGTGTTTGTGTGTGTGTACAACCCTTTTCTACCAAATCCACCCAAACCAGCAGGCCTTACCCGTGGACACCTGTCTGGTGGCTAGGTCAGCACAGGGCTGAAAAATGTCACTGCCATCTGGTGGCCAGTGTGAGAAGCGTCCCAGAGGGTTGAAGTCCTGTGGCTCTAACACAGCTGGATGGAAAACACCTCTGAGACAGCAGGTTTTTGGGGACCACTGCTGACCCCAATGTTAGCCAATAGGAAGGATTTCCAGATGACTAGTTCCCCAGAGGAGGTCGCCTTCTCTAACAGCCCAAGACTTACCTCACCTCAAGGTACTGGCTCGAAATTAACCAAGATAAGTCCTTGACTTGACTCTAAGGCTTAGAGCAACAAAGAAATCTTCCTTTTCAGGGCCCACCTCGTTCTTCTCTATTTTTCAAAAACACTTCTTCATCCCTGACCTCTTTTTTTATCCTCACTAAAACCCTTTGTGGCAGACAGAACAAGCACAATTTATTATTAGCCTGTTTTGCAGATGAGAAAACTGAGGTCTAGAGAAAATTGCAACTTGCTGGAGATTAGGGATAAACACAGGGCTGCATCACTGATACGGATCCCATGCCCCTTTCCACAGAACCTGAACGCTGAGAAAGCCCAGAAAAAGCGGGTATGGAATGGGCTGTATTTAGAGCTCAGCTCCCCCAGGGCTCCAGGCATCCTAATTCTATTGCTCAGCAGCACCCCCTAGAGGCAAACTGGCCACTCTTTCTGGACTGATGCTGATTTTCTTTACCTACCTGATAATCCCAGGAGTGCTAAACCTGGGAGGAAGCAGGAAGAAAAGAGAGAATTTAAGACTTTCAGATGATGGTGGGGCCAGGAGTATGGTCGCCCCAACATGACTACAAATCATAGCTTTTTCTCACTGCCCTGTCTCCACAGGTTTCCCCAGTGCTGCGAGACTTCCTGGAACGGATGCTGGTTCGGGACCCCCAGGAGAGAGCCACGGCCCAGGAGCTCCTGGACCATCCCTTCCTGCTGCAGACTGGGCTCCCCGAGTGCCTGGTACCCCTGATCCAGCTCTACCGCAAGCAGACCTCCACCTGCTGAGCCCACCCCCAGAGTGCACCTGCCACCTGTGCCCACAGGCAGGGGACACTGGGCAGCCAGCTTGCTGGCAGGGCCTGCTTGCCTCATTCTCTCAGTATTCTCTCCAAAGATTGAATGTGAACCCCCACCCCCACCCTCCTGTCCTTCAGCCCACTGGGCCAGGCCGGACCTGCCCCTCAGTCTGTCTCCCCTCACAAGAGTGTCCCCAGTTGCCTTTTGGGATGATGGAGACCCCTTTTTCAGAATGACCCTTTGTTATTTGCACAGGGATATTTCTAAGACACGGAGACCAGCATTTCTGGCCACTGCAGCCAACACAGCAGAAAAGGCTGCTGCAATTTTTTTTAAAGGCAATTGTATACTGGCATCCCAGGCCACCCAAGAGGGCAGAGTGCCTGTCTTCACCAGGATACTCGCTGTTCTCAGCTCCAGTTCCAAACCCTGGTGTCTGGAGAGGGTCACAGGGAAGGCTTTTATTACCTGCACCCATCTTCTTCCCTTGATCTGCCTTCCTAAAGGCACAGCCCCACCTGCACCTGCTTCCGGACCCCACACTGCACCCTCGTGTACGGCCGCTCCCAGCTGTGGGCAGCCCGTTCGCAGGCCATGGGAGGGGAAGGGACATTTTCTGGGTGAAAGAGAAATACTGAGGTTGGTGGCCAAGGTGGTGTCACTTTACAGGGTGCGCGTGCTCGTGTGTGCCTGTGTGTGTGTAAGTGGGGGAAGGCCACCCCCACAGCCTGGCCCCTTCAGTTAGGCTTCCCCATCCTCTTCCCCACCAAGTTCTGCTCTGAGGGGACCGGCTTTCCTGGTCTGGCTTCCCACCCCGAAAGCCCTGTGTCTCTACCCGACCAGTGAAGGCGTCTGGATGGAGACAAACGCATCCTGTGGGCTGCATGGGTTTCCCGGTTTCTCCTGCGCTGCGGAGGCCGAGGGCCCGAGTATGCAAGGATGAGGAAACAAACTCTCTTTTACCTGTGTGCTTCATCTCAATAACCAGGACATCAGGGACCCTTTCTTTCCAAAATCCTGGTCTGGGGCAGGGGTGAACCAGCTCCTGGGGCCCCATCATGTCAAGAGAATGGGCACCCCATTTGTGCAAACCCTCTGCCCCTCACTGCCTCCTCAGGCACCTGTCTCCTTGTCCTCCTCCTACTTTCAGGGCTGTTGTGAGACAGAGAAGAACACCAGGAGTCCGGACCCTATCTAGATCATATTTTTAGATTCCTGTGCTCCCTAGTGGCCTGCTTTGGGGCAAAGAAGAAACAAGAAAAAAAAAGGATTTTTTTTAAGGGTCAGAGTTTTGAAAACAAAAGCATCTTCCCTAGAAACTTTTGTGAATTGTTTGCACTTGTGCCTGTTTTAAATTAAACTGAGTGTTCAAAACCTCTGGACTTCCTCTTGTCTCTGGGAGTGGAGCCTGGCTGTCTCTGAGCTGGGCATTCTGTAGTAGGAGTCTAGTGTGGCCCTCTCCTCCCCAACTCCAGCTTTCCACTGGCTACTCTAGTCCACAGAAAACCCAACCCCCCTGGTGGTGTGGACCCAAAACGAGGGCAGAGAATGAGGGAAACAGGAAGTGAAATGCCCCTGAGACTGCAAGAGCTGAGAAATAGGCTCCTTCCCAGGGGAGAGGGGCCCAGCCAGGAAAGCCAGGGCCATGCATCTTGCTTGCTGGCTCTACAGGGGCTCTGGGGGCAGCCACCAGGGCTGATGACCACTTTCTGCAGCAGCTTCTCCCTTCCCCTATTTGCTTCTCACTCCCTGGAAAGTAAAAAGCTACTGTCTTTCAGCTGTCCATAGGAAGGGGCCTGAAACTGCTTCCGGTGAGAAAGCGGTCTCCGTTTGGGTTCTCAGAACTGAGGGACTTAGTGAGGAGTTGTGAAAGAGCAGTGCAGTGGCTGGAAATCAAGAAAGCGGGCTTTGAGTCCTGGGGGTGGGGTGGGTGGGTAAAATTATCTTAAAACTTCTAGCTCTAACACTGATTCCAGTACTTCCTTTCTGAGAGCTCATTCTACCCCGCAACCCAGGGCTCACTGAACCCTCTTAATCGGGAGCAAGGAGGCATGCAGACCATCTCCTGCTCCCCACAGCATTCACACCTAGATAGCTGCCCTGGTCCAGGGCTCCAGGCCCACCAGCTCAGCCAGAATTAGCATCTGAGTCTTACCTCCTGGAGGCAGCCACAGTGGGAGGGGCAGAGATGGGGGTGAATGCACCCTTCCACCTCTCCAAAAGAAGCCTGCAGTCAGGAGCGGTTGGTAAGGCAAAGAGAGGCCAGTTCTCCCAACTGAACAATACTGGATTTATTAACTATTCTTTTGAGTTCTAATAGTCCTTTCACCACACAATGTCATTCCCAAAGCGTGTATGTAAGTCATTCCGCTTCAGTCAGACCAGTTCTAAGTTTGATCTCAGAGTACTGGATTCCAGTGGCAGGGGTATGTTTTCACAATGACAAAAGCAACAAGAATTGGCAAAGCAAAATGTTTAGAAATTCTCTTCTAAAGTGGAGAGAGCTGGAGAGGACCCCAGCCCCCAATGCCCTCGGGGCTGACAATGAGGGGAAGTTCAGGAGAGCAAAATGTGGTGAAACATTGAAGTTTTGCACTGAGCTGGGCCTGGTAAGAAACCTGCAAGAACAGCAAGTCAGTCAGACACACAATTCAGTTCAGACAGGAAAGCTCAGCTGTGGTTTTTTTAGAAACATCACTTTCAACTACCCAGCCCTTGGCAACTCCACAGAGAGGGGCCCTTGTGGTTGTTTACCCAATAAAGAGGGTGCAGGTGACATTCAACCAGAAAGCCCCATGCCAGTGACACTTGAAAGATACAGAACTTTCAACACAATGTGCAACTCAGACCTCAGGGTGTTTTGAAGAAGCCAAAATACGTGTATTCTTATACCATTAGAAATGTCGTGAAAATTAAACACAGTGGGAAAGGGAATCATCGAGCAAGCAAGGATCAGGGAAAAAAAAGAGTTTGCACTTGGGGTAACTAACCACCCCATCCTACCCCAGATCCTCTCCTTCTGGCTGCTTTTCAGGAGCTTCTGTATTGTTTACCCACCACCCAGACAGTGGACTAAGGGAGACAGTGTTTGAGGGAAAGGAATAGGGGAAGGGCAAAGAACCCCAGAAACAAAAGCAGGGCTCACCAGAAGAAAACAGTGCATGATCAGTAGGTCCCAACGTTCAGAAATCACAAAGAAGGGGTTGGAAGCTCCAGTTTTTTCAGAAGACCGCCGCACCTCTGAGGAGAGACTTAACCTGGAAGATCTTGGGGTCTTTAGTGAAGGGTCTGCGCTCCCGCTACTCCAAATGCGAATTTTTTTGTTCATTGTCCCTTCACTGCTGTGAAATGACTTCAAGTATCAGGATTTAATACACTACAAGAGTCTGAAGATTTTATGGGCAAATGCACACGGAGGAAGAAGTAAACAGCGGAGGTGATTTCAAATAAAACCAGAAGTCCGAACTCCGAGCCAGGACACAGCAAGACTGCAGTGCTGCCACCAGGGGACACCAGAGATCACGTCCCGAGTAGGGCGCCCCCCCTCCCCGCGGCCTCGCGGACCTGGAAGGGTGGGCGGATTAGGGAGTCGTCTGATACCTACCGCCGCAGGACCCACTCCTGATCAGCCACCTGTCACCCCCAGGTCTAATTTCCCAGCACAGGTCATTCTCCCTCTGGGCAGTTCCCTTAGTGTTACTGGTGAGAAACCTTTCGTTCTGCAAAGACGAACAGATCGACGTCTTAAAAAGACCCCTCCGCAAGTGAGTAAGTGGGTGCACACTCAACCTTCGGGGTTCACAGAAAGAGCTCCACGCGCCGCCACCTGGCGGGCTGGGTGCACAGACACATCCTAGTGCTTCCGCAGGTCCCTGGGCTCGCGATTCGCCAGACCCGCTTAGTTCCCGCTTGTCTAGGCCGGCACAAAGAAGGGGGCGGGGAGGGAGGGAACGAAGGCCTGGCCGGGAAAGGGCCTTTTACCACCTCTCTGCGGTTGCCTGACTCACTAATCCGCCCAGTAATGAAGCGGGGGCCGGACCTGAGTCCCACGCGTTGGGGCAGAGGCAGGGGTCCTTGGTCTCGACCCCTTGCATCCATCATCCGCTCTGCCCTCCATTAACCGCCCAGCGAGAAGCAGGAGCCGTTTAACAGCCCCCTCCCAGCTCTCGCTGGAGTTTGATGTAATTTAAACCCGGACCTGCGGCTCGTGTGGGCTTCCGACTCCCGCGCGCCGTCGTTTAACGTGGCAAGCACTTCAGTCAATTATCCCCCTCGCGGAGCTTCTATTTAAAGAGACATTGTCAGGTTCTTAAGCTTCGGATCAGACCTGCTGCTTTCTGCTTCATATACAAAGACTCAAAACACGGGTTCTTTGAGGATTGGGAGAAACACAATGAAGCAAAATGCCTTCGCAACAGTTCCACCCTGCAGGAGCACCCACGTGTGGAATGGGGGAGCTGGGAGGAGGTGGGGGTGGGAGAAGTGCTTTCCATTTCAGGCCTCTGAGAGTGAGGAAATAAGGCTGGGCCACAAGGGATGAGACCCCAAAGATAGAACTCAAATGTAGTGGAGCCTGGGGATGGCATTGGCCCGGGGCCACACTGTCAATGAAGTTGAATTCTGGGTGGGCCTGGGGAAGAGGAGGAGGGAACTGGAATTACCCAGAAGCTGGTTCAAGGGACAACTAGCGTTCAACACCAGAGGCTCTGTCACTTGCAAAACAGGCTTTCATTGTCTTGAAGCAGGAGATCCTCCCTAGAAAAACTTAACCTCTAGAAGATTCCTTCCTAATCAGCCCTCTTGCCCAAAAGTCTCTGAGGCCCATCTCCATGCTCCCCTTCTCCAACACTTACGGGGAAGGGGACTTAGGTCGCATGTGGCATTATTGTCAGCATTACCGGAAGGGAGGGGGTAGACCCTGGTTGTACAGGTCCACTCCTCCGCGCACTTGCTGCTTTGGTGTGGGGAAACCTGGCCATGGGAAGGAGACCAAGCAAGAGCCAGCCAGACTCAGGACTGAGCCTTCAGGCGCAGGGAAGGGGGTCCACCTTCCTGGAAGGCTGTAGCCCATGGAACCAGTCTACTCCTCCCCTTCCAGGACAGGAAAGGCAGGCTGCAGAGAAGGTGAGACTTAGGCAGGGAATACTAAAAATACCAACAAGCACAAAAAAGAAATAATAGGGGTCCCTTTCAGAGAGAAGGCCACTTATCTTGGCAGTGGGGACTGGTTCTGGGATCACAGATGGGAGGGAAACGGCCAGGAGAGTGAGGATGTGGAAGAAAGAGAAATCCCAGTGGAGCAGAGGCAGGCAGGTGCAGGGAACATGGCTCGTCCTCGACGCTGTTTACCGTTGATCGTGCAACACCACGGCCTCCGTGCCTCCCTGCCAAGCCTGGGGTCCAGGCATCGAGTGCGGCACAGCGTTGGCCTCTAACTCCGGGCCGCTCTCGGGCCCTGGCGCCTCCCCGACCAGGCTGGGGATGTCTGGAGCTGTGGAGCGTCGGCGCAAACCTAAGCGGCCGGAGGAGCCGGGGCCGCCCTCAGGGTGGGGGCTAAGGCCGATGGGGGCTTGCGCTAAGCTTGGGGGTGCTCCCTCCAGCACCTCATGCGAACGCCACCGCCCGGTCCCCGAAGACTGGGGCGAGTGTGGTCGGGCCAGTAGGGCTCCCGCCCGAAGTCGAGCCGTCTCTTCCTCCGTCACAGCACCCAGAGCCAGACTCATGCTCCGGCCCAACTCCGGCCGCTCGCTCCCCTGTGCCCGGTGCCGGCCGGAGCTCTTGCCCCCTGAGCCAGCCTCGCCTCCGTGACCATGGCCGCCGGCCGCTCTCGCGAAGCGCGCCAAGAGAGGCCGCTGTAGGCGCCGGGGACTGGGTCGTCGGCGCTCCGGGCTGGGCACTGGAGCCGGACGGCCGGGGGGGCTGTCGGAGTTGGAGCCCCGAGCCGCGGCCGCGGCGGCTGCGCGGCCCCAGGGCCCGGTGAGGGCCTGCACGCAGGTTCCATGACCGCGGGCGGCAGCCAGCTGCAGCGCTGTAAGGCCCGCACGGTTGGTGCGGTCGAGGCGCAGGCCGAGGCGGCGGAAAGAGCGCACTAGGAACTCGAGCACCGCCCCGTGGCCGCACGCAGCTGCCCACATCACGGGGCTATTGCCAGCCGAGTCAGTCGCCTCGGGATCGCCGCTGAACTGCACCAGCAGCTGCACGGCGTCCAGGTGGCCACGCTCGCACGCCAAGCTGAGCGCCGTGCGGCCGCGCTCGTCCCTCAGGTTCACGGCCGCACCCTGCTCCAGTAGTAGTCGAACGAAGCGCGCGCGCAGCGCGGGGTCCGGCAGCCCCACCGCCACCATGAGTGGCGTGCGGCCCTGCTCCGCGCGGCAGTCGATGATGCTTCGGTCTAGCGCATCCAGCACGAAGCGGGCCAGGTGCACTTTGCCCGCCTGCATGGCCTCCAGGAAGGTGCGCGTACCCGCTCTGGGGCACAGGTCCTTGGGCTTGAGCATGGCACCGGCCGCCGCCCCGAGGCGGCCCAGCAACACCGCACGGGGGCGCCCCTGTTCCGCACCCCGCCGGGTTCTGGCCTCCGCGGGGTCTCTGGTGTGGCTCCCTGCCTGCGTGGGCGGTTACGGCCGAGGGTCCTGAGCTTTCACGCCCGTGCCCCCGCGGCTCCTGCTGTCCTGCCGAAACTGGGCCCCACGCCTGGCGTCTCGCGTCTCCTTCCCTGGGCTTCCCGCCTGCCTGGAGGTGTAGGTTGCTCGCTCCTCCGCGCTCCGCGCCGGGCCCACCACGAGACGGCTGGAGCCGAAACTCGGCCCTTTCCTGACACTCCCGCTGCCTTCCCCGTGTCCCGCGACCCTCAGTCCCTCGTGGCCTGGAGCCGCGCCACTCACCCGCACCCGGGGCAGCCCCCGCTCCCCTGCTGAGACGGTGGCGCCAGCCTCGCGCGCCTGCCTCTAGCCCTGGCGGGGCGCGCTGCTCCTCGAGCTGCTAACGCCGCTCCTCCGCCTCCTCTCCTCTCGCGGGGGCCGGGCCACGCCAGGGCGCTTGCTCCTTACTTGGGGGGCTCAGCGGCGCGGGAGCATCCGCCCACCTGGATACCTGACTTTACAGCCTCGGGGGTCTCCATGGCAATGGCTGCCCTGGAAGCGGGATGAGCCGTCAAGTCAGAAAAGGACGGGCGGGGGAGACCAACCCTGACCCCCACACCTTCGCAGACCTAGATATGCGGGAGCAGTTCCTCCTCCGCGCTCCCCTGGGGCTACAGCGGCGGCTGCGGGAGGTGGCGGGGGCTGTTCGTCGTGGGCCACATGCACCCGATCGGGCCAATCCAAAAGTCACAGTCTTCTCTCCCCGCCCTCTGCTCCCATCTGAGTCTGTGCCCTAGACTCCTTAGAAACTGGCCGGATCTCGGGACCGTCGGGGAAGACCAGGCGTTGCCCCCAGAGGTCCAGGTGGAAAGAAATGGTATCCCATGAAAGCAGAACTGGACCATAAGCGAGCTAGAGTGGCTGCGAGAGGCGGGTTAGGAGTAATTTGGGCGAAAGGGTAGCTGCGCTGCGCGCAGGACGGGGGCGCTCAGTCTGGCTGGGAACTGCCACTCGTGTATCGAACCACGCACTCACAATTGTGCCTCCCGCCCAGGCTCCCTGGGAGTGAGGGTGGGGGGAGAGCGCGCTCTCCAGTCTCAGACGTCTCCAACCCCTGCAGCGCGCCCGCCCGCCCGCCAGCTCCCGGCGCCTTAGGATTCCGGAGTGCTGCAGCCGCAGCAGCAACTCCCCGGGACCGCCTTCTCTCTGCTTCAGGACCCGCCGCCATCCCGGAAAGAGCAGACTGAGGGACACACGCAAGGCTCTCCCCACGGCTTCCCCCTCGTCCCCATTTCCCTCTTGAGCACAAAACCACCCCCAGACCACAAGGCTCTGATCTTCGCCACTAGCTGACCCCTTCGGAGAGGAGAAGGGAGCTTGAGTCAATAGGGTGTGGAAAAACCAACGCATCGAGTCTCCCTCTGGCCAGCTGCGTGGCCCTGGGGCACGGGGTGCACAGGCTTAGGGTGCGGGGAGTCAGGGCGCCTCAGAGCCAAAGGGATGTGGGAGGGTGTGTAGGGTTGAAATTAATATTTGTAAAATAAGAGGTGAATCAGGTATCAACCACAGAATTTACTGATTCCTTTCGTGAGCCAGGTATTGTGTTTCCAACAGTGGGAAATAGAGAAGCAGAAGTTGGGTTCTGGAGGGAAAAGACCTCCCCTCTTGAGTGGGACATAAAAAGTGGAGTTTATCACCTGCGGGCTGAATTTACCTGTCAAATACAAACGGAGACAGCCCTTAGAGGAAAAGGTGGAGCTGTGGGGCAGGGAGGGCTCTGAGGTCCTGTAAGGGCAGAGCGTCTGAGGTGGTCTTCAAGGAAGTGTGGGGTGGGATCTGGCTGCTAAGAAGCAAGGAAGACATTCCAGACTGGGTTACTGCAGCAAGGGCCTGGAGGCGGGAAAAACACCTCGAAAGGACAGTGGTGAGGGCTGCTTGAAAGGGTCCCTTCCTATGAAAGACAGGAAATTAAGAGAAAAGGCAAAGTGTCCTCAGCCCACGCAGAGCAATGACAAGAAGCTCTGCGGCAGGGGTTGCCTGGGGAAAGGCACGGGCCAAGGAGAGGGTTTGCCTCCAGGAGGAAGACCATGGGTGGGTGAGTGGTGAATGGCTGCATGGCCCTGCACCCTGAACTGCTTGCCTCTCTCCAGTTCCCAGGCCCCAGGGAGCCTGCCCCGAAGGAACTTGTGATGCAAACCTGTGTACACTGTGAAGCCCCTCTTCTTTCTTTTTGCATTTTTAATCCCTCTGCTCAGGGCCCTGCCAGGGTTTGACATCAGCACTAATTCCCAGCTTGAAGGCATTTACTAGCAGTGCGATTCCCGCCTGCAAAATGGAGCCAATAATACTACCCTGCCTGCATCAGGCAAGATGTTGCTGGAGTGTCAGGAAAAGAGCTGCACAATTATCCAGCATGCAGAAAGCCCAATCCCGCCCCCAGACCTGGGTGTCGCCCAGGGGTGGGTATAGACTCTCCATCCCCCACGAGGACAGGAATGTTCTCTGAGCTCTTTACTCAGACAGAAGAAGAAAGGCTTTTCTTCCCTTTGTGACTTAATTTCCCTTTTCTCCACCATGAAGGAAATTGCTTTTTTCCCTTCTTTCTCTCTCTGTTTCCAGGGTCAGGCCGGGGTACATCTGGAATCTGTGTGTGACGGGCCATCCTACAGCCAGGCAGTGACCCCCTTCCCCCCACATGAAGGAGAGAAACAGTAAGGAATGCCGACTGGGCACCTCGTTGCCCTTAAAGAGCCACAGCCCCTATCCCCTGAGCCCCCTGAGGCAGCTCTGTCTCACTGACGTCCCTGTTGCCGTGGAAGATGGAGACCGTTCCACGGAAGAAGAGGAGCTGAGGAAGTTGCCCTTGAAGGCCTCAGCCTGGCCTGTTAAAGAGCCCCGTGCTGGGTGCTCTTTGGAAGGAGTAGCTGGCTCCATTTGCCCCAGGCGGCCTTGCCAATCAGGCAAGGCCTGTGGTGGGTAGGGCAGAGGGCAGTGGCGGGTGTGAGGTCTCAGGCCCTGGAGCCTTTGCTCTGACTTCCCTGTGGGCTCAGTATGTTCTGAAAAGAAAAGAAATAGCAAAGCTGGCGGTGGGGGGGGGGGCGGCGGGGGGGGAGCTGAAACTTTGCTGCAGAGCACAGAGGCACCAACAGCCCAAATTAGAAGCTGTCGCTTAGGGAGCTGAAGGCTGACAGGAGATAGAGCCGAGGCAGGCAGGGGGCAGGCAGGCACTCCACTCCCTCTCTCCTCCCACCCCCTGAGCCTCTCCCCTGCTGGCCCCAGGCTGGCAAAAGGGCTTCCTTGCAAAGACGGCTCAGGTCTGCAGTCTGTCACTCTGTCTGCAGCTGCCCACCCCCTAGACCCCCTTCTTTCCTCCTCAAGTGTCACCAACCCCCTCATCCTGTCACGTTGCACCAGCTCAGCAGGGTTGGGCCCAGCAGCGGCAGCACGTGGCTGGAAGAGCTGGGGGGGGGGGGTGCAGGGGGAAGAGGGGGGAGGGGCAGGGGGCAGGGGAGTCAACAGGGGATCTGGCACCTGAATCAGCAGTGGGATTGGGAAGGGGGTAGGGACCCTTCTCTTTATGCAAAAGGTGAAACTGAGGCATGGTGAGTAGACAGGGAAAACGTGCCCAGCCCCATAGATACCCAGCAGGAATGGAACCCAGGTGCCCTTCACCTGCCCAGTGCCCTGAGAGAGGTAATCTCTTCCTTGGCTCATCCCCTGATGCCAGGGATTAATTCATCTCCAGGGCCCAGAGATGACGGTGTTTTCCCAGGGGCACCTTGCTCCTTGCTAAGAGAACAGAAAGCAGGGAGGAGGACACCTGGGCCTGGAAGCCCCCAGCTTGCTGTGCAAAGGCCTCTCTAGGAGGCAGGATTGTGTCCCCATTCCTGGGCTTCCCAGCTCCACACTAGGGGCCCGGAGACTGCCAGGCCTGGCTTAGAAAAGCAGGGGAAATCAGCCCCTCCTTCCCCTGGGCACTCACTGTCACAAGCTGGGCGCTGCCCAGTTGGCTCTATTTGGTGCTGGCTCTGGCACGTGCCTCCTTGTCTGGGTCAGTGAGTTCCTCTAGGCCTGGGTTCTACCTCTGAGCTGGAGGCAGATGGGGCAGCTGGGGGACTGAGATGGGGCACTGCCCTCAGCTGTATCCAGTGTGCGTGCAGGCTGTCAATGACAGGCCTTACTTCTGGGAATGAGCGGACCCTCAGGCTCACCATGCAGCCAGGGACAGCTAGGATCCCAGAGGCCAGGGCCCCAGAGGGATGGGGAGGGTCCTGTTTATTTTCCGAAGGCACAGGTGCACATAGCTAATGGCATTTGCTAAACTCTCTGATTAGAAAACAACCTCTTCCCAGAATCAACCCCCACCCCGCCTCTCCCAAGCCAGTGCCTGTCCCCATTTGGGATTCGGGACTACGTCATAGGTGCAGTGACTGGATGCCCACAAGCCCCTCTACAGCAACTGTTGGGGTCAACCATGATGGCCACAGGGGCCTGAGAATCCGACCACTGTAAGTGTGGTTAAAGGGATGCAGGAGTCTGAATGTTTGCAGCTCCCCAAGAGGGTGGGGGGCACCTCCGCATAGGCTGTTTTGCTCCAGCCCTGAGGGTGGAGACAGGGAAGGGCCACATCTGGGTGGGGGTAGAGAAGAGGGGTGATGTCATTTTTTAATGGTTGTGGCATCAAGGAGGGCAGAAGGGGAAGTGACTCCTTTTCAAGCCTAGAGGCAGGGTCATCCCACTGGACTGTGGAGGACACCTCACCCGGGGTTCGGCTCCCAAGGGTTTTTCCCCAGCCTGCTTCATTTCAGGGTATTCTACCCGCCTCCTCTCCTCCCCTTTTCTTAGCTATAGAACAGAGGCCAGGCTTAGTCAGGAAATCTTGGACAGAGTTCTTTAGTAGGAGTAAGGAGAAAAATAAATAAACCAGGACAGAAAATGATGCTGACCTTGTCAGGCAGCCTGGGTGGGGCCACATGCCAGGAAATAACCACCCCCAAGCTAAGAAAAGGGGTGAGCCAGGCTCCGGGCAGAGAGTGCCCAAAAGGCCATCCTTCTCCCCTAACCACCAGCCACAGCCCCAGCTGTCTCAGAGGCTGAGGGCCAGGCAGCTAAGGCAGCTTTTTCATGTCAGCCTCTCATCCCCCACAGGCAGGAAGCCAGGGAAGGGACCTCAGCCTGGGATCCTAGGGGCAGCAGTCCCCTGGGGAGCTTGGAGGTAGTGCCAGGTACTCTCTGTATCAGGGAGCCAGCAATGAGGCCAACTCAGGGCAAGCCTGAGATGGGGCCTAGAAGCCTGGCTGAGCTGCCAGCCTTACGGCAGAAAGGATCCTGCTTGAGCTACAGGTGCTGGAGTGGAGGTTCCAGATGGCCAGGCCTAACTGTCCAGGTGAGGAAACTGATTCCAGAGTGGGGGCACCGCCAGTGCACACTAGGAAAGGCAGAGGGAGGCCAGGCCCCCATTTCCTGCCTCCCAGTCCATATTCTTTTGCCCTCAACAAATATGTGACACTAATTCCAGAAGGAGAAAAATGAGGAGCAGGAAGTCAGCTCAGAGGACCTCCAGGTCTCCGATAAGCCCTTGCCCTGACCATATCTGGTCCCCGCCTCGTCCTCTAGCCTGACTGTTGAGGCGGGTGCTCCAGGCTCCAAGGGAACCCTGGTGTCCCACAGCCTCTCAGTGCTGGGGCTGCTGGGGCCTTTTTCTTGGGGATATGGAGCCTCCTCCAGAGAAGGCGAAATGTCCTTGCAGAATGTCCTAGTTGGATGGAGGTATCAGAGGAAGCTCTCCTGGGTGTCTTCCTTGGCTTTAAGTGGATCCGGCCCACACGGCTCCCTGGAGGCCTCACAGGGCCCCTCAAGCTTGTCGTTGGCCTCAGAGGGGAAGCAGGCCCTGAGGCAGGTCCTCACCGATTCCTTCACCTCTGCCTCCAGGCCCTTCATCCTGGCCTCGTACTCTGCCAGCGCCTCCTGCTGGAACTGTGGGGACAGCAAGGACCACCGCCTGGCTCAGGAGGGGCCACCTACCCACTCTCCCTCCCCTAGACAATGGAACAAAGAGATGCCCAGCCTTTTCAGAGCTCCCAGATGAGGCGGGTAGGAGGTGGGGCACAGTGGAGACTCTCAGGGAGCCTCTCAGGAGAGGGGTGCCCACCAAGCAAAGAGATCTGAAGAGCTGCCTCGTGTGAAAGGGGCAGAGGGTCCCATGGGAGCCAGACCCCGTGACCCACTGGTGAGGGGTGAGTCCCACCCCGAGCTCCTGACTGGGAGCTCCCTGCAGCAGGTCCCCTTTACACCCTGGAGCCAGGCCACCTCTGCTGAGGGCCAGGGCGGTGGCTCCTGTCACCTGCTTTTCCATCTCCCGGATCTGCTCCAGGCAGGCTGCCTGCTTCTCCTCCAGCTTCTCCTGGTGTCTCTCCAGGCTCTCTGTCATCTGGGTGGGAGCGAGAGGCAGGGAATCGGGGCGGCACAGACAGCCTCTGGCTGGCACCCAGCGACAGTCCCAGTTAACCAGCTGTAACACTTAGGGTAAATTCTTTAACCTTCGAACAGTTTGTTTGTTTTTTAATTTGTAAAATGAGGATAATAGTACCTGCCTCACTGGATGACGAAAGCTTATATGAGACCGTTCTTGTGAAGCACCTGGCTTAGTGTCTGGCACAAGGTCATGTCAGTAGCTGGTGGTTCTGCTACTGTTGTTAATCCTCAGGAGAACTTTAGGTCCATTCTCAGCAGGGCCTTACTTCCTTTCCCAACTCCTTGGAGCCTCAAGAAGCACTCCTCGCTCCCTCCCACCCACCCTGGCTTATATTGTTTCCATACAGGGCAGCTGGACAGGGACACACCCGCTGTGGGCTGGTAACCCAATCTCTGCAGAGAGACAGACGCTCAGACTGGCCCCGGGGCTCCGGGCCCTGCACTGCCCGCTGCCTTCTCCAGCTGCACAGGATGCTCTGCACAGCGTGCCTCCTACGACCCAACTCCGGGCCTAGCGCCACCCTTCCTCTCCGGCGGGAGAGCACAGGCACATGTGCCCGCGTGTGCATGTGTGTGAAGGACGCAGCACTACATACCTGCTTGATGACCTGCACTACCTCTTGGATGTGGGAGTTGTTAATCTCTCTCTTCAATCTGTTGGGGTAATCGGAGTTTCAGAGAGGGCAGGAGGCCCCTGGGAAAAGCGAGCTGAGACGAAGACTCCTCGGAGCCAAATGAGGACTACATGATAAGGGCAGGAACAAACCACAGGACTGACATGGGGACCCCAGGAGGATTTGAGGGGCCAGGGAAAGTTCTGGGGGGCCCTCTGAAGGACAGGTTTCCTCGCTGACTCGCACTGCCCTTCAAGGTGCATGGGAAAACCCAGGTGGGAAGCTGCTGTCCCAAGATTTCACCTCTCTCTTTGCACGCTTAATTTTCCCTTAAATTCTCCTCTTTGGTCAAATAGTGTTGGTATCTGTGTTTTGCGGAAGGAGATCACTCTAATCAGAGGTGACAGAAGTGAAATTAACTTTCTAGAGCCAGGAGACAGGCACATCTCTGGGAAGCGAGTCAGGACCCACTTGCAGGGAGGCCTGGCCCAGCCTGGAGTGGCTCCTGCTCAGCGCTGGGCCTCTCTTCCAGGACTCACCGCTCCTGGGACATCTTGTCAGCGGTGACCTTGACCATGGCCTGGATCCGCTCCAGCCTCTTGGCCTCCAGCTTCTTCTTCATCTCTTTGGTGTCACTGTAGAGAGACAAGCAGCAAGGAGAAGTTTTGTGAGGGCCTGAGCCCTCTTGGGAGGTGGGAGTCAGGCGTGGGAGGGAGGCAGTCATACCTCTCCGAGGTCTCCTTGAGGGTCTTAAGCTCTGCAGCCTGTTTCTCTCGGGCCAGCTCCATCATCTTGGCGATTTGCTGCAGGGAGAGGAAGGACTGGCTTAGGGTGAAGCCCTTTGTTGTGCACAGGGTGCGGGTTGGGTTTGGTTGTAGCTCTCTCCCCTCCCCGACCCAGCACCTCGGCCACTTGCTGCTGCTTGCGCTTCAGGACGCACTCGTACTTCTCCTCGCCCTGCTGCAGCAGCTCCAGCTCCAGCCGGTCTCTCAGCTCGCGCACGTGCGTGTCTACGCCCTCGGGGCCCTCACCCTGCATTGCCCCAGCGGTCTCCTCGCAGGGCAGGGTCCTGGGGAGGCCACGTGGGAACAAGTTCTAAGCATTCCGCCGCCCGCACCTGCACCGTGGTGGGCAGCACGTCGCCACTGTCATTACCTTTTCTTGCGGGAACCCTTGCCCGGGCCGAGCCTGCGGCCCCCGCAGCTGCCCCCCACGCCCGGTGGCCCGAGCTCCGCGAGCTTCGCCGCGCCTCGCTGCAGCAGCTCCTCCCAGCGCCGTGCGCTGCGCCGCTCCAGCTCCCGCAGCTCCTTCTCGTGCCGCCGCTGCAGCTTCACAACGCCCTTTAGCTCCTGCAGCTCTTCCAGACTGGTGGTCCGGGGCTCTGCGGGGACCCCGGTGAGGCATCCCGCCGCCCGGTAGCCCCCTCTTTCCCACTAATCCCAAATCCTCCCCAGGCTGGTCCTCAAGACTACCTGGACTCAGCAGGCCTTACCAACAGCTTCTTTTGTGGCCTCCTCCCTCGCACTGGCCCTGGATGCTGCAACAGCCACAGGGCTGGCTGACAGGTGCCCTGGGGTCCCCTGGCCCAGCTCTGCTCCACCCCGCCTGCTCCCGGAGCGAGTACAGCCCCCGGTGGTGCACTTTCTCAGCACTGAGGTTTCAGACCCAGTGTTCCCTTCCCCGGGTTAAAGTCTGTTTTTTAAAGATCTGTGGGTAGGTTGGGATGTGCCTATGGATGTAGCCAAAGAAGGCAGGACCCTTTCCAGTAGGTGGGAGGACCTCGCAGTGCATACCTGCTGACCCATTGCTGGTTGGGGCAGTTGCTCCGTTGGCCTGATTGACAACTGGACTCCCAAGAGAAAAGGGCTTCTGTGTAAGAAAAGCAGGTTAGGAAGATGGCTCCAACATCCCTCTCTCCCTGAGCCCTGGACTCTGCCCCTCCCTCATCTTCCCACAGAGAGGGCCAAGCTCCTGGGGGCCCCTGGCGATGGACCCAGCAACACAGACCTCAGGCAGACCTCCCATGGCTTCCTTGAGCTTCACAGACTTCTTGTCATGGGCACTGAAGAACTTGATGGGGTTGGCGAGGGCCACAGTGAGATCTGGGTGCACAGGAGCATCATGGGCCTGGTATGGAGAGTACCTGGGAGCCGCCCCACTGCTCACCGGCCCTAGGATCCTCTGTCCTTGCCCATTCCAGAGGCTGACTTGAGGAAGGGGGAGAGGAAATGGACAGCCCCGGTGCCCAGCACCCTCTGGGCCTCCTAACCTGCCCAGGTGTCAGGTACATAGTCCTTCATCTCCAGGAAGACAAAGAGCGCTGGCATGGTGAGGGGCATGTTGCTCTCGCTGTGCAGGCACAGATGGTGGTACCCTACGGGGCACAGCAGGGCGGGCAGTGAGCAGAGCCCCTTGCTGCCCCCACTGCATGCTGGCAGCCCAGCACACAAGGCCTCCGGTCTTAGAGTCAGAGAGGCCAGGGTCCGAGTCTGGTCCTGCGCCTTCCTGGCTGCGTGTCCTTGGGCAGGTCACTGTGACCTCAGACTTTCTTCCCCTGCAAAATGGGGGTAGTAGTCTACCTCATGTGGTTAACTGTTAGGGTTCAGTGAGAAAATGTTATAAGCTCAAAGCATTTTAAGTGCCCAGTAAGTGTCAGCTACTTGGGAAATTGCCCCGGTAGTTCCAGAAAATTACAGACATTCTGTTAGGTGGCCAGAGTCCCCTCCTCTGTCAGTTTCCTGGAGAAGCACTACCTCCACTCCATTCCTTAGGGTTGATGATATAAAAAAGTTAGGTGCAGTCTCAGGGCCACCTCCCTGAAGCTGACCCACCCGCCGGACAGGCTTCCGCTGCTGGCTTTGGTCTCAGAACTGCTGGGAGCTGCAAGGAAGGACCCCTGCTTACCAGAATTGAGGGCATTGATGGGGATGATGCGGTGTCCAAGAAACTTGTTGCCTTCCTCCAGCACGGCCACACGGAGGGAAGCCAGCTCAGGCATCAAGATCTGGGGAGAGTTCAGGACAGGACAAGCTGGCGAGGAGAGAGGGCGGCCAAGCTGGCTCTCTCCCTAGTTTCTGAAGTCGAGGGTCAGTGTGAGAACTTGGCAGGTGTGACCAGATTTGGTGAGGACAGAGGGCACACTCTAGGCCACACATACAGACATCCTCACAGCTCACGCCACGGCTGGTCCACCCAGGGGAGAAGGGCTGGACATGCAGCCCAGGGCTCTAGGGACCCTGGTGCAGACAGCCTGTGACAGCTTTATCAACAAGTACCCAGTGGGGGCAGAAGAGCCCCAGTGACCCCGTGGGACCTTGCACCCTAGTCTGGGAGCTCACATTTCTGCCTCTGACCCTAACATGAACACTCATGTGCACGTGCACACATGCACACACACACAACCTGCCCACCAAATGCATTCCTGTGAATTTGCTCCTGGACTCCTGACATTCAGGAGGACACAGAGGGAGGCGTGGGGACGGGAGGAGGGTCAGGAATGCCTTTCATGCAGTTCCTCTTTTCTGTGAGTAGAGGCCAAGACCCAGGGACAGCCCGCACCCTGCCCAGCCTGCAAGCCCCACCCAGCCCTCGCCTCCCACCTTTTCAAAGACAAAGGGCTCCTCATCCCAGACAGGGTTGATAGAGTTGGTAGTGGGTGACAGCTTGGTGCGATAGCGCCTCTTGGGGTCCCCAGGAAGGCCGAACAGCTCCACTTCCACATAGGTGCGCACACTGCGCTCTGACAGGAACTGCCCAGAGATGACCTGGAGGTGGGGGCCGTGAGAGGCCAGCATCAGCTCCCCAAGCCAGGACGTTCCCCAGCACCTGGCGCCACTGGCTTCTCTAGCTGAAGCGTCTGTTCTTGGGAACTGTGAAGAGCCCCACTCAGCTCTGGCCACTGAGTAGAGGCTGTGTGGCCCAAGGGCAGCAGCTAAACTCTGGTGACCGGGGTGCTTCCAGCATTCTGGGAACAGGTGGGGACCTCCCTTCCCGGGGAAAGAAGGAACAGGCCTCTCTTCCAGGGCCTGGGGCCCCTGCTGCCCCTTTCTGCCCACTCTTCTCCCTTCCCCCACCCCAGCCTCAGCCCTTCCCCTTGGTTTCCATGGGGACCAAGAGGCAGCTTTGAGGGCTGAGGAGGAGGCAGTTTCCAAGGCAACTTGCTACTGCAGGAACTGGCTGGGGCTGAAGTTTTCAAGATAATCAGGGGAGGGGGTTGGGAGTAGAGGAGTGGGGCTCCTACGTCTTTCTCCTCAAGACCCCAACCCCCCTGGCCGCCGCTTGCCCATCTCAGGGCCTTGCCTTAATGGAAAGGGTGGTGGCTACCACCACGTCGATGCGGTCCACCGAGAATGGGTTGAACTGCTTGTCTGGCCGACGCATGAACTCGTGCTTGAGGAGGTAGCCAGTCTGCCCATTGAACTCAAACAGGGCCATGTTCTGCTGCATGGGCAGGTCTGGGGGGGTGGGGTGGGCAAGAGCACTTGGTGAGGAAGGCCCAGCCCTGTGTCTCCACCGGGTCTCTGTGTCCACATTCCCTGCCTTTCTCCTGCTTTGTGAGTGTGGAGGTTGAACGGACCACGGGCATGAGGGTTTCTTGTGTCTCAGCCTGGTTTCTTAGGGTGTCTCTTCTCAGGAAGGGAGTCAGCAGGACCAAAGCCTCGAGCAGAGCTCAGGCTCGCAGTGGGAGTTGAGGCCAGTGAAGCAGGGGCTCCCACAGACCCGCTCAGAGTGCGGCCAGAACCCGTGCCGGCGCCCTGGCACCTTCACAGGCACACTCACAAACGTGCATCCTACAGGTGTGGGCTCATGCATCTCTATCCCGAAACAGACACACACCTGCACATGCTCCCGGAGTCTGCACAGACATCTGGACCCCTGGTCTGTTCTAAAGACCACCCCCAGGAGCGGGGTAACAGTGGGAGGGCCAAGGGAAGGTTCTTAAGGGCCTGGGAGTGCCTTACCCATCGTCTGGAAGTTGAGGGCAACCATCTGGCAGCCAGCGTTCCAGAACATCTGGGGCAGGTAGTTGGAGGAGTCCATGCGGGTACCCTTGGGGTAGATGCGGCTCATCTGGCGCTTGTTGTAGCTGCCCCCGAGTATAGGAGCCCCCTGAGGCCGCATCAGGAGTGCCCAGCAGCCCCACTTTGAGCCCTGCCCCCATCCCTACACCCCAACCAGAGCCTCTGGCTACTGAGGCCTCAAGGATACTCCACAAATTGCACTGGGGCCTTGGAAAGCAGGTCATAAGCCTTGAGCTCCGTGAAGGAGGAGATGACATAACTTCGGTTCTTCTCTGCATGGGGGACAAAGAGGAGGGGAGTCCATGTCATGCTGAGATAGTCCCTCGGACCTACCCTCCCCTTTGGTGCGGCTGCGTCCAGCACAGAGACGTGTCTAACCCAGTGCTCCCGCGGAGGCCCGGGGGTTCAGGGAGGGTGGGCAAACCCAGTGGCAGGGGTGTGCAGGTCCACTGTGGGTAACGTGTATGCTGGGGGTCAAGGGTGTGAGTGGTGGATGTGCACTGGGCCTGGGCGTGTGTTGCAGCACCAGAGGGGAGGGCGGCCTGCCCTGAGGGGTGCAGAGGGTGTGGAGAACACACTAGGGTGAGCACGAGGACTCGGGAACACACTGATGGGCAGGGTCCGAACCCAAAGGGCGGTGCAGGGTGAGAGGCACACGCTAAGGGCGGTACACGCCACAGGTGAGCACAGGTGCAGGCTGTGGGCTCAGGGCTGAGGGACAAGGTTACAGGTGTATGCACTGTGCGCAGGTGTACAGAGGAAGAGGTGATCGTGTTGGGGACAGGCACAGAGGGGGAGAGGAAGGCGCCATGCATGTGTCTGGAGAAGATAAATAGCACGGTGTGCACAGAAAGGGCAGGTTCAAGGGCAGGTACAAGGGGCAGCTGTGCACTGGCTGGTTCCTCTGCCTTCCACCACCTCCCAGGAGTTCTCCCACCCTGAGGCTGGGGTTTCTGGGATTAGGAGCCACAGGACCTGCAGGAGGCTGCAGGAGTCCCAGGCCAGCCCCGCTGAGGTAGCCCGTCACAAATGGCCTGCCTGTCACCGACATACTCCAGAGCATTCTGCTTGGTGCCAAATTCCTCAGTACGTACTGTGCTCAGAAATGGAAGTCACTGCCACTTAGACAAGCCCTTCGCCTGACTCCTCTGATGGATGTTTGTAGACACAGCCCCTAGTCCAAGGACGAGGGAGGGCTCCCCTTCCTCTTACCCCAACCCGTCAAACTGCCTGCTGTCAGGATGCACTTTCTGGGGCCTTCCGGATCTAGCTGAGCCTCCAGCTGACCACCACCCAATGCTAACTTACGGGCAGAGAACTCAAAGGAGATGAACTTGGTGGGCTGGATGTAGTTGACTAGGCTGGACATCTCCTCGTAAGCTGTCACTTCCAGGCCCGCTGTGCCCTGGGGAAGAGAGAGGAGGGTGGAGGACAGGACAGCACAGAGCCCGGGGGCGTGGCCCCACACCCCTCCCGGGGGGCTCTACAGTGGAGACCGCAGAAGGGCCTCCTGCTGCCTCTGCACACCTCGTCGGACTGCATCTTCTTTATCTCTTCTTCATCCAGGTTTCCCGACTCCTCCTCCTCTTCATCTTCCACCGCCTCCTCCTCCAGCTCGGCCACTTCATCACCAGCCCACACTGCCACACACAACTCCGTCAGCACTAGGGCCGGGGGACCCCCACCCCAGGCTGGCTCCCCAGCACGTCCCCTGCAGGCCCAGCCCCTCTCTCCCATTCCAGATGCTCCCTCACACCCACCCCATCCCACCGCCACTTCTGCCACACTGACTCACCTGTGTCCCCACCCTCAGGGGCATCGGGCGGGCAGCTGCCCTCAGCTTCCCCACCTGGCTCCTCGCAGGGGGATGCTGGGCCAGAAAACTGGTTCTTCTTGTTTTTAATGAGGATCTTGCCACGAAGATCCTCAGGGCTGGGCAGGGGGGTGCCTGGTTTCAGCTGTGGGAGAGGAGAGGGTGTCGGCACCATCTCCTCCCCTTCAGGGTGTAGCCTAAGTCCCTCCACGCCAGCTACGCTCCATCCGCCCCTGCCTACCTCTCCAGCCTCGCCTCTCATCCCTCCCCCTCATGTACTACACCGCTGCCCGGCCCCACTTACCCCAGTTCCTCGGTGACGTTCTCTCTCGCCCATTCCGTCTGCCTAGAACTCCTTTTCCCCACTCTCAGCAACATAAATCCAGTACCTCCCTTAGGTTCCAGCCTAGCCACCACTTTCCCCAGGAAGCCTTCCCTGACCCCCAAGACCAGACCAGGACTCTCCAAGCGCTCCCATAGCAGCCACTGGTGGCCAGGCCAGGTTCCTTGTCTGTCTGAGGGTGGGGGCTGCATCTTTGTCACCAGCGTACCCCCAAAGCCCAGCACAGGTCGACATGTGGCTAACCCGGGCCCTGCAGGGCCCCTGGTCCCCAGCCCCCAGCCCCAGAGGCCCCAGAGTGAAGTCCACTCACCGGAAACTTTTCCAGGGGCTCCGTGAGCAGCATATCGCCAAACATCGTCCGGCAGTACTCGGCCATCTTGGCCTGTTGACGGGGTCTGCAGGGAGTGGAAGTGGGGTGGGGCTCAGCAGCACCACCCTCCTCTGGGCCATCCTTCTGGGCCCCTGATCTGGGTCAGGAGCACAGGGGGTCGGGGAGGTGGGGACACAGGCAGGAGGGCCTGGAGTCTCGAGATCGTGTGGAGGGCATGGGTGGAGGCCAGGGAGGGGAGGGCAACGCACGCAGAAGATGGGGACAGGGCAGAGAGCGAGGCCGAACGGGCCTGGACACTCACGAGTCCACGTGGTTTTCAAATGACAGGATGACAGGATAGGGGGAGGTCTTAAAGGCACTTTCTGCAATTGCTTCAATTGCTTCCTGAATGAGAGAGGACGAGGTGGAGAGGAGGCCAGTGCCCCATGCTCGCCCCGCCCCCTGCAATGGCACCCTTCTCTCCCGTTTAAAGACGCATGTGGAACTGGGGGGCCACCGTTGGCCCCCTGTCTCCTCTGATCCACTCTAGTCCCCACACTGGTCCAAGGCCTCCCAGCTGTCCCTCCTGCTTCATGCCCCCTGCCCCCCACACCCAGAGGGCTTGGGGACCAGGGTCTCCATCACAGCCTCCGCACTCCGAGTCTTACTTTGAAGTAGATGTCTGTGGTCATGGTGAAGCCATGGGTGATGATTGGCTCCTCATCAGGGGGCTTCCCCTTCCAGCAGTCCAGCTCCACACAGCGGCAGCCAGCCAGCAGTACCTGGCGGTACATCTCGGCGGAGGAAAGGCCTGAGAACTGGCCGGCTGAACCAGAGCAAGGGGCAGGGGCAGGGACGTCACTTAAGGACTGCTCCCCAACCCTGCTCCAGCCTGGGTTGTCCTGTTGTCAGCCCATGGCAACCTCGTGAAGAATTCAGGGAACAGGAGCAGCCCCCATGAAAGCGAAGCCAGCAATACGGTGGCTAGGGCCACCCACCTGTCAGGTAGGTGTTGTGTGAGGAGTTGATGAAGTAATGATTGAGTGGCTGTGTCATGTCGTGGTGAAGAAGCAGCTTGTCCTGGGCCAGCACGCTGTTCTCTGGCCCACAGAGAAACCACACCATGCCCTCCGGTGACAGCTGGCCTGGGGGGCAGGGGATAACCATCAGAGCCACAGCCCAGTTCAGAGCAGGACAAGCCCACCGTGAGTGAGGGCTCCCCTTGGTCCTCACCCCTCTGCACGTTGATGCCGCTGGGCTCGTACTTGTCGATGAGACCCTGCACCTGGTCGGGCCGTGCGGGCGGGAACAGTAAGGAGTTGAGGCGGGAGTCCCTCTGTTTCTGGTTGATGAATTTGGTCAAGTGATCCTTGGTCATGTAGGGTTTGGCCTTGGCGTGGCTGCAGGCCAGAGGGAAAAGCACCAGCCTACATCCTCTAGGCTGGGGAACTTGGACACGCCCCTTGTCCAGCAAAGCCTCCTAACTGTCAGCATAGCAAGTGGGAATTTTAGCCACCACCCCTTCGCCATGCCCAGCCCAGCCCAGCCCAAGAAGCTCACTAGGAAGTGAAGATCTCGTCTATTTCTGGCCGAGGGCAGAGGTTCATGAGGAAACTCTTGTAGACAGATTCCGGGAAGTCCTCAGGATTGATGAAGTCATTCTGGAGGGGTAGCGAGTCACCCAATCACTTCTGCCCCACCTTCCCAGCATGAAGAACCACAAACTAGGCCTAGCCTGCACAAGGGGGCCTGGTTAGAGGGAGGGCTCAGGGCAGACAGAGGAGCATTGAAGACAGGCTGAGCATCCACTTGTCAAGACCCTGGGTGCTGAGCAGAGAGTGTGCTTAGCTGGTTTGCTTTGTCCCTGAACTTGGATGCTGTAGGTAGTCTCTTGGGTGGAGCAGGATTGGAACTAAGAATGACCAGAACGAGGAGAAAAGGTCAGAAGTAAGTGGTGCTGTTTGCCAGAGTAGTGGGCTAGCTTTTTCAAAGTGGAGGACAAATTTTTAAGAAGAAGCAATTTGAATATAAATACTACAGCTAAAGACAGAGTCCCAAGGTGCACAAAGTAAAACCTGACAGAACTGAAGGGAGAAATGGACAAGTCGGCAATTATAGTTGGAAACACCCAAAGATACGAGAACAGCCCTGGCTGGTGTGGCTCAGTGGATCCCTGGCTCAGGATCGCTGGTTCGATTCCCAGTCAGGGCACATGCCTGGGTTGCGGACTGGGTCCCTGGTTGGGGGGCGTGTGAGAGGCAACCGCACATTGATGTTTCTCTCCCTCCCTTCCCCTCTCTAAAAATAAATAAATAAAATATTTTTAAAAAGTACAAGAACAATAACAAAAGAAGATAAATCAGACTTCATCAAATTTAAAACCTTTTGTGCTGTGAAGGACACCATCAAAAAGGTGAAAAGACAATCTATAGAATTGGGAGGGAACACAGGGTAGGGCAAGAATGGGTTTACAGTTCAGCGTGCAAGACAGAGTTTGTTCTTGTATGATTATTAATTATTGTATTGTTTTCCATAAGGCCAACTGTTAACCTACTTTTGCCTCACCCTGTATTTGCAAATCAGATATCCAAGCAGGGACAGTTCATCAGTAAAAAACAAATAACCTAATCGAAAGATGAGCGGTGGATTTGAATGGATAATTCTCCAAAGAAAATATTCAAACAACTGATAAGCAAATGGGAAGATGCGCAATAGGATTAGTCATTAGGGACATGCAAATCAAAATCTCAGTGAGCTGTCACTTCACTCCTTCTAGGATGACTAAAATTAAAGAAAAAAAGACAACAGACAATAACAGATGTTGGTGAGGATGTGGAGAAATTGGAACCCTCGTACAATACTGGCAGGACTGTAAAATGGTGTCGTCACTTTGGAAAACAGTTTGGCAGTTCCTCAAAATGTTAAATAGAAAGTTACTGCCCTGGCTGGTGTAGCTCAGTGCATTGAGCGCAGGCCTGCAAACCACAGGGTTGCTGCTGGTTCGATTCCCAGTCTAGGGCACATGCCTGGGTTGTGGGCCAGGTCCCCAGTAGGGGGCACATGAGAGACAACCACACATTGATTTTTCTCTCCCTCTCTTTCTCCTTCCCTTCCCCTCTCTAAAAATAAATAAATAAAATCTAAAAAAAAAACCATTACCATATGATCCATTAATTCCACCACTAGGGGTATACCCAAGAGAACAGCAAACATACGTCCAGACAAAACAGTGGACATGAATGTTCATAACAACATTATTCATACTAACCAAAAAGTGGAAACTACCCAAATGTTCATCACCTTGATGTATAAATAAGCAAAATGTGATATATCCATACTGGACTATGTTTCAGCCGTAAGAAGGAATGGAGTACTGATACATGCTACGGCATGGATGAACCTTGGAAACATTATGCTAAATAATAAAGCCTGATGTCAAAGACCACATATTGTGTGGTTCGTTCACATGAAATGTCCAGAATAGGCAAATCCATAGAAATAGAAACAGAAAGCAGATTAGTGGCATTCTGGGATTCCACCTCAGAAGCAGCCATGGAATGTCCTCCAGGGTCATACTGTAGTCTTACTTCAGAGCAGGAGAGCTAGAACAGATCTCCCTACGACTGGATCTTGGACCAATCAGCTTCAAGCAAAGATGGGCCAGGGGCCCCTACTGGGACACGAGCAGAGCTGACAAATCAGAGGGGCTCAGCCGGGGTGGGAGCTCGGGAGGCAGGAGAAAAGGAGGGTGGATGCATACAGACCGCAGCCTGGCTGCGGGGGGGCCCTCAGCAGGGGTCCATTCCCATTCTTTCTCCCACCACACGCTTGCATCAGCTTTCACTGATGTCACCCAGGGGTCGCCAGCCCCATAAAGCTGTGACTGCGGGAAGTATTCCTCTTGAGATTCATGAGGACAAGTGATCAGTGAGGGCTTAGTGTAATTACAATGTTTCAAATTCTCACCAGGAAAAAAGACTCAGTGGGGCGCAGGTGGTGCCTTGCTGAGAAGGCATGGCGGGTGAGGGGGGGGCGGTCGCTGAGATCCACTGCCCCCCCACCAGGCAGGAACCCCAACTCAGGACCGCATCTGCCCTGAGGGCCCCTTTTTGTAATTTGCATAATACATCTCACCGGTGTGTTACATAATACACCTGCACACAACTTGTAATTAAAAATTGTTTGACTAAAAAGAAAGAAAAAACGCTGTTCTGTGTTGAGCTAAAATCTGTGTCCTGGCAGCTCACACCCCTGATTATTCCAGCCTCTCCCTCCACCCCGCAGAGCTGGTCCCCTCCTGCAGCTTTCCGATCCCTGCAGACCTTACCTCACTCCTCCAGGCCGAACAGAATTCGTTTCCACTTCCATTCTATGGCTGGAGTGAAAATGCACCCACACCTGCTGCTTGTCCTGAACACCAGCCCCTGCCTCCCCACCTACTGCCATCCAGGGGCAGAAGACCAACCTGCTTGGAACCGGGCACCTCACCCCTTGCCTGGTCCTGTCTCTGTGTATCAGAAACCAGAGGTTCTAGGGTTAACTGGCTTTTGAGCTGTTTGCTGGGACTGTGGACTGTGCTATTATTCTTTGCCTCTCCAACCCCCACCAGGCCTGGCCAAGTTGACCTCTGGTTAGAGCCAGCACAGGTGACAAGGAGAACAGTCGGGTGGGTGGGAGAGGGGGAACCACTCACTTTGCCTTTGGCGAGGTGGCAGGCACTGAGGGCAGCTTCCACCCGCTTGCGGTCAGCAGGGAACATCTGGAAAAAACTGAAGGAGCAGAGACAGGCATGTGGGCAAAGAGAGGAGTCAGCCGAGAGAGGGAAGGCTTTGGGGAGCTGGGCAGAAGTGTGGGGAGGGAATAGGGCAGGCTCACTTCTTCACAGGGATCTTCCCTTCAGGGTTGACCTGCATCTTGAGCTTCACCAGGCTGGTGGGGCAGAAAGCAATGAGTCAGGCCCGGAGGCTGGCACGCTTAGCCTTGCACTCTAAGGCCAGGAACTTACATTTTGTCTAGGAAGGTGATGCGGGCGGCATTGGTTGTCAGCGGGTGCTTGACCAGGGCCAGGACATCTTCAGCCCAGTCCTGCAGGACCCCAGAGCACAGCAGTCAGGCCCTTGACCTCAGAGGTGTGCACACCACCCCTCAGTCCAGCCCTGTCTCTCAGGAAGTCCGGGCTATGCCAGGTGCCAAGCCCCAGGCCAGGGGACCCCAGTGCACCTTGCCCACATTCTCCTTGTAGGAGACAAAGTTGTGGAAGGTAAGGTCCACCATGTCAGGGCCAGACACCACGGTGAGCGTCTTCAGCAGGAAGTTGTTGTCAGGGAAATCCATGTTGAAGACGTCCCGGAGCTTCTGGCTCTGTGGCAGTGGCGACATGGTTAGCATCGTCCCTGCCCACCACGGCTCCCCCTGTCCCTCCCCTTCAGCCACTTGAACGATTGCCTACCAGGGCTGGGCCAGGAGGGAGAAACCCACAGGAAGAGGTTAACCAAGACCATGGGGTCTGGGAGTTCTGTGTATTTTGTTTGTCCCTTTTTATTTGAAGATATGTTCTTAGCTCCTTGTCTCAGGGAGACCTGCTCCACCAATCCCTTCCTCCAATCTGTCTAGGAGCATTAAGCAAAGATAGACAAACCAGTTCGGGGTGGAGAAGGCCTCCAGTGACCCCCTCCCAGACAGCCCAGTCCGGGGTGACTTAGCGCAGGACTGGCCTTGAGACATCTGTGCAGATGGCGCCAAACGGAGCCCCAGCAAGCCCAAGGGCAGCGCCACTCCTTCCTCGGCTCAGGTGGAGGTCCTGCTGCCCAGCCCAGGAAGCTTTCTCTTTCCCCAGGGACTCCTGCCCCAGCCCTGTGCAGCAGGTGGCCATGCTGGGCCTGAGCTATACCGGGCCCACCTACCTTGGGAATCTTGGCGAATTTCCCAAAGCGAGTGTCCCGGATGCTGGTGATATCCAGAAACTCCATCTCCTGGAAGGGGCCGGGTGGAAGCAAAGAGGGGATGTGGACGTAGAACAGTGAGGAGGGAGCTTCCATATCCCTTCACATCTCGCCAACTGCCCTCCCTAGACGCCAAGACTGTGTGGGGCCACCTGACCCCAGCCTTCCCTTCCCAGGGATCAGTTTCTCCCTGTGCATGGCGACCCTCCTCCCTCCTCTCTGTCCTTTCCTTCCCTGGCCACTCCGAGTTCCTCGGGGACCTGTAGTCCACAGTCTTGCCTCTTCCATCCTGGACTCTCCCCAGGTTCCCCCCCCTTCCTTCTGTCTGGGTGCCGAGGCCCTTCTCTGATGGCTCTCGGCCCTCCAGCTGTCCTGGAACCACAGGCAGGGAATCAGCCTTCAGCTGCAGCTCTGTTTCCTTCCCCTCTCTCTACGGGATGCTAAGGCTGGAGCATCTAGGCCCGAGGCAACTGTGATTGGAGTGACCGCATCCTCCCTCCCAAAGCAAATAGCCCCTGCTCACAGGAGGTCCTTCAGCGCCACCCTTCCAGGTCATTCTACACCCCCCAGCATCCACACCTCCAGCTCTGAATCGCCAAGAGGCTGCACTGACTCCATGGGTTAACTGTAGGCAGGGGCCGCCTCACCTTACTCTGATACGTCCAGTATAAGTAGTAGCCTTTGGGGTCCACGCGGAGGATAACCGGGGAGGCGATTGTTGTTTCCTGCCAAGGGAAAGAGTCAGCGCCCCACTCTGAGACTTCAGGCCAAGCTTCCCTGACCTTGGGCACCAGGGGTTTCAGAGCTCACCAGCTCCCTGGCAGGTGGCTGCCCCAGGAATCTGCAGGCATTTCCCTTTGTTCTCCGGAGCTAAGGTCTGGGCACGAGCCTTAAAAGCTCTGGACCAGGGGAGGGGAGGGATAGAGGATTGGAGACGCCATTTCTGGAAGAGAAGACAGTTTCCCACCTGAACCCCAAAGAGAGGTTCTCTCTCTACACTCCAAACAGCATCTTGGCCCTCATTTCACCCTGTTTTTATGGGCCACAGCTCTGCCAAAGGGGTAGAATATCTCTCCCAAGGGTCCATACTACCTCCAGGATAGCTCAACACAGTAAGAGCTGAGAACCCACTCCTGTGCCTGCATCCAAAGTCCTAAAAAGCCCAGCCAAAAGCTGGCTTCCCACATGCCCAGTCCTTCCTTGCATGAGCTGTCCCCTTCACCCGGGCCATCCAGCTGTCACGCAGACACCAAGTGCGTTTTCACCTCCAAGCCTGAAACACCCTTAAGGACCAGCACAAGCCTCACCTCTTCTGAAAATCCTTTTTCCGAAACATGGTGGGTGGGGGCTTGTTCCCGACCTAAAAGCCCGTCCAGGAAATCCTCAGGGGCTCGTGGACTCCCCGGAAACCAGCCTGTCCTAGACCATGAGCCCGGTGGCCCCAGATTTGCTAAAGGAGCCAGTGAATGATGAATGAACTCCCTTCTAAATTCCCGTGCAGCTCACAGAGCACACGGCCTGCCTTCGGTTATGATATTGGAATGCATGTATAACAAGACTCTAAAGTGGAAGTTTCTAATGACACGTGGTGGTTCCTGCACACCAAACCAAATCAAATGCGGCATTTGCAGAAGAAGGAGTCCAGAAAGCTCTCAGGTAGGGGCTGGTTACGGCCCAGGGAAAGCGCACGCTGCGAGGAGGCTGATTTTGGAGAAAGCTGTGCTGTGAATTCTATTCCCTTCTCTCCTCAAGGGAAGGTTGAGGGTGCCTGACTCCTCACCTTAAGCCTAGTGAGGGGTGTCACCTTCACTCCGTGAGCTTTTGTTGCCCCTGGCAATGTGGGACATAATGGACTGGGACCTAACTCCTGCCCAGGGGACTGAGTTGGTGACAGACCAGCTGACTGCTGGAGGCAGAAGGACTGGAGCGTGCTAGATGAGCCCGACCCCCGAGTCTGTTGGGACAAGGCACACACACGTATTTACTGGGATCCAGAGTGGGCCTTTGGGAGAGAGGGGAAAAGAGTGCAAAGGTACAGGAAGCTGAAAGTTGTAACTGGATTCAGAGGGGCTAAAGAAGTCCTTGCAAGTGACCTCCTGAAATGAAAGTAGCAGCAGGACCCTAAGCAAGAGATCCCCAGTTCAGGGCAGGGTGGGTCTCCTGAGAATCCTCAAAAATATGCAGCAGAGAAAGAATAAGCCTAAACCTTCTGCCAGGCTCAGAGAGCATGAGCCAGTTGATGGTGATGTCTGTTCAATGAAGCACGTTGGTACCCCTTGCTCACTTCCCTCCCTGTACCCCATCCCCAGAGGGACTGGGAGGAGCAGGAAATCCCACCAGGGAGACTGCAGCCCACCTAAGACCATTCCTAGAGAGAGGAGGGCAGAAGATGTCATTCTAATGAAGGTTGGATTTTCGGATTACAACTGGTTTCTGAAATAAGACTGAGCTTTGTGAGGAGCAGCAACCATAGGATTGTACTCCCCAAGAGCAAATGGACCGTCTGTGTTCTCTTCCGTGGGTGGGAGGAGAACTTCTCCCACCGAAAACAGTATAAAGGGGCATGGGAGACAGAATTAAGTAGGGAGTTGATTATGTATTGTGCACTGTGCTTGTTCAACACGGCACGGCATACCCAGCCATCCGCCAGCTGAGCGGAACGGATGCAGTCTCAGAGCAGAACCCAGCTCCACGTGCCCTGTGAATAGGCTTGCTTGGGAGGCTCCTGCCCGTGGAAGTCAGGGTTGAGGACCGTCAGTGCCCTGCCTCGGGGAGGGGAGTAGGGCAGCCAAGCTCCCAGGTGCCGGCTTTCAGAGAAGGCCACAATGCATGTCCCCACCCCTAATGACCCTCTGTCCAATCAGGTTACACACACTTCCCAGAGGAACTGAGAGAGGCCACTTCACTTTTCATTTTGAGCCACTTCCCTCGTTCCACAGGCTCCTGGAACATGCCACCACCACGCCACATCAACCACACAGCCCTAGGGAAGCAGAAAGCAACTAGCTAGACTAGCTACAGCCTCCTCCCCATAGTCATGGCAACCAGATTACTCAGTCTAGTCCAGTCCTGAAAGCCGAGAGCCCAGGCTGCGTTAATTCACAGACCCAGAGCCTTCTCATCCCCCCTGTGAAGGGGACTAGCCAGCCCTAGGGCCCTCTCCTCCATGCCCACCCTTCCTGGTCCCTTCCTGGGACCAGTCCCTCTAATTCCCCCATAGAGCCAGCCTAGCAGCTTCCCCGCCCTGAAGAAGAAGGGTCCCCATACTGGTACCTACCCAAGAGAATCCCTGGTCCCAGTGTCTGGGAGGGCCAGAGGCTGGGAGGCAGGCCCCGGTTTGGAAAGGAACAGACACAGTGGAGACGGTGCAGGGCAAAACGGCACCTTCCCCCTTCCCGTGCGGACAGGCAGGCATGGGGAGCCCGGCCGGCCGAGAGCAGCCAGCAGAAGCAGAAGTCAGTCTGCTCCCTGCCAGGCCCTTGAGAACAGAAGCCTCCAGTTCTTACTTGGGGTCCAGGGCCCTTGTGTGGCTGCCCCGCTGCAGCTCAGGGGAGGGCAGGGCTTCCTTGGGACAGGGACAGGGCCAGGACCAGGAGGGAAGGAGCGAACAATTTCAGTCTAGGCACCCCAGTGGGGCAAGATTGGGGCATCTGTGCTGGAAGTAGAGGACCAGTTCACCTCTGCTTCTAGCCCTGCCTCAGCTCCGGGGCACACTCCCCTCCCACTGAGGCTGGGGCCAGGAGAGGCAAAACGTGCTCTTCTGTGGGGGGGTCCCTGCAGGGGAGACAGATGAAGACCCACAGAAACTTCCGCCCAGGCTGCCCGCCAGTTTCTCACATCCAGATGCAGAGCCTTAGCTTCAGCAGCCCAGGGACAGATGTTTGGGGCACACTCCCTCAACCCCCCAGGTTTGTTTATTCAGGCAGTTGTGTCGGCTGCCTGGCCAAGCCACACAGGCGCCTGAGTCCTGACAGACATAAACCAAGCCGCCCACCCTGGCAAAGCCCCTAGCAGCCCGGCCCTGTGCCCCAGTGTCCCAGCGCCCACAGCCCCTGCCCCACTCACATCGTCCCATTTGATGAAGCGCTCCCCTTGGCTCAGATAAGCCTTCACCTTGGGGGGCAGCAGGACAGGGTTGAGCAGAGACATGGTGCCAAGTATTATTCTTTGGCGAAACTGGACAGGCAGAGACGGGCGGGAGGAGGGTGGGCAGGAGGAGAGCCAAGCTGGGCTCACATGGCACCCGCCCTGAGCCGGTCCGGAAGTCTGTGTGCTCCTACAGCCCCCGGGTGGTAGTGACTGGGTGCAGAGCTGAGTGCTTCGGACAGAGGCCCAGCTGCCTCTTAAATCAGCTTCCTCCCGCCTGTCTGCAGCGGGGGCTGTGGTTACTGCTTCTGCCCGGGAAGGCTGGGCTCCCCTCCCCAAAGCCCCCGCCCTCACACTGTGCCTCAGCACTTCCTGCTCAGGGCTTCCTTCTCTGTGCTGTTCACCACTGTGGGGCAGGTCACGAGACCTGGGCCGCTTAGAGCAGGGGCTTCCCGGTCCCAGTAGTCCCTGATCCCCAGATGTGGCTGGGGGACTAGAGAAGGAAGAATATAGTGCCAGCTGGGGACACTGTTGCCAGGCAGGGACTGAGGAGGGGAGGCAAGGAGGTCACCAGGGGAGAGACCTCCACAGAGGTGGGGCACAGAGCATAGGGCTGTCTCCAGAGCAGGAGGAGGCTGGGACCACCCTGGAGAGGGGAGTTGAGGGTAGGGCAGGGCCCAGCTGGGATTAAGCGCTTTGAATAAGCAAAATTTGCTGAACACCCAGCTCCTCTTTCTCAACGCTTCCTCCCCATGAAAATAAGGTGCAAGTGAGGCAATCACACCCACCACACGTGACTCTGTCCTCTTGGTCCATGGGCCTGGCTGAGACCTGGAACCTCCACTGACCAGCCACCCTCAACACAAGGCTAGTTGAGCAACCCTGGGCCACCAGCCTTCAGTGGGCTCTCCTGCCAAGCTCCCTCCTCTGCTCTGTGCCCAGAGCCTGGGGAGAGAACACTCAAGGCAGGAGGCTACTTGGAGAGGCCTCAGCTCTGAGCACTTCCTCAAGGTGCATAGTCCCAACACTGCCCTGGCCCAGGGAGCTCAGTCCTGACCCAGCTCAGCCAGCTCACTTCCTCTTACTTAATCTGATCTGATTATCACCCTCCTTAATTCAACTGGGGGAGCAGGGAGCTCTACCCAGGACTTCCTTCCCTTCTCAGGACCTGAGTCTTTGTGCCAGCCCCTGACAATGAGGGAACCCTTATTCAGGCCCTAGAACTGACTCTGCTGGCCTGTCGGGGCTGGAGCAGGAGGATGGGGGCCAGAGGGGCTGGAACTAAGAGGTCTCTCAGCACGAAAATAACCTCCGGGAGAGCAATCCCAGGACTGCTGAGGTGCAGCCTGGAGCAAGGCCTGACTGAGTCTGTGGAAGCAGCTTGGGAATCCTCCAGTTTCCTAGTCCTCTCCCCTCAGGGCTCATCCTCTGTCCCCTCTCTCCAAGCCCTGCTGCCCCCGCCCCCCGCCATTTCTCTTCCCCCATCTCTCCAACCCTGGGCCCCTCTGGGTGCCCTTCTGGTGTCCCAACAGCTCTGATTCCCTCCCTGGGATCAGGTTCCCTCAGTCTGTTTGAATGGATTTTGCAAGGGAAATCCCTGATCCTTCCCAAAACCCCTGCACCTGTCACCTGCAGCCACCCCTGGTCCTGCACCTGCGTCCCTCCCTCTTATCTGCCCTCCAGCTGTCAGCCCTCTCTCCACTTTGGACCTGGAAAGACAATTCCCTCGGTCTTCCTCCTCCTGGGAAGGAAAGGGACTGGCAGGCTCCTCTCATTTCGCAGGATTGGGGGTGCCACAGGGAGGCAGGGAGTTCATGTACTCTGATCCTCCCATTCTCTGGCTTTGCAGGCTGAGGCCGTGAACCCACAGAACAAGCCCTCACCGGTCTTTACCCGGTGATGGCACTGCCTGGACCAGTTTGTGAGGTCCCCAGCGGAAGCCTCCAAGGGGCCTGTCTTTTTCTGCCTGTGTCCAGCGAAGCAGCCCTCAGAATGCAGGAAATGCACACATTTGAGGGAAGTTTGAAAAACCTTCACCAAAGAAGGCTTTTTTTTCTTTTAAAAATACATTGGGGTTTTTAAAAAACATGTATCGACAAAGAAAAATACTGTATAAGATAATAATAGCATGAACGTGGATAAAATCAGAAGGTCACGCGAATACCCAGTTTGGGAAATGCGCTGCTGGACTGAGCTGGTGGTTGGCGGGAGCTGGGCGGGCGGGGGGGCGGGGCGGCAGTCTGCCAATCTCGCCTCACTCCGCCCCCTCACCAGGGCAGAAGGTGGAAGGGTGAGGATGCCCCCTACTGGGCTCACTTGCATTAAAAAGTGTGTGACTCCTGGGGAAAGGCTGGGATCCACGGAAAGCAGATCCTCAGGGAAGTCGCTGGAGGGCCTGTGTCAGCTGTGATCCCTAGAGACGCGTACCCTGGAGAGTTTGGCGTGCGTGAGCTTTGCTTTGGGCCATACAAATCTCTGAGAACTCACAGTCAACACGCTGCCGCCTCCTAGGGAGATGCTGGTGGCCTGAAGTCCCAGGGGCAGGTCCCAAATTCACTTGCTCACCAGGCAGCTTTGTGTGGGGACCTCATGTTTTCCCAACCTGTTCACCAGAGAAGTCTAATGGCGGAAGCTGAACTCAGGTCTTCAGGTGACCCAGTTACCAGGCAGTAAACGAGTCAGGTTAGGTGGGTTTCTTACCGATGCCATGACTCACCTGGGGAAGCAGCAGGGTTCAGGGGCCCATGTTGTTCCATCTTTCAGGGTCTGTTTCCCACCCTGACACATGGAGCCACACCCACTACTCTTTGAACGAGACCGCTTGTGATATTATTTTAGCAGATGCTGACAGGAGAAATGCAACTTCTTATTATTTCTTCTTCAGTATATATTCTTTGCTGACTTGCTCTTTGGATATTTCCCCCAGCAGTTTGTGTGAATTTGAGGGCTGGACCCACCTTCCCAGGGCAGCCTGAGTCGGGAGTGCTCCTGCTTGTAGAGTTGAAGCAGGCTGTCCTCCAAGCGGCCAGGACTTGTGAAGTTGAGTGCCAACCTCCCACCACCTTTGCGCCACATGGCCCCCATAGCTGACGAGGCAGGCTGAAAGTGAGGACCAGGAGCTGTCCACCACCTGTCTGTATGTCCAGCTGTGGCCCTCGATCTGGCCACCCTCTGCACAGTCAGAGCTGAATGTGAATCAGGGGACAAGCTGGGTAGCAGGTGCTGAAGTTCTAATCCCTTAGGTAGGAGAGGAGAGGCAAACAAAAGCTCTTGGTAGAAGCCCAAGAGGAAGATGTTGCCTGTCCTCCCAAAGCAAGCCCTTCTAGAATCACAGAAGGAACCATCTGGGATTTAGAAGTGGAAAAGAATCAGTCCTGCACATGTTTCCCTTTGAAGTGTCATTTTGGAACAAACTTACCTGGAGATGTAGCTGCCTGAACATTGGATTATTCTCAACAAACCCAGATTTTAATCCAAAACAGAGGAAAGGTGTGCTGTGTGATCTTGGCAGTTACCTGAGCTCTCAAAACTGTTAAGCTTTTGATCATGTCTAAGGTCCCTTCCAGCTCTAAAAATCTCTCTCTTTCCAATCAGAAGAGCCAACCCAGAGATAAGAGCTGTAGCTGTCAGGAAAGGATTGGTCCCTACCCCAGCAGGGTATTCTTAGACGCATTACTTATCTTCTCTGCCTTTGTTTATCTGTGAAATGGACCCATTTTCCTAAGTGGGATGAAAATAGGTTAGATGCTGTCCTTTGCCAGGCGGGCATGGTGCATTGCCCATGAGGAAAGCCTTCAGAAAGATCGATTGCTTCTGTCGTTATTTCTGTCCTTAGCCACCTTTTTATCAGGACCTGGGCAGAGCCACAGTGAACAAACCCCTCAACTTTGTGAATAGCAGGAAGTCAGTGAGAACAGGGGACATGCTGGGAGACACACAGGATCCGAAAACATCCTAACCTGCTGGGGTAACAGGCCGAACCTCAAAGGTGAAATGAACAGGGCCTAACCGAGAGGTCTGGGCTTGGCTCCAAGGCACCAAGTGTACAAGGACAGGGCGGGGAGGTGGCGGCTTAGCAGAAGCAAGTGTGAAGAAAACAGGGTTTTTGCTGACAGCCAGCTCCACATGAGTCAAACGAAAAGGCTGCCAGAAATGCAGGCAGTCTCTTAGGCTCCTGAAGTGGAGTACTGAGCCCAGTGACTCTCCATCTTGGTATCAATCAGAATTGTCTGGGAAGCTCTGGTAACACTGTGTATTCCTTACTGTGCCCAGACCCTCTGAATCAGGGTGGGCAGGTGGGGAGAAGGGAAGGAAGGTGAAGAGTTTGGATTTCTACGGTGTTGACCCTTGGTTCCAGTGTGCAGCTAGGGCCCTAGAACCAAGGAAGACTCAGTTGCATTCTCCTTCCTGGCGTGATGCACTCAGAGACTGCAGGTCGGTTGCTTTACATAGCTGGAGCCTGTTTAGTGGGGGACAGCCAGGCTGTAGGATGCACGCAACACTCTGAGAGGCCTGGTGGAGGGAATCGCAGCTTAGAAGACAGCGGCAGCTGGGCGGTCTACTTTCAGATGGACGAGATTTGTTCTCCTGGGTCCCCAAAGTTAGAATCTTAGGTGATTTAAGTGACTGTCTCAGGTCAGGTTTCCCATGAAAACATTATGAGGAAGAGATTTGCTTGCAGAAAGTTTATTGGGAGGTGCTCTCGGAAACAATGTGACATCTGAGGGAGTGAAGGAGGCAGGAATGAGCCGAGGAATATCTTGATCAGTGATGCGGTCACCACAATGGACGTCTTCATGGGGAGACTTCTTCAGTTTTGGGATGACCTTCCAGACCTGGTCCCAACTGAGGCAAGAGGGCTGGACCTTTGAATCCTAACGCTGACCGGGCAGGTTATCCTTAGGAGGGGCTCGTGAAGTGGGGGCTATAGTTCTTCCTACTTACCTTCCTGTACGTTTCCCAGAGAAAATGGTCACCAGAATTCTGGAGGAGCTACTTCCACACAAGCATGCAGGTCTGAGCCATGTGAAGGGGGCGCTGCCGTGGTTGCTATGGCACACCACCCAGACCCTGCCTTTGGGGCCAAGAAAGTTAATCCCCACCTTGCCAGGAGTGTTGGCAGCTAATGGCTCATAGCTGAACCTCTCCTTGGGCACTTCCAAAAGTAGCTGCCTTGTCCGACTTCATGAGCGCTTCCTAGGGATAATCTGCCCAGTCAGCATGAGGATTCAAAGGTCCAGGCCTCTTCCCTCAGTTGAGGGCCAGGTCTGGAGGGTCATCCCAACCCCAGAGCTCCCTGTGGAGACATCCTTTGTCGTGCCTACATCACTGATCAATTTATTCCTCTGCTCAGTCCTGACTCCCCACTCCTGCAGTCTGTCTTGGCATCACAACTGATAGTCACATTGTCCCCACCACATCACCCATTTTAGATTCTATTTACCTTCAGTTTGTACCTCTGCTGGTCTAAGTGGCTTATCTGGTGGCATCCCTGAGGGGGCTGAGCCCGAATCACCATGCTCTTCTGAATTCGTCCACTTACTATCAAAATTGGGCAAGGGAGTACCAAGCAGCAGCCCAGTGCATGACCTAGGTGCCAAACATATTCTTCCCTGACCTCACTATGTAGCAGCAGCCCTATCTCTCCTAAAGGATCAGGGTCAAGTACCCTTACCAGGAATTGACTCCTTTCTTTGCCTGCTGGTGCCTTGGCACACAGAGTCTGAAGGATGGAAAGCAGCCACACGGGATGTTTGTGGAATTCTTGCTCTGTCCCCTGCTGGAAGTGTTCTGCCTCTAGGACCTAGATTCTCTAAACTCAGAGAGCTTGGAACAGTAGGAATAAGAACCACAAAGTCCAAGCTCCCTGCCAAGGGTCAATAGTAAATGAGTCTGTCCCTCCTTCCACCCTCCCTGGACCACTGTATTTCAGCTGTTGGACCACGGCACCATATGACAACTATTGGTAGGTGCGTACTTGACGCTGGAGCGCCCCGTGTCCCACCATCTCTAAAATGGTGCGTCAGCCACACCTTTGAAAGGCTGTTCTTTTACTCAATCAACTCTATTTGCCAGTGGGCAGCCAAGTATGTGATATGCCCAGAAGATTCCATGACCACTCTTTTGCTATAAAGCAGGACTCTTGATCTGATGCAACATTATGTAAGATCCCGAGTCAGTGGATCAAACACTCTTTAAGCCTTTAGGGAGTGGTGCTGGTTGAGGCCTTTGGCAAGAGAGAGAAATCTATACCCAGAATGTATGCCCATTCAAGTCAAGATGAGTCACCAGCCCTTCCAGAGTAACCAATAGGCTGTTATGAGATAAATGAGATAAGAAATGTAAATGCTTAGCATGGAGATTAGCACATAGTAAGAGCGTGAGTGTGGATGTCGCTGCTGTTGTAATTGGTCAGAACTTTCCAAAGCCTGACAAGGCTGCCTTAGGGGCCAGACAAGGTCCACCACCATCATGGAGGGTCTTTAGCTGAGGCTGAAGAGTGCTCCATAGGGGTGTTGTGTGGGAAGTTCTAGGGTCCACAGGTATGTACAAAAGATTAAACCTTTTGGGCCCTTTCTGTCCCCATCCTACCTTGATTCTCTGATTTCTCTCGCTGTGCCTACCCCTGGTGGGAGAGACACTTAGACAAGCACATTCACTATCAGACCACTAGGGGGCCATTTAGTTGCCTGCAGCAGGAATACACTAATGGTTTCTTAATGGCTCAGGCACCAGGGAGATCAAGCTCAATTATATCTGAAAGCAATTTGAGTTCGTAGGGTAAAAGACACTATGTAAATCCAGATAATAAATAGGGCTTATTGATGATAGGTTAAAGAATTTGGCACTGTTTAGTTTGCAGAAAAATAGGGTGAGAGGAATCGAATTAGTGCTTCAAGTATATTTATTCCTTAGAAGAGAGTGACATGCTGTTTTCTGCTCCCTGAGAACCAAGCAAGAAGAAATAAATTTAATTTGCAACAGAAGAAATATGGAGTGAATTCAAGAAAGAGGATAGAAGGAGGCTTTTGGTTGACTTTACCTGGAATCTTTCAGAATAATTCACCTTGGTGCAGTTGGTATGATCAGTCCTGCCAGGAAAGCCAGAGAGCTGAGCAGAGAAGAGAGGAGAACATCCAGAGACAATTCAGGGACTTTAACATAACAGGCCACCCCGCTAGATAAGCTGTGACCCAATCTGGGAGCCGGCTGGCGAAGGAGTGGTTGTCTTTTCCCCATTGGCCCACAGAAGACAATACACACTCCACACTCGCAGTGTTCTTGAAATTTCTCAGAAAGTAACAAGGCAGGCTGCTTCTGAAAACAGCATCCAGTTGGCCACTGCTGTGGCAGGCTCACACCTGGGCCTCAGGAATGAGAGTGAGGGGTCGGGTTATAGGACTTTAGTGCCGTCAGCCAACAGCACACTCAGCTCTGGGAGCCACCTGACTTCTGTGTATAACTGGCCAGAACTTTCCAAAGCCTGACAAGGCTGCCTTAGGGGCCAGACAAGGTCCACCACCATCATGGAGGATCTTTTAGCTGAGGCTGAAGAGTGCTCCATAGGGGTGTTGTGTGGGAGGTTCCAGGGTCCCAGGTATGTACAAAAGATGACCTTCTGGGCCCTTTCTGTCCCCACCTTGCCTCGATTCTCTGGTTTCTCTCCCTCTGCCTACCCTTATTTGGGGGCAGGGCAGCAGTGTCGGGAAGGGGCTTCCTCATAAAGGGGCACTGTGTCTGGATACCAAAGGTTCCTGTGGAGGATGAGAGGGAAGTGGGAAAGGCGAGAGGGTCCTGCCCCCCAGAGTCAGAAGTAAGGAGTCAGACTCACATCTGCAGGGAGAGGACTGGGTGGAGGGTTGTTCACCCACAAAATCCCATCACCACCACAGTCCTCTCCCCACACACATTCACACAGGCACAGTCTCCCACAGCCAATTGAGAAATCCGGGCGGTCCACACATCCAGTTCTGGGAACGCAGGAAGTAGAATTCAAGGAGGAGGGAGCCAGAAATTCTAGAAAGCCTTGTAGAGAGGGAATCGGAGGAAGAGAAGGCAGAAGAGAGGAGGATGGAAGGAGGGGGAAAGCCACAAGGGAAAGCGGCTGATGCGAGTCTAAGCTTAGAGAGGGGTCGTCAGAATCGACCTGAAGGAGAACAAACCTCACATGGGAAGGGGGTGACGGAACAAACGCCCAGACTCTAAGGCCTAGAGAGGATCAGAGAGGGGGAAATCTGACAGCCCCTCTATCGGTTCAATGCAGCCCCTTGACCTGGGATTCGGAAGCCCCCAAAAGCAGGACCTGAGACCTGTTGTAAACGTGCACCAACGTGGGTGATGAAGCTGGAAAACCAGTTTAGCACGTGGTACTGTCTCGGAAGCTTTGAAAGGTCTGTGCATTATGACTTCGGGTTCTAAGAGGACAAGGAATCGGATAGATTTCAGCAAAGTCCTGAACCACCGGCGGGACGGGGAAGGGTATGGAGCCAGTGGGGAAGGGGCGCCACCAACTGTGACCACAGCGTGAACCACTGTGGTTCACGTGTCCTTGTCTGCGTACGCGGGACGTGGGCTAGACTGGCTAGGTATAAAGAGGTCTGGAAGGCCCGCACGAAGGGTACGTGGAGCAGGGCTCGAGCCGAGAGCACAAGCGTGGTATCACTCCACTCTGGGGGTAAACTGAGGCCTGGGGGCCGAAGCTGCTGCTGCTATTCCATCTGTCACTTGGGACAGGAACGAATGGAGAGGTGCCAGAGTTGACAGCTCCGCACTCTGAACGCCCCTCCCCGCCTTCTTCCGTTCCGCACTCCGCCCCAAACGAAGCCGTCCCCTTTTTAAAGAAGCGCCGGGGGCTCCCACCTCACCGCGCCGGCCCGCGCGGGGCTGCGGCGACGTTGCCCTTTTAAGAACCAGCCTCCTTTAACTCTCTCGTCCCGGGGCGTCCCGGCGGGGCTTGCGGCGCCCGGCAGAAGCCCGCCTCCCCGCGCGGCACTTCCGGACCCCGGCGTAGCCCTTTTAAGAGGCAGCCCCCAGCAGCGCTCTCCCCCGCCTCCTGTTGCCGGTGCGCGAGGCGGGGGAGCCGGGCTGAAGCGGAGCGCGCTGTCCGCGCGGCCACTGGAGACCGAGCGGCCGGCGGCCGGACAAGCGGCGGCGGCGGCGGATGGGGACGCGGAGCCGGGCGGCTGTGGCTGTGGCGGCGGCAGGGAAGCAGCTGACGGGCCGGCGGCGGCGGCGGCGCTGGCGGCGGTGACTGGTCCAGGCCCCGGCGGCGGCTGCAGCGACGCGGTGGCGGGCTGCGGGCGGGCGTCGTGAGGAGCGGCGGCGGAGCGCGGAGCACAGGAACCGAGGGCGTCGGGCCGCCCGGTGTCTAGTCCTCGCAGGCCGCCAGGCCCCCTCCAGCCGGGGCCGTGGAGCACCGGGGCAAAGGTCGGGGCCCCCCCATGAAGGAGCGCGACGCGGCCCCGGCCGAGCGGGGCAAGCCGGCCACCTACACCGGGGACAAGAAGGCGAAGATGGCGGCCAAGACCAACAAGAAGTGGGTCCGGCTCGCCACCGTGTTCGCCTACGTGCTCTCCGTGTCTCTGGCCGCCATCGTGCTCGCCGTCTACTACAGCCTCATCTGGCAGCCGGTGGGCGCCGGGACCTCGGGGGGAGCCGTCGGCCCGCCCCCAGGCGGCTCCAACACGACCGGCCCGTTTGGGACTTCGGCGGCGGTGGCAGTGGGGCCCAACGCCACGGGATCGTCCAGCCGCGAGCCACCGCGCGACGCGCCCCCGCTGCAGGCGGCACGGCCCACGCCTCCTGAGCCCTCTGCCGACAGCCCCTTGGCCGGGCCGCTGGAGCGGCCGCGGGGGCCGGAGGAGGATGAGGAGGAAGCGGCGGCGGCGCCCGGGAGTCGCTGAACCCCTCCGCACCAGGGGCGGTGGGGAACCATCCTCCTCAAGCCTGGAGGCAGGACTGTGCAGCAGGACGGGGTGGAGAGCCCGCTGGAGTGACCCTCACGGGAGCGAACGCCCCTCCGCCCACGACGACGGTGGGCTTGTGGGGGCGAGTGGCCTACAGCTGGATCTTCAGCCAAGGGATCACAATTCGTCCGGGACTCGCAGTTTGGTCTTCCCAGGCCCGTGCAGCGGCGCCGGGGCCCTGAGCCGTAGGGCGTTGGGGAAAGGGGTGGGGAGATCCCAGCACGGAACACTTCTGCGCCGCTTACACTTGTGTATCCTACGTGCAGGGGTCACTCGGGCTTTCCCCACAAGACTCAGGGGAAGGAGGGAGTTGTGGGGGCTCTTAAATAAGCCGAAGCTCTCGGAAGGAGGAGGGCACCAAAATTAGTGGAGCTCAGGTATGTCAACCTAGTTGCAGTGGCCACAAACGCATTTAATTTATAGATCCCTGTATATAGTTGTTGACATATGCACTAGAAGCAGTAATCACATAGAACTATACAAGTATATATCCTCCCACACCCTGGGTAGCTACTGACTGATGGGGCCAGGCAAGGGCTATTTGCTAAGCCCCCAAGTGCAGCTAGCCAGAGGGCACAAACTGTTTTTTCCATCACCCACTCTTTCCCCTGCTCCCTCACCTATTGCAGAAAGAAAGGTTTATGACACAAGAGTATAATCATTCTTAGACTTGTTGAGAGAATAGTGGGAAACCTTAAGAGGAGTAGAAGCCGTGTCGGGAGGGTGGGGAGTTCACTCTTCTCTTTCCCACCCTAGTGCCCTCACTTAAGAGGTTTCCTGTTGCACCCTAAGTATCTGGACATGGGCCAGGGAAGAAGGAAGGGAAAGAGCAGTGCCTCTGTGCTTCAATCCTTGGCCTTCTCATAGTTTTTTAGGAAGAGCAAACTTTGTAAGTAGGTTGACTCACAAGTGTTTTATCTTTTTTTCCTTAAAATCTTGTCTTGTTCCAGTAAGCATCCCTAGCCTTCCTTCTTCTATGAGCTTGTAGTGACAAAGTAGCCCTGCGATTAGGATGGAATCTGCTGTGAAACCAGAGCTTTGCACATGTCCTCCTGTTTAAAAGATGGGCCTCAAACTCAGGACTGTGCTCCGAGAGCCGGTTATTAGACCAGTAGTGGGAAAGTTAAATTGGCTTGTCTTTACCTCTCCTGATAAACTTATATGCAGCCTGTACTTTTGTTGAAATGAGAAACATCAAGGGAAATGACATTTGTTTAGCTCTGGGGCAGCAAGAAAGATACATCCTCAATTCAGATTCCATTTCCTTCTGCCACTTGCTTTTAGGCAATCGAGTGTGGGTAGTGACGAGATATCAAACCCCTTAGTGTTTCCTTTTTGGGAAATGAGGCACTTTTTTAAAACAAGACAAAAATTTAGCCACCTGAGTCCGAAGCAGTTTTCTCTCCCGTTTCCTGGCCTACACTCCAGTTAGCTCTGATCCAAGTTCACAGGATGAACAGCCTTGCTTTAAGCCTTGCCCTGCAGTGGGCGAGATGAGAGCAGCTGCGCTGCCATCGCCCAGGGGCAGGCTGGTAGCGCCCTCAGGGTGTCTTGGCTGGAAGAGATTCCTGGGCAGCTGACTTGACTTTGGTCATTAGAAAGCCTCTGAGACCTTTTGAAATTTTTGGTGGGAGCCTGGGGGAAGAAACATAAAAATGCCACTTTATAACTTCAATAATAGCCTGTAATTTATATTTATTGTGTGACTTTTTAGTCCTATATTTTAATAATTTATAAATTGATCTCTTATTCCAAGAATTCTTCAAACTTGCAGGAGAACATCTGAGAGTCCAGTCCCCTGCCCCCATCCCGACCCCTGCATTTCGGACTGTTTAATCCACTCTGGGCGGATCAGAGAGTCTGAAGAGACCACTCACAGGTCCAGCTGCTGGCCTCCCGACTCTAAAGCCTTCACTGGAATCGGGACATTATTTCCAGCGCTAGCTGTGAACATGACCAGAGACATTATTTATAATGCAGCCATTTAAGATATACCTGTACTCAAAAAGTCTTGTATATTTTTTAAAAGTTTTATTTTTCAGGTGAACAAAAATACATTCTAAAAACTCCATATAAGCTGTGTAAGTTGATTGCTCCTCTTCTTGAATTTCTTTGAGAAGGAGTGGAGGTTGAAGGAGGAAGTGGTCTGAGATGTGGATGGATGGTGGTTAACTGGTACGGGAGGAAGAACAATTGCTCTCCTGTTCTCAGTGCTGTGCAGCTTGATTGAGTTGATTCGTGAAGGGCGGCAGGATCCATCTTAGTGGGGAAGCGACGATGGGGTTGGAAGAACAGTGATATCTACTTAAAAAGGTTGAGAAAAGTTATGTGTGTACAGGACTGGGCAGATGCCTAACTGAGGGAGCTAAGGGACCAGTCACATGCATATTAAGAATTATTGCAAATAGTGAGCTGGCTGAGGGCATCACTGTTCTCACCTTTAAACAAACCATTGGCCCCTAGATAACTGGAGAAATGCAAACACTGGGAAAGACACTGAGGAGTCCACAGTGGTTGGTCAGAGCTTTGTCTACAATGGAGGAGGTGAAAGAGCCAAATGGCTGAGAGAAGCTTTAGGTCGCTTCAAAGGTGAGGCTCTTTTTCTCCCTAAAGCAAACAGTAAAAGACATGTGGGTGAAAAGCACAAAAATGAGGGATTAGTTATGCTGCAAAATACGTGGCAAGCAGTTGAGCTCAGTTCATTATTAGACAATGCTGCCCAGTACACAACCAGAAGCCAGTGTTGGAGGGGCCCCCTGGGGCCTGCACTTCTCCAGAGCTGTTAGGGGGGTGGCTGCTGTGCTTTTACATCACCCTGTAGTCTGCAGGGGAGCGCAGAAAAGTCCGCCCTTCTTTTATTTCTCTCTTCAGCCTACACAATAGGTTTCTATGAGAGGTCTTGGTAAGGCAGAGCAGGATGGGGAGGGAAAGAGTTTCAGGGTTCTTCTAGTCAGTCCCTCCTTTCTGTAGCTGGTGACCTGCGGCTTTTGCAGTGCACCAGGCTTCACATGGTGGGCCCATACAGCTGTGTGTGTGGCAGGCACCTGCTGGCTGATGAGAAGAGCACTGTTCACAGAACAGGGCCCAGTTGGTGGGGAGCAGTGGTCTGAATAGCTTTATTTTCAAGGGTTAGAAATTAGCTGCAAAATTGTCCATCGGCTTTTGAGCCAGGAAGGAGAGGTTTGTGCAAAAGGGATTACTTTCAACCGCTTTTTACCTGCACTGCCAGGATCATTACTGGGTGTTTGCTTGTATTAGAAGTTACCATGGGTGCTTATTCCCTGACAGCCTAGGTTTGAAGGAAGAGATAATCCTCTTTGGAAAGTGAAGTGTCAGGGGTGATGAGCCAGGAGTTGGCTAAGCTGGTTACACTGAGTTTGTACGGGTATCATTTCTCTCCCCTGTGGATACTGAGGTACGAAGAAATGTTTCCCTGAAATTTTAAGCATAAGAAATATTTTTCTTCCTAAGAGCTCTAGATTTCTGCACAGTATGAGGCCATTTTCTATCTACCTTGTTTTTCAGTTTTCACCAGGGAATTCTAAGATAGTGTGTTCTTTAGTTGAGTATTTATATCCTGTTTTGAAATGCTGAGCAGAGAGCATCTACTTGTTTCTACATGTTTCTTTAAGGGGAACTGAAAGGTCAGCTCCCGAGCTTTAGGGCTACCACAGCTATTTAAAAGGGGTAATAATCGTCCTCCCCTTCCTGTCTGCAGAGAATGGAGGTATTTCTGGAATTGCAACTGCAGTAACAAAAGGGCAAGAGCTGTACTCCAGAGCCCCCACCCCCACTGGGCTGAGGGAAGGACCACAGTGGCTTTGCTCATCTCACAGGACCAGCACTGAGCTCCTTGCCTGGCACAGTACTAGGTGCTCTGAATTTGTCGCTGCTCACCTGGTTGGTCACTGTGTTGGATAGACTTGTTCTTTGGGTCATTGTGGTGTCACTGTCATAATCCACTTGTGGACCCACATCCACAGCCCACAATCTGGTTCAAGGGAGTGGATGGACTGCTTAAGAGAACCCCTGGAAAACACAGTTGCCTGGCCATGCTAGTCGTGGTTTTCTGTGTTTCCACCAGTCCACAGCTGTATTCCACGTGGCACTTAATGGAGGCAACAAAGATATGCGATCCATTCATTGTCTCCTCTGTTCTGGCCGTATGTGTAATGTTGAGCTATAAAAATGCCTGATCCATCAACAGTTTTCTGGTCACATCTGTTTTACTTGCTGACATGGCCTGTGGGTTTCTGCTGCCAGAAAACCTATGTTATGCTCTTTGTTGCCTCCAGAAGCTAATTTTAAAAATAGAAAAACAAAAACTTTTTTTACTGCACAGCCAGACTCTACTAGACTCTCCATCCTAAGTGCAGAAACAGCATGGCTCCCACGGCGGGCGCCCGCCGCCTGGTCAGCGGGAGCCTGGTCAGCGGGAGCCTGGTCAGCGGGAGCCAGACCAGCTACCTTGTTCTGTCGGTTAGTGCGCGGGACCGCAGGATCGCCACGCGGGCCTCACCCCGTAGGAAGGAATTGACAGTCACACCAACAAGAATCCTTGTTATGCCCTGTTTTCTTCAGGAGTCTGTTTTTGCAATAGCTTATCAGTTAAACAGCAGTAAGATTCTAACTTAGATTATTTTCCATAAACCACTACCATTGATTCAAGAACTATTTGTTTAGTGACTACAGTATGCCAAGTGAGCCTCAAAAGTCCCAGAACCAACTTGTCCAAAAAAGCAATTGTGTTGATCACCAATTTCCTTTTAAATACACCTTTCTCTGCTGCCTCCTGGTGTGCTGGGTCATGTGTCGAGGCCTCCCCACACTGTCTTCTGGAGGCCACCTCCTCCCTCAGCTGCTGGTCAGTCGGGCAGTGTTGTCACAGCAGCCAGCCTCTGATCCCTAGACAGCCCACGCTGCCATGGGGACCTGGGTGGGAGGCAGCATGTTCTCGGGGACACAGGAGACTCGAGGACTCAGCAGTGGCCATTGGTTATGGCCCTTGACCCCTCTCTTTTCCCCTAACTTAATGGGACCTCATGAGAGCAGATGGTGGCAATAGCTGTGACAGAGTTGGGGACCTCAGGAATAAAGGTACAGCACACACACACATGAGGAAATAAATGTTCCAGGGAATGTCTGTCCCTTTGGGGAAAACCGATATGCAGAAAGAAATGTGAAGGGCAGGTAGCAAGCATCACGCCAGTGCCGTCAGCGTCAGCACCACTGGCAACTCGGTAGAAATGCCATGTCTTGGGCCCCATCTCAGACCAACTGAATGAGAGTTTCAGAGGATGGAGCCCAGTGCCATGTTTTAACCAGCCTTCCAGGCGATCGTGATAAGCACTGAAATTCGAGAGCTGCAGGCCCAACCTTTCCCTCTGAATCTGGGGGTTAGGGTTAGGGTATTTCTGTTTTGACAGATGATTATTGAGGGGGGCTTCTGATGCTCTTTCTTGGTTGAAGCTAGCTGCCCTACTGGGGTGGGGGAAGGGAACGCTGTGTTGCCAGAGTTGGTGAGCAAAGAGGAAAAAGCCCACATTGCTGGTTATTTCTGACAGTTGCAGGAGAACTTGCCCTGGAGAGCTCGTTAAGAAGGAGGCAGGCCTGAAAGAGCCCTCCCTCCCCTTCCCACAAAGGTATTGATGTGTTTGCCTCACGTCCTTCCCTGGGGCCTGCTGCTCCTCCAGCCAGTCCTTAAAAGGAGCAGTGGGTGCCACATTTGTTCCTTCTGGTGCCAGGTCTGCGCAATTTCACTTCCCTGGTGTCAAGTGGATGCTTAATGAGAGGCTGTGACTTGGGCCAGCAGACTCGTTGAAGGAAAGCAGCCTTAGTCTGGGCCTTGTGCTGGCTCCTCTCATTGCCTTTTCCAGCCTTGAAGTCTTTCCCACAGTGAGGTTGTGGTCACCCGGTGTCAGCCCTTCCTCGTGAGCCCTGGTAACCCCCACTCAGAGCTCAGAGAGATGCTTGCCGGGGCCTGTGGGCACTGATAGATGACTCAGGAGGCAGCAGTGAAGTGGCTGGTGTCTTTAGTTTCTCCTATTCCCTTGACCCCCTCTGACTTGGTGCCCAAAATAGAAAGATATAGGGATTTTTGCCATTTTCTTTGTTCTTCTTGGGGCCTGGTACCAGCTTTGCCTGTTATTCCTGTCCCTATGGCCAGGGCTGGGACCAGAGTCGACTAGTGGTCAGACCCTCCCAACTTGTGCCTTGTTACGTAGCTGGGGAGCCCCTCTTTGCAGGGGTCCCCATTCATCCATCCTTTGACCGTAAGAAAACAGTTATGCTGCTCCTTTGGGTGGCAAAACCTAACAGTAGAAGGCATGAGCAAACTCCACCAGGGAGTTTGTTTCTGAAGGAAATCTTTTAAAAGATTTTATTTATTCATTTTTAGAGAGAGGGAGAAAGAGAGGGAGAGAAACATCGATGGGTTTACCTCTTGCACGCGCCCAACCAGGGACCAAACCCTCAACCCAGGCATGTGCCCTGACGGGAAATCAAGCCTCAACCCTTCGCTTTGCAGAACGATGCCCCAACCAACATTGAAGTAAAAACTGGTGGAGGTTCCTGAGATTCCTACCGATGTGAACAGAGGGAAAGAGGAGCCACTCCGAGCTGTGGGAACCAGTGTGTGAAGTTAGGCAGAAATGCTTAGGACACCCTTATGATCCCAGAACCCTCCCTGTAAGAGAAGGGCTGCTCCCTGAGGCTTCGACTCAGCTAGACTCCCCCACATGAAAGCAGGTCCTGGAATGCTGGTAAGCATCAGAAACCATCCCTGTTTCCCTGAGGGTGTGCTAAGCCCAGTGAAAATGAGACTAGAAGAGAAGGTAAAGGAAAAGATGGGAAACAAAGCAGACAGAGATCACACCACATAGCTACTTCATTTATTCCACAAATATTTACTAAGTGCCTTTAGGCTCCTGTTAACAGAGGGCCTACAGTGTGCCAGGCATATTTCTCATACTCTCAGCTTTCATTTTCTGAACAACCCTTCCAGGTATTACTAGCCCCACATTGCAGATAAGAAAACTGAGACTTTTCAGGCTTAAATTGACCAAGGTCATCCAGCTAGTAGATGGCAAACAGGATTCAGGTTCAGTCTGTCAGATTCTAAGCCCCGTGTCTGTGCCACTCTGCCGTGCTGCTTATCCTCAGAAAACAGGCCTCCCTTGCAACGCAGTTTGCTGCTCCCCCCTGTGAAGGGATTTGGGCCTGGGCAGGGATGCCTTCTGCCTCTTCTGCTCTCCTTGTTTGGGGGCCTTAGGTAAAGCTGCCATTTCGCTGCTGGCTTTCTGCTCCCTCCTGTGCCCTTCCTTCTCTGTTCCTTCGCCTCTGTGCCTGGGTTCCTGATAACTCATGCCTCGTGAAGAACTCCCCAACTTTTAGAGCAGTCTTATTTGCTCGTTGGAGAGGAGAAGGGATTCCAAAAGGATCCAGGAAGAGAGAAAAACAGCCTTCCATGACCCTGAGCTTTGTGGAGGGGTGTCTCCCCATGCTTCCTTCCTTCTCCGTATCTGGTTCCACCCAGGAGTAGGAGGGGTGGCCCTGTGGCTGCTGGCTCCCTTTAGTCTGAAGAAGGGCTTCCTTTTTTTAAATTGAAGCTCAGTGATATTTGCCTTGCCCTATAATCTTCCTCCAGCGAAGATGTCCTGTACCAGTCTTCGTGCCCTCCAGCCCGCAGTGGCTCCTATGACAACCTTTCTCCTAAGGTCCTTCTGAATGCTCCCCTCAGGGAGAGAAGCCCAATCTCTCTGTGGCCCTTCTGCCCAGCTTCCTCTCTTGCATATGTCCTGCTGTGAGGGCCCAACCAGAGCTCTGTCAGAATGCCCAACCCCATGCTATGGTCAGACGTGCCTTGGCACATCCGTGCAGTTGGAGGCGTTAGGGGTTGGTAGCAGTTTGTGAATCTTAGAATTCGAGTCCTCAGTCACAATTATTTTTGGAAACACCTTCAGTCAAGGGCCCTGCCTGCACCTGCTCCTCCCCAGGCTCATCCTTGGGAGTCACAGGTGCCAGGACCAGGGCCATGCTCCGAAGCTGTATTTGTGTGACTTGAACTGGGACTCTTTCATTCTTGCCTGCTCATGTCCCAGGGGTCTCCCTCTCACATGCATAGGAATGTTCCCAAGTCTTTCCAAAATCCCTTTGATCAACCCCACGCCAAGCTCCTCCAACCCCTTCACCTCAACCCAGCCAGCTTTCTCACTCTCTACTACAGGAAGTTGGCACCACCACTCACTGGCCTCTCAAGCATCTTCCCAGCTGCCTCAGTTTCCCACCCAGCTCTGAAACCAAGCAGGTCCCACCAGCAGAGGCAGAATCGCCCCATCCTCCACATAGCCAGCCACAAGCCGTGAGAGCGTTGTCTGTCTTTGCCCCAGCCCTCCACGTGTGCTAGTTCAAACCCTTACTGCTCAAAGCGTGGTCCAGGCACCAGCAGCATAAGCATCACCTGGAGAAGCAGTAGAAATGCATATTCTCAAGCCCACCCCAGACCTACGGAATTAGAATCTGCTTTGCTCTGCACCTTCACATGTGAGAAGCACTGCTTTAAACAATCTGATCCCCTCCTCACACTTCCTGAATCATTGGGGCGGGTGGGATGAGAGCCAGGGAGGAAGCCCAGGCTGTGACCCCATGGTTAAGGCCTCACTTCGACAGTGGAGAAATCCAGGGGACAATCATCTGGACATTCCCTGGAGAACCTAGGGAGGCACCGTCAGCAGACAGGAGCAACCACTGCAGGACCAGAGGGGAGGAGAGCAGAGGGGGCCACGTGGGGAGATCCAGGCAAGGGCTTGGGGCAAAGGGTGCACACAGTGAGAGAGGGAGGGGCACCTGCCTGTGCTAGCAGAGGTAGGATGGCTCCCTTCGGGCTGCTACCACCATCCCCAGCCCCCGTCCCCTGTCGGGCACTTACAGCCAAGGACGGCTTCTGCTGTGTTGCCTGGATCTACCCAGTGACTGGGCTTCTGCCCTCCCTCTCTCTGGCAAAGTCACCATTGCCCACTCGCTGTGTTGCTGGTAGTGGGTACTCAGGAAATATTTGTTGAATTGAGAGGAAGCCACAGCTTGTGCAGAGTCTGGATAATTCACCAGACGGTGGGCCTCAGAGGAGGGGCAGGAATGGAGACTTAAGTGGGAAAGACAAGTCCTGATGCCCTACTTAGCTGGAGTCGCCATTTCTAATCTCTCAGATCCTGTCTGAGTCCTCGCTTTTGCCTAACCATGGTTCAGCAAGGTGGTGGGGAGAGGAAATAGGAGATGGCAGGAAATGACCCTGGGCTGCAGGGCTGCTCCCTGACCCCCATTTGGGGTGCACTCAATGTCTGACGTGGTGTGGAGATGGGGTTCCCTGACGGTAAGCTCCTCCACCTACTGTGGGGAGAGCAGGCTGTCTCCTCCCCACCCAACCCCACTCCATTTCAGAGAGGAGGCCTTTCCAGGGTAGACCTTAGCTCTGCTCCTCTAGTCCTAGCTCAGCCCCTGCCAACTGTGGCCTCCCTTTCTCTGGGTTTCAGCCTCCTCTTCCAGAAAGGCAGAAGGTTTCTGGCTGATTGGTGAGATTCCCCTGGTTTGGCCATCCTGAGTCTGGGGCTGTGAGCCACCTGGGCGCAAGGCAGGGGCGAGGAAGGGCCCAGGTCTGGCCTGGCCGTGCCAGCTGTTGAGGCTGCCTGCACCCCAGGAGCTGGAAGCTGGCAGCTGGAAAGGGAGGCCACACAAGCCAGGGAGGAGCTCAGTGCTTCTCAGCCTTGCTTTCTTACACTGGGGGATGGAGGGGAAGCTTGTGGCCTACGCAGCAGTAGACCCAAGCAAGACAGGGCTTACCAGCCTCAGGGACCAGGTGTGGCACAGGAATATACCTGGGGCTGTGCCTGCGGGTGCAAACACACTTGTGCATGGAGGTGTATGCCCATGAGGTGCAGGGAAGGACAGCTCCTTGCCCTCACAATGTCACTGGGCCAGAGAATTTTGCCAAACCTTACAGTCAGACAGCCACAAGCCACCAGCAACAAGATGCCCGTCACAAAGAAGGCTCTTGACTGTGTTCTTCTCTCCTCCTCTCCCCAGCCTGGTCCCCCTGCTCCCAGGAGCTTTGCTCAGCATCTCCCTCTGGGGCCAGGGACCCCTGTCCTGCCCCTCACACCTCCTCTGCCCCTCACTTTTTGGCCAGTTCCTCTGGGGGGCCTGCTTCGTGGTGCCAGGCCCTGCTGGGCCCCAGCCTTGCCAGGCCCGTCTTTTCTGGGTTCTAAGGGCCCTGTTCCTCTTTGTGACTCAGAGCAAGCCTGGACTTCCTGCTCAGCCTGGGGATCCTCCCACCCCAGGGGCTGCTCAGAACCGTCTGACTGGGACACAGGACTCTCCTGGGCCCCAGTCCTTGGACTGAGCACACCCACGCTCTTCCCAGGCCCAGGGCTACTGGTGCCTCCTAGAGAGAGATCAAGGGGAACCAAGTCAGAGGTTTGTGGAGAGCCAGGGACCGGACTGGCTGTTGAAGCTCCTGACTCCCCCTTTGGCCCCTCTGGGGATGCCGGAGCTGGGCTGGTTGCCGGGGCCCTCGGGGGCCTGCCCTGCTCCATCCTGCTCTGTGTCTGCGCATGCTCCTTCTCGTTCAGAGTCTGGCTGGTGCTTTGACTTCCCTGAAACAAGAGATTGGCCCTGCTGGCTGGCAAATCCAGGGCTTGTGTCCCTAGCCCACTCCCCTCTCTGTCCTGGTACCCACCTCCTGGCTCTCCACCTCCTCCTTCTCTTCCTTTGTCTCCCACCTGTAGAAACACAGCACACAGCAGGCCCCACTCTTACACACCCTGCTTCACATCACCAGCACCGTAGTCGGTGGCCTATGTTCCCCAGAGTTCAGGAGCATCAGAGCCAGAATGAGGCTCCTGGATGCTTCCCTTCCAGCCCAACTTGCTCCCAAAATTCAGCTGTTTTTTTCTGAACACTGCCGTCCTTAGCCCCAGCCCAGGTCCCCAGCTGCTGTTTGCGCCAAGCCCGCAGCACCTTGAGTTCTGTGGAGACTCTAGGCATGTCCCTGCCTGCGCTGCCTGGGAAAGGCACCTGACTTCCCGGGGGAAGGTAGCTGCTGTAATTACCACCAACCTCCCTGGGCACCAGGCTCTTGCTGCTGCGGCTGCTGCTGCTGCCGCCTCTACCTTTGCTGATGGCCACTCCCTGCATCTTATTAACCTGCCCCCAGGCAGCAGTCAGCAGTCAGCCAGGGGGAAGAGGCCCCAGGGAGGGCTGGCACAGGCATCAGACCAGCAGCACCAGACCAGTGCGGGTTCTCAACTCCCCGGAGCAAAGGAGAGCCAGCCAATAGGGAAGCCCAGATGCCTCCCTGATTTTGCCCTCTGCCACCTGTTACCTTCGGGCCCTGCCAGTCAGCCTATCCGTCCCTCGAGCTTTGCTGCATATGGCTGGTGCCACCGAGGATCTGCTAGACTGCCCACCCCGAGTAGTACCACCTGCAAGAAATGGTCCACGAATCAAGGAGAGAAGAGGGCCTTAGCAGCACAGCTCCTGCATCAGCTCATGGAACCCTGCTCCTCCTTCTCTCCCAACTCACCTTTGCCATCAGGGGGCAATGGTGGGGGCTGTAGCTTCCAGTGGCTCCTGGGACCTAAGTGGAGCAAAGAAAAAGGGGAACGGGTCGGGTGGCAAAGGACCCAAACTCCAGTTTGGGGCAGGAACACCAGTTCTCCTAGGGCCAGGAAGCTGTCGGTCCTTCTCTTGGTCCAGTTGTAGTTTTCTGGCCCCCAGATGGAGCCCTGGCCTGGAGAGCGGGTGGGCGGGGTCCCTGTGCTTGTGTTACCACTCCTGGCTGAGTGACTGGCCAGCCTCTCCAGCGCCAGCTTCCCCACGTGTAAAACATGGGGAAGAAGCAGCTCGCAGAGCTCTGCTCCTACAACAGGCCAGGCAGGGCACGGGGGCGCTCACCCCGGGGAACCAATGACTCCGTGGGACCCCAGTGCAGTCTTCCTCATGAGCCTTCTCCCCACACGTTCTGGGGTCAGAACCCTGAGCAGAAGCTGCGGTTTTGGAGGGTATACAGGGAGGTCGTGGTGCCCTCCTCTGATAGCGAGGGAGAGGAAGGAAGATGTCCTTCCAGGGTTCCTTCCAGCTCTGAAAGTGAGTGGTAAACCAAGAGACAGAGAAAAGAGAGGAAGAGGGGACAAGGGGTAAAAAAAAGCCAAGGGGAAGGGGGAGAGGTGGGGCATTGGCTCACCCCTGGTGCTGCCCGCCCTGCCCCGGCCCTCCTCCCGAGGCTTGCTGGAGCCCTGCGGCCTGTGGAGACAGAGAGGGTAGTCAGGTTGCCGGCGCAGGGAGGACGGAGGCTTTGGCAAGACCCACACTGCCTCCACCTTCCCCAACCCCAGCCCCAGAAAGAAAGGCAGCAGGGAGATGGTGGGCCCAAGAAAGATGGGGGACCCAGTGCTCCTACAGTGTCTTGACCTGAAGGCCCAGGCAGACTCTCACCACCCTGGGGAGGGTCCCACCAGCCCTCCAAGAAGCACCCATAGTTAACCCTAACCCCATGCCCCACAGCACATCAGCCCATAAGCCTCCCAGCCCTGCCACCCACGTGGACTTGGCCTTGTCCAGGTCCCACGGGCGGCGCCAGTCACCCTGTGCATCTCTGTGCCGGGCAAGGCGGGCCAGGTCAATCTGCTCCCGCTCCTGCTTCCACTGGGCATAGTCCCAGTCCCCCTCCAGGGGCTCCCACACTGGCCGGTGGGGAGCTGAGCCGGGGACCAGGCCTGGACTCCGGGGCTCCCGGGCACCCTGCCAGGAGAAGACACTCAGCACCATGGGGTAGAAGCAGAAAGAGCCCTGGGTTTGGAATGGAAATCCAGAGTCTACTAACCCCTTCCTCTCTCAAGGTTTTGCAGTCCCCATCTAAAAATTTGATGTTCCATCTCTAATGTGCTGTTTGCCATAGGTACGGTTTCCATCCACTTGCTAGCTGTGTCTTTTGGGCAGGTTACTAAACCTCTCTGTGTATCATTTCCTCATCTGTAAAATGGGGATAATAATAACACCTATCCACAGGGCGGCTGCAGAGGGTGTGGCCAGGCCCAGAGTCAGGAGGTACCCAGCAGCTGTGAGCCAGGGCCAGGACTAGGGGCTGCTGCCCCCTAGAGGTCGGACCTGGCATGGGGCCCATCCTCTGCTCCCTCCTGGCCCCACCCAAGGTCCCCACCCACTTGCCACCAGAGGTCCAGGTAGGGTAAGGAGCTGGTTCACACCTCTGTCTTACCCTGTCTCTTGGGGTAAGGCCCACCCAATGTAGGGGCTGGACCAGGAAAGGAAGAAGGGGTAGGAATTCTTGCTGGGGCTGCCTGGGCATGTCCCCACAGACAGGGGGCGTATGTGACTCAGCTTCTTGGCCTCCCCTGAATGGGTACCACCACATTCATGTCCTTATCCGCTCTTAAAGATATACCTTCCGTGCAGAGTCCAAGCTGACACCCATCTGCACGGAGCAGCTCCGGACCAAGCCCTCTCCAGGGAGCCCTTCTGCTCCCTGGCTTCTTGCTCTGGTGTGCTTCTCACTTACAATCCGCTTGGCCTAGGGGCGGTGAATATTGGCAGTGTGGCTGAGCTGTGGGGGAAGAGGCTACATGCCTGACATCTGGGCTTCCCGTGCCCAGCCTGCTCACCTCAGCTTTGTTTTCCATGGTCACAGCCAGTTCCACCCGCTCCCCTAAGCAGAAGGTGTCCGTGTGGTCCTCCAGCTCCTCATCTGTGAGCATCTCATCAGCTGCTCCAGGTCCATGGGTGCTCCTTACCCAGTTCCGGCTGACCACCCGCTTCTCCTGCAAAATGAGGGCAGTGCTGGCCAGGAGCTGGGGGCTGGGTCCTTTGGGTGGTTCCCCAGGCCAGTTCCAGCCCTGGCCCTCCCTGGAATGCCCACAGAGAAGCCGACTTCCCTGGGGTGTTCACATGCCAGTGGCATTAGGTTATCCAGGCCGAGGGCCACCCTGAGGCCCAAGATGCCACAGTGACCCGTCATCTCTGAGCAGGGAAATCCAGAGCACTCAGACAATGGGACCTTGTCCCTCACCCACTGTGGCTAGCATTCAGCCCCGTTTCTCTGAGCCCTGGGGTTTGGGGTTTAGGAGTAGCCTGTACTTTGAGGCATATGTACAGGGCTAGGGAGCTGGAAAAGGGTACAAGGAGGCTACCCTTTGCTGACCTTTCAACTGTGGCCCTTTGGGGGTGGAGGGACAACGGCAGCCTGGGCTGCATGAGATTGGGAGCTGGAGAGTACCCCAGAACTGTAAGTGGGAGAAGGAGAGGAACAGGAGTGGTTGTCCACCCCAGACGTGGGTGGACACCTCCTTGCCACCCTGCCTGATCTCCCAGGTGGGGCTTACACCGGGAACCTGGCTGATGGTGATGGTGAGGCCGTCAGGTCGGAGGAGCTCCGGTGTGGTCACAGCCATGCCCCCCTGCTCCGCCTGCCGACGGTCTTCCTGGATCTCCTGTGGGAGGGCCTGGGGTCAGCATGGGCCATGGCCCCCCAATGGCACAGAGACCACAGACGCCGACAGGCCTACACAGAGAGACACCAGTGGGACACCAGGGGGACACCAGGGGGCAGAGACACCACATTGTGAGTCCCCAAGACCCTCACACAGACTCTGAGATGGACCACACCCACCCTGACCCTGTCCCCAGGCTGAGCCCACAGGGAGAGACCAGCACACCAGGGTCTGTGGGTCAGACGGGCAGTGCCAACCCCATCGGCCCTCCCAGCCCCCGGCACGGCCCGCTCACCTGGTACCTGCGGAGTAAGGCCTGGTTCTTTTTTCGAAGGGCAATGATCCTCCGGTCCAGCTCTGCATCCTTCTCTTCCTGCTTACTCATTAGGGACTCGGCCCCATGAGGCCCCTGCAGAGGGCATAGGGCCCAAGCTCCTGACTGCTGGGGTCATCCCTGACCAGTGCCCAGACTCTCCCTCCCAACCAGATGCTTACCACCCAAAGAACATACCCCGGACCCAGCGCTAAGGTCCAAAGAGGAGATGACACATAGAAGACCCCGAGCCCCCACCCCACGATGCCTGCCTGTCATCACTCTGCATTCGTGGGCTCAGGTCAGGGCCTCGGTACCCAGGCCCACAGCTCCCAGCAGGGGGCTGCCCCTCCCCCGGCTCTCCAGGGAGCTCCACTGCCGAGCACAGCCTGGAATGGGAGTTATAAATGGCTCTGGCAGCAGAACCTGCCGTGACTGGGAAGTTGCCAGGGGATTCAGGAGGTCGAGGAGGGAGCTCTTTGGCTCCCAGGCCCAAAACCACAGTAAAAAGAGAGGCCCCTGATCTGTCCTGAGCTCCCAGGCCCTGGACCCCACTCCTCAGGCCTGTGCCCAGCCTGTGGGAAAGAGCCGCTCCCAGGGGCCCAGCCGCTCCAGGCTGTGAGCTGCTGGCAGTGGGCACAGGAGAGAGCCGGATCCAGGGAGGCCCAGGTCCCTCCCTTTCTGCCTGCAGGGTCTCCTTTGTCACCAATGCCCCTGCCCAGCCCCCTGCCTCCTAGGCACAGCCCTCTTCCTCCCAGGCCCAGCTGTCCCCAGCTGCTCCCAGAGTATGGCTTCCTGGTGTCCCGGCCCTCTCCCAGATCCAAGAAGCCCTCCAAGGGTGAGGTGCCACTCACAGCTGAGTGCATGGCAACAGCGGGCACGAAGACAATTCCAGAGGAGCCTTGGGGGAGCTAAAGCAGGAGGGACACGGGAGCCGCCGGAGCCAGGCCTCTGCCGGCCTCTCCCTGCCGGCTTCGCTGCTCAGCACACGAGATCATGTTGTGATTACAAAAGACTCCTCTGGGCTCCCAGCCAGGAACGCCTTGGCCGCTGCCCCCACCCATCCACTCTCGGAGGGCGAGGGCCAGGGCACCGGCAGCCAGCTGGCCCTGCCCAGCACCTCTGCCTGCCCTGCCCCAGTGTCCCCAGACAAACCAACAGGGACCTCTCCCTGGCAGGGTGAGCCGACACAGGGGACCTGGCTGCCCCAGGCCCTGCTTTCCCCGAGGCCCTGTGCCCCTGCAAGACCCCAGCCTGGGCCTGCCTGCAGAAAGAGAGGCAGCCAGCGTAGGTCTTTGCCCCTCCCATTAGTAGAGAAAGGCTTACAGGACCCAGCCCATCTAGCTCCCTGGTCTGAGGGTTCCCCCCCACAAACAAGCCTCCCCTCATTTTCCTTACCAGCCCTAGTTAAAATCATTTGAAGGGATTAAGAAGCTCACTTGCTACCGAATACTACCTCATACCTAAAATAACACCATTAGTCACTCATTCCTTCAGGTTGAACGTTGTCTTTCCTGTATTTTGAAGTATAGCCACCCCTGGGAGGCTCAGCTATTCGTGTCTCTCTTTGGTATGGGGCGAAGGGCCCTTGCCACCACAGTTCACAGCCGGCCGCCAGCCTCCCCTCCTCAGGCTCCTAACTCTGGGCCCTTCCCGGCCTTGCTCTCTGGGGCTAGCCCTTTCCTCCCCTCTGACCCAGAGAAAGGAAGCAGACTTTCTTGGGAAAGTTCTTCCCTAAACTTTCCCTGTACGGCTAAGGCTGGTCCCTCCGCCTGGGGGAGCAGCTAACCTGGCAGCTCCACCCTAGGAGCCTCTGGGACCCGGGGCACGAGGTGCCGGGAGGAGGGGTTGTGTCTCTGTATCAGGAGCACTTGGGGTCTCTTTCAGCAGTTACAGAGCCTTGACCTCTGGGGCCTGAGGGGGTCAGAGGTCCCTGCATTCCCTACACCCTTGATTGACCAGGCCTCAGTTTCCCTAATTACATGGCACGACTTGTCCCCCCTTCTGTCTCTAGAGCAGAAAGCCCCTCTGCCCTCCCTGTCTTCCCCACTCCAGCCAGAGACCCAACCTCTGCTCATCTTGAACCAACCCTTCCTGTCCACCCTCCCCTCCTCACCACATTTAGCCTCTTTCCCGGTCAGGCCTTCACACAGCACCCCTGACCCCACACCCCCTCTCCGCAGCCCCGGAGTTCCCATCCCGCTTGGAAACGCCACTGCTCTCTCTCTTCCTTTCCTGCCGGATGTTCCCGCTGAGTCAGACTCATCTACTTCCCCAGCGATGTGATTCACCCAGGCTTCTCGTCCTGGGCCTCTCTCTCACACATGCTCACTCCATCTCCCACCTTCTCCATACGCTGCCCCCCACAGGCTGCAGAGCCTCCGAGGTCCAGGCACAGGGCTCTGGTGGGTGGCAGTCAAACTTTCCATCACCTGCCCTGCCGTGTTGTTGGAGCTGGGAGACCTGCAGAGCACCAGCCTAGGAGGGGAGAGGCAGCTGACACCAAACGTTCTCCGTCACATTTGGGACCTAGACTCCCAGACCTGAACAGGAGGGGTATACACAGAAGAGGCTGCAGGGATGCGGCTGTGCCCTTCGGTCCCATTCCCAGCCAGGGGCACAGGAGGCACAGGTAGAAATCCAGGCATCCCATGGGTAGGGTGACCCAGCTCTTCTGGAAGGTTCTGCAGGGAGAAACTCCACTGACCTAGTGACAAGGCCTGGAAGCCCATCAGGCTGTGAGGCCCGTGTCCAGAACAAGCCAACAGTGAGACAGGGCCCCACAGTGTCTGGCCATGTGCCTCCCACGTGTTACAATGTCACACCCTGGAGCAGCCCCCACGTTCTCCTATTTGCTCCAGAGTCTGCTCTCCCACGGCACAGAGGCTCTCTGAGGGCAGAAATGGTGTGCCCAGGGCCTCTAGATTCCCCTGCAAACTGTAGACCCTCCTCCTACCACTTGCAGAATGAACACGAGTGACTACCCCATGCAATCCTGGGCACAGTTGTGGGTACCCTGCGTATAGACTGTGACTGCCTTTCTTTCACCCAGAATGCATGCAGCCCTGAGGCAGGTGGTGGCTGGTGAAGGCCGCTGTCTGGGGCAGGCAGGGAGATGACCAGTATGGTGTTCGCAGTGAGCCCGTCTCTGTTACTCCATGCCACCACTAGGGGCAGCAGAGTTACAAAAGCCCGTTTTGCGGGTGGGCGGGGTCTTCCCCCATCTCTCCTGCTCTCCCGCTTCTCTACCTCAAGTCTCCACAAACCCCACCTCCCACCTCCACCAGATGGAGAAGTTACGCAGTTCCAGACCTATTTTACTGATGAGGAGGCCCAGAAAGGTAGCCCCATCAGCCTAGGCTGCACAGCCTGTTCGAAGCACAGATGAGACTAGAAGCCAGCAGGGCACCTGCCTTCCCTGCCCAGCACTCTCCCCCGGACCCACCAGCTACACCGATACTTCTCAAGTTACATCTTTTCTCTTTGGAAGGTATTATGGGTCCAAGGTACAGACCCAGAGCGAACCCTGAGGACATGATGGCAGCAAGTCTGGAAATCCTCCTTGAAAAAGAGAAGAAGAGGGGAGGAAAGACGCTCTGGACCACAGGCTGAGCCCGGGAGTGGATAGCTGGTGGAGGCCCCTCCCATGGAGCCTGTGCTGCTCAGACCCTGCTCGCTGTTTCCAGAACAGCTGCCCCGGAGGATGGCTGGTCATTAAACGGAAGCACTCCAGCCCTTGCCCTTATCATAGAATGAGACAGAGCGGAGTCTTGGATTCCAAATAACTTCACCCCTCACTGGCTGTGTGGATTTAAGTGATGTCCCTAATGTCTCTGGTCCTTATCTGTCAAATGAGGTGTACCTACTTCACTGAATCATTGGCAGAAGAAATGAAGTAACCTGGTAATATCCATATATGTCTAGATTATAGAACAACATGTGACCCAGAGTAAAGCTCAGAATAGTTTTCTTCTTGCCTCAGGTAACTGTGATAGCCACCTTCTGGTTGCTACCATCATAGCATCCTTTGAGGCACCCCTAAGGCTGCCCCCCACGAGCCTTCAGGGGAACACACTGAAGACTTCTAGACCCCAGGGTATGGAGACCTTCTGTGACCTGGTGGGGGAGACCCCCTGGGCGTTCTCTCTATGCCTTCCTTCACGCTGTTTCCTGCCTAGCTAATACTACAGGGCCAGACTCCTGCCCCACTCCCTCCAGGGAGTCTTCCCTGCCTGCCCGCCTCCCCCATGCCCTGTCCCCTCTGAAACCCAGGCTCTGGCTGCCATGTCCTTCCAGGCAGCTATGGCTGCCTCTGGATCTTCACCTGCCTCTGGATCCCACCAGGCTCAGTTTCAGGCTCACATCCCAATGCCTGGGAACCATTCGTTTTGACCATGTCCCAGCCCTTAGTGGTCACTGGTTCCACTTGCCAGGTTTGGGTGGGCGGATGAGTATTGAGGAAGAGGGTGAGCAAAGCTGGATTGCATGAGATCCCAGCTACTAGGCAGCAGCCCTCTGAATGGGAGGGAGCAAGAAGGCAGTTTAAAGTACAGTGTTCCTTTCCTACGAACCCATTCCCTCCAGTAAGCACACCCCCGCCCCCCACCACCATGGCCATTCCTGGCTCAAGAAACTGCTGTGCTAACTCCTACTGACCAGAGTATGTGCAGGCCTTTCAGGTCAGGCCAGGCCTGGCCCAGGGTGGGGAAGACTCAGAGGGCATGAGATCAGGCCAGAGGGACAGACTCTGGGCAGGCTCGAGGTCCCAGAGACTAAGTCTGGGCCCCACCTCTCCCAAGAGCATGCATACTGGAGCAGGGCAGGCCCAAAGCCCTTTGAGGTATCAGGAAGCAGAGGAAAACTGGTCTGGGGACCTGCTCTTCCATTCTGCTCTCCAGGCCACACCCAGGGTTAGGGCCTCTAGTGCTTTCCAGCCTTATGCCCAGCACTGGGAGGTGAACCCTTGTGTGGCACTGAATGCCTGGGGTCTCCCTTGTAGGGGACTTTCTGTTCCTTGCTAGCTGCAAAGATGACTCAGATTGTTGTTCCCAGAGCCATCCACACCAGAAGCCAAGTGCTGCCCCCATCAGGGCTTGCCCTTGACTGTAGGAGCACCTACTGTGTGATTTACCTGGCTGAGGCTGCAGAACAAGGAGGTGAACACCCAAGCTCCACCTCAGAGGCACTTGCAAATGTCAGGCTGGTGGAGGAGGGAAGTTTTCCAGGAGAGGAGCTTTAAGGGGATGAGCAAGACTCGGCAAGGGGGTGGCAGAGAGAAGGCTCCTGTGGGTGTAGCGGGTGATGTGGCGGCAGTTCTGACCAGTAAGAGAATGTTAAGTTAGGAAGGTGCAGACCAGACCAGAAGGATGCTGAAAGGCAGTCCAAGTGGTCCATGAGGGCCTCGGTGGAGGTTCTACAACAGGGTCTGAGGAGGCTGTGCAGTGGTTTGGGTAGATGAAGCCAGAATGGGTCAAGCAGGTAAGATATGGCGGAGGGGGCGCAGGCGGAGGGAAGCACACAGGCAGGAACCTGTGTCCAGAGCCTGAAGGGAGGGGTCTGGGCCAGGCATAGCAGTGGGGGTCTAGGGAAGAGTGAGCAGGAGGCCCAGAGTATTAGCATGGCTGAGGGTGGGTACCGTGGAGAGGGGAAGGGCCCACCCAGCATCAAGGACTCAGGCCTGTGGAACCTAGTGGATGTGGGAGTGGGCCGGGCTTGGCCATGTGCACCCAGGATGCTCCTTCCTCTGGGCGGGCAGAGAGGGTTGGCACGAGACAGACAGGCTCTCTTCCCCCTTGAAGCTCATCCTAGAGGCCTCTCAAGGCAGTGGGGGGTGGGGAGGTAGAGTTACATCTTCTTGAGATAGGGAAAAGGTCTGGCACAGTTTTGAGGTGTACAGGGGATAGAAGCTCAACAGGAGGCTGAAGGATTGATTGGTGAGGGCTGGCCGGCCCCACTGAGAAGAGGGAGGGAATGGCCAGGGGCGGCATGCCCCATCTCTGGGTGGGGTTTCCTGGCTTAGAGGATTCAAGGTAGGTAAGGGCCACTAAGGTGAGAGAGAGGGAGAGAGACAGACAGACAGACATTGAAATGCCTGGGAAACCATATTCACCACAGGGAAGAGGAAGCAGCCTGGGGGTGGGGAGGGCAGTGGGGTGACCAAGTGTCCCAGTTTGCCTGGAACTGACCCCCTTTTAACACTGTAAGTCCTGCACCCAGAAACCCCTCAATTCCAGGCAAACCTGGACGATTGGTCAATTTAGGGCAGGAGTGTCAAACTCATTTTCACCGGGGCCACGTCAGCTCGAGGTTGCCTTCAAAGGGCCGAATGTAATTGTAGGACTGTATAAATGTAACTACTCCTTAATAGTTAAGCAAGAGCTTGGTGCTGCCACCAGGTAGAAACAAGGTGCCAGGCCTGATAAAATGAGGTGGAGGCCCAGATTCGGCCCACGGGCCTTGTGTTTGCCACCTGTGATTTAGGGGGAAGGAGGGTGTTGCAAGATCCTGGGACGGGGAGAGAACTTCTCAGAAGCGGGTTAATGAGATACTCTGAGTGATGCCAGGGGCCGGGGGTGGGGTGGGGGTGGGAGTTGGCCGGTGTGTCCATCAGGAAGGTCCCTATGTGAGCAAGGGAAGGAATGGAGAGGTCAGGAAATCAAATCAGTCCTCAGTGCTAACCCTGACAATGGTCATACATAACACCTTGCACTTACATCCGACATTGCCATACCCTCACACATATGATGCCATTTGATCTCATCAAGCTCTGAAATCTGTTAATTAGCCAGGACAGGTGTTATTAGCTTCTCCTAGGCTATCAGGGTCAGTGACCTGCCCAGGAGTCTGGGTGGAGGGGTGGAGGCCTCCCTACCGCACCTGCCCTGAATCACTCAGGCCGACGCCCCAGCCCTGCAGCATGCTCTCCAGAGCATGCCCAGGGCTGGCCACCTTTGCTCTCCTGCAGTGAGAAACCTGTCTCACCAAACGTGTGAAGAAGCCTGGCCATCTGCTTCCCTCCCTACCCAACAAGGCAGCTCAGGAGCAAGGGGCCTGGCTGGCTCTGCTGAGAGAGATCAGAGGTCACAGAGAGGGACATGCTGCCTTCTGGCCCTCACTGTCAGTGTGCACTCTCCCGAGACTCCTACCTAAATTAGCCTCTACCACTACAGGAGACACCCTTCAGCCTCTCCTCTCCCTGAGCCCAGCCTCTCGCCCCAGCAATGTCTCCTTTGCTCCCCAGGCCTCCTTCTCCTCCAGGCAGTGTCTTTATGGCAGGTAAGTGCTACCTCTCTCAGGCAGGCAGTGAGTTCAAGCACTTGGTGAGTGCTTACCACCTGTAAGGCACAGTGCCAAAGGAAAGAGGGGACACGTATGTGGTTGAGGCTCTGCTTGCCCACAACATCTTAGGGCTTGGTAGGGAAGAACCGAGAACATCATAATCCGCTGTAAATTGACTCCAACGAGCTCACCCTGCTGTGGGCATCCTTACCTCCCTCGGGCCTCCCAGCTCAGTCTGTCCTGGCTTCTCTGTCCCCCCGCCCCACCCCCCACTGCAGCAAGACAGGTCTACCACCTCCGTACCTCCCACCACCTTTCTGTGGTGACTGAGGCCCCAGCTCAGACCTGACTCCAGAGATGGCGAGAACGGAGGCCCTGAACCTGGAGACCAGAGCAGTCCTCAGCCCTGCAGCCCCTCAGTCCCCTGTGAGAGTCTGTGAGGACGCAGGCCTCCCCTTTTGGCTTCCTGCCATAGCTGGGCTGGGGTGAGGTGGGGAGGTCACATTGTCAGGGTGGCTGAAGGTGAGAGGGAGGATTCCTGGAAGAGAGGGGTGTGGAGAGCTAGCGTGGGTGAAGGCAGGTCCTGCCATTCGGGTGGTGTGGGCTGAGGGGTGGAAGCCCTTCGGGTACCACACCTTTGTACACTGCCCTATGGACCTCTGTCCTCCACGTCCTGGCTCCCCCAAGGCTCACAGCAAACATGTGGGTGACAGACACAGTAGTAACTCCCCACTGGGCAGTGACCAACGTCCTTTGCCTGCAGTGTTGCCATAGCAGGCTGAAGTTTTTCAGAAGAGCATTCCTGAAAGGAGAGAGGAAGGGAAGGTGGAGGAGGGGCCCAGGCTCGACTCAGAGATGGTTGTGGTTGGGACCCAGTACACTGGCTGGGTGGCCTCAGGCCAGTGTCTTGGTTTCTCTGAGTCCTGAATTTTTTTAATCTACAAAAGAGGGGAGATAACACCTATCTCCAAGAGCTGACCTGAGATCATTGATGCTATGAAAGAACCTGACACACTGAAATACTTTTCTGCGTGCCATGGAAATAATGGACAATCACTCTTTTTCCTTCTCTCCTTTTTTCAGATCACTTTCTGATGTGGATGTGTTATTTGTTCTTACAGCTGTAACTGAGACCAAACTGATATTCCACAAACAGCACACATTATGCAGTTTGGTAAATTTTACCACGTGTATAACCCGTGAGCCCATCACCACAATCAAGAAGATGAAAACGCCCGCCAGCCCCGAAAGCATGCCGGTGCCCCTCTCTCAAGCCTCCTTTGTCCCCGCCCGTTTCCACCGTGTCTCCAGGCCACCGCTGCTCTGATGTCATTGCAATTACCAGAGTGCACGTTTCCTAGAATTTTCCAAAATTCTAGTACTGTCTAGACAGAATGGTACCGTATGTGTTCTTTATGCATTGCTGCTTTGACTCAGCAGTTATCCTGAGACTCCATCATGCTGCAGCACACGGCAAAGGCCTTTTTGTTGGTGAGTAGTGTTCCGTCAGACACACACACCACAACTCGAGTGCTCACTCACCTATAGACGGCCATTTGGAGAGTTCCCAATTTTTAGCTTTTCCAAACAAAGTTACTCTGAACATTCAAGTATAAACCTTTGAGAGGGCCTATTTTCATTTCTCTCAGACATGTTACTTTTTTATTAAATTATTTTTCAATTACAATTGACATACAATATTATATTAGTTTCGGGTATATAACATACTGATTAGACACTTATACCTTACAAACTGAACGCCTTGATAAGTCTAGTACCTATCTGGCAACAGGTATGTTACTTTTTATTTTATTTTATTTCATTTTATTTCATTTCATTTTATTGAATATAACAGGTTTTGTGTTTTTTTTTTATTTTATTTCTTTATTTTTAGAGAGAGGGGAAGGGAGGGAGAAAGAGAGGGAGAGAAACATCAATGTGTGGTTGCCTCTCACATGGCCCCCACGGGGGACCTGGCCTGCAACCCAGGCATGTGCCTTGACTGGGAATCGAACCACGACCCTTTGGTTCACAGTGCACACTCAATCCACTGAGCCACACCAGCCAGGGCTAACAGGTTTTTTTATTACTTTACTGTTGTTCAATTACAGTTGTCTGCACTTTCTCCCCACCACTCGGATATAACAGTTTATTACAATTTATAGCTGTCATATGAAAAACATCAATCCATTAAATTATGTAGAAATAAGCGTGCAAAGAGTTTGCAAAACAAAACATACTTCGGACCTGTTTACGTGTAGAGACGATCTGGAGTTCTGGATTTTTCAGTCACTTCATGATTGAGCAGCGGCAGCCCAGCAGCCGGTTCGGGTGGAGTAAGCCTCCTAAGTCCGGCTGCCGCGCCGATTCCAGCTCCTACGTCACCGTCTGTCACTTGCCCTTCAGCGCTTCCCTTTAGGGTTAATATGGCTGTGTGAATGGCATCCCCAGGTTCTAGATATTTCTTATACCTTCTCTCAAGGAAAACGTTCCCATCCCCATAGTTCTTTCCCATTGCTATGGCTTTCTAGGCAAAGCCAGCTCTGGGGGACCTGACGGGAGTGGATGTGGTCGCCCCTCGTTCCAACCACACGTGGGCACAGTAACTCCGATGACTCCGATATGCCTGACTGGGTACACGCTCACGTCCCCGAAGCTGCTGTGTGCCAGCCGAGCTGTGGGAACGGGCTCTCAGTAAACGAGAGAGCATCGCTGTGCCTCTGCATTCTGTCCTCTGGGCCTACACCTCATGCTTGGCGATTGGCTCCGCTCTGTGTGAACTTTGCTCATCACACAGAACGGATTTCTGTTTCATCTCGACTGCGAATACCGCACCATTTGCAGCTTCCCACTGAATTCAATTCCCACTGAAGGGGCTCCTGGAGTTACAGCAGCCAAAACGTATTCAATCTGGACAAGTTTACCAGATGGGCTGAACATAGTCAATGAAAAGCTCCACCGTCTTTACCCGGAGACGAGGTATGTTACTTCTTAAAAACGAATGTAATGCTGTTCAGGTGCAGATAGTTCATCCAGGCTCTTTACAGGAAAACCTAGAACAGTGACTGTTTTAATGTCTCTGCTTTCTATTGCGTGCTTTCAACTTCACATGGTTCTTGCTCTCCTCGATTAAAACAGAGGCCAGCTGAGCCCTGGGCCCAGCCTCCGATGGGAGCCTCAGCTGGCCTCGGTTTTGCCCCGCATCGCGAGCTCGAGGGTGGGCAGCTGGGGCTCAGGTCATCCAGGGGTGGCAATAATGGAAGACATTCTCCTCCTTTATCCAAAAAAAATTTTTTAATACGCAAAAAAGAGGAAAAAAACATGAAACATAAACCATGGAAATGGAAGCGTATATATTGTAATATTTCTATTGTTACCCAGAAATAACTGCACTCCGACTTCATTGGATATGTACTGGGCACCACTGAGTGACAGAACCGCCAAGGGCCAGTCACTGTCAGCACAAAGGTGAGCACACAGTCGGGTGGGGGCAAGAGACATTAGAAGAGAGGATCGGGGAGATAGGAGAGCTTGTAACAGGGGAAGCTGGTCCACCTGCAGGGCACAAGCGGAGGGCAGCGTGGCCAGGGCTGTGGCCCACAGCAGAGGTCAGAGGGCCTCGTGGAGGCCAGAGCACAGGGGCTTGCCGAGCGCAGAGCGAGCTGGCAGCCTGAGCTTCAAACCCCAGGCCCCCTTCCCTCTCGTTGGAATTCCATCCCCGAAGTGCCCTTTTCTGACTTGTTTGACATCCACTCGCAATATGGTTCCCTGGGTTGGGGCAGCATAATCGAGGGCTCAGGACTGGGGCTTGGTGCCCAGGGCAAAGATTCTACCAGTTTCCTCCACCAGAGTCACTATTCCCTCCTCCACCCAAGGAAGCAGGTGTGGATCCTGTCTCTTTTGTAGGAATCAGGGGTTAACTAAAGCATGTGAAGCGCGTGGCCTGGCATTCAGCAGCAGCTCCACAATCATTTAGAGCCAGCTGGGCGCTGAACAGCCTTGCCAGGGTTTGGGACCCCTGCCTCGGTTCTATGTGTCTGCTTACCAGACCAGTCAGGTGATGGGTTGTTTCCTATGCTCTCCACCTGCTGCACACACATGCGTGCGCAACATGTGCACACACACACACACACACACACACACACACACCTGCAGCCAGCTGCTTGTTGCCCAGACAAAGATTAGCCCATCCCACCTTGTCCCCCTCACACCCTCTGCCCGTGCTCCTTCCAGTGTGCCTGACCCTCGCCAGCTCCTCCCCACCCCACACGAGTGACTTTCAGCTTTTGTCACCTCATGGCACATATAAAATAATCACTAAAATTCTGCAGCACACTAAAAAATAGATTTTTTGCCAATCTGGCAAAAAAAATAGGTGTAATCTTGATTCATTCACACCAGATGGCTTTTGTTGTGCTGGCTATTGTCATCTTTTTATCTGACAATCTGAGGGAAAAGACGTCAGTGCCCCTGACTAAACAGCCTGATATCACGTGTTCATTTTTTTTTTTTTTTAAGAATTTTTGTGGCACCGCAGTATGCCACAGCACACCATTTGAAAATCACTGCCCTGTACCAATGCACCTGAGGCCGGAGAGCCTCAGGCTTCCTCCTGCCCCTGCTCTGCTCTCTCAGGTGAGGGTCTGGCCCTGCTGCTGTGGGCAGGGGACAGAGGGGCTCTGTGAGAGGGTGTGGCGGGTCAGTGTATGCACGCTGAGTTGGTGTCTGTGCCCCCGAGTCTCTCTGTGTGGGTGTCATGCACCTGTGTGTGTTAGTCTGTGTCTGTCACGAACACAGTGTGGGTCTGCGTGCCGTGTGTCTGTGTACCCGCGTCCATGCCTGTTCACCTGTCCTGGTCCCATTCCGAGCCAAGCCCCTGAACCCCACTTTCTACTTGAGTTATAGTTGAATTCACAGCCTCTGCCATGCCAGGCACAGGGGTTTTGCTGAGGGTCGAAGAGATTGAATGACTAGTTCCCTTTCAGGGCCACCAACTGCTATCCCTCAAACACCTTGGTCTGAACTGGGAAGAGATAGTCCAAGCCCCTGCCATCTTTTTTTTTGAGGTTTTATTGACATATAACATACTAGTGTAAGGTGTGCAACAGTTTGTAACTTTGATCCCCTCCTCCCATTTCACCCACACCTACCCGTCCATCCCTCACCACCTCTGATAACCACCAGTCTGTTCTCTGTGTCTATGAGCTGAGGGTGTTTTTGTTTCTTTGTTTTTGTATTCTGGTTGTTTTTTTTTTCAGATTCCACATATAAGTGAGATTTGTCTTTCTCTGTCTGACTTATTTCACTTAGCATAATGTCCTCAAGGTCCATCCATGTTATTGTAAAGGGCAACATTTCCTTCTCTTTTATGGCCAAATATTACAGTTGTGTGTATGTATCACATTTTCTCATCTGCCAGTGGACACTAGGCTGCTTCCGGGTCTTGGCCATTGTGAGTAATGCTGCAGTGAGCATGGGGGTGCCTACCTTTTCCAGTTAGTGTATTCACTTTCTTTGACTGAATATACCCAGAAATTGCTGGGTCATACGGTAGTTCTAGTTTTAACTTTTTTTCTTAATTTTTTTAAAGTTTTATTTATTTATTTTTAGAGAGAGGGGAAGGGAGGGAGAAAGAGACAGAAACATCAATGTATGGTTGCCTCTCACATGGCCCCCACTGGGGTCCTGGCCCACAACCCAGGCATGTGCCCTGACTGGGAATTGAACTGGTGACCCTTTGGTTCTCAGCCCACGCTCAATCCACTGAGTTACACCAGCCAGGGCTAGTTTTAACTTTTTGAGGAACCTGTTTCCATACTGCTTTCCACAGGGGCTGCACCAGTCTGCATTCCCACAACAGTGCGCAGGGCTCCCTGTTCTCCACATCCTCTCCAACACTTGTTATCTCTTGTCTTTCGATGGCATCCTTTCTAACAGGTGTGAAGTGGTATCTCATGGTTCTTATTTGCATTTTCTTGATGATTAGTGATGTTGAACATCTTTTCATGTACATGTTGGCCATCTGTATGTTTTCTTCGGAGAAAGTCTGCTCATCTCCTCTACCGGATTTCCAATTGGATTGTTTGTGTTTTTCCAAAGCCTATCTTTTCTCTGCTAAGCCAGACTCTGACTGGCCCTAAGGTTTCCTTTACTGCTCCCTTTCCCAAGCCCAGCCCCATGGATCTCTTCCAGACTCCTCACTCATCAAAGGGAAGGGGCAGGGTCAGGAAAGACCACGGGCATAGCTTGGAAGCTGACTGCAACTGAACATTTGTGGTGCAAGTAGAAGCCAACAAAAATAGGCGGCTTAAGAGGTGCAAGGGGCCTGTCTTGCAAGGGGCTGGATGGTTGTACTCTATGTGTGTGTGTGTGTGTGTGTGTGTGTGTGTATGAACATTTGTGTTTCTATGTTCAGCAACTACATGAGCACCAGAGAGCTCTGATGTCAAGTGTTTGGTCTTTTTTTTCCTTCGAGAGGGCAGTTTATTGTTCAAAGGGGCAGAGCTGAGAAAGGGATATGCACAGCTACTTCCCCCACGCCTCAGGGACACATACGCACTGCTTCTCCACGGCTCTGGGGGTGACCCACAGAGGGCAGAGGAGGCTCACGCTGCCCCCAGCAGTTCTCAGGTTAGGAAGAGGCACAAAACTGACCACATGCTTCTCGGACATACCAGTGGCTGTAACAGGGCTGAGGGGCCCTCCTTGATCTGGAGGGGAACTTGCTCTATCTTTGGTGGGGAGAGTAGGGACCAGTCCCTTTCAGGCCCAGGAGTAGCCTCAGAAGAGCAGGGAAGCTGGGCAGCCTCTAGGACAATGTGCTACCCCAGGGCAGGCATGTGAGCCGTGGCCTTGGTCCCAGCATACACAGACACACACACCTGTGGGGATCCCTAGGCCAGGGCGCTGGAAGAAGGGGATGCAGTTGTTGATCTCGACACGGTGGCACTGGGCAGTGCACTCAGCAATCCACACAATGTTGCAACACCCCTGTTCCTTGAGCTTCACAAAGGCACAGAAGACACCAAAGTGGAACTGGTTCAGGAAGGCCAACTTGTTCAGTTTCACCTCGTGCTCAAAGAATCGATCTTCCAGGGTCTTGTATCCAGGGTTACTGCCTGCACCCTCAAAAAGCAGCTTGTACTCCAGCTAGTAGTCAGCCATGTTCTTAACCTACTCATAATCATCAGCCCGGGCTAGCTGGGCCAGGCCCTCAGGGTACATCTGCCTTCAGTGTGGGAAGAGCTTGGCACTGTCCTCCTTGGACAGCTCTGTGCCGAAGGAATTGATGGTGATAACGAAGTCATGGCGGACTGCTTCAAACTCCAGGATGGGGCACATGGCATCAGCTGTGGTCCTGCCCAGTAGGGTGCAGAACTTGTAGAAAGACTCCAGGTAGGCCTTGTAAAGCTTGTTGCAGGTGAGCTCGATGTTTATCTCATTGAGGTCCTGCTCTGACATGCAATTCTGGGGAAAAAGTCACCAGGGGCGTGTCCACCAGAATGGTACTGTAGAGCTCGGCAGGTGTCTGCGCAATGTTCACGGCTTCCATCTGCTCAAAGCTGCCAAGTCGGTGGCACTTGGGCACGAGCTCAGCGATGGAGCACTGGTGCAGTGTGCCCGTGGTGAGTAGGATCACATTGTCAATCATGCAGCTATAAGTAATGAAATCCAGGAAGCTGGCGAGTGGCTCATAGGTGTGGTTCCTCATGCTTCCACCATCTTCTCCTTGAGCCGGTCATCAATGACTGACAGTCAGTGGTGATGCCTCGTTGGCCAGGAAGTTGCCGTAGTCCATGCTCTGTAGGTGCAACTTCAGGTGCTCGAGCGTCTTGCACCGCACCAGGCTGAGGTAGTCCGCCTGGCTGAGCACCCTGGCCTTCAAGCTGCACACTAGTCCCTCCAAGTAGCCATTGTCCACATTGAAGTAAAGCTCCAGGAAGAACAACATGGCTGTGGCGGGGGCTCAAGGATTTAGTCTTCATGTTATATAATGTCTTCTGATTTGTAGGTCAGAAAAAAATGAATGTACTGTGTGTGCACTTGCTCCATTCTGGGGTTGGCCACTGTGGTCTACAAGCCAGGCCCAAGCAAGGTGAGGCCAACCGTGGCACCGGAGCACCTCAGCAGCTCCACCCAATGAGAACACACTTGTCGGTAAATGACAGCCTGGCTCAGACCCCAGGCCTCTGCCAACTTCCAATCCTGGTGGGGGGAGACAGGAACAAGCAGCTAGGACCCTGGCAGGCTTTCTATTCACCTGCAAAGATCTTTGGGTCCCTGGGTCTTCCATAGGCCCCTACCCACTAACGCCATCCTGCCCTTCCCTGCCCTGGGTGACCTGGTCTCACCAAGCCACCCTCTCCCACCTTTATGCCAGGTGTCTACACAGGGACAAGAATCTATAGGGACTAGATTCCATGCCCTGGCATGTGGTAGGCCCACAACATGAATAATTAGCATGGTTGACATGGGCCCAAGTGAAAGTGAAGTAATGCATGATTATGAATCTGAGGGTCAAGTGTGAGAGTGGAGTTCAGGGGTCAGTACATGATGCTTTCATGTCTCTGTCTACCCACCATGTGAGTGAACCCACTGTACCCATTCACCACCCATGCCTGGCACCTACTCAGTGCCCAGCTCCACCCTGGGTACAAGCTAAGCCAGAGGGAGCAGTTTGACCCCTGTTAGTCCTTGACTGGATTGTGTGTCTACATCCCAGGGAGGGAATAAGGAAAGGCTGAGATTTAGATTACAGTAAACCAAAACCACTGGTGTTCCTTTCGTCACTCTGTGTACTTGCCTGACAAAGAAGGAGCCAGGAAACGACTGTGGCAGGAGGCTGTGGCGCAGAAGAAGGCAGGTTTAAGAAACATCCTCAGGAGTAAGCAGACAGGTGTTTTTCCCACTGTACGTGTGAGGCCCTGGGAAATTATGGGTTACGGCCAGGGTGAGGCTGTGGAGGTATAGCTAGGTGGGGAGTCCAGAACTCAGCTCTTGGCAGCTGTGCCATTGGCTTCCCTCAAAGGGAACGAAAGGCCATCCTGGCCCTCAAGAAATACTGAGTAGGCAATTCCCACTGACAGAGCACTTCAGAACACCCAGGACCACTTGGATTGGTTACTAAAGAATGGCCCCATGGCATCTGCAGCTGGGCAGGCAACACAGGCAGGATGGCCTGATCCAAACAGACATCCTTCAGGAAGGCAACACAGAGTTGAACAAGAGAAATTTTCAAGTGGCAGAAGATCTGAACAAAGGCTAAGAGAGGGGAACAGAGGATCATAAGCAGTAGCCAACAAATGGCTGAGGGTCTGCACAGAGACTGGGCTGAGAAAGGTGGGATTTGGGGAGAGGGGCAGGTGGGAAGGCTGGATGGGCCCTTTCTGGAGGTGGCAGCAGAAGAATCAGGGTTTGCCACTGCAGAGGGCCTCCCTTAGTGTTATAGGGTTTGGCTGAGGTTTGTAGGGCAGACAGCTGACAGGTTGGTGGCAACACCCCACCCAGGAGGACCGGCCAGCTCCTGAACAATGGCAATGCACAGCTGAACTTTTCATTGACTTCCAGTATACCAGTGTCTGTTGTTGAATGAAGGAAGGAAGGAAGGAAGGAGGGTCAGGCAAGTGAGGAGCCTTGTTGGAGGTGGGGGTGGGCACAAAACCAGCACCAGGGAGAGGTCAGGCTTCTAGCTGCAGAACCAAATGACAAAAGCTGCTTCTTTTTTTCCCTTTCTTTTCCACAAGTCGGAAGGTAGAAGTTTCCCAGTCATCTTCCCTTTTTCCTCCCTACTGCCATGTTCTCCAGGCTTCTAGCCACCTTCCTAGACCTTCCCAAATGAAGAGTAGGAAGCAGGCTCAGCCATCAGCCCTACAGTACTCATCCACCCCCTGCTGGCTGCAGCCTTCTCTGTCAGCCGCTCTCCTGTTTTCCCATCTGTCTCTTTCCTTTCCTCACATCCTCTCCCTGCCGCAGCAGCCCATCCTCTCTCCTGCTGCTTCCCCGCCTGTTTCAAGCTTCCCTGCCTTCCTGGCTACCCCCACAGACTTCCTGGATGGCTGGCTTGCTCCCAAACCCCAACCACACTACAGGGCCCCAGTGACCTGCCTAGGCCAGAGAAGGGAGGCTGCCAGCCCCCCTCTCTGCTCCCCCAATCCCTCCCCTGGCTACCACAAGCAGACCCAGCTCCCAGGCCTGGAACTGGTCCCACCATAAAAATAGTCATAGAAGGAGAGGCAGGCAGGGGAAGGCGCTATTTCCAGGCATCACTGAGCCTGGATGGGGCAGGAGCTGCTCTAACGTGCTGACAGGAAAGCCCCTGGTCCGGGAGCCTGCCTCTCCAACCCCGAGACCACCCCCAATGCCCAAGACTTTACCAGGCCCTAGGAGGCAGAAGCAGACTGAGAGTTATCCCACCCCTAGAGCAGGGACATAGCCCTACCCCTGCTCCCTCAGGACCCCAGGAAATCGCTCTCCTCTTCCCTGGGCTTATGGCAAAAGGCAAAGAAACTCCTCTGGCCTTGGAACCTCCAGAGTGTTTCCAGCCAAGACAGAAGGTTAAACTAGCCTCTTTCTCAGCCTCTTCTGGCTGAGGCAGTAAAGCCTTGATTTTACTTTCTATTCTTCCTGGTTTCTTGAGTCTGGCACCTATTGAGAGACAGACACTAGCTCATGCACACTCTCCCATTATCCTGTACATACAACCACACACATGCACACATATGCATGTATCTGTGTGCACGGCAAGCATGTATATGCACATGTACACAGACATAGCTATCTGTGTGTAAATTAGCATACACACTTGTACCTATGCATATGCATGCACTACCGACATAGTGAATATGCACATCCTTACCTTGCCACACCACCTCCTGCTTTTGGTCTCTTCCCAGTCTCCAGCTGCCTTCCTCCTCCCCCCACCCCCAGCTCCTACACATCCACTGACCCTGCCTCCTGTCTCCTCCTTGCTTTGGGGCCACAGTGAGCTCTTCTGCAGCCTCCCCAGCCCCACCCTCACTTCTAAGTACAGTCAGCTTGCAGTTCCCAGCGTGGCAAAACCTCTAGTCACTTACAAGGGTTCCTGGGTGAGGGAAGGGAGAAGATGAGATCATTGTCCTTTGTTACAGATAAAACGAACTGAGGTCCAGGGAATGGAAATCATATGTCTGCTTAAAGAATGGAGACCAATGAATCTAGCTTCCTCCTATTTTGTCTGTTTGGTGCTCTGGCTTCATCAAAGCAAAAAGCCCAGCGCTAAGAGCTGCCGCTGCACCCCCCAACCCTCCACCATGATCCCCTGCTAGTGCCCAGGTCTTGAGTCCTCTGCAGAGCAAAGGGAGGAGAAGAGAGGAAGTTGATTTGGGGTGAGATAGGCACTGGCTCTAACACTGCTCATTTGGCTTTCCACAGGAGCACTGCCACAGTGGTGGGCATGGCCATGACCCTGGCCCTGGGCACTGTCCTGGGGGAAGCCATCCTCCAGGGCCCGTGAGCACCCCTGTGGCCAGGGCCCAGGGCACTGTCATGGGGGGATCCACCCCCCAGGGCACTGTGTCCCACCCCCTGGTACACATCACTGAGTAAGCAGAAGAAACAGGACACAAGAATGGGGAGCCTGCCCTGGCTGGTGTAGCTCAGTGGATTGAGCGCGGGCCTGCGAACCGAAGGATCGCGGTTCGATTCCCAGTCAGGGCACATGCCTGGGCTGCCAGGCCAGTTCCCGGCAGGGGACATACAAGAGGCAACCGCATATTGATGTTTCTCTCCCTCTCTCCTTCCCTTCCTCTCTAAAGATAAATAAATAAAATCTAAAAGGAAAAAAAAAAAGTACTTAAAAAAAATCTTAAAAAAAATTAAAAAAAAAAAAAAGAATGGGGAGCCTAAGTGGCTTGCCCCACTGACCCAACAGGGAGCCTGAACCAGACTCTTCTCTTCCTAATAAAGTCTCCTAAAGGCCATGTTTTACTCTTAAAAGAGTCTGTCTTCCCTCACATCCAACCTGGCGCTCAGGAACCCAGTGGTCTCTGAGTTCCCTAGCTATGAGAATGGGGTACCCAGGCAGGCATTCTCAGAAGCTTGAATCAGTGGTCCCCATAGTATATGGTTGTGTAAGGCCACCTGCTTTCTTTTTTTCACTTCTGCTTCTTCCCATCAGAGGGCCTAAAATGCAGCATCATCACCTCTACCCCACCATATATACCCAGACCTAGTGGGCCTTCCAAAGTTCCGTCTTGCATGCCTCACTCTATAGATCAGAAACCTTTAACGCAGGGGTGTCCAAACTTTTGGCACCTCTGGGCCACACTAGAAGAAGAGTTGTCTTGGGCCACACATTAAGTACATTGCAACATGTAATCACAAAAATAATCTCAATTTTTAAAGTAAATTTACAATTTTGTGTTGGGCCACATTCATAGCCATCCTGAGCTGCATGTGGCCCACAGGGATCCCTAATGTCCACATGTATTTCTCACCATTCCCTAAATGTACATTGAACTTTCCAGCTTTTTTAACTTTACATGGTTCCCCACCACCTCCACCCCTACCCCACTGCCAGGTCAGTAATGCCTTGCTTCCAAGCCAGATGAATTTCCACCATCAACATGATACCTTCCCTAAAGCCCTTTAGGGAAAGAGAGGTCCTCTCTCTGCGCACTGCCTCCTTCTCTACAGCTCATATTAACTATCACACGGGTGTGACCACACCCTACCCAGTTAGCACCAATTCATGGGCTAGCCTTTTATCTCTCCAACCAAACTAAGGTACTCAGGGCAGGCCCACCATTTCCACGTGTTTAGATTCTCCCACCCCCATCCTCTACTGATCTGTGTCTTGCATAGGGTGTTGTCTGCACACAGTTTAGAGATACCTATAGGCCAAACGCTTCTGGGTTCTGAATCCCCAGCCCCATTCTTCAGCCAAAGCACCTCCCTGCACACCCATCCAGTCTGCCTGCTGTGAAACCCTTTCTGTTCATGCAAATCCCAAATCTGGGACCCTCTCCACTAGCCAACTCGCAGGCTTCTCACACTGTCCTTATCTATTCTAGAGCTACCACGGTCCTCTAGCCAGGCCTGTCCACGGCCCATCACTCCTCCTCTCCCTCACAGTCACTCCCTCACAGGGGAGGCAGCAAGTGCCCTGGAGTAAGTGGCTACTAGGTACTTCCCAGGCTGAAGTGGGGTGATTATATTAAAACAAAGGTACCAGGGATTCTCTGAGTATGTCCCTTCCCCCTCCTCCCCACCATACGGCACACTTGAATAATGGAATTGGGGCTCCATGTCTGATGGGAGCAGACTTAGGTCCAGGTCCACATCCAGGTGAATGTGAAGGAAGACTCAACTTGAGCAGCTATCTAGCCCCACTGGGGAGGAAAAGTGGGGCGCTGAATGGACCCGAGAAAAATGTGAGACTAAAGTCACCCGACCTCTCAACCCCTCGGTGTCCCGTGCGGTGAAGTGCAGGCGTGGAGCTACTCCCTCTTTCCCACTGGAAAAGTTTGCACTTCAGGTTGTGAGGCTCCCTAACACGATCCCTGGGTTCGTGCTTCCTGGTTCCTTACAGGAAGACCGATACCACTCAGGAAAGGCCAATGTGCAGACTACAGCTAGAAGGCCGGACTCCCAACAGAAGCTCTCAGACTTGGCTTGGTTAGAGGGGCCCACGCCATAGCCCAGGGGTCCTAAAGACCGCAAGCCTCCAGCTTCAGGCAGCGGTGCCGCGGGAAGTCTCTGTCCCCGCCCCCGGCTCCGTGCCCATTGGCTGGGCTTCTCATCAGCCCCGCCCAGCAAACACGCCCTGCACCTACACATGCGCAGAAGCCCTCCGCCGCCACCAATTCAGCACCAGCGCCCGGACAGCGGCGCCGCCCACGGGCATGGACGGAGGTAGCTGCAGCAGCGGCAGCGGTCCGGCTCCTGGCCCAGGTCCGGAAGGGGAGCAGCGGCCGGAGGGAGAGCCCTTGGCCCCAGATGGAAGCTCCCCGGACAGGTAGGGCAAACCACTCCACAGACCCAGCTCACAGACCTTCCCAGGACGCAGGTCCCAGGTATTCCCACTAGTCGCCATACACCGCCCCATTCATTCCCCAACCCCTCTCAGAGCCTCTTCCGGCGTCTCCAGGCTCCCGGCCCCCTGGCCACGCCCTTATTCTGCCAAGTCAATTTTCTCTCTTCCTGCTACATCCCACTGTCAGCCCCCCATCGCTCTCATCGCCCCGGTTCTTGCCCCACCCACTGTTCCTATCTTAAGGCCTGGGGTTCCCTTCCTCTGGCCTTCCGAGCCCCTCCCTTTAAGCCCTGCCCCCCACGTCTTCTCTGTAAACCCATAGCCTGCAGCACATCGGACGGGATTCCAGTGTGTCAGTGGGCTGGAGGGTGCATGTGTATCGAAGATGGAATGTTTGACAAGATGTGTGTCCTGGGGAGAGCAGATACTCGGTGGCCACGCCAGGGACTGTCTTTGTCCATCACCATCAGTCTCCACTCTGCCCTGCACGGCCAGCTGAGCACGTGTGGACCAGAGTCCCCCTGCATGTGGCAGCTACCTGCACTCGCTGAAGACACTAAGGTAGGCAGGCTCAGAGGCTCAGGCTACAGTCAGGCTACAAACCTGAAAGAGCCCCAGGCTGGCAGGACAGGAGGAACACCTTCCGGCTGAAGGCCCAGATCTTGGTGCCTATCCTCTCTCTTCCTCCACCATATGTGTGAGGGAACAGCCCAGCCAGGTAGCAATATGGCGCAATTTCTGTGCCCTGTTTGGTCTGCCACCTCCAGAATCCCTCCCCTGATGTGACACTGCCTTTCTATTCTGCCTGGACTGAAATCAAAGGCCTTCTTTGGAAGCAAAAAGCAGAGGTAGACACATGGTCTCCAGACTGCTCCAGTTAAAATGTACATTCTGTACCTCAGGGCAAGAGGAGGCTCCACAAGTGAAATATTGTCTTCCCTCTATTGTTAACACATCAGCCTGGGCAGATTTAGTCACCTTTTCTTAGGAAAGGCACAGAGATCTCTTCAAAGAGATGACACACAGGATTGATATGCTCCCAGGACCAGGGTTGGCCTGGGAGTATGGCTTGACCAAAGAGCCAAAAGTAGACAGGGCAGGGATGGTAACAGGGCAGAGCAGGGACCTGGGGCCAGATGCCTCCCTAGAAGGTGCTGGAAAGTCTTTTGGTTCCTTGGATATTTTGCCAGAGATCAGCCCCGATGAGACTGCTCACTTCCTCTACCCATGAGGGTCATTCCTGGGCACAGGAACCACTTGCTGTCCTGCAAAACCTCCCTGGGACAGCTGACCCCTCTCCACTTCCCCAGAGACCCTGAATACTAATCAGGCAAAGGGACTCACTTCAATTCAAGAACAAATATGCTCCTGCTGAGCTCAGCAGAACTCTGGGGATAGATACACAGTGAAGATGATGACATGCACATGCACTCACACAGTACTTGACTAATGCATTGACTACAGAGCCAACTGAGATCATTCATTCTTTGTTTTTAAAATTACCATTTTATTTTCCTAGTAGCATGAGCTGCTTCCCCATCTATCCTCGCCACTCTTCAGGATCACATGGATGTCCATATGGCTATGTGTCTGTGGGCTTGGGGGCAAGGTTAATGCACATGTACACTGTCCCTTGTGAGGCTCCCATGTAGGGGCTCTGTGCCTGGGGCCCTGTCAACTAGGCCCTGACTGCTGTGACTCTGGCCTCTTAAGGAGGTCTGCGTCACCACTTTCCATTCCCCTGTCTGCCCGCCTCAATCACTAACTTGGCTTACAGGCCAGTGGGTCCAGGCAGGCAGCCCAGGAAGTTGCTCATCCCAGCGAGAGCCATGGAACTGAGAGGGTGAGAATGAAAGCCCCCTGGGGAGGCAAGGCCCGGACTACTTAACTCAGATTATTACTATGCCTCCTGAGAACAGAGGGCAGCAGGGGCTGGCAAGAGAAAGCATTTATGCTGAGAAGAGTTTGGCTATTCTCCTTGAAAGAGTGGAGACAAAGGCCCAGTCCTGCAGCAGTCAGAATGTGGAGGCTTTCAAATTTTACTATATTGATAACGATGGGCAGTCAAAAAGGGTGAGATTTGGAAACAACTAATCCTTGGTCCCTGGAGAGGAAAGAAGGGGTTAAAAGGAAGAATATGGGGACAGGAAGACCCCAGTAGAAGCAAACCAGTGGTAGAAGCTAGAATGCCCCTTGAACAGAAGCCACCTAAGGAAGGGGTTCGGCTTTGAGGTTTGGTAGACTGGTTAAGGGAACGTGCTCATGTTCTCCTCCAGCACCTTCTTAATGAAAAAGAAACTGACACTCTAAGTGGGAGCCTAGCTCCTAGGACAAGTCCAGTGCTCAATGAGTGTTTTAAGGCCATGAAAAGTTGGAATAGGCACCCTGGTTGCCCCACCCTCCTGATCTCTGGAAGACAGGCCCAGCTCTAAAGAGGGAGACCGAGACTAATGGGTAATCTTCATGCCTTCAGGATTCAACTTAGACTAAGCACAGTGCCCAGCATGCAGTAGGTGCTCAAAAAAACACCTGCAGAATAAAAATCTTAAAGAAGTAAGTGTCCACACTTATACACATAAACCCAGGCCATATATCCAGCTTCCTTTTGGCCCATGGAGATGGGCCCATAAGGTCTTTTAACTGCCAGGACACTGGTTGCTATGTCATTAACTTTATGGGGTAATCTGAGGTCTTGCTTTAAAAAAACATTGGTCTAATTCTTCTTTTTCTTTTTCTTTTTAAATGTTTATTTATTTTTAGAGAGAGGGGAAAGGAGGGAGTAAAAGAGGGAGAGAAACATGTGAGAGGTATAGCGATCAGTTGCAACCCAGGCTTGTGCCCTGACTGGGAATCGAACCGACAACTCTTTGGTCCGCAGGCCAGAGCTCAATCTACTGAGCCACACCAGCCAGGGCTAATTCCTATTTTTCAAAATTCTGAGTTAGTAAAAAATATAAGTATCAGTGATTTAAATCATGAAATCAAATCCTGATGCAGCTTTGGGATAACAAAAAGGAAAGCATTTATAATTATATGCGTAGTGAGATTTTCAAGGTGTGAGAAGTTCTCAAATAGAGATTTACTATCTGAGGTGCCTAAAGAGGCCAAATTGTAAATACATATGTACTTTTTAGACTACATGCTCCCTGTAGCACTGAGTGTGAGAAGGGGCAAGAAAGCAAATGTGCCTTCCACATGCCAGGCTCCTCACATATGTTATATCAGTTAATACCTAACCTGGGAGAGGTCATTATCATCACACCCTCACGCAACAGACATGGATGCCAATGCTCCAGAATTGTGTGTCTTCCCTGAGGTCCCAGAGCTAAAGGGTGATGGAGCCAGGAGCATACCTCCACTGCTCCCCCGTTTTATTCTCAGAATAAGGGCCATGCTCCCCCAACTGCTATGCCAGCCAGTCTTCTGGGAGGATGAGGATGAGCTTGCCCATTCTTTCCAGTTCCTTTACTTGGCCTCTGGGCAGAGCCCAGCCTCTGGGGGCAATGTCCACTTGTACCAGGACTGTGGCCCACAGCCCCTTCAGCAATGTAGCTGGTAAGACTGGAAGCCAGGGTTGCTTCAGCATACACCTGGCTCTCCCGCAGGAGCTACACAAGCTTTGGTGAACCAGGTGAGCCAGGGAGATGGGAGGAAAGAGACAGAGCTATGTCAACGCTGCCCATCCCAGAAGCCCTGGGGATCCCCACTCTGTTCTGTGGCCATGTTCTCCTGTCCTGGGTCTGGCCATCGTATCACTGGGGTGGGACCCATCTAGCCCCACACCCAAAGAGAGGGGCTGGGTCCCTACACAGAGTCCTGCCCCCGTCAGTAATTTTGGAAGAGAAATCTATTTCTGGCTCCTCCCTAGCAAGTTCCTTGGGGGTCCAAACTCCATCTCCCAAAAATGCATATCCTTGCAAAACAAATCTTCCTTCCATGACTCAACTTTGGTGGAAGGGCAGTAGAGGCCTCTGCCAAACTTTCCCTAACTACCCCCAGCCCTGTGAAGGTCGGATCCTCCTCTGGGCTCCTTCAGCCCTCTAGGACTTCTTCTCTCACAGCACTCAACATGACAGGCTGTCTGCATCTCCCACCTACTACGAGTACCTAGAAGACAAGGACTGGGCCTTCTTTATCCTAACACCACTATTAGCAGCCTGTCTGGCACTCAGTATTCATTCAACAAACATTCCCTGGGCACCTTCTGTGTGTAAGGCACTGAGGACAGAGAGATGAATAAATGCACCAGGCCCCTGCTGTCCCAGAGCTCACATTACATATGAGAGACAGGCAATAAACATGACAACTCTACAATATAATGTCCAGTTGTGGCAAATGCTCTGAAGAAATATAAAGCAGGTAGGGGGATGGAGAACTGGTAGGTGATTATTTAGAGAGGGTAGTTGTGGCAGGTTTCCCTAAGAAGGTAATAGCTGAAGAATAGAATAAAGAGAGAGTGTGAGCCACGCAGTCATCTGGGGGAGCAGCAATTATCTGTAGGGACAAGAGTGCAGCGGGTGCTTAATAAATATCAAATGAGAGAATGAACTGATGACTGTAGCAGAAAGAGCACAGGACTACAAGTCAGAACTGGGTTCAAGGCCCAGCTCTTCATATCTCACAGAACCCCAGTTTTCAAATCTACACACAAGGAAAGTACTTCCTCTGTAGGTTTTTGTAAAGAGTAAATTAGATCACACATGTAAAATCACACTTGTAGCCTCGCACAGTCTGACATGTAGCAGGCTGCTGATAATTTTTCTTTGAGTGCATGAGTGAATAAGACAATGGACCCCAAGAGGTAGGCAGGGGGTGTAGATCCACAGCCCCCACCCTCTTTGCCCCCCCTCCAGGACCAGCAATGGAAAAGTCCTACCAGTGCGCCCTCACCCAGTCGTCTCTGCGTCTTCTCCCCCCAGGTCCCAGAGCAAGGCTGTGGCCCCTGAGGCAAGCCCAGAAAGAAGCTGCTCCCTCCACAGCTGCCCCCTCGAGGACCTTTCCAGTTCTTCGGGACCTCCACCAGCAACTTCTACCCTCCAGCCTGTGGGCCCATCCAGCCCCTTGGCCCCAGCCCTCTTCACTTATGCCCGGGCACCACAAGAATACCGGGGGGGCACTTCCCTGCCAGGGCTTGGGGACCGGGCAGCTCTGTGCTCCCATGGCTCCAGCTTCAGCCCTTCCCCAGCCCCCTCACAGCACGATGGGGCCTGGAAGCCGCCATCTGTGCAACACCATGTGGTCAGTGTCAGGTAAGGAGGGGTCCTGCAGCCTGCCAGCTGCTGCTGGAAGGTAGGGCAGGGTTTAAAAGTGGGGCCGATCCCCTGGGCTCTGGGCTCCATGCAGCCCAGGATGCCCCCTGCCTCTGAGGAAGGAGGCAGTTCGGGTAGAGAGCTTGGAAGTAAGAATTGTAGCTGAGGTGTGGGAAAGCCTAAAAGGGTTAACACCATTTTCCTCTACCCCCTACTCCCACATCCCACCCTATAAGAGGACTTTGGCAAGCAAATATCTTTTCTTCTATTCCACAGGCAGAAACAGGCCTTCCAGATGCCAAAGAGGTAGGCCTAGGCCTTTTCTTGACCCCTAGGGTGCCCAGTCCGTGCCCAGTCTAGCCCCACCACGCCTTCTGGGTGGCTCCTAAGCTCACCTGGCCCTGGCTACCACACCCCACACCAATTCATGTGGACTCTCTTCCTCCTTCCCAGCTATTCCCAGCTGATTGCTGAGTGGCCAGTGGCAGTGCTGCTGCTGTGTCTAGCTGTCATCCTCCTCTGCACCCTGGCTGGACTCTTAGGGGGCCACCTGCCCGACTTCTCCAAGCCCTTGCTGGTGAGGAGCCAAGGGGAAGGAGGGGACCCCCAGATCTGGCCACCTCAGCTCAATCTGGGGCAACAGGCTGGCGTGGCCCAGCTGGGGGTGGGGTGGCAGTGGTGGGCTCTCAGCCTACAGAGCGAGTTGGGAAGATGGTACAGAGGTGATGTGCCTGTTCAACAACCCAGGCAGGCAGCCTGGCCTTCCTTGTTCCGGGGAGACAAAGGGGCAGAGCCAAGAAGCACCGGATGGAAAACCCCTCTTCCTGCTTGCCTGATCTTCTTGGACCTCCTCCCTACAGGGCTTTGAGCCTCGGGACACAGACATTGGGCGCAAGCTGGTGGTCTGGAGAGCACTGCAGACCCTCACGGGCCCCAGGAAGCTGCTTTCCCTTTCCCCAGACCTTGAGCTGAACAGGTAATGGGTTCCCGTCTTTCCACACCACTGGGGGAAATGAAAGAGAAAATGAGGCCTCTAGGGAGAGGCCATCGAGTGACCTCCCCAAAGACCAGTCAGAGGGGCTGGCTGGGGACCTCTGGGGAGTAATGTATGGCCTCCTCTGAGCACCCCACCCCTTGATGGTGCCTGGTGTTGGTTTTCTCTCTACCTCAGCTCAAACCCACACACCACTCTGAGCCCCGAACCCTGGAGTAGTGCCCAGGAGGGCATGGTCCGGCCCCGGAGGATGGTGGAGTCCCTGGAGGACAGAGGGCAAGAGAGCTTCTTCTGTGGCCCCCCCGGTAAGCTTCACTTGGCCAGTTTCTGGCTTTAATAGTGCCCCCCACCCCACTTACTAGAACAGAAGGACCCAGGAGAACAGATTTAAGCAGACAGAAAGGGACGGAGGCCAGCTGGCCACATTCAAGCCGAGAAAATTGGGTTGTATCTAGGAAGATGAGTCAGGTCTCAGGCGGTCCTGCCAGGTACGGTCAAGCTGGGTGTGGGTGGGCACAGGAGCTGGAATGCAGGCCCAGGACGAGGCAGCCAGGGACAGGTTTCAAGCTCCTGAGAATCCGAACCTTATATGGCTCTGGGTAAGAATCTTTCCTTGGTGGGCCCAGCACCTGGGGCCAAAGGGCTGAACTCTGGGGGGTGTGTTGCAGAAAAGAGCTATGCACAGCTGGTGTTCATGTCCACCTCCGCGGGTAGCCTGTGGAACCTACACGCCATCCACTCCATGTGTCGCATGGAACAGGACCAGGTGAGCTGACTCGGGAGGTACTGGGGGCTGGGTGTGGGGGAACCAGGACACCAAGAACCTGATCCCAGGGAAACACTGCTGAGCCAGGACTGCCAGAGTGGACGGGGAAGAGCATTCTCTGCTTAGAAAATTATTCCAATGCTGCTGAAAGGCTCCAGGTTGGGGTAGGGAAAGAACAGTCAGCTGTTTTCGCAAGAACCAAAACACAAGTAAGTGTTGGAAGACACAACATGCAGAGCCTGGGGATTTCCTGAAGGTACCAAAAAGGAACCTCAGGAACTGCGGGACTCGGGAACTGGCCCAAGGCCCCCTCCGCCCCTCACTAGACAACCACACACGGTAACATCTGCAGAAAAGTCTGCTGCTACAAACAGTGTGAACGCCACAAAGCAGCCCCAGCCGCTCACGTCACACAGGGTACCCAGAGCACCACAGACACTGGTTAAGAACATGTGCCCCGGAGTCAGATGCATGGTTTCAAGGCCAGCCCTGATACTCCCTAGCTGATTTCAGACTGACTACCAGGTGCCCTCCCTCAAGCTGTGTGACTCCAGGCTTGTTTCTTAACCTCTCAGTGCCTCAGTCTTTGTACATATAAAATGGGGATAAGGATTGTACTTTCTTCATAGGCATGTTGTGACAATTAAGATGGAGTTTGTGAAACTATAACACAATGACTGGCAATAGTAATCTCTCAATAAATGTTATGACTGTCACCGTGCTCAGATGCAAAGCCATATACCCAGTTGGTGACAGAACAGAGTCTGGGGCTCCCAGACAGGTGCCCTGTAACTACGCCGGTTGTTGTGATATCAACAGCAGGTGGGAGAGAAGAGGAGGCAGGAGGTCTGAAAAGAAACAGCCCTGTGCCCGAGAGAGTTTAAGCAGACTGGTAGACAGAGGGAAGGGGCTAGGGTTTGGCAGTGACCCTGATCCTGGAGGGTTTTGGCCTCTGCTTCTCTCACCGTTTGCTTCCAGTTTCCTAGACCTTTGACCCAGTTCCATCTGTGGCTGCCACTTCCATTCCTACTCCTGGCTCAGGCAGCATAGAGTTGGGGTGTGTGACCCACAGGGGCCCTTAGGGCAGGACCTCTCAGGCTGGGGCCTTGGCAGCATCTCTGAAGCTCCTTTGATGGAGTCAAGCTGTAACTGCTGACACCTGGGCCAAGAGCCAAAAGCGGCTCTGAGACAAGCCAGTTCAGCTGGGCTGTTGGGTACCGCTCTGCCTCTGCCCTGCAGCCCAAAAGGAGGTGAGAGGGCCTTGGGCAGGGCTGGGGAACCCTGGGCCTCCTCACTGCCTGCCCTTGAGCTCTCTCCTGCTGTCTGTGCCCTACAGATCCGCTCCCATTCCCACTTCGGGGCTCTGTGCCAGCGCACGGCAGCCAACGAGTGCTGCCCTAGCTGGTCCCTGGGCAACTATGTGGCTGTGCTCTCCAACCGCTCCTCCTGCCTGGACACTACTCAAGCAGACGCAGCCCACACACTGGCCCTGCTTCGGGCCTGTGCCCTCTACTACCACCGTGGTGTCCTGGTGCCCTCTTGTCTGGGACCAGGGCAGGATAAGCCCCAACGCTGTTCCCAGGTTCCCACTAAGTGCTCCCGGAGCAGTGCTGTGTACCAACTTCTGCACTTTCTGCTGGACAGGGACTTTCTGAGTCCCCAGACTGCTGACTACCAGGTGCCCTCCCTCAAGTACAGTCTGCTCTTCCTGCCCACCCCAAAGGGTGCCTCCATGATGGGCATCTACCTGGACCGCCTAGCCACCCCCTGGGACCTCTCTGACAATTACACGTCCATCACCGGCATGGACCTGGGCCTCAAGCAGGAGCTGCTGAGGCACTACCTGGCCCAGGATACAGTGTACCCCTTGCTGGCCCTGGCTGCCATCTTCCTCAGCACCGCCCTCTACCTGCGCTCCCTCTTCCTCACGCTCATGGTGCTGCTAGGGGTGCTGGGCTCCCTGCTGGTGGCTTTCTTTCTTTACCGAGTGGCCTTCCGAATGGCCTACTTCCCCTTTGTAAATCTGGCGGCCCTCGTCCTCCTCAGCAGCGTCAGCATCAACCACACCCTTATCTTCTTCGACCTCTGGCGTCTCAGCAAGAGCCAGCTGCCCTCTGGGGGGATGGCACAGCGCGTGGGCCGCACCATGCACCACTTTGGCTACCTGGTGCTGGTCTCCGGCCTCACCACCAGCGCGGCCTTCTACGCCAGCTACCTGAGCCGCCTTCCGGCCGTGCGCTGCTTCGCCCTTTACATGGGCACGGCTGTGCTGGCGCACCTGGCACTCACGCTGGCCTGGCTGCCCTCCTCTGCCGTGCTTCACGAGCGCTACCTGGCCCGCGGCTGTGCGGCCCGTGCGCAGGGCCCGTGGGCCGGCAGCGCACCCCGGCGGCTAGCGCTGGCGCTGCACCGGAGGCTCCGCGGCCTTCGGAGAGCCGCTGCCGGCACCTCGCGCCTGCTTTTCCAGCGCCTCCTGCCCTGCGGCGTCATCAAGTTCCGCTACATCTGGATCTGCTGGTTCGCAGCGCTGGCGGCAGGGGGCGCTTACATCGCCGGTGTCAGCCCCCGCCTACGGCTGCCTACCCTGCCTCCACCTCGAGGCCAGGTCTTCCGGCCCAGCCATCCCTTCGAGCGCTTCGATGCAGAGTACCGCCAGCAGTTCCTGTTCGAGCGGCTACCTGAGGGCGAGGGGGGCCACATGCCTGTGGCTTTGGTGTGGGGCTTCCTGCCTGTAGACACTGGGGACCCCCTGGACCCTCGCAGCAACAGCTCACTGGTAAGTGACCCTGCCTTCTCAGCCAGCAGTCCTGAGGCCCAGCGCTGGCTGCTGGCACTCTGCCACAGAGCTCGGAATCAGAGTTTCTTTGGCGCCCAGCCGGAGGGGTGGCCCACGGTGTGCTTCATGGAGACCCTCCAGCACTGGATGGAGAGCCCCAGTTGTGCCCACCTGGGGCCTGGCCTCTGCTGTGGCCACTCGGGCTTCCCCTGGGCACCGCAGCTTTTCCTGCACTGCCTCAAGATGATGGCTCTGGAGCAAGGCCCGGAGAGCACCCGTGACCTGGGACCCCGCTTCGATACCCAGGGCGGCCTGACTGCTCTGGTCCTGCAGTTCCAGACCAACTTCCAGTATAGTCCAGACTACAGCCAGGCCCACCGCTTCTACACGGAGGTCAGCCACTGGCTGGCAGCAGAGCTACGCAGGGCACCTTCCGGCCTCCGGCAAGGTTGGTTCACCAGCCAGCTGGAGCTGTACAGCCTTCAGCACAGTCTGAGCACTGAGCCTGCTGTGGTGCTGGGCCTGGCTCTGGCGCTGGCCTTTGCCACACTGCTGCTGGGTACCTGGAATGTTCCACTCAGCCTGTTCTCCGTGGCAGCTGTGGCAGGCACGGTGCTGCTCACCGTCGGGCTTCTGGTTCTCCTTGAGTGGCAGCTCAACACTGCCGAGGCACTCTTTCTCTCTGCCTCTGTGGGCCTCTCAGTAGACTTCACTGTCAACTACTGCATTTCCTATCATCTGTGCCCACACCCGGACCGCCTGAGCCGCGTGGCTTTCTCACTGCGCCAGACCAGCTGCGCCACAGCCATGGGGGCCGCAGCCCTGTTTGCGGCTGGCGTGCTCATGCTGCCTGCCACGGTGCTGCTCTATCGCAAGCTGGGCATTGTTCTCATGATGGTCAAGTGTGTCAGCTGTGGCTTTGCCAGCTTCTTCTTCCAATCTCTTTGCTGTTTCTTCGGACCAGAGAAGAACTGTGGTCAGATCCTCTGGCCCTGTGCCCACCTGCCCTGGGATGCCGGAACTGGGGAGCCACGTGGGGAGAAAGCAGGCCGCCCACGACCAGGGCCAGTAGGAGGGCAGCCCGGGTCCTGCTCAGAGCAGTACGAGCTACAGCCCCTGGCACGGCGCCGGAGCCCCAGCTTTGACACCAGCACAGCCACCAGCAAACTGTCCCACCGGCCCTCAGTTCTCTCCGAGGATCTACAGCTGCATGATGGCCCCTGCTGCTCCCGTCCCCCACCAGCCCCTGCCTCCCCAAGGGAGCTGTTCCTGGACCACAAGGCAGTCTTCAGCCAGTGCCCAGCCCTGCAGACCTCCTCCCCTTATAAGCAGGCTGGCCCCAGCCCTAAAACCCAGGCCAGGCAGGACTCCCAAGGGCAGAAGGCTGAGCCTGTGCAAGCCTCACCCCAAGCCCCTGCCCATGCCCCCAAGCCCAAGGCCGTAGAGCCACCTGACTGCCTCTGCTCCTCAGCCAGCACCCTGGAGGGGCTCAGCGTCTCTGACGAGACCTGCCTAAGCACCTCTGAGCCCAGTGCCCGTGTACCAGATTCCACGGGTGCCTCTCCAGAGGGCCCAGGTGCAACTGAGCAGTCAGTACCCGAGCGGGGCCAGCTGAACGGGAAGCGGGACACTCTGTGGCTGGCGCTGAAGGAAACTGTGTACGACCCATCACTGCCTGCCTCCCACCAGAGCAGCTCGTCCTGGAAGGGCCGTGGGGGGCCAGGGGATGGCAGCCCTGTGGTGCTGCCCAACAGCCAGCCAGATCTGCCAGATGTTTGGCTGCGCAGGCCTAGCACTCACACTTCAGGCTACAGTAGTTGAGGGAGGCCCAGGGAGGCTGGACCAGGGAACAGAGCCCGTCAGGGATGGCGAGGCAGGGGCAGCATCAGGCTGGAGCCTGATGGTGTTTCCCCATGACAGCATGGAGAGGTCTCACCCTCCAGCTGTGGATTTTAAACCCTGCCAGATGGTCCATCCTTGGCCTGGGCTGCTGCTTACACCCCACGTCTGGAAGATTCGATGGGGAAAGACTTTGGAGAGAAATGCCAAGCTCTCCCTGTGACCTGCTGAAAGTTCCTGTGCCCTCACAGTGCCAACCAGGACCCACCCTGAGCAAAAGAGTCCTGAGGAATCTCAGCAGCCCCCTGGGCCTCCCACCTTTCAGGGACTCTTTATCAGGACACTTCCTTCTCTTTGAGGAGTTTCTTTGTGCCAGAACTGGGCAGGGGCCTCTGTCCTGAACTGCCCTGCCCCCTTCACATCCCCCAGGCTGACCGGAAGTTCATCAAGGCCAGAGATGGGAGGAGCAGGAGGAGGAGGCCTGGTCAGCCTCGGAGCATCCCTATGATATTGCAGGCTGGTCCCTCATAGGAAGCTGCTGTGGCAGGGAAGGGTGGTCTCTGCTGTTAACAATCAGAGTCCTTTCCCTCCCTGCCTCTTTTAGTTTACAGAACACTTCTGTTCCTGTTGTCTCCTTGGAGTCTCACTTCACTATGGGGTAGCCTACAGTTGGCTGGGTCCTTTTGCCCCCAGTTTATAGGTAAAGACATGGAAACTAAACAAAGTGATTTGCCCGAAGTCACATAGCTAATAAATGGCAAGGCGGGTTTCCACACTCACTCCACCTCTGCAGCTCCCACTCTGATCCTGGTCACCTGCCCCAAGGACGCTGGTCTGTGGCTGTCCTTATCTTTTGCCTCTAGCACCGTCCCGTGACCTGCCTTCTCAGATGTCTGAGTAAGCTCCCCTCCCGCCTCCTTTTAGGCCTCCATCTCCAGAGAGAGCTACACCCTGAGCAAGCCTGGAGTTCCTCCCCATCAGCTGGCTGAGATGCCTGCTGGCTGTGGGGTATCCTGGCGCACCTGATTTCCAGGTTCAGAGTCAGTGACAAGCATCTTCCACGGCCCCACTGTATGGAGAGCCCCTGCCGGGAGAGACACGGAGGGCAGTAGATGTGGAGCAGAGTTCCGTTAAGGCAAGAACTCAGGGCTGTCCTTGCTGGGACTATGTGGATCTGAAGCTATTCGCCAGGTAGGGTCCCCAGCTTCCTAAGGATGGGGCTCTCTGGTGACCTCAGCAGACCAAAGGGTGGTTCCTCCCCACTAAAGCAAGGAGTCTCTCTGGAAGGCTTTATCGCATGTAAGGGCTCACAACACTCGGAGCATCAGCGAGCTTGCTGAACACCCACTCTGCACACGGCACTCCAAGGAGGCAGAGGCGTGGGAGGAAACAGTATCTTCCCTCAAGGAGCTCACCCTCTAACTGGGAAAACAGTTCACATGCCCATGCAGGCGTCAGTGGGTCTCTGAGGGACATAACTTGTCACCATCAGTACCGCTGGAGCTCCAGTGCCCAAGACTGGGTAACCAGGAAGGCTTTCTGGAAGAAGAACGACTTGAGCTGGGCTTCAGAAGTCTAAGTATCTCAGACGGGCAGGAACTTCAATGATCATCCATTCCAGAAGTTTTCAAACTCTGTAGCCTCAGGACCCTTTCTTCAAAGAATTCTTGTATGGGAACACAGTATATAAAACAGATTAAAAGCAGCTACTCTGGTGGGTGCTGGCTAGGAGTAAACAGAGCCGGCTCAGCCTCCCCTTCTATCACACTTTTCTGGGGACCCTGGGAGTCCCTCAAGCTCCTGAAGGCTCCACCGAATTCGGTGTGAAAACCCCTGATTCAGGCTGTTCTACAGATGAGTATCACAGAGGGAAGGGAGTTACCTGGGAAGAGTCTATGGCAGAGCTGGAGACAAATCAAGAAGTGTTTTGTTTTGTTTTTCTTCTGTATTGTTGAGACTCGCCTCCCATGCCAGTTCACCCAGGGACAGAAATCCCAATGAGACACTGGAGTTGTGGAAGACACAGAAGACCGTGGGCAGGAATGACAGAACACTTTATTCTGCGAGACAAATCAAACCCATTTGACTCCTAGGAAGGGAGGTAGTGACTAGGATGTCACCTGGTCCTCTCTCCATGTCCAAGCAGAATTCAGCCTCTCTGGTATAGGGTTGCTCGTCAGGGTCCTGCCTTCTCTGCACCGAGCACTGGGTCCCTCTGTTAGCACACGGCCAGGCTGTGAGAGCCCTGGCCTCACCTGGGACAATCAGCCCTCTGGAGGGAGGACAGGTGAGTTCTTCCTTGCAAGCGTGAGCAGAAGTCTGGCCTTGACTCAAAAGAGAGGCCAGCGTCTGAGTTGCTTCTCAACAACTCCCCGAGGCTCTTTTGCCCCGTGTTGTGGGAGGGCAGCAGGGACCTGGACCAAAAGGACCTGCTCCTCCACACCCTTCTTTGTGTCTTACAGAGGAAACATTGGTGTCTGGGACTGGAGCTTCAAAAACTTTGCCTGAACACAACCACTGCGATGTTAGAGCATGGGGCAGAGGGTCACGGGGGTCGGGCACACCTGAGGACCTCATCAGGGACTTCCAGGTCTCAGTCTTGCAGGCCAGGGCCATAAAACCCTATAGGAGGGCAGATGTGCCAGAGGCATTGAGGTGCTGACTGGATTTGCCCTTTATGGCTCCAGGCTCCAAGGACTGGAAGACCAGTGGCAATCAAACACTTCACCTTACAATGAGAACGGCCCAAAGCAACGGCAGTCGCTCCACTTCAATGAGTAATCCAGCCCACCTCTCCAGCCCCAATTTTGGAAAGCAGGACTTGGCACTTTCAGTTTCCTTTGACTTCAGCAGATCTATTCTCTTCGTTATCGTTGTGGGTGGTCACAATGAGTGTGTGGCCCTGGACACATGTGGGGAGAGGCTTAGAAGCATGCCATGAGGTAGGGAAACCAGTCGAAGCATTCATGTTTGCTCTGGAAAACCCAAGAAATGGTTTCTTAGCACTGAGATGCTTTAAAATAGAACTGTGTTAACACTCATTTGGGACTTGAGAGTATTTCTCCTATTGGTGCCACAGATGCTTGAACTCATGCTCAGCATATGTGGGCCATATTTTTAAAATGTAACTTGGTATAGCTTGTGACAATGGGAAAGCCCGGCCTTCCATGGCTGTGGCGCTTTGATGATGATGATGGTAGACACGGAGTGATGTGACTGGATGAATGTTAGATTTTACTGGCACATGGCGTATCCCATACCATGACATTTAGTCAATATCCCAGCCCGAGCCTGATTCTGAAAGAGACATCTCCTAAGAGATTTAGAAGCCAAACTTCCTCAGCACCCTCCAGCTCATTTCATTCTCCCAGTGCGCAACAGGGCAGGGAGACAGGTGAGGGGTGTCAGGAAGGAGGATAATACATTCACTTGTTGAACGACCTTCACTCGTTGTCCAGAGAGTTTCTGCTCTTTTCTGCCATGGTGGCCTCATCTCGGCCTTTGATAACATGGGCCAGGACAGGCTCCCGGGCATCCCAGGTCACGCATCAAGATCCCATTTGCTTGGGAACAGCAAAAACAGACATTCCTCACCCTTTCTACCCTCACCCTTGTTCCCAGGGGCGACTAACTCAAGGTCTGGAGGTGTTTATGCTTAAGGGAAGGACTTGTAACACAATTCACTGGGAGGATGAGAAACAAAAGGAAGCCGTTATGTGCTAGGTGAATGACTAGCGGTCCAAAGCCACCCTGTACTGAGGAGCCCTAGAAGGACCTTGATAAACTTACGATTATTATCAAGCCTCTGTGTGATTATTCACAGTATCTATCCATACAGGGGAAAGATCAGCATCTTATCAACTACACAAACATCAAACAGGAGCTTTAGTATTGCTAAACAAAATCCCACGGTTGGGCAGAGTGACGTAGGTCTGAATTCATGACTACCAACCTCCAACTGGACCCTCAGCCCTGCCTAGCTAGTTTCCATTCTGATTACTAGTTTCCATTCTTTGTAAGGACCATTTCATACTTTTTCTACCTTCCTCAAGTATCTGATACCCACCTCCATCTTCCACAACCCCACTGTCAGTAGACAACCCATTCTTTGTAAAGAAAACTGGAAATTCGCTCACCTTCAATCCCTCAAGTCCCCACCTTACCTACCTCTGCCCCTGCCCTTCTATTTCAACAAAGGAAGCAATAATTGTTCCATCTATGGCTTCACACACTGCACCAGCGGCCTTCAAACAAGGGCTTGCATTTCCACAGGGACATGAAGACTTTCTAAAAGGTATGTGGACACAGACAGCTTTAAGGGAATCACCTTCCAGAGCTTCTTCTTTCATGTTTCCTTTCTTTATATTGATCAGCCTAAGAAGGAGCCCTAGGCCAGTCAGTTCTCTGTCTCCTCTTTCCCAGCTGACCCCCTCCTTCATTTTGAATCCTACTCTGGCAACTCACTCCGCAGTATGTATATAAAAAAAGGTCTGCTTGAGAATGCGCTGCTTGAGGAAGTCCTTGAGAAAGCAAAGTCTAGAGAGCTTTGAGAATTTTTGAAGGGGGCAACCCTATGGCTCAGTTCTGTGCCTCCTTCATTTAATTTGAATTGTTTCCATTGAAAAACAAAATTAAAAACGAAAAAAGTAAATTAAAAAAATCAGGCTTTTTCTAATAGAAAGTCCATCTGATCAGGCTGATGGGTTTGACGCAGAGGGCTGGCTTTACAAACAGGACACATGGTGGATATCTTTCAAAGGTGGACTCATTTAAATCTAAAGCTTCAGAGTTTGAACAAAATATATTTAAAGGACATATACAACCTCCCTTTCTAGCCAAGATGAAGCAGCAGGGACCAGATTTACCCTCTTTCCGGAAACAACAACTAAACAGGAAAAAAATCGATGAAACACGGTTTTCACAACATTGGATACCAGGCAACAAAGCACAGTGACCCCTGATGCACAAGGAACCGGTGAGGTGGGCCCTGTCATTGTGCAGCTGACTGCTTGAGAGACTTTCCAGTGTCCACTGCAGGGAGGGAGAACCCGGCAGGACCATGCAGACCTCCTGAGCCGAGGAGCTAGCCCAGAGTTTGGGGCAACCACGGGAGCTAGAGTGCTCAGGACAGGACACTCGATAGGAGGAAGGTACACGGAGAGAGAGTTCTGCAGGTCTGAACAGGAATCCTCTCGAGTATTCTTTAGAGCACCCGTCATCAGAAAAATGTGAGGAAGCCACTGGAGACCAAGGAAAGAACCACCCACAATGACCGGAGGGAACAGGAGCCACAGGTCGCACAGGGCTGGGACATTGCCTGTTCCCATTAGCCACACTGGAAAACCTCATACCTTACCGAGCATTGGTTAGAATTGTCAAAATGTGTGTGGCTCCGCAGTGGGGACTCGTTAGCCCTGGTTTAAACACTGATTGTTCCCACCTAACGAATCTTTAAAGCAAAACCTGAAGGGATCAGATTGTTTCTAAGTAACGTAACTGCGCCCCAGAACAAACCTTCAGAATATTTACCGGAATACAAAAATAATCAGCACCCAAAAACATAAAATTCACTATGTCCAGAGTCTAATTAAAAATTACCAGTCATGCAATGAAGCAGAAAAATATGACCTATATTGAGGAGGAAAATCAATTGACCAACCTAGAACTCATACTGAATATGAGAATTACCTGACAAGGACATCAAAATAGTTATTGTAACTATTCCAAGTGTTAACATAGCTAAGTAGAAACTTGGAAGATATTTTAAAAATACCCGAATTGAACGTGGAGAGATGCAAACTAAAATGTCTGAGATGAAGAACTACTGAATCAGAATTAACCACAGTGTAGACACTGCAGAAAAAAAGAATTTTAGAAATGAATAAAGGTCATGCATAATATATAATAGGTAGAAAGCACATGTTCCTTACAAATCATTTATGAAAAAATTCAGTCATCAACTAAAAATGGGTGAGAAGGTACTTAGTTTTTGTTTCGGTATTTTGTGGGGTTTTGTGAACAAAAGAATTTGAAGATGCTGCTCTAGACCCCACCTCTCCCCTCTTTCTCTGTGACCTTGCTTCGTTCACCGTCCCCTCTCCTCTCTGAAGCATCCTTTTTTCCTCTCAGCTGGCTCATTCCCATCAGCACCTGCACCACCTAGTATCTGCGCCTTCAGGGTATGCCCCGCAACCCGCTGCAGTTACTGCCCGCGGCTCTACTCCATTCACACACTTCCAATCCACACCTGCCATCTCTCTCTTCCTCCCCTTTCATGTACTCTTCAGCCTGTTCCAACATGCTTTCCGCTCAAACTTCCCCATTAGAATTTCTTTCCCTATACTCATCAATGACTTCTTTGTTGCTAAGTTTAAAGGATCCTTGGTGTTTCTCACCTCACTTGCCCTTTCACTTATTTTCAATAGCTTACCAATCCGTCCTTCAGCAGTTTACCACTTCTTCTTAGCTTCTACAGTACCACCCTCTTTTTGTTTTCTTCTCACCTCTCTGGTACCTCTCTATCATGTTTCTTGCCTGGCACCTTCTTATTGCAACTTCTACACACTGCTGTCCCTGTCCTGGCCCTAAGTCTCCCTGTGCCCTTCTCCCTTAGTGATCTCCTCCAAGATCTGGTTTTAAATGCATCCATATACCCATAATTCCCAAAAGTGTATCTCCAACCCAGACTTTCCTCTGGGCTCAAAGCCTGTATTTTCAACTCCCTACTTGACATTTTAAATGCTTGAATGTCTCAGAGGCATTTCAAGTTTACCATGTTCAAAACTAAACTCTCACCCCCACCCCCACCCCGCCCCAAAAAGGAATTCTATCCACATAATTATTCAAGCCAGGGAATCATCCTGAAACTGGGAAAATTGTCCCCACAGGCTCCACAAAAGCCAAACTTGTGAGACAGGTGCTGGTGTGAAGGGCAATGGTTGATTTTGAATGCTGGCAACCTAAGGAGGTGGCAGGCTCATGCCTCCAAAACCATCTCAACATCTCTGGTCAAGCCAGTGATTCTCATAGTGAGTTGGTGGAAATTCAGAAGGGGGAGAATTCCAAAGGATGGAATGCGGACATGCAGATTCTCTTGAGAAAGGGAATTGGGAGTGGCGGGGGCGGGGGGGGGGGGCGGGGGGGGTGAAGAGGAATCATGCAGTTCTTGATTGGGCTGGTTTTTCTCTTTCTGATGTTATCTTCTGACATAGTTAAGCTCAATATCTGTGGTTCATTGCTTCATTGTCAGTGTCAGCACCCCTCATTCCAGGAACAAGTTATTTGGCTGTAACAAGAACTTAGCAAATGGGAATGAAAACACAGCATTGATTAAAAGCACAGGGTTAATTATACTCTTTGATTTGTTACAGAATGCATAACTTTGATCACTAAACTAGTAATATTAAATTATGGTTACAGTCCTTAAGATCTACCTCTCCTTTATCCCCACCCCCATCCCACTTCCAATCTAGCACTAAGTTCTGAGATTCAACCTCCAAAAATTTTCTTAAATGTATTTGATTGTCTTTTCATTTCCATGCACACCACAACCATCTTGGCTGAGCCACCATCTTCTCTCACTTGTATGATTACAGTAGCTTCTCAATTGTCTCCCTAGTTCCACTCTTGCCCCCTTCAATCCATTCTCTAGGTAGCTGGAATGAGCTTTTAAAAATATAACTTGAAGAATACTCTCCTTCTCTAATACTTCAATGACTTCTCATTACTTTTCCTTTGACCTACGAAGGCTGCCGTTCTTCTAGCTTTAACTGTACCCCTCTCCTCCCAAATAGGAGAAAAGCCCATTCCTGCCTCAGGTCTTTGCATTTCTGGCCTCTCCTACATTGTCCTCCCCCATTGTTCATCTGATTAACTCTCACTTTTCCTTATTATCCTTACAGTGACTCCCTATGGGGACTCCCCAGTTTAAGACTTTACTTATTTATAGAGAGGGGAAGGGAGGGAGAAAGAGAGGGAAAGAAACACCAATGTGTGGTTGCCTGTGGAGCACCCCTCATCCGGGACCTGGTCCTCAACTCAGGCATGTGCTGACTGGGAATCAAACCAGCAACCATTTAGTTCTCAGTCGGTGCTCAGTCCACTGAGCCACACTAGCCAGGGCTCTGGCTCCCCAGGTTAAACTCGCTTTCCCTGCTTTTCTCCCTCATAGCACATTGTACTTTTCCTTCACAGTTTTACTACAGTTGGTAAATATATATTTATTTGGCAGTTGTCCAGCTTGAGATATAATTAGCAAGTTCATATGATTATTCTGTTTCCTAGATGGTAAACACCAGGACCGCAGAACCAAGGTCAGTCTTGATATTTGCTGCCCTGCCCCTCTGACCCCCACCAGCCCACTTAGAATAGTAACCTGGCAAGTAGCAGGCTCAATATTTGTTAAGTGAAACGAATGAGTGCATTAAGTGCTTGCTCTGTTCACCAAGAGCAGCTTTGAATCTCTGCTTCAAATATAGATAACTGCTACTAGAGTTAGAATAGGGATATATGCTTCAGGTATTTCAGCCCACAGACCCTCTTGAAACTTCACCTGCTACTCCCCACAGCGTAAACAGTAGTTTTACGCCCATTGCAATACTCTTTGCGGTCCACGGCCATAGGACCCTGAACGCGCCCATCTCATCTGAAATACTCTTTGCGCCTGGCAATCAGGCATCATGCAATATCCCTGACGATCACAGACCAAACAGAGGATTGTGACATGGACTCTAAACGTGGCTGCGTTTTGCGTCCCAAGCTGAAAAGTGCCGTCCGTGGCTCAAAGCTCCATTCACGTCCGCAGTCTGCACTACTTCCCTCCCCAGCAAAGACCCGGGGGCTCCAACACCCACCGCAGGGAAGTTCAGCTCCCGCTTGGGCTCCGACCTTCCGTACCGCATGGCAGCCCCCAAAGGCGTCCCTCAAGACAGTGCGGTCCGTACAACATGGCCGCCTACAGGGTGCGCACCGCAGCCCCTCCCACCGGGCCACCGGAAGTTTCCGTTTGAAACCCAGGCTGCAGATCAGTTTGGAAGTGTGGCGGTTGCCGCGGAGCGACTTTTGAATCCTAACGACGAGAGTTGCGAGCCAGAGCAGCAGGCACTCGGGTTCGGCTCTCCCGGGGCACGGGACTGGGCTGACGGGGCAGAAAGGTTGGGCTGGGAATGGAGTTTTCCTTTACAACTACCATTGAATCAGAACGACGAGAGTTGCGAGCCGGGGCTGGCTGGGTCGCGCGCTCTTCCTGGCCCCTCCACCTGCTTGGCAGCCCCCCGGCCCACCACGGGGTAACGTTCACCTTTCACCTTCCAGGGCCCAGCCTTGTCACCTCGTTACAATGACCAGCGGAGTTAAGACAGCGTACACACTGCAACCCCCCTCAGGGCTGAGCGGCGGCCCGCCTGCAGGTGGGTGTGCACACTGCCCCCAAGAGAGGACGGAAGAAGAAATCCGTGGCCCGGAGTAGGGAGCGCGGAGCGGATGCGGTGGGGGCAGCGGGGGGCGGTGGGGAGGGCATTCCGTCGACGCTGACTACCTGCTGACTGCCCTAGACCCTGGTGGTCCTGGTTTAAGATGGGAGTTAGGAGAAGAAGGCTTTGCGGTAGGATTTTAGACCTGCCCTGCACCCCTGCTTCCCCAAACCTAACCGTGCTGCATTACCAATTAGATTTAAGCTGCTGATTGGCCTACAGTCTTATTCCCATTAATTCAGGAATCCCTTTGTAAACAAATACGGATTTTATTTCCAGACGTGCGCTATGTGGAGGAACTGGGTCTGTTGTGGGGAGGGAGAGAGGAGAGTCATTTGAGAAGCTGGATACTTAGGGGGGAGCACTAGAATTCCCCACCGTGTCTGGCTCACGTTTGTCTCTCATATAGTGCGTTCCTAGTAAACATTTGTTGAGGGAAGTGAGAAAGAGGAGTCAAGCTTAGCTAGAGCATTCGAGAAGCTTGGGAGCAGAGACATGATTAAATTTTTTTATTTTGTCATCTTGCTTTATGTTACATGTCTTGTGGTTTAAAGCCATTGCCTAGGGTCTGCAGGTGTCCAGCTGCCTAATCTAGAGATTGTAGCACAGAGTAAGCTTCAAACATCAGAACCAGTTGTGGGAGATTTTGAAGCAGCTGTTTAAGATCCCTTACCAGTCACACCGTCAGCTGGTTGAGGAGCAGTAGCAGGATTGATCTGTGAAGTAAATAGGCTTTTCTCCAAAGGCTTAAAGGGTTTCCATCCTTGTCTTATGTTGCCTCAGAACACCTGGGTGGTGATCCTGGCAAAAGCAGGGCCTAGCAGTGGCTGGGGAAACCAGAGCCACGTCCGTTTACTCTGCTTGTCCCTTGGAGTCCCTTACAGTGATGCCCCTGCCGTCACTGGGGAGTGACTGGCTCTCCCCACCAAAGTTGAAAGTTTTCAATCTCTTTGCTTTTTATTCCTGTCCTAGCATTATGATTATACGTAATCTCAGTAATTTAACATTTTTAGGCAGTCTTCCAGGTTTTTTATTTTGATTTTGGGCATGGACTGGTTGTGGTTTGTTGTTTTTTTAAAATATATTTTATTGCTTATGCTATTACGGTTGTCCCATTTTCCCCCCTTCACTCCCCTCCACCCTGCACACCCCCTCCCACCCACATTCCCCCCCCCCCCCGCTTTAGTTTATGTCCATATGGGCTGGTTGTTTTTTAAGTTTTAGCTTTTTTGTTTGTTTTTATTACAATCATTGGGGTAACATTGGTAAATAACATATGGATTTCAGGTGTATGACTTTAAAATGCAGGGTCTGGCAGAAATAACGCCTGCTTGACTGTGGTTGGTGTGGGTTAATATGGGTGTAATAATTTATAGTTTTAATTTGAACATTTCACCTAAAATGTTGTATGGCGTGCTTGAGCGTGATAATGTTATGTTACAGAATATCATGCTTATGATTTTGTAATTCAAAAATTTGTAATAAAAAGGGGCGTTATTTGTGCCAGCCCCTGTGTAACATCTGTATACTTTATCGTGTGTTCAGCACCTGAAGTCTAGTCTCCTTCTATCACCACGTACTTGACCTCCTTCCACTCTGGTAACCACCATTCTGTTGTCTGTATCGATGAGTTTGTTTTTTGTTTATATGTTTGTTGCTTTTTGTTTTATATCCCAAATATGTGTGAAATCTGTTTCACTTATGTCATTGTATAATACTCCCGAGATTCATCCATATTGTTATAAATAGCAATAGTTCTTTTTTAATGGCTGAATAGTATTCAGTCATATGTATGTACCACACCTTGTTTTTCCAGTCATCAGTCGAAGGACACATAGGTTGCTTCAATGTCCTGACTATTGTCAGTTGTGCTGCAGTGAACACAGTGGTACATATAAGTGTTTTCATGTTTTTAAGGCAGATAGCCAGGAGAGGGATTGCTGGGTCATATGGTAGCTCTGTTAATTTTTTGAGGAACCTCCATACTGTTTTCCACAGTGGCTGCATCAATTTACATTCCCACCAGCAGTGTCCCTGTTCTCCACATCCTCTACAACACTTGTTATTTCTTGTTGTTTTGATTATGTCCATTCTAACAGGTTTGAGGTGGTGGCATCTCATTGTGGTTTTGATTTGCATTTTCCTCATAACTAGTGATGATATATGCATCTTTTCATATATCTGTTGGCCATATGTAAGTTCCTTGTAAAAATGTTTATTCGGGTCTTCTCGTTTTTAATCCGATTTTTTGTTGTTGAATTGTGTGTTCTTTATATATTTCATATATTAACATCTTATCGGAAGTATTATTTGCATATATCTTGTCTTTTGTTTTGTTAATGGTTTCTTTTGCTATGCAGAGCTTTTTAGTTTGGTAGAGTCCCATTCATTTATTTTTGCTTTTACTCGCTTGCTTTTGGGGTCAAGTTCACAAAAACCCGTCTGAGACCAATATCTGTAAGTTTAGTAACTATGTTTCTTTCTATATAGTCAAGTCTTTACTCCATTTTGAGTTAGTTTTTGTGTATGGTGTCAGATAGCAGTTTAGTTTCTTTGCATGTGACTTTCCAATTTCCGAACACCGATTACTAAAGAGACTTTCCTTTCTCCATTGTATGTCTTTGGCTCCTTTGTTGAAAATTGGTTGCCCGTATATATGTGAGTTTATTTCTGAGCTCTCAGTTCTGTTCCATTGGTCTTTCTGTTTGTTTTTCTGCCAATACCATGATGTTTTAATTATTGTAGCTTTATAGTTTAGGTTGAAGTCAGGAAGTGTGATATCTCCAGCTTTGTCCTTTTTTCTCAGGAGTGCTTTAGCTATTCAGGATCTTTTGTGATTCCATACAAATTTGAGATTTTTTTGTTACATTTCTGTGAAAAGGGCTATTAGGATTTTGATGGGGTTGCATTAAATCTGTATATTGGTTTAGGTAATATGGTCATGTCAACAATGTTAATTGTTCCAACCCATGAACATGGATGGAATATCTATCAATTTCTTTATGTCTTCTTCAGTTTCTTTCAACAGTGTCTTGTAGTTTACAGTGTACAGATCATTCACTATCTTTGTTAACTCTATTCCTAGATATTTTATTCTCTTTGTTGCAATTGTAAATGGCATTGTTTTCTTCATTTTTCTTTCTTTTCTTTTTCTTTCTTTTTTTTTTGATATTTTGTTGTTAATATATAGGAATGCAACAGGTTTTTATCTGTCAATTTTATATTCTGCAACTTTGCTGGATTTGTTTCTAATACTTTTTGGTGGCATTGTTAGGGTTTTCTATACAGAGCAATATCATCTGCAAATAGTGACAGTTTTACTTCATTCTTAATTTGAATGCCCTTCCTTCCTTCCTTCCTTCCTTCCTTCCTTCCTTCCTTCCTTCCTTCCTTCCTTCTTTTGGTCTAATTGCTCTGCTCTGGCTAGGACTTCCAGAACTCTACTGAATAGCAGTGATGAGCATGGGCATCCTTGTCTTGTTCCTGAGCCTAGAGGAAAAGTTTTCAGTTTTTCACCATTGAGTATGATGTTACGTAAGGGTTTGTCATATATACCCTTTATTATGTTGAGGTCCTTTCCTTCTATAAGCATTTTATGCAGTGTTTTATTATATATGTATGTTGTAGCTTGTCAAATGCTTCTTCTGTATCTATTGTTATAATCACATTGATTGATTTGTGGATATTGAATCATCCTTGCATTCCTGGAATGAGCCCCATTTGATCGTGATGTATGATTCTATTAATGCATTGCTGATTCGATTTGCTAGTATTTTATTTAGGATTTTGCCTGTTTATCAGAGATATTAGCATGTAATTTTCTTTTCTTTTTTTTTTTAAGATTTTATTTATTTTTAGAGAGAGGGGAGGGAGGGAAAAAGGAAAGGGAGAGAAACATCAATGTGTGAGAGAAACATTGACTGGTTGCCTCTTACACACCCCCAGCTGGGGCCCTGGCCAGCAACCCAGGCGTGTGCCCTGACTGGGAATTGAGCCAGCGACCTTTCAGTTTGTAGGCTGACGTTCAATCCCCTGCCAGGGCTGTAATTTTCTTTTTTGTGTGTTCTCCTTGCCTGGTTTTGGTATCAGGATAATGTTGGCTTCATAAAATGAGTAAGTATCCTCTCTTCTTCAGTTTTTTGGAAGAGGTTGAAAGGATTGGTATTAAATCTTGTTTGCGTATTTGGTAGAATTCACCAGTGAAGCCATCTGCTCCTGAACTTTTATTTTTTGAGAGGGTTTTTTAAATTACTGTTTCAGCTTCCTTACTAGTGATTCATCCGTTTATGTTTTCCATTTCTTCATGATTCAGTCTAGAAGCTTGTATACTTCTAGGAATTGGTCCGTTTCTTCTAGGTTGTTGAATTTGGTGGCATATAGCCTTTCACAGCATTCTAGTTTAATCCTTGGGATTTCTGTAGTGTCTGTTGTAACTTCCTCTTTAATTTCTGATTTTATTTATTTAAGTCTTCTTTTCTCCTCTAGCCAGATGTTTGTCAATTTTGTTTATCTTTTCAAAAAACCAACTCTTAAATTGTTTTCTGTTGTCTTTTCTCTATTTCATTTATTGCTGCTCTGATTTTCATTATTTCCTTCCTTCTACTGACTTTGGGCTTTATTTGTTCTTTTTCTAGTTCTTTAAGGTGTACTATTAGATCGTCTATTTGGGATTTTTCTTGTTTCTTGAAGTAGGCCTGTAATGTTCTAACAACCCTCTTAGGGCCACTTTTGCTGTACCCCTAAAATTTTGTTATGTCATGTCTTCATTTTCATTTGGCTCTATGTATCTTTTGGTCTCTTATTTCTTCTGGGACCCAGTGGTTGTTCAATGGCATGTTGTTTAGTTTCCACATATTTGTGGCTTTTCTAGCTTTCTTCCTGTAATTAATTTTCAGTATCATTGTGATCAGAAAATAAGCTTGGTATGATTTCAGTCTTAAATTTATTGAGACTAGTTTTTTGCCATATGGTCTGCCAAATGCCATTTTATCTTTGGTTTTGTAGTTACTTGTGTCTCCATTGTGACTTTCTTTTTTTTTTTTTTAAGATTTTGTTTATTTATTTTTAGAGAGGGGAAGGCAAGGAGAAAGGGAGGGAGAGAAACATCAGTGTGTGATTGCCTCTCACGCAACCCCTACAGGGGACCTGGCCTCTAACCCAGGCCTGTGCCCTGACTGGGAATTGAACCAGTGACCCTTTGGTTTGCAGGCCAGCACTCAGTCCACTGAACCATACCAGCCAGGGCTCCATCGTTTCTTTTCCCTTGTGATTTTGTCTGCTATTTTAATATGGTAGTTTTCTCTTTTTTTTTCCATTCCTTTCCTCTTTTTTATATTTTGTGTCTCAGGTCTGGATTTTTGTTTTGTGAGTGCCGTTAGGTTTGTGTAAAATGTCACATATATACAATAGTCCTCCTTTTGATTGCCTCATCTTCATTCACCTGTACATGTTCAGTCCTTTTTCTCCTCCCCTTTTCTGACCTCGTTGTCACAAATTATCTCTTTTATGTTGTACATTTGTTAACAAATTAGTAGTTATAGTTATTTTTTAATGCATCTTGGAAAAGGTCTCTTTGCATTGATTAGGTGTTAGCTTCTTCTATTCTGAAGTCCACTTCTCATAGGTTTGGGAAGTTCTCTTCAACTATTTCTCTCAGTAGGCTCTCTGTTTCCTTGTCTCTTCTTCTCTGGCCTTCCCATTATCCTCTGTTGCCCTTCTTCTTCTTCTTCTTTTTTTTTTTTTTTTTAAGCTTTTATTTATTTACTTTTTAGGGAGAGAGGAAGGGAGGGAGAGAAACATCAATGTGTGAGAGGTACAGCGATTGGTTGCCTCTCACACACCCACAGCTGGGGACCTGGCCTGCAAGCCAAGCATGTGCTCTGACTGGAAATCAAACTGGTGACTTTTCTGTTCACAGGCTGGTGCTCAGTCCACGGAGCCACACCAGCCAGGGCTATGTTGCTCTTTCTAATGGAGACAGATAGTTTGTATATAGTCCTTCTTTCTTTCTTTCTTTTTAACTCTTAGTTCTTTCTGTTCTTCCTCCTGGGTCATTTCTAGGTTCCTGTCTTGAGCTTGCTAATTCTCCCTTCTATCCTGTCCGCTCTGCGTCCGGTGCTCTCCAGAGCGCTCCTCATCTCGCTTACTGGGTTCTAGCTCCAGGATTTCTGTTCGGTTCTTTATTATAGTTTAAATTTCTGTGGTAAAGTACTTCTTTTGATCATTAATTTTATTCTTGAACTCAGTGTACTACTTTTCTGAGTTCTCTTGTATCTTACTGAGTTTTTTCATAACTGCAATCTTAAATTTTCTGTTATTTAAGTCATGCTCTTCCATGACTTTGACTTTGGTTTCCGGAGACTTTTCATTTTCCTTCTGTGCCTCTGTGTTCTCTGGGTTGTTCATGGTGTTTAATGAGTTGCTTGTCTGCCTGCATGTTTGAGGGTGATGAACTCCTTTCTTGTTTATATTGTTTTGCTGTCAATGATTCAGTGATTTGATAGGTAGGGTACTTTATTTTGATGGTGTTATAGATTTAAGTTTTTGTTTTCCTTCTCTATCTGCACCTCTGGGATCATGGTGGAGCGGTGTCAGTTCAGTTAAGGAAATGGCACACACACCCTGGGATGGTGGGTGTCCCTCTGTGACTGGACGGCCTCCGTTACAGGGCGCTGCCACCCATGGCGGGAGAATGTGGTAGATGGTGGAGTGCTGGTTTGCCTACTGCCTCCTTTTTTCTAATGGTCCCAGGCTCTGCTGTACTTTTGGAGGCCTCTCCACTGGCTCCTCCTGGCTCTGTCAGGATGTGTGGGGCAAGGAAGGCAAGTTCCCCATCTCGGGGTTCTGCCCCTCCCTGTCATCACCTCCGTACTGTTTAAGGTTTCCCAGCCACCTCTGCCAGGGCCCGCCACAGCGGGGAAGCACTACCTCTGCCCCTCTGACAGCCCTAGTGTGAGGGCTGCAGCCCGACTTCTGCACTGCTGCCAGGCTCACTGGAGCTGCGGTGGCCGCCCCCTGTACTTCCCCCATCCCGCCTTCCCTGCTCGTTGGTGCGACCACCTTCAGGTGTCCCAGCGTGTGGGACTTGGAGGCGTGTTTATGTGTTGAGCAGATGATCCTTTGTTAAGTTATAGTTGTCCAACTTGTAAATTTAGGGGGAGAAACAAAGGAGTCTTCTCACTCTGCCATGATGTTTACATCACTCCAAGTTTTATGTGATTCCAGGATTCAGTTTTTTGAGTAGGTAACATATGTATGTATTTTTTTTAAAAAATCCAAAGTTAGGAATTGATATGCCGGTAAAAACAAGTCCCCTCCCCTTACTTGAACACCAGCCATCCAATTTCCCTCCTATCTCTGATTTTAAGAAGGCAGTCTTTGTGAAGTCCTGCTAACTTTTTCCTACAACGCATCCTTAGGTTCTAGCAAATATGGATTATTGGAACTAATTACAGTCAGCGAAGGGTGCTAATTTTGACCAGTTTACTATTAACACCTTTATACATGGAGTACATTTGTTATTATGTATAACTTGTAAATACTTGAGAGAGAGGAGAAGGTAAATACATTCCTCCAATGTTACCTCAGGTTACTTCAGACAGAGACCTCAGGAAGAATCCTTTAATCTTTGTTTTGTGGGTAAGAGTATGGAAAGTAGAGTGTTAGTGCCCAGTGAGTGTACCTATAAAGGAAATAATATGTTAACCTGAGAAATGATATTTATTCCAAACTCTTGTACAGTTATACTCATCAAAATAAAGTGTTTTTCAAATATAACTACAAAATTTCCTAATCCCTGCGATCCAGTGCTTTGTACCTCATTTCTTCAGCTTGATTTCATTCTTGTGGGTAAGCTGAAACGAGCCATTTTGCAATGAACAAAATAAGTTAGTGTAAACTGGAAAACCACGTGTGTGTGTTGTGGAGAGGACAGGGTGTGCATAACTCCAGAACAAGTTACTGCTTGAATTTGGTTATGAAATATAAATGGTAGGAAGTCAGTGTGTGGTGAAGGGTAGCAGAAGGGATAGGGGAAAATCCTTTCCTGGGTAAGAAGAGTGTTTTGGCAGGGCTGGTCCTCTGGCCACCTGGCGATAGCCCAGCAAGAAGATCAGAGTAGAATGCAAATAGGGAACCTCTAAACTTAATGATGTATAAACAAATGAAAAGGGCTGGCAGTAAAGGTATCAGCATGGAACAGGGAAAGAAGACTAGAGATTATTTAGAGGTGGTCTTTGAAACCTCTGTTAGCATGCCGCCAGGAACTCTCCTAAGCACTGGGACACCAAGACATATTTTAGAGTACTTAGGGAGACGGTCTGGTCAAAACTATTAAAGTGGTAGTTGAAAGAGAAACTCAGAGCAGCTTGAGTGCAGCCTTGGGAGAGCGTGCAGAGTGCCTGCAGGTTTAACAAGGTGCTTCGATCCCTCCGGTGGTTGATGAAGCATTCAACTGTGTTTTGCCCTGCTGACAGCCATGCTGCCTGTCATTTAGCTCTTTGATGCAAGCATCAACCTTCACTTTATACCCTGTGGCCGTTCCGCGTGATATGTCATCAAGCTTTTGGCTCCCTGTAAACACTGCATTGTCACATTTAAAGAATTTTGGTTTCTATCCCAAATTAGTATAGAATTCTCATTTTTCTGAATTAATCTTCACAAATTGAGGTGGGCCAGAAGGAAATACTGGTTTCTGACAGCTTAGGATAGAGCTCTGTTCGTTAGAGTGGCAGCTGTTGGGTCCTGATACTTGAGGTTTCACCTTCCTGTTTTCCTTTGCAGACACACAAATTCGAGCCTCTTCTAAGAGCTTGTTACCTGTTAAGTCTAAAGAAGTTGATGTTTCCAGAGTTCTTCATCCAGGAGTTTCAGAGAATGATATTATGAAAATCGTCAAACCAAGACGAGATGGGTGGGTCAGATCATTGGTACCCAGTTAGAACATCTTGCTAGAAATTGCTCAGTACCAAGAACCAGAAAATAGAGTTTTCAGGAGCACAAGGCAACCTGCACAATTGGCCTGCGGTCAGTGACCCAGAGCAGGCCAGCACTGTTGAGATGTCTTTCAGGGCCCTTTGTGTCAGTCAGTTCTGAAGAGACACAGCAAGGGTCACGGTAAGAGGTGTTTTTCCTCTCTCAGCACTCGCTCTGCGTGCACGGGTGGCATTCCCGTGGTCACACACCAGCCCTGGACGGCAGTCATGGAGGGCGGGCACTAGGCGTTCACCTCTGTCGCTGGTCTGAGCACAGTCTGGCCCGGTGTGTGTGTGTCCCTCCATCCCGTGCTCAGTCCCCCGTAAGGGAGGTTTACATGAGGTAGCCACTCCATTTTGAGCAGGAGGGGAGTTCATTCTCTATGAATATGCCTTTTTTAATACTCTGGGCTGAAGCGAAAGTGCGTGGGCCCTCAGAGTTTATCGACCTTGTGCTAGTTGCATTGTACGTACACAGTGAGAATCATAATATGTTGTTACACAGCAGAACAAAGAGCCTGGTCTTGAAAGATTACTCCCTTTGCTTTTTTAAATTAAGGTATAATTGACTACAGCATGATAGTTTCAAGTATACAATATAATGATTTGATATGTGTATATATTGCAAAATGTTCACCACAGTAAGTCAAAGTCCTGAATCCTTTCTCTTTGTTCCTCTAGGCAGATGAAAGCTGCAGATACTGCCATCAAGAGGAACATCAAAAAGAGGTAAACATCAGCCCCGGCAGGTGTGGCCCAGTGGATTGAGCGCTGGCCTGTGAACCAAAGGGTCGAAGGGTCCCAAGGGTTGTGGGTTCGATTCCCAGTCAGGGCACATGCCTGGGTTGCAGGCCGGGTCTCGGTTGGGGGCGTGTGACAGGCAAACACACAATGTTTCTCTTCCTCTCTTTCTCCCTCCCTTCCCCTCTCTCTAAAAATAAATAAGTACTTTAAAAAAGAGAGAGAGAGATGAATATCAGCGTATAGGAAGGTTGGATTGGGCACCATTTTAGTGGGTATCAGTCCTGGTTGTACAGGATTTGTACATGTGTTACAGGACTTGTACATGTGTTACAGGACTTATACATGTGTTACAGGACTTGTTTAATGTGTTACAGTCCGGGTTGCCACCCGAGAAATCTGAACAGAATTGTCAAGGGTGAGGCACAGCCAGATTTGAGAAACACTATCAGGGCAAGATGCTACTATCTTCAGGGCCAATCAAGAGCTTTTAGGGCTCCATGCCAGGACCACTGCGGATTGGAAATCAAACCCAACTATGACCTATCAACAGGAATGTGAAGCCTTCAAGATAGGAGGGGCTACATGTAATTAGTGATTTTGAGATGATGTTTCTGGTGGTGCTGCTGCTGGGGCTGGCAAAGGCTAAATCCAGGAGAAGGAGCCATCTTTCTCTCTTTGAGGCTAGCTTGGACATTTTGCATTCCTGAAGACAGAAATAATATAAGCTGAAAAGCCTGTAGAAATAAGTTCTAATTTCAAATCTGAGCATGTGTTCAGGAAAAAAAATTCTGAAAACAAAATAGTATTAAGAACTCTGAGCCCTGGCTGGTGTGGCCCAGTGGATTGAGCGCCAGCCTGCAAACCAAAAGGTTGCCAGTTTAATTCCCAGTCAGGGCACATGCCTGAGTTGTAGGCCGGGTCCCCAGTAGGGGCTTCATGAGAGGCAGCCACACATTGATGTTTTTGTCCCTCTCTTTCTCCCTTCCCCTCTGTCTAGAAATAAATAAATACAATCTTAAAAAATAAAAAAAGAACTCTTAGAAATTTGAAAAGAACATTTAATGGTGATAATGGCTGTTATTTATTGTTTACTATGTGTCAGTAGCTGTGCTGAGAATGGTACTTGTATTCTCTCTCTTATTCTTCACAGTAATAATAATATGGCATGCAGGTATTATCCTAATTCTAGAAATGAAGAAACAGAGCTTCAGAGAGGTTATGCGACTCCCTGAAGGTCATATAGCACTGTGTAGTGAAGCCAGAGTTCGAACCCTTGTTTGTGAGACTGCATAGTCCATACATACTCTTAATCCCTCTACCACTTCATAACTTCATTAAGTACAATTATTACAGCTACAAACCATTGAGTAAGCAGAAGTCAGAGGAAGAACTTAAGGATAAAAACCAGCTCTTAGAGGCCGTCAACAAGCAGTTGCACCAGAAGTTGACTGAAACTCAGGTAAGAGACCACCAGACCTTTGCCATCAGCTGCATTGGGTGATGCATGTGGAATCCTGAGGGACAGCCCCTTGGGTGGGAGCAAGCTTACAATGCCTGGGCGCCCGAGGGCAGAACATTAAGGCACCAGGCTTGTGCTTTGGCTGTCTAAGAGCAAGGGCAGTAAAGGCCACCCCTGAGGGATGGAGTGGGACAGGCCCGATCTCTCTGCATGGTGCCCCACTAGGGAGAACTGAAGGACCTGACCCAGAAGGTGGAGCTGCTGGAGAAGTTTCAGGACAACTGTTTGGCAATTTTGGAGAGCAAGGGCCTCAATCCAGGTAAGACACAGCACCCATTAGCCTTCAAGGGAATCAGTGCACGTGCCCTCTCCCGGAATGATGCTGGCCTGTGGGTGAAGGGTCCAGCAGGGCCGCAGCTGGCCTCAGCAGCACAGGGGTTCGGAGCTCCTCTTTGTTCCCTTGTGACATTGACTGTGCCTGACCAACAATCTCAGATGGTTGTGGAGAGAGAATTATTATCACCTTCTTATCTGGACATTTTATAGGATTCATTCAGCACCCAAAGGTATGAGCTTGCAAAGTAGACCGGAAATATTTCATTTCTTTCAAGAGCGCGTACAGGTGTAACTCTCCCAGGTGGGGAGAAAGAGAGGTGATACTGTCATATCTGGCTAATCAGCAGGATCACAGTGGGTAAGATGTAATTCCTGCTCTGACCTTGTCCCTGGAGACCAGTCTGATAAAGAGGAGAGCACAGGAGTTGCCCCAGGACTGTAAGAGGGCCTCAGGCTAAGTTGCGCAGCCTGAGAACGCCCGGGGAAGGGCCCTGGCCTTCTTTGAATTAAGGAGTGCAGACTTTGCTACTGGTTAACCTGTGCATTTTTAGGATATATTCTTTACAGTCACCATATATGGTTTTACATGATTTTAATTTACTGTGTATGTGCACTACTTTTGCCAATAATAATAATAATAATATTTAAGGCCTGAAAAGCTTTTAAAAGTAGTTTTGTTTTATGCATTTCCTTTTGACAAAATTTTTGCTGAGGAGAAAGCAGAACGAATTTTTGTCCATATTCAAACACAGAAAGGAAGGAGGTAAAATATGTCTCTCTCTCTCTCTCTGGAGGCAGGTGTGGGCGGCACTGCCCAGGTGAACACTCGGGGGAGTCAGGAAGCAGCTGCCTAGACAAGTTTCCCTCATGGAAACCCTGTGCTTATCTGGGAGGGATTTTATTTTATTTTGTTTTGTTTTGTTTTGTTTTGTCTAAGGTACAGTTCCCTAAGTGAGGCTGACTTTGTTGACTCCATTACTTTTAGACAGTGAAACTCCGGCAGCACAGGAAGAATCCAATGCGGACCACGTGGACTCCATGGTGAGGGCATGGGTGTGAGTGGGCAGGGGCCGAGTGGCCGTGGGGTGCTGCAGCTCTAAGACCATCTCTGCCATACAATCAGTAAACCCCAAGAAGCCGCCTTTGGTTACCCAGGATAGTGGAAGAAGAGAGTGGTGAATGTGTACTTAAAGTAGCATATTTATCTGACAGGGGACTTTGTACTTACAAATGTGAGTCTGAGTTGAAAGTGTACCACTTTGAAACATAGTAGGATAGACCTGTATAGAGAGCTTTCTGGTTTCTCGATTCTACATTATACCAGCTTTCTCTCCTTACTCCTTTGCTAAGAACTGTATAATGCAAAGGTTTGGCGTGAATTAAATTTGGCTTCTCTTTGGTTTCTTCCCTGAAGTAAGAAGGTAATTGTTTGGAACTAAAGTCTTCTGAGCTTCTATAATCTCTTCCCCGAGAAGATCAGTTGTCATTTTAGAATCATAGAATGCTAGTTGTGGAAACCATTCTCTGCTCTCCCAAGCTCTTATTCTCCCCTTCAGTGGCTACTATGTTTTGTTCGTGTTGCTTGTGTAGTGGGGCTCATGGAAATGGGGTGATCTGCTGTCCCTCCTCAGGACAGAGCTCCTCCAGGGTGCTCAGGAGAGAACCCGGTATGTGGGTGTGTGTGTGGACACTCGGTAAATGATTGAATGATGTTAGCAACCATCTAATTCAGCTCTCCTTCCATACAAAGAGATTAATTTATATGAAGAAAATGTTCACATTTCAGCAAAGATTTGTTACTACATTGTATCTCCTCTTAGTTGCTGTTAGAAACTTTGCAAGGTGAACTGAAGCTTTTTAATGAAACAGCCAAAAAGCAGATGGAGGACTTACAGGTAAGGCTGATATCACCCGGAGGCAGAATTACCATCACCTACCACCATGGGAGGATCTTTGGAAGGCTCTTTCTTATTTATCTATTTCTTTCTTTCTTTTTTTTTTTTTTAAGATTTTATTTATTTAATTTCAGAGAAAGGAAGGAAGAAAGCGAAGGAGAGAAACATCAATGTGTGGTTGCCTCTCGCATTCCCCCATTTGGGGACCTGGCCCATAACTCAGGCACATGCCCTGACTGGGAATCAAACCAGCAACCCCTTTGGTTTGCAGGCCAACACTCAGTCCACTGAGCCACCCCAGCCAGGGCTATTTTTTTATTTTTAATAAACTATTTTGTAATCTGGATTTACAGAATAGTTGCAAAGAAAATACAGAGAATTCAATTCCCGTAATATTAACATCTTACATTATCACAGCACATTTGTCAAAACTAGGAAACACCAACATTGATGTATTACTATTACCTAAATTCCAAGACTTCATTCGATTTCACCATTTTTTTTTTCAGCTAATTTTCTTTTTCTGTTCTGAAGACTCTTTAGAATTGTTCATGTCTGCAGGGCATGAGACAATGCGCAGCACGCTAGGTTGCACAGAGCTGAGACCTGTGTGAAATCCATGTCGTGGAAACTTGACACCTCAAGGAAACCGGTCACAGGAGACCCAGCTTCTTGGGGCTGCTCTGGGTTGCTGGGCTGAGTCATGGGATGTGACACTGAACCCTAGAGGATTGTACTGCTCCAGCCTAGATAGAGGAGTCTGTAGCAAAAGGGGACAGTCCTGAAAACCGGGACAGATAAACCCAATGTTAGTATACCTGTGGTCTCCAATGGAATAGAAGCATAATGTTTCAAAGTTTTGTGTTTTCTCTTTTTGAATGTCTTTCCAAGCAGGCCTTAAAAGTAAAGTTGAAGATGAAAGAAGAAGAGAGAGCCCAGTTCCTGGAACAGCAGACCTTATGCAGCAGTCAAGTAAATGATTTTACAACCGCACTTGAGGAAATGGAGCAGCTATTAGAAATGTGATAAAAAGCAAGTGGCCAGATGGCTCTCTTGGGGGTTAACTCTAAGAAGAAGCCACTGAGGACATCTGCTTCTTGGCCATGATCTTCTAGGACTCACCATCCCCAGAATGAAAAGTTTCTGCAGTAAGATTAAGGACAGTTTATGCTGGAATGGCAGTCTCTCCTGTAAGCAAGTGTTCTAACCTCAGATTGGTCAGCTCCCTGAAGCTGTCATGTACATAATTAAGGTCTATAAGAGGGCAGCCAGGATGCTTGGATCAACTCCTAGGCAACAAGGCAACAGACACATTGTTAGAATTAGGAGACTAAACCAGCCACAGCCAAAGAATCCAAAAGGTCCCATTCAGACGTACGGGGAGAAACACTTAATTGTGCACTGGAACACAGGTGCTCCACAGGAAATATCGCTGATGAGCCATGCATTCCCCTTCTAATTTGGAACATACTCTGTCCCGTCCTGGTTGGGCTTTATACCTCATTGTTAAGTTACGAACTTAAAGTTACTTGAAAAGGCTCATTAGTAAATGGGGTGAAGGTATAGATAGTAATAACACCTACCTGTAACAATATATGTTGGAGCTTTTAATCTAAATTATTTCTGGTTTTTTATATATATAAGAAAAATATCTGTTTAAAAGAGATATTTCTTTTTATATGTAGATATTTCTGTATTTGGATTACAATATTGAGAAGGGAAAACAGTCTTTTAACCTAAATGTGTTCACCGACTACTACTGAGCTAATCAATTCACGGCTCCACTTCAATTCAACCCAGAATATTTCTCTTCCACTCATTAATTGCTCCATGCCTGCCCCACCCCATCTTCCAGGAACGTGAGCTATTTTTCTGCAGGCATTCCCTATTTGTAGCACTGGCTGCCAGACTCTGTCTACTGGGTCTGTGTGACTGGCTGCCTCTGTTCTCCCTGTGTTCCTAAGCACGGTTATGTACCTGCTGTTTGCTTTGCACAGCCAGTCCTGACCTGGCTCCATGGATCCTCGATCAGCTGAAGTCCATGGCAGTACACCCCAACCTGATTTACCAAAGGCACAGCCATATTTCATTTCTTAGTCAAACTAGGCAGTCTTTGGCCAGCTCCCCTTTTTTCTGCACCTACTAATTTTTTCACCAAACCCACCTACCATTCAGCATTACTGAGGCTGCCCATCAGGGCTACCCATTCATGCCAGGTAATGCCCCCATCCTAACCCAAAGGGCTAAAACTTTTGCCTTCACACGTAAGCATTCATGCGGTTGGTTATGTCCCAAATATTTTGAAGGGGAAATCCAGTTAAATAATTCCTATAAGTGAGAAGGGCTCAACATTTTCTTCTACCCACTTTTAGGATGTTTATAGTTTAAAAGATTGTTTACCCAAATGAATTTGTCATTGCTATTTCAGGCCAAAATAAAGTTTTCCTTCTTGGGAGGAGAGGGTGGGAAACTCACTTGTAGGATCCTCACCTCCTTGTCATGCCTCCCTAGGTAATGGGAATGTCACCATCTCAATGTCTGTGGTTGCTCATCTTCCCCCATGTAGAGACCCTGCTCCCTCGTGGCCTGGTCACACCAAGGGGCTCTCCCTTCACAGTTCTGTGCACCACCAGCCAGCATTTGTGCGTGCACTCATTCCCTCTGACCAGTACTGCTCCTCCTGCCTTTCGTACGTGAGGTGATATTCTGGGTGCTTAATCGGATCCGGAGCCTGAAAAATTCGTACACACACTTAGAAAACAGTGATCTGCGCCTTCCACTTTGCTAGATGCTGTAGGAAACTTTAGCGTGACATTCTTAATCTCAGAGATGGTGTTCGGTCTATTAGGTGGAACAAAAGATGTGCAGGTAAATACAAGGTAATACACACGTGCAGGTCATATACAAGGTAACAAAAGGCACTACTCTACTAACAGTGGGTGGTTTGGTACAGTTGTATATGATACCACAGTTAGCTAGGCTTATGGAGGAGGTAGACTGGAAATTGAAGGAAAAGTAACATTTGAAGAGGCTAGCTAGAAAGTTGAGGTCCTCAGAAGTGGGTGAACACAGAGATTTCAGGAGAGCGATGTGTTCAGAGAGTGGAAGCTGCATGCCCTTGACCCCACACCTTTCCCTACACCTCTCTCCCATCTGACTGTTCATATGTTTTTATAATGAACCAGTAATCTACTAAATAAAGTGCTTTACCGACTCTTTGAGCCACTCTAGCAAATTAATCAAACCCAAGGAAGGGAACATTGGAAACTCCCGGAGAAAATAAAATCATGAGAAGTTGAAAAAGGGGGGCAGGGAGATACCCAGATGAGTCTTGGGACACTGAGAACATGGGGCTTGTTCAGAGGATTCAAGATGAGAAGGCATTATGCCTGGCACTTAATTGAACACTTGTAATATAATCATCCAAATGCGACGTTTATGTTCCTCCTCATGTATTACATCCCCATGTAATCCTTGTTACAGTCATACTGTGTAAGTCATATCACATACTACTCTTATTTACAGGTAGGAAAATAGGCTCAGAGAAGTTAAGTTGATTTGCTCAAGGTCAAACAACAAGCAAGTATTGGAGAAAAATTTCAGCCAGGGAGTAATGGGGGTAGAAGATAATCGTGTTGCCAGAAGTTTTGAAGAACCTTGAATGCCAGGCTAAGAAGTGTGGGTTTTATCATTATCAACTGTCTCTGCAGTTTGCTTGCTCTCATTAAGCTCAAAAGTTCCAGAGCAGAGCGATTCACAAGCACCATCATTAAGTTGCACATCTGTCCTTTGTCACAGAGCAAGAATATATATACTTCAAGATAACTAAACGGAAAAGTGGTCCCGGAAGTACCCATGTCCATTTATCATGCATTCCAATGCCTTGTGGTCCCTTGTGCAATTGCCTAACTCCTAACCCAGTTTCTTTTTGGGGTCTGAAAACAAGGAATCAAGTGAGGTATCCCTTGAGAGCACTGTTGAAAATATATCGAACATAAATATATCCCAGATCCCTGTTCTAAATGTTAAAAATATATTAAATGAGCACATAAAAAATATCCATAAGTATGGTCTATTATGGTCTAATGAGTTTTCGTTTCCCCCTCTTTGATAATGTCTTCGATTTCTGCTGAGACCCTTCTTTGTACTCATTTGGTTCTATTGCATTTAACTTCTTTCGATACTCCAGTGGCAAACTATTCTCTTTTTACCCATGTAAAGGACCTTTTTATTCTAGGGTTATTTCCTTTCCTTCTTGAGTGTAAACATTACTCTCTATTGGGGCATTATTATATATGTTTCTATTAACTCTTCTTGCTTATCTAGAGAATTTAAATTGCTTTTGTTCATTTTCCACACTACTCCCCATACTTCATAGGCAGGACTTTAAAAAGTGGTGGCTATACCTCCATGCTAAGTTTCACTTATTTTACCTTGGGAATTGCCAAAGTCAAGCTTAAAATCCTGTAACTGAATAATCATTTACTTAATAATTCTTCCCCTCATCTCAGTGATTAGTATAAACATCTGAACCTCTTTCCCATATTTGAGGAATTTCCTACCTTATGTGTCTGGAGGGTAGAGACTGCCAGAGCCAGACTCCCAGTTTTGAACTTTTGAACCCCAGGAGGTGGTTCTCTCAACTTGGCTTGCAATCAGGGCAAGGGAACATGGCCAAGACTTAGCCAATCTGGACAACCTCTGGGGCTTTCAGTGGTGCCCACGACAGCGGAAAGTCCACCCTGGTCCCTGGTGGTGGCGCACACATCTGGGTTTCAGGACCTGCAGGGGTGTGACGGTGGCAGATGGTCCACATTTACCAAGTTCAGCAGGGGCGCAGCAGTGGCTGCCTGGGCTGTTTCTGTCTGTGACACTATCTGTATTACGATTGTCGCGCCTCCCTTTTTGCCTGCCTATAACGTCAGCTTTGTGGTCCTTACTTCCCGGTCATTCTGTAAGTTCTACGGCAGCCTTTCAACACATTCTTTTTCTGCTTAAATCAGCCACTTCCTGTTACTTGCAACTAAGAACCGTGGTGGGGGCGGGCACACACCAGGCTGAGGGGTTTCAGAGGGGGATCCCCTAAGTCAGCAGGTTGCTACCAAAGGCAAAGTTCAGAAAACTCCACCTCCTGGCCCTGCAAATCCTAGTTCGCCACTCCCGCCAGCCGCCTGCAGGGGTGTGAGGAGAGACAGCAGTCACTGACCCCAGCTCAGTGGCTGCTGCGCCACCACCTCGGGAATTAGGGAAAAAGCAAGACGTGTGGGCCCTATTGTCTCAGTAATATTTTTTTAAATATTTATTTATTTATTTATCTTTAGAGGGGAAGGGTAGGAGAGAGGGAGAAGGAGAGAAATATTAATGTATGGTTGCCTCTTATGTGTCCCATGCTGGGAACTGGCCTGCAACCCAGGCATGTGCCCTGACTGGGAATCGAACCGCGATCCTTTGGTTCACAGGCCCGCGCTCAATCCACTGGGCTACACCAGCCAGGGCTTCAGTAATATTTTTTGACACTAAAATAAGTACCTAACGATTCTACTTTAAGTAGTTAGATCCAAATAAGTACTTATGTCCTAACAACTTATAATAGCTATTTGAAAAAATAATACACAAATCTAAAAAAAAATTCATTGTTCAATAACTACAAGCATCTACGAATGGGATTTTGGGCACTGCCTAATTTTCAAGCCTTGGAATAAAATTGGACACTACTGCCTTCATTCCTTGTTTGACCCTGCAAGGAATGTAGTGTGATCTAATGTTGAAACCTACCTAGTTCAAGCTAGTAGTGAAATATAGAATAAATTGTTCCCAAAAACTGCTTCATCGAGTCAATCCCTGCCAGAACCATGGTTATGGAACTGTGGCCCAGGAACTACCTTCACTTCTTGTAAGTTTGTTTTTCAGATCCAAAGGCAACCTACCAACCAGAGACGAACTCAGTATCTGGTTGAGAAAGTCCCTTCCCGCATTCCTTAGTAAGTGCTGCACAATCCCAGGATGCTTCACTTTGAGGATATATACCTGGACATCAGTGGTCCAAAAAAGGAGAAGCCTACTAATCTGCTCTCTGATTGGTTAACCCCAGCAAATTCCACATCCTCAAGTCATAAAAACCCCTGAGCCTGCCACATCTGGTGCTTAGAACCTGAAACCCTGGCTCAGCATTCTCGCCTTCTGCAGAGCCTCAATAAATCTGCCTTTGCTTTTATCAGTGTCTCTGGTCTAAATTCTTTTATATAAAGAGAAAGAACCCAAACTTGTTGGTAACAGTAGTTCACATGTCTAACATATCAAGCATCACTGTGATTCCCCCCAAAATTTAAAATGTCCTATGGCATCCCTGTGAGTTTGCTGCCCAAGGGTGCCTTACCATTAGCTAAGGAACCACAAATCTAGGCAATAAGGCATCACAAACATTTTGAGCAGGCAATCATCGTAACAGATGTTTTAGGAAAATGAGTCTGGCATTGGTGTTAAAGATGGATATTAAAATTTTTTAAAAAACAGTGGCTTTGGCTGGTGTGGCTCAGTGGATTGAGCATGGGCTGCAAACCAGAGGGGTCACCAGTTCAATTCCCAGTCAGGGCAATTCCCGGGTTTCAGGTCAGGTCCCCAGTATGGGGGTCACAAGAAGCAACCACACATTGATGTTTCTCTTCTCTCTTTCTTCTTCTCTTCCCCTCTCTCTAAAAATGAATAAATAAAATCATTTTAAAAATAAAATAATAAAATAAAATAAAAACAATGGAGACTAGCCTTGACAAGTCCAAGTAGACAAAACCAGTTTAGTCATACAAACAGACCTTAATTTAGGTTAGTTTACAACACTAACTCACCCTGGGTCATTTCTTGCCTATGCTTCAGGAAATCATAAGCAAAACTTGACCCTTTCACAAAGGTGACATAAGGTAACCACTGAAAGTTCTAATATAACCAGTCACTATGAAGAATAAACAGTGCATTTGTAACCACAGAACCAGCTCACAATGGTTACTGAGTTGACTTTCACAGTCAACAGACCAAAACTGCAAGTCATGAATCCAAAGCATGTGCAGAGGAGAGAAGTCTGACCTCCGGCAACACTCAGACCAAAGGACTAGAACGTGACCAGAATGTGAACACCAAAACCCTTCAGAAGCAAAGGGTCTGTTGTACAGGAAGATTGACGCTTAGCGTGTTTTACTATAAGTGGCCAAGTTCCAAAGCTCTCCAATCAACACCTGAACCACCAGTTTTTCCGCATACCAGACTGCTCCACCTAACCTCTAAGCCTCATTCTCTGCCTTTAAAAACCCTTGATTAAAAGCCATTGGGGAGTTTGGGTTTTAAGTGATAGCTTTCTGTTCTCCTTGCTTGACTTGCTCCGAGCAAAACAGCTTTAACTTCTCCGCTGCTAACTTTGGTGTTCAGTGTTTGGCTTTGCGGAACATCAGGCAGGCAGGCCCTTTCTTGGTTTGGTTCAGTAACATTTTCTCACTATATAAGCTGCTTTTATAACATTACACAAGTACAACAGAGCCTCACTTCACATTTTGGTTTTGTTACGGAAAATGAAACGACCAAGACACAGGGAGATGGCGAAGCATGACCCTTTATTACATGCGTGGTCCCAGAGGAGGCGGTCCCCAAATTCTGGGCCCCGAGCGGGGGTTGGGCTAGGGTTTATATCTGGTCCAGGGCAGGAATCAGTCTACCTGACGGGCATCACGGTTCTCGGTTCTCAGCAGGTACGTGGAAACCCGAACCGATAGGGGAGGGGCGGATGCCTCTGCCTCCTCTGGGGTGCTGCTGCTGTCACAGTTTGAGTGCTCCTGGGTTGCACAATGAACCTTGACTCCTGGGTTGCACAATGAACCTTGACCTTACTGCTTCGGTGACACATTGGTGTCACTTTGGCTATTTCTGAACTTTTAAGAGAACGGAGTCATGGACATGAGGAGAGTGCAGGAATCCTGTGTGTAAGGGCCATGGCAGCGAAGGAGTAAAGAAAGATTTGGACACAAGAAAACTGCAGGACTTAATGGATGGGATAGAGTGTGGGGGGAAGAATCTACATATGTAGAGGTTTTTAGGAATGGTGACAAAATAAGAATTCGATATAAAATTAGGATGTTAAAATGTCAGTTTGCAGCCCCTCCTAGCCAAACAAATCTAAATTGAAATCCTAGGCTACACATTGCCCTTAAACTCAAAAATTGAATCTGGAGGCTTTGGCTGGAAATAAATGATAAGATTTATTCAAGGGTGTTAGGGTTTGCAAACTAGAAACACGACTAGGCAATACTCAGAATGGTCTGAAGAAGAAATGAAACAGGTAGAATAAAATGTTCCCTCAAATTGCTCTGAGTTAAGCCCTACCAGAACAAATCTCCACTGAGTCAAGCCCTGCCAGAATATGATGTTTATCAATAGGTAGCTATGAAATAATGGACCAGGGACTACCCTCACTTCTTTTAAGTTTCTTTTAAGATCTAAAGCCAAGCCACACAAACAAACTGGATACCTGGTTGGGAAAGTTCCTTCCTGCATCCCATAATAAGTGCTACACAATCCCAGAACTCTTTGCTTCACTGATGTATATCTGGACATCAGTGTTCATATACCTGACGTCAGTGTTTCAAAAAAGGAAAACCCTGCTAACCTACTCCCTGATTGGTTAACCCCAGCAACTGCCATGTTCCTCAGTCATAAAAACCCCTAAGTCCCGCATTTGGTGTGCAGAACCTGAGGCCCTGCCTCAGTGTTCTTGCTTCTGCAGAGCCTCAATAAATCTGCCTTTGCTTTTATCAGTGTCCCTTGTCTAAATTCTTTCATATCAGGACACAAGAACCCAAACTCATTGTTAACAGAAGGAAAAGCTGAGGGTTCTCATAGTAAAAAGTACATTCTTGAAAAGAATTGGCCCAAGATGATAACCCTCTAGATGTCCAGAGGTCTGGATAATGGGTGTCAGGTAATCCGGATGTGTGAACTTTCTTTCCTTAGTCTTTCAAGGGGTAACCAGAGGGTTATCTGGAGGTCTGATGTATATCCAAGCATTGATGTAGGACTGGAAAATTCAAAAGTAAGTTTCTGATGGGGGAGTCAAGAGTTGGAAAATTTTAATTTAGGTGATAGCTAATAAGCTTAGTAATCAATGCATGTAAAAACCATTGTTCCAGGAACCGAAGGTATGACCCCCCTGGACTCCAGGAGATGATAAGCGGTTCCACCTTTGTGCCTCAGGAAGACGGCAGGTAACCCAGGTGGTGTCTGAGCCCTTGTGCTCCAGAGTGAGATGACCACCACCCAGGGAAGAATGCTGCAGTTTTTAATCCAATTAACTTTTCCCTGAATTCCGAAGCCCTTACCTACACTTTGTTCTCCTTATAAAAAGCCATTTCAAAATGGAATTTAAGATGGTCTGTTAGAGTACAAACCGTCTGTCTTCTCCGATGCAGACTACCTGAATAAAGTGCCCATAAAGGTTTAATCTGTCTCTGCTTATTGAGTCTGGTAGGTGCCAGGCAGCATGAATGCTAGCTTTTCCAATTTCATTTTCAGGCTAGTTAAAATAAGAATAGAATAATTTCCTCATACCTCAATCTGCTTGATTCCAGTCATTTAACAGTTTGACTATAGTGACTCTGAGTTATTTCTTCATTCTATATCTCATCACTAAAAACTGATCTTTGGCAGATTCTCTCAGTCTAATTTCTTGCCAGTAAAATAGAGATGGTATCTATCTTGCTGGGTTGTTGTAAGAGAGAATTGTGTTCAGCACCTGGCAAAGGTACTCAAATCCTGATTGTGATTAGTGTTAAGACTCAAATTTTATCTTGGTGAGTGATCCCCTTCCTAATCTTGCCCTTAACATCCACTACCAGGCTGGCACTCTCTCTCTCTTCTGTCTCTGTCTCTTTAGTGTCCTAATTTCCCAACAACTTTGCAAACCTTAGATATTCAACTTTCCTGTCACTGGGATCTCTCAGTTTTTACTCTTAGGCTCAGATACAACATTTTGAAAACAAGCAAGACAAAGCACCATTCTTGACCCCTCCAGCTACCATCTATCTCCTATTCGCAGTCAAAGGTCTTAAGTGTTTTCACTCACTGTCCTCTTCCCCTTCCAATGTGATCTAAAGACAAAGGTAATTGTATGATGTAGCTAGAATAGGCAAAGTCACAGAGACAGAAAATAGAATAGAGATTTCCAGGGACTGGATGGAGGAAGGAACAGGAAGTTTAACATGTGCAATTTCTGTTTGGCAAGATGAAAAGTTCTGGAAATGGATACTAGTGATGGATGCACAAAGTTGTGCATGTACTTAATGTCAGTGAGATGAACTAAATATAGGTAAAATGGCAAATTATGTTATGTATATTTTACTACAATTTTAAATAAAATGTATTGAGGCTTACCAAAGTGTACTAACCTCTAGTGTACAGGTTAATAAATCACTGCCTCCTTCCAGAGAGGAGCTCTATTCTGACAGAAAATCACCATCTATTAGTATTCTTTTCTTGAATTTCATATAAATAGATTTGTCCATTAATACATTGTCAAATGTATTAATATGAATTGTTCAAAATAACCTCTTATTATCTTTTTCATATCAATAAGATCTGAAAAGGCTGTTCTCTTTTTCATTCCTTTTTTAAAATTTTATTTATTTATTTTTAGAGAGAGGGGAAAGAGGGAGAAAGAAAGGGGGAGAAACATGGGTGTGTGAAAGAAATATTGACTGGTTGCCTCTTGCACGCCCCCAACTGGGGACCCAGTCCACAACCCAGGCGTGTGCCCTGACCAGGAATTGAACCAGCGACCTTTCAGTTCATATGCTGGCACTCTATCCACTGAGCAACACCAGCCAGGGCTCTTTATCATTCTTGATATTAGTAATTTACAATTTCTCTTTTTTCTTGATCAGTCTTGTTAGTGTTTCATCAATTTTATATTGCTTTCCTTTGTTGTACATCTGTTATTTCATAATTTCTACTCATTCATTTCCATCCATGTTTGAGGTTGTAATTTAGTGTTCTTTTTCCATTTTCTTAACTTAGAAGAGTAGATAACTTCATTTTCTCTTTTATAGTTCTCAAAAAAAGAAACAACAAGCTAAAATGGAGTCACTTTTGCTAAACTAAGTCACCAAACCAAAACTTAATAACTAACTTAATTGCAGAGTTTCAGCCTTTCCCAGAGGTGGAATTTTTAAGTTATTTATTTATTTTATTTTATTTTTAGAGAGAGGGAAAAGGAAGAAGAAAGAGAGGGAGAGAAACATCGATGGAGCAATTTGTTCTGGTCGATGGAGCAATTTGTTCTTAACTCCATGCAGCAAGTTTTGGGAACATTTTATTCTACCTTTCTCAATACCACATCTGGTACTTGGAAGCACATCTTCTGCCCAGAAGCACATCTCAAGTGACACATCACATCTCTTGTTCTGAACTCTCCTACTGTCAGGTTTCAGTTCCCCAGTGAGACACAGTATTTATTCCCATAGTACAATCAGGTAAAAGAAATGAAATCAATTAAAGTTGATATATCCTTTTTTAAAACATAAAGCCTATTTAAGCATTCCAATTTTCATAATCTTATCAATCCTTACATTTCCATATTCTTTTTATCTAACTATAACCTGAGCTTGGACTTCACCAGTGGGTTTTTATACCACAGTTCATGAATTCCCATATCAAGGAATCCTGGAAATTTCTCTTTTCTATCTCCAGACCATTTTGCCCACTCTTTTATTTTATTTTTTATTTATTGATTTAAGAGAAGAAGAGGAAAGGAGAGAGAGAGAGAGAGAGAAAAATCAGTTTGTTATTCCACTTGTTGATGCATTCATTGGTTGATTCTGATATGTGCCCTGACCAGGGACCAAACCCACAACATTAGTGTATTGGGACAATGCTCTAACCAGCTGAACTACCCAGCCAGGGCTATTTTACCCAATCTTGAGTAAAAAGGCTTTGAATCCCTAGTCAGGAGTCAAGCCAAGAGACCCTGGCCCTGTTATCAAACTTGAACTCAGTTTAACCAGGCTGATTGTTACCCCATCTGATTGCTGATCCAGTTTCTCATTATGATCACGTCCTTTTATTTTACTTTTTATTATTTTTTCCTTTTTTTCTTCTCACCCAAGGATGTGTTTATTGATTTAAGAGAGAGAGAGAGAGAGGGAGTCATTGGTTTGCAACCCACGACAGGGGGTGGAGCCCACAACCCGGCTGTGTGGCCTGATAGGAATCTTGCCCGGCTGTGTGGCCTGATAGGAATCTTGCCAGTCTTCTTTATTTTTTTTAAAGACTTTTTCTTTCCTTTTTATTTATTTATCTTTAGAGGGGAAGGGAAGGAGAGAGGGAGAGAAACATCAATGTGCAGTTGCCTCTTGTATGTCCCCTGACGGGAACTGGCCTGGCAACCCAGGCATGTGCCCTGACTGGGAATCGAACCGCGATTCTTCGGTTCGCAGGCCCGCGCTCAATCCACTGAACTACACCAGCCAGGGCTTAAATTCCATTTTAAACTGACCCTTTTTATAAGAGAAGAAAAGTGTAGGTAAGGGCTTTGGAATTCAGGGAAAAATTAATCAGATAAAAGCTGCAGCATTCCTTCATCTGTGTGCTGGGCAGTGGACGCCTCACTCTCGAGCACAAGGGCTCAGACACCACCTGGGTTGCTTGCCATCCTCCTGAGGCACAAAGGTGGAATCGCTTATGGTCTCCTGGAGTTGGGGTGGGTCATACCCTCGGTTCCTAGAACAATAGCTTTTTACTTGCATTGATTACTAAGCTTATTAGCTATCACCTAAACTAAAACTTTCCAAATCTTGAGCCCCCATCACCTCAATTTGGCCCATTCAGCCTTTATTAATGCTGTACTAAAACCTTTGTTTTAACCCAGTCAGTGTCCATTTTATTTATTCCTATTTTATTTTATTTTGTTTTATTTTTTATTTTATTTTTTTTTTTAAACTAAAGGTTTCCACTCTGGTGAAAGGAGTCCCGTGACTCATCTTTCTCTTTAATTCAGTCATATTAATATTTTTAAAGAGTTTATTTATTTTGCCCTGGCTGGTGTAGCTCAGTGGATTGAGCGCGGGCCTGCGAACCGAAGAATCGCGGTTCGATTCCCAGTCAGGGCACATGCCTGGGTTGCCAGGCCAGTTCCCGGCAGGGGACATACAAGAGGCAACCGCACATTGATGTTTCTCTCCCTCTCTCCTTCCCTTCCCCTCTAAAGATAAGTAAATAAATAAATAAAATAAAATAAAATAAATAGTTTATTTATTTTTAGATAGAGGGGAAGAGAAAGAGAGAGAGGGAAACATCCATGTGTGGTTGCCTCTCCTACGCCCCCAACTGGGGGCCTGGCCTGCAACCCAGGCACCTGCCGTGACTGGGAATCAAACCGGTATCCATTGGTTCACAAGTCCGCTCAATCCACCGAGCCACACCAACAAGGGATCAGCCATATTAATGTTTAAAAGTAGGTGTCTCATTCTGTTTATTCGATTTGGGAGCCCTCGTTTTTTAAATGCACACCAGAGCAAGCCTACTTTTCCAGTCTGAGCGATCCCAGATTTGCTTTAACAGTTTATTCTCAATAACTAGGCTTTTTCCCACCGAGGTAGACTTCTGCAGTTAGGGACTGCTTTTTCAGCACAGGGGAGATACTATATCCTCCTCTCATAAGAGAAAGACATTTGTCTTCTACTCTTGTTAAAGAAGAGCCAACTTAGCGCCGAAGCCACCACGTCCGCCGCTTGTCACTCACAGCCGGCTCCCGCGGAGTCGGCTGGTGGGGGTCACCACCGATTGGCTCGGGTCTTGGCTAAGGGCAGCGCGGCCTTCAGCGGGCAGCGAAGAGTGATAGGCTCATGGAAACCCATCTACTCGCTGATTGGTGGGGGCTGAGAAGCCCGGGATTGGTGGAGCCCGTAGGGCAGGCTCCTCTCCGCTACAGCTCAGCTCTGCTGCAAGGGAGAGATGGCGACTACGGCTTGGATGCTGGGACGGCGCGTGACGAGCTGGAGGCTGCAGACGCCGCTGTTGCCGCTCGTCTGCCTGGTTTCCCAGCGGGCCCACTCGCTGTTGCCGGTGGACGATGCGATCAATGGGCTAAACGAGGAACAGAAGCAGGTAGGGAACCTGATCCTTTCCCCAGCCCCAAGGCCTCCCAAGCCCCAGCTGCCAGCTTCGTGGTTTGCTTGACACTCTTCTGCCCAGCGGCCACTCAGCCGCGGTGTGTGCCTAGTTGCGAGAGTTAGATGAGGAGTCAGACAGGAAAGCTCCTGGGAGACTGACGGAGACGACCTTTGGCTTTGTGGGAGTAATCCCTTTTGGGCAGAAAAGAGCCTGACAGGCTCCTGGAACTGAAGAAGGCACAGTGCTGCTGCGGGGGAGGCGGGCGGAGGGGAGGGGCCGGCGGAGCAGGGTACTGGGGAAAGCTGGAAGAGTCAGTGAGGGTCAGCTCATGCAGGACCTTGGCCTTCTGAGTACAAAGGAAAGCCACGGAATGATTTTATGTAGGGGAGTGGCATTTAAAAAAATCCTCTTCAAGATGTCTGTACTTAGGACCTCAAGACAGAGGGGTGAAGGCCTGGCTGGGATGGCTCAGTTGGTTGAGCTTGGTTCCGCAAAGTGGGGGCTTGCCGGTTCAATTCCTGGTCAGGGTTGCAGGACATTTCCTAGTTAGGGCATGTACGGGAGGCAGCTGATGGATATTTGTCTCCTTCTCCTTCCCTTCCCTTCCCTTCTCTCTAAAAATAAATAAATGAAATCTTTTTTAAAAAATGAAAAGAAAGAGGGGTGAGTCTGTCTGTGAGAAAATATAAACAAAGTGCTTCTAAGTTTCAGTCTGATGCTGTTTGGTGAGGTATCTTGGGGCCCGTTTGCCTGAACGTGTCCTCAGTAGTGGAGACGCTGTCTTCATTGGCAATACTGTACTGTTTAAGAAACATCTGTGTCCACCTGTCTTCCTCTAGCTTCGTCAGACCATGGCTAAGTTCCTTCAGGAGCATCTAGCCCCCCAGGCCCAGGAGATTGATCGAAGCAATGAATTCAAGAACCTTCGAGTGAGTCCCAAGGCCTTCACTGAGGGGCAGAGGGGCAGTTTGGGAGCTGGGCTGGGAGAGACACTGCAGCCTGAAAGAGCTCATACAATCTTCTGGTAAACAAAACCTCCTTCAGACTGCAGCTCGTTTCTGTGAAGCATTTGGGTCTGTTGCTCCAGGTGGCCAGGTACCTGTGACTGGCTGCCTTCTCACAACTCATTGCACTCACTCCGCTTTGTTGATAGGAGTTTTGGAAGCAGCTGGGGAACCTGGGAGTCCTGGGCATCACAGCCCCTGGTGAGTATAATTTCATTCCCTAAAGAGAATTTTTTTTGCGTGCCCTTTAATATCAGTCCCAAAAGAAGTATGAAAGGAATGGAAGGATTGTGCTCCACGAAACCTAGAACTTCCTCCCCCTTGGTTCTGGGAAAGCACCCACTGACCACCAGCCCTTCCATTTCTTTAGGCAGTGATATTGAGAAGGCAAAGAGATTAGGCCACTGTGGCTCACTTAGATCAGGGTCACTGGGATTCTCGAAGTCTGCATGCTTAGTAAGCTCCCTCAAGTGACTATAGCGGCTATCTTAGTACCTGGTCCAGTCCCTAAGCCCTGCCCTACCAATATAACATCGAGGCACACAGCTTGGCCCTGAGGCTCATTTGGGAACAGATGACGGTGTGGAGGAGAGGGATGCCTGTCTGAGCCTACACATGAGGTGGCCAGATGATGTGTTCAACACACTGTCCCTGGGCCTGTCCTGCGTCCCCTGTGGGTCTTAATACTTGTTTTCAGGGATAAAGGGCAGGGAGCTGGTGGGCTCTGATTTGGATGTTGGCATCTGAAGGAGAGGCCCAGCCTGGCTTACAGTACCCAGTAAACAGATGAGCCTGTGGCCCCACCAGCTAAAGCCTGGATGGCACATCCTGCTTTGGCTTGTATTCGTTGGGCATTGGAGTAGAGGTGGAACATAATATACTTCTCCCTATATCTTCCCCTCTCCACCTGGAGACAGTTCTTGGATTTGAACTGATCATAAAAAGTTGCATCATGAGTAATAATAAAATGAAGCCACTTAAAAATTAATGTAGGCCACCTTAATAGAAAAGGATAAGGGGAAGGCCACTGGAAACTTCAAAACAAGACTCCTTCTTCCACTGTTTCTTGGAGGTTCATGAACCACCACAGACAATATGCTTCTGAATCAGATGGAATTTCATAGAAGAACGAGGTATAGAAAAGAGAACCTTGAAAAGAAAGCCAGATATGAGTTCTGGTTTCTGCTTGGTTGTCCTGGTGGCTGTTTCCATGTCACTCACACTGCAGGCTTTGCTTCCTGGAATTGCAGGGCTTTAGATGAGCCTGACTTCTTGGTCAGAGTGAACGTGTGCAGAGGATCTCACCAGGGTTTACTCAAACAGCAGAGGAAGGGGTTGGTACCCGATGACCCAGCCGCTTTGATTTTGGATCTACTGCCGAGGAGAAGGCACATTTTGAGGAGGAGTTCTGAAATTCTCTACCAGTGTCTCTTCTGCCCTCTGCCTCGCTGCCCTCCAGATTTTCTCTCAGGCTGTGGCTCTCCTCTTCCTTGTTATTAATCTTGCTTTTTAATTTTACTTTTTAAATTATATTTTGTTAATTATACTATTACAGTTGTCCTGATCTTTCCCCTCTGCCCCTCTCCACCCAGCACCCCCTACTCCCTTAGGCAATCCCCCCACAATTGTTCATGTCCATGGGTCATACGTTTAAGCCCTTTGGCTGCTCGGTTTCCTATACTGTACTTTACACCCACATGGTTATTTTGTAACTACCTATTTGTACTTTTAATCCCCTCATCTCTTCACCAGTTCTCCCACATCCCCCTCCCAACTGGCAACCTTCCAGTAACTTAACTTCTTTTCTCTTGCTTTAAAGAGTCTCTCTTTATTTTTAACCTTTGGCCTTTTAACAATGATGTGCCTTGGAGTGGGCCTCTTTGCATCCATTGTAATTGAGTCTATGCACTTCCTGGACTTGCATGTCTACTTCCTTCACAAAATTAGGGAAGTTTTCTTTCTCTATTTTTTCAGGTAGATTTCCAATTTATTGCTCTTTCTCTTCTCTTTCTGGCACCCTGATGAGGCGAATGTTGGGCCTCTTAAAGTTGTCCCAGAGGCTGTTTATACTATCCTTCCTTTTTTGAGTTCCCTTTTCTTTCTGTTATTCTGCATGGTGATTTTTGCTTCCAATGTTCCAAATCGTTGATTTGATTCTGGGCTTCATCCATTCTACTATTGTTTCCCTGTAAATTGTTCTTTATTTCAATTAGTATATCCTTCATTTCTGATTGGGTCTTTTTTATGCTACTGAGGTCCTCACTAAGTTCCTTGAGCATCCTTATAATCAGTGCTTTGAGCTCTGCATCTGATAGATTGCTTATCTCCATTTTGTTTAGCTCTGTTTTTGGAGTTTTTAATCTGTTCTTTCATTTGGGCCATGTTTCTTTGTCTCCTCATTTTGTCAGCCTCCCTGTGTTTGTTTCTGTGTATTAGGTAGAGCTGCTTTGGCTCTGTGTCTTCGTAGCATGGCCTAATGTAGGTGTCCTGTGGGGTCCATTGGCATACAGTCCCCTATCACCCAAGCTGGGTACTTGAGATGCGCCCTTTGTGTGGGCTGAGTACACCCTCCTCTTATAGTTGAGCCTTGGTTGCTGTTGGCAGGTCAATAGGAGGGATTTACCCAGGCTAGTCAGCTACTAGGACTGACTGTGACCACTGACCACCAACCTCTGCCCTCCATGGAGGATCAGCTGTGCAGGGGCAGGGTGGTGGTACTCCACCGGGGTCTGTAACTGTCCACTGGCTGTTTGGCTCTGGGGTTTCCCAGGTGGTGCAGGCCAAGGTCAGCCCTCACCAGTGTTTTGTCTGGGCACCCTGCCTGAGCTGTAAAGTGATTTAAGATGGCTGCTACTTATGCTGGGCTTGGGCATTTCCAGGTGAATCCAAGCCGTGACTCTAACCTGGCTGCCGCTAGGGCTCACTGAGGCCAGCTTTTGCTTATTTGATAGGATTAGGAGCCAAAACCAGCCATTTTATGGAAAAGTAGGTTGGGTGGGGCAGAGCCTCTGGGGATCTCCAAGGTGGGTCACACAGTGTTGGCCAGGTTGGTGGTGTCTCAGATATGGCATCACTGGTGCCCTTCAAGCTACCCCGGTGCTGGAGCTCAGAGGGAGGGAGTCTGAGCAGGTGAGTCCATGTGTGGGTTCCCCAAGAGGAATTGCTCAGGGCTCCAGCAGCCTCCCTCACTGACTCAATCTCCACTGGTTTTCACAGCCAGAAGGGGACTTATCTTCCTGGTCTGGGGGGCCTAGTGTGGTCTGGGACTCTTTGTTCCCAAGATATCCTTCCCAAATTTTTATCCACGTGGGTGTGGGGCCAGCTAGTTCCGTATCTGCACCCCTCCCAACAGTCTGGATGGATGTGGTTTCTTCGATTCCATCCTTGTCAGATTTCCATTCCGCTCAATTTCTGATGTTCCTGAGTGATGGTTGTCCTATCTTTTAGTGCATTTTTGATGTGACTGTGCGAAGAGTTGAACCATTTCTGCCTATGTCACCATCTTGACCAGAAGCCTCACTTTTTTTTTTTAACATTTTTCATTGAGATACAATTGACATATAACATTGTGTAAGCTTAAGGTGTACAGTGTGTTGATAGTTCAAACCTGTGCTATGAAAATCTCACCTTCCTCCGGCCTTTTACACATGTCCTTTGCTTTGAATCTGTTCTTTGTGCTTTGATCTTCCCTCTTTGTGTTTCCTGGTTAAACCACAGGTTCTCTTTATTCATCTGCCTCTGCACTTCTGTAACTTTCCGAACAGTGAGTACCCAGGTTCTGTTGTCTTCATGAAAAGGTCTGTCTGGGGTAAAGCAGGAGTTGTGGTGACTTTTCCAAACCACACCTCGGCTGACAGAGGCAGCAGACAAAACCAGTTCTGTGTGTTCGTAAGCAGAGTCCCTGGCATCAGCCTGTTGACTTTGTTAGTGCGGAACGTGGACTAGGCACCATCAGGGTGTCTCTGCTGCCAGTGAATGTTAGGTTCCTGTCACTGTCCTGATTTAATCTGGGCTGCCTTTTCTGCTCCCCTGAACAACCTCCACTCCCAGTCCAGTATGGTGGCTCTGGCCTGGGCTACCTGGAGCATGTGCTGGTGATGGAGGAGATATCCCGAGCTTCTGGAGCAGTGGGACTCAGTTATGGTGCCCACTCCAACCTCTGCATCAATCAAATTGTTCGCAATGGAAATGAGGCCCAGAAGGAGAAGTACCTCCCCAAGGTGAGGAAATGGGAATGGAGAAACACGCTGATCTCACTGTGCAACCACCGACCCCGAGACACCCTCCCCTGGTGGCCAGGGCTGGTCAGACTTGCCTTCTGTATCTTGCTGCCCTGAACCAGATATGGTTAGGAAGGGGTCAGGGGTTTGCTTTCAAATACTTTGGTCAAAAAAATTAAAAATAGGGCCCGACCTCCTGAATTCATCAGTGGACAATATTTGCAGAGAGCTCTAAGAAACAGAAGACTAGGACTTCCTATGCAAAGGGGATAGGGAAAGGAGAAATATTTTCAGACTTGGAGATACTGGACTTGCCTTGTAACACTTTACCAACACCCTAGTCTTAGAAGTTTGAAGGGGTGTCGTATGAACAGGCAAGAAGCACCTGAGCTCCCGTAGGTACTTCTGAAGTCATAACCAGGCCCTCCGGGGTTTTCCTTGCAGCTGATCAGTGGTGAATACGTCGGAGCCCTGGCCATGAGTGAGCCCAATGCCGGCTCTGATGTTGTCTCCATGAAGCTGAAAGCAGAAAAGAAAGGTGAGGCCTCTTTGGTCTCAGGAGCTGAAATGGACAGAGGGACAGACCTTGTCAGGGTGAGGGAGCAATAATCGGGGGTCTCTGCTAGACTGCCAGGATTGTGCCCAGCTGGGCAGCTTCCTGCTTAGCGAGTCTGCGGACTGACTGGCTGAGACGGGCCAACACTGCTGCTGTGTGGTAGCCAAGTTCCTGTCTGTAGGAGACTACTACATCCTGAATGGCAACAAGTTCTGGATCACCAATGGCCCCGATGCCGATGTCCTTATTGTCTACGCCAAGACAGATCTGGCTGCTGTGCCGGCTTCTCGGGGTATCACCGCCTTCATCGTGGAGAAGGTGAGTGGAGGGCTAGTGCACAGTGGGAGGCCCTTGTCTGCTGACAGTGGTGCCAAAGATAGATCCCTTCAGCTGATTGCAAACCACAATCAATTCTGGGTGCTCTGCCAAGGCTCCCTGGGGCGGGGCTGAGGCGGGAGAGCACACTGGAAGGAGAATGGCTGAAAAGTGGAGTCTCGGGAGGGAGGATGGGTCAAGTTCGAGATCGGTGGAGCTGGCCACCGAGCTGGGAAGGTGCAGACTGAAAGGACACACCTGGATTCCACGGTGAAGGTGTCATCAGGGGCTGTGAGAGTGGGAAGTGAGTACAGACTGATTGAAGCCTGCGCCTTTTGAATTTTGACAATAAAGGCAAGAGGGAGATAGAGCAGAAGTTAGAATGAAAACTTGGGAGTTTGAATGTGTTTTTAAGAATGGGAGAGAACTGAGCCAATTTTTTTAGGAAAGTTTAAGGAAAATAGGAGAGGGAGGACTTAAGACGGGTGCAAAACACAATGGAGAGTTGAGGGAGAAGAGGGGAGGAACCTCTGCTTTGTGACCGTGAGGTGGAAGGCCGGGGCACCTGTGAGGGCTGGGCACCACGGGTGAGGGAGTGGGCGGACAGTTTCATGGATTAGCGTTGTAAACGTTTAAAACACCCTCCCTAGGGAGAGGGAGAAAGTAGCTGACTAGGATTGGAAGGCCAGAGAAGTGAGCAGCCCAGAGGGCCTGGCTAAGACCGAAATGTCAGGGTTGTGTGATGCCACTCCTATCAGCCAGGAGGTGCAGGGAGCCACAGGGGCTCCTCTGGGCACTTAACCGCACTGCCTCTTATTAGCCCAGGTCACAGCACACAGGTGGTTGAATTGATCCCAGCTGGGACTCAATTAGATACAGATGGCTGAGGAACAAAGGGCCAAAGGATTGAATGGGCTGGTGAGAATGTCCTTCAAGTGATTTCCCTAAGGAAAGGAAACAAAGCTGGGAGGGTCAGACGGCCCCAGGGATCAGGCATTTGAGAAAGAAGTGCTCCCGTGAAAAGTGGGGAGCAGGCAAGCTAGCAGAAAGAAGCTAGGGCCCGGGTGGGGCGTTGGGGCTGGCTCTCCCAGGAGTGCGGCAGTTGTGTACAGGTGTGGGCCTGGGAGCAGAAGGCTGGGATGCCGTGCAAGTACTGGGACTTGATGGGAAGGTGGGCATTTTGCAGGGATCTTCCCTTTACCTGACCCCCTTGGGGCCTGGTCTGTAATCAAGGCCACCTTCTGTTTCTGTAAAGAACACGCCTGGCTTCAGCACCTCCAAGAAGCTGGACAAGCTGGGGATGAGGGGCTCTAATACCTGTGAACTAGTCTTTGAAGACTGCAAGGTTCCTGGTGAGTGTCTGAGAAAGGGTGCGCCCCTGTGCTGACCCCTTCATAAGCTTAGAAAGTCCACCTCTGCATTAGAGAGGCTCCCCATTGTTAGCTCACCAATGACTTGCGGGCTAGAGGGTGGGCCCGCCGATGCTCCAGCCGGCACGCGGGGGACTCTGGGCTGCGGGCAGCTCTTTTCCCTGTGTGCCCGGCTGTGGCCGCAGTGAGCGGTGGTGCTTCTGTGTGGACAGCACCGTGTGCTGGGCTTGGAACAGAAAGATAAGATCTGCCCTTGCCCGTTACTGTCCTTCAGACGTCCTTGTCTGTGCATTTCCCTGTACAGCCTGCGTGAGGTATTCATTAACAACGCTAAAACACCGTCCCAATACACTCATGGAATCTGGACTCAGTGAAGGGAAGGCAATTCAGTTTGAGTGTATTCTCCCCTGAAGTGTCGCTGAAAATGCGACACATTGTGGGAGAGCCCGCACACCCTTTATGTGCTAATGAGACCACGGACACAGACTTGATCACGGACTAGATTTCTTCCGCACCCCAGCCACAGGCCAACCCCTCACCGCCTTGATCCATCTTCTGAGAAAAGTGCCCTTTGGTTACAAGGCGCATCAGGGGAGTGGGGGGTCCGCACAGGCCCTTCTCTGTAAGCAGGAAAACACTCCAAGGTCCTGGCTTCAAGGGGGACAGGTGCTCAGCAGTTCTGTCACCTGTACTGAATGGCCCCTCTCCTGGACAGTGGCTTTTCCAGGGACCACCCTTGGAGGGGAGGAGACTGATGTCTATGGACCAGAGCAGGCTCAGCCTGGGGGAAGGAGTAATTATGGACAGAAGTGCACAAATACTGGGGAGGGTTTGGCTGACTGCTAGACCAAATTAGCTTTTCTTCTTTCCCATCCAAGGCAGTGGAGGAGGGGAAGGAGACCTAAGGATCGGCCTTTTGTGTCTGATCCTGTGGGTGGTGGGGGCGGGGTCTCTCTAGCAAACTCTGCTTCTGACCGGAAGTGGCAAACTTCGTCCTTTTCTCTCACCCAGGACACCTTAATTGAAGGTCAGGTGACATTTTACTTTATTTTATTTTATTTTTATTTGATTTTGGAGAGAGGAAGTGAGAGAAACATCGATTTGTTGTTCCACTTATTTATGCATTCATTGGTTGACTTTTTTAAAGATTTTATTTATTTATTTTTAGAGAGAGGGGAAAGGAAGAAGAAAGAGAGGGAGAGGGAGAGAAAGAGCCATCGATCAGTTGCCTCTCACATGCCCCCAACTGGGGACCTGGCCCCCACCCCAGGCACATGTTCTGGCTGGAGATCAAGCTGTCAAGTCTTCCATTCACAGGGCAGCACTCAGTCCACGGAGCCACACCAGCCAGGGCTCATTGGCTGATTCTTATCTGTGCCCTGACAGGGATCAAACCTACAGTCTTGGTGTATATCCAGTACAGTACTCTAACCAACTGAGCTACCCAGTCAGGGCCAGGAGTGTTTTCTTTCTTTCTTTTTTTTTTTTTTTTAATGTATTGATTATGCCATTACAGTTGTCCCATTTCTCCCCCATCATTCCCCTCCACCCTGCACACCCTCTCCCACCCACATTCCCCCCCTTTAGTTCATTTCCATGTGTCATAAGTTCTTTAGCTTCTACATTTCCCACACTATTCTTGCCCTCCCCCTGTCTATTTTCTACCCACCATCTATGCTACTTATTCTCTGTACCTTTTCCGCCTCTCTCCTCCTCCCACTCCCCTGTTGCTAATCCTCCATGTGATCTCCATTTCTCTGGTTCTGTTCCTGTTCTAGCTGTTGGCTTAGTTTGCTTTTGTTTTAGGTGTGGTTCTTAATAGCTGTGAGTTTGCTGTCCTTTCACTGTCCTATTTTTTATCTTTTTCTTAGATAAGTCCCTTTAACATTTCATATAATAAGGGCTTGGTGATGATGAACTCCTTAAACTTGACCTTATCTGAGAAGCACTTTATCTTCCCTTCCATTCTAAATGACAGCTTTGCTGGATAGAGCAATCTTGGATGTAGGTCCTTGCCTTTCATGACTTGGAATACTTCTTTCCAGCCCCTTCTTGCCTGTAAGGTCTCTTTTGAGAAATCAGCTAACAGCCTGATGGGAACTCCTTGGTAGGTGACTGTCCCCTTATCCCTTGCTGCTTCTAGAATTCTCTCCTTCATTTGAATCTTGGCTAATGGAATTCTGATGTGCCTTGGTGTGTTCCTCCTTGGGTCCAAGTTCTTAGGGACTCTCTGAGCTTCCTGGACTTCCTGGTAGTCTATTTCCCTTGCCAGATTGGGGAAGTTCTCCTTTATTATTTGTTCAAATAAGTTTTCCACTTGTTGCTCCTCTTCTTCCCCTTCTGGGACCCCTATAATTCGGATGTTGGGTCGTTTAACGATGTCCCGGAGGTTCCTAAGCCTCTCATTTTTTTGAATTCTTGTTCCTTCCTTGTTTTCTGTTTGGTTGTTAGTTTCTTCCTTCTGGTCCACTCCATTGATTTGAGTCCCAGTTTTCCTTTCATCTCTATCGGTTCCCCATGCATCTTCCTTCATTTCACGTATTGTAGCCTGCATTTTTTCATCTAATTTGTGAGCAAAATCAACCAATTCTGTGAGCATTTTGATGACCAGTGCTTTGAACTGTGCATCTGATAGGTTGGCTATCTCTTCATGGCTTAGAGGAATTGGCTCTGGGGGGATTTTATTTGTTCTCCAGTTTGAGCCATTTTTGGTGGGTTTTTTTTTGTTTTGTTTTGGTTTTAGTATGGTCGCGGCTATTACGTAGTGAGGGGTGGAGCCTTAGGTGTTCCCCAGTGTGGGGCAGCCCAGTCACTGGGTTGTGACGCTGTATGTGCGGGTGGGGTCTGAGAGGGAACAATGGCGCCTGCTCCGCTCTCTCCTGGATTCAGTCCCTTCTGCCACTTCCCCTCTGCCTGAACTGTCTGCACGTGTGAACGTGAGACCACCTGGTCAGCCAGCCACCTTGTGTGGCCTCACTGGGTTTGCACAGTTGCCACCCCATGCCCGGGGTCCGCCAGCTGCCACCTGTGTACCTGGGAACTGCCAGCCGCTGCTGCTTGCATTCCCAGGTCCGCACCTCCACTTTTTCCTGCCGCCACGCCGCCTCTCTTACTGGTCTGGATGAATGGTTGTTGGACTTCCGTACAGTTCAATTTTGTATTAGCTCTGGTTGTTTTCTTGTTTCTAAATATTTGTTGTCCTTAATTTTGGTTGTGAGAGGAGGCACAGTGTGTCTGCCTATGCCTCCATCTTGGCCGGAAGTCGTTTTTTCTTTTTAATGTGGTTAAATATATCGTGTGTGTGTGTGTGTGTGTGTGTGTGTGTGTGTGTGTGTGTGTGTGGCTTCTGGGATGTAGAAATAGATAAAAAAGATCTTCCCACTTTCAAAGAGGAGCTCTAAGCAACTGAGCTCCCGGCCAGGGCCAGGTGATGTGTGTTAATGCCTGTGTGAGAGTCCTGGCACCAAACCCAGTAGCTTTTATAAAAGTGGGAAGTCTGTGGACAGCCCTCGCCCCTCTTACCAGCACTTTCCCCAGCAGCTGAAAATATCTTGGGCCATCTAAGTAAAGGCGTCTACGTGCTGATGAGCGGGCTGGACCTGGAGCGGCTGGTGCTGGCTGGTGGACCCCTAGGGTGAGTGTGAGGTGGGGTGGGGTAGGGCAGGGTGGGGGAGTGGCTGGGCTTTCAGCCTCCTTGGTAAGCGCTGCCCTGGCAAACAGCAGCTGCAGCCTTCCTCTTGTGGGTGGAGGGGAGCCGCCCCCTGGCCAGTGCACCTTCTCTCCTGGAGATAAAAAGAACCTCCTCCTCCCACGTGTAATTTCCTCATGACGAAGGGAAAGGTTAGTTGAAAGACAGACAAAAGGCCTGAGGAGCAATACTGCCTAGTTACGCAGGAGGTGAAAAAAGGACACCCAGACGCTAAGGCCCTGCTCATTACACAGGGTCCTGTGAAAGCCCTCGGCCATAAGCGCAGTGACTGAGCAGGGGTAACAAGTGTCCTGCCTTCGGCTTCCTCCGCCCTAGAACTCCAGCTCCTTGTCTCACTGAGCTGTCCCTGCCCCCTCCCCCCCGACTTTTCACACTGGCATTTTGCCACCCCAGCGGCAGCTGGGGGACAGTGAGGCACCACTCAGTGTCTTTCTCCTTCCACCAGGCTCATGCAGGCTGTCCTGGACCACACCATCCCCTATCTGCACGCCAGGGAAGCCTTTGGCCAGAAGATCGGCCACTTCCAGGTGAGTGGAATGCTTTGTTGAAATGTGCTCTTCCATTGGGTTCGAGGTTTCTTTAACAAATAGGAAATGCTCTGTGGGGCATTTACTATTCTTCCCCAGCAAAATGAGTTTGAATGCTTGGAATGCAGGCTTCTTCAGCTTGCTGCTTGGCTTTGGAAGTTGTCTGGAAGTTCATCATGTCACCTCACTTCCTCTTTGAGTTGAAGGAAGGAGGCATTGTAAGGTTGGAGGGTGAGGCATGCCAGTTTGGGGAGGCCTGGAGACGGGGGAATGGTATTTCTAGTCAAACTTTCTGGCCTGAAGACCTTCAGGATTAATGACGGCAGTGGAGGTGGAGGGCCATCCAGACCTGCTACCGTCTCTGTCATCCTAGGCAAGTCCTTCAGCTCTCTGTGCCCTGATGTTCCCATTCTGGCTGTCGGGTTGCTCATCTGCTTTTGGTAACTAGGGGGAGTGTCTGAGAGGAATGTGGCTCCAGCATGTTGACTTGTGACCTCCTTGTGTGCCCAGCTGATGCAGGGGAAGATGGCCGACATGTACACCCGCCTTATGGCAAGTCGGCAGTACGTCTACAATGTCGCGAAGGCCTGCGATGAGGGCCACTGCACTGCCAAGGTAAGGGCCTGCCTAAACGGAGGCAGTGGTGGGCTGCTGGGCCCTGCTGACCTGCGACCTCCTCCCACAGGACTGCGCAGGTGTGATTCTTTACTCAGCTGAGTGCGCCACACAGGTGGCCCTGGACGGCATTCAGTGTTTCGGTGAGTGGTCCCCACTCCCCACTCCCAGGGCTACCCTCACTCCCAGAGCCTGTGGCTGCCTCCAGAAGGAGGTTTCCTCTTCCCCCCTCACTCTGAGCTTCAGCTAGCTGCAGCTGAGCTGGCGCCCCTGGGCTCCTTCTGCCCCAGTTACTAGGAGAACAGGGAAAGGCAAATGAGAAAATTGCTGGAGGCAACAAATTGCTACTGCCTTCAGCAACACCGCCTTACACTGTCCCCACCTAGTCCTGTGGACACTGGGCAGTGAGACAGAGAGAGACGCCTCGGAGGTGGGACAGCCTTGTTTCAGAGCTGCACAGACTAGAGCTGGATGGCCTGGGTTTACATTCTTGGCTTTCCCACTGACCAGCTCTGTGACTTGCGCAAATTACTTCACTTCTCTGGGGCTGGCACCCACTGAGTGCTATGCAGTATCTCCTTGTCCCCTTCTCCATACTTGCCAGTGGTCCTCCCCTCTGCCTGCCTGCTATCCTCTGCACTCTGGGTGGCCTTCCAGCCCCTTGTCCACCGTCTTTCCAGGTAAGGTATTCCCCATGCCCCACCCTCTCACCACCTTTTGCTGGTGCTCTTTAATTGGTCTCTCCCTCTCTTGCCTGTTTCTGTATCCTTGGCCTTCTGTTTTCTTCCCTTGCTTTGCCCACGGCCCATCACTTTTCCTGTTGTTCTTTCTTCTCTGCCCAAACCCCGGCTACAGGCGGCAATGGCTACATCAACGACTTTCCCATGGGCCGCTTTCTGCGAGATGCCAAGCTGTATGAGATTGGAGCTGGGACCAGTGAGGTCAGGCGACTGGTCATTGGCAGAGCCTTCAATGCAGACTTCCACTAACCCCAAGACCTTTACCCCTCTTCCTAGCACCTGGAGGCCTTTTTTTGGAAGCAGAGGTGTGGCAAGTCCTGCTGCCTGGCTGCCAAGCACTGTGGGCCTCAGAGCCAGACCAGCCTGCCAGCCAGCCCAGAAAAAAGTATTCAGTGGCTTAAAATGGACACAATAGGAAACATAGTGGTTTTTCTGGGGTTATTGGGATGGGCTTTGGTGACCTGCGCACTTGCTCTCTAACTTCCAAGCCTGATGCACCCACCTTCCAGGGTTGTCACAGGGGCAGGCAGGTAGTCAGTCACCTCTTTTTCTCGGATGAGCATCTGGCAGGGAGCCCCCTGCTCATCTGCTTGAACTTAGCAGCCTCTTCCAGGGGGAATCCCCCCAAAAGACCCTAGCCTTTATTTCTGCCAATTTCTAGAGGAATCAGTCCCCAACCGCTTGTGAGCAGGCACCCACTCAGCGCAGCCCCTGCATCCCTCCAAGGGCTTCCTTCTTTAAAGCTACCATCCCACCATTTTGGGGTGGAGTTCCAGAAATGGGCGTCTCAAAACACATGTGCCACCCAGAGCCTGCAGTGGGGCAGAGGTTGGCATGCTTGTAAAGGATCAGCTTGGCACTCGCCTCTGGCAGCACCTCTGAGCCCTTCAGCAACGCTGTGCCACCACTGCCCCCAGTCCTGGCCGTATGACAGCCCACAGCTGACAGGGCAACGGGCCTGCGTTGGCTGGCTCCACTCCAGCCACGGCTGCCTGCATACATTTCTCTGGACACCCTATGGCTAATTTTGTTACCACTGCACAGCGGCTGCTGCCATTTTGTATTAGACATACCATGAAGCAGACCCATCTGCTTCTACACTGGTGTTTGGGGGAGAAGCAGTTGACTTGCTACTGCCTCCTGTCTGGCTCCAGCCCTCGAGTCCTTAGTGGCTGGCCCACGTCCTGCTCCTGCCCTCCAGTCTCCTGACGGGTGAAAGGGGAGTATGGGTGGAGTCCGTGCTTAGGAGAGAAGAGGTCTTAGCCTCCCTTTTCCAAATCCCCAGGGATTTTTTTAAAGGAAGTTGGAAGCCCGGAGTGGTAAGAGTCTTGGAGCTAGAAGAAAGCTCAAGTTTTGGGGAAATGATCCCTGTGTTTTTTGGGTTTTTTTTTTTTTTTTTAAAGATCAAGACAGTTAGATTTTCCCAAGGTCAGAGCTGGAGCTTGAATCCAGAACAGCAGAAATGGGGATTCTAAAAATGCCCTCCTGGGGCCCCCCGCGCGCTGCATGGATGCAGCTTAGAGAGGACCAGGTTCGGGTCGTTCCATCCCATTTGCATTCTCTGAAGAGAGAGCTGGTTTTCTTGGCTCTCAGCCCAGCGATGCCTCTTCTGACTTGGGTGCTGGCCTGTAGCCAAGTGCTATTCCATACCCACTCCAGCCCAGCTGCAGTCTGAGGGGGGAAAGACCCAGGGCTTGTTGGCACTGACCCTTCACTTCTCCACTCTGCCTCCTGCTATTTGATGAATGTGGCTAAAATGGTCTTGTTGGGTTTTATGTATAGTCAGAGCAACTGGCCTGGAGATGTTCAGAATGGGCTGTTTCATCCAGTCAAGGTGGGTTACAAGGCCTGCCACCAGCTTGGGGAAAATTGATTGTTCTCCTGATGCTATATGTGAAAAAGATGTGTTTTAAAATAAAGCGCAAAAAAAAAAAAAAAAACATAGCCGGAGTTATGAATGGAAGAGCAGGGGGGCCCTTCCACCTTGGTTCTTTCGGAAGTTTTCTGTTCGGAGTTACACAGTGCAGCTCTGCAGCACCAGCTGCCAGCCCTCCTCCTTCCTGGGGCTGCCTCTAATTCCACTCCAGTTTTCGGCAGGTCACAGTATCAGCTCAGCTCCCCTGTTGACTACCTTCCCTGCTTTCCTACTGCTTGCTCTGTGGGATGGTAATAGAAGCGAAGGAAATGGTTCTCCAGCTGTGGTCTAGGCATCCGTTTATGAGAATTTAGCAATCTGTTTTAAAAAGAAGAAAATGCAGATTCCTGGATGGGTCCCAAACCTAATCACAACTCCAAGGGTAATTCTGAGGCACAGGCAACCTTTCAGAGCTGGTCTGAGACCCAGAGGATGTTTCCCGAGGGGCCCGAGTCCTAATTCTAAACCCCTATAATCTAGTGGTGGCAAACTAATCAAGTTTCTTTTTGACACTAGCTCCTTGATCTTTGCGACTACCTGGGTTGGGGAGACAGGGTTGCACATGGGCCCCATTCCAACAGACCAGTAAGGTGAGTGGCACAGGGGCACCGCAAACAAACCGCAGACAAACCAGCCCCGCCCAGGCGCTGGGTGGAGCCAGAGCTAGTGTAAACCCTGCGTGGGGGTATGGAAGGGCTGTACACTCTTCGTCTCTCCCAGATGACCCCTGACCTAGGACCCAGGTGGCTGTTAGTCGCGACCCTCAGTTTAAGGTAGGTTCAGGGTCCTCCATCTGACTCTTTCCGCCCCAGGCATCTCATGCCACTGAAAGTGGCTCAGGCTCTCCGCGGGGGCGCCTCTCCGCAGGCCCTGCATGGAGCTCGCCTGACCCCTGCTGGCAGGCCGCAGGGTCGCAGGCGCGCAGAGCCCGCTGCGCTGGGCCTTTGGTCGGTGCTCTGGACTGCTCAGGGCACGTTGAGAGAGAGAAAGCTAGCTATCCTTTATCTTGTATCATTTTATACAAAACAAGCCACTTTTAGAAATTAGAAAACGTAGAAAGGACTTAAAACTCGGAACAAAAGCCATTTTTAAAAAAATGTGTGTTTTATGTTAATGGGTTTTAAAATATAATTTAAAAGGCATATTTAAAAACCTTTAAATGAAAAGAAAACTCTTGCCCTTGCCTCGCCAGCACCCCCCCCCCACCACGCCCCCGCAAAAAAAGCACTTGAATCTAAGAGATGTCTTTTGGTAATTCATTTCATGCCTGTAAGTGATATGCTTACATATTGATTTAATTGCAGACACTTCTAAGGATAGTGCTTTAAAGTGCGCCCATTTGGCCCTGACTGGTGTGGTCCAGTGGGTTGAGTGCCTTGGATTCTGGTGAGCGCCCATGCCTGGCTTGCAGGCCAGGTCTCCAGTTCGGGGCTGAGGGAGGTCACTGATCCTTGTTTCTGTTGCACTCATTGATGTTTCCCTCCCTCTCTCCCTCCTTTCCCCATCTCTAAAAATAAATAAAGTGCATACATTTGGCTTATGCGAAGCTCATTACATGCCCACCCCTATTTTGCTCACCTCAGGTTTGTCCACAGGCTAGAACTTGGGAGCTCTGGGATCAGATGGTACGGAGTCCCACCCACATTCCTGGCTGTGCCCTGACTCTGCCCACACTTAGTGCTCCCCAGTGGCCAGAGCCCAGGGCCACACTGGTTCCAGGTAGAAGCCCCCTCTCCCTGTGCGTTCCACCTGGTCACTCCAGCAGAGAGCTGTTTTCGATGCTGGCCCCTCTGATACCCAGCACCCACCCATTCTCCCACATAGCTAGCCTGTCGAAATATTTCTTGGATCCACAACAATCTGACAATTTGCCTGCCTTCTTCCTTTCCACGCCCCTCGACACTTCCATACCAAGCCAGAGTGAACTCCCAAGCTCCCCCTAATTACTTCAGGGGCTCCCAGCACCTGTAAGATCTAAGATTTGTCAAGGCAAGTGGGAACTCTGATCGGCCCCTGCCTTCCCCTCCTGTGGGTCTTGTCTGCATCCCTATGAGGACTTGTGTTCTGTTGCCAACACTTACAGTGCTGTTTCTTACCCTTGGGCCTTTGTCCCCATTGATCCCTCTGCAGAGGATGCCCTTCTGGCCCTTGCCCTTGCCTCCTCACCACGAATACCTCAGTTCAGGGGCTGTCTCCCTCGGGAAGACCTCCCTTCTCCACCTTTCCTCACTGCTTGTCCCCATCCCGCCCATCCTGAGTGGGGCCCCTCCCTCCTTCCCTGGGGCAAATCTACATCAGTGGACTTGCCCCACTTTTATATTTATCTCGTGTACGTGTCTGTTTCCCCTGCATCTGCCTAAGAACTTAAAGGTCAGTATTGTGATTTAACTGATTTTATATGTTCACCATCCAGCATGGCTCCCGGCACATAATTGGTGCTCCACAAATATTTATTGAAAGAGTAAATAGTAAAATGTGATGCTTTGCTCACATTTTGCTGGTACCATAGTTGTTTGTGTACGTGATCACCTCTGAATATATTGCAAGACCTTTGAGGTCAAAGACCATTTCTCACTTATCCGAATCCTCCCCACAGCACCCAGGGCTCACAGAAAGCACTCAGAAGCTATGCTCATGTTGAATGAGTGAAACAACAGGTGGGCCAGAGCCTTGGCCTAATCCCCAAAGTTGGCAGGAACAGCAGAGCCAGCCGGCCTCCCCTGGCCCTGCCTTCCGCAGGCCTTCTCACCCTTGAGTATCCAGGGCCCAGCTGCAGAGGGGAGGCCCCTGCCTCTTCTATTCCTCTGGCCCTCCCAGAAACAGAAAGGAACTCTGATGAGGGACACTGGCCCCTCTTCTGCCAGCTGAGAACAGGAATGGGGATTGGGTGGAGGAAGGGAGCCAAGTTGGGGCACACGTCATTCTTTTTCCTCCTTGTGTTAAATGTATGGTATATTACCGAAAAATATGTGACATGCACGTGCAGCGCAGTGCAAAGAACAATAATACCATAAAACAAATTCAGCACCCAGGTCAGTGAGGAGGCTATTCCAAGTGCCTTAGCAGCCCATGTGCCTCTTCCCAACACATTTTCCCCAAAGGAAGGGAACCACCGCCCTGAATGTAGTGACAGTCCCTCCTCACCTTTTTTTTTTTTTTTAAGCTTTTGTTTATTTATTTTTAGAGAGGGGAAGGGAGGGAGAAAAACAGGGAGAGAAACATCAACTTGTGGCTGCCTCTCATGCAATCTCTACTGGGGACCTGGCCTGCAACCCAGGCATGTGTCCTGACTGGGAATCGAACTGGCGACCGTTTTGTTCACAGGCCGGCACTCAATCCACTGAGCCACACCAGCCAGGGTCTTCTTTATGCTTTCCTACTTCTGTATGTATCCCTAAATAATATCGCTTAGATTGCCCGTTTTTAAACTTTCCACAACTGGACTCATACTTAATATATTCTTCTGTATCTTGCTTTGTGGGGTCGTTGTATAGGTTTTAAAGATTTCTTCATATTAATGAGTAAAACTGTAATTTGGTCAATTTTTTTTCTTGTATAGTGTCCCATTGTATAAAAATATGACAATTTAATATCCATCCTAGTGTTCGTGGACATTTGGGTTGTTACCACCTTGAGGCTATTCTGAAATCTTCTGCATGTGTCTTCTGGTTTATGTGTACAAGAGTTTCTCTAGGTACAGTCCCAGGAATGGAAGTTCTGTGTTACAGGGTATGTACCTGATCAACTCCACTAGGTAATTCCAAACTGGTTTGCAAAGTAGTTGTGCACCTATACCTTATTATATATTTTTAAAGATGTTATTTACTTATTTTTAGAGGGGAAGGGAGGGAGCAAAAGGGAGAGAAACATCAATGTGTGGTTGCCTCTCGCACGCCCCCTACTGGGGACCTGGCATGCAACCCAGGCACGTGCCCTGACTGGGAATCCAATCTACAACCCTTTGGTTCGCAGGCCGCCACTCAATTCATTGAGCCATGCCAGTCAGGGCTCACCGATACTTTTTAAAATAGTGCCACCAGAGGTGACCCAGGCAGAAGTGGCATGCCAGTCACAGGGCCAACCGCATGAGTTTATTTTCAGCAAGGGAGAGAAGTCATATGGCAAAAGAGGTGCATCACTGCTTCCCTGCTCAGGCCCATCAACTGCGTCATCAGCAAACCTTTCCAGAAAAGCTAAGAGGCATCCACTGGGCCAGGGGCTGGGAGACAGCCCTAAATTAGCACAAGCAGCCCAAGACAGGGACAGTTGTGTTCCCAAGTACTCTGCCAGGCGGCCCTACACACTTTGGCCATGGAAGGCATGGGACAGTAAGGGCTGGATGGGTGCGTGGGAGTTTCTTAACAAGAGGAACAACATTCCAGGCCCAGGATATCTCAACACAGGCACTGTCTTCCTCCCCAGAAGAGGACAGTGGATCAGTGGAGGAAGGACAGAGAGCTGCCCTTCCATCACTAGAGGGAGAAAAGGGAAAAAGAGAAGGTTGGGGCTTTCTGAACCAGAGACAGACATCTCTCCATCCAAACGCACCTGTTCCCTTGTGCCCATCCACAGGCAAACGTGGCGTCCACCCTGAGACACGGGCTGTTGGATGTGCTGCAGGAGCAGAGGCCAGGAACGTGAGCTCGCAGCTGCCCGAGGGAGATAAGCCCAGCTCAGGGACCGCCTGCCTGGCCTGCCCTGAGAGCCCCCTGGCACATCCGCCTGGGCTCCCAAGAGGCAGTCTCTGCAAAGGGGAGTGTTTTCAGGACAACCTGAGGGGCCGTCCCAAATGCTTGCTCTATTTAAGGGAGTGGGGTAGCAAAGTCTCTTAGTCCGTGCTAGAGCCCTATCTGATGCTGCCAGGCTGGGCAGGGTTGAGTCTGCAGTAGATCCCATTACTTGGTGAAGTAAAATTGTTTAATTAAATTTATGATAAGATGCATTAAGATTTAAAATAGGGAGAGGAAGACTCTGAAATGAGAAAAGGCTGGCCAGATGAGACTCTGTGTCCTGTCATAATCGGCCTGCAACCTGCCCAGTCCTTCCTTTCTTTCCAGACTCCCACTGTCGACCTGGAATGGAAGGGTGGGGTGCGTTGACCCAGAGTGGAAGGGTGGGGTGGGGCCATTGCAAGGTTGCTAATTAAGGTTGGAGGTGTGTGAATTTTGTCTAACTGTAGTTGCCTGAGAAAACAGGGACCTGCTCCCCAGTGCTGAGACTGCTTCCAGTGGCCAAACTGGCCAAGGTTCAGGCTAAAGAATCACCACCCAGATATTCAGACCCAGCAAGCACCCGCTGTTCTCACTATCAATCTCCCAGCCCTCACTTCCCAGGTGACCCTGGGCAGAATACACCCTTTGGCCCTGCAGGGCTGAGAAGGGGTGAGGAGGGAAGCAGGTTGGTCTTTGAAAATCTCCCCCTCCCTGTGGTACCTCCCCCGACCCCCTGAAGGCTGAGGGGCTCCAGAGTGAAGGACTGTGAAGTCCTCACTGGAATGCAAGTGGGCCCTTCTTAGTCTTCTTCTGTGGGGTGCTACCCAGGTGCTTGGAACCCTGCTTGGAGCCCTGCCACACACCCCTCTATTCCCCCCTCCCCATTCACTGACCCTTAGGGGCCAATCAGAGAGTTTCATGCTGCAGCTTTTCTGCTCTCCCCTCCTGGTCACCCACATCTCCGAGGAGGCAAAGCCTCATGCCCTGGACTCCTGAGCCCTGGAGAGAGGCCGTGGGGGTGGGGTGAGAGTGCTGGGGGTGCCGCAGAGTGTGGAGCCTGTCGTCAATAGACAGCAAGACCATCTGTAAGGCTGTTAGCACTCCCCAGAGAAGGGTCGAGCCAAGGGAAACGCTGGCTCCTCCCTCTTAGCTCTGAGGCAGATCCCTCACTAACAGGTAACCTTCCCTGTCTCATGTTCTGCATTCCTAAAACTTCTGTGTTCCTCTCTGCTTCAAGTAGACACTCCTGTGGGCTCAGCCCTCTTATGATAACCCACAAGGTCCTCTGATAAGCCCGTTCCCTCCGCCCAGCCCCTCTCCCTAGGAACAGCCACCCACCTCAGTTCCCTGCCGCCTCATGGAAACTTCATCTCTCTGCCTCTTCTGTGAGGGTTTTCTGGGTCCACCACCCAGTCCCCAGTCAGTGAACGGACCTGCTGGTCCAGTTTCCTGCCCCCAGCCAGCACACTGCTGGCTCAGCCCATTGAGTGACCCATCCACTAGCCTCCAGCTCAGAATAATCGGCATTTACTGAGTGGCCACTGTGTACTATGCCGGGGTGCAGGGGAGTCTAAGACCAGTAATGGTTATGAGGTTACAATTTAGCTGAGAAAACTGACATAAAACAGATCCGTTCAATCACTCCAATCAGTTCTAATGTTATTTATTCTTTTTAAAAAATTTTATTTATTGATTTTAGAGAGATGGAGGGAAGGAGGGACAGAGAGAGAAAGAAATATCAATTTGTTGTTCCGCTTATTTACACATTCATTGGTTGATTCTTGTATGTGTCCTGACGGGGGATCAAACCCATAACTTTGGGGGATCGGGATGATGCTCTACCCAACTGAGCTGCTGGGCCAGGGCTGATGCTGCCTGCTCTTTAAGACCTGGCACAAACACCACTCACCCAAACATAACCTGCCTGTGGTTTGCTGCTGTATCCCCAGCATTAAGTCTGGCTTAATGGAGGTCCTTGAATAAGAAATATTTTCATGATGAGTGCATGCCCTGGGGGGCTGCAGGAGGGACCACCCCTCTTCCTGTCTCTCTCCTCCAAGCTTATCTAAATGAAATCAGATTTAACTGAAACATCAAGGGCAGACTTGCAGAGGGGAGGAGCTGAAATGGGCAGGGGAAATCCCAAGGCTTTGCCTTGAACTGAATTCTCCGATCTTTTCAGTAGCAGCTAAAAGATTGGGGTTCTGGGGCCACAGACTCTAATTTCTTGGAGAAGCCATCTGGTTTTCCAGAGCCAGAACTGTAAATTTTAGGTCTCCAGATTTCAAAGGATCTGCCCTGTCAAACCCATAACTATTGGAATCCCAGTCACTGCATTCATCAAGTCAGTCAATTTTATAGGAAAAAATGTACACAAATCACAAAACCCACAAAGATTGGAGACTTAGAGGCCAAGGTAACAGCACAGTTACTTCTGCAAATAGGCAAACTGAGCTGGGAAGAGTGAGTCTAAGGGCAGCAGCTGGGACCTGGCACACAGTGTGGCTACAGGAAGTAGTTTTCCAACACTGTGACCACGTGGCAAAGCAGTCGGACTGCAGAGCTGAGATGGTACAGACGACGGTTTAATTTCCCTGCCAGTTGCTCATTTATTCATTCTTCATTCAGTAACTGTCATTGAGAGCTGACCGTGTGCAGTACCCTGCCGGGCGCTGGGGAAACAGTAGGACCCGATGTAGATGTCCTCACTCTAGCCTAGCGGGGGACAGGCCTTCCCCGGGAGCCACTCCCTTGCCAAGCCGGGTTTGGGAGGGAGGGGAGCATCGGAGGTTCAGGAGTGAGACTGAGGGCGAGGGGGGAGGTGTCGGGGACTAGAGATCCGAGAGGCGGGCTAAGGCAGCCTCGGTTGTCTGTTTCAGATTCGGATCTTTATCCTGGCAGCCAGCAGGAGCCACAGAAGGGTTTAAGCAGGAGAATGATACACTGCGATCTGTTTTGAAAAGATCCCTCTGGCTGCTGTATGGGAAAGTCTGGGGTGGGGGGGATGGGAAGGGCAGAACGGATGCGGGAGGCAAGGGCTGCGGTTGCAGGGGTGGGGAGGAGGAGGTTCGAGGAGTGGAGGTAAATGACAGTCTGGCTGTGGTGATGGATTAGATATGGGTGGTGGCTGGGGAGGGCGAAGGAGGTGCCAAGGATGACTCGCAGGTTCCTGGCTTTTGAAACTGGGTGGGAGGTGGTGCCTTTACCCCAAAATGGAAACACTGGGAGAGGACTTGGTTTGCCTGTAGTTGGAAGTTGGTTGAAGTGTATCTGATGTTCCTAAAAGACCACATTGTTATTTCAGTGTCAAAATGAGTGCAGAGGGCAGGGAAAGGGTACTTTTGATGAGACTTCGCACAAGGAATATTCTTTTTACAAAGAAATATGACAATACGCCGCAACATTTTGCCTCCAGTCTGATAGTGGCTCACAGCAAATTCATGTGTAAAATACAAATGATTTGCTGACAGATGGCTGGAAAACATAAGAACAGAGAATTGTTTGGGGAAACTCATTTAGGAACAAGTGATGGAGGAACAATGAAAAGTGACAAGGCTGGGATCCACCACTTATCAGCTGTGTGACTCTGGGCAAGTCATGGAAACTGTCTGTGCTTGGGGCTCCTCATCAGTAAAGCGGGAGTGACGGCAGTACCTACCTATCCATGAGACTGGTTGAGGGTTAAGAGAGTGCATATTCTTTCCATCGGTGCCGAGCTGTGGGCATCTCTTAGCACAACTGGCTCAGTGCTGCAAGACTGGGGTCCAGAGGGAGCCCCGCCATGAGAAGTGACAATACGAGCTGGGACGCCCTGCTGCCAACACTGAGATCGCCCCCACCGCATGCACAGTCCGTGTGGGAGGAGGCGGCGGGTACTGTACCCTGAGCCTAGGCGTGGGCAGCTTCTCCTGGGGCTCGGAGTGTCGTCCTCGTAAAACAAGGGCTATTGATGCTGTCCACAATGATGGACTGGTCGGTACCTATACCCTAGGAGAGAACCGCACCGTGCTTGTTCGCAGCACACCTCGCCGACAGTGGTCCAAGTCCCACTGGGCACTGTCCCTGGTCCGCAGGAAGGCGGCCACATGGGCTCCTGAGGAGGATGAGATTTTAGACTAAAAATGATCAAAGGAAATTCAGAAGACATACGATGAAAGGAAAAAGAATACCAAAAATCAGCCGTCTTCAGAGGAGCCGTTCCAGCAGAGCAAGTGTCTTGCGTGCGTCACTTGAAACCGGGCCGGCGTGGCCACGCAGATGCCCACCTGCGGGACGGCGAGGCGCTGGGGTTCCCGCTGAGGCAAACCGAGGCCCAGAAAGGCAAATAAATCCTCTCCCCTTATGTAATAAAAGTGCTTATTCTAAAAAAAATGTATAAAGGATTTAACATAATGCCTAGCCCATGGAATCTCTCTAGGAGTGTCACCTATCGCTACAAACTGCACTCCAAGGGAGAGGAACAAATCAAAAAAGCAACTGCTGATTTACCCATGTGCTTTTCAGTAAGAAAGAAGAGTTGCCATATAACTAAGCCCAATTTTCACAAATTCCCTGATAATATTTAAAAAAATAGACTTATTCACAAATCAGAGGGAAAAATCTGCCAGACCTGGTACCGGAGTCTACCTGTCACCTGCCCGGCTGTTTATTGTGTGGTTTGATCTTGCTTGGGTTATAGATCTTTGCTGGGTTCTTTAGTTTCAGAGGGTCCCGTCATGGTGGAATGGAAGCTTTCCAAGGTCAGAAGCATTGTCATCAGCATCATCTTCCAGGTCCTGTTCGTACCTGAGCAGTGCTGAGTGTGAGTGGTGCTGCGGTTGGTCAGCAGAGAACTGCCATGTGGAGAGCACTCCAGGCAAGAGTCTGCTGCGAGGGGCTGGGCCTGGCCCCTGTGGGTTCACTGAGGTTAAGGGAAAAAATGGCAAAAGAGCCACAGGTGACTCTCTCTCCGCTGTTCCTTTCCAAAGACTAGAGAGGCCACTGACTGTGGCTGAGAGCCTGTAAGAGATGGAGCCACCTCACCTTGGGGAATGTGATTAGGGATGCCACCGAAAATCTTTCCAAATGTAGAGAGGAAGGAAGATGGCCCTCGTTTTGGGAGGGTGGAGTGAGTGGCACAGTCATGAGGAGGCCCGTCCCCTTCCTGACCCAGCAAAGAGAGGCACAGCCTGGCTGAGGCCAGAGTGGCACGCACACTTCCGGATGTGGAGAACACAGCCGTGGATACCACATAGTAGGGACTCAACGTGGGAGACAGAGGTGCAAACAGGGGTTGCAGGACTGGATTCCGGAAAGAGGCACACTGCAGGCATGGCCGGACAGGGGCGTGATGACGTAGCTTCATAATTGCTAATGTTTAGGGGGCATTTGCTAAGAGGCACCGTTCTAAGCATTTTGCATGTTGTGAGACCCTGTCGAGCCATAACTCCAATTCAGGAAGTCTAGCTACAGAGCTTGTATTCTTGAACAACTACATTATGTGAAATGCAGGAGGAGTAAGGGTTTTTAGACCTCTTTCACCTTTGTGCTAACTGCCATATTTAAAAAGCGAAGGTCTGGAGCCACTCCAAGCCCCTGTGATCTTGAGCAGTTACTTAGATTCTCCAGGCCTCTGTTTCCTTATTTGTCTGTTAATTTAAGAATAACATTCACCTAAAAGGGCTGCTGGGCATTAAATAGAGAAACGAGTGTGAGTGTGAGCCCACACCCCCTGTAAGACCTTTGACTTCGGCAGGCGTTGCCCACTCCAGATCTGGGTGTCCCCGTCGTCCCAGCAGTCTACAGGTTAGGGTTCGAGGAGTCACAGTGGATGTACTCCTGGACCTCCTGTCCACAGCCACTGGGGTTCCTCAGGGAGGGGTCCCTTTTAACATAGTCCCATTTGATAGCTGAACAGACAAAGTGTCCTAAGAGTAGTGACCCTGAGGAAGCCGAGGTCCCAAACGACCACATCCAGATGATCACAGGTATTTCATGCTTCTTGGAACTGTCATCCCTTTACCATTAATTTATTTATTCAGTTGCTATTTACCAATCATTTGTTATTCAGTTCATCAAGTATTATTAGGCACCTACTATTTGCCAGGCATTATGCCGTGCTCTCAGCAGTAGTCACCTCGAGGAGCCCACAGATGCTGGACGGTGTTTTACGTCCCTTTTCATCTCCAGCGCACTTCCACGGATCTTGGAGAGTGCTCAGTAAACATCTGTCTCCGAGGCAATAATAAAGGCACTATTCAAGACGGCTGTGAGAATGTGACAAGGCTGTCTGTGTAGGTCCAAGGCAGGCGGACACTCCCAAAACTTAAGACACCCATCGTCATCTCTGCAGCCACAGTGCAAGGATCACAGACCTGAAAACCTTTGAGTCATGCAGGTCTCATGAGTGCCTGAAAAGGGCCAGGTGGGACTATGACAAAGTAGAACGTAGAGATGGCATTTGTTCTTCGTACCAGCCTATTGTTGCAAGTGGAAATGGGGGCCAAAAATAGCCAGGTCTTCTGACTTTTTAAACATTTTAAAAAACATGTTCATTGATTTTAGAGAGAGAGAAGGGGGAGAGAGAGAAACACCGATGTGAGAGAGCAGCATTGACTGGCTGCCTCCCATGCGCGCCCGGACCCAGAATGGAGCCCCCAGCCTCGCCGTGTGCAGGACGATGCCCCAGCCAGCGGAGCAGCCCGGCCAGGGCCAGAGCTGACTGTTCAAGAAAAATTGGAATTTGCAGTATTTTTAAGAGTCTACAAAGTTCTTTTTTTTTTTTAAATTGATTTTAGAGGAAGGGAGGGAAGGAGAGAGAGAGAGAGAAGAAAGAAACATCTATTTGTTATTCTACCTATTTATGCATTCGTTGCTGATTCTTGTATGTGCCCTGACCAGGGATCTGACCCAAAACCTTGGTGGATCAGGACGATTCTCTAACCAATTGAGCTACCCAGCCAGAGTGGAAATTTGGATTTTTATTTTAAACCTCCAAAAATATAGGCATTGGCTTCTAATTTTAATCTTTTTTAAAAGTCCTGTGAGACAAGCACTTGTCAAAACAGAAGTTGTGTACCTGCCGAATTCTGCTTAAAGGTTGCCATGGGGGACCCCTAAGTCGATCTTCAGAAGGGGAGAAGTAAAGGGCTTTGTGTCTGGGGCCAGGTTCTGGGAGACCTAGAATGCCATCTTTCCTTGGGTGAGGGATACACTAGACACATGGGAAGCCACAAAGGGGAAGTTGAAGCCAGAGCCCTGACCTGCAGAGGTCTGCAGTTTCATCACAAAGACCCAGGCCAAGTTGCAGATGCCGAGGCTCCTAGGAATTCAGGGCATCAGGGAGCGATGCGGACCTCAATTCAGGAGACCTTCACCTGAGCTTTCAGAGACCTTTCCGAGTCTCGAGACTCTGACGATGAGGATTTCAGGGGCAGAGAGTTCAGGAAGCTCCAGGAACAAACAAGTACAGGCACGACCTATGCTGGGGTCTGAAGAGGTTGCTTCCAGGTGTTAGGGGAAAAGCCTTGCTGGAAGGAACAGGGCTGTATAGTGTAAGGTATCGATGACACCCCCACACCCTGTCCTATTTGACTTGGCAATCCCTGACCCGTGAGAAAGTCGTGGTCCGACTGGGCAGGCAAGCAGGGCAAGGTCAGTCAGTAGAAGGCACTACAGTAGGCTAGGGCCCTGGGGGTGTGTGTGTCCAACCCTGACCCAAGAGTCAGACAGACCAGGCTGTAAGCCTCACTTGTGTGACTTGGGACAGGCATTAACTGCTCTAAGCCTCGGTTTCCTAATCTGTGAAATGGTGACAGTGAGCCTATCACCTGGCAATGACTGGGGCACGGACAGAAGGAACCTGCTCCCAAAAGTCAAGTGCTCAAGTCTGATGCCAGTCCCAGGACCCCAGGAGGGACGTTTGCCAGCGTCTGTATGTGGTTTTTATCGGCAATGTCCACTGCCTGAGAATTCTAGTCCCACCTCAGGTGGGGAAAGAGCACCTGGAGGGTAAAGCTGGTCCCCACGGTCTTGCCTTTTTTACTGTCGATGTTACAGGAAAGGGCATTGATTCTGGGAGGGCAGGACTGCCCAGAAGGGGTGAGGGAGGAGATGGATGGGTTGGGCCCTCCCCACCCCTCCTCCTCTGGGGAGAGAGGAGGTAGAGCCCTGCTTCGGGTGGGAGCAGCGCCGAGACAGGACTCTTCCCCAGGGGCGGATCCTTCCTGCTTAACCCCCACCTGGGAGGCGGAGAGATTCAAGGTTAAATATCCCCCCCGGGTAAGACAGCGCCCGGTGGGAAGCAAAGTGGAACATTCCGCCCAGTCCGAGCCACACCGCTCTGCTCGCCCATGTGCCTTCCCGCATCCCTGGCAGACACAGAACCGACCAGGACCCTGCTTCCCTTTAAATCCGTCCGCGCCCCCCAATGCCTTTGGCGCGAACAGCCTCCGCAGGACTTACAAAGCTTGGTGGCCACAGCCACCTCTCCACCTTTACCTCTAGCCTCACCCCCTATGTCACAGCTGCATGTCCTCAACTTTCGTTCTGTCTCTACCGATGGCACCTCTGCATGACGAGTGGTGCTCCTCCATAAAGATTCTGCTCTCGGCTTAGCCCCCTCTCAGAACGGTCTGGCACCTCGCTCCGGCTCCACACCGGGGAAGACCTCGCACTCTTCCCTTCGCTTCCTCAGCAGCCATTGTGTGCTGCTGTCACGAAGTTATGCTTATCACGCTGTTTCCTGTCTACTTGTCCCTCTTTCCCCAACACATCCCAGCCCTCCGACTGGAAGCTTCTCGAGAGCAGGAAAAGTCTTATTCCTCGTGGTAACCCAACAGCTGGCTAGACCTTTCGCCTGGGGCATTCTGGCCACTCCACACGGGATGGGCGACGGGAGAGGGCACCGGCGAGTGGGCGGCTGGATGGAAGAACTAAAGCAGTGGATGGAGCTGCTTTTTTAGAAACCGCGGGGGTGGTGTTGAGGTTAGCACTTCAGCCTCTGCAGGAGGCTCCCGCCGACCCCAGCCCACACGGCCCAGCTCCCTCCCGCTCCGGCTGCCCAGGCCCGCCGGACCAGGTGATCTCGAACCTTCTTCTTCTCACACCCAACAACAAACAACCCTCACGCTCTCCCTCCGGAGAAAGGAGGTGGAGCCTGACCTCAGCCGGAGGCTGCAGCAGCTGCCGGAGGGGGGTGGGGGAGAGCTCGGAGCTCCAGTTCTTGGGGGAGCCTCTCCAACAGGGAGTGGCGGGGTGGGGGCCTTGGCGAGTTCCCAAGCGCCCGGGAAGCCCTCCCTCTGCAGCCGCGACCCTCCTCGGGCGAAGGGAGGAGGGGCAGAAGGGGTGGCTTCAGTGAGTGCCTGCTTCCGACTCTGTCCCTCTCTGGATCTGGAGTGCCCTCGAGCCCGGCCCCCTCCCCCGCGCCCCATTCACACCCACCCTTCCTCGAACCCTGCAGCCCGAAGGGCCGAGTGAGACTAGGAGCCTAGTAAACCGGAGAGGTTGCAGCTCTCTGCGGGGCTCCCGGGAGCCGAGGTGTGCCCATCCCCCACCCCTTGGCTGGGTGGGGGGTAGGGGGCAGTGTGGTGAGATGGACCCCAGGGACGCTCTGACTAGGGCAGAAAAGGGCCTGATATGGGGTGTAGTCTGTACTTGTTGGGGCTCTGGTGGAGGCAACTTAAGTAAGGGGCAGAGAGGGCACCCCGAGGAAGGCATATGGTCCCAAAGAGGGTCGGAGTCGGGAGCTGGAAGAAAGGGAAGGAGAACGCATAAACAGTTTTTTTCCGGGGAGGGGCAGCTTGTAAAGACTTCCCTTGGCCAGCAGTCTGGAGGCTACCACTGGACACATGGGGGTCTTGGACACAGCACCAGGGACATGTGTTCCCCAAAGTGTGAGTGCATGTAGCCGCTCCGCAACCACCCCCCATTTTCCTTCTGAAGGTTCTGGGCCCACACAGGGCCCGGCTTCACTTTGACCCCCAATCCCCACCCCCAGGCTGTAGCGGTAGGTGCCATTAGAGGAAGAAGGAAGAGGTCCTGTTCTTTGCTGGGCATTCAACAGCTGGCTCCTGGGCAGAGCCTTACCCCTCCAGTTCAGAGTCACAGGAAGTGTACTTCTGCCTCCCCCATCCCTAGGGAAGGGGCCCCAGCAGGTAAAGACCCAGCAGACGTCTGCTCTTGCTTTTGCCTGAGGGCAAATAATTTCTGGAGATCCCTTTAAGGAGGGGGTTGTGATCCCTTTAAGAGGGAGTGGGTCAGATAAAAGGACTATAAAGTCCACTTTCATTATTTCCCCTGGGGTGGGGGTGGGGGGTGCATGCGGGGCTTCCTATGATGAGGGAGGGAGCAAGTGCTGCAGCCGCATTTAATCGGTGCCCTGGTGTCTTTCCCCCAAGGAGCTGTGTGCCCTTCAGTTTGTCCAGTGGGGCTGAGAGGCCAAGTGGCTCAGTATTCCTGGGACCTAAAGTTCAGGCACTTTAAGGGGGCGGAGGAGCAGCTAGCTGCCCCATATCCTGGAAAGATGGGACCAGGGCTTGGAATGGAGGTGGGGAACGTGGTTACTGCCACCACTGCAAGGACAGCAGCGTTGCCTCTCTGGGGTGCCCTGGCTGGTGCCAGGTGGCTGGAACCGAGGGCAGGCAGTCTGCAGGGACTGCAGTGGCGGCAGTGGGGGAGGTGTCTGGTGGCTGGACAGTAGAGATGGAGCAGCCAGTCTGTCCCGGCTGTCAGTCTGGTCCTAGGTGGTGGGGGAGGGGTGTGCGGTATGTTTTCTCCAAGCCCTGGATGTTTTCCTCTCGGCTTTGAGGCAGTTAGCCCTTCCTGATGGGTCTGGAGGCATGGCAGGGGTGGCCCTGGAGACCTTATGCATCCATTTCTCTCTCCAGACCCAGCCACAAACCCTTTTCCTTTTCAGTGGGGAACCTCTGGGCTGCTGGGTGTGCCAAGGTGAGGAAAGGTGATGGGCTCCAGGCTGTGGCACACCTGCCTTGGTGGAGTGGGGTGGGGGCAGTACTCATTCAGGAAAGATTAGAGGAGATCAAGGAAAGAGGAAGAGGTGGAGTCCCTTCCAGGTGTGGAAGGGCTCTGGACTGGGAAGGAAGGAGGCCCAGTCACAGAGGTCCCTGGAGGTGGGGGGAAGGGGGACTGGCTGAAAGGTCCCTTGGGGAATAGACAGGGTGGCAGCCCAGTTCCTCTTCTTCCCTGGCATGTTGACCAGCTTTAACAGAGGGTGGGGGGAGGGATTGGGGGTAGATCAGTGGGCAGGCACAGGAGGAACACCAAGTGCCTTTAGCCAGCTTGTGTCTCTGAACCTAGCCCACTCAGAGCCTCCTGGGGCAAAGGACACAGCCACCCACATGGGGGAGGCCCTGTGGGTAGAATTCCTCCAGCTGCCAGGCAGGGCAGACTGGGCAAGCTTGAATGGGTTCTCATGACCACTCTGCCTCCTCTCCAGTCAGTATTCCCCTTTTGCCCTCCCAAGAGGGCCCCATGTAAAGACAACTTTCTCTCCCCAAACCCCCAACCCAGGGCCACTGGATCTTCACTCCTGTATGGTGGGGAAAAGCCCAGTCCTCCAACCTCATCCTCCAATCACTTCCTAGGCCCATCACGGGCTTCCTGTCACTTGGTCTTCTGGGTGACTAGGTACATTTATTTCTCTTCTGACCCTTTCGGTCTCAATCCCTGCCCATTCATGGGCATGAAGTCAAGGTCAGCACAGGCTGAGCTGCTGACTGGAGCCCTGTCCCCTCTTTTGTTTTGGCTTCACGCTGTCAATGGCCACTGCTGCTGTGACCCTCTACCACCAGTCTCTGATCAGTCTGTGCAAGACTGTGAGACAGGGAGAGGGTGCTTTTTGTGAGGTGGGAATAGGGCTGGGATGGTGGGCAGGACTGCTAGAAATCTTTGTTCTGGGAAGCTCAGGAGAATTTTCAGTGTTCTACTTTTATAGATTTGGGAATTTTGCTTTCTCAAAGGGCAAGAGATGGGAGACGTAGGGGCAGTTGTCCTAGGAGAACTGCACTCTGAGTTTCCCCTAAGGGTTAGCGTTTAGCTTCCATTCATACACTTCTCCTTCTGGGTGGCCCCCTCCTTTAAACATTTCCCCCAACACACCTAAAACTACCTGGGCCTCACTGACAGCTCTAGAGGTGGATGAGGAACCATCCTTGAGGGTGTTACTTCCTAGCCATAGGGGTGAGTAGCCTTGATTGTCTTCAACACTGCCTGTGTGAGTGCTTACATGTCAAGGTCTAGGAAAGGCTAGATAGTGTGTGGGGTGCAGAAGGGTCCCATAGCCACACTCTTAAGGCTGGGTTTCTCCTCTCCCTAGGCAATCCCAGCATTTAAGGGTGCTTCTCTCTGCTGGAGGCGGTCCCTCCCTGGGCTGCTCCCAGCCCTCTGGTGACTCCACACTACCCTTCTTGCTGCTGCTCCTTTTACCTCCCCTCCCCCTCCTGAATGGGGAATGAGGCTTTGTTCTGGGGTGGACTCACCATTTAAGAACCTACTATGTGCACATTCAGTGCTGGTTCGGTGAAGCCCTATTCCGGTTCTGGTGATACAAGATGCCTAAGACACAGCCCCTTTCCTCACCTCGCAGGGACCTCCCACACCTCCATGTGACCTCAGCCTGCTGTGCCCACCCACCCCGCTGACCCCGAGAGCATGCTCAGGCTTGGAAAGACACGTCTGTGGGTGTGAGACAGAGTCACAGCATTCGGTGACTAGGGGGAAGCCAGGTAAGTGTCCACGCCTGGTCCCATCCTGGAGTGGGGACCAAAGGGAGTCCAGCCTGGGCTGTCAAGCTGCCCCCTGACACACACACCACCCCGCTCCCGCGGAAAGCTCTGATTTTCTCCGCGGTGGTGGAAGAGGGTATGTGGGTGTCAAGGACTCACAAACCAGGCTCTGCTGTCTGTTAATGGATGAGGGTTCCACACTCTGCCTCTGGGAAAGGTGAATTAGGAGCTGGAGTGGGGGGCGGTAGGTGAAAAGGGGAAACAGGAAAAAGATGCGGGTGAGGGGTTACCGAGCCAGGACCGACCTTGCTTGAAAGGAAAGGAGACGTGGCAGGCTGGGAAGTCGGAAAGATGAGGCAAGGGCGGGAGGGGCTTCTCAGCAGTCGGGGCCCTTTCGCTGGAGTCTGGGGCCCTTTCTGCAGGAAAGGGGGGGTTGTCCTCGCTTGATTTTCGTCTGGTCCTCCCGAAGCTTTGCCCTGGGGGCGGCTGCCGCTGGCGAGGGTGGGGGTGTTCCTCAGCCCGCAGTTTTCTCCAGTGGGTGCTAGGGAGGAGGAGGAAGCGGGATGTGGAGGGGTTACGACCAGGGCGTGGGGGGGGGGGGCAAGATGATTTCTCGGGGGTGGGGTAGCAGCTAGGGGATTAGGATTCCAGGCTCGGGTCACCATGGGATACAGGCTTAGGCTCTGCAGGCGAAGAGAAAAATCCAAGAAGCCGGCAAAGAAAACCACCACCCGCCACCACCCTTGGCACCGTACCCCTCCCCCAAGGCCCCACCACTCCCCGCACCGCCTCCCCCAGCCGCCTCGTGCTGCCCCCTGCGTTGGGACGACCGACCCACGGTTCTGATTGGTCGGAGACTGGGAGGGGGAGCCGAGGGCCGGATTGGCTGGCGGGGCCAGCGCAGGGCGGGGCGGCTGATTGGCGGAGCTGGCCGAGGGGCGCTCCGCTGATTGGTTGGGGACGAGGAAGCAGGAAGGAGGGTGGCGGAGGCTCCGCTCTCGGGGAGTTTGTGGAGGAACCGCGAGCGGCGTAGCGGATCCCGGAGCCCGGCCCCCGCCGTCCGCCCGTCCGGCTGCCTGCCCCGCCCGTCCGGCCCTCGCCGTCCGCCCGCCCCGGCGCGCCCGCCCCACCGACGGCCCCGCCCGGCCGCGGTCCCCGCTCCGCCCGCCTGGCCCCGGCCCCCAGGAGGAGGCGCTGACGCAGCAGCGTGGAGCCCGGGAATTGAGCGCCCCCGGGGGGTTCCAGCCGCCGGATTCCAGCCCGGCTGGGGCCTGCGGGCGCCCAGAGCTGCGCCGTCCGCGCCGCCGTCCCGGTGAGCTAAGGGCCGGGGTCGCGGGGAGGGGGGGGAAGGGGCAAGCGGGCGGGAGGGAGGGAGCGAGCGAGGGAGGTGGACGAGTGAAGAGGAGAGGACCGGCCGCCCGTCAGCGCGCCCCACCGAGCGCGCCGCGCCGCCGCCCCCGCCAGCCCGGGAAGGGACGGACGGACGGACGACGCGAAGCAGGTGCGGCCGCCCGATCGCTCGCTCGCGCCTGATCCTTCCCCCGGGTCCCGCACTACCGTCCCGCCATCGGGGAGCGCGGCACGCCTCGAGGTGACAGCCCCCGGGGGCTGCTCGCTTCGATGGTCGGGGGCGGGGTGGGTGGCGGCCGCAGGGTAGCAGCTTGGCCGTGCGGCGGCGGCGCGGGCGTCCCGGGCCGCGGAGGGCGGGAGGACGCTGGTTGTTTCCTTGCCGCGGCGTAGCCGGCTCGCCTCCGAGTGCGCGGGCGACGCGGCCCTGGCCCCCCTCCCCCGCCGCGCCCCCTCCCCCATCGCGGTCCCGGAGGCTAGGGGCCGAGGCCGGGGGCGGCGCCGCGGGATTGCCTGTTCAGGGTGGGGGGCGCCCTCCCGCGCTAGGAGCTGACCGGTTATTGCTAGATAGGGGGTTGGGGATGGGGGCTGCGCCGGGGTGGGGGGTAGTGTAGACCCGATGGGATCGGACTGAGAGGAAGGGAGGCGCCGAAGACGGAAGGGAACCGGTTCGAGAAGCGAGTGTGGGCCGCGGGAGGCCCGGCGGGGACCGTGCAGAGCGGCTGCCGAGTCCGAGGTGGGGCGGAGGGATCGAAGTTGTCAGACCGCCTCCAAGTGACAGCGGGACCCCGTGCTCTGGGCCCGGCCTGGTCCTGCCCTGCCTGCCTCGCCGCCGCTCCTCTGGGGCCGGGTCAGGTCGGGCTCGAGGGGCCCGCTCGGCGGTGAAGCGCCGGACAAAGGCGGCGCCGGAGCGGGCGCAGGTGGTGGCGTCGGGGAGGGGAGTGGGTCCGAGCCACCACCCGGAGGGGCGGGCGACAGGGCCAGACTCTGCCCGGGGAATTGCGGGAGGCCAGGGCGCCCGCCGACAAGAGCTGTGGCACTGGTTCAGCGTTCCAGCCGCGGATCCTCGCGAGGTTCTGGGAATAGTGAGGTCGACCTGGCCAGGATGGAGGGGCACAGGGGCAGAGGTGGGGGAGTGCAGATGGTGGCCCTGGCTGGTAACGACCAGGTTGCTGGACCTACCGAGGCAGGTGACAGTCTGTTGAATCATTGATGAGCCTCCTAGGAATGAGGGGTTTCAGCAAGCAGTTTGCCCACGGGTAGAGGTTTAATCCCACCTGAGACTTCTCCCAGTCACCCATTGTCGACAGTTTTAAGAGGACAGATCAGTTGTATTGGGAACTAGGAGACACCCTCCAGATGTGCGCCAGCCATCCATCGTTAACTGCTTTTAGCACTTTTTTTTTTAATAGCCAAAGAAGGTATCCACGTAGGGAAATGAGAAGCTCAGTTTATGAATTCAGGCAGAAATTTAATGATTAAATGAAAAAGCCTTCCAGTTCTTTTCCTTTGTGCCACCAGAGGGACTTTACTTCCTACCTTTTTCATACCCATGTCTTCCGGAAAGGGGCCCCAGAGGGACTGTATGTCCTGGAGGGACACGTTGTACTTGGCCAGCTGAAGGACACTTGGGAACCAGTGGCTTAAGCTGTGGGTTCCTCTAAGCCCACCAGTAACCAGCTCTAAGGTAGATGCTGTTTTTCCATTTGTAAAAACTCCCTCAGAGCTCCCATGTCCCCTCATGTGACCCCGAAGTGGAATAGTTGGGAACACAAAGATGTAGAGTTTCAGACTGTCTAGAATGCAGATTTTTGCTAAGAATCTGGGTTTGAGTCCCACCTCTGGTAGGTGTTGGTTAAGAGCTGCTCTGAGCTGTAGTTGACTCTAATCTCACTCATGGGAAAGCTGCCTATTAGCCTTGCTTAGTATGGGCACAGAGTTAATTTATGGCCATCCCCATCCTCTCCCTGAGGATCTAGACCCCAGCCTGAGTGGAGTTTGAGGCATGTGGGAATGTGATGTATTACCTCATGCAGGAGACTAAAGTTTGTTCTGAGATTAATTTAATTGTATGTCTAAGATTCAGAGAGTGATGGAGGCCCTTGTGCTTACTTTGAGGCTATACAGTATGTGATTTCTTTTGGTGGCAGTAAAAAGGGGGTGACCTGGTCTGGCCATTGGATATAAAGGGGAATTAATTGCCAAAACAGTGGTTTTCCTCTTGGATAGGCTCTTACCTGGCCAGGAGTCTCACTCCAGTCAGATCAAGTGATTAGGAGGGTTGGCTCAGAAGAGGTTAGCCAGTGAAGAGGTTTTCTTTTTTATATCTTTCTCCCTCCGTTTTTTCCTTTCTGTTGTCCTCCTGGCCTCATGTCAGGCCTGTGTTGTTGTCCTGGCCTCCTTTTCCTCCTCCTTCCTCTGATCCTTCTGATCCAGTCCCTACACAGCTATTAGATGACTCTTCCTAAAGCACCCCTTTGCCTTGTCATTCCCCTGTCCACAGACTTGCAGCGGCTCCCCTTTTCCCACACTCTGACGGCAGACACTTCCCTCCCCCTGACTCCCCCAGCCATGCTGTGCACATTTATCTCCCTGTGTCTTTGCTCTGCTGCTTTCCCCGGTTTTCCCCAATGAGGAGCCCCTTGCCGCCTTCTTCTCCCGCCTGAACCCTATTCATCCTTCCTTTCCCTGTCACTCAAACTGCTCGAGGCCAACATTGACTGTTAAACCTGTATGTGTGTGTATGTGGGCGTGAATATTCCAGGATTTCTGATAGTGTCATACACATTGTTTTTGTTGAATGAATAAATGCAGTTGACTGCTTAGTTGGGTAGGAACAGAGGGGAAACCTTCCTTTCTGCTTCCCCAGCAATGCTCAGCATGGAGTGCTTTGTGGTTTCCAACCTTTTCTGTCAAAGGCATATAGATAGGGCATGTTTGGGGTGCTTTAGTGTGGGGAGCAAATGAAAGTTAGCTGTTTCTGATATTCCGTCTGGTGAAAAGTCTGTCCTACGGGTTGCTCACATGACGTGACATAGACACGAATTAGAAAAAGACTGTAATCCCGTTTTACTCCTATCGTACCAGGCCATTCTCTCCACCCGGCTTTGCTGCTCTTGCGCAGTTTTCCTTGTCCATGCTAAATGAATCCATATGTTTTATCTCTTCTCAATCCCAGGTGTAAATAAGGGAGAAAACGGGGTTCTGAGAACAGAAAAGAAAAAGATTCCTGGGTCTGGCCCATGGGTGGGACTTTGGGGACTGGCGTTGGATGAGGTGTTTGTAGGGGCATCGCCGACGTGGGAGGCATGATCAACCCCACGCTGGACCCATCAGAAAGGAAAGCTATGATCCCAGCTGTCTCAGAACTTCAGTTTTTGTTCACCATCAACCCCAGACCATGGGGGAAATGGGAACGAAGAGTGGTGACTGGTGTGAGTCTAGACAGTGAAAAAATAAATTCTGCATCCATCCCCTTTCCCCCAAACCTCTCTTTTGTGCCCCAGTTTGATGATTAATGGACTAGCATTTCCCTTCCAAGCTGGAAAGCCACCCCTCACAGTTGCCATGGCAATGTAGACCGCTCCCCGTCAATTAAAAAAAAATCCCCACTACTACTCTTCTTGCTTCTACTGTAGCAGGAGACAAGCTACCTCAGAATGCAGCTCCTGGGCTCTCTCCTCAGCTGCTCAGGTGGTTTTTGCTCTGTGTTCGAGAACATAGTCCTTGCTGTCTTTCTGGGGTTTGCCTGAGTTTCTTCACTCTGAGCAAATTGTGCCCCCTCTTAGTTCCAGCAGACCCTGAAACACTTATATGAAGAAGCAGAAGAAATAATTGTTTTTTTAATTCATCTGCCATACAAATGAAAAATCAGAAAGAGCCCTCTTCTACCTTTACTTCTGGGGTTAAAAAAAAAAAATCCCATCCACACCTTCTCTGGTATGTAAGGGTACAACCTAGGGAGCATTTTGACATCCATAAAGGAAGTTTCAGTAAACCTAGAAGGAATTTACCCTTCCACTGTGCTTCACATTGGAATTCTATGGGAATTTTCAATTTATTTATTTTCATTCCTCCCTACCTCTCCTTCCCAGCATTCAGGAGAACTTGTGTGTTTTTATTTTATCTGTTCTTATTCCTCTTGGCCTTGCTTTGGCAACATCTGGCCTCAGCGCCCTGTTGCAAGGTGAGTCATTAAAAAGGAAAAAAAAAAAACTTAAGGGGAAAAAGTCTCTGGAATTGAGAAGTAGCCTGTGTTGAACTAAGGCTCCCAGCCGAAGCTGCCAGGTTTATGGAGCATTATACGGACAACCCCAACATTAAAGGGCCTCCTTTTTATGAATGGGTTGTGAAGAATGTAAATAAAGCAGCATCTCTCAAAGGGGAAGCATTGTACATTAGCAGTACTACCCTGGCCTAAGTATTTATGGGAATTTGCTGGCACAGCCTGGCAAGACTCACTTCCTTTGTGAACTTGCTGTTGTGCTGGGGGCTTCGAAGGGACAAGAAGGGTATGCTTGGGTACTCAGGGCAGACCCAGCACTCCGGCTCTGCAGATCCCTGGCCTTGACTTGATGGACCAGCTCATGGCTAGAAGTGCCTGTTAACCCTGAAAAGATGGAAAATACAGGGTGTAGTCAAGAGCTTGTGATGATTGGAAGCACAGGCTCTGATGCCTGGGGTCCTGAGATTCCACAGCTACTGACCCTTTGTGCTGCTTCAGCCTCCCCAGAACAGGGGACAGAGAGGACCTGGATGATGAAATCCGGCTTGGTTTAATGGAAGGCACCTAACTGGAGTAAAATGGACTGGTTTGAATTTCAGTTCCTTTATGTTTCCCCTGCCCACCTCCTGGTACGGCCACTAATGAGCAGTAAACCGGCTAACAGGGAGGAGGAGGAGGAGGAAGAGAGCGGAGGCTGCAGACCGCCTGCCTGCTCAGGACCAGGCCTGTTCAGGGGCAGATGAAGAGCTGCTAAGCACCAGCGGGGCCTGGGGTTTCACTGAGGGGAGGGGGGTTGGTGCCCTGACCTGGGCAACTTGGTCTAGAAACTGGGGAGCAGAGGACTGAGGATTTGGTGAGCAGGTCTCAGGGCAGTCATGCCCAGGACTTTGTGTTGAGTCCTGGGAAGCGTTTTCATCCAGATTCCACATTTCCCAGTGGGATACTCCTGCAGGGATGGTTGGTTATTCACCTGATTCAATGTGCTCCCCCTGCCCCCCCCCACAAGAAAAAGATAAAAAATAACATTGCCCTTGAGATGCTCTGCAAGCCCAGCCCACCAGGAAGAAAGAATGGGCTTGTCTCTTAGCCTCTTTGAGATGTGAAATGGGAACTTTTGTCCTACGCACCAAGTTATCTGAATGAAAAAGTGACAAGTGACTCTTCTTAGTTAACAGGATGGGTGCAGACAGGAACTTGGGGTCTACATCTTCTTTCTCACATCAGCTTTTCTAGTGGATTTGGGGGGCAGAGGCGAGGTTAAGGAGAAGGGACCTGTTGCATTTCTGCTTTTTGTGACCCTGGGGTCTCACCCGGAGTGGAGCGGATCGCTCCTACTCCGGTCCGTCTCCAGGCCCATCTGCCCGTCCTCCCCAGAGGCAGCTTTCCGTTGCTGCCTGAACGGGAGGAGGGTGGCCCACACTTAGGCCCTTCTCCAACCGCTGCTACCTGTCTGAAACGTTGGAGGGAAATTCAGTTCATTAATGACATTCTTATTTGGCCAGGTGGTGTAGAGGTGAATTAGCAGTTTTTAGAGGCTCTTCATAGAAATCATGGGAAAAGTGTTAGGGTGCTGCTTGGTGCCAGGTGACAAGTATGCCAGAAGGGAAGATTCACATTTCCACTCTAGGGCCTCAGAGTGAGGGGCGTCCCCTGCTGTGTGCCTGGAGGGGTTCACACAGTTTGGACAGAATGTAAAAAAGAATTATAACCCTGACCGGTGTGGCTCAGTTGGTTGGGCGTTGTCCTGCAAAGTGAAAGGTTGCTAGTTTGATTCCTGGTCAGGGTACCTGCCTGGGTCGTGGGTTCCACCCCCTGCCTCGGAGCGTGTGTAAGAGACAGCCAATGGATGTTTCTTTCCCCCTCTTTCTGCCCCCCACCTTGCCCTCTCTAAAAATAAATAAATAAAAGTCATTTAAAATAATTATAAAATTGATGAAATGAGTATAAGAGATCTTCAGAGAAAATCGAAAGGACTTGGATTTATTTGGCCTCGAGGAGTTAGCCAAGGGGCAGTTACTATGTCTTCAAACGCTGAGGTGTCTTTGGAGCCTGACAAATTTCAGCCTTCGTTGCAGTTGCAGTGAAGGAAGGGCAGAGCGCCTGGTTAAGGAACTGCGGTTAGATGTGTGGGGATGTCTGTAGCGACTTTTCTGGATTTACTGTAACATCGAGACAGCATGCCTTTTTGAAGTCTTTACCCTTTTCTAGGATATAAAATGGGTTTGTTTTCAAAAGTTTGTGTAAAAATATATAAAAAACTTAGAGGAGACTTTCCTATAGAAACAATCTGTAAAATTATGTTCACGTTCCCTGGCCAGCTCACCAAAGAATGCCATTTAATCAGAATACATCCTCAGTTCCTCGTGTGATGAAAAATCAGGAGAAGCTAATAATGCGTCAATGCCAGTAATGAAAGCAACACAGAAAGACAGAAATGAGTGTGCAGGTTCGTCTCAAGTGTCTGTCGGGACCCAGCAGCTGTCCCGTGTCTCGGTGAGGGTGTTCGGAGAGGTGAAATACTTTGCCTCTCCGTGCCATTGTTTTCTCCTTTCGGGGGTGAGATAATAGCTATCCTTGTGAGGTGGCTGTGAGGATGAATGAGAGTAAATGTAACACGCTTAGGGTGGTGCCAGGCGCATAGTGAGCGCTTGACAAACGTGTGCCATCCTGTTAGACCAGAAGCCTCTGCAGTGGGGCAAGACTTCCCTACCCTGCACATTTAGGGCACTTGAGGACTGGCAGTGTTAACTGGTTCTTTGCTGCTGAGTTCACCTTAATATTCGTGACATTCCTTGTCTTGATAGAAGTGTGCCTCTTGCTCTTTTTTTTTTTTTTTTTTTTTTAAAGAAGGGAAGGGAGAGAGAAAGAGGGAAAGAAACAGTGATCTGCAAAGAAAACATCGGTTGGTTGCCTCTTGCACACTCCCAACCAGGGATCTTTACCTCTTGCATGCCCCTGGTCGGGGACCTGGCCCACAAGCCAGGCATGTGCCCTGACTGGGAAAGGAGCCTGTGACCCTTAGGTTTGCAGGCCAGTGCTCAGTCCACTGAGCTACACAGCCAGGGCCAGCCTTGCTCCGTTAATGGTTTGGGAATAAGAAGTGGAATGAGAGGATTATTTCCTGAGATACCTGGGCAAGTTGAGAGAGAGAAAAAAGAGAATGGTAGTAAAAGAGAGGGTGTGCTGGGCGACTGTGAGCGATTTCCTGAAGTCTCCCTATTTATTGAACTGTGGATTACACTGAAGAGGCACAGTGGACTCCTGGGGATGGGACAGAGTTTGGAGGTCAGTTTCTTGTCCTAGGCTCCAAGAAATGCCATTATCTAGGGTAGAAATATTACGAGTCGGGGCAGGTGGGCAGCCAGATCTTCTTCATTCATTCAACAAGCTCTTACTAAGCCCTACGGATGGGATTTAGTGGTAAGGAAGGCAGAACCTGCCTGACCCCACAGAGCCTGCATCCTAATGGGGGTGCCACTAATCATTTAGGTAATTAGTTAGGGTGCCCGTAACTCTGGTAAGGTCTTCCCTGTGGTTCTGCTCTTGCTGGTGGAGCATTGGGAAAGCCTAATCTTAGGTCTTGTTCCTTCCCAAGGTCTAAGGGCAGAGCTCCCATCTCTGCCTGGCTGGCCACTTTCTTCTGTTCAGGATGAAATAGCACCTCCAGTCTTGGCAAGCCGTCATAGAAATCTAAGTTGTTGGTTCCTAGAGTTTCCTGGTGGTTTAACCAACACATATCCTTTGCCACTTCTGGAGACGGGCCCGGAGCAGGCTGGTGAACTGTTGGTTTTTTGTTTGTTTGTTTGTTTGTTTGTTTTTTGAAGAATGGTGTATTAGTAACATGACGTTTCTACCTAATTCTGCTGAGGGCCTGTTGCTGAGCTTTGGGGAACCCAGCCCTATTCCTGTTTTATTTCTCCCGAGTTGTTAATTGCCCGGAGCAAGCGAGTCCCGCTCCAGGAGGAGATTTGCTTCTGGCTCAGCCCTGGCACTGCTGAGTCTGGGTGGGAGGGTCTGAAGGAGCCTGAGCCTAGGTCTCCCGTGTCCCCAGCCTGAAATCAGTCTACATGGAGCCAGTAAGGCTGAGTCTGGTGGAAGGTGCATTTGTCTCCTGTCTCAAGACTTTAGCTTTTGTGTGTTGCCCCTTCCTGAATCCAGACATTTGCGAAATGAATTTCTCAGAGTGCTGCCCACTCCCTACTGGGCTTTTCTGTTCCCTCCGTGCAGCTGGCTTGGAGGAGCCTTCAGTGTCTGAATGGAGACCTGGCTCAGGGGCGCCCTCTGAGGCTGCCTTGCAGCGAGAGTGTTCTCCACTAAGTTCCGAGCACTCCATCACAGTCCCTCTCACAGTCTCTTGTCCTCTGTCTTCCTACCAGCCCAGAGCTCCAATTTCTTAGGCTTTTTTGCATTTTTTCCCTCAGCACTTAGCTTAATACTTGAAATGTAGGGAAAAAGAATGAGCTTGTATTGGTCACCCTTTGTATAACAGGCACTTGCCACACATTCTCATTTAACTTGATCCTCATAACAGCCTTGCTGTGTAGACAAGGAAAGCAAGGCTCAGAGAAGTTCAGTTTGCTGACCAAGCCCACTGGGGTTAGCAGCAGCACTAAGTGGCTTCCAGAACCATGTGAGTTTGTCCTCTGTGTTGAGCCATGGCAAGGAGCCAGCAAATGTTGGCTGACTGAGCAAAGGTCACACAGGTGCCATGTGCCTGGGATGGAGCCTCGGGTGCTCTGGCTTAGCTGGATTCACACCTGCAGGTATAGGTCTACCTTGGGCACATAGGAGCTGTTCACTGGGAGGAAGCCAGGGGAAGGCAGATTGTTTAAAGTAGGGGTATGTGCCTTTAACGAAAGCCGTAAAGACTAGTTTTGTATTGTACCTGATTACCTTCTAATTTGTCAGGTTAGAGTTTCTTAAAGCAGAGCACTGTGGTTTGACTAAAACACAGTGCTCTTCGCCCACTGTCCTAGTTCAGGGGTCTGCGTGTATGTGTTGACTTCTAGGTCCAAGGGGTACACTGTCTCTCTCTCAGCCCCGCTACCTGTGGGGAGGACCTTACCCTCAGGCCAGAGCACTGGCAGTTCCCAGTGAGGCGGAGATTCCACCAACTCTGCTGTTAGACACAGGGGTGGGCAAAAGTAGGTTTACAGTTGTAAGTACACAAAACAGTTTATTCTTGTATTATTGTTAGTTTTTGTATTATTTTCCATACGAATAACTGCAAACCTACTTTTCCCCACCCCTGTAGTTGTATACTTAATTACAATTCTAATATAAAATGGGGGGGGTTGCGTTATTATATTTTGAGTTAAAATTCCCTTGCCCTGACTTGTGTGGCTCAGTGGGTTGGGCGTCATTCTGCGAACAAAAGGTTATTAGTTTGGTTTCTTTTTTTCTTTTTCAATTTTATTTATTTATTTTTAGAGAGAAGGGAACGGAGGGAGAGAGAGGAGAGAAACATTAACGTGTGGTTGCCTCTTGAGCACCCCCTACTGGGGATCTGGCCTGCATCCCAGGCACATGCCCTGACCGGGAATCAAACCAGCAACTCGTTGCTTCGCAGGCCAACACTCAATCCAATGAGCCACACCAGCCAGGGCACCAGTTTGGCTTTTGATCAGGGCACAGGCCTGTGTTGTGGGCCAGGTCCCTGGTTGGGGATGTGCAAGGGGCAACCAACTGATCAATGTTTCTCTCCCTTTCTTCCTCCCGTTTTCTCTAAAAAAATAAATAATAAATATTTTTTAAAAACAAAAACACCCCCTTTCTCCTCCCCACTAAGATTTGTGCTCCTTTACAGTTACAAGAGACTGCACGTGGAGGTTCTGGACGCTCGGTGCGGGTCTGGGCCTGTGTGTCTGGGCTGTCCTGTTGGGGTGGTCACAGCGGGCAGGAGCAGCCAAAGATAGGGCCAGCTGCACCCCACACCCCATGTGGGGTGGCTGTGGGTCTTCCCAGCAGGGCTGCTCCCGTTTCTCAGGGCTCCTGGGAGCCCCCAGTGTGAAGTGTGAAAAGCCGGTGGTCTGACAGGCTGAGCTGGGCTTGCGCCTTCCAGGGATAGGCTCAGCTCCTCAGATGGCTGCCAGACCGGAGCGCAGTCTATAAAACAAGCTATGTCCAGGCAGGTCAGGCCATTTCCTTTTGGTTGGGAGGCCTGTGCTTCCTGCCCACATGTTTGTAGGATCTCAGCCTGATGTCAGTGAATTGAGAGCCCACAATGAGTGAGGCCGAATGGGCACCAGGGGGTGGGGCCCTGGGCCTTGAGCTCATTCTGTGCTGCCTGTCAGGGACTTCATCTTTCTGTGGGTGCCCACCATGAAGCAGCAGTCAGATGGCAGGAACAGGCAGAACACAAGCCCTCTGACCCCCATCCCCAGGCTCTTAGCATCTGAGGAGCTCACCTTTCACCGCGGAGTGGAGTGTTTCCCGGAGGTGTGGAGCGGTTTTTCAGGGTCTGTTGGGATATGGTTTCTGCCCCTTGCCCTCTTGCTGTGTTATAGACTGAACCCCCCCCGCCCCCCCCCCCACACAATTCACCCCACAGGGGGCCCTGCATGGGAAAAGAGCAGCATTTCCATCTTTCTCTGGGGTTCACGCTTGGGTGTTTTGGGCGGACTAGTAGCAAAGCAGAGTTGAGGGACGTTGGTTCCCACCCTGATAGACTCCTGAACAGGGTGGCTCTGTCATCCTTACCAGCACCCTTCAGTTACATCATTTGGTGTATCCTTTTTCGATGAGGAATCTGCCGTTCAGAGAAGTAAGTTGCTGTGAGGGGCAGAGCTGGCATTTAAATCCAGGTCTGCCTGACTCCGAGGTTTGGTTCTTTCTACCAGCCATGTTTCTTTACCTGGCTTGATCGTAAGAATTTTCAGCAGTTTCACTTTCCTGTTTTCCCATGAGATAACTTCAACTAAAGTAAAAGGAGCAGGAGCCTGCCTTTGTGCTCTTGCTTTTCTTCTCCAGTGAAAGATTGAAGAAACTCATTGCTCATGAGCAAGTGTGCTTTTTTTTTTTTAAAAAAAATTTGTATGTATTGATTTTAGAGAGAGAAAAAAACATCAATTTGTCTTCCACTTACTGATGCATTTATTAGTTGATTCTTGTAGTGTCCTGACTGGGGAGTCGAACCCACGACCTTGGTTTAGCAGAACAATGCTCTAACCAGCTGAGCTACTTGGCCAGAGTGAGAAAGTGTTATTCCTTTAGGGGAGGAGGGAGGTGATTCCAGGAGTGATTACAGAGGAGGGCAGTAACTCAGTGCCAGTGGTGTGGTTTTAGGTATAATTGGGAGGTGCCTTGGGTCAGGGCTCTTCTTGGCTCTTACTCTGGTGACCACCTGGTCTGCCCTTACTTAAGATCCCCTTGAATACAATAAACCAAAAATCCTAAAAAGCAAACTTGAAAAGGCAGTTGATAAGGAAAGGCAGTAGGGCAGATCCCTGAGTCTGGGGGTGGGGAATGTGGCCTGGAACTGGTAAGTGTGGGGAGGGCCAAGGCTCAGGACCTCTTCCTGCCACAGACCAACCTCTGCTTTTTGGAGAAATCTGGGCTTGACTTGCCTGTCCAGGCTCCGCCCTGGTTTCCCCCTCAGCGGCGCCCACAGCCCACACTCCTCCAAGCCTCTGACCCTCCCTTGCACACAACACCTTGGGTGTGCTGCACCTGCGCTGCTGAGCAGTGCTGCTGCAGCTGGAGGGGGAAAGGCAAGTCCTCCCTCCCTGTCTGTTTCTGTGGAGATGAGTTCCCCCAGCCCTGGGCAGCGGGGGAAACGCTGAGGCCCAGACCCTGCCTTGACGCTCTGCCTGGGCCTGCTGTCTCCCTTGAGTTCTAGACCCCATGTGCCCAGGGCTGAGATGGCCTGTTGGCTGTCTTAAGTACACCTGTGATTTTGGATTCACTGTGTGGTTTGCTGGTCTTGGGCTTGGACAGACCACCAGCAGCAGCTGTCCTTCGTGGCAGCTGGCAGCAGTCAGACTGCTTTTCTGCAGTGAGCGCTTGCTTGACATGATCTAGGTGAGTGGTGGTGTGCCCTGGGGAGTCCCTCTGGGAGCCTTCTCCCGAGCAGGCCTGGACTGTGTGTGCCTGAGAAGACAAGGCTTCCCGGAGAGGAGGAGGGTAATGCTGCGAGAACGCAGGCACCCTTGTCCCCTGGCAGTGGTAGAAGTTCCTGGTTGTGTAAGCAGCAGGGGCAGGTCAGCAGGAGGACTGGCAGAGCTGGAATGGGAACCAAGCCTACTGCTTTCCAGGATCTTCTTCCCCCAAGGAGCTGGGTCACCCCCTGCAGCATCCCCTCTACCCAGCTCCACCCGCAGTGGGTATGCACTGCATGTGGGGGAGCTGCTGCCGAGTTCCAAGTTCCCCACCCATCTGGTTCTCCTCAGTTTGGAGTGCAGGAGGCAGGCAGCAGAGACCCCCAGCCTCTTCTCAGGATGGTGAGTGACGCCGCAGCCTTAGGCACCACTCGAAAGCTAAGAGTTGTTTTGCAGTGTGCTTTTGACGGCCTTGGGTGTTTTCAGTGGGTGACGGGATTTGGCTGAGTCATGGGAGGCTAGCAGGAGGCTCTTAGGCTTGATTTGGAAATGTGACTTACGCTCAGTGATTTAGAGGCTTCCCTGGTGGTCAGCCAGATAGTCAGCCCATCAGCCATCAGCGGGGGTGGGGAAGGACAGACGGACATGACAGTGGGTGTCCCTGAGGGACTGGAGGTGAAGAGAGATTCTTAAGGGAACACATTTCCAGGTTCTGGGGACATGCTCCTGAAAGTGGAAGGCTCCTCGCCCCACCTTTCCCTGCCTGGGACCTTTTACATGTTGAAGGTAAAGACTGAATGGGGATAAAGTGTCCCAGAGTCCCATCTACCCAGGCAGCCAACAAACTGGGGGAGGTGGGTGTGGACGAGAAGTAGGGGCAGACCAGTCACCCTTGGCTCAGGGCTCTTTTGCTCTTTGGATTTCTAGGCTTGAAAGCACTGCTCTGTGCTCCCATTCTTTCCCGTCCACCCAGTCCTTGCTCTTCACTTGTCTGTGTCCTTAAAGGCCACAAGCCCAGGTGACTTCAGCCTTGGCCCCGAGCCATTCCCAGACCTGGCTGCTCCGGTAACTTGGGGCCTGTTGAGGGGCTTTGGCCCCTGCTCTGCTGTGTGGTCTGTTCACTGCCCTCCATCTCCAGCCCCTCTGGAAGCGAGAGAAGCCTGGGCCTAGGCTTTCCTAGGAAATACAGACGTGTTTCTCCTTATTGCTGCTCTGCCACCTCTGGCGCAGGGGTGCCCTGCGTTTGAGAAAAGGGCCTGTGGGTTGCTTTCGAGAGTGAAAGGGTGCATTGCTAATCAGCAGGCTGAGCAAACTGGGGTGAGTGGTCACCCTGGTTAGGAGCAGAAGTCTAAGGGAGCCTCGCAGATGCCTGGGATTTTTTAGGACCTCTCCTGCCTGTGTTCAGGAATGAATGGATTTGCCTTCTGTGACTGTCATGCCCTGGGATCTGGTCTTTGGGCAGTGGCAGGTCCACACACGGAGGCCAGGGCAACTCCTGGCGTGCTGCCTCCTTTTTCCAGTTTTCCAAGTCCTTTCTCAGGGGTGAGGGACACCCACGCTACCTTCAGTCTGGTTTTCTTGATTCGCAACCAGTGGAGTGTGTCTCAGGAGAGAAGGTATACTCAGTGAGCCCAGCCACCGGCCCAAGGCCACTGGAGCAAGCTGGGAAGGGCTCCGGAATCCCTGGGAGCCCTCAGGTCTGGGACTTTCAGGGTTAAGTCCTGGCCCAGCAGGAGGGCTCGCAGCTTCTCTGGGAGCAAGGGGGGGGGAGGGGGGAGGGAGGGAGAGAGAGAGAGAATGAGAATGAATGTATAACAATAGCAGTGGGAAAATATAGCTTGAAAGCCTGGGCCTGCTGGTTGGGGAGGGGGTCCCAGGGTGCCAGGAAGGGCAGAACCTTGCTGGCTACCTTACTTGACAGCACCTTGTTTTGGATTGCGGAGTAGATGAGCTCAGGGGTCTCTGACCACCGACCCCCACTTCCCTGTTCTTCATTGCCTTGGCCAAGCTTCTAGTGAACCCCCAGCTCTGGCCTCTCATTCAGAATGGGGTCCAGTGGCCCAGGTACGTTGTGGGGTCGGGGGAGTATTTGACAAGCAAAGTTAGGGGATGATGCCGCCTCGAGGCCATTTTCTGTCAGGGGCTCTGGGTGTGCTGGCTCTCCCATCCTTCTTCCTGCCTGGAGGCTTGCCTGCCAGGCGGGAGACCTGAGGACTAGGGCAGGACTAGGGGGAAGCTTTGGTTAGTCCCCTGAGTTAGCCTTCTCTTGCCACTTTCTTTTCCTAACTCTTAGTGACTGGGTCGGGGGGCGGGGTTGGTTAAAGATGTACCACACTAGTGTGCGGTCTGGGTTTCCTACCCAGAAATGCTGGCCCTGGCTTTACCAACGTCCCTTCCGCAGGCACTGGCACTGTTTAGGCTGCCCTTCCCTGGAATCTCCTGGACCGAGGTGGGTCTGGCTCCTGGGGTCGGCTGCAGCCTCCCCTGACCACCAGTTCCTCAAAGCCAGGCCTTCACCCTTCCTGAGCTTTTCCAGCTAGGTCCAGGTTGCAGCTGTCTTGCCATGCGTGCTCAGCAGGGCGTCCTCCCAGGCTGGACTTTGCCTCCTCCAGGCCCAGCGGGCAGGTTCTTCATCGCAGCTCTTCATTGTCCACCTCCTTATCACCCTGTGGCCAACCTCAGAGGCCCCAGCTCGGGGGAAAGCTGGCAATATTAGGTTGGCCAAAAAGTCCATTTAGGTTTTTCTGTAAAAGGCGTATTTTCTTCATTTTCACCAGTAAGTTTATTGATTTGGATAGTTTGAGTATGTTATCTCTCTCCCATGTGGTATAACTTGGATTATTCTCAATTAATGTGTCAGTTTGATCGCCATCAACTTCAACTGGTCTACCTGACCGTGGAGCATTGTCCAGCGAAAAATCTGCAGCACAAAACTTTGCAAACCACTTGTGACACATTGGATCAGTCACAGCACCTTCTCCATACACCGCACAAATCTGTTTTTGTGTTTCAGTTACATTTTTACCTTTCTTGAAATAATAAACCATAATGTGCCAAAAATGTTGCTTATTTTCTTCCATCATCAGTATTAAAATGACTACACAAAAATTCACCAATTTTGATGTTGTTTTTTAAGTGCACACTGATAGGACAGCTGTCACAGTACAACTAACAAAATTGTTTCGAATGAAGTTAGAGACAACTAAGTGCTACCGGAGCCGTCTTACGGGGGGAAAACCAAACTTTTTGGCCAGCATGTTTTTGAAGGAATAGATGGGCTCCCACTACACAAGCCCTGTCCTGCCTCGGTGTCTTCAGATCCTCCTTCTGGCCTGAGATGAGTATCTAGTGGGAGAAAGACAGTCAGAGAGAACCACCTTTGCCCCTGGCTCCTTCTGTCTTCTGACCCTGGGGCCTGTATTGCTTTGCAGCCTCTTCAGGGGCTTACTTCAGAGGACCCTAGGCTGAAAGAATGGGACACCCATTTCTTGCAGAGCCACTGATAGCCTGAACTCATTGGACCTTTGTACTCTGGAAGAGGGGTCCCCTGAAAATCCAGGCTGGAGATGGGGTGAGGGTAGGCCAGAGTTACTGTGGGCGGGGTAGATGGACTGCAGGTGGCGGAAAGGCAGCAGGGCAGGCCAGGGTGGGCTTCTCTCATTGCCTGCCTTCTGTCCTGCAGGTTGGAGGTACTCCATGACACACACTCGGAGGAAGTCCCTTCCCATGCTGAGTTCGGGCCCCGTTGGCCGCCGGGAGCCCCTGCAGATGGAAGGCAGCAACGTGGAGCAGGGAGTGGAGGGTGTGGAGCCAGGCATGCCCGAGAGCCCAGGGCATCTCACAGGACGCCGCAAGAACTACCCGCTGCGTAAGCGTCCCTTGGTTCCGGAGAAGCCCAAGGCCTGCAAAGTGCTGCTGACCCGCCTGGAGAATGTGGCTGGTCCACGGAGTGCAGATGAGGCTGATGAGCTGCCCCCTGACCTGCCCAAGCCCCCCAGCCCAGCCCCATCCAGTGAGGACACTGGCCTCGCCCAGCCCCGCAAGCGGCGCCTGGCCTCCCTCAATGCCGAGGCCCTCAATAACCTGCTGCTGGAGCGGGATGACACCAGCAGCCTGGCAGGCAGCCGCCGCAGTCGAGGAGGAGACCCTCAGCACAGCCGGGACCGTGACAGGGCCACAGGGGGCTGGTCTTCCTCCAAGAAGCGGCCCAAGCTGGGAGACTTCGGTGGAGGAAGTCGGGATCTGTCCCCAGAGCCAGCACCAGATGAAGGTGCTCGCCGAGATGGTGACCCAGCTCCCAAGAGGCTGGCCAGCCTGAATGCGGCTGCCTTCCTAAAGCTGAGCCAGGAGCGGGAGCTACCCCTGCGACCACCTCGTGCTCACCCCGAAGCAGACGGTCGCTCCACTGAGCCACCCGCACTGAAGGCCCTGAGGCCAAAGTGGGCCAAAGTCAATGGCAAGAACTATCCCAAGGCCCGGCAAGGGGTCAGTTCTGGGGAGGCTGCAAACTCACCCAGCTGGCAAGAGTGCCCTGAGGAGCCATGGTTATCTGCCACCCCTCGAGGGCCATCCAGCCAGCTACCTTACCAACCCCTGAGCAAGGCTCTGGAGAGCCCCTTAGGGCTGCGTCCCCACCTGCCCCTGCTGATGGGAGGGCAGGCAGCCCTGAAGCCAGAGCCCGGGCGCCCAGGAGAGGAATCACCTGCCCCCAAGCAGGAACTGCACCAGCCCTCTTTCCCTACATCCCAGCTTTCCCCTCTGCCGATGCCCGGCAACCCTGCCGACTACAGTGGCCTGTGTGGTCGGCCCGAGCTCACCGCACTAGGCAGCTTCTACCTGTATTGCAGCCAGGATGGGCTGCAGTGTGGGGGCTACTCCCCCTGCCCCATGCTCCCTGAGGGCAAGCTGTCCCCAGTGGCTGCACCCACCGAGGGGCTCCTCTTGGCCCCGAGATCAGTGCCCGCAGGCACCCCTTTCCAGCACCCTCCCTGGGCCTCTCACTACTGCTCCAGCGAGGACGCTGAAGTGAATGGCTATAGCATCTGTGAAATGTTGCCCCCTGCTCTTACCCACATTGGCACTACCTGTGGTGGCTGCTCCTACAAAATGCCTTTTGCAGCAGGTAAGCTTTCCCAGGCATAGGATGTACAGGGCGCAGGTGGCAAACACAAGGCCCGCGGGCCGAATCCGGGCCTCCACCTTGTTTCTACCCGGCAGCAGCACCGCGCTCTCGCTTAACTGTTCAGGAGTAGTTACATTTATACAGTCCTAAAATCACATTCGGCCCTTTGAAGGCGACCATGAGGCTGGTGTGGCCCCGGGTGAAAATGCGTTTGACACCCCTGTCCTAGGGAGTTTCTGAGACACTGTGTCCCAGGAGGGTGGGTTTTGGGTCTCCTTGGGGTCTAGCTACTGCATGGGAGATAGGGGGCTTGGAAAGGGGAGCGCTTTCCTTCTTTTTGTGCCCCATGCCTAGGAGCAATCGCAGGAAGGGGCCCAAGTTTAGCTTTTAGCAGCCCTGCCCTGCCCCCACTATCTGGAGATTTCTTGGCCTGGCAGGTGGGTAGCATTTTGCTGGTGATGGTGGAAGGGGTGGGAAGGGCCTCTCTTCCCTCCCCATTGGGATTACCCGTCTTGGAGTAGCAAGTTACTGAAATTAGGGCTTTTGCCAAGTTGTCCCCATGTCCCTCTGTTCTTCTCAAAGAAAGCTGGAATGTCTTGCTTTCTAGGAGCTCAGACCATCTGCATGCCAGATAACTTCAGCATTTGGGGGGTGTGGTGGGTACCAGGCCCAGTAGATGGTGCCAGCTGCAGTAAAACATCTTCACCCCACTGTACAGGCTTTGAAAGAAAAAGTGCCCCAATTTAGCATCACCTTGCTAGGAGTGGATGGGGTGGGCATACCCCAAAAACAGGCAGAGTGCCCTGGCACAGACAGGGCACTCTTAGGGCCTGTGGCTTTGGTGTCTGCCTTCCTGACAAGATCCAGACACCTGAGAGGCTTATGATGCAGCTGATGAGACACCCCCACAGTGATCTCTCTCCCCCCAAATTGGCAGGAGTGTCCTTGCATGCCTCTCCAAGCTCACATCCTGGCTGGCGAGTCTGCCAGCCGCTGGCGAAGCGAGAGGCCAGGTCTTCCCAGGGCTCTCCCCTGCCCCACAGCCTTCCTTGTAGGGGTCTATAAAACAGCTTTATAGACCAGTCGACTCTGTCCAGACTGGTTATTTCAGATTTTGGCATGAGTTGGGACTCTTTAAGAAATGAAAACAGGTGGCTTCTTTGGCTTTTCCTTCTCTTTTGTACCACTTTCCAAGTCGAGACACCTAACTGTGGTCCCCAAGGCCCTCACCCCCCTGCCCCGGGACACTCATGAGCACCAGGTGCCTGGCACTGCCCTAAAGCACTTTGCAGACGGGAGGCCGTGTGGTGTGTAATCGAGCATAGGCTGTGGGGCCAGACGTGGAGTGGAGCGTTCTCCCTCACTTCCTTAGCGTGTGACCGGGGAACAAGCCAGTAACTCCTTGATGTTTTAGTTTTCTTAATTGTAAGGTGGGAATATTGATAGCTGCTTCATAGGGTTGTTGTAAGGATAAGTTAGTACACTGGTAAGAAAAACACTCAGGATAGACTACATGACATTTGCAACTACTACTTCTGTGGCGAGGCACCGAGAGGTGAAGTGGCTTGCCTGAGGTCACACAGCTGGTACGGGGCAGGTATGGGATTCATGTTCTGGGCTGATGCCAGCTCCCCTGCTCCTAAGCACCTTGGAAGCCTCAGAGAAGATTAAGTCAGAGCTAGGGAAGCTGTTTCCATTACTCCCTTTCTTCCTTCAGGCTAGAATGGCAGGTGGAGATGTCTGTGAGTCTCCCAAGGTCAAGAAACACCCTTGCTTGGCCAGTCACTCTGACAATTCACCTTAAAGGCCCCTGACCCAATCTGTCACTTCAGTGGCCTTTGGGTTCACACTTAGAATTAAGACAGCAGGCTCTGAAAGCAGAGAGGCCAGGGTGAGGTTACTGCTTGTCCTTACCTGTCCCGATCCCTTTTTCCTTTCCCCAGAAGGCTGCAGGTCCCTGGGCCAGTTGGAATTTCCTCTTCCCGAAGCTGGCCACCCCGCCTCACCTGCCCACCCCCTCCTGGGATGCCCTGTGCCCAGCGTGCCACCTGCCGCAGAGCCCGTCCCTCATCTCCAGACGCCCACCTCGGAGCCCCAGACAGTAGCCCGTGCTTGCCCTCAGAGCGCCAAGCCTCCTAGCGGCTCCAAGTCAGGTCTGCGCACGGGCTCCAGCTGTAGGCACACTGTGAGGAGCAAGGCTGCCCGCAGGCCCAGCCACCCCAAGCAATCGCGTGTCCAGCGCCCACGTCCTCGCCGCCGCCGCCGCCGCCGCACTAACGGCTGGGTACCTGTTGGGGCTGCCTGTGAGAAGGCTGTCTATGTCTTGGTGAGTGCCAGGTCTCAGCCGATGGGGAGAAGAGAGGGTGGCTTTGGGGACACAGGCCCTGCAGTGAGGTGGGTCCCAGGAACCCTGGCTTTAGCTACTCTGAAAGGCGACAAAGGGCTCCAGCTCACTTGTGCTGCAGGCACCAGCCTTGCTAGCCCAGCCTGTTCCGCTGCCCCTGCCGATCCTGTACTGTGCACCGCAGGGAGCTCAGGAGTGCTCACAGACCAGCTGGTGGCTGCCGTCTCTGTCATTGACTCTTGGGGGAGTTATCTGAAGTGTCTCGATCCCGTGTCCCCGCTCACACTGCCCCCTCTATTCTGGATTTTAAAATGCAAGATTTTCATGGTGGCTTTTTAGATGAGAATGTATAGGGAAACCTTGGGTAGGCAGAGGAAATTGGTGATACAGGAACATCTGGGATGATGAAAAGAACATCAACTAAAATTTATTGAGCACTTCTTAGGTGCCAGAAGCGAGCTAAGCACTTTGCATGCATTACCCGCTTTCATCCTCACCACTACCCTGTGAGGTACGTACCCCACGTTCCTGTCATTATCCTCATTTCACAGATGAGGGAACTGAGGCTCAGCAGTAGATTAAGTAATTTGCCCAGGGTTGCACCACTTCCAGTGGTGGTTGAAGGGTCAAACCCAGACTGCCCCACTCTGCCAGCCCTGTTCCCATCTCTCGTCCTTTATCTGGCCACCGGGACTCCTCCTGCCCCTGAACCCAGGCTTCAGAGAAGGGGCCAGCCTGCAGACTGCTTCCGCAGATCCTCATCCTTGGCGCCTTGACTGCCGTGAGGAAGGCGTAGAGAGGACGTCCTTTGCTCCCTCCCTCCTTCGCTCTGCGTGTGGCCCCCCAAGCCTGTTTGTGTCACCGGTTTGTTACACAGGATGAACCTGAGCCAGCCATTCGAAAAAGTTACCAGGCGGTCGAGCGTCATGGAGAGACCATTCGAGTCCGGGACACTGTCCTCCTCAAGTCGGGCCCGCGGAAGACGTCTACACCTTATGTGGCCAAAATCTCAGCCCTCTGGGAGAACCCCGAATCAGGTAGTCCCAGCCTGCAGTTTGACCTGGTGGTGGTATTCCCCTGTTTTTCACACAGCCCACCTTCTGTTCAGCCAGGGTGCATTGCAGATGACCTTGTGGCTTCGGTTGGGTCAGTCCATTAACCTTTCCAGCCACCAGAACCTGGGCACTTGTCTGTCACCCTTCCTCACCTGTCATTGCCCCCCCCCCCCCTTCATGTCTAATGGCATTCCTGGCCACTTGAATGCCAGGCTTGGCCTGAGGCATAGGACAAGGGTGGCTAGAGCCTGCAGGGTTGGCCCAGCATTGAAGCTGGATGAGCCTCTAGGGCAAGCAGCCAGCCTGCCTGCCTTGTCTGAGGAACTCTGGGGTTGCCAGCTCAAGCTATGAATTCTCTTGTCCCCCAGGAGAGCTGATGATGAGCCTCCTGTGGTATTACAGACCAGAGCACTTACAGGGAGGCCGCAGTCCCAGCATGCACGAGGTGAGCCACCGGGCAGACAGGAGGGAGAAGGCAGTGGTGGTGGAGGGAGAAGCTGTAGCACAAGAAGATGGAATGGGGAGGGCAGACGTGGGTAGTCAAGTCCCTAGACTTGTCACCTTGGACACCGGAGAACCTGGGGGAAGGGCCCGGGTTTCAGTCTTTTCTCTCAGCACTGCTCCAATTCATGTTTCAAAGGGAATGGTAACCTTTATCTAGAAAGGGAGCCCTTGCAGGCAGGGGGTGCCAGAATGTGCCCTCCTGTAGACAAGAAAGGGGAAGTGAAGCGGCACACCTAGCCCCCTTTGATGCTGTCTGCAGCATGAAGTGGCGGGGAGCTGCTCCTGACACCCCTTAGCCCCAGACCCAGGGGTGTGCTAGGAGCAGGAATGCCCTCCGGGTGTAGTCTCCCCCATCTGGGTCTGCTTTCACTCTGCTTCCCTCTGGGAGTTTTCGGGAAGATGTGCACCAACTCCGCTCTGCTCTTCTGGCTGGTGGTGGGGGTTAGGAAGCTTAACGACAGGCTGGAGGAGGCACCTGGCTTCTCCAGAGCATCACAGAATCTGGGAAGGATGCCTTGGGCTGCCAGTTGAGAACCAGTTTGGCTCAAGTTCCAGGGAAGCGCCCTAGCTTTCTGGACCCTAGCTGGAGTGGTCTCAGGTCCGGAGTCTTAGCGGAGGGGTTGGGGTTAATGTCCAGCTCTTCCCTGGAGTTGGGTGCTCCCAAGCCCGGTAACTGATCTCATCCTGTCTCCCCTTGAGCCTTTGCAGAATGAAGTCTTTGCATCGAGACATCAGGACCAGAACAGTGTGGCCTGCATCGAGGAGAAGTGCTACGTGCTGACCTTTGCGGAGTACTGCAGGTGGGTGGTGCCCTGTGTGTATGGCTAGCCTCCCCCCAGGGCTGCTGGGGGGCTGCCTGTGATCCCCAAGGGGATCTCAGTGGGCCTGACCTCCCAGAACTTTTTTCTTTACAACCCACTTCCACCATCTGATTTTTTAGAAGAAAAAGACTTGTCGCCTGTCTGAGGGAGAGTGGTTGGACAGAATTGGGGGTGGTTATTGTACTGCACTCAGAAAACGTGGAGGGGAGTTGGCAGGTGGTCATGAGGGAGGCCTTGGCAGGTGTGGTTCCCCGGTGACAGAGAAGGCAAAGCCCTGGATGAGGATGGAGGCGGCACCAGGCCTTGCCCAGGTCGGAGGCAACTTCCTAGCTCTCTGAACAGGGTGGGGAAGGAATTGGTCCTCCTGCAAAGGTGGCTTTGATGAAGACAGTGAATGGTGTATCGCTGCAGGTTCTGTGCCATGGCCAAGCGCCGAGGGGAGGGCCTTCCCAGCCGGAAGACAGCACTGGTGCCCCCCTCTGCGGACTACTCCACCCCGCCACACCGCACGGTGCCGGAGGACACGGACCCTGAGCTGGTGTTTCTTTGCCGCCATGTCTATGACTTCCGCCATGGCCGCATCCTCAAAAACCCCCAATAGCCTCCTCCTGCCCACTTTGGGGCTGCCCACAGGCAAGTGGGGCTTGGGGCAGGGGGCACTGCTTGAAGCACAGCACTTGGTTAAGGGGCCACAGGGGCCTGAGGTTGTTGGCCTGTGGTTCTCTTGGGGGGAGGGCAGGGGCCCCTGTGGGTTCTGGGTCTTACGGGAGGGGAGGGGAGGCCAGGGTGTAAGAAAAGCGTCAGAGCCCTCAGCTTGGCCCAGGGTACCACTCTGTGGTTCCTGGGCAGAGACTCCTAAAGAAGCAGTCTTCCCTGAAGCTGGGCCAAGCCTGAGGGACATTGAGCCCTAGGGGGAGGGGGAAGGTCCTTCAGGAACCAGGCCCAACAGGGCCTTCTTTATCCTCCCCTGGGCCCTTCAAGGGGTAGCAGGAGCCAGCTTTACCTCACCCACTGTGACCCGCTGCTTCCCCATCAGCCTGGGACCAGCCTCTTTCCGATTCTAGCACAGCTCCCAGCTCATTCCTTTGAAGCAGAGAGAGCCAGAGTCTGGCTTCCAGAGCATTGACTTCCTCTTCCTGGATTCGGGGCCTTTCCCTGGCTTTCCTCCTTTGCCCCTGCAGTAGCCCCTGGTGCTGGGACGAGTTACCGGGCCCTCACAGTCATGGGTGTCAGCTTCCTGTTCACCTCCTGGTGAGGGGCCACCCAGCAGGTCTGGCTTCCCTGAAGTTAACTGATCAACATGGGGTTTGTCGTGTCTGGGAGGGCAAAAGGGAGCTGGGGGGGCAGGGGGCAAGGAAAATTGCTACCTGATTTATTGAAGACTTTTCCTCTTGCCTTATACTTGGAGGTTCTAGGAAACCTCTTGCAGAACTTCACACATGACTCTTCAAGCCACACCCACCTGAAATCAAACCAAAGGAGTGCTGTGGCCTCCCCCTCGCCCTGCCACCCCTCGCCCTAGTCTTTTGTAGATTGCACTAATTTACATCCCAACAAGAAACAACACTGTACCAGTCCACAGACCTGCTGAGCTGCAGCCACTAGCTGCAGGAGCTAAGGACCGAATTTTGTTTATTCTTGTTGCCCAGGGTCCCTGTTCTCACCCTGCTCCCCAGAGTAGATTAGGAGACTCAGCCCTCTGTTGTCCTTGCCAGGACTAGGACCTGGCCCTGGGGCTCTCTGAGGGGGCTGGAGCAGCCTGGTTCTTTCCTATTTGTACCAAAGAGGAGCATGGGGGGAGAGGGAGAGGAGCCCTGTGTGGCTCGGGCCTGGCGCTGGGAGCCTGCTTGTGAGCGCAACCCTGGGGGCAGGAGTCAAGGAAGGCGGCTCTGGGTCCTCCTCCGCCAGGCAGGGGCAGACACGGACCCAGCAGGCCGAGAAGGGGGCACTGGGTGAGAATAGGGAGGGTCTGGAGAAGGAGGTGGAAGTGAATACTGAGGGCAACCCCCCAGCAACCCCAGCCCTGGGCTGCCCCTGAGAACACTGGGCTGCTCCTGCACCGTCACTGAGGTGGGAGAGGCCTGGAGGCTTCAGAGGTCAATTTACACAGGGAAGGCCCAAGCCCAAACCTGAAGAGAAGGGACTCAGGTTCCCTTCTGTGGAATAAGCTGTTTGGAGGAAGGCATCCGTCCAGAGGACTCTGCAGTAGGAGAAGTTGGCAAAATATAGGGGCTCTGATGAGCCAGCCGTGGAGCCTGCTGGTTTCCAGGGTGCTGGGCCCTTGCCACCTAGGAGGCCGGTCCCACCCAGCAAGAGAGATCAAGGCCCCTCCGCCCCAGGTCTGCTGCCCACAACTTAAATGCTTTTGAAATCTCTTAGATGTGGAAATATTTTTTCGAACCTGAAAATGGAGCTGGTAGAATTTCGATGGAAGCATAATTCATGTAAAATATATTTTAGTTGATAATTTTGTAAAATGCACTTTTTGTGTGTGTCGACCCTGGTTTCTCAGATCTGTATTTCAGTGTTTACAAGGGAGGGAGGACCTTTCCTCACCTCCCTTTTGACAGAGATTAGAAGTACTTCTTTAAGAAAAAAAATAAATTTGAGAAATTGTATTGATTTAGAAAAGGATCATTTCCTGCGTGTCCTGTCATCTTTGTGTGTGGTTGCGGAGGGGCTCACCGCTCTTTATTTTGGGGGTCTCTCTGAACCTTTGCAGCATGGGGCTCACTGAAGCCAGTGAGCAGGAAGTAGGGAAAGCAGAGGGGGAGAGGAGACGGAGGGGGTAGGAGTCAGTGGCAGCCAGAGCCACCTGCCCAGACTGAAACCCTTCGGTTGCCAGCCCTCGCCTGGCTGGCGATCTGGGAACTGGTCCCCAAATTAGGTGCACAGTGAAGGTAGCACCTCCTCACCTTGGGTCATGTCCTCGGGAAGCTGGCCTGCAGCCCCAGTATCTCTCAACCAGCACTCCTTGCTGAGAGAATGGAGGCTCATCCTACGTGCTCTCTTGAATTGCTGGGGTTGGGGGGGCATCGAGGAGCCTCATAGCTTCATCCCATCTCTCATAACCCTTCGTCCGTCTGAATACCTCATCAGTAGCAGTGCCTTCTCACAGCACCCTCAAAGCCTGTGGCTGTCCTGTTCTGTCACTCACCCTGGGCCAGCTGTTCCCTTCTTCCTAACCGTTCTCCTTTTGTGCTCCATCTCCGAAGACTGGTGATGAGGAATTTGGGTTTTAGAATCAGACTGACCTATACAGAGTCGCAGCTTTCCTGAGCCCTCTCTTTCTTCAGCTGTGCAACGGAAATGCCTGTGGCACCTCCCTCCCAGGGTGACTGACAAATGAAGGGTAGTGTATAAAACACTGAGGAAGCCCCTGCCTCAGTAAATGTGGACTCTAATGACATTACTGCTGTGCTTCAGAGCCTCCCTGACTCCACACGGAACAGGGCGAAGTCTGGATACCTGACAAGGTGTCTGGGTAGGGTGGGGAAGGCTGGCCGAGGATTCTCGGGGGTGGGGGGGTTCCCCTATCTACCTCTACCCCCCTGGGGCCACCCTGGGGTCAATGAACACAAGCTTGGCTCAGCAAGAAAGCCAGCTGCTGCTCTGACCTCCAGCTGCTCATCCTTCAAGATGTGCGCCCACCATTGGTCACGAGACACCAACTTGTTAGCCCCTCACCAGAGTGTCCCAGTTGTCCCATTTCTTCATGCCTGGGGGAAGCACATTCAGCATTACTCTGGATAAACACTAATCGGCCAGTTACCGTTAAACTGAAGGGTCACCGTGGAGAGAAGCCACTGGTCGGTGCCTGAGAGTCTTGTTCCTCTTTCCTGAGGTGGCCAGGATGGGGTGGGCAGGGGGAGCACACTGGGGTCCCTGTCAAGCTAGAACCAGGCACCTCGAAAGTTTGGATTCAGAGCTTTGCGGGTGAGGGGAGGTGGCTTCCCGCAGACCAGCTGTTTGAAAGGAGAGTCTCGGCAGGCCAGAGTGTGCGGCAGCGTGTTGGGTGCAGGTCCTCTTCATCAACTCCTTGAGGACGCTCGCCGGGACTTGAAGACTTGCCTGGGTCTCTTTTGTCTTCAGGACCCGGGTAGTTTTTGTCCCCGAAACCCGGAGGACCAGGCCCTCCCTGCATCAGTCTGCACGTGCCCTCCCACCGGCTCCCTGCAGGCGAGCCTCTCCCCCAACCCCCAACCCCCACCCCATGGGCCCGCCCAGTGCCTGTGTCACGGTTGGAGAGCTGTCGGGCGGGACATCCGGCCCAGTCTCGCCGCTCCCTCCCACCTCCTGCCTCCTGCTCCAGCCCCTCAGCCTGGGAGCCGACCACCCTCTCCAGCGGACCACCTTCGCGCGCTGAGGTCTCCAGTCAGTGCTCCCCTCCCTGATCCCCGCCCGGCGCTGCGGCCCCAAACACTCGGCGCCTGTCCCCAGCCTGAGCCCGCCTCCCAAACAGGCAGCGCGGGGCTCGGCTGGGCTGCGCAGGCCCCCACCCCCGAGCACCATGTTCCCCTGCCCGCTGACCCCGCTGGCGGCCCCAAATGGCGCCGAGCCCCTGGGCCGGGCGCTAAGGCGGGCGCCACTGGGCAGGGCCCGGGCCGGGCTGGGGCCGCCGCCCCTGCTACTGCCGTCCATGCTGATGTTCGCGGTGATTGTGGCCTCCAGCGGGCTGCTGCTCATGATCGAGAGGGGCATCCTGGCCGAGATGAAGCCCCTTCCCCTGCACCCTCCCAACCGCGAGGGCGCAGCATGGCGCAGGACGGCGCCCCAGCCTAGGGGGCTGTCCCTCGATGCTGGGGACTCGGACTTGCAGGTGAGGCAGGACATCCGGAACCGGACCTTACGTGCTGTGTGCGGACAACCGGGCATGCCCCGGGATCCCTGGGACTTGCCGGTGGGACAGCGGCGCACCCTGCTGCGCCACATCCTCGTGAGTGATCGCTACCACTTCCTCTATTGCTACGTCCCCAAGGTGGCCTGCTCTAACTGGAAGCGGGTGCTAAAAGTGCTGGCGGGTGTCCTGGACAGCGTGGACGTCCGCCTCAAGATGGACCACCGCAATGACCTGGTGTTCCTGGCAGACCTGCGGCCTGAGGAGATTCGCTACCGCCTACAGCACTACTTCAAGTTCCTGTTCGTGCGGGATCCCTTGGAACGCCTTCTCTCTGCTTACCGCAATAAGTTTGGTGAGATCCGAGAGTACCAGCAGCGCTATGGGGCTGAAATCGTGAGGCGGTACAGGGCAGGAGCGGGACCCAGCCCTGCAGGGGACGATGTCACCTTCCCCGAGTTCCTGAGGTACCTAGTGGATGAGGACCCTGAGCGCATGAACGAGCATTGGATGCCCGTGTACAACCTGTGCCAGCCTTGTGCCGTGCGCTATGACTTCGTAGGCTCCTATGAGAGGCTGGAGGCTGATGCCAACCAAGTACTGGAGTGGGTGCGGGCACCACCCCATGTCCGATTCCCAGCTCGCCAGGCCTGGTACCGACCTGCCAGCCGAGAAAGCCTGCACTACCATCTGTGCAGTGCCCCGCGGTCCCTGCTGCAGGACGTGCTGCCTAAGTATATCCTGGACTTCTCCCTCTTCGCCTACCCACTGCCCAACGTCACCAGGGAGGCCTGCCACCAGTGACCATGTGTATGGGCCAGCAGCTGTTGAGGACTGGTTTTGACAATGCCAGCTTCTTGTGCCTGCCATTCATAGAAACCCTGGCTCTGAGGCCTGGAGCTTTTCCAGATGTCTGGATGCCAGGGACTGCCCTCAGAAGTTCTCTGTCCAGAGTGGGTGCCCACCGTGGCTCAGAGGACAGGGTTGGACAGGAGGCCTGGTGCTTTCCCCCTGGGGGGATTTCTTGGTGGCCAGTGTGATCTTTCTTATCCTGGCAGAGCCAGGTGCCAGTGTGCCAGTGAAGCAACACATCTGTTCTACAGACTGACTTCAAGGATTGTGCAGTCCACTTGATTCACCTTAACCGCTGGCCAGACCCAGAGAGGGCACCCATCGGGGGCACATCCATGAGTTAGCAGTCATGCCTTACAAGTAACTGTTGTGCCTTTCTGCTTCAGACTCAAAATTTCCTACACTTGCCATATTCTTTCTATTTTTCCAAGGAAAGGAAAACTGAGTCAGGGCTCTTGCCTGATAGCATCCAAAGACCCCTGTGTCCACCTTCTTCTTGGGGCTCTGGGCACCACCTTCCCCCAAGGTTGTGAGTGTGGCTGGTGTATCTGGCTGCCACTTTTATAACACGTTTATTTAAAATTTGTACTTTTTGATAGAACTCTTGTGAAGACTTTGTTTTCCTAATAGCTGAATTTTTAATAAAGCTGTTTTGTATACAAAGTCAGCATCCCTGATCCCCCTCTGTGCTCCTATGCACTGAGCAGGTCTTCCAGATGTCTGTCTCCCCAGGTCAGGAGAGGGAGCTCGCAGGTAGAGAAAGGAAGAAACAGTGCAACTTGTTTGGGCCAGGCTAGTGGGCCGCTGCCATATCATGGAGAACTTGGGGGCTCCCCATAGGCCATACCTGATCACAGACTCAGCTTGTGGGATGCCACTGAAGGGCAAACCCTCTTAGGAATGGCACACCCTGTGGCTTATTCCCTGAAGGAGGAGGTGGGTATGAGACTGCCTCCTCTTCCTCTTAGCAATTGTTCTTGACTGAGGAGGCCCCCAGAGGAAAAGGGGGGTTGTTATGTGAGTAAGGGGCGGTTATTCCTGGCCTTGAGAATTACAAGGAAGGCAAGGAGGCTGAGCAAGGCAGGCTACTACTGACTTAGGTCCAGAGGAAGCTGTGGGCTATGTGGGAAGGTACATACTAGCCTTGCTGTTGGCCTGATTTTGCAGGAGAGATTGGGGAAGGGGGCTTCTGTGGGCACTCATGATTCTCTGCCATGACACACCAGGAGGTCTTACCTGCCTTACTTGATCTTTTGTCCAGGTCAGGTGCCCCCCTTCAGGGTCCACCTGGCTCTGGGGAACTTCACCTTAGAAAGCACTTAACCACGCTCTGTTGTAATGGCCCAGTTACTTGTCAGTCTCCCCACTGAGATTGAATTGTGTGAAGCTGAGACCGTGTCTGTCTTGCTCCCAGAACCTAGCCAAGGGGCTGGCATACAGTAGGCGTGTACATGGCCCAGTAGAACCAAGGTGCATGCACATCTTGCTACAGGACAGACAGCACCGCACTTGGATTCACCCAGACCGGTCAGGCCCCACCTCTGCTCACCAGCTGCCCGACCGTCTCTCTTGAGTCTCCGCGTGCTCCACTGTCTCATGGGAATAATAACTCCTCTCATATGTCCATTGCTGTGAGGATTAGTGAAGACAAAATGAGTAAAAGGAGGGCCCACCCCAGCATGTGGTTCACTGATTGTTCTTGGAGACGCTAGTTGAACATCTGATCCCTTCTTGGCCTGTGGGGATAGGAGAGAAGCCAGGACACTGTCCACCAGGTACTGGGAACCAGAGACCTTTTGACTTGTGGGTACACTTCCTCTGTCAGTTCTTTGAGCTTCTGGCCCCTCAGGAGTCCCCTACCCCTACCCTGCCCCTGCTTCTTCCTCCTTGGCTGGGAAGTGCTTTTTCGGACCTGTAACAACTACTCAGACCCCCCTTATGAGGCCTCGGTGTGGAACCCAGAGAACCCAGAGGATGCCGGGCCCAGCTGCTGTGCTCACCTCATCTCAGTCCTCACAACAGCCCAATAGCACAGCTGTTGTTCTGCTTCAGAGACATGGAAACTGGCGCAGAGAGGGTAGGTGCCTGCCCAAAGTCCAACCCAGGTCTGCATGCTCCCAAACTGGGAGCCAGAAGAGAGAGTGGGGGTGGGGGAGGGGTGGTATGGAGATTATGGAAGGTGGGGGTTGAGAGAAGAGGGAATGAAAATGGAGCTTAAGAAGATGAAGGGCAGGTGGGGGTGATATTTAGGGGCATGAGCACACCTTCTCCCTCCTCAGTTGTTCTGTTCCTGCCCCGCCCTGAAGGAGTGGGAGACAAATGAAGTCCTTGATGTGGTTAGCTTGTGGACGCCTCTCCTCTCAGGCATCCCAGGGTGGCAGGCCGCAGAGCATCCTGACAGGCAGTGTCGGACACCTGTGGTGTGGGCAGGGGGGTTTGAGGTAAGAGCATGCAGGGGACGGGACGGCTGAGACAAACTGCCACTTACTGTCATTTTTGTCCCTCGAGTTAGACTTTGAGGAAATTAACTTGTCATCTACCCTTCCTTTCAGGAAAATAGACTTCTAAAAAAAGCTGCCAAGGAGGTGGCAGAGAGTTGTGGGGGTCTAGCTGGCCCTAGTATGGCTTGCCTGACATTGGGCACCTAGGCCAGTGCCGGGGGTGTAGGGGTGGCAGGCTCTGCGCTGCCCGGGTTGGGCAGGGCATTCTCAAGACTGGACAACTGGACCGTGTCCCCTTGGAATCCTACATCCACACTGAGTTGCCTCTCATCCCCACAAAGAGCCAAGCCCTACGCCGCTGACTGAGGACAAGGGTGCCCCTTCGGAACGCACTCCATCCCAACAACCCCAGTCTCCCGGACACAGGGGGATGGGGGTGACAATTGTTTAACTTCCCTCCACCACAAAGGGAAGGGGAGGAGCGGGGAGGGGCCTGGCCTTCCGAGTCTAGGCCCAGACTCCATTTCCGGGCTCCCGTTCTGGTCCAGTTTTCATCCTGTCAGCTACGACGGCCCAAAAACCATCTCACCTTAAATTCTGAGATTGCGTCCCCTTCCTTCCTCCTCAAACCTCTGCTCCCTCCCTCCAGGAGGGCCCCACCACATAAATGCCCTACCAGGAGCAAGATCTGACTGGAGCAGCTGATCCTCCCCCAGGTGAACGCAGAGCCCTCACCTTTCCCAGAGCTCATCGCCAGAGAGGCCAAGCCCCAGGCCCTCTCTCAGGGTGGATGGAGTGCTTTTCACACGGAACCAGCCCCTGCCTGGCATCAAGCAAGACATTCTTTCTCTTCCTAAAGGAAAATGCTAATAATTAACAATAGTTACTCTGAAATGAGAGCACCTGTGCCCGGCAAGCTGGTAAGTCCTCTGCATGCACCCTCTTCATCCTAATTTTGCCCAGCCAGGTAAGCAAAATTAGTTCCATTTTATAGATGAGGAAAGTAAGCCTAAAGAACTTGTCCAAAGAGATGACGGGGGTGGGATTAAAACCAGCTCCGTCTAATTTTTGCTCCTCTGTAAGTGAGTGTGTACCATAAGTTCTCCGGCTCATGGCATCTGCCGATAAGCATTGCGTTCGTTTTCTCTGAACTCTGCACCCATCTCCGGCCCTCCGTTCCAACACCCCACAAGTGACTCTGTCCACAGACTTCTTCGGCTATCACAAAACTCCCCAGGTTTGCCGCCCTGAGAACAATGTGCCAGTAGTGCCGGGCCCAGACCGTGAATACACTAGGCTTTCAGTTAGGGTCCTCCGAGGAGTCAATGCCAAGGCAGAATTAGACGCGCACGAGATTTATAGGAGAAACAGCTGTGACGGATAAAGGGGAAGGGCGTAGGAGCGGGCTGGGAGAGCCTGACCCCTGTGAAAGGAGAGAGGGAAGGAGGAATTGCATGGGAAGAGTCTCAGATTTCAGTGCAGCTCTAACAGAGTCTCTGCACAACCAAGGGGGGATCCCCGGCAAAGGTTACCTATTGGAGGGGTCCTCCCTTGGACCCTTGGACAGAAATGGTGGGACTGAGGGGTGGGGTGGGGTGGGGTGGGGTGTGGTGGGGGTGACACTGAGGCAGGTCAAAAAATCAAAAGCTGTAGAAGCAGCTGGGGCCGTTGGCTAATTGCGCTTCCCACAGCAGGGTGTCTTGAAGGAGGATGTGGACACAGTAGCTCCACGGCTGCCACACAGGCTCAGCTTGGCTACTCTGACTAATGGGCACTGGTTCTCAAAAGTTCTGTTAACATATGACCTTTTCAACAACCAGAAAACAGCTGTTGGCCTAGCAAGAGCCTCTAAGATATTGGGGGTTGGGGGAGCCCCTGAACTTACTCTTCCCCACGGCCATCCCTTGGCTTTATAGCAGCACTACTGCCCCGCCTTCATTTGGGCATTGGAAGACATGCGCCACCACCATGCCCGAGTGCCCGGGATATTTCCCCTGCAGTTTACCCAACTCGCTGCAGTTAACTGGGTGGATATTGGTGATCACCTTTGCCTAGCTTCCATTTCATAGGCCATGTGCTTTCAGGGAAGAGCAGATGCATCCAGGGGTTGAGTCTGGGTGCTGGAACCCCAGACCTCCCAGGGCATATAGTCTAGGCTTCCTCCCAATCTGATCATTTCCATAAACTCCAGGACAGCCTGAGATGGAAGCAAAGTCTCCCCAAAGGGAGCTTCCAGGGACCAGCATGCCCATAAGTACCAGGTCTTCTGTGGCATCCCCTACTGAGATTTTAGGCTGGTTTCATCCCAGTCCTGGACCAGTCTGCACAGGAGTCCCAAAGAGACAAAGAGAATCACAGCATCCGTCATCATCATTCCATCGTGAGGAGACAAAGAGGGCCAGATCAGGCCAGGTCACCCTGCCCTTCAACCCTTCAGTAGGAGCACTGTGCCAGCCTCAGCCTTGGGGTGGGGCTTTGGGGACAGAAAGACATGAGAGCCTTCAAGAGCTCAGTAAGGAGGAACCTGTCGTGTCCCTCCTGCCACTGGCTCAGCAGCTTCCCCAGACCTGAGGGGTCACCACCTCACTGACTGTCTGCAGTTGGAGGAAACCAGATATTCCACCTCACAGCAGCCCAGGGGGCACCCGCTGGGTCATTTCTCTGTCCTCTGCCCTGGAGAGACTGAGCTGCCCCTGGGACGCCGCCAGAGCCCTGGGGGCAGCAGAGCCCCAGGAGTCCAAGCACTGTGTCCAGAGAGGCCATCAGAGCAGGGGAGTCCATGGCAACCGAAGATCAGGCTGGCCCCTGAGCGAAGGGCCCCAGGCTGTCTGGAGGGAAGGCCCTGAGGCAGGCCCAGAACGATGGCATCGACTGGGTGGGGTGAGGGAAATGTGGCAAAGCTTTCTGATGTAGGAGCTAAATCAAATTAGGCGTTAGCTGACCACTGGCAACCCAGGCATGCCTCCCCCCCGCACCAGTGAGAAGCTATAGCGAGCCTCTTCCACAGAAGCTGCTGGACACAAGGGCGGGCCAGTCCCATGGTGGGGGGGTCTCCTGTTGTCCGGGGGCAAGTGGCCAGCAAGAGGACAACAGCTGTTCTGATAGATGAGGGAGCTGGACTAACTAAAGCAGGAAAGCCAGGAGGGAAAAGCCAGCCCCTGGGCAACTTTCTGAAAGGACTCTGGTTTTTGTTCACTGAGACTACCCTCAGCCCAAGCACCCACATATAACAAAATGAGTAGGTGGAGGACAAGGGGAGAGATGGGCAAGAGGAGGAACAGAACAAGAGAGGGGACTCACAGGCTCAGCTCAGTTGCCTGGCCCTCCTGAGCCTTCTCTCAGCTGCTGACCAGTTAGCCTCTCCCTCCTCTGACGCCCCCTGGTCCCTAGTACTGCACACCTCTGGGACAGCTTTTAACCCATGGGGTTCCTTGCCTGTCCCTGCCCTATAGACTAGGAGTTTCCCAAAGGCAAGGTCCAGGTCTTGTTCACATAGAAGGTACTCAGTGAAGGTTGAGTGAGTGGAAGGTCTGATGATGGATGGATGGATGGATGAGTGGAGGGGTGGATGTATGAGTGGGTGTATGTTTGTGTGAATGAAAGGATGATGGCTAGATGAAAAAGTGAGTGGATGGAAGGATGGGAGGATGGGTGGATGGATGGACAGGTGGGTGGATGGCCAGATGAAGGAGTACGCAGATGGATGGATGAGTAAGTGGCAGCAGGGGGACTAAAGGAAGAGGAACTTCTGCAGGGAGAGATCAGGAATCACAGTGGACATCTGGGAGTTAGCACATTGCTTCTTAAAAGGAAAAGCCTGGAAGGAAAGAGAGATGCTCCACTCGGGAAGCAATAACAGAGGTCTGGCAGATGGGGCAAGTGGCCCGGGCAGGGCTGGGTCCTGGGCTTGTGGAGATACGGGAGGGAAGGGGTACCATTTGGATGGGCAGGAATATAGCCAGGTGAGACAGATGTCAGGAAAGTGGGAGTTAAGGAGTGACCATGAGAATTCCCAAAAAGGAGGAACTTCCAGCAATCAAAACAAACGTCTCCCCTAAAACAGAGGTAAAGGGGGTCTGCATTCATTTGTTCCTAATCCACCTGGGCGGGCTTCCTATGGGAGGTGGGTCTTCCCCACCAACGGTTAGTAGGGAGGGAGTCCCTTGGGGCGTTAAGGACACAGAGGGACCAGGTTCCTGCATTCCCGTCCAGACTCTGCCACAAGCCTCTAACGATCTTGAGCAATTCCCTTTAAGTCTCAGTTTCCTCACCTGTCACCTTTTCAATCTTATGGGGACTTGCAGACCACATGAGGAAAGTCCTGGGCTCAGATATTTGTGGTCCTGCTCAGATACTCACTAGCTGGGCCAGTTGAACAAGTCCCTAAGCTTCTCTGAGCCTGATTCCCCACTAGTGAAATGAGCAAAATAACATCTACCTTGGAGAATTGTTGTGAGGTTTCAAAGTAACTCACACAACATGCCTGGCATTCAATAAGTGGAAGTTAACATTACAGAGAAGGGATTAATCAGGACTGCTGTATGCAGCTGGGCAGTCGGTGCCGGACACAGGCTGGATCTCCCAGAGGAGGGAGCCTGTCTTTCTCATTCTCGAAACGGTACCGTCTGTTTTCCAAGTTCTGCATGTGGGGGCCTGTCTCCATTAAGCCTGGGATTGAAAGTGTCGTTTCCATCTCTATTCTCTTACCTTCCGCAGCGGAGAAGCCTGAAGGCCAGGCTCTGAACATGGCCCGTGACCTGGGCTGGGTGGGTGCAGAGCAGAGTGTGAGAGGAGGGCTCCCTCTCCATGTCAGGGGGCACTGTCAGCACCCCATAAGGAGCCAGGCAGAGTGGGGGAGGTTCCAGCAGCCTGAGTCCTGCCACCATCCAGTGGCAAAGCCTGTCACTCTACTATTCAACAGTCTTCCTTTCGGTTTGAGAGATCATCCCCACGGAGATGCAAAAGTCAGACAGTCATAGCAAGGAGCTGACATTTGCTAGCTGTCTCCTTGTGCCAGATCCTGTGCAAAGAGATTTCTGTACACCTTTTCTCCTATTTTTTATTGTGAGAATGTTCAAACCTACATAAAAGTTGTAAAAATAGTACAGCGAAACCCACAGACCTAGATTCACCTGTTCGCATTTTGCCACGTTTGTTTTATCTCTCTGGATGTGTATGTTTTTCGAAACTATTTCGGAACAGGTTACAGACTTTGTCATGCCTCACCCCCAAGATACTTTGGCATGTGTCTCCTGAGGAAAAAGGCATTCTGCTATGTAACCTGTACTACAATCAAACTTAGGACATTTTTACAGTAATATAACAGTATTATACAGTAATATAACAGTATTATAGAAGTCCACACTTACATTTTCCCAGTTGTCCAGATAATTTTTGTAACTTTTTATTTTTAAATCCAATGAAAGATCACACACTATGTGTAGTTGTCATACTTCTTTCACCTAAAACAGTGCCCCACCCCCACCTTTGGTCTTTCGTGTCATTAACATTTTGAAGCATTAAAATTAGTTGTTTGCAGACTGTCCCTTGATTTGGATTTCCTGATGGTTTCCTCATGGTTAGATTCAGGTTGACCTGCCTGTTTGATTCTCCTAGTGACTATCTGGTAGATTTTACTACTTCATTTTACAGAAAGGGAGCCGAGGCTCAGAGAGGGCTGCCTCACAGCCGCCTAGAGGCTGCCCAGGAAGTGGAGGCAGAGAGCGTGGGTCTCAGTCCGTGTTCATACTCCACGCTGCCTGGAGCAGCTGCAAAGTCTTCTCAGTTGGGTTATATGATGGATTTATTTATCAGCCTCTTTTAGCACCTTGACCATGAATGGAGAGCAGATTCTGACAGGACTGGGTGTTGGAAGAAGAGTGATATCCCAGGGGAGGGACACCTCCAACGTACTCTGCATAGAGCCCCAGTCTCCACGGTGGCCTGACTGGAACCCCAAATGGTCCTTTAGGCTGTTATAGAAATTTGACTTTTTCAGCCCTTTTCTATACCTCCAGGGAGAGTGATGCGTTACCTCTCTCTCTCTCTCTCTCTCTCTCTCTCTCTCTCTCTCTCTCTCTCTCACACACACACACACACACACACACACACACCACATACTACTAGGGTATAGCAATCTTCTAGTTACCATCATAGATGAATGCTGTCCCGTTGCCTAGCAACCTAAGGGCATTTCCGCCCTTCCCAGCCAGAGGGTGGGTAGAGAGGGCAACCACGTGACTAGCTGGGAGTCTCTTGCAGTGGAGGTCTCCTGGCCGGCTTCCTAAAGACCAGTTGCCTAACAACCATGGAGGTCCTAGTTCTCCAGGGAGTTACCTCACAGGGGATGAGCAGAGCCTCTTTAGAGCCCTTCCTCCTGGCTTGGGAGCTACACAAACGCACTACACAATGCGGGGCTCCTCCCAGGGAGGAGTGCCTGACAGCTAAAGGGAAGATGCACACCTCACTGGGCAGTGAATCTTTGAAGAGAAATAAGTAAAAGGAGATTCTGGGTAAGAACCTCATTATTCCAGGACAGTCTAGCTTCTCATGGTGTGGGGCCTCAGAGGTTCAGAGACGTGGTGACTGGGAGTGCTGGGTTTGGGTCCTGGCCATGCTCCTCTGTGAAAGGAGAGAGATGAATGGTCCATGTACCTGGGCAGCTCCTTAATCACCTAAGCCTGTGGTTAATCTTGAATTGTATGTATAACTTTAACCATTTTATTTAGGGAAGATTTAGGCCAAGGGTCCTTGCCTGGGGTCCTCAGGACCCTTGAGGGATCTTTGGACAGAATTCAGGGGATTGGTCAACTTGGGGAAAAGTTACATCTTTATTTTCACTAACCTGTTCTGAAATGTGTGAAATATTTTATGAAATATTATAAGTTCATAGTTTTATGAAGTAGTAAAGTTGGTGACTTGGTCATCTATAGAAATCACAGATACTTTTATGATTTTACAGTTTAAGATATCCATGCTACTGATTATGCCATTAACTACTTAGAAGTGACGACAGTTGTCAGACCTGCCGCTAGACGGTAACGTGCTCATAAAGAAGCACATATCAATGCCACGTTTTTGCTTTTCAGTGTTTCGATAACTAAATTTCACTGTAGGTGGTTTCCTTTGCAATCCTATGCATCTTTTAAACATTTTATTTATTTATTTATTTTTAGAGAGTGGAAGGGTGGGAGGAAGAGAGGGAAAGAGAGAGAGAGAGAGAGAGAGAGAATCAGCTGCCTCTCACTCACCCCCAACTGGGGACCTGGCCTGCAACCCAGTCATGTGCCCTGACTGGGAATCGAACCAGAGACCTTTTGGTTGGCAGGCCTGCACTCATTCCACTGAGCCACACCAGCCAGGGCTGCAATCCTATGTATTTTTCTAAAATGCAAAACATTATTCCGAGGCTTCACCAGACCACCAAAGGGAGCTGTGGTGAAAAAAAAAAAAAAAGTTAAAAGGCTCAGGTTTAAACTATAGAAGTTTTTGTCAGATAAAGACCCAAGGATGTATTCTGGGGAGTCTTCTAATTTTGAATGTTCAGTCTTCACACTAACCCAAACAAATCACTGTGCTATTTTCCTGATGGTTTGAATGACTACCTCACCATCAAGTTTCATGGGGCCATCTTGGCTTCTAGGTTTGCATTTACAGCAGAGGTGGTGCCAAGCAGCTACCTGAAATGTTCCATTCTGACTAGAAAGAGACAGAGACAGATCAAATATGTAAATGATGACAACACAAAAATAAAATGCTGAGGAAGTCGGCGGGAGGAAGCGCATTGAACTCAAAGAGCCCACAGCGCAGTGGTCGTTGGGGCAGCCAGGTGGGCAGGGCTGGGTTGCAGTGACACAGTAGCGCTCATCACGTAAGGTTAATCATCTTAATTTGGACTGTTTTTATAATAGTTCTCATTTTGTTCTGGTTTCCACAGTAGTGTAATAACTGTTAGCAAGAATATATTTAGCTTCATGTTTTGTACTTACTTGAGTAACAAGTTGACTCTAGAGATCTGAGCATTTTTTCCTCTTTAACGAGGGTACTTTCCTCGAAGGTGAAAAATGCTGCGCTCGGGCACTTTCTGACAACTTCGTGTTTTCTTCTCTGGCTTACCCCCTTTTCCACCGATGAATGACTGAGTTAGGGTCTCAAGCTTTAGAGTGACTTAATTCCAAAGGTTTCCCAGTTACATGATTAAAGACCAAATGAGCTGGTAATGTCTGAAGGTGTCTAGTGTACGATTCCTTGATTCACCCAAAGTCACTCTCACACCAAGAGGACTGAAATATGGGTGCTTTTATTCTGGTGAGCGTTTCATGCTGTGTTTGACCTTCTCCAGACATGGCTTCCTTGTGATATAAGCACTGATGCGAGGTTGGGGAGCACAGTGTCACGAAGTCAAGGGACAGGACACACTCACATGTGGTGGACACGAAATATTCCTTTTTTCTAATCTCTGAGGAGCATTTAAGTCATGTGTCCTATGGTTTTATCATATGTATAAAAATCTAGATGTGCTATATTTATGGTATATATATATATATATATATATATATATATATATATATATATATATATATATTTTTTTTTTCCCCCTGTAGCAGGGCCTGAAATTAGAAAACCTACAGTGTCAGAGGGTTCAACTTTCACTAATTAACTTTAACCCTCTTATGGATCAAACATCAACCAGTTTACCAGTATTTGTGTTTTCAAATGGAGCATAGCCCTCACTGGACTTCGAGTCCCGTTCGATATGGTGACGGCATGCTCAGAACTGCAAGCTTCCTTCTCAGAGAGTCCCAGCTGCTGACGTGGCCCCTCCGCTGCTGTGGGGGCTCTTCCAGTTGTCCCGGTGACCTCACTCCGTGTTTCCAGACTACTCCGCAGCCTGTGGAGAGTGATGGCCAACCTTGGACAGCGTGTGTCCTTCCTCAGGGTAGCTTCCCCGTGGCACTCCCTCCTCCCCACCCGCCCTTACTTGCAGATACAGCTCCCCATGTTGCCATGCCTGACTCTTCAAGGTTGGGCTGGTTCTCGTCCATCATTCCGGTTCTCAAAGTGCCCAGAAATCTTAGTCTTACATTCCTTTTCTAGAACAACTTGGAAAATAAGTCTTCCTGGACCTGGCTGGGGGACACTGCTGGACGAATATCACTCAGAGCACATCAGGTGAGGTTCCCAGACAGGAGGTACTTTTGTGCATGTGGGTGGCAAAAGAAAAGAAAAGAAAACAAAACACCCCGTAAAGTTTACCCTCTTCACCATTTTAAAAGAGTACAGTACAGTATTGTTAACTATATGCACATTGTTGTACAACAAATCTCCAGGACTTTGTCATCTTGCATGGCTGAAACTAAACTCATTAGACAGCTCTCTATTTTTCTCCCTCCCAGCACCTGGCATCCACCATTCTATTCTCTATTTCCATGGATTGACCACTTTAGACAGACACCTCCACATGTAAGTGGAGTCATGCAGTGCATGTTTTTCTGTGGCTGGATTATTTACATAGTATAATGTCCTCAAGGTTCAGCCATGTTGTAGCATGTGACAGGATTTCCTTCTTTTTTTTTTTTTTTTTAAGGCTGAATAATAATCCATTGTATGTATAGACCACATTTTGTTTATCGGTTCACCTGCTGATGGACATGTAGGTGGTTTCCACTCTTTGGCTATTGTGAATAATGGACACGGGGTGCAAATATCTCTTCAAGAGCCTGTTTTAAATTCTTTTGGATGTACACCTAGAAGTGGGATGATGGAATCATGCAATAGTTCTATTTGTATTTGTTTGTTTATAGGAAACCCCACACTGTCTCCTATTGCAGCTGCATCATTTTACAATCCCATCAACAGTGTACAAGGGTTCCAATATCTTCACATCCTCACCAATACTTATTTTCCTTTTTGATAGTGGCCATTCTAATGGGTATGCGGCAATATCTCATTGTGATTTTGATTTGCATTTCTCTGATGGTTAGTGATGTTGAGTATCTTTTCATATGCTTCTTGTCCATTCCTATGTCTCCTTTAGAAAAATGTCTGCTCAAGTCCTCTGCCTATTTTAAATTGTATCTTCTTTGTTGTTGAATTGTACAAATTCTTTTTTTAAGATTTTATTTATTTATTTTTAGACAGAGGGGAAGGGTGGGAGAAAGAGAGGGAGAGAAACATCAATGTGTGATTGCCTCTCACATGTCCCCTACCAGGGACCTGGCTTGCAACCCAGGCATGTGCCCTGACTGGGAATTGAACCAGCGACCCTTTGGTTCATAGGCCAGTGCTCAATCCACTGAGCCATACCAGCCAGGGCAAATTTTACAAGTTATTTATATATGCTTTGCAAATATTTTCTCCCATTCCATAGGTTGTCTTTTTATTCTGTTGGTTGTTTCCTTTCCTGCACAGTGTTTAAGTTTGACATAGTCCCATCAGATGTCTATTTTTTCTTTTGCTTTGTTGCCTATGTTTTTGGTATTGTATCTAAGAAATCATTTCCTATTCCAATATTAGGAAGATTCCCCCTATGTTTTCTTCTAGTAGTTTTATAGTTTCAGGTCTTACATTTAGATCTTTAATCCATTTTTAGTTAATTTTTGTAGATGGCATAAAATAAGGATCTGTCTTCATTCTTTTGCATGTGGATATCCAGTTTTCCCAACCCCATTTGTTGAAAGGCTGCCCTTTATTTGTTATGTTGTCTTGGCACCTTTATTGAAAATCATTTGATCAAATACACAAGTGTTTATGTTTGGGTTCTCCATTCTGTTCCATTGATCTCTATGTCTATCTTTATGCCAGTACCATACCGTTTTGATTATTATAGCTTTGTACTATGTTTTGATACCAGTAAGCATGAGGCCTCCAGCTTTGTTCTTCTTTCTCAAGATTGTTTTAGCTATTCAGGATCCTTTCAGATTCCATATGAAGTTTAGGGTAGCTCTTTCTATTTCTGCAAAAAAATGCCATTGGTATAGACCAGTGGTTCTTAACCTGTGGCCCTAGAATCCCTGGATGGCATTTATGGTGCTGAGAGCCTCCTAGAACTATGTGTGTCTACCTCCGATCATTTTCACGTGGTCTCTGCTCAGATATCTGAGGGTTCTCCAGAGCCCGCAGATTGGGTTTCTGATCACACAATCCACAAATGTCAAGAATGGTGGCCACCGGCCATGGATCTGTCATGATACAAGAGGAAGTAACACAAAGGCATCAAATCCAAAGGAGCTCATGGAATACAGATGTAGCCTTACTGTTAACTAGTATTGCTGCTGTTGGATTTTTAGTTACCATTATTAACACTTTGGGGAAAATACTGCTCTCTTTTTTTAAAAAAATATTTTATTTATTTATTTTTAGAGAGAGGGGGAGGGAGGGAGAAAGAGATGGAGAGAAACATCAGTGTGTGGTTGCCTCTAGTGCGCCCCCAACTGGGGACCCAGCCCACAACCCAGGCATGTGCCCTGATGGGGAATCGAACTGGTGACCCTTTGGTTCACAGGCTGGCACTCAATCCACTGAGGACCAACAGTTAGGGCTGCTCTCTTAATCTGTACCTTGCAGGCTTTATTAATTAAAAAGCAATATCCCATCAAATGATTATCACTTTAGTGTATTTTGCCCTAAAATGGATATCTGCTTTTCTCAAAACTTATCTTCCTTTTCTGTTTGGGTCTCTGGTGTCCATCATCTGAGCCCCACAGAAGCAGGACAAGTGTCATTTTTAATTACTTTTGTCTCATCACGTTAGGTGTGGGAATTTGGTGATGAAGTTATTGCCATGCATGTTCCCTGGTGGTGTCTGAGCAGGTTGGGGGACAGCTTCACAACGTCTCGACACGTTTTGTTCAACAGCTTGTATTCTTGGGCATAATGGGCGAAAAATCTTTTATGGTAATTGTTAATGCAATCATTGTTAGAGACTGCTATGGACTGAATGTTTGTGTCCCGTTGAAATTCAAATGTTGGAGCCCTAATCCCCAATGTACTAGTATTAGAAAGGGGGCCTTAGGTTTAGATGAGGTCATGAAGGTGGAGCCCCTGTGATGGGGTTGGTGTCCTTATAAAAAGAGGAGGAGACCAGAGCTCACTCTCTGTCCACCATTGGGGCACGCGGTGAGCAGGCTGGGGTCTGAAAACCAGGAAAGGGTTCTTAGCAGACACTGAATCTGCCAGCACCTTGATCTCAGACTTCCCAGCCTCCATCCCTGTGAGAAATGAAAGTGTTGGTCAAGCTGCCAGTCTGTGGTTTTCTGTTATAACAGCCTGAACTGACTAAGAGACTCTTCCTGAGTCAAATATTAAAACACAAGTCAAATATTTTTCATAATTCAAGGCACCCTTTTCCTCCTGGAAACCACTGCCTAAATAGCAAACTCAAAAGTAATGTTTCCTTGGCCCAGCAAAGCTACTTTGCCCATCATGTGTTGGCTCCCTCCTCTCCCCTCTCTTTGACCGGAGTGGCTACAACTTAGCCACCCTTACCTCCTTCCTCCTGAACCTCTACTTTACTCAGGAGTCTGGAGATCTTGCACTATTCAGAGTACGCTGTTGCTAGCACCTCTGGTTAGGAAAGCATCCATTGGGGCTGCAGTCATTACTAAGAGCTTACCTTGGTCCAGGGCCACACTGGCATTTCTCCGGAGGAACCCAACTTGCATTCAGGAGGTAACAGTCCTCATAAAAGTTTTGATGGTCAAATATGTTGGGAAATCCGGAGTTACACAGAATTGTATTATAAAAGGTCATTTTTCCTGTTATGTTACTATGTCTCATAGATCTGCGTGGCAGGTGGGGGCAGTGGAACATGCACTGTTCTTCCAAACGGATTTGACTGCACAGTCCCCTTTTGCACAGGTTTGGGTTTCCTCTGAATCCACTTTGGGAAAGATAAGTATCTAGGAGGCGCACACCAGCTGCTCCTATATCAGCTTTGCTATTTTGACTCTCTCCTATAAATAAACATATGAACTAAATGTTTCCAGCTATTTCTAATTGCTAGAAGAAGTAAAAGTTAGGAGGTATGATTTAGGTAGAAAGACGGGTGGTGGGTATATGAGTGGGTTTTTTTATTACTATTTGAACTATACATATATTTTATGTACATTCTTTTATATGTATATTTTGTCAGAAATTATTTTTCCCTTGTATTAATAATAAGTACCATAGCTTTTATAATTCACATACCATTATTTGTTGACTCTAGAAATGGAGAAATGAACTTCCTGAAGTTTTAAATAATAATAAGCAAGACTAAAAATTGTTCAGAACAGGGTTATTCTTTTTTTCTTACTTATGTATTATTTTAAACTTATTTTTTCAAAGTACACATAAAGAGATTATAAATCTTGGAATGCCTGTTGATATCACTCAGTTGAACTGTGTGCCACAGACTAGAAAACTTCACCTTCTGTCCTTGAAAGCTCAGGATATCTAGAGTGGTGATTATGGAGCACAGGTTTGGAAATCAACATCTGTTCGAATCCCCTCTTCATGTCTTATCTGTTTAACATTGGGTAAAATGTTTCACCTCTCAAAGCCTCAGTTTCTGGATCTGTATAATAGAGTTTGTTTGGAGGTTTAGGTGGGATACCGCATGTAATATTCTAAGAAACACCAGCCAGTCATATAAAGGACTTACCGGCACCGTTACTGGATCTGGCAGAACGAGTGACTGTGTGTTGAGTTTTTGGGCAGCAAAAAGTCGTCCTGTTCTCTGCTTTTGGATCGTTAATTTTATATGGCAACTTGCCTTAGCCCACAGGGTACCCAGATGTTTGGTCAAACATTATTCTGGGCATTTAGGGATGAGATTAACAATCCAATCGATAGATTGAGTAAAGCAGATTGCTTTTCCTAATGTGAGAGGGGTTCATCCAATCAGTTGAAGGGCTGAATAGGAAAAAAAGGCTGATACCCTCACCCCTGAGAGAAGGGGAAGCTCCTCCTACCTGACTGCCTTGAGCTGGGACATTGGTCTTTTCCTGCCTTCAGACTCAAAATAAAATGTCTCCTCTTCTTCTTGAGTCTTGAGCCTACTAGAGTTGAATGAGAACTATACCACCAACCCTCCTGGGTCTCCAGTTTGGCAACTGTAGATCTTGCAACTTCTCGGCTTCTGTAATTGCCAGAGCCAATTCCTTAAAAAACACACACACACGCATGCACATGCCCTGTTCATTGGTTCTCTTTCTCTAAAGAACTCTAAATAACTTTGATAGCTATTCTTAAAAATTTACAGTTAAGGCAGTCAAAATGACTAGGAAAACATCAATGCGAAGACGGTATGAGCATGAAATGTATAGTCACTCATAGGGCTAAGACTGAGTGAGGGTTAAAACTCAGAAAATATAGTATGTACAGGTCATATACTCATATAATGTAGCTATAGGACAACTGTAAAAATGGGAGAATGGGGAGAGCATATTCAAAAAGCCCAATTTTACCTGTTCTCAGTAATTTTAGCAATGGTGGTAGAATCCATGTTATTCTGGGACTATTGTGTATATGACATGGGATAAAGTAGATTATTAATAATGTGATATTCCAATTTTATCTTGCCCTGTGTTCTTGAGAAGTAGGCTTCTTGGAATAGAAGAAAAGATACACTGATATAACACAGGAAAGATTAAGTGAAAACTCTGTAATCCTGCATTCTTCGCACAGGCCACAGTTGCCTTCCCTTGTCCCCGTGTCCTGTATGTTCCCACACCCAGAACAACATGGACTGCAGCTTACTGAGATTCCCTCTTGTCTGAGAATTGCCTTTCTTTTTACCTCCGCAGTCTCCACCCCCTATAGTCACATTTCTAACACATGAAAATGCCCAGCAGCTGGAGTGTTGGCCACATTTTACTAACCATATGCTTGATGAAGTGGAGGAAGTAGATCTGGAGAAAGAAAAGCAAGAAGCTGCCCCACAGAGGAGGGCTACCTTAATCCCTGATGACTACCTCATCTCTGGTCCCACTCCCTTCCTGGGACCTGGCTGCATTTCTCTTCTTGGCTGCTGTGTGTTTTTATACTAAATTTCTCTTTTCTGCTTAAGCTTGTTTGAGAAAAGATCTAGTGAATTTCTACTCCCTAAGACTCAAAAACAAAGACCTTAGTCCTAAATTTGAATTGAAAGTATCAGTAGGAACTCATGAGCTATATTTATTTATCTATTGATTGATTTATCAATTCATCTATTAATCCTAGCTCTGTCATCCAAAGAGGCCTAGAAACAATGACTAACCTAGCAGCAATGGGTATCTATAGTATACAGAGTGTAGTCTTGAAATATCATTTTCTACTAAAAGGAACCAGAGCTTCTGGGGCAATGGCTGATTCCAGGTCTGTGGTGGGAACATACAGGGTCAGCCTGAACAACTTGTTTTACTGGCTAGCAAGTAAAACACTGGGATCGCGTCAAAAGACTCAGGAGCCAACTTAAAAAAGCTGCCACCAGCCAAAGATGGGCCAATTTTAACTTCAAAAGGGTAATTGTCACTGATTTAAACCATTGGCTATGGTCAAATTTATGAGTTCATGCTGCTAGTTAAAAAACATTCATCACATAAAAAAGTTATCCTTTCATTAAAAAGTTTTTGCTCTTCCCGAAAACTGTCTGAGATGACCTCTGAAAATGGTTTGCTATTTACTTGACCAAGAAAACCCCACAAAGTCATGCAAAACATGAGGTTCAAATCTTCATGTTCACTTTAAGAACACCCGTGAAACTGCCCAGACCATCAAGGGTATGCACATCCAAAAAGCCACCACATACCCGAAGGGTGTCACTTTACAGAAGCAATGTGTGCCGTTCCATTGTTACAATGGTGGGGTTGGTAGGTGTGCCTGGGCCAAACAGGGAGCAGACACAGGGTTGGTGGCACAAAAACAGTGCTGAGTTTTTGCTGCACATGCTTAAAAATGCAGAGTGATGATGAACTTAAGGGTGTAGATGTGGATTCTCTGGTCCGTGAGCACATCCAGGTGAACAAGCTCCCAAGATGCAGCATAGAACTTACAGAGCTCATGGGCAGGTGAACCCACACAGGGGCTCTCCCTGCCACACTGAGACGGTCCTTCCTGAGAAAGAGCAGGCTGTTCCTGAACCGGGAGAGGAAGTTGCACAAAAGCGTAAGATGTCCCAGAAGGAACTGAAGAAACCGAAACTTATGGCCCAGGAGTAAATTCAGCATAAAATAAATGTAATAAAAGTAAAAAAAAAAGTTAAAGAAATAAAAGTTATAAATTAATAATACTGGCAAGTTCATACATACACAGGCACATACAAACCTGTAAGATTGTGAATGTTATTAAAGAAGATACATGCAAATGCTAACACCAAATATTAAACTAGGGATGGAAGAGTTCCTTGAGGTCCTGCGCTTAACTCCGGTTTGGTCCCCCAGCTATTACCTCGATCCTCCCAGAAAATGAAGGCAGTGGACAGGATTGATTCTTTTGTGCATATGCTGACAAAAGGTGTCTTGCAACAAACTTTAAGGTAGCTGTCAAGACTGATGAACAGATGTTGGAGGCAACCTTGAGAAAACAAGTGCCTGAGGCTTGCAGAGAGAACAGCCAATGTGTGGGCCCTTTTCGACATGCCCACTATTCTATTCAGGGTCCCAAGAGTAGGAGAACCCCCTGCTACCTCACACAGTACCCCCGCTCCCGCTGACCGCCCCCCATCAGCCTTCCACTCAGACCCAGCTCTGAGCTAAAGCCAAAACGTGGATTCTGTCTGCCTCACACAGACCCCACCTTGCAGCACCCTGTCCTGCTTGAGTCTACCTCCCACTCCCCTTCAGGCCCAACCAGTTTTTCTGGAAGCATCATTGACACTTGAGGGTGAATTTAAATCTCTGAATTACGTTTTGGAGGGTCATAAGCATTTACACTTTATGCTAAAGAGATTCCTGACTTGCAAGAATTTTCTTGTGATTGTAATTTGTCTCCACTCCCACCCTCCTCCCAGAGGGCCTTTGCCACTGGAAGTTCCTCCCAGGAGAGAGGTTCCCTTCTTCCCCCAGGGAGTGAGTGGCTTCAACAGCAGACCCCGGGATCCTCCGGCCCTGCCAACTGGCATCCTGCTTGGGCCCAGCCACCTCACTCTTCTCCTCCAAGACACGGAGACAATGGTATTTGTGAAAGTGAATTGTGGCATGAAGGAGATACTTTGGCAGCTCTAGCATTGTTCTTAAACCCAGCAAGGAACCCAGGCACCGGGAGAAACAAGCACAGGCAGTCTGAACATGGATAACCGTCACTGTCGAATAACTGTCTCTGAAATCTCTTCCTTTAATGGATGCACGGCCTACGAATGAGTACAGTTCAAGTGTGCCCAAAGCTGGTTCTCAGTTAGTGCCAGCGCTCTTGGTTCAGGGCGTCTCCACTGTCAGTATGACTGTGCCAGTGAGACACACACGCCGATTTGAAAGTTTCAAACATTCTCCATTCTGCTGACATGTATTTCAACTTTCCAGGATCTTCTTTCCAAGTATAAAGGATAAAATAGAAGGAGGGGTACTCGCCTCTAAAACAGAGACTTTGGGTGTCAGAAACTAGAGTTGAGAGATTTGGTGCTTAGCCCATAGATGAAAAAAAATGTTGATTGTATAGGGAATATAGTCAATGATATTGTAACAACTATGTATGGTGTCAGATGGACACTGGATTTACTGGGGTGATCACATTGTAAGTCATATAAATGTCTGATCACTGTGTTGTACACCTGAAACTAAAACAACATTGTACATCAATTGTAATTGAAAAATTAAAAAAATTATTATTATTATTTTATTTTTTAAAATACTTATTTACTTTTAGAGAGAAGGGAAGGAAGGGAGAGAGGGAGAGAAACATTGATGAGTGAGAGATACATCCATTGATTGCCTCTTGTCCACCACCAACCAGGGACCTGGTCTGCAAGCCAGGCATGTGCCCTGACTGGGATTGAACCTGTGACCTTTTGGTTCACAGGCTGGCACTCAATTCACTAGCCATACCAGCCAGAGCACTGAAAGATAAAAAGTTTTTTAAAAAGCTGATTTCTCTTCAGTACCAAATGAGTGTTGTTAATGTCTTCAAATGGGTCAAAACATCTGAAGAATTGGGGTCCACTATGATTGAAATATGCTAACCCTCTGCCTTTGACTTTGGGTATCAAAGTTATGGGTGTTACTATATATTTCAGCACCCAGGTCCTTCATCCCTCTTAGTTCTCACTTGTTCCTTGAATGAATGGCACGTGCTCATGTTTCCGTAGCTCTCCCTTCCTCTGGGTCTTAAGGTGGCCTCAGTGCACATGTTTGAAGCATCGCAGGCAATGGCGGTGGTGAGGCCTGGGTGCTGATGCACTCTGTGAGTCAGGGATTCTGGTGTACGTATCCATCACAGTGATTATTCTCTTTTCTTGTCACCCCCTGCTCCTAGTAGATCAACAGGCTAAAAATGCCCCCCTGTGAGTAATTGTTTACCAAACTACTTGCACAGAGAGATGGTGCTGTGTAGGTTTACAAGTGCGTACCCAAAACACAGAACATTTGTCCTGTTGCTGCCATGATACATGTAGCAATCCCGCCAGAATCAGTGCTCCAAAGATTCGTTGCGGGGGGGGGCACCGATTCTGTTAGCATGTGGGTCCTACTGACAAACGGTGGCTCTCTTTCCACTGAAGTATGGTACTTGCTGCCGTGAATCCTAACATACAGGTTTCAACATCGCGATTGGATACTCTAACAGAATAATCAAGCTTCTAGAAAGAATTGTTTGTACTCATTGTCTCCATTTCCTGACTTCTTATTTCTTTCTCAACTCTGGCCCCCATCACTGTATAGAAACACCTTTCCCCAAGGCCAAGATCTAGAGACCTCCCATTCACTAGGTCCAGTGGGCATCTTCAGGCTTCATTCTTTAGCTCCCAGCAGCGTTCAACCCTTTGAGCCACCCTCCCTTTCCTGCAACACCCTCCTTTTTTAGATTTCTGCACAACCCCCTCTACTGGTAATCCTCCTCACTCTCTGACCCTAACTGCTATGGCTACTTTGTGGGCTCATCTCCATTGAGTCATTGAATTTGAGGCTTATCAAGATCTTTCCTGGGTCCCTTTCTCTTTTATGATATGCGTTTTCCACCAGCCATCCCTTCATGCCCAATGTTTCAAGTACCATATATGTCAATACCCTCACACACAGATCTTTGCCTGGGCCTCCCCCTCTAAACTATAAACTCTTGCATCCAACTGCTGATTAACATCACCACTTGTATGTCTCAAAGGTATTTTCAATTCAAAATGTCCAAAACTCATGGTTTTTTTTTTCCCCACAAGAAAAAGAAGGAGGTGGGAAAGAGGAGAAAAAGGAAAGGAAAGGAAAGGAAAGGAAAGGAAAGGAAAGGAAAGGAAAGGAAAGGAAAGGAAAGGAAAGGAAAGGAAAGGAAAGGAAAGGAAAGGAAGACAAGGAGAAGGGAAGGGAGGGAGCGGAGGGAGAGAAAGGACGGAACAAGCAAGCTTTGCTTTCTGTGCTCCGTCCCTGTCACAATACATGTGACCACCATTCTTCCCGCTCCACAGGCCACATACCTGGGATTTTTGCATAACACCTTTTTTTCCCCAAGGGAGGGTTCTAGTCACTCACCAGACCTGTTCCTTTTACCTCCAAACTGCCTCCTCTTCTCTCTGTCTCTACTCCATCTTCTTAATGCCAAAACTGAGGTGATAACTGACACTGTCTTGTGCCTGGACTATTGCAATAACCTCCTTTCTCTCTCACCAAACCACCTTACCCTCATTCCAACCCAACACTGCTTACTTACATACTTCAATAGCTTCCCTCTGCTCTTAGGATAGAGACCCACATCCTCCACACAGCCTTCGGGCCTGCGTGGTCCAGCCCCCGTCCTCCTCTCTGACCTCCATTTCCCAGACGCTCTCCCACCACAGACACAGGCCTTTGGTTCCTGCACCACGTCTGCCTACCTCAGAGCCTCTGCACACGCTCTTTCCTCTGTGGGAAATGCCCCCCTCCCCTGCCTCCACCCCACTCGGCCTGTTTAACTCCTCAGCCTTCAAATCTTCTCAACTGTCACTTCCTCAGGGGAGCAGCCTCCCTGAGCCCTAGAGTAGATCAGTTGTCCTGTCAGAAGCTCTGGCGGTGAGATGTACCTCATCTTCATGGCACACCTGTCTGTGTGTGATGACATATCTACTGGTGCGATTGCTTAATTAATGGCTGTCCCCTAATTAGCCAGTGGGTAGGGGCTGTGTCTAATCCTGCTTACTTTTGTACCCCAGCTTAGTTTTGGAGTCTCACCTGTTAAAAATACTGAAATGTTCAACTGTTTAACAATAAAAGTAGCATTTCAATTTTGCTTTAAAGAAGTATTTACTGGGTTTGTATTGACATGTCCTTAAGTGACCAGAAATGTAGAGGTCCCCTACTCTCATCTCTTTTCTTTTGATATGTGTTTCAGTCATGGGTTGCTCTACAAAAACGAAGGAATGGTGGGCAGCTGAAAAGTCAGAGTTTACAGTAAATGCTATTTTTACAACGATTTTATTTACTTATTTTTAGAGAGAGAGAGAAACATCGATGTGCAAGAGACACATTGATCAATTGCCTCTCGCACGCCCCCTACTGGGGACCTGGCCCGCAACGCAGGCAAGTGCTCTGACTGGGAATTGAACTGGCAACCTTTCGGTTTGCAGGCCGGCACTCAATCCACTGAGCCACACCAGTCGGGGCTAAATGTATTTTTGAGGTCCCAGATCATATTTAAACCTTGGAAGTTCCAGGCAGTCATAACACTTGTTGCTCATCGCTGCTGCTGTAAATGTCTCTCAGGAGATGCCCCTTGTTTCAGGGGCTGTGAACTGTGCTACTCACACTTATCTCTTAATTCTGGACCATTTCTCAGCTTTAGCATCATGTTTTCTCAACCTGACAACCTGGAGGTCAGTCAAAGGCATACAAAATGTGGTAACCTCTAATGACAAGCCCCTGGCACGCTGAAGTCACTGGGTGAGGCCCCAGGACCCCAGCCCCACCCTCTCTACTGGAGGGTCAGCTCCACTCGCTCATGCCCAACCAAAGCTGCCCTCCTTGCTCTTCCCTCTGCCACCTCTACCACTCAGTAGCTCCCACTTTCTTACTGCTCCAGCCCTGACTGCCAGAAGGGGACCAAGGCCACTACCTCATTCAACTGCAGCTGCATCCCCCTTCCATGAGAGGGAGGGGTGATGGCTCCTCCACCATCACCAAGCCCAGCTCTCTCCCGTCTGGGCCAAACCCTGAACAGCCTGGCTTGTGAGCGGAACACCAGCTAATTTCCCTGGATGCTGACCATGTAGCCCAACCCCCTCCTACCTGCTCTCCCAGCTTGCTTCTCTCAGAAGGTTGGGGCAGCATTTTTCTACCGCTCTTATTTAGGAGAGTTAATTTGGGGGCACTCAAGGCCCAGCCTTGAATCCCAACATCCTTCTGCCATTTCCCCAGGACACACAGCTGGGCCTCCACATAGGGGAGGATCTCCATACCAGCTCTGTTATCCTAAACCTGGGTGGCCCCAGCATATCCTGGTTCCACTCACCCCTCCGCCCCAACATCTCTCCTGTCCCCCTCAGTCCCTCACATAGTCCATGCCTCCTCAGCTCAGCCATCACTTTCTCAGGGAAGGCCCCTCTGACCTGCAGACCAGATCAGATCTCTCTGTGGTTTGCTACCCTCTCCTCGGGAGCTCTCACTACAGTTTGTAACTCTATCTTTGATTTCTATCTACATCCCCCTGTAGAAGATAAGGTCATTGTAGGCAGTGTTTCTGTCTTGTTTGCCCACCATCATGTCCCAGTGCCCTGCACAGCACCTGGTCCACCGTAGGGGCTCAGTAAGTATGTACTGGGTGAGTGAGTAAACTATGATTCACTTCATTATGTGTCAGTCGTCTGAGAGCCTGTCTTGGATAAACCTGTTTCCCTTTGACAGCAAGCAAAACACCCTGGGGGACAGTTGTTAACCAGTGTGCACTGCATGCATTAGCACCACAATATTTCTGCTTGTGGGTTTGATACTTCAACCCCATATTTTATTAAAGTATTTCGTTCAGAGTGGTAAAAAACACTCTGTTACTGGCTGGCGGGAAGTTAAACCTGCCTCTGAGGGAAGGGGTCATGTTACGACAGTGCAGATAAGTGAGGACACCAGTGCCAGGTGGGGAGGAGGCTGTAAGAAGGCCCCAGCTCCTACCTGAGGACATTCTACCTCCTTCCTTCAACTGTGCAGATTGCAGAGGACTTGAAGAAGGGTGGACAGTTCCAGAACCAAGTGACAGCTATACCTACTACGCCCACAGTCCTGAGGTGACTCTGTGGAGGGGTCTCGGAATGGGACAGTGTGGTTGGCTCCAGACATTTCTAGATTTGCTTTGTGGTGTGTCAAGTCATCACACCCTGTGTTGTTGGGAGATGACAACAGTAGGTTTGACCAAAAATGACAACAAAGCCTCTGTGACGTGAAAGGATGAGGCTTGCCTGAGAGTCGGAACCGTTACCCAGTTCGCTGCTTCTCAGTAGAAGTCGCACATCAAGCATGAGCTGTGGGGAATGGAAGCAGCAGCTCCGGGAAGCGTGTGGGAAGGTGGAAAGAGCACTGGGCTCGTCGTGGTCAAGGTAATAACCGTTACCTTCCACGAAGCACTTGCTGTGGGTGAGAGCTGTGCTGAGCACTTTGCGTGCATTATCTCATTTAATCCCACAATAGCCTATGAGGTTTCTTATCACCATTTTCAGATAATAAAACCAAGTGTCGGAGTAAAAAAAAAAAAAAATGTGCCTGAGATGACGCAACGGAGTAAATGTCAGAGCCAGGATCTGAAAGCCAGATCTGTCTGCTCCACGTGGACCCCCGTAACACTGGGAGGCTGCCCATCAGGAAAGCTGGGCTCGAGCTCTGCTTCTTCCACCGTGGCTGTGTGGCTTGAAATAATGACTTCATGTCTCTAAAAGTTTTTTTATCTGTAAAATGTAAATAACGATATCTAAGGAGGAGGGTTCCTGTAAGAATTAAACGAGACAACGTGGATGAACTCTTTCCAACCGCGCTTATCCAGCAGCCGCCAGCCCCAGGTGGCTCCTGGAATGTGGCTACCTGAATGGAGATGGGCTGCACGTGTAAAATGTACGCTGGATTTTTGAAGACTTAGTATGAAAAATGCAAAATATTTCATTAATGTTTCGTATGGGATATATGTTGAAATGATAATATAGTGGGCTAAATAAGACATATTACTAAAGTTAATTTCACCTGTTTCTTTTTACTTTTTAAAAATGTGGCTGCTAGAAAGTTAAAGTTATATGTGTGACTCATTATATTTTTATTGGACAGCACTGCTCAAGAGCACTCCAGACAGGAGTGACTATTGTTATGGTAATTTCATGCAGAACTGTATTCCCTTTCACCACTGAGGTCAGCGTGCACCTGGGCAGTCTGATGGAGAATGAATCCCCAATTTTCTATACACATCTGAATGAATTTTTTAAATTGTAAGCTTTAATCTTTTGAATTCAGGCCTTCTGATGTGTTCATTGTTTTTCAAATAAACACGGTCTTCCATGTGGAGGGAAGTCTCTATGTCTGAGTATATAGATGAAAATTGGAAACATTATTTATTCAGGTAACTGGGTGTAAGCTGCATCGCATGGGGCACGAGAATCACTCTTCCCTTTTCTGGGGTAGAAATGATCCCCATTTCTTCCATTATCAAATGAATTGCTTATCCCAATTCATAATAATGTCTGAATCATTTACAATTGTTTCAAACCACTGTCTGTCAAAGCATATCATTTTAATGCATGCCTAAATTTTATCTTGTTGCTTTTGACCTATTATTCCGGTCAATAGATAATTTTGGATTCTGATTCTCTCATGAAGCATCGTGCTATCCCTTGCAGGTTTGTGTATGCCTGTGAATTTCTTTTACACCTTCTGTTGTTCATTCAGGTTGATAAATGAGAACAGGGCTCAAGACAGAACAGTCGACTAAACTGTAAACCCCCATTCGGACAGAGGGACCACACTTGTACAGCTGAAGTAGGGAACTGATCTACATTCCATATTAGAGTTATATTACAGGAAATTGCAGTTTATAGTGAAAAGATTTTTGCTTTAGTTCGAGTAACACTACCTGCTCTAACACGGAAGCCCCGACACTGCAGAGGTTTAACACGACAGAAGGTTACTTCTCCCTCCCGTAACAATGCAGTGCTAATGTTCCTGGCATCTGTCCTCCGTTGGTGACTGAGGCCCAGGGGAATTCTCCCCTCACCTGGCTCTGCCATCTCCTAGGACTTTGTCCTCCTCTTTAGCCAATCAGCAAAGAGAAAGTTTGTAGAAAGCACCCACATTTCCTAAGCCTGGCCTGAAAGTGGTATACAATGACTTCTGCTCATGTTCCATCAGTGCGAGTTTAGCACATGGTCCCACCTGGATATAAGGGGCACTGGAAACACATTTCCTGTACGGGAAGCCCCTTTCTATAAATACGCTGCACTGTGAAAGAGGAGCATGCCGTCTGACAGTCAGCGGTCCATTTCCACTGCCTTATAAATGGTCGTTATTTCCATAAGGATGAATGCAAAAACGTCTAGATGTATTTTCAGATGTACTTCACCATACGTTACCCATTATCACTGCCCTCAAACACGTTAAATAACACTTAAAATGCATAAACTAACAAGAGTAATAAGAGACTGTGTAATCGCTTGTGTTTTAGAGGGACACTACACTACCACACCAAAGGCAAGGATCATAAGAGTGTGCCCCCGGGTGGAAGGAGTTAGGCACAGGGGGTTAAAGGAAGGAGTGGCAAGCTGACCAACACCCATCTTTATTTACTCCATTAAAGGGGCAGATGCAGAGAGAGGGCAACATGAATCAATCGGAGGGAGGCTGTAGTCTCTGTCTTATAAAACTTCAAGTTGGTAAAGAAGTGAAGTGTCAACTATTTTCCTTCTTTAATTTTAGTAGCAAAAATTACATGATTATTCATATTTTCTCTCACTTGGCCAAAGTTTCTGGATGACTTGCCAGCTAAATAACTTAGAAAGGTGGCTTAATGTCTCAAATAGCATGGAAAGGAGTATAAAATTAGCCCTGGCTGCTGTGGCTCAGTGGATTGAACGCAGGCCTGCACACCAAAGGGTCACCTGTTTGATTCCCAGTCAGGGCACATGCCTGGGTTGCTGGCCAGGTGCCCAGAAGGGGGCGTGTGAGAGGCAACCACACATTGATGTATCTCTCCCTCTCTTTCTCCCTCCCTTTCTCCACTGTCTATAAATAAATACATCAATAAATAAAGCCTTAAAAAATAGTGCAAAATTAGGTAAAATGTAAAAGGGTAAATATTCCCCATAGTGCCTACCAGAGCCTTGGCCCAGCAGGCACCTGCTAAATATCTGTTGATTTTCGATGAATTAAGGTCAATCCAGGGCTTGTTATGATTGTATCTTACCTGAGTATTCTGTTCTAAAGTATTTCTTCTACTAGTTTTATATATAGTAGACATCAATTCGCCCTCATGGATATTTCTTTCTTTGAAGTGAAAGGGGTACATTCTATAAAACTGTGAGGTCTTTCCACGTCTTTAGTTCTGAACATGCTATCCGGCTCTGCATCCGGCCGTTGGTTAAGGAACTAGATTTCTCCTTATATGATTGGAACATAATAAATAAAATGTCTAAAACTATCTGAATATGGATATTTTTCTGTCGCAAAGAGGAATCACTTTGCTCATGTCACATGTATTTATCTATGTGCCAATGTAGGAAAGGAGAGGGGATCAGCATTATGCAATAAATGCCTCACAGTCGCATAAAAATATAATATGTTCCGCTGAGTTTTTTTGTATTTTGTTTTTGTTTTGTTTTCACTTCTGCAGCATCCACTGGCCCGTTATCATCATGCTTTTTTAAATTAAATTTGTCGGGGTAACATTGGTTAATAACATAATGTAAATTTCAGGTGCACATTAGTATGACATCTGTATTCTCAACTCTGTGGGCCCAGCGCCCAAAGTCCACCACCAGATATTTGACCTCTTTACCCTCTTCCTCCTCCTCCGACCTTCCTTCCTGCCGTTCTGATGGCTGTAACTATGAGTTTATTTTTTGCTTGTTTTGCTCGCTTGCTGAATTTTGTTTTATGTCCCACATATAAGTGAAATCATAAGGTCCTTGTCCACCTTGGCTGGTGTGGCTCAGTGCATTGAGCACCAGACTGTAAACCAAAAGGTTGATGGTTTGATTCCCTCCTGGTCAGGGCGTGTGCCTGGGTTGTGGCCAGGTCCCCAGTTGGGGACATGTGAGAGATGTATCTCTTACACATCAATATTTCTCTCCTCTTTCTCCCTTCCTTCCTGTATCTCTAAAAATAAATAAATAAAATATATTTTTAAAAAAGGTTCTTATCCTTTTTCGTCTGACTTATATCACTTGGCATCCTTTCAAGATCTATCCATGCTGTTGCAAATGGCAACATTTCATCTTTTTTACAGCTGAGTAGCAGTCCATTGTACGTATGTGCCACATCTTCTTTATTCAGTCATCCATCAAAGGACACTGAGGTTTTTTCCTATGTCTTGGCTATTGTAAAAAATGCTACATTCTGCTGTTTCAAGAAGCTCCTCCCTTAAAGTGAGAAGATCTTTTTTACCTATGATAAATCCCAGAACTCCACACATATTTAAAAAAAAAAAACAGTTGATATATTTAACCATGTTAAAAAGAAAACACTCCTTTATCTGGCCAGGTACCTCAGTTGATTAGAGCATTGTCCCAATTTCCCAAGGTTGCTGGTTTGATCCCGGGTTTGATCCCCAGTCAGGGCATGTACAAGAATCAACCAATGAATGCATATATAAGTGGAACAACAAATTGATATTTTTCTCTCTTCTCTTTCTCTCTCTCTCTCTAAAACCAATAAAGTAAAAAAGAAAGAAAGAAAGAAAACACTCCTGCGTGACAAAAACACTATAAGCCAAGTCAAAAGACAATGTAAAATTGAGAGGAATATTTGCAAATTGCATAACTAAAAGCTAATTTCCCTGTTATATAATGAACTCTTAGGAATAAAATAAAACTAATAATCCAATAGAAAAATGAGCAAGGGATATAAAAGACCATACATAGAAAAGAAATACAATGCGCCTTAAATATATGAAAAGATATTCAACCTCATTCATACGTGTAAATTAAAACTACGCTGAAAATGTGTTCCACTAAGAGTGCGGCAAAAATCTGAACCTTTGGCAACATGCTCTTCAGGTGAGAGTGTGGCAGAAAGCAGGAGGGCGCTGCAGGACAGCCTCTGCAGAGAGCAATTTGACAACATCTCTCAAAACTGAAATGCAGGTTCCTTTCCACGCAGTCATTCCACTTCTAGGAATTTACCTCAAAGATATAGCTTATGTGCAAAATGACATGTATGTATACTAGCTTATTCACTGTATTACTGTTTATAATAGCAAAAATACTGGAAATGACCTAAATGTCCATAGATAAGAGGACTGGGTAATCAATTGGTGGTCCATTAAAATAGAGCACTATCACATTATGGGAAAACATTTTTATAAGGAAGCCCTCTGTAAGCTAATGTGGAAAGACCTTCAGGATATATGTAGGGGAAAAGTAAGATGCAGAGCAGTGTGGACAGGATGTTGTATTTTATATTTAAAAAAGAGGAAATGATTCCTGTGTGCTTATTAGCAAATAGAAAAACCCTGGGATCCGACTAATCACAGTGCTGGAGAGTGAAGGAACTGGTAGGGGAGAGATGCCGGAGAAGGAAGACTTTTGTGAAAAAGTTTAAAATACCTTCTGGTGTTTGAACCTTGTTAACATATTGTCTATTCAGTGAGTTAAACTTTAAAAAGTAACAAGATCTCAGCGAACTTTTATTTCAGCTTTGGTAAAATGATAAGAGTCTTAGGAAAATATGAATTTTCATGCCTAGTGACATAACAGTATGGCCCAGACCCTCTTGTATGGCTCATCTTGTGCCCAAGTCTTTTCTCCCTCATGAAACTGCCAGCCCTCACCTCTCTGGGGCTTCCCGGTGTCTCGCCTGGGCGCCCAGTCGGGGTCCGAGGACAACTTACTGGTTGATTAGGCCTCTCAGTTTTTCATCACAAGAACTTCTACGTAGCGGAAAGAAAGTGGAACTTTCCACTTCTTTCTTTCAAGTAATTCAAAATATTAGAATGAAAGGACAAGTAAGGTAGAAAGTTGCCTGGTAAATTGGGTCTCCTGAGAGTGTTTTTCTTCAGGTTACTAAAAAAAAAAAAAAAAAAAGCAGTTTCCATCTCATTGATAAAAATGTGTTTGCTTTCTATTCAATTACCTATTGTATGTTGGATGATATTTTCTGGTTCAAATGGCTGCATCAAATGCCAACATTTAAATATCTCTTTCCTCACTGTGAAAAATCTATTCCCTCCACTCCTGTTTCAATGTCAACAAGTCTACCATTAGAATCTGCAAGTAGGTGTCTTTGCAGCTAAAGGAAAATTCAGCTGAGATGTCAGATTTTATGATACAAATGTGATCTCACTTCTCCATGTGAGTTGCTTCCTGAAAAATCACTTAGTGGAGGAAAGACAAAAACCTTAAGTCTCCAATGCTTGCTGTGCTGACTGCTGGGGCTGGTGGCTGTAGTAGCAGCCAAATCTGACAGACTCCTGGCCAAGGCCCGAGGGCCCTCTGCCTTCCCCTCCCCTCGCCTCCCCTCCCCTGCTGGAGGTGGAAACCTGCCTTCCACCAGCCTCTGAAGGTGAGAGTGTGTCCCTCCTGCAGGATCTGCAGAGAATGGTTTCCGGGCAAAGCGTTCTAGCCTCCTGTTTACTGGGAGCCTGGGAATAAGGGATAGCTGACCTCCCCGCCAGCCTGAACCTTGCTGGCCAGGGAGTCTGGGCCAGCAGTGGAGGGCCAGGGGCCTGAGAAGAATAGGGAGGAAGGACGTCATTGCTAACCCCCAGGCTGGAGCTCCAGGACCCAGCTTGGACAGCACTGCCCCCTGACTGCACTCCACCCCTCGCTCAGGACAGACTGAGGGCCACTCCAGATGGACTCCCCTGGGTTCAACATTGTCTTCCCTCCACCTCATAGCCTTTTCTTTTCCCAGCCTCAGCTTCCCCTTTTTCTAGTTCACCCCCAACTAGACAGGTATTTGGGGGCAATGAATTAATTTGGCTGGGTCTCATTTCCTCTTTTGTACCATTATATCAAACTTTATAACCTTTAAAAATTATTTGATAATTTCCTTTAAAGTTAAATATACACTTAACTTAATCCAACCCCTAAGTAATTACCCAAGAGAAACTAAAATCTATGTCCACTGAAATACTTGCCTATAAATGTTCATAGCAGCTTAATTCGTAACAGCCAAAGATGGGAAACAACCCGAATGCCCATCAACGAGCAAACTGAAAACACGTTGGATGTGTCTGGGCGACAGAATCCTACTCGGCAGTAAAAGGGACAAACTAGTGACACATGCTTCAGCCTGGGTGGACCCCAAAAGCACCATACTGAATAAGGAGACTCTGATTCCATTTACGTGAAGTTCTAGAAAAAGCAAAGCTCATCTATGGAGTAAGAAGTCAGAACAGCAGTTTCTTTGGATAATACAGACTGAAAAGGGCCAAGGGAATGTACTGGAATGATGGGAATGTTCTTTATCTTGACTGAGGTGAAGCTTACCTTAGTATATACATTTGTCAAAACCTGTTGAATTGTACTTTAAATGTTATGTTTCGTGTAAATCAAACTTCAATTTAAAATTGTCTTTGAAAAAGAATGGTACCTACCTTATAGGGTTGATGCAATTATTAAATGAGTGAATATGTAAAGTGTTTAGAGGGGCACCTGGCACAAAGACAGTACAATTTAAGTATTTCTATATCATTTATAGTATAATCATGTAGCCTTTATATAGCACTTGTATATAGTATTTATAATTAACCCCAAATCTGTGACACTATGGAAGACTTACATTTTAAAATACTACATGACAGAATTTTCCACAAAGAAATCCACACTGGGGGAAGAGGAATCACACCACTGTCCCCACCTCCCAGGAGGTTCTGAGGATTAAATGAGCCGTGTACTTCGGCTACATTTGTATTTAATAATATTTTAATTGTGGATAGTTAAGTCATCCAATTTCACTTCCTGACATAATTTCTGTGTCTGTGAAATGCGCCTTCAAGTCCCGATGTCAGAGAGACACAGAACGCAGAGAGGAACACCACACGTTCCTGTGACCTGGGCGGCACACACGCAACAGCTCCATGACGGCTGCTCTCAGAGGCACCAGAGCCAGCGCCTCAGAGGCGGCTGTTTGGACTGCCCCTCTGTGAGGCTGCTTGGCAGAAGAAAGGGCTCGACTGCCTGGGTTGTAATGCTGGTCAGCACTTAACTACATGTGATGTTGGGAAAGGTACTTAATCTCACTAAGCCTCAGTTTCCTCATCTGTAAAATGAAAATAATACCTACCCTACCTGGATGTGGGGGACAGTTGGATGAGAGAAGTTGCATGTTTCAGAAATAAAACTGTGCTGATCTCTGCAGAGGGTGAATGCTAGGGATGAGAGGGTCTTTTCTGAGCAGGCTGTCTTCCGTAGGACAAAGTATATGTTCCCATGAGCAGTTTGGGGAGGTGGGACCCCACTGCCCTTTTCTGCCTGAGGAAGCGGGTGGGGAGATGGAGAAGCCCAGGGGAAGATCTTGGAGGGAGTGCCTGGGACTGGGCAAAATTCAGAGGCCTCTCAGGGAGAGAATGAGGAACAGCCAAAAAGGCAAATAAGGGAAGAAAAGCTTGATGGGATGACATGCTGCCCCTGTGCTGTATGTATAATATTCCCTTTCCTTGTTCTCATCTACAAGCCTTCAAAAAAATCTACAAGATTTACTAAAGCTCTTGTGTAAATGGATTTTTTTGTAGAGGAGCGAGAGGAATTGCTAAGTCCTGCTTTATTGGTAGCGCGGGGGGAAAAGGCAGGCTGCAAGCACCCAAATCTGGATCACTCATCTGCCTTGCACAGTCCCAGGCTCAGGGTCTGTCCTGTTCCAGCAGGAGAGCCCGCCTCATTCCACGCCGGCGGGCTCAGGTCCCTGTCCCAGCACAAGTGGTTTCATAACAATAAAGGCGTATTTCTCAGCCCCTTCGTCTGGGCGCTAGTGCGGTGAGGATGCGGCCAGAGTGGCCTCCAGTTCTGCCTTGCCTGGGGGCCAGCAAAACCTCCCTCTCTGGGGCACAATTACTTCCTCCTCTCAATTTAGCTCGGTGCTGGCCGTCGGCGGCACCGGGCAGTGTGCCGCGGGCCCGCTCAGCTACGGCGCCCCGCCGCGGCCTGCTGTGACTCTCCCGCCTGGGTTCCGGTGCAGCCCTGGCAGGTCCAGAGCCTGCCCCCCGGGATCTGTCCACAGTGGCCCATAATCCCGGCTGGTGACAGGACTCTGTGCTCCCCTAGAGCCCCCAGGTGGGCGGGCGGGCGGCTTTCCTCACCAAAGCCTTCTGCTCGCCACTCTGGCCTCAGGCCTGGAGCTGCCCTGCTCACCGCCGTGCCAGAGAACGAGTGCTTAGCGACAGTTCTCCGCCCAGCGCTGCCTCCCCAGGGGCCTGACCAGGGTCAAGGTCTCGGCTCTGTCCGCTCGCAGCGCCACCCCCTGGCGCTGAGCCGGCGGGACGTGCAGTGGGCTCCCACGCTGTTCTCCCAAAGCCGGTTCTGCCACAGCCGATCGGGCGCAGACTGGATGCTGGCCTGGACCCCGAGACCCGGAGGGCGGGCGCTGCAGGCAGGGTGGCTACCAGAGGCCACTCCACGCCTGCTGAGTCCGCGGCCCGCCAGCGCCCCTGAGGCCTGACCGGAGCAAAATGTTTTAGACCAGAGTTTTAAGACGATGCTCCAGATGTAGCTCGGATTGGGACAGGGTGTGTAAAACGAGGTCACAGCCTCAGTGTGCTCAGGTGGTCATGCAGCTGTGGATGAGCCACGCCCACCTGTAGGTAAGTCCCAGGCAGTCCTCCCACCTGCCGCAGAGGTCCGCAGTTCTTGACCATGACGGTACCTCACCCTACCCCTCTGCTCCCCAAACCTCAGTTTTGAGGATAAGCCTGAACCTCCCTAGCTCTGACACCCTTACCTGCTGAGTGTCCATCTTTCTCCTCCTTCTCCTCCTCCTCCTCTCCATCACCTGTCTTCCCTACTGACCCAGTCTCCCTCAGCCCCTTTCTCAGCCATGAAGTTAACCCTCATCACAGCTCAGGCCCATTTCGCTGCTTCAGCAATAACCCTAGTACTCAACTCCCATCCCCATTTTCACCCTTGTGTCCCAGCCTTCACAATTCTGTGGCTATTTCTGTCTCCCAATCCCCCACCTCACTAATCTCCATCCTTAACATGTGCTCCAGACACTGTCCTCCCCCCGCTGTCATCATGGTCTCTGGCTCAGCCCTCCTCCCCCCAACCTCCCTTCAGTCTACAGCCACTGTCCCAGTCCAGCACAGGACCTTCTCCTGACCCAGCCAGATGAAGTTGTGTCATACGCTGCTGTCCCCAGGCCCTGCCCCCAGCCTGTACCCTCACTGTGCCCACAGAACTATCAGTTGAGCCCAGAGGCCTGGCAGCATCCTCCCTTGTCCAGCAGGCCTGCTGAGGGTCCACAGGAGATTCTTCAGGGTCCTGCCTTTTCTTCCCAAAGGACCGTAGCTCCGTTTCTTAATCTCACCTGCCACTGAGGGTCTTGCCTCCTCCGAAGACCTCCTGTCACGATGGAGGATGAAGGGAGCTTACCCACCTCGCACACCAAGAGATCCTGTTCAGTCAGCTAAACATTCCCAGGAAGAACTGGTGAAAAGGGAGCGAGGAAGCAAGGGCTGGTTTAATCCTCAGAGTTTTGGCTGCCCCTATTTCCTGAAGTTTATAATGGCAACATAGTCACTTGACCTCTGTAGCACCCCACCACACCTAGGCTGGCCAGCCAGTCACATGCCAACAGAGGCTGGACTCCCCAGGGGCATTCGGGGTGTGTACTATGGATGGGTACCCAAGATGGGTGTGTGCCGGTCCCTTGTGCCCACAGAGCTATTCTTGGCCCATTACTGAGAACACAGCATGTCCTGCCTCTGGAGGAAACCATCCTTTCAGGGATACACAAAAATAGCGTTTCTCACATTTTCTGATTTTTCACACCAGGAACTACAGTGGAGGAGGGCCCAACCGGGGATGGCTAACTTACTTTGCCAAGAAGTTTATTGATAATAACTGCCATCAACTGTCACCAATTAAAAACAAAACAAAACAAAACAAAACCAAACAAAACATCTTCTTGCCCCAGTGTGGCTCAGTTAGTTGGAACACTGACCCGAAAGCGAAAGGGTATGGGTTTGATTCCCTGTTAGGACACATACCTAGGTTGCAGGTTTGGTCCACGGTCCAGGCACCCTGGTCCCCCACACAGCACGTGCAGCCCCCATTTGGACACGTGCAGGAGGCAACCAATAGATGCTTTCTCACACGGGTGTTCCTCTCTCTTCCTTCCTCGCTAAAAAGCAATGAGAAAATGTCCTCAGGTGAGGATTACAAAAAATTAACTAAATTAAATTTTAAAAACTTCTTAATTCTATAAATATGGGAATGATGTCACTGAAGGATTACTAACAGTTTTGCTTTTTTTACTTTTTGTTTTGAAATGACTTGAAACTTACTGAAAAGTTGTAAGAATAGTATAATGACCTGCTAGATACACTTCACTCAGATTTGCCCATAACTATCATTTTGCTGTATTTGGTTCATTATTCTCTCACTCCCCCCCCTACACACATACACACACGGGGAAACAGGTGGAGGAAGGGGAAAGAGTCTCTATATACACATAATTGTTTCTTATCTGATCCATTTGAGAGTAAATTGTGGTTATGACACCCTTAACCCTGAAATACTACATTCCTATGACCAAAATCAGGAAATTTAACATTACTGATTCAATGCTTTTACCTAATATACACAACTTACTCAAATTTCACCAATTGTTCCAATAATGTCCCCTCCCCCTCCCCCTTTGCTGCCTCCTCCTTCTCTCCTCTCTTTGTTCTCCTCCCCGTCTCCTCCTCTTTCCCCTCTTCTTTTTCTCCTCCTCCTCCCAGCAATAGCTGTTGTTATCTCTGCTTCAGGATCACATAGTGCATTTAGTGGCCACAACGTTTTAGTCACCTTCTATCTGGATCAGTTCCTCCATCTTTCTTTGTCTCTCATGACATTGACTTGAAAACTACAGGCCAGTTAAGATGTGGACCGTCCCTCCACGGCAGCTTGTCTGATGTTTCCTCATGATTATATGAGGGTCATGCATTTTTGCCAAGAATACCACAGAAATGATGTGTCCTTTCTCAGTATATCACATCAAGAAGCACATGACATTTGTTTGGCCTATTTTGAGAGATGTTAACTTTGGTTACTTGCTTGGAATGGAGGCAACTAGGTTTCTCCATTGTGAAATTATTTCTCCTTTGGAATTGGTAATTTTTCAGGTGATTTATCAAGTCTTTTAAATTAAACAAAGTTGGCTTTTTGGAAAACTTACTTCATAGTCCTTATTTTCCTCACTTTGCTCTTGTCTGGTGAGCACATCTTCAAGATCATCAAGGAGCCATAGACTGGCTCTCGAAACCACTGCACAGAGATGCAAGCAAATCCTTCATTTATGTAGCAAACACTTGAGGACCATACTCGTTTATGTCAGGCACTGTTCCAGATCCTGCCTTCTCCAATCAAACTCTTCTTTTGTAAGATTTTATTTTTCAGTTACAGTTTACATTCAGTATTATTTTGTGTTAGCTTCAGGTGTACAGCATAATGGTTAGACAATCACGTACTTTTACAAAGTGGTCCCCCCCACACTTCAGGTTCCCATCTGCACCTTATCTAGCTATTACAATATTATTGACTATATTCCCTGTGCTGCTCTTTACATCCCCGAGACTGTTTTGTAACTACTAATTTGTATTTCTTAATCCCTTCACCTTTTGCACCCAGTCCCCAAACCTTCTTCCCTTCTGGCTACCATCAGTCTGTTCTCTGCATCTATGAGTCTGTTTCTATTTTATTTGTTTGTCTATTTTGTTCTTTAGATTTCACATATAAGTGAAACCATATGATATTTGTCTTTATCTGACTTATTTCACTTAGCATAATAGTCTAAAGGTCCATCCATGCTGATGTAAATGATAGGATTTCCTTCTTTTTATGGCCAAGAAATATTCCATCGTATATACGTACCACAGGTTTTTTTATACACTCATCTAATTGGTGGGCACTTGGTTTCTTCCTTAGCTTGGCTGTTGTAAATAATTGCAATGAAATGGGGGATTGTGCTTCCTTTCAAATTAGTGTTTTGGGTTTCTTCAGATGTATACCTGGAGTGGAATTGTTGGGTCATAAGGCAGTTCCACTTTTAATTTTCTGAGAAACATCTACACTGTTTTCTATTGTGGCTGCACTAATCTGCATTCCCACCAACAGTTTACGAGGGTTCCCTTTTCTTGTCCTCACCAACACGTGTTGCTTTTGATATACTGATGATAGCCAATCTGAAAGGTTTGAGGTGATATCTCATTGTCATTTTAATTTGCATTTCTATGATGATTAGTGACTTCGAACATCTTTTTTTTTTTTAATCCTCACCCAAGGACATTTTTTTTCATTGCTTTTTTAGAAAAAGGGGGGAGGGAGGGAGAGAGAGAGAGAGAGAAAGAGAAAGGAACATTGATGTGAGAGACAAACATCATTTGGTGGCCTCTTTTAGGCTCCTAGTCGGGGATCAAACCCACAACCTAGGTATGTGCCCTAACCAGGAATCAAACCCCTGACTTTTTGGTGTACAGGGCATGGCTCCAACCAATCTTGCCAAAAAGACAGGGCTGAGCATCTCTTCATATGCCTATTGGCCATCTTTATTGGTCCTCTTAGGAGAAGTGTCTATTTAGATCCTGTCCTGACTTTTTAATTGGATTTTTTTCAGTGTATATTTTGGATATTAACCCCTTATCAAATATATCATCGGCAAATATCGTCTCCCGATCATTAGGTTGAGGCTGTGTATTCCTTTGGTTGATGATTCCCTTTGCTGTGCAAAAACTTTGCAGTTTGATGTAGTTCCATTTGTTTATTTTTTCTTTTGTTTTTCTTACCTGCAGATATATATCAGAAAAACATATTGCTGAAAGAAATGTCAGATGCCCTGACCAGTGTGGCTCAGTTGGTTGGGCATCATCCTCAAGTGAAAGTTCGCCTGTTTGATTCCCGGTCAGGGCACATGCCTGGGTTACAGGTTTGGTCCTCAGAGCACATAAGAGAGGCAACCGACTGATGTTTCTCTCCCTCTCTTCCCCTCTACCTTTCTTGCCCTCTCTCTAAAAATAAATAAATTTTAAAAACTTTTTAAAGAAATGTCATAGATTTTACTGTCTATATTTTCTTCTAGGGGTTTATGGTTTCAAGTCTTATATTTAAGTCTTTAATTCATTTTGAGTTTTTTCTTGCATATGGAGTAAGAAGGTGGTCTAGTTTCATCTTTTCCATGTATCTGTCCAACTTTCCCAACACTATTTATTAAATAGACTGTTTTTCCCCCATTGTATGTTCCTGCCTCCTTTGTCACATACTAATTGACCATATAGGCATGTGTTTATTTCTGGGCTTACTATTCTGTTCCATTTATTTATATGTCTGTTTTTATGCCAGAACCATTCTGTTTTGATTATTATGGCTTTGTAGTATAGTTAGATATCAGGGAGCATGAGACCACCAACTATGAGAACAACTTTCTCAAGATTGCTATGGCTCTTCAGGGTCTTTGTGGTTCATATAAAAGTTTGGATTATTCTAGTTCTGTGAAAAACAACATTAATATTTTGATAGAAATTGTGTGGCAACTACAGATGGTTTTGAGTAGTGTGGACATTTTAATGATGTTCATTCTTCCTCTCCATGAGCACAATATATGCTTCTACGCATCTGAATCTTTTTCAGTGTCTTATGATTTTCCTAGTACAGGTCTTTTACCTCCTAGATGAAATTTATTCCTAGGTATTATTTTCGATGTAATTGTAAATGGGTTTTCTTAGTTTCTCTTTCTGGTAGTTCATTATTGGTGTATAAAAATGCAACCAATCTGAATATTTATTTTATATCCTGCTACCTTACTAAATTCATTTATCAGTTCTAGTAGTTCTTTGGTGGACTCTTTAAGGTTCTCTCTATATAGTATCATGTCGTCTGTAAATAATGAAACTTTTACTTCTTCCTTTCCAATTTGGATGGCTTTTATCTCTTCTTCTTGTCTGATTGCTGTGGCTAGGACTTCCCATACTAAGTTAAATGTTCAGCAATAAAGACTGGTTAGGGTGTAGGCAAATGCAGTACTTGCCTCCTTCAACAACATCAAAAGTACAATCAAACTATAGAACAGCCACTCAGAACTGCCTGAAATCAAGTTGAATAGAAGTCCTACAATTAAGGAATTAAAGAAGAAGCTACATTGAGACCAGCAGGAAGGGTGGAGACATGGAATGAGCTGTCAAACACCCATGCACGGTGGATAAAAACCAGGAGGGACATCTCAGCTGCAGATGTCCCTCCCGAGGTGTTGGGAACTGCCCTGCCTGGTTTCAGGAGCTGTAAACCGCCCCCGCCATGGCTTAGGCTGAGTGAGTGACCTTCAGACCATAAGCCACTAAGGAGACAAAGCCTATCTCCCTGGCAGGGGCACCACCTCTGCTCCTTTTACTTCACCCTGCCTGGCCCCCAATGCTTGATCAGTTAGCCAATGATGGGTAAGATTCCTCAAGGAAGAGATGACCTAAGACAGGTACAATCATGGGGCTCCCAGGGAAGGACTTGGGGGGCTATAGAAAAAGGGGATGATGGACCCTCGCCCCTTGACTTTGACATAGCCTGAGTCCTCATTCTGTCTGCAAGAAGTCTCCTAATCTCTTGGCTGCCTTACTTCCCCTGCCTGATTTAAGCCTGAAACAATGCCTTAATCCTGAAACAATGCTGGAGGTGGGTGAGGCCCTGTGCTGGAAAGGGCGGGTTCCCTAGGGCGATCAGGCCTAAGGAAGATGCATAAAATCCTATGGAAACCTACTTTGTTAATACCCTCAATTTAAATGATAAGGGACCAAGCAGGAGGTGAGTTTGTTCCTCAAAGTTTTATGGCCCTTTAGCTAACTGACCCAGACTCAAAATAGGCCCTCAGAGTTCCTTTGAATGTTATCTGTTGATTAATCATTTCTGCCTGACAATGACTGATGAGCTTTACGTATACACCCTGTATTCCTGTGCAAAATGAACCCAATAAAAGCTTGTCAAGACAAGGGTCGAAGCGCTCTCTCTTGAGAGAGAAGCTGTGCAGTCCCTTTCCCTCCACAGGACTTGGTAGTCCATGTGAATTTATCTCGTATCTCATCCAAAATGCCACGGACTCTGCAGGCCAGTATCCACATCACTGAGGAGCAAGAGATCCCATTCCCATACCAAGTCTCCAGCCCAGGATTCCAGTGCCAGGAAGAAAAGTTCCCGTAACTTCTGGCTGTAAAAACCAGTGGGGATTAAGGCTGAGAGAAACTGCAGCTTCTAGCGTCCCAGGCAGTTCCTCTTAAAGGGCCTACGCACTTGAAGAATACTTAGACTCACTCCTTCTTGAGCTCCAGCCCTGGTATAGCAGCTTGAATGGCACCAGGAACACATGGAGAGGAACTGAATTGTTTGTCATCAGGGGAGAGCAAGGTGGGGGGGTCGAGGGTGGATAGCGTTCTCTGAGATGGAAGTGCAGGCAGAGGCCATTTTGCTTTGATGAGCCCTCCCCCAAAACAGCTAGCAAATGAGTGCCACACGTGAGACTCCATTAGCCTGGCTCACACTGTTTGCTTCACCTTAGTGATTCCCTTAGACCCAACTCCACCCAACTTACTGGCCCACCCAAGCTGTTTACAGTAGCTCTTCCATACAAATGGCCTGTCTTGGCTCACACTTCAGATTTTCCTAAAAATCTTTCAAATAAGTAGCATCTGTCCTCAGTGAGCCCTGTACCTCTCACTAAGTGGCCCAGGCCTGGCACTAGCAGCAGCTGGCCTACGTTCATAGTTTGGCCTTGCCTGGGCACCTACAAGTCCAGCACAAGTAGTAGTCATCTGAAGATGGCTTTGTAGCTCATGCCAGGTGGCCCCGGGTAGAACACATGTGATGGCTGACCTTTGCCTGCACTTCCAAGAAGGCCCCAGAGCCAGGGCACCCAGTGGACAGATTCAGACCACATTGAAGCACCACCCAACTACCTGTACAAGTGATACACTCAAGGGGTGGACTCAGTGGGCGCCCAAGCCCTGCTGAAGGAAGTCCTGTTCTGTGGGGAGGGCCCCTGCACAGCTGATCCCATGGTGGTTGGAGGTCGGTGTGGTCGGAGATTGGTGTTTGGTGGTCATGGCCAGTCCTTTAAGCTGATTGGCCTGTGGGTAAATTCCTCCCATTGACATGTCAAAAGCAATCAAAGCTCAATCACAAGAGGAGGGCGTACACAGCCCACACCGTTGGCACACCTTGAATACCCAGCTTGGGTGATCAGGGAGGCTGTTCCACTAACCATACAGAACACCTACTACATTAGGCCCCTCTACCAAACCTGGTAGATATAGCAGCTCTACCTAATACATAGAAACAAACACAGGGAGGCTGCAAAAATGGGAAGACAAAGAAATATATTCCAAATGAAAGAACAGAAAAAAACTCCAGAAAAAGAGCTAAACAAAATGGAGACAAGGAATCTATTAGATGCAGAGTTCAAAACACTGACACTGACTATAAGGATGCTCAATGACCACAGTGAGAACATCAACAGCATAAAAAAGTACCAGTCAGAAATGAAGCATACACTAACTGAAATGAAGAATAATTTACAGGAAATCAACAGTGAAGTTGATGAAGCCAAGAATCAAATCAGTGATTTGTAATAAGGAAACAATAAACAATTGAGAACAACAAAAAGAAAAAAAGAATAAAAGAAAAAATGAGGATTGCATAAAGAACCTCTAGGACAACTTCAAGCATACCAACGTTTGCAGCCTGGGGGGTTCCAGAAGAAGAGAACAAGAAATTGAAAACTTATTTGAAAAAGTAATGACAGAAAACTTCCTTAATTTGGTGAAGGAAATAGATATACAAATCCAGGAATCACAGGGAGTCCCAAACAAGATAAACTCAAAGACACATCATAATTAAAATGCCAAAGTTTAAATGCAAAGCAAGAATCTTAAAAGCAGCAAGAGAAAAGCAGTTGGTTACCTACAAGGGAGTCCCCATGAGACTGTCTGCTGATTTCTCAACAGAAACTTTGTAGGGCAGAAGGGATTGGCATGAAATATTCAAAATAATGAAAAGCAAGGATCTACAACCAAGATTACTCTACCCAGCAAAGCTATCATTTAGAATCAAAGGACAAATAAAGAGCTTCCCAGACAAGAAAAAGCTAAAAGAGTTCATCACCACCAAACAAATATTATATGAAATGTTAAAGGACCTTCTTTACGAAGAAGATAAAAAAATATGAACAATGAAATGGCAATAAATACATATCTATTAACAATTAAATCTAAAAAACAAAATAAATGAACAAGCAGAACAGAAACAGACTCATAGATACAGAGAGCATTTTGATAGTTGCCAGATGAGAGGGAGGTTTGGAGGATGGGTGAAAAAGAAAAAGGGATTAAGAAATACAAATGGGTTGTCCTGGCCAGTGTGGCTCAGATGGTTGGGCGTTGGCCAGTGAAGCAAAAGGTTTGATTCCTGGTGGGGGTACATGCCTGCATTGCAGGCCTAGCACATGGTTAGGCCAAGTACAAGGGGCAACCGATCAACGTTTCTCTCTCCCGTTGATGTTTCACTCCCTCTCTTTTTCCCTACCTTCCTCACTCTTTAAATAAATAAATGAAATCTTCTTTAAAAAGAAGTACAAATGGGTTGTTACAGAATTGTCATGGGGGTGTAATAGTCACGGGAATATAGTCAACAACATTCTAATAGTTATGTATGGTGCCAGATGGGTGCAAGATGTATTGGGAAGATCATTTAGTAAGCTACGTCATGTCTAACTGCTGGAGTGCACACCTGAAACTAATATAATAATATATGTCGATTGTAATTGAACAAATTTTAATTGTTCAAAAATAGGGAAAAATAAGAAGAAAGAAGATTCAGTTTATCCGATACAAGGTCACTGGGCTGAATGCAAGCCTCTTCTCATGCCCACAGCCAATCATATGTACATAAGCAGGCTTCCCACCAAGTAATTGTCATCATCTCATTTAACCTTCACAGGAACTCCAGAAGATACAAATGATTTTTATTATGCCCATTTTACAGATTTGAGAATGAAAGATTAAATATGTTACTAATTTGCTCACACAAGAGAAACAAATGTAATTTCCCTAGACTGTCTCTTAATCACATGCTCAGCGTCAGGCATCCCAGAGAATGAGCAATTTTCTTCAGAAGAAAAGTCAGAATTTGAGAGCTGTCTGGTGAGGGGAAAGAGGCAGGTAGAGGGGAAAACTGTTGCTTTTGGACTTCTACAGTACTTTTCATTTCAGCAGTGAATATGTAACACTTGAATAATAAAAGCTAATAAAAATTGTGTAAAAAAAACACAGTAAAGGGTTGGTCGGATAAATTATGACCAATCACCCCTAAAAATGAATACCATGCATTCATTAAAAAGGCTTTGGGATCAGCCATGTGTTGATATTTTTGCAGCTGGGCGATTTGTATACAGGAGCCCATTATGCCAGACTCTCTACTTTTGTACGTTTAAAGCTTTTTCTCTTAATAAAAGAAAAGGTGTTGCAGAACAATGTTTAAGTGGAAAGATATTTGTCCGACATTTAGTTTATGGGGGGAAAGTATGTACTTTATGATTCCATTTTTGTTAAAAAAAAATTAGAAAAACTTGAAAATTAGACACCCAAGTGCCTATCCTTGGTTATCTCTGGGGGTTAGATTTACAGATAATTTTTATTCTTTTTCCTCACTTCTACTTTCTAAAATTTATAAGGTGATCATTAGTTACTTTTATATTAAGAAATAACAATAAAAAATGAAGTTTGTAGGAATTTTACTGAATTATCCAGTGTTTTCTTTTTTCTTTTTTTTTCATATTTGTGTGAATGATTTTCTTCTCCATTATTCCTTCCTTTTCCAGGAAGTATTACAATAAATTTATACTGTATACATTTCATTACATCTTAAAACTCCATTCATTTGAGCAGTTTCGTTGCTGACATTGAAAGCTTTCTCTTTACCACCGCCCCCCAATATCTTTGTTTTTCTACTTAGTGTCAACATTCAAATGAAAATTTATTTCAAATATATCCTAGGTTTAAATTTTAATTCAAAATTTGGGTTTTCTAAGGAAAAATATTTAGATGTAACCTCCTTTCCCACTTGTTAATCATGGGATGAGGGCACCAATTTATTTTAAAAGTAGGCTTTTTTTTTTTGCCTGGAGTGAATAGTTTTGCTCTTAATCACAGGCCTTCCTGCTTTCTAATTAGATAATTTATTTTTTCCTTTGCTGAACCTTCTGTTTGAATTTGTTTCCTTGTTCTGTTTAAAGTGTTTTCTTATGAGAATGTGAAGGAGCCCCTCGGAAGGTCCCTGGGGCCTTATCCAGAGGTGGGACCATCCCCGGCCACAAGGTGGCAGTGCTGCTCGCTGAGGCCTCCGTCCTTGGATTGATTACCTTCTGCTGCATCCCTGACAGTGTCCTTTGCCCCTTGCTCTCCTCTTACCCTGAAAACACAGGGGCATCCCCTGAAAGAAGAAACGCAGCCTGATGTACACCAGCGGCTCCTCCCCTCTCTGCACCTGGGTTAGGGGTGCAAATGGTGCGAGTCAGTGGAGATGGCAAATCAGGAAGTGTTTCCTTCCTCCAGGAAGCTGGGAAGCTGCCCCCACCAACACTTGCCTGGGTGTCTCTAGATGTGACAGTGGCTGCCAGTTTGAGTGCATGTGCATGTGTATGAAATGTGTTTTTAAGAACGTGTTCTGCATGTGTCATTTTCTTTGTTTTTGTGTGTTTGTTTCCATGTGTGCAACCTGTTATTTTATTACAGAACAACAACATGGTTATAGAATGTTGAAGAAAATACATTTACTTTGTACCTAATTCTGTGTTTTTCTTCTGTTTTTTAGACCACACATTGTTTATCACACTGGAAACTCTTTCTATACCTGCCTTTGAAGTAGGATCAATGCACTATAATGATATAATTTCAGCAAATAACTTAATAACCAATATGAAGTGTATTGAATAATGGTAACATTTTGTATTATACATTGTGGGCTCATAATAAAAGTACTTTAGCCCCAGCTGGTGTGACTTAGTGGATTGAGAGCTGCCTGCAAACTGAAAGGTCGCTGGTTCAATACCCAGTCAGGGCACATGCCTGGGTTGTGGGCCAGGTCCCCAGTTAGGAGTGTGCGGGAGGCAGTGGATTGATTGTTTCTCTCCCTCTTTCTCCCTACCTTCCCCTTTCCCTAAAAATAAATAAATAAAATTTAAAAAATAAGTAAAAGAAATAAAAGTATTTTACCTACAAAACAATAATGTAACTATATTTATAAAATTATTTCCTAATTGCAAAAATGTTTAATAATTTATAAAAATGGACATTTGCCTAATGATTTTTAAAAATTCACCTAATTGTTTAAAGCATAAATTTTAATGTTTTAGTAGATTCACAGAGTTCTGCAACCATCTCCACAGTCAATTTTAGAAAACTGTTATCACCCCCAAAAGGGATTCTGTAGGCACCAGCAGTCATTCCCATTCCCCCTGAACTCCCTCCCCCGACCGAAGCAAGCACTAATCTGCTCTCTATACATTTGCTCATTCTGGCTGCTTCATATGAATGAAATCATAACAATATATGGTCTTTTGTGACTGGCTTCTTGTGTTTGGCATAATGTTTTCAAGCTTCATCCATGTTGTCACGTGTATCAGTAGTTAAGTCCTTCTAATGGCTAAATAATATTCCATTGTATGGAATTTTACTTATCCATTTATCAGTTGAATGATATTTGGGTTGTTTTTGCTGTTTGGTTATTATGAATAATTTGCCATAAACGTTTGTGTACAAGTTTTCGTATGGACGTATGTTTTCATCTCTCTTAGGTATAGACCAAGGCAACTCTGTTTAACTTTTTGAGGAACTATCAGGCTATTTTCCGGTAGCAATGTATGTGGGTTCCAATTTCTCCACATCTAGACAACACTTGTTATCTGTCTTTTTGATCATAGTCTTCCTAGTAGGTGTGAGGTGGTCTCTTATTGTGGGTTGTTTTTTTTTAAGATTTTATTTATTTGTTTTTAGAGAGGGGGAAAGGAAGGAGAGAAACATCAATGTGTGGTTGCCTCTTGTGTGCCCTGCACCAGGGACCTGGCCCACAACCCAGACATGTGCCCTGACTGGGAATCGAACAGGCGACCCTTTTGTTCACAGGCTGGTGCTCAATCCATGGAGCCACACCTGGTCAGCCAGGACTCATTGTGGTGTTTTGTTTTGTTTTTTTCTTTTCTTTTCTTAAAGATTTTATTTATTTGTTTTAGACAGAAGGGAAGGGAGGGAGAAAGAGAGGGAGAGAAACATCAACTTGTGGCTGCCTCTCGCATGCCCTCTACTGGGGACCTGACCTGGCCTGCAACTCAGGTTTGTGCCCTGACTGGGAATCAAACAGGCGACCCTTTGGTTCACAGGCTGGTGCTCAATCCACGGAGCCACACCTGGCCAGCCAGGGCTCATTGTGGTTTTGAATTACATTTCCATGATGGCTAGTGGCCATTTTCATATCTTCTTTTGGAGAAATGTCTATTCAGATCCTCTGCTCATTTTTTCAGTTGGATTATTTGTCATTTTGTTACTGTGTTGTAAAAGTTCTTCATATACACTAGATACAAACCCCTTATCAGACCTCTGATTTGCAAATATTTTACCCTATTCTGTGTGTTATCTTTTTACTTTCCCAATGGTGTTCTTTGAAGCTCAAAAGTCTTTGATTTTGATAAAGTTTAATGTATTTTTTCTTGTCACTTGTGTTTTGCCCACCCAAAGGTCATGAAGATTTATGCCAATATTTCCTTCCTATATTTCTTCTAAGAAATTCATGGTGCATGTGGTGTGAGGTAGAAGTTCAACTTCATCCCTTGGCAGTTGGGTATCCAGTTGTCCCAGCACCCTTTGTTGAAAAGATTATTCTTTCCCCCATTGAATTGTCTTGGCATCCTTGTTGAAAATCAATTGATTGTACATATAAAGGTTTAGATATAAACTCACTTCTATGCTGTTGTTCTGTGTCTATCCTGATGCTGGTACCATACTGTCTTGATTACTATGAATATGTAGTAAGTTTTAAAATTGGAAAGTGTGAGTTCTTCTGTCTCATGATTGCTTTGGTAACCCTGGAATTTCCATATGAATCTTAGAGTCAGCTTGTCAATTTCTACAAAAAAAAAAAAAACAACACCCACCCAGCTGTGGTTTTGATATGGATTATGTTGAATTTATAGATCAGTTTAAGGAGTATTAACATATTAACCATATTAAGTCTTTTGATAAATGAACATAGGATGTCTTTCTATTAATTAGGTATACATCTGATTTTTAATTTATTTTTACTGAGCAGAATGCTAAATAATAGAGGGTTCTGGTTCATGCTCAAATACCTGAGTACTTTGAATAAAGCCTTCTAAGCAGGTGGGTGTCACTCAGCCCGGCTTGAGGACAGCAATCCCTCCCTTTGCAGTACAGACAGTTGATCAGAACAACTTGGAATTGCTGCCACAAACTGCTGGTTTTCTAACGTCAAAGAGCTTGGGGAAGACCTCTTCTCTGGACTTACTTTCTTTACCTGTAAAAAGGAAACTATAGTTACCTCAATCACTCATAGAAATTTTTGTTGAATAAAATTTCTTTTAAAAATACATTTTAGAAAAACAGAGAAAAGATTCAAACACTTTGTTAAAGAAGATATATAAATGCCCAATAAACAAATAAAAATATGCTGTGTTATCAGCCAACAGAGGAATGCAAATTAAAAACCACAACAAGATACACGCTCCCCGCCCCAGAATGACTAGCGTTAAAGACTGTCAATACCAAGTGCTGATGAGGATATGGAATAATCGGAACTCATTCACTGCTGGTGGGTTTCTCACATGGTGCGACCACTTTGGAAAATGGATTGGCAGGGTGTTTTTAAGAAAATTAAATTAACATACATAGCGTAACAATAATTTGAGCTGTGGTATTTATCCAAGAGACATGAAAATTTATATCCACAGAAAGATTTATACATGCGTGTTCATGGTTTTATCCATAATAACCATCAATCAGAAACATCTCAACTATCCATTGATAGGAAAATGGATAAATAAACTGTGGTATATCCAAAATAATTAAAGATACATCAATAATTTAAACTGATACATAACAAGCATTAATCTTTAAAATATTGTGCTGAGTGAAAGAAGCAAGACACGAAGAGCACATGCTGGATGATTTTATTGATAGGAAATTCTAGAACAGAAAACTAAGCTATAGTAACCGCAGGCCAGTGGTTTCCTGGAGACAGTGGAGTGGGATAACGGACTGGAAAGACGCAAGGGGGATCTTTCCGAGGTGATGGAAATGCTCTGTCCTCATTGGAGTGATGGTTATATGCGCATATACCTTTGGAAAAACATATCAAGTTGCTTTTCATGTACTTGATGTGCACTAAACTTAATTCACTTAAAATAGGTGCATTTCATTATATGTAAATCATACCTCAACAAAGGTGCTGCAAAAATAATGAGTCCATACTCCAGAGCTGGCCATTACAAGTGCTTCTGTATCTCTGTATCTTATCTGTATCAGGTGCTTCACTAATTACCATAATGAATGTTAAAAGTGGTTTTCTTTGATGAAAATAAAGACTTAATCAATAAATAAATGCCTCTCTCAGCATTGTTCTGAGGATCGAACACAACAACATGTTTGCAAGTGCAGCTTTGATGGGCTTCATCAGTCAGTCACGGCTTGTAAGGTGGAGATCTCCTGGCTTCCAGCTTTTCCACCCTCCCCACAGTCCTGACTGACCGAGCTGCCTGAGAGGTCCCTCTAGCTGTCCCCTGCTCCCGTCTTGCCTTGCTTACATCACCCCCCACCCTCACCTTCTGAAGGGCCCATATCCATGGGTTATGGTGGGGGAACCACTGGGATGTGCCTTGCCTCTGAGAGCCTGGAAGGGGTTGGGGAGACCTTTGCTCTTGGCCCCTACAGTGGCACCGGGATGTTTTCTGCTCTGACCGGCCTGGGGGTGCTTGACTGCACTGTAGTCGCTCAGACCCTGTTAGGGGCTGAATGCTGTGTACCCCTCAAAATCCATGTGTTGAAGCCCTAACCCCCAATGCGATGGTGGGATTTGTGTCTTTTTGAGAAGAGGAAGAGACCACAGCTCACTCCCTCTCTACCACCTGAGGATACAAGAAGGTGACTGCCTGCGAAGGAGGAAGAGGCCCCTCACCAAGAACTGAGCCATGCTGGTCCCCTGATCTCAGACTCCCAGCCTCCGGAACTGGGGAATGCCTGTTGTTTAACCAGCCGGTGTGCTGCAGTGTGCTGTGGCAGCCTGGACAGACTGAGACAGACCTCCTGCCGGCAAACTGGAAGTGAACACTTTCTCTACGAGTCCCCCAAACTATGTTACGTCTCCTCAATTTGGAAAAATTCCTTCTGAATATTCCAAAGCCATACTGTTTTGTACCAATTTCCAAACTCTCAGGGAGGCCTGCCTGCTCTCTTCAGGTCCTGTAACTGACCCTGCTGCTCTTAGGTGACCTCTCATGCAGACCCAGGTGTTTCTCTGACCTCACCCCTAGAGCTGACCCTGCCTGACACTTCTTTTTGTCCCCCAAATTTTTAAAAATTCTCACCTGAGGACATGTTTATTGATTTGAGAGAGAGAGGAAGGAAAAGAGAGAGAGGGGGAGAGAGAGAGAGAGAGAGAGAGAGAGAGAGAGAGAGAAACAGCAATGTGAGAGAGAAACATGGACTGATTGCCTCCCGTATGCACGCTGACCAGGGGTCGAGTGACCGGGGACTGAACCCTCAATCCTTCAGTGCACAGGATGATGCTCCAACCAACTGAGCCACCCGGCTGAAGCTCTCCCTTAAGCTTTGAGCACAGTGACCAGGACTTTCAGGATTTAGCTGCTGGAACGTGATCCCCCCGCTCAGGGCATATTGGGTGGCTCTGGCCTGGGATCTCCAAGTCTTAGAAGCCACCCACCTAGAATGTCTGGCCTGCCCAAGGCCCAAGCCTCTGGGAGGTTCCTACTCCAGTGTCTCTCCTTAGGTGTAAATAAAACAGTGTTCTGAATAATTGCACATCCTGTCCTTGGCTTTTTTCCCCCCTGACCCTGCAAGCTAACTTGAATAGCTGTTGGGAGTGGCTGGGCTTTACTGTTCTTTTCTACGTGCTGAGAGAGCAGGACTAAAGGCAACCTCCAGCAACACCTCCTGTGAGCGGCCGAGCGCATGTGTGGGCTGCCAACGGCAGCCTCACCTCACGTGATGTGGCTTCTGTAGACCAGAGCCCAGGAGGCTTACAGCCGCTCACCTGCAGGGGTAAACACAGTTAGCGGCGGCCACTGTCCTCCCAGTGCTTTTCTTAGGCACGTGAAAAAACATGGGCTAGTTTCTAAGGGTGGGCTGGTAATTTTCTTTTGAAAACAGTCCGAGATCATATTCTTTCGATTCAGTAAGTATTTGCTTATTACCTACTACATGCTAGGCAGTTTTTTTTTTTTCAGTTTTCAATCATTGAAAAAAATTTTGTAACTTGCTGTTTTTGCTTAAAGCATAGAATCTTTCCATGCCACTATATAATAACCTGTCATCATTTTTTCATCATTGTAAAACATGAGTGTATTTATCACTTCAATGTATTTTATACTCTGGTAACTATGGAATTCATCGAAGTTCCTCAGCTACTTCCATCACCATCACTGCGTGTTTGTGGTAACCAATATGAAGGCAGTGTTCTCTGCTTGGAGGACAGCAGATGGAGGGCAAGGCAGGCTGGGAATGCAGCCTCAGTGCCTGGGAACTTGGAGGCCGTATAAACAGCCATGGGAGGAATTGCAGAGTTTCAAGCAGGAGCAACACTGGAATTTTATTTTATGTTATTTTCCAGTTTTGAGATATAATCAACAAATACAGTTTTAGGTGTACAGCATAATGCTTCAGCATATATATATATAATGATCACCATGGTAAGTTTAGTTAACATCCATTACCTCACATAGTTACAGATACTTTTTCTTGTGATAAAAAGTTTTAAAGTCTACTCTCAGCAAATTTCAAATATACAATCCAGTATCGTTAACTATAGTCAACCTGTGATGCATTACATCCCTAGAACTAATTCATCTTACAACTGGAAGTTTGTGTCTTTTGGCTAACTCCACCCAGTTCCTCCACCCCCCAACCCGTATCTCTGCAACCACCAATCTGTTCTGTTTCTAATGAGTTTGATTGTTTTAGATTCTGCATGTATGTGAGATCACACAGCATTTGTCTTTCTTTGCCTGACTGATTTCACTTAGGGATAAAGCTCTCAAAGTCCGCCCATGCTTTTGCAAATAGGAGGATTTTCTTCTTTTAGTGGCTAAATAATATTCCTTTGTGTATATATAGCACATTTTCTTGATCCATTCATTCTCTGGTGGACACTTAGGTTGTTCTATGGCTTGGTTATTGTAAATAATGGTGCAGTGAAAAGGGCGTGCAGGTATCTCTTTCATGTCCTTTGGATATACTGGACCACATGATAGTTTTATTGTTTTGCTTTGTTTTTTAGGAAACTCCATACTGTTTTCCACAGTGGCTGCACCAATTTACATTCTCACTAGCAGTGCACAAGGGTTACCTTTTCACCGCACCCTCTCCAACATCTGCTATTTTTTATCTTTTTGATGACAGCCATTCTAACTAGAGGTGTGAAGCAGTATCTCACTGTGGTTTTTATTTCCATTTCTCCGATGATTAGTGACATTGAGTACATTTCTACGTACCTATTGGCCATTTGTATATCTTCCTTGGAAAAATACCTATTCAGTTCCTCTGCCCATTTTTTAATCTAATTGTTTGGGGGTTTTGTTTGTTCGTTTTTGCTGTTGAGTGGTATAACTTCCTTATATATTTTGGATATTAACCCCTCATTAGTATATAAGTTACCAATATTTTCTACCATTCCGTAGGTTGCCTTTTTATTCTGTTGTTGATTTCCTTTACTGTGCAGAAGCTTTTTAGTTTGATGTCATCCCACTTGTTTATTTTTGCTTTTGTTGCCTTTGTTTTTGGTGTCAGATCCAAAACATCATTGCCAAGACAATGTCAAGGAGCTTACTGCCTATGTTTTTCCCAGGAGTTTTAAGGTTTCAAGTCTTATATTCACGTTTTTAATTCATTGAATTGATTTTTATGTATGGTATAAAATAGTCCAATTTCATTATTTTGCACGTGGCTGTACAGTTTGCTCAACACCATTTATTGAACAGACTGTCCTTTCCCCATTGGATGTTCCTGACTCCTTTGTTGTTAAGTCAATTTACCATATATGCATGGGTTTATTTCTGAGCTCTCTCTTCTGTTCCATTGACCTGTGTCTGTTTTTAATGCCAGTTCCATACTGTTTTGATTGCAATAGCTTTGTAATACAGTCTGAAATCAGGAAGTGTGATGTGTCTAGCTTTATTCTTTTTTTCTCAAAATTGCTTGGGCTATTTGGGGTCTTTTGTGGTTCCATACAAATTTTAGGAATATCTTTTCTATTGCTGTGAAAAATGCCATTGGAATTTTAATAGGAATTGCACTGAATCTGTAGACTGCTTTGAGATCTGTCATTATTCTGACTGTTGAATGTACCCTAAAGCATGGAAGCTTAACTCCACAATTTCTTTAGTTCCTTAATTTTAGACATTTGGGTTGCCTCCATATATTTCTCTATTACAAATAACACTGTAATGAATGCCTTTGTCATTCAACCTTGTGTATATTTGTGAATATTTCTGATAGATAGACTTCTATGAAAGAAATTGCTTAATTGAAAGGAAGATGCTAAATATTCTTAAATATTGTACTCAGGTATCAAGATTGTGCTCATTTATTTTCCTGATACTAGTGTGTGAGAAGACTCTGCTCCCTCTGGTCTATAAGTAATTGTGTCAATCTGATAGGTGAAAATGGGCAATAACCTTTTCAATGAAAATCAGCCTCAGCCATTGATAGTGACTGAGCAGCTTATGACCGTCAGCACGCGGCACTCGTGGGGTACACATTAAGAGAGGCCAAAGCGGCGGCTCCCATGGATGAGCTGTAGATCTGACTACCACTTTCCCAGGTTAGTCTTGTGCTTTCACACGCAGGTATCTTTCCTCTCTCACCACCGTCCTCTGACGTAAAAGGCACTATGTTTTTTTTAGATGAGGAGATGGGTCCAGAGAGGCTGACTCCTCGGAATTACTGAATTAACAAGTAAAAGCCAGGGGCGTTCCAGGGTGGAGGGAAGAATAGCAGGGTAGGGCCATTATTAACCCTGGGGCTTGGGTGGGACCAGGCCTGTGTCTCCAGGCTAGAGCCAGACCAGTGGGGATGAAGGTGGGGGGTCTAGAATGATGCTAAATTCCTTCCCATGGCCTGTGGGGTGTGGGATCTGTTCTGCTTGTGCTTGTTCTGACTGGGCACGAGGCAGAGCTGCAAATAGGGAGAAAGGGATGCCCTGTGTCTGGTAACTCAGAAGGACCAGAGGAAGAGTGGGGCGGACCATTTCCCTGGTGATGGCGGAGGTGTGTATGAATTGATTACATGCATGCAGGCCTGTGCACGAGCTATGGGAAGCTTCTCCCATCCTTTCACCAGGCTGCTACTCCAGTCACAGCCCAGGGCCTCAGCACAGGCTTCATTCCTCCAACAAAAAGCACCCTCTTACACAGTCCTGGTATAACAGTGGCTCTGGTTTAGGAGTTCCAAGGATAGACTCTTGTTTAAGCACCTGTGGCTCTAGCACTTGTAGTTTGGTCCTCAGAGCTCAGTGCTTTGAAGAAACATTTTCAGCAGACTCTGGTGTATGTGTGTCTGTGGGTGGGGGGAGGGAGCGGGGCTGTAGCCAGTAAGGAACTAAGTGATTTTCCCTTGAAATTCCATTCCTGGGAAGCTCGGCCCAAGTGGACAAGCTTCCTGAGTCACAGAAACCACTGCGGCCCCCTGTCTGTGCAGAATGTCGGTCCTGAGAAAGGAGCCTCCCCAGGGGTGGCTCCATCTCAGCCCCTCTTCCGTACAGCCTAGGGCCGGGGCACCACATACCATTCCCTCTGTCAGGCACTTAAGGGGCCCTGCCACCAGCAGCATGACAGAGCTGGTGGCTTACTGGTGTTTGGGGATGTAAGATGCCCAGAGACTTTATGGAAGAGCCATGCATCCTGAACCAGGGAGACTGTGGCCCAGCATCTTACGGAAAGAAGATGTCCTCTCTCGGCCTTTTTATTTGTAAAAATAGTAGGAAATCTATCCTGTGTTTATATAAGAGAATGTGTTTATTTTTAGGAAATGTATACATATGTGCAGACAGAGAGAGAGAGAATGTGCAAATAATTGGTGATTCTGGGTGAATGGTGTTCCTTGTATGTACTGTGCAACTTTCTGCAAAATCTGAAATATATCAAAATGAAATGCTGATAAAAAAATCAGAATTACAAAAATCAAAGGAGCATATTTAGGTAAAATACTTCTCATTGCCACCAAGCTAGCCCAAAAATGGATTTAACTTTTTTGAATATTTTGAATTATTTTTAGTCAGTTGTAATCATGAACAATTTTGTACTCTGCCTTTTTTCAGTTAATGTCAGTCATAGCTGTTTCCCATGCTACTGCACATCCACATCATTTTAATGACTTATAATAGTCCATTCTATGTCATAATTTATGATTTCCTGTTGATAGACACTCAAGAGGAGGAAGGAGATCGATAGTAGTTCATCATGAACTTGGTACCCAGTGCTCTTCACCATAGGCTATGCACAGTCATTATCTCATTTGATTCTCATGATTCTACTACAATAAATCTTCTTACCCCCAATTTGTGGATGAGTTGCTTATTACAAGCCAACCTCATTCAATTAGGGAAGACTCAGGATTCAATTCCAGTCTCTTTGACTCCTCAGCCCAGCTGTTGCCTCCGTTCTTATCATCCTTGTTTTTTTTTTTTTTTTTTTTTTTTACGACCGAAAACTTTCTCCTCCTCTTACTGCACAGCTCTTTCTCTGTACTGCTGTTTCTATCTTGTGTTGTAGTTACTAATTCCATGTCTCAATTCTAAGGCTAGACTCTCGGTTCTTTGAGGGTAGAACTCACAGCAGACTCATCTTTGGAGGCTCCGACAGGCGTAGCCCAGTGTCTCGTGCACAGCATGGAGGCCTCCCGTGCCCCGGGCACTGTCCCAGATTCTTAGGACCCATCAGCAATTCAACAGACAAAATGGAGCTTACATTCTGGAGGAAGGCAAGGTACAATAAAGAACATAGGTAATAAATAAGAAAAGTATATATTAGGAGGTGCCAAGTAAAAGAGAAAAATGGGGCAGGGTAAGGAAAATAAGGGGGTACAATGAGGAGGGGATATTTCAATTTTAACGTAATCAGGGTAGGGCACTCTGAGGAGGTAACATTTGTGCAGATTTGGAGATGAGAGCATGTGAGTACTACATGAATGAACAAATGAATGAATAAAATGATTTTTATGACATATTCTAACTGCAATTAGAAAGCAGGCATGTAGAAGGGTGGGGACCCTAAGTTTGGAAAGATAAATTTCAAAGAGGGATAAGATCAAAGTTTAAAAGATTGTGCCAAACATAGGGTGAACAGTGACTCATTCCAGAGTGAATGCCAATTTGCTGCCTCAAACTCACTTCAGAGCAAACAAAGCAAGCTGCTTTATAGGAAGCAGGCAGTAAACAAGTGAGACTTATGACCTTAAAGGCCGATAGGCTGAAGCAACAGCACAGTTTTCAATAAGCCCGTAGACGCAGGCTCTGGGGCCAGTGATTGAAAGTTGGGGATATGGGCAGGGGGTGTGGAGGGATTGCACAAAAAAGAAAAACTCATGGACCACAGTGTGGGGATTGCTGGGGGGAGGTGGAGGTGAAGGAGGCCATGGGGGGATAAACGGTGATGGAAGGAGAGCTGACCTGGGGTGGTGAACACACAACACAGTGTGGAGATGACGCGTTGTGGAGTTGTGCACCTGAAACCTGTATGATTTTGTAACCAGTGTCACCCCAATACATTCAATAAAAAGAAAAAGTAAAGTTGGGGATACCTGCAGGGTATGCCCCAATCCTTTGATGTGATCCAGGGTAAAGTCTGGTTTCCCACCAGGTTAGGGCACAAGGCCCTGGCAGGCGGGGCCCCACCAGGTAGTTCAGATGGGCCTGGGCTGCGTATCTTTGTCAACTGACATTGAAAATCTTTTCCTGTATACTTCATTCCACTGATATTTGTTAAACAAATTGCAAATTGGAAGTCATAATTATTACATTTGTGGCTTTTAAAAAACAAGAATTGCATCATAAGATCAACTTCTGAAACCTACACCCATGCCTTCTGACCAGGTTTAGGATAAGACATTTTGACCAAAATGTACTCTTTTTAAAATTGATTTGCTTGATAAATAATTTCCAACTTAAATGGCCTTTGCTTCCCATAGAACGTTTCTGCCATAAAGACATAAACATAAATTCAATGAAATAAATCATAACTGAAATGTGTGAGGTTAGCTTAGTTGTTAGAGGATTTTTATACAAATGAAAGCTTAGTTTGTGAAGTAAATACCTACTAAAAATTTGTCTTAATGTATGTAGATTTTTGTTTACTGAGTTGCTTTGGAGGAAAGCACATTGGGCACCACAGGTTTAAAAATGTGTGTAAGCTTTCTACGCACTGACATGGAATGTTCTCCAAACAGCAAAGTGCAGATTAGCACATGTCGTACGCTATCATTTCTATTGAAAACACAGATGTACTTGTATACGCCTAGAATGTCCCTGTGCGTAGGCGAGGAGTTGGTGGTGTGTGGGGGGGGGGGGGAGGGGGGGAAGCGGGGAAGCGGGGAAGTCAGAAGACAGGGGAAGTGGGGATGTCGTTTTCAGTCTTCCGACCTGTGTATCATGCATATGTCTAAGTTGGTCAAAAAATAAAATAGTTTTAACACAATAATTTTAAACAGCGATGCATTGCTGTTTTAGGACAATTATATCATCATCAATATGAAATTAAATGATGAATGTTAGCGTTACGACAGATGGACGGGGTAAAGAAAGTACAGTCTGAGTCCAGGAAATACCATCTCCTAAGTTCTCCCTTTAAAGGTAGATTAGTATTTTAAGTTAGTTGACCTCAATTTTGTTTTAAAGGTTGACTCAAGATAGAACTTATTTGCATGTCCTTATCAGATAGAGACCTCTGTTTTGATTTCACAAAGTCTGCTGTGTCTGCCCTTCAGGATGGCCTTTTCTTTCTTTCCTCCTTTCTTTTTTCACAGTGCAGCTTCTGAAACGTGAAGACTTTAGTTATGAGCTACAGATATGAACATGTAATTCACATAAGACAAAATACAAATCGTAAAACGATGCATGGAAAATATTCCACCTCAATAGTCCAAGAAATTCAGACTAAAACAAAGAAATAACCTTATGCAATTAGAAATTTAGTCAAAGGTTATCCCCAGTGGAGAGGAGGGTCTGGTGAAATGTGTATATACATCATTGGCTGAAAGATAAACCAGCTCAGCCCTTTTGCGAAGCGTTTGTCAAGTCACGCAGCCATAAAAATATTAATGTCGTTTAATATTAATGTCATTTAACCTGGTAATCTCATTCCGGGAACTTGTCTTAAGGAAATGTTTCCAAAGAAGAAGAAAGCTCTAGGGCTCTGTGTGGCAAGATCTTTGCTGCAGCCATATCCATCATAGTGAAAAAGTGATGGGCTAGAAAGACCACTTGATTTGGAGTTAGGTATCCAGGGTTTGAGAGTTCGATTTCGGGATCTGCCCCTTGGTATCTGTGTGGTCTTGGATAAGTGACTTGGTCCTCCTGAGCCCGTGTGTGCCAGGGCGGAAGGAGGAAACCAGGGTGGGCAAGCGATGTGGGACCAGACCGATGGAGGGACTGCTAAGCCTCCAGGCACTGTGCAGTCGGCAAGAGGAACATCACAAGTATTTGATCAGAGCTCTGCATCAGGGAGATTAACCCAGCAGAGGCATATAAGGTGAACGGAATGAGCGAGAAGGTGGGGGCAGGGAGGCTACTTAGAAGGCTTCTACGGTAGTCTATATGAGAGGCAATGACTGATTAAAAGAAGTGGCCCAAACCATGTGAGTACCTTGTGGGGGAGGAGCCATTCATTATCCTAAATCTGCAGCCTCCCTGTAGCATCTGTTTTATAGTCTGCACTGAGCAGAAATATTACATAATAACTAACACCTTATATTTCTAAAGCCCTTTACAGTTCAAAAATTACTTTCATGTGTATTACCTCATTTGATCTTCTAGGGTGTTTTTAAGTTGATATTTGTGAAGGAGTTTCCCTAGATATTGAAGCCAGGCCTAACGGTGTATAACTTCCAGGGTCTACCTCTCCTCTCCTCCTTCACTCAGCTTCCTTTCGTTCAGTGTTGGTGCACTTCACAGTTCTTCACTTAAAAAAAAAAAAAAAAAAAAAGAGGAGCCGACAATGCACTGGGCTCCTTGCTTGAGTCCCTCAGAGGGCATATAAGTCATCAGTGTACCGGATTTGAGCACATTTGATTTGTTTAATCATTTGTTCATCTTTCTCTGCTTGCTGTGGAGTTTCACATGCCCCACCATATGCTGTTCCCGAGATACTCAGCACGCACAAGTGAGGGCTCACAAGGGGGCCTAGAGTTCCCTCTCCTCTGTTCTGTTCCAGTCCTTCCCCCCCTAGAGGTCCAAAACGGGGTCCCAAGTCACACAGACCCAACCCACCAGAAGCGGAATTGCGATCACCCAGGAAATCTGAGGCCCTGGCCGCACTGCACTGGAGACTCCCTAACTCCGGGCTGCTCTGGATTAGAGAGCACTAATGAGCAGGGCTAAGTGGTAATTAAGACTGTGCTCAGTTCCACACCACGAAGCACAGCTGCAGCCAGCCAGGAGGAGGGAGTGAGAGGAAGGATGCCCCCAGCCCTCTCCTCCCACTCTGATCTTGCTCTCCAGGGCTCTCTTTAGTGCAGCAAGAGGAATTACTAAAGTCATTGGATGAGGGGACAGCAAGAGGAGACAGCTGCCCAGAGCTGGAGAAAAAGCATCCAGATGTCAGCCAGGTGTCACTTCTCCAGCCCCCTGTGGGTGTGGGTGCCAAGTCATGGTTTTATCAAGAGGTGAGGAGTACCCTGTCTTGCAACCAGCCTGGCACTACAGGACCTGCAGCAGGGTGGGCCCTGGTCTGACGAGGAAGCGGAGGCGTGACATACACCGTTCACTACTCATTGGCACGCAGGTGTGCTATTGTCTCTGGGGAGCCTGGGGTCTTTTCTGGCTCACACCCCAGACCAAGAGTCTGCTCCGGATGGGGGTCAACAGCAGTAAAGATGCTAACTAAGCAAGGAACGCTGAGTGGAATTCTGGAGATTCACAGACCAATAGGAACCAGCTCATGCCAGACAGCACGCCCTCTAGTGGGGGAGCCTATGTGAAACCAGAGACACAGCTGCTGGATAGTGATAAAAAGTTCTGTGGGCAACAGAGTAGGCCAAAGCAGATTGAAGAGGGCTTGACTTGAATGATGACATTTGAGTTGAGCTTTTAAATAGAAACATGGATTTACCAGAAAAGATTTTTTTTTTTTGGCAAAAGGAATAGACTGAGCAAAGTCATGGGGTGTGAAATAGCAGGCGGCCTGTGAGCATCCAGGAGTTGTGGTGGGCCTGGTCTGCAGCAGGAGTGGAGACAGAAGGGACGGAGTCTAGGGAAGCCATCGGGGACCCAGGCCCGGCAGGAGCAATTGCCAAACAGCCCACATTCACCAGCTTACACCACTTCAGGTGCTAAGGAGATGCCCTGAGATTTTCTCAGCATCCCTGGGTAGGAGTGACTTAGCTGGGTCCCCCATGGAGAAACAATCACAACTAGGAGAGAGAAGTGGTGTTGTGTGTGTGTCCCAGGGGGGAGCCCTGGCCTCATGTGTGGGGCATCAGAGCACCAGTTGCTCCCCTGTCTTCTGCCCACCTGTCCTCTGCCCGCTGCTCTGAATGCACAAGTACCTGAAGGACTCCAGAACCTACTCTGTCCCCAGCGGGGCTTTGTAGGAGCAGAACTAGGAGGTGATGTCAATCAACTCCAAAAGAGAGGTCCACAGCACATGAACCAGTGAGACAGAGAAAGGTTAGTCTCAAAAACATTGGATCTGCCCTGGCTGATGTGTCTCAGTGGATTCTGCACCAGTGTGTGCAGCAAAGGTCACAAGTTCAATTCCCAGTCAGGGCATATGCCTGGGTTGTAGGCCGGATCCCCAGTTGGGGGCATGCGAGAAGCCGCCAGTTGATGTATCTCTGGCACACTGATGTTTCTCTCCCTCTCTTTCTCCCTTCCTTCCCCTCTCCCTAAAAGTTAATAAATCTTAAAAAAAAAAAAAAAAGTTGGATCTTAGGTAATACTATGACCACTTTCAAATATACGTAATCAGAAGTCACAGCCTTTTGGAAGTGTGCTGACCTCTGACCACAGGGTCTGTGGTCCCCTCTCGGTTGAATATCGGAAGACCTCCCCTGCCCCTGCCCGACGGCCGCAGTGCAGTTCTCCGGGGCGTGTGGGTTGCACTGCTTTGTAAAAGAAAGCCTGGAACGCTGCCGTGCTGTCTCCCACCTGCTGTCCGGTGAGTGCCCCTTCGTGTCTGAGTGCGGGTTTCCAGTGCCTGGTAAGACCCACTTTTTGTTCTGACTTTGCGGTCTTGTTTTCCATAGCAGTGTGTTCAAGAGGCTTGAGATTTCTTGTGTGGCCATGACTTGAAAGTCTGAAAATGAGATCCACAGGTGAGCTGTGTTCTCCGTGGAGCTGACTTGAGGCTGCCCTGTAGTCCTTGCCTCTCCCTTAAGGGGTCACAGGGTTAGCAGGGCTCCTGCGGGCACCTCTTCCTGGTGCCTGCATGCCTGCTCCAACGAGAAAAAGAGGAGTGGAGAGGGTGCGTGAGCTGGGAGGGGGGCTGTGAGTCCAAGCCGCCTTCACGCACAAGCCACAACTGATCTGGCTTTCCCTCTGGGCCCTTGTCTGAGAAACGGACACTGGGGCCCGTCCTCGCCTCTGCCACCTGACCTGGCTGGAATGGGAAGCAGCTGCCCCTCAGAGCTGGGGGAAGCAGAGGGAGGATTAGAAAGCCTTTTATTTTCAGTGTCTTTCTTTGGACTTTTGCATTTATAATGTTTCTATTTTTGAAAGAATCATTTAGCTCTTTTTATTTTAGCATGTTTCCCTTAGAGCAATAAAGGCTTTTGCAATATGGAAAAAATGACATTGGATCTGAAGGAGTCTGGAGGGCCGGGAGCTCTGAGTGTGGAGAACTGACCTTTATAGTAAGCGCCCACCCAGAGCTGCGGGCTGGTGAAGCGCAAGCTGAGCCTCCAGGAATGAAGTGGAGGGCCCTCCACAGGTCAGTCCTCCACCGGAGCCTTGGCGACGCCCCGGACTGTGCGTGCACGTGCCTGTGTGCATGTCTATGTGTGCACGCGTGTGCTTCTGTCTCTCTCCTGAGGTTTCTCTAGATGGCTGTGGCTTACCACCTGTGCTGTTTCTCCCTCTGCTGCCAGCTGTCCCAGTTCTAAGTCTCCCCCTCTCTCCTTTCAGCCAGGCCGGAAGCCTGAGGGCTGGGCCAGAGGGAAGCAGTTGTTGCTCTTTTCCTTCAGCTCCCGTTCAAACCTGACACCCAGCAGAAAGGTCACGCCCACGTGGTTCCCCACATCCTCTTCTTGGCCCGCCCTGGCTGTTACCATGACGACTGCTGGGCTGGAAATGTCCTTAGCCACCTCTACTTCTCCGGTGGCTGTCCCAGGCTCCATTCTCGGAAAGGCCATTTCTGCCAGTCATTCCAGAGTTATAGGGCTTCTGGGAATATGGACGTTCAGACAGAGACACAGAAAAACAGTTCAACTCAGAGGCACACACACTGACTGAGACAAAGAAACAAGCACACTTAGGGGCACAGAAAATAGGAAGGTGCAAGAAAGCGAGATGGCGGCGAAACCTCAGTGATGCAGGGCTGAGGAATGCGTACGGCAAAAACAGAGTCTGAGATGGAATTAAGAAAAAAGCAAAGACAGGCACAGTGGACCCACGAGGACATAGGGAGAGAGAGCGGCCAACTCCAAGGACACTGGAGAGGGCTCCGAGGGAGGAACAGAAGAGGAGGAGGTGAGGGAAGTCAGCCTTCACACGCCAGCCTTCCCATCCAGTGAGTCACCTGTTCGGAACAGGGCTTGGGTCCCAGAGCTTTCTCTCTGTCTCCTTCCCTCTGAGGTCTCAGCCGGGTTCTTCCTCGGGCTGGATAACGTCTGCTGCATTAGGATGGACCTCGTCCTAAGCTAACAAAGGTAAAATTGAACCCTACTGCAACACCCACAAACCCTTCCTTGCCTGGGGAGGCCGTTGATTCCATTTCACCCCGAACTCAATATATCTCTTCTCACCCTCACCTCTCCCAGGGGGTGAAATAAATGGGCATCAGGATACTGAACAGGAATGAGAAGCAATGAGACATTAGGGAGTAATGAGTGTGAACATCAGAGAGGATAACAGCCCTGGAGGTGATGAGCATGAAAGAGGGAGAAAAAGACCAGCTGGAAAGTCAATACAGACAGGGGCGTAGGGTGAGGGGGTAAGAGGAGCAGAGGGAGGAAGAGAGACGAGTTCAGAGCTCTGACCAAGGCAGGCCAGAGGATAAATTACAGGACTGGCCCTGGCCAGGTGACTCAGATGATTGGAGGGTCATCCCTTACACCAAAAAGTTGCTGGGTTCAATCCCTGGTCAGGGCACACACCTAGGTTGCAGGTTCCAGGTAGCCAATTGATGTTTCCTGCTCTGTCTGTCTGTCTGTCTCTCTCCCTTACTCTTTCTCTGGAATCAATGAACATATCCTTGGGTGAGGATTACAAAAATAAAAAATAAAAATAAATAACAGGAGTAGTGGGCCAGCTCAGACTGGTCTTCTGGGTGGGTCTGGCCAGGATTCCTGCCTCCAACATTAGTGCAGTGATTTCCCATCTTCAAAATGTTTCCAAGGCTTTGAGTGAGGCGTCTCAGGGTCTTTGAGTTCTTGGTCATTCTTAGCTTTTTCTTTAAGATTTTATTTATTTATTTTAGAGAGACAGGAAGGGAGGGAGACAGAGAGGGAGAGAAACACCAATGTGTGAGAGATACATCAATCGGTTGCCTCTCACGTGCCCCCACAACCAGGGACCTGGCCTGCCACCCAGGCATGTGCCCTGACTGGGAACTGAACCGGTGGCCTTTCAGTCCACAGGCCCGGCACTCAATCTACTGAGCCACACCAGTCAGGGCATCTTTTTCTTCTTAAGAAATAATGAGGCCATCAGCAGAGGAAACTCTGGAGCCTATCTAGCCTTTGCCTTACCTGACCTTGGCTATGGTGTGGAAGAGATAATGGAGCCAGTGTCCCTAATACAACCATGTTCCAAACTTATGTGTGGGTGCAGAATAGGTCAGGTGGCAGCCTGGAGGGCCCACTGCCCTGGTGCCCTCTGCCCAAAGGGCCCAGTGAGGGAGCTGGGCCCAGAAGGGAGACCTGAGCACAGGAGAGTTACGGGTAGACATTCAGACAAGGCTGTGTTGAACTAGCCAATCTGGTGAATACACTGGGCCACAGAGGCTGGAATGTGAAAGTCAAAGGTCCAAGTCCCTGGATGATGGGTCCTGGACTGGGCAGGAAAGGGACTGAGCAGATGTTGTTGAAGCCCCACATCCCTTTAGCCCACTTCTGTGTCCAGCTGCAGCTGCGGTGGACAGTTCTGGTGTATGCTCATAGCTTCCCACCTGTCTCCTTCTCTGCTGGAGGCTTTTCTCGGCCCTCAAAGGGCAGCCTGGAAGTAGTAGGACCTTAACACTCCCAAAGGGCAAACTTCAACCAATGAGAGATGGGCACTGTTGGAATTATACTCCAGATCTCCCCATCATTCAATGGGAAAATTCTGAGCTGTGATCTTCATGGTTCCTCAGAGTGATCCCAGTGGTACTGAGCTGTTCTCCATGCACCCTTCTCTGCCTCACTGTCTTTACTCCCTCGTTCTGCTCACCCCCAAAATAAACTGCCTACATCAAAGTCCTTGTCACACTGAATGTGTTCAAAGGGCATAAAATAGCACAAGAGCTGTCTTTCTATGCTCTTTCCAGCCAGAGTCTGCCCCACAAGGCTGGGCTAAGATAAGAAGTGTTAGAGGGCTCTGCCTCTGACCGCTTATTGGTAGGTGATCAGGTGTTTGCTGGAAGGGGTCATTATCAGGTGGGGAGGCCAGGGCTGACTTCTTAGCAGCAAGTCCCCATAGGTCTCCAATGGATACACTTTCATAACTGGAAAGGATGTTAGGAGTCTCCTGATCCAACTTTCTTTGCAATGCAGAAACACCCTTTACAACCTCTCTGACACCTGCTTAAACACCTCCAGCGACAGGGAACTCACTCTCTTGTACAGGGTAGCCCTGTCTACTCTCAGACAGCTATTAGAAAGTGTTCCTCATACTGAATGGCGATTGATCTCTCCAGATCTCCCCCACACTGATTGTAGTTTGTCCTTTGTACTTCAATGTCTCGTTTTTCTACTTCATACTCTTCTGAGTAGTTTAAGGCCAACATGTCTATTACACCTTCTATTTTCCGGGCCAAAAGATCTTATTGCCTTGACCTTTCTTCAAATGACTCAACCTCCTGAGCCTCCTCGCCCTGGACCCCTCCTGCTGGGAGTGCGGGGAGTTTGTCAGTGTTCCTCTTTCAGTGTGGTACCCAGACAATGCTTCAGAATAGTATGGCCAGTACAGAATGTATTTTTTACATTTCTATGGCCCTAAATACATTTTCACTATTGATTCCTAGAATTTCAACTATTGGCAAGGATACAACAATGTTGACTTTATTGAACTGTGAAGACACTGAAAACTTGTTGTTTTGGCTTCTCAGCATCCTTTTTGCTTTTCTTCAAGTAACAGCAACTCTCCTCCACTTCCTGCTCTTGAATGGTTCTGGTGAACCACGGTGCCCTGTACCCCTGGTTATAGGTTTGGGCCCGTGATTTAGGTCCAACAGATAAACATTTTCTTAGGGACAGTGGCACCTCCGGATTTGCTAAACTGAGATAAGGTGCAGAACTCCCAGAACTGTCTGTACTACACCAACACCCAAAGAAAAGTTAAGAATGAAAGGCAAAGGAGACTGAAGATGTTTTTGAGTTCTGGAATCCAGCTGACCTTGAGGCCAGCTCCACTTCTTGATAATTTCATCCAAAAAGGACATAAGATTGAAAATTCAAAACTCGTCCTACTCTTTTTAAACATTTATATTTTATTGACTATGCTATTACAGTTGTCCTGATTTTCCCCCTTTGCTCCCCTCCACCCAGCACCCCACACTCCCTCAGGCAATGTCCCTACCATTGTTTCTGTCCATGAGTCATGCATATAAGTTCTTTGGCTTCTCCATTTCCTATACTGTACTTTACATCCCCATGGCAGTTCTGTAACTACCTATTTGTACTTCTTAATTCCCTCACCTCTTCACCATTTTCCCCTTATCCCCTCCCATCTGGCAGCTGTCAGAAAGTTCTCTGTATCCATGATTCTGTCTCTGTTCTTCTTGTTTACTTGGTTTGTTTTTTAGATTCAATTATTGATAGATATGTGTGGTTGTTGTTGTTGTTGTTTTTTTGCCATCTTATTGTTCATAGTTTTGATCTTCTTCTTTTTCTTAAATAAGTCCCTTTAATGTTTTATATAATAATGGTTTGGTGATGATGAACTCCTTTAGTTTTTCCTTATCTGGGAAGCTCTTTATCTGCCCTTGGATTCTAAATGATAGCTCTGCTGGGTAGAGCAATCACGGCTGTAGGTCCCTGCTTTTCATGACTGAATATTTCTTGCCAATCCCTTCTGGCCTACAAAGTTTCTGTTGAGAAATCAGCTGACAGTCTTTTGGCAACTCCCCTCTAGGTAACTAACTTCTTTTCTCTTGCTGCTTTTTAAGATTCTCTGTTTATCTTTAACCTTTGGCATTTTAATTATGATGTGTCTTGGAGTGGGCCTCTTTGCACACATCCTGTTTGGGACTCTCTGTACTTCCTGGACTTGCATGTCTATTTCCTTCACCAAATTAGGGAAGTTTTCTTTCGTTAATTTTTAAAATAGATTTCCAATTTCTTGCTCTATCTCTTCTCCTTCTGTCACCCCTGTGATGCAAATTTTGGACTTCTTGAAGTTGTCCCAGAGACTGCTTATACTTTCCCCACTGTATCGGGTTCTTTTTTCTTCTTTTTCTGATTGGTTGTTTTTTGCTTCCTATGTTCCAAATCATTGATTTGATTCTCAGCTTCATCCACTCTACTGTTGTTTCCCTGTAAATTGTTCTTTATTTCAATTAGTGTATCCTTCAGTTCTGACTGGTTCTTTTTTATGCTGTTGAAGTCCTCACTAGGTTCCTTCAGCATCCTTATAACCAATGTTTTGAATTTTGCATCTGATAGATTGCTTATCTCCACTTCATTTAGCCCTTTTTCTGGAGTTTTGATCTGTTCTTCACGTGGTCCATGTTTGTCTCCTTGTTTTGGCAGCCCCCCTGTGTTTATTCCTATGTATTAGGTAGAGCTGCTTCGACTCTGTGTCTTGGTAGTGTGCCCTAATGTAGTAGGTGTCCTGTAGGGTCCAGTGGCACAGCTTCCTCTGTCACCCAAACTGGGTACTTGAGGTGCACCCTTTGTGTGGGCTGAGTATACCCTCCTCTCATAGTTGAGCCTTAGTTACTGTTGGCAGATCAATGGGAGGGATTTACCCAAGCTAGTCAGTTGCAAGGATTGGCTGTGACTTCTTACCACCAACTTCCACCCTCTATGGAGGATCAGCTGTGCAGGTGGTGGTTCTCCAACATGGTCTGTAGCTGTCCGCTGGGTGTGTTAGACTTGGAGTTTCCCGGGTAGTGGAGGCCAAGGTCAGCCCCCACCTGTGTTTTGCCTGGGCCCACCCTGCCTAAGCTATAGGTCAATCTGAGATGGCTGCTACTTGTGCTGGGCTTGGAGATTCCCAGGTGAAGCCAAGCTGTGAATCTAGGCTAGCTGCTGCTAGTGCTGGGCCTGGGGCTCACCGAGGCCAGCTGTTGCTTGTTTGATAGGATTTAGGAAATTGTGAGGCATGAACCAAGATCAGCCATTCATTGGGAAAAGCAGCTTGGGTGAGCCCATAAGTTGGGTGGGGCAGAGTGTCTAGGGATCTCCAAGGTGAGTCAAACAGTGTTGGGCAGGTTGATGGAGTCCCAGATATGGCACAAGCTTGATGGAAATGTGGGGTGAAGATTTAGAAAAGGGACAGTGGCCTTTGTTCACTTTAATGCCAGACACTTCAGTTCCTCCCTGTATACCACTGGTGCCTTCAAGCTGCTGCCCCAGTGCCGGTGCTCAGAGTGAGCGAGTCTGAGTAGGTGAGTCCATGTGTATGTGTGCTTTTTAAGAGGAACTGTTTGGGGCTCAGCAGTTTCTTCTGCTGACTCAATCCTCATTGGTTTTTGCAGCCCGAAGTTGTGGAGACTTACCTTCCTGGCACTGGGACCCTGGGATGGGGGCCTGGTGTGGGGCTGGGACTCCTCAGTCCTGAGATGTCTCTCCCAAATTTTTATCCACCACACGTGCGTGAGCGACCAGCCTTGTTCCACCCCTGAGCCCCTCCTAGCAGGCTGGATGGATGTGGTTTCCTTAATTTCATAGTTGTCAGAGTTCTATTCAACTTGATTTCTAATGGTTCTTAGTGATGGTTGTTCTATATTATAGTTGTAATTTTGACGTGGCTGTGGGAAGATGTCAGTCATGTTTGCCTATGCTGCCAGCTTGATCGTGGTCCTATTCTTTAAGATGCTCATAAACTCTCAGTAACTCAGCTCCTTAGCTGCGCGCACGTGCATGCACACACATAGACACAATCCCTCGCCCATCTCCACCTCCGCCTCTTCCCTCCTTACTTATCTCATCCTCCAAACAATCAAGTTTTTAAAAGATTTTATTTATTTATTTTTAGACAGAAGGGAAGGGAGAAAAAGAGGGAGAGAAACATCAATGTGAGAGAGAAACATCAGTTGGTTGCCTCTTGTAATCGCTCCAGCTGGGGACGGAACCCACAACCCCGGCACATGCCCTCACTGGGAATCAAACTGAAGAACTTTTGCTTTGCTAATCGACACCCGACCAAGTGAGCCATAACGGCTAGGGCAAGAACCAGTTTTTAAAAAGCATATTAGATCAGCATGAAGGGAGAGAAGAGAGTGAGTCTTTTGGGGAAGAGAAAATCTTTACTTCAGAACAATCGGTGATGCTTAGCACTAGGGAAAGGAAGATGGGGAGAATGGAACGAGGTATCTCTTAGCTACACATCAACTCATGGAGCAGCTCCTTGATGGCCTTAGTAAAGCCTGGCACTGGAGAATGGGGACACAAGGCACAGAGGACTATTGTCCTTCCAGTTTGGCCTGTAGGTAGCAGTATTGCACAGCAACAAAGATCACAGGCTCTGGAGAGAGCTAGGCCTGGCTCTCAATCCAGATAGTCACTTGCTAACCACCCACCACTACCTTGTGCCACACCCAGACACCATGCTTCCTACCCCCAATCTCTCACACTTCATTCCATTCAGTTACCAAGTTCCAGTGGTCCTTCCCCCTAAATGCTTCTCACATCCATTTCTAATTTCGTTGCCACAACCGTGTAACCATCCTCTCTTCAAATATTTCTTCTGCCCCATTCCTAGTCTGTACCTTCTGGGACTCAAATTATACATTTATTAGATTGTTTGATATTGATCCACAGCTTTTGTAAGTTTGGTTTTTTTTTCTCCCCACTCCACCCAAGCCCTAACTCCTTTTTCTCTTTCTATTTCAGTTTTGATGATTTCTATTGACCATTCTCAAGTTCATTGGTTCTTTCCTAAGCCGTGCCTACTTATTGAAAAGCCTGTTGAAAGAATTCATCTCTGATGTCATGGTTTATTTCTAGCATTTCCATTTGACTTTATCACATTTATATTTGCCACATCTCCACCAGAAGTCCCCATCTGTTGATGCAAGTAGCCCACCTTTTTCCACTAGACCCTTTAACATATTGGTCATTATTATTTTAAAATTCCTGTCTGGTAGTTCCAACGACTGTGTTACCTGTGACTCTGGTATGAATTTATCTTCTGACAGTGAATTGGGGTGTTTTCTTTCTTGCCTTTTTATGTGTTTTGCAAATTTTTATTGAATTCCCAGCATCTGTAGAACAGCAGACTGAGGAAATGAGTATTTCTCCTGGCAGTAGGCATGCCTCTGCTGTTGGTCTGTTGGTCCAAGCGGTGGAGTCAACCCTGTGAGGTGCTAGGAAGGGTTTGGGTTTTGTGGTGGCTATTGGTACCTCAGTGTAACACAGGCTTCAGTTTCTCTGGGGCTGCTTAGAGTGGGCACTGGCGTGTCAGAGGGCTTTTCTGTGTTCCTGCTCCACCCTCAGCTTTTTAGCCATCCCTGCATGCCTGCCCTCCACCAGTGGTGGACTGCTGCTGCTTGCTATTTGGTGCTAAGCTCATGGAGGGGCGGGGCAGGGCATGGGGGCGGTGGGCGTGTGTCTGTCATTCTGGTTCAGCTTCAGTCTTAGGCTGATCCTGTGCTCCTGAGCTTCAGGAGATGGGCTTTCTCAGTATCTCTGCCCCTGCTCCCCGTGGCAGCCAAACTGGGCCTTATTTCTAGGGTTGGTTTTGGATGGCCAGAATTTCCTGCTCTCTTCCCCCCACCCAAAAGTAGACCTTTGCTTGAATCTTCAGTCCTAGACAGCTTCCTCTCCTCCCCTTGAGGAAGAGGGGTTTTGCTCCTCTTCCCTTGAGCCCAGAAGCAATGGATCTTTGCCTGTCTTCAAGTGGGGCAAGAAGCTTTTTACCCCTCTCCCAGAAGCAGCTGAGTTTTGCTTTTTTCCTCCAAGGAAGCAAGAATCTGCCCCTCCCCCACTGGTTTAAGGCTTTTGCTTACAGGGGAGAGGATTGTGGAAGCAGCTGAGGTTTCTACATTCCCCCGGCAGCTGCCTTAATCGATTCCCACATGCTTGCACCACCAAGGAGGAAATTCTTTGCCAGTTCCTGCCCTGCTCCCACTTTTTCTCATGAACCTCAGGGGAGGCCTGTGGAGAAAAGCTTGCCTGCGAGTACAGACTCCCCTCTGCATGCTAGCCCACATGTAAGCTTTGAAATTGTGTTACATCTTTGTTAGGTTCTTCTTACCCGCTTGTACGCCAACCACCTCTTTCTCTCATGGTCTGCTGGAGTTGAAACAGGTGTGTGTCCCTCTCTCCCCTTGTGGAGGCTTCACTTGATTGCCTTGTGACCTCAGCTTCCTAAGGGCTCAAGAAAGGCTATGATTTTGTAGATTATTGGCTATTTCTCATTGTTCAGATGGGAATGGTATTTTCTTGCAGCATTCCACATCCCAAGTAGAAACAGAAGTCCTCACGTCACTGGCATCTCTTTCTCAGACAACGGTAACCACCTCATGGCTGGTCCCCTACATCTAATGTTGCTCCTCTCCTTACTGCATCCAGCCAAGGATAAAAATTCTGTCACCATCAGAAACTAGAAGGAATGCAAATACTTGAAATCTGAAATACATAAAATCTGAAACGTGGGTCATGGTGTATCAGTTATCTACTGCTGAGTATCAAACCAACCCCAAAGTGGCCTAAACCATGAAATTTATTTTGCTCACGAATCTTCAGGGCTTTGCAGAGACAGCTGGGGCAGCTTCAAGACTGGGGCCTGAACCTTTTGGAATTGTTTATATGCCTGATATCTTGGTGGGAAGACTTGAACTAGGGGCTACACTGCTGGGAGCACCTCTGTCTCTGTGTGGCCTCTCTTATATGGTGGCTTCAGGGAGGCCAGGCTTCTTACCTGGTGGTTCCGAACTACCAAGGAGCATGTTGAGAGAGAGAGAGAGAATCCAGGTAGAATGTTTGTTTGTATGACCTCGCTTCAGAAGTCACATTATTTATTCTGTACTCGATTAGCAAGCCAGTTACATAGGTCTACTCAGGTTTAAGGGGAGGGTAGACTGACCTAACATCTCAGTGGGGGAGTGTCCTCATCACCCTGTAAAATGAAAGTGTGGGACGTAACATAGTGATATATGGCTATCTTGGGGAAATACAATCTGCCATATGTGATTCTATTTGTTCGGTAATAGTGAAAAAATTAACTTCTAAGAAATCAAGCTAAAAAAAATAAAAAAGGGAAAGCCACAAGCCTTCTAATTGCGTTATTTCATGGAGACATATCATTGGCAAGTCTGAATTTGTGTTCCTCAAATCAATTTAATCCTGTCAAGCCCCTGGCAGTCATACCCACCTTTCTAGATGCGAATCTGATCCTGTCATTGTCCCTTGTAAAACGACCCCTTTAGCTCCCTGTTTTTCCCACAATAGATTCCAAACTCCTTAACATGGCTCTTGTAGCCCTTCACGCCTGCTTGTTAATACTCAATCTCCCCTTTTGACGCTTCTTCCTTTGTCCTTTATGCTCCAGCTACACTGCACTGATTTCCGGTCTCTAAACTTTCTGTTGTCTTTAGGCCTTTGTCTACGCTGTTCTCCCCTTCTGGGATTTTTCTCTGCCTCCATGCTCTACCCCTTTATTTTCCCTGCTATTCATTTTTTTCTGGATTCAGCCTTCCAATATGGCCTCTCTCCTACCTACCACTCTGACCTTCCTAGGGCGCTCCTATCTCCTTTCCATATGCTCCCAAAGCACCCTGTGCTTACACCTAGGCTCTGCAACAGTAGTGATTACAGCACTAATTAGCTAGCTCCCCCTCCATCATTCCATGTGGAAAGAGGTGGTTTATTGTTTGTTTGTTTTTTAAGAGCCTTTTTTTAAAAAAGATTTTATTTTTTAGAGAGAGGGGAAGGGAGGGAGAAAGAGAGACAGAAGCATCAATGTGTGGTTGCCTCTCACATGGCTCCCACTGGGGACATGGCCTGCAACCCAGGCATGTGCTCTGACCGGGAATCGAGCTGGCAACCCTTTGGTTCACAGCCCGCACTCAATCCACTGAGCCACACCAGCCAGGATGGAAAGAGGTGGTTTTGTTTTATTCACCACCATGCACGGAGCCTGAAGTGCGGCAGGCGCCCAACAAATACTGGTCAGGTGAAGGACTCTGTGCCTTCAATAACCCCCTTCTGGGTTCAAGTAAACAGCCCTCCCACAAACCTAGTTGCTATGGCTGTGTCCTGTCTTGAATGCTGTAACTGAAGTAGGGCCAAAACTGGTTGGAAGAGTTGGGAATTTTCAGGAAAATATTGCCTCACATGACTGGAGCTGTTCCCAGCCTTGGGGACTCACTCCAAGGCAGGGCCAAGGAGTAGCTCTGGAAAGTCTTCCCTCCTCCAGCAATAGTCCTCCTGGGCAGGCCTGCCTGGGAGGGACACACCTCAGCAACGGCCGGTAGGATATCTGTTTACTTGCTGTACCTGTATCTAGAGCCTATTTCTAGAGCAGGTACTGGATGCGAGCCTGTGCCATTCCAGCACCAATCTCGCCAAACCCTGGGTGATAAGGACATGCACTGGAAGGGAACAGTGACAGTCACTTAGCTTATCTTCCTGGCTCCAACCTAGTCCCCTCTCTGGATATACCAAATTATTATTTCTTTGCCCTTGTTAGTAATTGTCCTTCCCTGCCTCTAAGATTTAGCAATAAATGTTGATCCATTTGCTCTTTCTGTTCACTAAGGACATGAGGAAGGAACAAAGTTTGGGGTGATAAGAAAGACTGTCTTGCCCTGGCTGGTGTGGCTCAGTAGATTAAGTGCCAGCCTGTGAACCAAAGGGTCACTGGTTCAATTCCCAGTCAAGGCACATGCCTGTGTTGCAGGCCAGGTCCCCAGTAAGGGATACACAAGAAGCCACCACACACATTGACATTTCTCTTTCTTTCTCCCTCCCTTCCCCTCTGTCTAAAAATAAAATAAATAAAATCTTTTTAAAAAGAAAGACACTCAATTAAAAAATTTTACTGATTTGAGGAAGTCCTAACTAGAGTTTCTTGGGAGTTTCAAGGGTCAAAGGAAACAGATCAGCATCTTTGGCCAATACTATTTTTCCTATCCTTGGTCCAAATTCTGAAAGGGAACTGGAACACAAAGAGGCCATTTGACTTATTTATGATCACACAGTAAGCCACAAGACAGATAAAGATAGCACCCAAGACTCCTGGTTTCAAATTTAGTGCCACTTAAATAGCCTAAGGTAAATCTATATTAGTAAGTTAGATTTGGGAACTAATATCAAATTTGTTTTTGGTAGACTTTTACCCTTTTTTAGAGCCATCACTTAAATTGTCACCTCCAAACCAATTGAGAAACCAGAGTTACAACTTCTTGGCCTGCCTTCTGTGGAAACCCAGCTCTGTTGAAGAGTGAAGCGGGAAGGTAAGCAGAGATCTGGGGCCTTCTCACAACTCGTCCATGTTTTCATGCGGGGCTAAAAGCCTTTCAGTCCTACGATTCCTTGTTGGTTCCTCTAAATCAACTCCCCACTTCTCATATGAGAATTTCTTGTTTCTTAGAGAGAAAATGAAAAGAAAGTAGAGAAAAGGTGAGGCTAAAATCTTGCCTGAATTACAGAAACGCTATTTTCTGGTACAGAAGTATTCCCTAACCATCTTATGATCATCTAGTCTTTGGGAGAGTGTTTTGAGACCTTACTGCATTTTTTTCTTAAATTGTTGTTATGGAGGAAGAATAATTTCTAATTTCTATTTTTTTAAATGTATTATTATTATATTTTAAGATTTTATTTATTTATTTTTTAGAAAGAGGGGAAGGGAGGGAGAAAGGGAGGGAGAGAAACATCAATGTGTGGTTGCCTCTCATATTTCCCCAACTGGGGACCTGGCTGACAACCCAGGCATGTGCCCTGACTGAGAATCAAACTGGCGACCTTTTGGTTTGTAGGCCAGCACTCAGTTCACCAAGCTACACCAGCCAGGGCGAATAATTTTTATTTTTTAATTTTTCTTATTTATTCTATTATAGCTGTCCCAATTTTTTCCCCTTTGCCCTCCTCCACTCAGCAACCCCCCTTCCCAGTCAATCCCCACACCATTGTCCATGTCCATGGGTCATTCATACATGTCCTTTGATTAGTCCCTTCCCCTTCTTTCCACCATTCCCCCACTTTTCCCTCCCTCCTCTTTGGCAGCTGTCAGTCTGTTCCATGTTTCCATGCCTCCGGTTCTGTTCTGCTCGTTAGTTTATTTTGTCCTCTTATAAGTGATATCATACGGTATTTGTCTTTCACCAACTGGTTTATTTCACTTAGCATAAGTCTCCAGTCCCAGCCATGCTGTCACAAAATGTAGGAGCTCCTTCTTTCTTTCTGCTGTGTAGTATTTCATTGTGTAAATGTACCAGTTTTTTAATCCATTCATCTACTGATGGGCACTTAGGCTGTTTCTCGCACTTGGCTATTGTAAACAGTGCTGCTATGAACACAGGGGTGCATTAGTTCTTTTCAATTGGTGACTCAGGATTCTTAGGATATATTCCCAGCAGTGGAATCGCTGGGTCAAAAGGCAGTTCCATTTTTTATTTTTTGAGTAAATTTCATACTGTTTTCCACAGTGGCTGCACCAGTCTGCAATCCCACCAACAGTGTACTAGGGTTATCTTTTCTCTACAACCTCACCAGCACTTGTTGTTTGTCGATTTGTTTATGATGGCCATTCTGACTGTTGTGAAGTGGTATCTCATTGTGATTTTAATTTGCATCTCTCTGATGGCTAGTGATGCTGAGGTTTTTTTCATATGTCTCGGAGCCCTCTGTATGTCCTCCTTAGAGAAGTGTCTGCTCAGGTCCTTTGCCCATTTTTTAATTGGATTTTTTGTCTTCCTGGTGTGAAGTCATGTGAGTTCTTTTATATATTTTGGAGATTAAACCCTTGTCCAAAAGGAGAAGGGAACTGACTATATGGAAAAACATAATTGCCAATGATACATTGGATAAGGATTTAATCTCCAAAATATATAAGGAAGAATAATTTTTGTTTATCATGCTGGGAGAAGAAAAATCTTAATCTTTTGAACTTCTGAAGATGGCAGTATAGGTGTAGGTAAATGCAGTACTCGCCTTCTCCTACAACCACATCAAAAGCACAGCTAAAGAGCCCTGACCAGTACAGTTCACCAGGTCAAAGATCGTCCCTTAAACTGAAAAGTGAGTTTGATTACTGGTCAGGGCACATGCCTATGTTGCAGATTCGGTCTGGTCCCCAGTCAGAGTGCCTACAGGAGGCAGCCGATTGATGTTTCTCTCTCACAACATGTTTCTCTCCCTCTTTTTCTCCCTTCCTTCCCCTCTCTCTAAAATCAATAACCATGTCCTCGGGAAAGGATTTAAAAAAGTAGAACACTAGACAACCATCATTCAGGATGACCTGAAATCTGGCTGATGAAAGTCCTACAACTAGGGAGTTAAAGAAGCCACAATGAGACTGGTAGGAGGGGTGGAGTCATGGAACAAGCTGGTCCCACACCCATGTGTACAAATAAAAATCAAGAGGGACATTTCAGCTGCGGAGGTCTTCTCTGAAGAGTGAGAGATGCCAGCCCCACACCAGATCCCACCCCCAGCCCAGGGTTCTAGTGCCAGGAAGGGAAGTCCCCATACCTTCTGGCTGTAAAAACCAGCAGGGATTGAGACTGAGGGAGATGGAGAGCTTCTGGAGTCCAAGGCAGTTCCTCTTAAAGGGTCCACGCAAGGACTTACTCTGACTCGGTTGCTCTGAGCTCCAACACTGGGGTAGTAGTTAAAAGGGCATCAGAGACATATGGGGAGGAACTGAATTATTGGGCATCAAGGTGAGAGCTGGGGGGCAGCTCTCTTCCTCACAGAAGCACTGGCAGAGGACACTGTTCCTTTTCAGAGCCCCACAGAGCCAGCAGTTAGTGCCATATCTGAGTCTCCATTAACCTAGCTCATACTGTTTGCCCTGCCCTGGTGATTCCGAGGCCCTGCCCCACCCAATTTTCAGGCCCACCCAAGCCATTTCCAGTGGCTTTTTCATACGAATGGCTCATCTTAATTCACACTTTACATTTTCCTAAAGTCTTTCAAACAAGCAGCATCTGGCCTCAGCAAGTTCCATACCTCTCACAAAGTAGCTCCAGGCTGGGTACTAACAGCATCCAGCCTCGGTTCACAGTTTGGCCCCTCCTGGGCACCTCCAAGCCCAGCACACGTAGCAGCCATCCGCATATAGCTTTACAGCTCATGCTGGGTGGTCCTGGGTAGAACATAGGTGGCGGCTAACCTTGGCCTGTTACCTCCTGGGAGGCCTGAGAGCAAGTGCACCCAGCAGACAATTTCAGACCATGTCAATCACTTCCACAAGCGATGCATTCAAGAAGTGAACTCAGTGGGCACCAGAGCCCTGCTGAAGTAAGTCCTGCTGTGTGGGGAGGGCTCTGTACAGCTGATCCTCCACAGTGGTTGGAGGTTGGTGATCACAGCCAGTCCTTGCAGCTAGATCCTCCCACTGATGTGTCAACAGCAACCAAAGCTCAACTACAAGAGGAGGGTATACATGGCTCACATGGATGCACCTCCAGTGCCCAGCTTGGGTGATCAGGGAGGTTGTGTCACTGGACCCTATAGGACACCTACTAAATTAGGCCACTCTACCAAGCCTGAGAGATGTAGCAGCTCTACCTAATATGTAGAAACAAATACAGGGAAGTTGCCAAAATGAGGAGAGAAATGAAACATGTCCCAAATGGAAGAACAGAACAAACTCCAGAAAAAGAGCTAAATAAAATGGAGACAAGCAATCTAGTAGATGCAGAGTCAAAACACTGGTTATAAGGATAGTCAATGAACTTTCTGGGACAACTTCAAATGTACCAATGTTCACATATCCTGGAGGTGCCAGAAGGAGAAGAGAGAAGGCAAGAAATTAAAAACCTATTTGAAAAAATGGCAGAAAACTTCCCTAACTTGGTGAAGGAAATAGTCCAGGAAACACACAGAGTCCCAAACAAGATGAACCCAAAGAGGCCCACATCAAGACACATCAAAATTAAAATGCCAAAGGTTAAAGACAAAGAGAGAATCTTAAAGGAAGTAAGAGAAAAGCAGTTAGTTACCTACAAAGGAGTTCCCATAAGACTGTCAGCTGATTTCTCCACAGAAACTTTGTAGGCCAGAAGGGATTCGCAAAAATTATTCAAAGTCATGAAAAGTAAGAACCTACAGCCAAGATTACTCTACCCAGCAAAGCTATCATTTAGAATCCAAGAACAGATAAGAGCTTCCAGACAAGAAAAAGCTAAAGGAATTCATCACCACCAAGCCAGTATTACATGAAATGTTAAAGGTTCTTCTTTAAGAAGAAGAAAAAATATATAAACAATAGAGAGAAAAAATATTATAAAATGAACAATAAAATGGCAATAATACATATCTATCAACAACTGAATGTAGCACTGACTGGTGTGGCTCAGTTGGTTGGGTATCTGTCTGCAAAGTGAAAGGTTGCTGGTACACTTCCCAGTCCGGGCATATGCCTGGGTTGCAGGTTCGGTTCCTGATCAGGCATGTAGGAGAGGCAACTGATCAGTGTTATTTTCTCATGTCGATATTTCTCTCCCTCTCTTTTCCCTCCCTTCTCCCATCTCTAGAAATAAATTAATTAATTAATTTTAAAAATAATTGAATCTAAAAAACAAAATAAACAAGCAGAACAGAAACATACTCATAGATACAGAGAACATTTTGATGGTTGCCAGATGGAGCTGGTGTTGGGGTGATGGGTGGAAAAGGTGAAGGGATTAAAAAGTACAAATTGGTTGTTACAGAATAGTCATGGGGATGTAAAGTACAGCATAGGTAATACAGTCAATACTATTCTCATAACTATGTATGGTGTCATTATAGGTGTGAGATTTACTGAGATGGTCACTTAGTAACTTATGTAATGTCTAATGACTGGGGTGTGTACACCTGAAATTAATAAAATAAAATGTCAACTATAATTCAAAAATTAAAAAATGATTTAAAGTAAAAAATATTTTTTAATCCATCTTTTTTTTTTTTTTTTAGTCTATCCATTCAGCTGAAAGCCATCTGATGGCCTTGCAAGAAGAGTGAGGTCTGGCACCTGAGTCCTAGGCAGAGATGGCAGCTTGCAGGCTTGGTCTAGGGCCAGATGACTGTCAGTGTCTGGCTTCCTCAAAGTGTCTGGAGACCACAGAGGCCCACTCAATATCAAAGATGTCCTACCCATAAAAAGCAGTAAGAATAATGCTAACACTACCAATCAATGAAAAAAAGTGGGGGAGGGATATATCTGGAAATTACAACAGAAGTATTCATATAATTAAGTAAGGATAACTACCTGGGTAGTTACCATCTTATCAAACAAGGAAAACTTGATTTAGAAATGAGCAACAGGCGGTAAAATTTCAGACATTTCTCGTAGCAATATTTTTGCTGAGATATCTCCTTGGGCAAGGGAAACAAAGGAAAAAACAAACAAATGGGACTATAGCAAACTAAAAATGAAAAGGCAACCCACAGAATGGGAGAATACATTTGCCAATGATACATCTGATAAGAGTTTAATTTCCAAAATTTATAAAGAACTTATATAATTCAACATGAGGAAGACAAACAACCCAATTTAAAAATGGGCAAAGGGGACTTCTGGCCAAGATGGAGGCATAGGTGGACACACTGTGCCTCCTTGCACAACCAAAATTAAGGACAACAAAGATTTAGAAACAAGAAAACAACCAGACAGAACTGATAGAAAACTGAACTGTACGGAAGTCCGACAACCATTCGTCCTGACCGGTAAGAGGGGCGGAGTCGCAGCAGAAAAAAGTGGAGGTTGGTGGACTGGGCGTGCAGGCAGCAGCGGCTGGCAGATCCCAGGTGTGCAGGTGGTGGCTAGCAGACCATAGGCACACAGGCAGTGGCTAGCAGACCCCAGGCACAGGGTGGCAACGGTGCAGACCCAGTGAGGCCATGCAAGGTGACTGGCTGACCAGGTGGTCCCACATTCGTGCTCAGATAATCCAGGTGAAGGGGAAGTGGCGGAAGGGAGTGGACTCCAAGAGAGAGTGGAGCAAGCACCATTGTTCCCTCTTGGACCCCGCCCCCACATAAAGCGTCACAACCCAGCAACAGGGCTGCCCCGCCCTGGGGAACACCTAAGGCTCCACCCCTCACTACATAACAGCCACGACCAGACCCCCTACCCCCCCCCCAAAAAAAAGGCTGAAACAAGAGTACAAACCAAAGCTCCAAAGCCAATTCATCTAGCAAGGAAGAGATAGCTAACTTATCAGATGCACAGTTCAAAACCCTGGTGATCAGGATGCTCATAGAATTGGTTGATTTTGCTCACAAATTAGATGAACAAATGCAGGCTACAATAAGTGAAATGAAGAAAAATGCACAGGGAACCAATAGAGCCAGGAGGAAAACTTGGACTCAAATCAATGGAGTGGACCAGAAGGAAGAAACAAACAACCAAACAGAAAACAAGGAAGAAACAAGAATTCAAAACAATGAGGAGAGGCTTAGGACCCTCTGGGACATTTTTAAATGTCCCAACATCCGAATTATAGGGATACCAGAAGGGGAAGAACAGGAGCAACAAGTGGAAAACTTATTTGAACGAATAATAAAGGAGAACTTCCCCAATCTGGCAAAGGAAATAGACTTCCAGGAAGTCCAGGAAGCTCAGAGAGTCCCAAAGAAGGTGGACCCAAGGAGGAACACCCCAAGGCACATCATAATTACATTAGTCAAGATTCAAATGAAGGAGAGAATTCTAGAAGCAGCAAGGGATAAGGGGACAGTCACCTACAAAGGAGTGCCCATCAGACTGTCCACTGATTTCTCAAAAGAGACCTTCCAGGCAAGAAGGGGCTGGAAAGAAGTATTTGAAGTCTTTAAAGGCAGGGACCTACATCCAAAATTGCTCTATCCAGCAAAGCTGTCATTTAGAATGGAAGGGAAGATAAAGTGCTTCTCAGACAAGGTCAAGTTAAAGGAGTTCATCATCACCAAGCCCTTATTATATGAAATGTTAAAGGGACTTATCTAAGAAAAAGAAGATAAAAAATACGACAGTAAAAAGATAGCAAACTCACAGTTTATTAACAACCACACCTAAAACAAAAGCAAACTAAGCAAACAGCTAGAACAGGAACAGAACCACAGAAATGGAGATCACATGGAGGGTTAGCAACAGGGGAGTGGAAGGAGGAGATAGGGAGAAAAGGTACAGAGAATAAGTAGCATAGACGGTGGGTAGAAAATAGGGGGAGGGCACAAATAGTGTGGGAAATGTAGAAGCTAAAGAACTTATGACCCATGGACATGAACTAAAGGGGGGGAATGTGGGTGGGAGGGGGTGTGCAGGGTGGAGGGGAATGATGGGGGAGAAATGGGGCAACTGTAATAGCATAATCAATAAATTATATTTAAGAAAGAAAAAAAAGGAAAAAATAAAAAAATAAAATAAATAAAAATGGGCAAAGGACCCGAATAGACACTTCTTCGAAGAGGATATACACATGGCCAATAGACATATGAAAAATGCTCAATGTCACTCAATCATCAGAGAAATGCAAATTATATCCACAATGAGATATCACCTCCTGACTGTCAGAATGGCTATCATCAATACATCAACAAATGACAAGTGATAGCGAAGATGTGGAGAAAAGGGAACCCTAGTGCACTATTGGTGGGAATGCAGACTGGTACAGCCACTGTGGAAAACAGTATGAAGTTTCCTCAAAAAATAAAAAATGGAACTGCCTTTTGACCTAGTGATTCCACTTCTGGGAATATATCCGAAGAAACCTGAAACTCTAATTTTGAAAGAATATATGCACCCCTATGTTCATTAGTTACAATAGCCAAGATTTGGAAGCAGCCTAAATGCCCATCAGTAGATGAGTGAATAAAAAAGCTGTGGTACATTTACACAATGGAATACTACTCAACCATAAAAAGAAGGAAATCTTACCTTTTGTAACAGCATGGATGAACCTAGAGATTATTATGCTAAGCGAAATCAGCCAGTCACAGAAAGACAAATACCATATGCTCGCACTTATATGTGGGATCTAATGAACAACATAAACTGACAAAGCAGAAACAGAGGCATGGATACATAGAACAAACTGACAGCTGTCAGAGCGGAGGGGAGTCAAGGGGCTGGATGAAAGAAGGTAAAGGGATTAGCTGAAGAACATATGACTCGTGTAAGTATAACCCGTAGACACAGACAACAGTGCGGTGATAGCCAGAGAGAAGGGGGTGGGGTGGAGGTGGGCAAAGGGGGGATAAATGAGGACAGAAAGACACTTTGCTTTGGGTGATGGGCACACGATGCAGTGTGCAGATGATGTTTTGTTTAGCTGTACACTTGAAACCTGCATGACTTTGTGAACCAATGTCACCCGATTAAGTTCAATTTAAAAAAAGGAATGAGCAAGTTCTGTAAGATCTTTATGCCCACCCTGCTCATCATTAGGGATTAGGAACCTGTTACCCAGGAAGAAGGTCCGTGGAGCCATGGCCTCAGACGTGCAACCTCAGAGCACCAAGGTTTGGCTTGTCAGGGGGCACATGTTAAAAACAAGGCCGACAGAAGTTTCCAGCTGTCCTGCGTTGGCATGCATTTGTTTTTACCTCCCCACTGCCTGGGAGCATTTCTCTCGGAGGAATCAGGTCAACTGCATCACATACAGCTGTTCTGATGAGAAAAGTTTTATGTGGACAGCACAAGCTAAACAAGAACACCACAAACAAGGAGGGAAGCACAGGCTCAGCCAAAAAAAGCTGCTACAAGTAGCAAGCAGGGTACTATTTAAGCAGTGGCACCAAATACCAAAACTGTACTTGCAAATCTAATTTGGAACTTAGCCCTTTTTAAGTGCAGGAGGAAGTAAGGGAAGAAATCCCACATGAAATTTTTAAAAAATCACACACCTGCCTTTTCATACTTCTTTTGTCCATTTTCCCCACAAGGAACAAATCAGACAAAGGAAAACCCCAGGCTCTTTTCCTAAAGTCCCCATATTTATTATGGACTTGTTAGAGAATCCCTGAATGGGGCTTGGATTTAAGGAGGCAGACTTCACTTTCCTTGGCCCCACTCACTCTGGATCGGCTACCCCGGGAATGCTTGGGACACAGGCACAAAAATCCAGAAGAGGCAAGGAAAAATAGGGCTCCCTTAACTTACACATGATACACAAGGGCATCAGTTTCTCCAAACACACTTCTACCTGGGTCCTTCACTAGATTCCTAGCAGACTTCTCACCAGCAGCACCAGAGCTCAAGCGAGCTGTGAGACATACAGGAAAGCAGTATTTTGATCCAGGACGCACTGGGTCAGTCACTTCATAAAAGACAGTCACACACGCCAGCTCCAAGCAAGTCCTCAGGGGCCCACAGCTATTTGCTTTGTTGAGTGGAAGGTTGGGTTTTCTCCCTCCCAAGTTTTCTCCTGGCTGCTGCTGCTGCTGAGCTCTCCACTGCTCCCTCTGGACTCAACACAGCTGCTCAGCACAATCACGTGTGTGTGTAATTTATTGTTCCTCTGACGCTGGTTTGTCCTCAGCCACTGGCTTCTCAACCTGTGACTCTGGAGGAATCAGATACTGGACCTCCTCTGTACTGATGGCTACTTTATCTGGCTGGAGCCACCTCTTGAAATGTTCCAAGGTGCTAGGAAAGAGCAAGAGAAAAGGGTGACTGCGTCAGACCTCGATGATTAATTACTTAATGATTATCTCAGTTATCCAAACACTGCCTTCCCACCCACAACCAATTTCTTCCTACAATTGTTTTCCCTGCTAATGGGGGGAGAACAGCAACACTCCTCTGACAGCTGTGCATCCTGGCAGCTCCCAGGCATAATATACCCCCTGGCGGGCATTTCGGCTATCAGCAGCATCAGGCCCCCTTCAAAGGCAGAGGCTCTGAAGGCCTGATGAGAGCAGCTGAAGAGCTTATGCCTCAGTCCTGACTTTTTTCCCCTCAAAACTGGAGAGGAGAGAAATTGTCAAGGGGAGGAAACTCTCAAATAAATACCAAATTATTAGTGAGGCAGAAACCTGAGCATCTTGAAATCACATACCTGAGGCAGTCAGACAATTATGTTTAGTTGCCCTGGCCACAGTTTTGTTTGTTTAGTTACCCTACAGCACCTCCCCAAGATGGAAACATATGAGCGGCAATATTCCTTAAGAAAAGAAAGGGCCACTACGCTAGAAGGCCCTTTTTTCGTTTGGATCTGTGGGGAGGGGAGAAGTATTCTCCTCCCACTTTCCGTAAGTACACAGGATCCTCACTCAAACGCTATTAGACATTCATGGTCAATTACAAATGACCAGAAATAATGTTAATTTCATTCTATGTTCCTCAATAGCACATAGTCTTAAGCCATAACCAGCAGATTTAAGACACCTGTCAGTGTATGGGGGCCTCAGGCTGTGGGGGATTTATGTTGTGCTCAGTGGAATTTCTCAGCCCATCACTCCCTTGCCCAAAGCAGACCATGACGAGGGTTGCCTACCCGGCCTTCACATAGGGGAAAAAGCACACAATTCCCCTACAAAATGGCCTCTTTCTGAAACATAAATTTTGAAGTTTGAAAACAAATGCATATCTACTGTTTGCTGGTGCTTGCTCTGAACAATGATAGAAGTGTCCCCAGAGGCGTAGGCTTGCGGAACAGGTGCCCACGGCACCAGGACTCAGATGCTACACAGGCATTTAATCTTCATCTACCATACTTTTCATAGAATTATTTCAATTATTTCTATACAGAAGGGAAAACCACATTATTTTAGGTATTAATAAACACACAGAAATGCTAACGAACCTTGGTGCTGATCTGATTTCAGAGAAAAAGAATTCCTAGTTGAGAATTAGGCAGAAGAAAGTTTTATCTTTTCATCTTAAGACTGGAAAAGAGGGAAATATTCAAGGGGAGAGAGAATATAATACCAAATTATTAGTGAGTCAAGAATCTATATTTTTAAGTCTTTTGTGTTTGGGACAGTTTAAAGCTCAGTTGGGTTGAGCTTTTAAATACAGAAAAGAACAAATTTTGTATTATTTTCTGAACCCTGAGAGGGTAGCTACTCTGAACTTAGATGCCATACTGATTTCCGAAGGATCTTGGAAAATGCTGATTAAGTATTAACATAATGTAAGTGAAGGTACGTTGCAAATTACTAAGTGAAATATAACTGTGAAGTTTTATTTGCACATTGTCCACAATTTCAGCAGCAGCATCTTTGTCTGACAGTATGGGACTCTCAAAATCAATGTTCGTTATATGTTGTAAACTTAGGTTAAGTCATATTCCCCTGAGACCTTTTGTTAAAATCCAGGTTTTTACTCCCCTCACTGTTCTTTATTTTGAATAATTTGTTACTGAACTTTAAAATTTTGTTAGGAAGAATCATATTAATAACAGCTAACATTTTTATAGTACTTTTCATGTGCAGGCACTGTCCTAAGCACTTTATACATAGTAATTCATTAAACCCTCACAATAAATAACCTTATGAGGTTTCTGCCACTTTACAGAGGAGGAAATTGAGGCACATACAGTTTACTCACCCAAGAACACAGAATCAGTAAGTGCCAGACCATGTCCCAGTGTCAAACACTACCTTGCTTTGTGGCAGGAAGCCCTCTCTCCTTTCTGCATCTTGCCCACCCGCAGTACTGTTCCAGTCCTGCCTCCTTCGCTGGCGCAAACACCAGAGCCTATAGGGAGATCAATAGTCTCTCGACTCCCATAGTGTGTTCTATCACTTCTACTCATCTGGCTCTTCTCTTGTGCTGCCTCATATTGTTAGTGTTCATGTGTATTTGTCATCTCTCCCCAACTAGTTCCAAGGACAAAACAAGAGGGTATTAATCTTCCTTACATGTCCCCTCTGCGCCAGCCCCATGACACCAAGCACAGTGCCTTCAGTTAGTAGATGCTTAAGAAATTCATTCATTTAGTCTACACGAATGTGAGTGGCTACAATATGACAGAAACTCTGTGTGGCAATGGAGATTCAGAGGTAAGAAGACAGTTCCAGTTGTAGATTGGATACTATTGTACTTTCTCAAGTGCATTATGTACTTGTACTTAAAAATATCTGGTCCTTGCCCTGGCTGGTGTGGCTCAGGGGATTAAGCATTGGCCTGTGAACCAAAGGGTCACTGGCTCGATTCTCAGTGAGGGCACATGCCTGGGTTGTAATAAATAAAATCTTAAAAAAAAAAAAAAAAATCTGGCCCTGACCTAGGTAGTTCAGTTGGTTAGAGAGTCTTGATATGCCAAGGTTGTGGGTTCAATCCCTGGTCAGAGCACATACAAAAATCAAACAATGAATCCACAAATAAGTAGAACAACAAATTGATGTTTCTCTCTCCCTCTCTATCTAAAATCAATATTTAAAAAATGAACACAGTGGTTTATTCTCAACTATATTCAATCTGCTATCAAGATGTAGATGGAGTATTAAAAATGCCCTTTCTCAAAAATCTGCTGTTGTACTAAGAATAGAGCAAATTGACAAAGAATAAGTTTAGCTCAGAAAAGCTGATGTTGATATCAACTAATATCGTGATGCAGATGTCACTCTCCCTGAATTCTTTAGAGAAAAATGCCCATAGTAAAACAAACTGTTCCCTGGGACTGGACTGGGAATGAATTACCTCTCATCAGAATCAAGTCCATCCACAAAGAACTCTGATGCTAACTTTTCCTGGAGGAACCGATCCCAGCATTCCTTCTTGGCTTGGGCCAGGGTTCGAAGCATGTCCTTAGAAGTCACTTCCTGGTTTGAACCTTTGATTCTTCTCAGTTTCTTCTCTAAAGAAGGAAGAAATGGAGCTTAACAAGGAAACCGAATATGAAGTGAAACAATATTTAAAATGCGAATGCCAACTTAAAAATTCTCTCACTGAGTACATCCACACTCCCTACAAAAGAGCTCATTCTTTAAGGATAACAGATAAAGGAAAATGTACATTTTTCTTTTTCCAGCACAATGTCTTCACTCTACATTGCATCAAATAAGTGTTTAACCCCAGAAAAGAGAAAATCCATATGTTCTCATAAATAAATTGATGGTATGTTTTCTTTGAAATCACAGAAGCCCAGCAGGTATCTCTCTAAGGAATACCTGTTTTCCCCAACTTGACATGTGTATACTATCATCTTTCTTCAGCTCCTTGAAAATAGTCTCTCTGAGGAGTAAGTGGTTTTTCTTTTTGCTACAATGACATGAAGTGGTTTCAAAACCTCATGAGAATTAGAGAAAATGATGAGAGATCCAATGGTTCATTAGACACTAAAATTGCCTTGATAAGAACTCAATAATAAGACACTTTTAAGATTTCTATGTGTGATTAAATTCCTGGTTAAAGAGAGGGAATCTCCCAATGCCTTTTAAAGTTGCTCAACTTGTGGGAGCCTAATAAAAACAAACATCTTATAATCCCTTTGAGAGTGATCCATATGGCTTCCTGATGATAGATGTTTAATTACTCTTATTTGCATTTTAAGTATAATTGTTGAACAGATATACCCTTTTGAAGAATACAAGAAAGGGAATCACCATGGACCTTGTGCCTTCACCTATAATAGACGGGTAAATGATAGCTTTGTGGGGGGTAGGCGAGTAGACATCAAGCCTAGAACCAATAGAAATTTTATGATTTGCAATCCTGTTGTCATTTCTAAACAAGCCACATCAGCTAGTGGCCACTGAACATAACAAGAAATACCTTTTGTAGCTGAAGTTACCACCAAGAGTTCACCCGTGTAAAACACCTGCAGCTGACAAATGTTAAATATTTGAGGAATTTTTTTCTCCTTGAGAATATGAAAAGGATTATGCCTCTCTCATGTTAAACTGGCTAAGTTTTTAGTTGTTGATCTTAGTGAATTCTCTTTGATATAGTTTGGCAATAAAAACAATCTTCATACTGTCTGGCCGTGGCTGTCAAGGTGGAGGGCACTCTTTTGCGCTGGAAAAGGTCTTCCCCTCTCTGAATGTGCGGAGTGATCCCAGCCGGGCCGGCAGAGACTGGCACCATCAGATACTCCAGACCTGCCTGCCGCGGTCTCCCAGCCTCTGCCACAGGAGCTGGGAACGGTTCTCACTTTCCTCAGAGAAGGACATTTTAATCAGCTTCCTAACTGACTTTAGAAAATATCAGGGGAGTTTTGACTTTCCAAACCAATCAAAATCATCACCAAATCCATGAAAGTTTCTCCTTTTTTTGGTAATAAAATACAGATATTTTATTCTAGCTCTGGGAAATAAAAAAGGGTGGAGAGGTAGTATTTATATACATACATAGATGTGGGGGTTTTTTTCTTCAGATTTTAGTCTCATAACTGTTCACATATTTCATCTATTTCTTGTTTTTTAATAAACACCCTTCAAAGCCATCGAATGCATTCTAACACTACTACTTCTTGCCTCTTCGGCAATCCTTTAATATTGCTTGCATTGTATTTGCTGTGTGAGTTTTAATCACTTATGTGATTGGTCAAACACTACATTAGAAGATGTAAGGGGTAAGCTTGTATTAAGTTATACTCTATGTGTCAAAGTTACCCATTGCATGATTTTTTCAGTATTTGCAACTTCACGCATCTTGTGTTCTCTACACAGACTGTTTCAGCTTCTAGTGCTGTACATATCTGCACCTTCTGAATGGGACTACCCATGATCCATAAGCTCGGGGTCAGGCAGAAACTGTATAGCACCTGAGGTGGATTCCGATTTGGTTTTCACTTTAGAGCTGAGTTTTGTTGGCAAAGCCACTGACTGTTTCAGGTCCTGAGTTGTTTTTGCAGCTATTTCTATTGCAGCAGAGCTTCTTGGCTTAGTTATTTCTTTAGGTTCAGGAAGTACTTTTTTTCTGTTGTTTTTGTCCATAATAATTTAACTGCTGCATAAATTTGCTGGCTTGTAGCATATGCCTTTTCCCAGTTACCTTTGCAATTATTATGCACTGAATTGGATAACAAATAGTTGCTCTGAAAGTGGCCAGTCCCAGTGGAGAACCAATTTTCTTAAGTCTAGAGCCTTTTCTTGCTGAAACCAAGCCTACCAATTCTGAAACTGTAATCACTCCAATTTTTGGAAGAAATTCTCATGGTGGGTTCTTCAGATAAACATACGTACCAGCCAGTATAATGACCAGTTGCAGTGTGGATGGAGACAAAGCCCATTTCTAAGTTACCAGGCTGCTCTTCAACATAATTTAGCCTGGCAGGGGGGTGCAGTATATCAGGGGAGCCGCTCTAGTTTCACTAGCTTTTTGGATTCCTCTTCTGTGGCTGCACGCACACTAATAGACACAAACATCAGACCTGTGGGCACAGCTGTCAGCTTTCCCATCCTAATGGCTCCCATGTCTCTGACCCACGAAAGTTTCCTATAACACCTGGGTGCAGAGTACCAGCACGCGAAAGGACCTGATTCTTCAGCTCTCTCAGGGTGTCACTTCTTCTTACCATCATCACACAGATGTTCTGACTATCATAAAGCAGATTTGTCAATGGCTCCTCGGCCATGGCTACAAATATTACTATTGTATCTTTGGTGGCTTCCCGGCAAATCTCACATTACACCTTCATCTATCTCATTATCTACCATCCCCCTATGTTTTTCTCTTATATTTTTTCCTCCAATACACCGTTAACAAAATTCCTTTTGTTTTTCCAGGATATTTCTTAGTAGTCATGTAAACTCTATTCTGATACTTCCTTCCTCAAAAGGTTCTTCTTCCTGAATTGCCTTTCCTTCCTCAAATAATTATTCGCAAGTTTGGTTTTGTAAAACATAGATGGGTCTCATGAGTGTTTAATAATAAACATGTACCACAATTTTAAAGCATGGCAATCATTGCCTTTGACTAATATTTCTCTTTCCCCTAGTAAGGAACAGTCTCAATCTCTTGCCTGTGTTAGTTTCTCACACTCAAGGCTATAGGACAGGACAGTGAAAATGTGTTCGGGAAATAATAAAACATAAAATGGCTAACAAGATGCGAAATAAATTTTATGTCAACATGTTCCCATTCCAACCATCAATCTATTTAATATAAGTTTTTCCAACTGCAACCTCAGAAACCTACATGCAGCTCTGGGGCCATGACCTTCTCTTTCAGGATGGCAGAAGGTCGGATACTTCAGAGTTATTTGAATATATGAGCCACCAATAGTAGGCAGAGGGTCCACAGAATGCCAAGAAATAAAGCAGAATTTAGATGAAACAGAGGCAAGAAATGATACTGTGTTAAGGGATGTACAAGGAAAAGGGGGTCCTTCCCACAACCAACCTGAAACACCCCCTAGCCTTATACCCGACAGATATACGTTGTGAGGACAAAAAAAAAACAAAAAAAAAACAAAAAAAAAAAACCCACCACTTTTTTTTTTTTGAGAACAGAAAACCAGGTTTGATGTAAAAGAATTTCAACAAGCATCCTTAAAGCCATCAGTTTATGATGTTAAAAAAAAAAAAAAAAAGCCATCTAACTTACCCAGAGATGCTAAATACACTTCTGAATCCTGCAAGGGAGCCCAGGGCTTTGTGGCTGGCTGAGTAGGAAAGGCTGGGGCCTCCCTCTGGCCTGTGCCTGCAGGGTAAGAATCCATAAAGGAGTCTGAGAAGGCATTTTTGGCACCATCCTCTTGGTCAGGATTTGGCAGGCAGGAACAGATTTCAGCCCAAAGATCCAGGCCAGATTTTGTGGCTGTAGAGTCAATGCTCTCAAACATTTTCATTTGGGATTTGAGCTGAAAAACAGAAGCTCAAGTGAGTAAGGACAGGCTTTAAGGATACAGTGTACGTATGTAGTATTCAGATATGTTTATCCATTGGACGTGGTATGT